>OZ057415.1:67523360-68927527 GCA_964056705.1 Troilus luridus
TTGCCACAATATCTATGTCATCGGCGAAGGCCAAAATCATAGAAGATCTATTGAATATAGTTCCCCCAATTTGTATTCCAGATTTCCGCACTGCACTTTCAAGAGCCAAATTGAAGAGAAGGCATGCAAGGCAATCACCCTGTCTCAGCCCTTTGTGAGTTTCGAAGCTTTCAGTCAGGTCACCTTGAACACGCACTGTGCATTGTACCTTCTTCATCGTAGCCCTAATCAGTCGTATCAGCTTCGGTGGTATTCCCATTTCCAGCAGCTCCTTGTACAGCTCGTTCCTCTTTACACTATCATAGGCCATTCGGAAGTCAATGAACAGGTGGTGTGTGTGGATATTATACTCCCTGCACCTCTCCAGAATGCTTCTAATGCAGAATATCTGATCCATGGTAGACTTTCCTCTCATGAAGCCCGTCTGGTACTTTCCTGTATTTTGCTCGGCAAAAGGAAGCAATTTTTTATAAAGTATTCGAGAGAACACCTTATATGCACATGGTAAGAGGGATATACCACGATAATTATGGCAATCAAGCACATCCCCCTTCTTGTAAATCGGGCATATAACTGCTTTGCGCCACTCACAAGGGATTTCCTCCATCCTCCAGATATCCATTATTATATTATAGAGGACTTTGACTAATTCTTCTCCTCCATACTTAAAAAGTTCAGGGGAGAGTCCATCTGGTCCTGGTGCTTTATTATTTTTGAGCTCTTCCACAGCTTCATAAACATCATCCACATCAGGAGGCTCCAATTCCCCTGGGGGCATCTCTATTTCCTCTCTTTCTATTCCACCCACGTCATTAAGTAGGACATCGAAGTAAAGCCGCCACTGTTCCAGAACCTGTTTCCTATTTGTGGTGAGATTACCCTCGTTGTCTCTGCAGGCATTTATTCTAGGTTTGAATGTCTGTCGGCTGTTGTTCATTTCTTGGAAAAACTAACATTTCATTATTAGTCCGAAGTTCTTCCATCTGCTGGAGGCGTTCCCGGTGCCAAGCCCTCTTTTTCCTCTGGTGGGTCTGTTTCTCTTCCCTTCTTCTGGATCTGTATTCCTCCACTGATCTTCTTGTATGCCTTCGCTGTAACATTGTTTTATAGGCAAGGTTCTTCCGGCTGGTCACTTCTTGGCATTCTTCGTCAAACCAGGGTACTTTCTTAGTTGGTCTTTGGAATCCAAGCACACCAACTGCCAATTCTTCCATGGCTTCTTTACATTTTTGCCATTCTTGATCCATGCTATCAGCCTGACCCAAATCTTTAATTTTGACATTCATGCTGTCAGTAAAGAGTTGCCTAACCTCGAGATCTTTCAGTTTTTCCGTGTTTATCTTCGCCGATTGTACTCTATTTTGATTTCTGATGTTGGAAATTCTAGCCCTAAACCTGGCGATCATGAGGTAGTGATCAGAATCGATGTTGGCTCCTCTGAAAACTCTTACATCCATCAAACTACTGATATGACGGCTGCTTATTAACACATGGTCGATTTGATTACGTGTGAATCCGTCATTGGAGTGCCAAGTCGCTAGATGAATGTTTTTGTGAGGGAACATAGTACTGCCGACCACAAGTCCGTTCGAAGCAGCAAAATTTATCATCCTCATCCCATTATCATTTGTATGGCCATGAATGCTATTTAGACCAATTGTTGGCAAGTATTCTGTCTCCTTTCCTACCTGCGCATTATAATCCCCCAGGACAATCTTAACATCAGCTCTCGGGCAGGAATCAAGGCGTTGCTCCAGACTACTATAAAAGGCATCTTTTTCATCATCTCCTGATGGTTCAGTCGGGGCATGGACACTAATCATACTATAATTATGGAATTTTCCTTTTATTCGGAGATAACAGATTCTTGGACTAATTGGTTCAAAGCCAATAACTAACTGACTTATCTTCTTGCTCAAAATAAATCCAGTTCCGAAGGTGTGCCTCTTGTCATCGCAGCTGTAGAAGATGGTATGACTTTTCTTGTTGAAAGCTCCTTGACCAGTCCATCTTATTTCTTGGATTGCAGCTAGGTCAACATGATAGCGGTCCAGTTGTGTTAGGAGCTGATGTAGAGCTCCCGGTCTATGAAGGGATAAAACATTCCATTGTCCTATAATAAGTTCCATTAGGCGTGCGTTGAGTCGTTTCCGATTAATCCGTCCGGCTTTTCTCGTTGCAGGTTTCGTAATAGTAGGGTTTTAAGGGGAGGGGGTTATTAGCCCAGGCTCTGCCCCCGAGTCAGGTGGGGGGGCTGCCCCCTTTGAGCTTCCTGACCTGCTCCCCCGTCTGGGGCAGCTACCTAGGGGAGGTAGCCCTAGGGTGTATACTGTAAGTGACCTTGGTCTGTACGGTGTGGGGGTGTGTGTAGTGTGCTGTATTAGTGTACTGTATGAGCGTCAGTGTAGATGTCCCCCAACCTGGAGGGCCAGTGGCTGACTGCGGTACGATGACCGGGCGATGGGGCCGCCACCACCCTACGCCAGATTCAGAAATAATAATAATATAAAAACGTTTATATATCAAACGTTTTTAATTCCTAAGCTGTTAATGAGAAGGGATCTTCCACGGTAGTAATGAAAGGGTTTAGTGAACCGGACTATAATCCTCCGAGACCAGGTCTGAGTCCGATTGTTCTGGAAGAGTTATTTCAGTCTTCTAAACTCTCTTTCATCAGATATAATCTTCTGTGGATAACTACCCTTTGAATCGGAGGGGAGAAAAACGAGGTTGTCGAGCTAGAATTCAATATAGTACTGCCGGATTAAATTCATAAGTAGTTTAGAACTTTTAATATTACCTATATTTTAAGAAGGTGTAACAAGGTATCACCGTATACTGTGTGATAAGTGTTCGATGATAAGATATTAATTAATTAGAAATATTGTGTAAAAACAAAAACCTCTCCCATTCTCATTGTTAACAATCAATTTTTTTGTTGTAACTTCAAATATTTTATGTACTTATTACATACATTGGAGTGGAGTGGCTCAGTGGTAGAGCACTGAGTTGCCATGCCGAAAATCCTGGTTCAAATCCTACTGGAGGCAAGACTTTTATTTAGTCTCTTAGCAGTAGGAGATGGGTCATATAGGATCTAGGAACCTTCCGGTGCTCACCCAGCCTCTATAAAATGTTATAAAAATAGGGTATCTAAAATAAGCAGGAAAATCCGTCGGTTAAGCGTGATCTAGGACAAATAACCTCCCTGCAGAACCGTTGTCCATAAAACAGTACAGTCTCTACCTTGTACTGAACCCCAGATAGGTTCACGAGTTGTAGTGGTAGAGGTTTTTTTAATTTTTTATTAGATACATCTATCCTATCACCTAAGTTAAGAATTTTTATATTGTTAATGATTTATTACAAGGTACAAAATACATACATTGAATGTCCCTGACAAAGTATTAAAACTGGTAGTAAAGAAAGTATTGAAGCTGGGGACAATCGACCGAACTCCACCATATAAAGTATCAACAAAAGAACTGAATTAATAAATATGAGCAAACTTCAATAACAGAAATATAAATAGGAATACATAATTTATATATATTTCCTATTTAATTTAATTCAGAAAAGATGTATCAACAGCACATCCTTTAAGTCTGTAAAATACTGGAAAAAAAACTGAGCAGTCAACTATGGTTTTTGTTTAACGTTTTGGAGGTTGCTGTACCTATTTGATGAGTATTTTTGAACTTTTGATGTTACATATAGATGTGCTGCATTTTATCTTCTTTATCTGATTTATTTCGGTGTATGTCCTGTGATGCCTGGACGTTGGTTGGTTAGTTTTTTCTCAGTATTGTAGAGAATTGATGCTTTGATTTTTAGGATTTTACCTATTGCATTTAAATAAAATATTCATTGTTGAGATATGAAAATATATGGTTTTGATAGATAACTTTTCATATATAAATCATATTAATGATAATTAAAAAAATAAAGTTCAAACAAAACGAATTTCAGATATTTAGGGGAAAATGTACAGAACTGTATCGTATAAATAGAATATTAATACAGCATTTTTAGTATCCAGTTGATTACATTTCGTAGTTAAGTCATTTTTCGTCTGAAAAAGAAACTCATTTTTTTCAAAAGCCATACCACTACGACCTATGAAGGTTATTGGGTTTAGTACATGGTAGAGACTGTACTGTTTCAATGCCAACGGTTGTGGAAGGATGTCATTCGGTTAACATTACGCTCATCTGCCAGATCGTAACCTCCCTGTTAAAGCTAACTTAACCAAACTTAGCAGAGGCTGGGTGAGCCTCAGGAGGCTTTATTTTTTTTGTTCTAGCTGAATGTTGTTGAGAATCTAATGTTTTTCTTCTAGTTAAAGGTGCCCACGTCATGGTACCTTTAGGTTTGCAGAGTCGATTCACGCCTAGTTAACAGAAAGAATAATTTATCTGTCACAGCCGGTCTTAAACTCAGGATCCATAGTTACTAAGCTACCTTCCTCTTCTCATTTCTTCAAATAGGAAATAAACTATATCTCTACTGCTAAATCGATCAACGTTAATATTGTACCATTACTTTTACTGTCATATAGTAGTCTAGGATTTCTTCAAGAGGCTTTCCTTGATAGTCGCAGTCTGGAGACAAAAGTCTTATCACCACTAGGGTGACATACGATAAGTGCATCTTGGACTGCAATGCGACTGCAGTACTTGTCAAGTACATGTACTCTGAGTCGGAATGATTAGGTTTCTATTTGCCTCAGCAGTGAGGAAGCAGTTAAACAGACATTTTTTGAGTCTCAAGCATTACTATTATTAATTGGTCTACAAAATATAAAAATAAAATAATTAAAACAGTTCTTTGTTTTTTTTTAATTCGAAATAAAAAAAATATTAATGTATATAATAAAATAAAAAAAATAACTTCTGTTTATTTTGGCGCCCTACCTCTTTACCGCCCTTAGTCTGAGATAATTAAAAACAATCTTTCATTTTATTTTTATATCAGACAATTTTTAAAGGTCTGAGAAACACATAAAAAATGAAATCGTCGATTCTTAATTATTTTTATTAAGCGTTGTAATAATTATATTCTCACCAAAAAATTAAAAAAAAAACCTACTACCACTACCAACCATATAGAATCTTGGATTCAGTAGGTAGTAGAAATTGTACTGATCCTGAGACAACGGTTTTGCATGGAATTGAGTTGTCTGAAATAACTCTCAACTGCCAGGTTATCTTCCCCAATTCAGGTTACCCACTTTATAGAGGCTGGATGACTCCCACGAGAATCTGCAGATTCTACTAAGTATTTTTTAATAATTTAAAAAGTAATACGCTGTCCTGTCAAAGTCGGATTTGATCCCGTTGTCCTTGGCGCTCTACACCTGAACTACACCGATCCCTTATTTTAACTAACCTGTTAAAGATGTTAATAAAATATATGAAACACCTATGAATAAAATTAATTCATATACATTGCCATTGAATATTGCGATTAACATTCAAACCAAGAAAAAAATATCCGAGTTATTAAAATCGTATTAAAGTAAATTTCCCGTTATCATTTGCACTAGCTATTAGCCTGGTTGTATCTAGTGCTATAAAAACCAACCCGTTACGGCGATTTAAACAGTTACAGTTTTCCGCTAACAGTTTTTGCGCTCCTGTTATTAAACTTTATTAATTGTCATCGTATCAGTATTAATTACTTTCTGTTGGTTAGTTTAAGAAATATTAACTTTTGTAAAACCTTATGATTTATTCTATGTGATTAGTTATTGATTTTATTAATTTTTAAATATTTTTAGTTGAAAAGAATAGATATGTCCAGGACCGGGACTCGAACCCGGGTCACCCAGATCGCTAGTCTGGAACTCTACATCCAGCCTCAGTTGGTAGAGTTCCAGACTAGCGATCTGGGTGACCCGGGTTCGAGTCCCGGTCCTGGACATATATTTTCTTTTCAAATAAAAATATTTAAAACCTAATGGCATTTTTTATTCTATTTTAGATAATATCAGATGAACAATCGTTTTGAAAACTAATACCTATATTGTCGCTATATTTCGCATGAAAAAGAATTTTGTTTAGTGTTAGTCTTGGAGGAAAACCTCCATTAACACGTTGCCGCACACTTTTAACTTGATGATCGTCCTCAGAAACACATTTTTTTTTTAAATTGTTTATGACTGCCAGATAAAATCGAGTGTAAGTTGTATGTTTGGAAGTGAAAATGATCACATTTGGCTACAGTTTTTCCAAAAAAACTGTCGACTGTTATAGCCGTCATTTGTCTCTAGACGCCCATTTGTTTCGAAGCGGTAAAGCATGAGAAAACGCATAAAAGGGCAATAAATATGCTGCCTGGCATGCTACACCCTTTTTTTCGATGTATTACACAATAATTAACAAGTGTATGCGTCAGTACACTTCCTACTAGCGCTGTTATGTTTTACATTTATCAAAATGTGCACGACGGCTATAGCCGTCGTTTGCCTACATATCGCCAAACATCGGACGGCTATATCCGTCATTTGGGGCAACGTGTTAAAAAAGATTTTCCACAGCTCGGTATGATAAGTAATTGTCATCAAAGATATTATAATTATATAGTATTTTTATGCTCTTGAATAAGGAAATATAGACAGAATTCTGTTTCTTTGAATAAACAAAAGATTTATTTATGATACACGTTTACAACTCTTAAATATAAAATATAATATGTGATACATACTTACAATATATATATGGGATACATAATTTACAATATATATCCCTGCAAATGCTTCTATATAAACAAAAGCCTTGTGTTACCTTTCGGTATTTTAAGGCGTTACATTGGGCTGAGTCCGCTGAAGGCGGTATTTACTCGGACCGTAACGGAGACACTACAGTTCTTATTCCTGGAATTATTTCTCTCATCATTATTTTTCTCACAATCCGTATTATTCCCTTTTTTCAGTATATATACGGGATTCTGACTACGAAATTCATTGAATAACTCAAATATAGTTAAATCAAAATTAAGTTATTAAACAAATTTTAGTGTAATTTATTTTTATTAATGGTTATTTTTTATGGTAATTATTTTTAAAAAAATTTTTTTTGAAGTGAAAAGATTTGCCCTCCCCGGGATTCGAACCCACGTCGTCTACGTCTCAGTTGCAGTGCTATATCCCCGTGGTTCCGCAATTAAAAGTATTGTTCTATGAATATTCTTCCCCGTTTATACATCGCAAAAATTGCGAGAACACGGGGATATAGGATCGGTGAAGAGAACGGATTTGTCTGACTTGGATATGACCCCTGGTAGCTCAGTGGTTTAGAGCACTGCAACGGAGACGCAGACGACACGGGCTCGAATCCCGGCCAGGGCAAATCTTTTCATTTCAAAATAATAACAAAATAAAAATAATCACTATCAAAATAATAATTATAAAAATAAATTATAAATTTTAGTGTACTTTTAAATAAATGGTGACGTTTGAAAATGGTTAAAACATTCACTCTTTTGGGTAGCTCTAAGCTTCAATCATTGTAATCATGACATTACTTGTATGTGGTATAGTATTATAGTTTTCTCCTAATAATGTTTTGTCTTTATTTCCGTTATTTTGACAGGAGCTATATCTAATAAATTTATAAGCTAATAGGATGAGAGATATAATATATTAGGTTTATCCTAGGGCTGAGCCGACAAGCCTATTACTGGCTCACTCACTAGCTTTCTCTCCTTGAAAGACTGCCGCCTTCTCAACACTAATCGAATCTGGCTGTCCCAAACTCAGTCGAGTAACCGTATCGATTTAGAATCGATTTATAAGGGACGTCTGGAATCCTCACATACATTTATTTTTGAGTTAATAGGGATGATAAGGAGATTACTTGAATATACACATTGCATTTATGTGTGGCTTTATTAACTTTAACTCCCCTTCCTAAGTTAACCTGGATAGGGAAAGTTTAGAACTGCCGCTGTATCTTAGCCATTGCAGTATAATTACGTTAAATAAACAAACAAACAAAAATTCTCTGACAAGGTTATAAGTATAGATAACATTTTCGCTCAGAAATATATAAATAGGCACACTGTAATTGTCAATTTTATATTATAAAAACAAAAAAGTGCCTTAAAAGATTTTATTGTGTTCATATTTCAGTAAAATATATTTTTAGATATTCAGTTTAAAATTGTGTACTAAACGAATGTAATAAATTGTGTGGTAAAAAATTGAAATTGAATTTTAATGAAGAATTGCTGCAAGAACGCGTTTGGAAGAAGAAAGAAAAATATACAATATAACAATTGAAACAATGTGGGTTGGTTCGTCTCTAGACCGAAAACATAATTTATTTACACAATGCCTTAGTTAAACATAATTTATTTTTTTAATCTTTCTCTTCTATTTATTATCCTGATTTTCCCTTTCTTGGGATACCGTTAGTTGAGTTAATTCCTCATTCAGTTAGTTATTTGTCAGTCAATTCCTTCCACAGTTCTCTACCTTCGCTGCTGTTTTATTCCATTTTTGTTTATTTAAATCATCCACATGATAACAATATTGTTTATGGGAAGAACATAAACAAATGAAAGGCACAGCTCGCATTAATACGTGACCTGTTTATTAACATAATTTCCATACATTACTTAATGAAATAGTAATAAATCTAAAAAGTGAAAATGATTTTCGCTTAAATATGTTATTACATATTTTAATCTAAGGAAAATATTTGTATTCCTTTGAGATGAGTTTGTAATCAAATCGACGACCTTCCATTGCAGTTTTCATGAGTTCTGAATTGGTATTTGGAATGCAAACAGCAATTTACATTTTGAAGCTGCCATCTGTTAGGTCGGGCGCACATTGAGATGCAGTCCAAGGCAGGGCAGGGTAGGTTAGGCAGGGCAGCTTAGCAAAAAGTTTTGTTATACATAGGTTTGAACCAACGAGCGTTAGTTGAAAGGCAGGGCAAGTTTAACAATCAAAATGTAGTAAAACATCCTTGGTTTGGAAAGGGACGTAAAATGGGCCCAAGGCGCAAGTAGCATTTAAACACTGGATTCATTATTATTTTGGTTTTAATTTAGAAGATTATATTTGCAGTCATATTAATTTCTTAAATTTAAATCAATCAACTTATTTTAAAATAAAAATTCAACTAGAATGAATAATTTAAATTAAGATATGTAATTATATGTCCATATATACCCATATAAGGATGTCTATATTTTTGCTACTAAAAATTTTTTTGGGAATAATATCGTTATATTTTTTAAAATATTTTTTTTAGAAGACTATTATTTATTTACATAATTTAATGTTGCTCTCAGTAACATTAAATCATGTAAATAAATACAATAAATTAGTATTTATAAAATAAATTTATTTGGATCGACGCAAGCATCGCTTTTGAACAGGATACTTTTTTTTATAGCATTATCCGTAGACATATTAATATCTTCAATTTCAATTAACACATTTATGTAAAATTAGATTACAATAATTAATTAAAATTAATATCTATAATTTTATTTCTATGGCGCTGAGTTGCTATGTCTAAGTTTCCGGGTCCAAATTTGGCCGTGGCCAAAAAAATGTGTTTAATCTATTAATAGTTACAAATGGACCCATGGGTATTCAAACCCTCCTGGTGCTCACTTAACCTTAGTAAAATGGGTACCCTTAATCAGGGAAAAAACAGGCGGTAGAACCTATGTCTCTGTTGATTGTTGATCTCGAACAAAATCACCTCCATGCACAACCGTTATCTTGGAAACATTACAATTTCCCTCCATGCACTGAGCCTTCATGGATTTAGTGGTATATGTTTTATTATATTACCATATTTTTAAGCGCTAATTTGATGTCTAAATTTATAATTTCACTTTACTCTAGTGGAAGAGAGATGTTTAACTAGATTAATAAAATTACAAACTTTTAAGCTGTTCTTTAGACGTGGGATCGCGATTGCTATAAACGATTTTCTTAAAACTTGACAGTTTTAAACTGAAGTTAAATTTAGTTTCCTGTTTAGCCGGTCCTTGCGTACTCACTTCCTTCAAATAGCTAGCAGGACAAGTTACTGAACTGAGCTGCACAATCTGTAATTAACGCTGACTACAGCCTTTCATTAGCAACTTTAAAGCTCTCCAGCGCTAAGTACATTATGCAGGACTTGGGAAATGGGCTTTAAATCGTGTCCTCGGTAGTTAGTGTTAGCCCTGAAAGGTGGATAGGATGATTACTATTGTTGGTATTTGGAAAAAGGGCATTCGGAATGGATCGAAGGGGGGGGGGTGTTGTTAAGGGATCCTGAACCGTGAAATTTATCAGTCTTTTTCAAGATATATATATCTATTTTGTATTGACAAAGTATTTTATTGGATAAAGTATTTATTAAAAAATACATTATTGGTTGGTTCGTAATTCATTTAACGTCAGTTTATGCTTACCTATCCAATACAATTAGGATAGGGGTCTTTAAATAGTATACTGCACATCCTCAGGACGTTCCCTACGAAGGACGGCATAACTAAGGTTCTATTCAGACCCCTCAGAGCATTATCGGGAATCGAAGAGGTAGCGAGTTCGGGCCAAAACATCAACAAATGGGACATTAAGGTCAATATGGATGGTGCTACAAGTAAGGAGCATTACGGATTTTGGACTGTATTGTATTTGGATTATATATATATATATTTTTTATTTTACCCTTCACGCAGTACCCCTAAGTGAAGGACGTTTATTATTCTGCATGCTCCGTACAGTTATAGTACATTACATACAATTGTACATTCATGTTGATGTTTTTTTCTATTGTTTACATTTGTTTATATTATTTATAAATAAGACCTAACGATAAATTGAAAATACAACATTAAAACTTAAACATAAAAATATTGAACATAGTACATATTATACAACTTGAACCAAAAACACACATTAAATAACGAAAAAGAAAAAAAAAAGGAAATAACCACAAAATTACTACAAAGTAAGTAAAAACAAAACCAAAATTCTTGTTCATCTATAATATTGATTTCGTGTAGTGATGATTAAGCACACTGTTTTGGCAAATACCTTGAATTGTTGAAAATACTTTCAGTATATATATATATATATATATATATATATATATATATATATATATATATATATATATATATATATATATATATATGAATCTTCACTAATTAACTGGGAGATGTGTAAGTTTGTTTAGTAATTGTTGATGTAGCCTCACCGGAGAGCAGTTTCTTGTATTTTTAGTTTAATATGAGTATTCCAAATTAAATGTTTGTCAAGATGTCGTACCATCTACCTAAGTATCGGATTTGTTTTACAGGAGTCAGTGGGTATTATTAAAGGTTAGCGGAAGAAACGAAGCCATTGGTTTCCGAGGAAGAGTAGAGGTTATTTGACGGGATTTGCGGACATATATTTTCATCCCCCAGTTTTGAGACTATTCTTCAAAATTCATGGATATACTGTGAAACAATGACGTAAAATCATTATAATTATGTGTTGAATTAGTATGGTTATTATTGTATGATAGTAATAAAAACTATAATTATAACTCATTATTGTTCAATTTTTCACTCCAAAAATATTTCTATATTGGTTCTAAATTCAATATGCTGATATGTAATTTTATTCACGGACCCCGGAGCTATGCCCTTAAGTGGCCCTCAAGATCATTTGGTTTTTCCACCCCTGTCGTAGTTTACTATTGAGGGGTAGGGTATTGACAATACTCCCATCAGCTTATTTTTTATCAGCCAATAAATCCCCCTTAGATTATGCTCCCCTCCGTTTACGAAAGGAAATGTCTCAGGTGCAGTTACCGCTTGCGAAACGGCCGCAATGCATTTGACAGCGGACATAAATTTAGTTCCGATTAAGGAGGGAAAGGTTAGGGAGACGTTTTCGTCCCCGCTTTCTCGAAGAATGAAGAAGTCTCGGCTCCTGAAATATCTGACAAGCAAAAACCTTGGAGGGGAGATAGCTTGGAGTTCTGTGGAAATTCAATTTCAATTCGACTGGGAATCTCATAATACACAATTGACTCCTTGTCGCTCCCTAACCAGATAACCAACGTTGTGCCTTCTTTGGCGGTAGAGAGTCTTTGTTATGTTTCGACATCACAAAACTCCGGTTGATCGTCGTAGGATTTGATATCTGATATCTCGTGACAGGCGAAAACTTTCTTGGGGAATTGAATATTGACTTGAACGCCCATTTATTTAAACTTAAACATTTTACGTTGTAAAATTAATAAAAGATTAACAAACAACTTCAAGCAGCATATTCAGTTTCATAACATCGTAGGGGATACATTAAAACGTCGGTTGAATTTGTTATATGAGTACAACCTATGGCAAGCTTCTCTACTTCCCATTAGATAAAAAAAACCTGTACCACTACAACCCGTGAACAGGTCTGGGGGGTTCGATACATAGTAGACTGTACAGTTTCATGGACAACGGTTCTGCAAGGAGGTGATTTGTCCTAGGGCACACTCAACCGCCAGATTCCCCCCCCTTATTTTGGGTACCTCATTTTTATAGAATTTTTAAAGACTTAATAAAAAATCTTGCCCGCAGCGGGATTTGAACCAGGATTTCCGGGATGGCAACTCAGTGCTCTACCACTGAGCCACTCCGCTCCCCATTCCCATTGTATATCTTTCATAATTTTCACTTGTTGTATTATTTAACTTAAGAAATATAATAATTATAAAAAGAAAGAAAAAAAAACTTAACCTCTACAACCCACGAATGGTCTTGAGTTACATACGTAGTAGAGACTGTAGTGTTTCTAAGACAACTTTTTTGAAGGAATGTGATTGGTCTGAGTTCTCAAACGTACTACACGCTTTCCCCGATTAAGGGTACTCAATTAAATGTAAATCTCTCTATTATATAAAAACTTCTTTAGTGATGTAATATTTTGTCGGAGTTGCAAAAAAAAAAAAAAAAATCCAAGTTACGGATCGTGGAAATACTTTTTGTTCAGTCTTTTGTTCTACATACTAAATTTTAAAAACAAATTAAAAATATCAAATCCACTGTTCATGACTTATTTAAGCTGTTTCACAAAATATAGCATTTTTTTAGAATTCAAATAAAACAGATAGAATTCATCGAATTAAAAAATGAAATAAGCTACATCTTATTGCAATATAAAGATTTCATAACTGTTATTTCAACATAGAGAATGTATTAAAATAGGATTACTACATTTTTCTTATAGACTTATAACTTTTTTTAAATCTATAAAACAAATTATATTATTTGTCTTTCTCATAATATCCTTACACAGCATATTTCTTGATTAATGTACAAGTATCCTATTTACATTCCAGAACACTTAAACACTCGTAACGAAGACAGGTGTTCGGAGGTTGAGGTTGTTACAGGTGTCCTAAGTTGAGACCAACTTTCTACTTCCTTCCTCAATTTCCCCATATGTTTAACTAATAAAAAGGTTTAGGTCCTTGTTAAAAATAAGTTATCGAGTGTGAACACTATGTTATAGTTTATTTCGGAAAACGATAATAGTTAATCAAGATCAAGCCTCGGTAGTCAGCTGCAGCTCAGAGTAGCCTGTTTTAGTGAGTTAAATGATATTAGTGATTAAAAAACTAATTTTATCTCACAGTTCTCATTTTGTTCTCGTTTTACATTGTCTGTATTTGTACATATAAAACAAAGTCCTCGGCAGCGTTTGTTCGCGGTAAACTCAATAACTACTGCACTGATTTGCATAAGGTTTTCACCAATAGATAGAGTGATACACTAGAAAGGTTTAAGTATATAACTTGTCGAGGTTTAGTGTAAGTGGGTTGTAATATAACGATAATTGTCGGAAATGCTAGGAAAAATATAGCCGCCAGGGAAGTTTCATGGAAGACGCTGCCTAATATCTCTTATCTATCTATACAAATTATAAAACAAAGTCCTTGCCCGCGTCTTTCTGTCTGTTCGCGGTAATCTTTTTTGTTTATAATAGCTACATAATAAAATACATTAGACAGACAAACATGTAGGCATAATATGTCATCCTACCCGTGCTAAGCGGGGGCGTGTCGCTAGTAGTAAGAATAAATCTTTGATGCGCGGTCATAAGCGCTTAAGTCAAAATTTTGAATTTTTCAGGAGAGCAACAGAAAAGTTCAAAACATTATGTAAAATCTAATTATTGATATTTGTAATTTTATTTTTATAAAACAAAATCGCATAAAGCCTATCCTCGAAAATAGCGGAGTGATACCGAACCACCAATTTGGCTTTCGTTCTTATCACTCCACTGTACAACAGTGCCATCGTATCGTGGATGCAATATCTATCGCTTTTGAGAAAAAAGAATATTGCTCTGCGATTTTTCTTGACATTGAAAAAGCTTTTGATAGTGTCTGGCACAAGGGTCTTCTGTGAAAAATAAAACCTCACTTACCTCCTACATACTTTTAAATTCTTCAATCTTATTTCCACGACAGATTCTTCTGTACTTCCGTTGACTCTTCGATTTCCTCCTTCTTTCCTCAATGCAGGGGTGTACCGCAAGGCAGTGTTTTAAGCCCCATTCTCTATTCTGTTTACACCTCTGATATCCCGGAGCATCCTTGCACCAACATCTATACCTTCGCTGACGATACAGCCATTATTTCTTCTGACAGAGACCGAAACCTAGCATCTATAGCTCTTCAAAATCATTTATTTGCTTTAGAAAAGTGGTTCTTTAAATGGCAAATAAGAATAAACGCCTCAAAATCGAGCCATAATAGTATAGCATTAGTATATTGGAATTAATTATTAGGTTTTTTTTCTAGTAATGTGGACAATGTTAACCATCAACAGTTTTTTATTCTTAAAATAAACCAGAACAACAATAATATATATTTTTATTGTATTAACAATAATAAAATAACATTATTATTTTGGAATTAAGTAATAATTAATTGTTTGCCTAGTTAGGTGGTTAATAATAACTATCAGCAGTTTTTTATTCTTAAAACAAACAAGACCAATATACGTTTAATATATTAATAATAATGGCTATAATAAAATAAAATTATTATACTGGAAATATGTAATATATTTTTGCCTAGTTATGTTGGCACCATTAACCATCAAAAGTTTTTTATTATTAAAGTTAACTATAACAATATAATTTTATTGTAGTTATATCAATAATTTAACATTGTCATAGTGTAATTTACGCTTTATAAGATGTAATCTTTTTAATATTTATTGTTTGCCTGTGTGTACTAAATAGCTGAGTGGGTTGTGGATCTCCTTCGCCGGCCATAACGGGCACTGCCAACTTGATCGTTGGAACCACTGCCTATTTTAGAAATATACAGCTTTCTCTAATTTGTTTTGCCTTTACATTACGGTTTTTAGTACTACTGAACTAAAACAGTTTGTTCCGCACTCTGCACCTGCTCTTGTCTTCTTGTCTATTGGATTACTCTTTAATATTTATTTCTTCTTGTTTGTTCTTAATGTAACAAAGAAGAGCTTAGGACTATACGTATCAAGTGTCGATATAGTTTTTAAGATTTTTTTATATATTTATTTCCTTATTGCGAATGGAGCAAGGATGATCACGCAAAGTATTCTAACGTCGTTTCTTCCGTTCTTCTTCCATCTTTTATTCTTTCTCTATCCTCCGTTCATTTCGTTCCTAGTTTCTTCAATGCTTTCTTCTCTAACTTTACTACCAACATTTCTACCTGTTTACAGATAAATTAATAAATACACAAATAAATTCTGTCTATTACATCTCTTGGTTCTGTTTTCGGTTTTTTGTAAATCTGTTTTAACTTTGCTAATCCATCAATTACACACTAGACTTTTTGTATGTAATCAAGAATTCTGTTAGCGACTCTAGTCGGGGGAAGTCTAGTAATATCACACCTTCAAAAGAACGACATAACTCAGAAATTGGAATTCTCGAGTTAAGTCTTCAGTTGCTTGTATGTATTGATGTTTTTTCAACAAAAAAACCTTTTCAAAAACGACATACCTGATATTCCAATCCCAACATGTTTTTTGTTTTTTTTAATAAAGTCATATTTTGAGTTCTATCATGAATGAACGGGAATACTGACATAAGTTAAAATCAAAAAAGTTTCAAGCTTTTAAAAATTTTCTAATGGATAATATTAGAATTTCAATACCATCATTACAATAGCAATACTTTGCTTTACCAATACCCACATTTATTTTTTTTAAACTTACATAGAACTTTCAGATAGCTCTATTGAAAAATTAGGTTTCTTAAGTTATGACATTGTTCTTTTAGGAGGGATATTTCCATAAATTTCAACCATCGTTTTCTGTGTTTTCTGCCTGGTTTGTGTTAGTAATATGTAATCCTATAAAATCTTGACAGTTTATAGTTGCTTAAATTATCTGGTTCTCAGGCGGATAGTTATTGGTTCAGTTAAAACTTTGAAAAGTTCAGATATGACTTATATTTGTCCTGCTACCGAAAATTGGTAAATGTAGCGCACGGTATAACATCCCCATTATACTTTAGCAATGTTTGGATCATAAAATTAAATTCATAACTCAAATTTTAACTTGATGGATAAATTGTAGGTAACACCGCATATAAGGCCTTCAGGATTAAAAGAGGATAACTCCGAAATTTCAAAAATAGAATTTTTCACAATTTGCTGCTTCTTTAGTCAATTTTGTCTAACACGAAACTTTTCCGCCTTATTCCTTATAGTTTTAGTCCGGTTTTGAACCTGAAGTTTCGGGGGTATTGTACAATACTTGACTAAGTAGCGAAAAAGTCAATATTTTTAATGTTATCCACTTTTGATCCTGAACGTCTCACATATCCTTTAACGGAAGTTTGTTATTAACAATTGAAATTATCTGCATCTATCTTTCGGGTTAGCTAAGCCATATTATCTAATTACTGTAATTGTGTTATGATTTTTTTTGTCACGTCATTATGCAAAACTTTGTTTTACAAAAAAAAAACTCTTATCTCGTTAACCCTTTTTTTCTCTCAAAACGGTTGACTGATCGCAAACCAGTTACGTCACTGCATTTACTATGGCCATGATTGCTTGATCTGAAACCTGATTCTGCAGTATCCTCCACCGAATAGCTTCAATTACTTTACGAGGCAAAAACAACTAAACGGGGAAAGTAACTACAATAATCATGATGTGAAGTAAGGTATGAGTAACGCTGGTAGAGGAAAAGGAATGAAAAAGAATCCTATAATATTATTTTTTAATCATTCACTTGTAGTAATTGCATTCATCTTAATGGTTGTAAGTTTAATGTCCGAAGATATATGTTTCGGGGAATTCATCTATAGAACTAAAATATGCATCAAAGAATTAGTATTCTCCTCTAAAATATTATTTATTATTAATTAGTTTCTACACCGTTGTACATAACATTTTTTTACGTGTGCACGAGCTATGTCAATAATCCTTGTTTCTCATATTATTTTAATTAATAATTTATTTAGGGGCCGGGTCATTTTACAAATAATAAAACTGGTCATTTAATTGTACCACAGTTGGGACTTAACGTTTTAAAATTCAGTTTATTATGTTGTACCCCCTTAGTGAGCCCCAAAAAAAAATACGAGTATCCACTTTTGGTTTTGAGATATTGAGTATTTTGCATCAAATAGATTTTTTTTTTTGTTATTTTAAGTTTGTTTTATTGATAAAAAAATTATAGGATTACAAATTTCTTTTCAAAAGACAGAAGTAATGTCAAAAATCAAAGATGGCACGGGAAAACTAAACACCAAATATGGAATGATAAACCGGGTTAATAAATTTAAATACCTCGGGGAATGGAGCAAAATGGGCTTGACAAAGAGGCCATAGCAACATGAGTCAGGAAAATGGAAGTTGCTTTCCAAACCACCCGCAACAATTTCAACAGAAAGTGATATTTCATGAAGACAAAAATCCGACAATACAATACTGTCCTCAAACCAGTATCACTGTATGCTTCTGAATGCCTTATTCTGTCTGAGAAATGTTTGCTCGCAGATTTAGAGAGAAAAGAAAGAAAAATCTTGCACAGCATACTTGGCCCGAACTACAAAAATGGCTTCTACATCAGAAAATCCAAGCAAGAAATATACTCTAAAATAGAGAAGATAACAAGCACAATTCGTAATCTAAGGTCATATACAACGGATGACCGACTCTCGGTGGACGAAACGTATCTTCTGTATCTTTGACTCAAAACCCAAAACATCAATGCCGTGGTACATCAACGTCAAGGAAGATCTTAAACAAATGGGCATACGAGTAAGATGTACATGACCGAAACCGTTTTAGAGCAGCCATCAAGACTTTTGGGACTTTCCGAGATGAGAAACGGGCTAAAAACTTTTGTGTAAAATATAGAGGTAGGGCAGTCATTTTTTTTTTCTACTTCAATTTTTTCGGTTTTGCTATGTCGAAAATAATGTTAGGATCTATCTATATATATATATATATATATATATATATATATATATATATTCATGCTATTTATAATAAACAATTACTATAACTCGGTGACGAGTCCTGGCGTCCTCTACCAGCTCCTTGCAATAATAAACAATATGCAGATTATTTTATTAAAATTAAATACAGGAACTGACAAAGCGTTCTCCAGTTTTACCAGTGATTCATGCATCCTGGTAGGAGCCCTATATATCGCAGGGGGTTGTCACCCAAAGGTGTGTGTGTGTGACAACAAACTGGAGCTGGCTCTAAGCCAAGTCCTCACCCTAAAGTCTTTTAATAAACTTTCTTCTCACTTCCTCTTGTCACTTCTTTACTTTATTACTTTGCTGAAAAACAAAGCGCCGACTTTTCCAATTTTCTCGATACCAATCCGATCGCCTGATTCGCTGAACCCGCGATACGTCATCGGTTGCAGCAGAACATGATTAAAAACAAATTTACTTCTGTAATAAATATTTTATTTTAAGTCTATTCGTTTAAAATTTGAGATGTGTTATTTTAAAACTTTAGGCCTAATATTAGAAAATAACACATTTTCTGTAGTTAACCTTTGTCTGTAGGTGAGGAGTGTTTGTAGTTGCCTGTATTCTACACACATTATACGGGTGTCAGAGTTGTTGTTCCCCCAACATGGCGGGCCAGTGGTTGATTGCAGTCTGATGACTGGGTGATAGGGATTACTCAAGTGCGGATCCGCGAAATAACTCTTGGCGTAATCCTACTCCTACCTGCTCCTCGGACGCATACCAATCAGATATTATCAACTTTTTAGAAATACGTTCGTTACTAATCCCAACAACTTTGCAAGCCCATCTCAACCTTCTCTATCACTTCAACTTGATTAGCCGAGTGCATGTTCTGCGTTTCTGTGTTGTGTGAATAGTGGTTCCAACCTTTTTGTGATCTAATATTCTAATCAATTACTTATTTTCGAATACCCGAAGACGTTCTTAGGAGCGGAATGGCTTAGTAGTGGAGTGCTGAGTTGCAGTGCCGACGGTCTTGGGTACAAATCCCGCACGCGGGCAGACTTTTATTTAATATGTCAGGGGCTTGAGATGGATGGGATTTAGGAACCTCCTGGGGCTCACCCAGCCTCTATAAGGTGTGTGCCCAAAATAAGGGGGGGGTCCAGCAGTTGAACGTGATCTAGGGCAAACTACCTTCCTGCACAATCATTGTCCTAGAAACAGTACAGTCTCGAACCATGTACTGAACCCAAGTATTTTACTGATTCAATATTGATGATTAAACGAAAGGCATAAAGGATTGAATTTGCTCATCCTTTTATCTCGATTAAGTCTTTACGACACGACAGACAAACTTTCTTCAGAGGAGGAAGATCGTTGGGTAAGTGAAGATATTGCTACTGCAGAGCACGTCCCCAATGGGCATCGAAAGTGAGAGGTAACTGCCTGGGCCTACCTCCTGCCCTTGGCACATTTTAAGTTTGTTCACGTCTTTAATTTCTTGTTCACTTCTGTTATTTTGGAAATAGCAGCCAGCTTAGATCTATAAGCAGAATCTCTTATGAAGCAACCATCTTTGGTGCATCAGTAATGACACATAATATAATATTAGGATTTTTTAAAGGGAGGGAAAAACCTTGGATTTGTCCTCCTTCGGAAGGAACGTAAAATGGGGATCCCGAGCCTGTATGATGTCAGGTACTCGTTAAAAATCCCTATCCTCATTAAACCTGGCTAGACAAAATATAGGACTTCCACTGTAGCATCGTCCGATTAGCCATAGCAGCATAAAGTGACGTTAAAATAAATATTCGAACGGTACTTATTATATTCTCTTGTTAGTGTACAATTTTATTTTGTAGTGTCTAAAAAAAAATGTATCGGTACTTGTGTGCATTAACGCCACCGCACCAGTAGCTGCGTAAAGAGCAATCTTGTTCGCAAGCGCAAGCAGTTGTCTTTTATAATAGTTATCTTGGATAACATTTTTAAATATATTTATTGGGGTTAGAATTTTAATTTTTTTAAATAATCATCAACAATTAAAAATCAAAATGATTTATTTAAAAACAAAGTAATCAATCGGATTTCGGTAGAAAATAGGCCGAAATACAGTTTAACATACATTCAAAACAGTCTGTATTTTCTTTCACCTGATGCTGTCGAACTCTGATAAATAGCATTCCAAATGATGTCTCGCTGTCCCCCTATGTCTCAATATAAATAATAATTCAAATATAAAATAATATAATATAAAATGATTCAAAATAAAGTTTAATTTTATAATAAATTGGTACATTTTCGCTTTTTTGGGTAAAATATTTCGCTCCTAAAAAATAAAATTGCATCTTCTGTTTTTGGCGAATCCCAAATACGCATTTTGGTAGCACTAAAAATCAGCAAACAACAAGGAATCTGTTATATAAATATAAAACTGTTATAAAAGATAACTGTGTGCGCATGCGAACAAGATTGCTCTTTACGCAGCTACTGGTGCGGTGTCGTTACTACACAAGTACCAAATTATCTTTTAGGTTTAAAAATAATTAGGTTTCTTTATTGATTAAACGTAACTTTGTGATGATATGGCTAATCTGACAATTGCCACCCTGGGAGCTCTACTTTCTGCCTACATAGTTATCGTTAGGATAGGGATCTCTAACGAGTACCTGACTCTGCACGGACTCGGAACTCCTATTTTAAGGCATAATCAATGACTTTTGACTCCCCATAAAAATCTTAAGGCAACCTGTCGGGCTTCGAACCCGCCACCCTGGTCGTAGTAAGTTGTCCATACGCTACCCTAAAAAAGAAGGTTTCGCTCAGCTCAACCGATGCTTCTTATTTATTAATTTATTTATCTATAAATCAACTCCCTGTCGGTATTTCGCGTAGAATAATGTTATGATTTTCATGTTTCGTTTAGTTATAGGACATATGATATAATTAAAATATTTAATGAGAGTTCGTTAGCTCTGTCACTTACAAAAAATAATAATGGATTGAATTATCAAGTCAACTATTTTCCACTCAATACAAAAAATAATATACTTGTTAGTAAAAGGTACTTAAAAATATTTATAATTTCAAACCAATAATAGTATAAATATAGATATGATAAAATGAAACAGATATAAGTTATAAAAAAAGATAAAAAATAATAAAGGAAATAATTAAGAAGAAAAATTTATCTAAGTTAATGTGATGTGTTCGTATTTGCTATTTTTGTAAAAATAAAAATTCTGATAAAAAGAAATTTTTTATTTTTGCTTTTGTATTTTCTTTTATTTTCTTCTAACTAAGCGATACACAAAATTGTGTAAATTAAACCTCAATAGTTTTTAATTTATTTAAGATTTATATGTAAATATACATATACTATTTTATTTTTTTCCGAAAAGCGTAAATAAGGCTACACAGAAGACTTTTTCAATTTAGAAATGTTAGGTCAGTCAATATTCCTGAAAGATATGAAATGCTTCTTCTTATCTCGTTGAGTGCGCTATGGAGCCAATTACTTGGGGGAGTTTTTACCTTCTTTTATAACCTGAGGAAAAATCTAAGTGGTGTTTAAGGAGTACCTATCCTGTTTAATACAATTTCCATCATGAAAAGTAATTTTATTAATTGTTGAACAGTTCCTAAATTAATCTGAAGAATATTAAGTTACCGTATAAAACTCTTATTAAATATTTCCTTGCGCAATGAAGAAGAAACTAAATGATTACAATAGCCCCTAACACTAAGGTAGAGGAGCCTATCACGTTTCTGCACGATTATCTTGCGAAATACTGTGGTTGCTATTATGCTGTAACTGCCTGATTTAGGTCGATGGTAATTTTGGAGTTCACTGGCCTTGAAGAATGGTGTCAAAACTGGAAGATTAAAATAAATTCCCACCAATCCAGTCAGATCACTTTTATTATTCCTCGTCAACCAATGACTTCCTGTCCTCCAGTATCCTGAAATAATATTCCTTGTAGAATATATCCGTTACTTAGGACTACATCTTGATAGACATTTAACTTTAAATACTCATACGAAATTAAAATGACAAGAAACTGCTCGCTGTTTCAGGCTACTTCAACACTTACTACACAAACGTTCTAGTCTTCCAATTAATATTTACAATCTAAAATCCTTCGTAAAATCCTCAATTCTCCTTACTTTGATACGAATTAAATCATCAAAAATGACCGCAATGTCATATTTGTTGCACATTTATCCCGAACCCGGTATCGATACTTTCATGAGAAAGGAAATCCTTTATTCACACTAGTTTCAACTGTAGCTACTTTCGAAAATCTTTGAAGGTGTCTGAAAAGATGGTCTCGTGTTCTCTAACTCAAATATGTTATTTCAAGACTATCAGTGGATAGTTTCTCGGACAAATTACCTGTCTGCACAATCGTTGTCTTACAGTACAGTCTCCACCATGTACTATACCAGAGGCCCTTCGTGGTTTGTTGGTGGCGGAACATATAGCTCTTTCAAAAGAACAACGTTCAACTCAAAAAACCTATTTTTTCAAAAGAGGTATTTGTTAGTTCCTTGTGAGTTAAAAATATAAAAATTTTGGTATCGGTAAAGCAAACCATTCCTATTGTAATGATGGTATTGAAATTCTTTTATTAACAATTATAAAATGTTTAAAACATTGAAACTTTTTTTTATTTCAACTTATTATTCACTCCCATAAAATTTCAAGGTAAATCTTAATGAAACGAGTAAAAACAACCTACTTGGGCACTACTAAACTATCATGTTTCGAAACGTCAGCTAAAGATAGTTTCCAATATGCATCGATAATGAAGTCAAAAAAGAAGAAGTAAAAAAAAACCAGCAGGTTAGTAATCATTTTTGATGGCCTCGTTATCGATACACGTTGGAAGGAGGGGACTCTTTGATCAAACCATACATTTTGTAGGACAAATATTTTTTCAAATAATTTAGATAATTATCATGAGATTTAACAAAAAAAAACCCAGCTAGTATTACATTTTTGAGAATCATCAAATTGACATATTTTATCCTTGCTACGTCTGTTAGCTACCACAATCGAGAATTTTCGTACAGAAAATTGTTGGGCGTCTCATCGAAACGAAGCTATTCACGAAGATTCAGCTTGATACTAATCAAGTGCAAAAATGTACCATTGATCCTGGACTATATGTCATTATTCCCATAAAACTTAAGTTTCAATGTATTTTTTTTTACAAATTAATTTAATCGTTACCAATAGGGCGAACGCTTTTTATTACAAATATTGGTAACGTTCCTATATCAAAATTTGGTTTTGTTGATTTCGGTAACGTTTCAAACAAATTAAGCTGAAAACGTTGACCTGAATCTAAAATTAGCTGCAAATCCATTAAGCCCGGAGGATGTTCAAAGAAAAGCCAGAGCTTAAACGATCACCCTTCGGCCATTAGAATAGAGCAACTACCGATCCACATTCGAGATTAATGGCAGCGCCTATCCTGATTTATTATCAAATTAAGAGAAAATAAAGTAACCAATTATATCTTCTTTATTATTTTTTTTAAATTTACAACTGTAATATAACGATTCAACCAGCCAATACAATGAATGATACATAATGGCACGAACAAAGGCTAGTAGGGAAACATCCCACTTGTAGTACTCAAATATGAGATATATCAAGTTAAAATATTACGAGGTAATTTTCTTTTCAGTCACCTCGGAAGATTTTCGGGAATTGAAGAAGTATCTAGGTTTGAAACTGATGGGTTTGAGTAGTAATGATTGTCACGGAAGGATTGGTATCTGGTTCGAACCAAATCAGCAACAAACGGGAATTTAAGGTCATTATGGATGATTTTATTCGTTGCCAAGTAATGAATATTGAGGATTTGGCGAAGGATTTTGTATTGTAAGGATTGAACACGGAAGGAATTCAATGGCTTAGTGGAGCCACAGAGCTCTATTGTAAAATACATTTTTTTTTTTCTAAATTAAATAATATATGTATATGAGCTGTTGTTTTCGAAAGAGGTATCAGTCCATTTAGATCTTTAAAAAAACGATTCATTCTTTTAAATAATTTTTAAACGGTATTTATTGTTTAAAAAAATAACGTTTGCATTAAATTTTTAATTAATTTCAATGAAAACCCTTCTAAAAAATCTCGATAAGTGAAATAATGGATAGTCCAGGATCCGTGGTCCATTTTTGCACTTGATTAGTATCAAGTTAACAGGGGTAGCAAGGATAAAATATGTCGATTTGATGATCCTCAAAAAATTATTACTAACTGGGTTTTTTTTAGTTAAATCTCAAGATAATTATCTGAATTATTTGAAAAAATATTTGTCCTACAAAATGTACGGTTTGATCAAAGAGTCTCCTCCTTCCAACGTGTATCGATAACGAGGTCATCAAAAATGATTACTAACCAGCTGTTTCTTTTCCTTGTTCTTTTTTGACTTCGTTATCGATACATATTGGAAGGAGGGGACTCTTTGAAGAAACAATGAATTTTGTAGGACACACATTTTTTCAAATAATTTAGATAATTATCTTAAAAATTAACAAAAAAAAAAAAGTTAGTAATAAATTTTTGAGAATCATCAATTCGACATATTTTATCCTTGCAACCTCTTTTAGCTACCACAATCGAGAATTTTCGCACAGGAAATTGTTGGGCGTCTCATCGAAACGAAGCTATTCACGAAGATTCAGCTTGATACTAATCAAGTGAAAAAATGGACCATTGGTCCTGGACTAGCACTTACACCACTTTCAAAAATAACACCTCATATAAATGTGTGCGTGTGTAGGTCTATGTGTATAAATGAGGAGTTAAGGGAATGAAAAATGTGTTTACTAATTTATTTATCGATTATTTTAACTTTGAATCTAAACTTTGATGATTATAATATTACGTATTAATAATTTAAGATCCTATCTATTAAGTAATCTTTATGGTGTATGGCAGAAATACAGATGCTTTATTTAGAAACTAAGAGATAAAAACCTAATGAATCCACTGACGAGACAACGCAGACAAACAAGTTAATCATAAGACGGATTTGCCAGGAGTCACGAAGTAGCAATATTCCCTGTCTCGACATTCGCCTTCTCGTTCTGGAGATGGATATTCTTAAGGTACAGGAGTACTATTCTTTATTCTGTGGGATGGAGATTTTTCGTGATTTCAGGAACGATAGTATCTCTACCTCTCCTTTCTTTTCTTTTTTTTTCATGGCAATACACCTAACACATGA
The DNA here is from genome assembly GCA_964056705.1 of Troilus luridus. Classification (NCBI taxonomy): domain Eukaryota; kingdom Metazoa; phylum Arthropoda; class Insecta; order Hemiptera; family Pentatomidae; genus Troilus; species Troilus luridus. The sequence goes on from OZ057415.1 coordinate 67,549,059, forward strand.
TAATGAATTATTAAGATAACCCGAGAAAAATAGGCCGCCCAGCTAGAATATGGTGTAAGGGGAGGAAGAAATGAAAGCGAAGGCTCTCCGCGGTGAATGTCTATACATTAATGCAAGAAAAGTCATTCCTAATATTTATTATAAAGACATTTTTAATTCAAACTGTTTTAAAACTTTACATGATTATATGTACAGCCCCGGTTAAGTCGAATTTTTCTCCCAAATGAGTTTCTTGTACTTACGGAAGCGGAATCGTAATATTTTCGTAATTAATTAGGGATTAAGTCAGGCATTGGCAGGAAATGTAGTTATTGATTTTATTACATCATTTCAAGGCATAACACAAACTGAAATAAAAGGAATGACACGTTTCCGCTTCCCTCAATCCAGCCAACTCTATCTGGACAAAATTCGACTTAACTACTTATTCACCGGGGCTACAGATGTATAATAATAATAAAAAAAAAAAAGAATACAACTACAGTTTTAGGTATTGATGTAACGTAAAAATCTTTTAAGTTGTTTCTGAAATTTTAATCGAAAACGTAAAATTTTGGTATTAGTTTTCAATAGGTAGAAGAAAATCTAGCTCTGCTTCCATCTAAAAGTTGCTTCATTCAAAAATTTAAAAATTAAATTAAAATATCGACTATGATTAAAGGTTTCGTTAATTTTTTTTATAACACTTTTCTCCGAGAGAAATATTTTATCGGGAGGGCAAAGTTGTTTCGAGATTCACAAATTTCCTTTGTAGTTTTTCATTATTCATTTCCTTGAACCTTTCCTACGTCGAATTTCCATTTATTATTTCTTTTAATGGTTGAAGTATAATGATTTAAATAACACTAATTTTAATTTTGTAACTTCATTTTTTTTTATCATGATAACTCATGATCTATTTTGGTAAAATATTAAAAGGGAAACGGTTAAAATTTGTCGTGACTCAACTCGAAGCAACAACCTGCGGAATAATTACCATATATTTTTTATTTATTTGGTTTCGAACTTTTTTTGTACGAAAAGAAAAGAAAATATGTTAAATGTAAGACTGTCGAATATCGTTAAGTATTATACTCATTCAGTGTTGACCTACATTTTAACATTTATGTAACGCCCCGTTATTTTTATTGCTTGGAAGCAAACTTTTTTTATTAGAGATTAGGTTAGCGGGTTGTAATCGCCTTCTCCTTTAGGTCGACCGGAAACCGATGCGACATGAAACTTTTATGAGGGAATGGAAGAAGACTCGATCAAGATGGCTGGCATCTAGCGGTATTAGCAAGTTGCATACCTGTTTGAGGAACAAGTTGTTCATCTGACAATTAATACAACTATATGTTAATTATGAATCACTTATGTATTTCATATTTCTAATTATTTGTAAACCTAACCTCTACCACTACAACCGGTGAACGGATCTGTGGCTCAGTACGTGGTAGAGACTAGTGTTTCATGAATCTGCACAACCGTTGTCCAACTTGAAATTTTATGGCAATCATGAAAAAAAAACTACTACTACAACTCATGAAGGATCTGAGGTTCAATACATGATAGAAACTGTACTGCTTCATGAACATCGGTTGCACAGGGAGGTAATCTGGCAATCGCCAGATTTTTCCCGGGATTTGACCAGGATTTTCGGTATGGGAACTAAGTGCTCTACCACTGAGCCACTCCGCTACCTATTTATTTATAAATAAATATGAATTTTACAGTTTATTTTAATGCCGCTATGCCTAATCTGACGATGCCTCAGTAGGAATCATAAATTTTTCAAATCCACATATAATTAGGATAGGAATTTTTAACGAATAGGTTTTGTACGTATAGTACAAACAGTTCGTGGTAAAGACTGAACGGTTTCTAGGGCAAACAGTTGTTGTGCAGAGATATCGTTTTTGTCCGAGATCACGCATAACCATAAGATGTTCCCCTATTAAGGGTACCCACTTTATAGGCTGGGTGAGCCCCATGAAGGTGTCCAGATCTCACACGATCCCTTCCAGGATGTTAAAAGATTAAATAAATCAACTGCAACTGCCGGTTTCGAATCCAGGACCTTCGGTGTAGCGACAGAGCGCTCTACCATTGAGCTACCCCGCTACTTCATTATCACTATTTGGATACTTATTTGGAGATGTGGTTCCTAGCTACGGTTTATTTTGAAATATCATAATAATTTACTGTTAATGTTTTATTAGATTGCTGATACGAAATCGTTTATATATATATTTTTTTTAATGTCGTCTGTAATTCAACCTAGTACTTATACATGGGATATACGTAAAAATAGTTTTGAAATAGATTTAATATATTTTAGTATTTGTGAATTTACCCTCTTTGGCTCGGTTGGAATGGAGAAATATTGTGAGTTGAAGGTAAATGGTAAAACAAAAATACAGCAATTAATTATGAACAGTTTATTTTTTATTTTACTTCTTAATTTAAACAATATTATCCAGGATAATAGGGCGCTTTTGTTTCGGCACCCCTAAGAGCACCTTTCTCTTTAGACCATCCCGAAGCTCATAGGGATATCCTGGAAAGGCAAGGAACGGGAGAACTAAAACGAAACCCTCCGGGGCTAACTACCTCAGTTGTATCCCGTCGGGGCAACCCGACCCAATCAATCGAAAGATAATATCATGAAGAAGGCTTCAGACGAATTGCACTACCCTCAATAAAGGAAGCGCAGACACGCGGAGCTCATGAGGGAAGTTTGGAGAAAGAGGAAGTTAAGGAGGAAAACCTAAACATGATATTCGCGTGGTCTTCAAGGCCTTTTCGCACTCAAAAAAAAAAAATTATCCAGGATATAAATTTATAGTTTTTCCTCGACAATCCATTGTGGAGCTTGAAACGCGAACCGTTCTTCATGTTGATAACACTTTTTTATTTATATTATAGTCTTAAGTCCTTAAAACCACTATTCGTGCTTAGTTATATAAAACCACTGTAATATTATATAAAATCTTTATCCGTTAGTATAATCGTGCTTTAGTGGATTGTGGAGAATGCAATACGTGCCTGGACAATGGGGCGAGAAATCAGTTATAAAGTGGTTGAACAGTGCAATCTTGAGTACGCTCTCCCGCTATCAGCAGTTCTTATGGTAGGCCATATATATATATATATATATATATATAATTAATTATAAATAATTATAATATTGTTATTGTTTATCTTATCTACCGGATAATGCATCTTGATATAAGTGAAGGGTGAGACAAGAAAAATAATTGTTTATAATTCTTGGATTTCCTAAATATCCTCTCAGTTCCGAGTGAGAAAGAGTGCACGCAATCTAAATAGTTATATATGAGCCTTTTAGGAGAACTTTGAATAGCTTTGAACATCCTTTTCTCTTAACCCGTTTTTTCCCTATAGTAATCTTTTCGGCTTTTTATAGAACAACACGTAAAAATCCCTTATATTAGTTTATTTAATTAATGCCACTTTTAAGCTACTATGGCTAATTGGACGATGCTACAGTGGGTATCCTAAATTTTGCCTATCCAATTTTAATTAGGATAGGGATTTTTAACGTCCCTTTCTGAGGACGGCATAACCATGGATTTTTCAATCCCTTTGAAGAATCCTAGGGCCTCGAACCACCTGCCGGGTTACGAACCTGTGAACTTGGTCTTAGGTTGTTATGCTGACCGTTTGACCAAAGGTCGCCGTTTTCTGAATTTGTTCCAGAATATATATTATTGTATTATAAACTTATTAAAGTCCAACAAACATAAACAGTTTGGATTTAGTATTTGGAGGAGTATTTGAAAGACAACACAAAAGCCTGCATTGTTTTCCGGACAACGCATTGTTTGTAACATTTTACCCTGAACCTGTACCACTGCAGCTCGTGAACTAGTCTGGGGTTCAGTACATGGTAGAGACTGTTCTGTTTCAAGGACAGCAGCGCAGGGGCGTGATTTGTCCTAGATCACGCTCAAAGGCAGATTTTTCTCCCTTACTTTAGGTACCCACATTATAGAGGCCAGGAAGATCCTAGATCGAATATGATCCGTCTCCATCTGCTAGCAGTCTAGATAAAAGTCTTGCCAGCACCGGTATTCGATCCAGGATTTTCAGCATTGCAACTCAGTGGTCTACCACTGTCCAACTCCACTACCCACATCTAATGTTTTATAAACATTTTAATATATTCCATCTCATTCGTTTACGTAGAATCACATCGTTTAGCATTTTCGAAACAAGGGTTTTTGAATACTCCTCTTTTTATATTATATAAGGGCTTCCAATTCCGGCAAATCAAAATTGTTTTGATTTCGATATTGAAATAGTTTATTCTTGAAAAATTATTAGTTGATCGTACAAATATCATGGAGTAGATATGCCGTCCTTTATAGGGCTTGAGCGTGATCCTGGACAAATCACCTCCCTGCTCAACTGTTGTACTAGAAACAGTATAGTCTCTACCATGTACTGAACCTCAGACTCTTCATGGGATGTAGTGGTACTGGTATTTCTTTTTTTATCATCACATCTTTATGGGTAAAAACAATGATTTATATTATGAATACAACTGCCATGTCGAGGTACTATATATTTAGACAAAAATCTCTGAAAGAAGATCTTAATACGAAGAGAGTCTTACATTGAGTGCACAAAAGGCAAGGAGAAAATCGAAGACCGTAGGGAAGCTTGATGTAGAAGTTAAATCGCTCGGAAACTGCAAGCATTCTACTCCCTCTTCCAGCGCTGAGCCATTGCTTCAGTAAACTGGCTGTATATTTTTAGGCTTTTGTTTCCGTATATAAAAACAAAACAAAAAAACCTTCAATAATTATTAGTTGGCAGATAAGAGAACTAGAAAAAAGAGAGAGAGAAATACTATGAAAAATTCTAAGGCCTAAGAAAAACAATGAAAATGTGTGGAATCAAAGAATAAATGATGATTTGTATAATAAAAATATAGAAAAAATTACAAATAAAATGAGAAAGTGAAGGTAACTGTATAGACATATTAAAAAGAATGGAAGAAACACGTATTACAAAGATTTTTTAATACGTTAACAAAATGTAGAAAACAGTAGATGGATAGAAGCAGTGAAAGAAGATGCTAACAAAATAGGTATTACAGAAGAAATAATATGTTACGAGAACCGCTTCAGGCTACTGACGGAAAAAGCAACCTTAAAAGAAGACAAGCCTAAACCTTGACCGAAGGGAGATGATTAGATACAAGCAGATGGACAGAAAACGAAGAAGTAATGGGAAGAGAAGGAGAAAAAGAGGCACCATAAGTCTTAAGTCATGTGCGGTCTGTAAATGTCCAAATTTATAGATAAAATAAAGAATTAGTTGACAGTAGGAAATAAAAATTAAATCCTTTAATGGCGAGCAACTATTAATTAGAAACTAACTTTTTGACCCACATCCTCTTCTTCAAGGGTTAATGGTTACAATTATTGGTGGTATACATTTTTAAAGGGTATTCTGAAAATATACATGTTTGTTTTAGTTCTTATGAGCCCATTAATTAATTAATAATTAATCCAATAATCCTTAGAGATCTATCTAGGATTTAGGTCAGGCCATAGGCCACTGCAGGGTTGTGATCTCGCAGTAACAAGCGCAGCAAAGCAATTAAATGGCCTCACTAACATTGTCATTAATCTCACCTGGTCGACCTGGCCGTAGTCAGGAGCGTCAAATAGGAAATAATTATTGCACAATCGGAAGCATTTTGTAACCGTTAATAAACAATTTGTTACTGATAATAAAAAAAAAGGGTACCTCTGTAGTAGAGAACGGAGTAGCGGTGCGGAAGGTCCCGGGTTCAAATCAAGTTCCTTTTTTAATATCCACGATATTAAAAATGATCGTGAATTTTAGTATGATAGAAAGAGTGTAATTATTGGAAATATTTCGAAATTTAGTTTATAATTACTACACGTTATGTGTAAGTCGGTTCTCTAATCTATATATAGTCAGTAATAGTTACTATATAGTCATTAATAAAATTATCTTTATTTTAATTTAGAATAAATTAGAAATGAAACATGTTTGAGTGAAAAATAGTTGACTGGATAATTCTCATGATGGATTGAATTGGTCAGGGGGTGCAGTCAAAGATAACACGAAATAAGAAGAACTTATTTTTTAATTGTGCCATCGTTTCGGCCTACTTATTTTGTCTTTTTATATACATATATACTTATTATTTTATATACTTATTATAATTTATACTGTTTAATTTTTTTCTTTAATATACACAGAGTTTTTAAAAATCTTACATTAGGTCATCAATGAAATTCTTACTTATTTATTCATCAATATATACAATATATATGTGTATATATCTATAGTCATTTCATCAAGAAATGAACATTATCGAAGTATAAATGATGATATAACCTAATCAGTATGTGTACGTTGGTTCTTTAATAAAGTCAGTTATAAATTATCTTTATATTCGGGAATATTAAGAAGGAAAGGAATAAAAAGTTATAATTGCGACACAACTCGAAGCGACAACCTGCGGAACTGATACCAAAATAATTATTAGAATACAATTGGAAAACCCCTAAACAAACTCCAGCACACCTCACATCATCAATTAGAGACAGCATACTCACCACAAGACATTCAATAAATACTATTATATTATTTTATTAATATTTTATCTATTTTTATGAGTATATTATTGAATAAAAGGGGGCAAGTGGCTTAGAGGCTGATAATTTATTTAATCTGTTGATTACCGGGGGTGGATCCTGTGGAATCTGGAGACCCACTACCTCCTATAAAGTTACCCTTAATTGCAAAAATACCTAGCATACATAACTTAATATGCGGTTGAGCGTGATTTTGAAAATTACACCTCCCTGCACAACCGTTGTCCTAGAAACAGTACAATCACTACCACATACTGAACCCGAGAATACAAGTTTTTGAATAAATATAAAAAATTTTAGTGAATTTCTTCTATAGAAATGACTTAAACTATATACTCAAACATGTTCGTTACTGAATTGTTTTTGTTGTACAAAGTGTGAGGCATTATAAGATTGAAGTCATTTCAACATTAATTAATATTATATAATTTTATTATTATTATTGAATAAAAGATATAAATAAATAATCTGTTCAAAAGTACGAACAAATATTACATATAAATAGTGATACATTATGTAAATAGTGAACCCCCACTTTACGTTCCTTCCGAAGAATAGCATAACCCTGTATTTTTATTCCCTATTAAAAAATTCTTCAAGAGGAAATAAATACGCGACTAAAGGCGGGAAATGCTTGTTACTATTCGGTGTCGAAATTACTAAGCTCGCTTCTTTTGTCCAGAAATCTAAAAATCAGAATTTATAAAACAATTATCGTTCCATATCTTCTCTATGGATGTGAAACTTGGCCACTTACGCTGAAGGATGAACAACGTCTTCAGGTATTCGAAAATAAGGTGTCACGTAGAATATTCGTTCCAAAAAATGATGAGACCACGGGGGAATGTAGGAGATTACATAACGCGGAATTGCGAAGCATGCATCCGGTAAATATTATTCAGGTGATATCGTCGCGAAGATTAAGATGGGCATGTAAAGTTGCTGGGCTTAGTAACAAACGAATTCCCAAGATGTTAATTGGCGCTGCACCGACTGGGAAGCGTCTGAGGGGTAGACCGAGGCGTGAGTGGGAGGATTGCGTTAGGAATGATCTAGCGGGTTTGGGTTTGGGTAGTGCTCCGTGGACGGAGGTTTGTAAACATAGATTGGTGGTATCGCATTCGAACCTTTTATTTATTTATTAAAAAATTCTAGGGTCCCCTGCCGGGCTGTGAAATGACTATAAATTATTTTTCTAAGCCAACGGTTGGAAGAGATCACACTCAACTGAAACGTTTTTACCTCAATTATTGGTAACCACTTCACTCGTAGTGTTCATCCGTGCACATTACTAGGTTTAAATATCTTATCTGCTTTAGTCGAGTTCGAACCCAGGGCCTATTGCTCAGCAACTCAGTGCTCTACACTGACTCTACTTATCTTCTCTGTTCCCCGTTATAAATTCTTAGAATAAGATCAAAACTACAGTGTTTCCTTATATTGTTACCTGTATAATTACTTCAGAAAAATTGAACACAAAAGAATGTAAGGAAGAAATAATTCTGGGAGTAAGAATTCCGATGTATCCTATGTAAGTAAATGTATGATATAATATATTACATAACTAAAAACATTTTATATAATAGAAAGAGCACATGTTTACTTATTTATTTGTGTTTATTTAAACGGCAGAGTTGATCTCGTTAATGGGATATTGTTGATGGAATCGTGACAATTCGTCCGATCGCCCACGAATGGGGAATGCCTGTAACAAATTAATTATACTATCTTCCAAGCCCCTTGTTATTTCTTGCATTCGGGATGGTTGTCCTTTCCACCGAAGGAAGATTATATCTCAGTTGACGTGATCGGACTGCAATCTCTCAGGAACAACGCAATTACTTTGAGGATCTTTCGGAATCTTCTCTTTTCCGCATAATTGTTCTGAAATCGGCGGGTTCTTTTGTCCTTGCTGTTTTTTCTGTTCATCTTCAATGCTGCAATGCTCGATATGCTTCAAGTTGACAAAGCATATGGAGCATAGGAATCACTAATGAAGCGGGGTGAATACCTAATTATTAATAGTACAGAATCTTAATAATAGTCAGTGCTTATTGTTTTTGAGCATATTTGCGAAATATCTAATGCAGAGAGTAGTATAGAGTAGCAATTACATACGTATGGTAAGATTGTACATATTCTCAATTTGGTTATACAGACAGCATAGAAGCTGCCACCCTTACAAAAGTTATGATGAGAAAGGTCGAAACCTTCGAGATCTAGCTACATAAACGGATGCCGAGGATATCTTAAGTTGATAGTAATACGTACGGGGGAGTTTTCCTAAGAATCGCAAAAGAAAAAGAATTTAACTTTGAAATATAAATCTGGTATGAAATGTTACAGATAGTCATGCAGGGGAAAATCATAGGAAATCACAGTGTAGGATGCAAATGTTCCTCAATCTGATAGTATGGTTAGACGGGTCATTAAAGCATCTCTTCAGAGCAGGAGTCAACAAGTTTCAAACAATTAAGACGGCACCTTTAAAATAAGAAGGAATTCGAAAAATATAAATAAACAAATAAAAATTTCCAGTTTACGTTTCGCGTCTTTAGGTAGTAATCCGGCATTAATGAAGGTAATTAGAGAAAGCTACCTCATTCCAAGATATTCAATAATATTCTTAAAGAAGGATTGCTTAAAAGTCTAACCGATTACAAAAAAAATATATAATAGCTGTTGTATAGAAGAAAATATACCAGTACTTGGTAGACAATGTAATGTTTCTTGGTAAACGGTTGTGCAGGTATATGATTTGTCCTAGTATTGGGTACTTTGTGCTGGTTGATCCTTAGGAGGGTCTCAGGTCCCTAAGGATCCATCCCCGGCTGTTAACAGATTAAATATCTTCCACTGCTGGATTTGAACCGCTGACTTTCGGCACGGCAACTCAGGACTCTTCCACAGAAGTCCTTCGCTTCCTATTAATCAATTATATACTCATAAAAAATCCTAAAATACTTTTTAAAAAAATGTATACTATTGAGCCTATGATTGAGTTCGTTGTCTCTGATTGATGAGTTTGGTTGCCAACTCATCTGAGATATGCTGCAGTTTGATTTTTGAAGTTTTTCAATTGTTATGTATGTTTCTATCTAGTTGAAATCATCCTCTTTTTTCTTGTTAACGATCCATCTTTATGGATAAAGTTCTTGTGATATCATATATTTTATTTACAACATTAATATATGGCTTAGCGAACCCATAGGCTCTGTACCGATACCTCAGCTAAACCCTTAATGCGCTAGACCACCTCTACCGCCCTCAACTCTTCTCTAATCCTTAATCTCATAATCTGCTTAATCCCATCACATACCTTTCGCTCTGCCAGCCGGCTCAGCGCTTATTAACGTTTTAGGGATTCGTTACTAAGCTTAACAATACGAGCCAATCTCGACAATCCGATGCTATCACTTCAATTATAGTAACCGCGTTTCTCCAAATAGCGGTTCTGTTGTTTCTGGACAATAGCCGGCGGCTGAATAATGCCGTGAACGAAAAATTACTATAATTCCTTCATTTGACTGCGCTTTCATTTCGTCTGGAATGTCGTTTTCCCTGTTTAGAGCCTGATTACTTAAATTTCTTAACTGAAGAAAATTAATATATAAGTTTAGTATAGTATATAATAGCAGGAACAGAAGTGATTTTAGTGGTATTCTTATAGGACAGAATAATATATATATAAAAGTTTTGATATCCGAAATTCTCTTAAAGGAAAGAAAATTAGTCAATACAAAAACAATCACTACATTAAAAAAAAAATGATTGTGTAATAGTTTAGTTGTATAGGTGTTCCAACAAGGGTTGCCTCAACTAGCCATATAAGAGCTCCATTTCTCTTGATCCATCCAATCCTCTTTCTGGAGACCTCGATCGGCTATCTCCTCCTAGACTCCCTCAATCCACCTGTTTGTGGGCCGTCCGGGTCCTCTCCCCCCCCCCCCCCCCTGGTGGAACCCAATCCAAAACTCGGTTCGGGCAACATTCGAAAGCCATTCTCCTACCATCGTACCATCTTAGGCGGCGTGCCTCGAACCTTTTCGATACATCCACACCCATCCTCTGTCGAATTTCTTGGTTTCTTAGTTTTTTCAGTCTGGTGACCCGGAGAAGGTGTCTCCAGAAATCCATCTCAACTGCCTGCACTTTAGAGTACAGACGGGGGCTCATAGTCCAGGTTTCCGAAGAATAAGTCATGATAGGTCGTGCAATACATAAGTTAAAAAATACATGTACATATTTAAAACATATTATAATCGTAAATAAAATATAGATGAACATAGATAAAAACTTCTTAGATCTGGCTATAAAGAAGGATACTGAGAATATCTTACGTTGAGAGAGTAACGAACGAGGAAGTTTTGGGGAAGACTCACTTTCAAATATATGGTTGTTTTTATGATTAATCACAATCAAATATTTATGTGTTTATATGTTCTTGTTAATTGTTCATTTAACGTCCCTTTATGCTGCTTTAGCTAATCGGGCGATGCTACATTCGGAACTCTAAATTTTGCATTTCCAGGTTTAATTAGGACATCGAACAGGCTCAGGACCCCCGTTTAACGTCCCTTCCGAAGGACGGCATAAGCAAGAATTTTTTTACTCCCTTTAAAAAATCCTAGGGCCACCTTCCGGGCCTCGAACCCGCGATCTTGGGCTTTTTTTTTTTTTAGTAGTTTGCTATGCTAACCACTAGACCACAGGTCGCCCCTATATATCCTCTTGATCTCTGAAAAAAGCAACATTGATGGAACTCTTATGAAAACCTATTTATTTAATAAAAAATATAAACCCAAATAGCGTATATCTCTGTTGTCAGCATTTTGGCTCTTCTTGGATCGGAAATATTTGAAGAGCGATGAATTTCAAGTTATATCTTGCGATTTCTTTTAATATTATTAGCTTAAAAAAAGTTGAATTAAGCAAACATACATATAAAAACTATCTAGACTTAGTTTTTAACTATAAAAATTGTAAGAAGCTAGGGGATGGTTGACTGGAAGATAGACGTAAGGAAGAAAATATTATTTTCTTCCTTACATATAAAAATTGTAAACAATATATATTTTTTTTGATAGGAGCTTTAGCGAGCGGCAATCTTGTACGAACTATACTAGAGTTATTCCAACTAATTTAGGTTTGCTGTTTCACTTAGTTACCGAAAAGGACGTTTTTCTTTCACAGCTACTAATTGCAACCATAATTAACAACTGCTCTGGCCTGGTTAGTCGCGTGGATTTATCGCCTTTAAGTTATAGTCAGCCTCTACTCCTGCATCTTTGAGTTTCATATTACTTTTCCTTAATTAAGTTTGTAATTGAAGAGGTAGGGGAAGATTTGAAAAAAGTTCGAAACTTTACACCTTTGCAAGAACCAAATTATTGAACAGCAGTAACTTTTAAGGTATGTATGGAGTCTTTTTGACTGTGAGCTCTTAGCCCGCGTTCACACTCGGGCATAAGATCAGAGATATATCGTGGGCCATATTGGCCCGGCCAAAATAGACATAAAAATAGCGTAAGCTTGCATAAATTACGATATAGCTGAAAATTGGTGGAGGTCTTCTTTTCATTATTACAAATGAAATGTCAGAAGTCCCTATCGATCCCACATCTGCTAAAAAGTGATTCGAGGTCAAATGTCGAAAATGTTGGTTTTTCGCCTTTTTAAAGAAAACGGCGAGAGTTATAGTAAAAAGAGCTTACACAAAAGTTGTAGATTATTAAATTTTCTACAAAAATTGTCTCTATGCTTTTTTTTCTACGAATCATCATTTCAGAGATATCGCAATTTCAAACATCGAAAATACTCATATTTACTTCATCGGCTGTTCCGCATGAGTAAAATATGAAAGTATTTATAATTTTAATCATTAAAATTTAATATTTATCATTATTTCATATAGTTTTTATAATACAAAGAAATATAATATTCATAATATGTGCACATTTCCACACCACCTATGAGGAAGTGCACTTGGCGCTTTTTTTTTAACGTGGTGTCCACAGTAGGCATACTCCACCGTCAATCTTGATAAAATTTTAAATAGACTGTGCAAATATAAAATGAAAATCGAAACTATAGCATTGAATTGAAAAAAATGAACTATTGCGAATGATTATAATGAAATTAATAATTGTATATTTATGGAAATTTCAATCTAATTTATAATCTTCAAGTGCTACTTCTACAATAATGTCTTCGTCGCTTCCTTCTTCTTTTTCCTGTATCTCTATAGATCCTTCTAAGAGAAGATACTCACGAGTCTCTTCATCAATATCATAAGAATCTTCATCTGCTGTACTTCATACATTAGTGCAAGATTGGCCTGAATAGTTAGTACGCACCGGTGAACAAAACAATCCTAATTTTTTTACACCCGCAGTTTTTATTAGAAAACTGTGATTAATCTGCTCCAGAAAAACTTCTCAACACCATTTCCTGCAATTGCCTGAAACGCTGTAATGTACATATATATACGATACGCAATACGCATAGACAGTAATATGAAATCTAAAGGGAGACGACAAAAATGGTTCATAATCGCGCTATTGCGATTTGTTTGCGACGAGTTATTCTTTTCTTTAATGCACAATAATTGGGATTTATGAGTTGTAGGTAAAATCCAAAATAGTCAAAATGGAACCTGTTATTAAACCGTAATTTTTATTCCAGAGACTATTTGCACTTTCCATGCCAGGACCATAGTTATATTAATTTTTTTTATTATTTATTTTTTGATATTTACAACTATATTACAATAATATAAGAAGTAAATAGGCTAAGTGATACATAATGACATGATATAATGACAAGTAGTGAAACTATCAACTGGTAATACTCAAATCGCGTGTTCAACTAAGAAGGTCACGTGGCCATCTTCTTTTCAGATGCCTCGGAGGATTATCGGGAATCGAAGAGGAAGCTAGGTTTGAAACTAGAGGGTTTGAGTGGGAATGAAGTTTGTTATGAAAGGATAGATAGCGGGTTCGGGCCAAATCAGCAACAAATGGGACATTTAGGTCATTATGGATGACTTTATTCTTAACAAAATAAGGGTAATTGAGGATTTTACGAAGGATTTTGGATTGTAGGGATTGGATACGATAGGAATTCGATGGCTTAGTGGAACCCCAAACCAAAGCTCTACTCCGTAAGTCCAAATAGGTCTTATGATGGTCATGTATATGAGTCGTTTGTAGTTAATTGGGAGCTTAGAGCGTTTGTCTAGTAAGTTTTGAAGTAGCCTGAAACGTCGAGCGGTTTCTCTTCTTTTCAGTCTTGTATGAGGATTCCAGTTTAATCGTTTGTCAAGTGTCGGATCTGTTCTACAGGCATAAGTGGGATATTATTAAAGGATACTTAAGGGCAGGAAGTCATTGGTTTACTACGTAAGGTAAATATGATTTCATGCGATTTTTGAGAATTTATTTTAATTCTCCAGTATTGACACCAGTCTTCAAGATCAGTGATATGGGATTGGAGGCTTTGGGATACAATAACTGTCATCAGCTTACGTGGTAAGGAAAGTATTAGGATGAGTTGGGATGTCATATGTATAAACTGTATAAAGGATTGGGCCAAGGACACTACATTTTTGTATAGGATATATTAATTTTATATATTTTATGTAGTTATATTATTTTATGTTAATTAATTATTACGAGATAATTAGTAATAAATAAATAAGGAATAACTATGCCGGGCTTTGGTAGTTGTTCAACATGATTTAAGCTCATTAAAAATAAGTCTATAAAATAATAGAGAAAGCTTTTTCGCGTCCTATTTTTATCTAGGATTTTTTATTCAAGAGCTGGATTTGTAGTATCAGAGAGTTGTCTGGGCTAAAAGGTTTTAAAATAAAAATCGTTGATATAACTTTATTTATGGGTTTCAAAATTGAAAATTCAAAAAATTGTTTGTACAATTATGCGCCGTTTTAGACTTGTGTCAGTATATCCATAAGCACGATACTCCAACCATCTTAGTATGTGTTTACTGAACAAGTACTTGACGGTTCAGTGCATTTATAGGATGAACAGACGTGACAGACCTCATATACTAGAAGTGGTCCTTACACGATTCTGGATATTACCCAGTGCTTTCATATTCACTTATTAGAATCCGCCTGGAAGTATATAATTACAACTTTGGAAAATAGCCCATATCTTTGAAGATTCTGTTTTTTACACGAGAAGATTAAAAAGAATAGGAATACCTGTCAATGTATCAACAGCTGTGGGAAAAATATATTAGCAAGGATACCCTCTTTCAATCATACATAGGATTAATTCAAGAGATCAAATATAGTTGACTCCAGAGTTGGGTAAAATGTACTTTCGAATAATTTTTTTAAATAATAATTGCAAGTTTGTCCAATTCAAAAACTACTGAAAATAGAGAGAAGGATTGGGAGAATCCACGTACCCAAAATAACACCTGAAGGATACAGGCTAAAACCCAACAAAGAAATTTACTGTAAAATTCGTGACTTGGAAACAGAAATGAGGGTAAGAAGACAAGGTTTTATGGATGAACGTAAAGAGGATGAACGAGGAGAGACTAAACAAAAAAAAATCAGCAAAATTGTAGCCTACAAATTTAACTAAGGATACATATAACAAATAAAAGAGCAGACATTCAGACACGGGATTACACAAAATGTATTAGAAAATAGAACAGATATTCCTCAAAAATGCGGTACTTGTGACTGACAGAAAACAATTTCAGTCAAAGACCTGGATGGAAGAAATAATAAAAACTCTCAGCGAAATCAAAAAAACAATGCATCACAGTCGCGTAGTCCCTCAGGGCTGTTTCGCGTCAAACAAATGAATAATACTGTTATATATTTAAACATGATTGAATACATACCCTGTTACGTACACCTGCTACTGGCTCCGCCCTATGACCATGAATGACACAGTTACCACTGGTTACTGTTTGCTCTCAGATATGATTACAGCTGTGCATTATCAGCCATTTATGTGTTCCGTATCTCAGATAGCGTCCTTCCTACTCTTTTCGGCAGTCCTTTGTTCATTACTCGGTCCTCACACATCTTCCGTGGTCTCCTCTGGAGGGAGTCTTTCCTGCAATGTGGCCTCTACAGAGGATGACTCCTCGTAAGTGTTACTGTAACACCTTATTTGGTTTTTGAAAAATCTTCGTTTTTTGTTATCATTTCAGACTACTTTTGTTCGCCTGTACGGAAAGGGGTGATGCCTCATAAATGTTACTGTAATATCTTCATGCCTACGAATATTATTTTAGTTGTGAAGTGTTACGTAAGAGAAACAAAAGGAAGTTATCAATATTCCATTGTTTTTTCTTTATTTCTAGACTAGATTAGATTGAAATAAGGATCTAGCATATAGAGTAATTAATATTCTTCTAAGTTTACAACAAAAAGTCTTAAAAATTTAAAAACCTAAAAGTTTTCCACAGTCAGTATTAAAGTGTCTCATAAACTGTTTCTTGACTAATTACATATATCATTCAAACGATTATTTTTATTTGTATTTTATGACAATCATCAGAAATAAGTTTATTAAATCACAAATATGGTAAATTTTTTGAATACTCATTAAATATGTCTGTTTGTCAATGATTGTAGCTAAAGGTGGAAAGAGTGATAAATTCCGAATTATTTTTTTGTTAATGTAGTAGACATTTTTTTTTGCTATTTGCCAAGTTATTAAGGAAGTATCTTGTTATTCTGCTGATATTTAACTTAAGAAAAAAAAACTTAAAATTACTTAATCATTTTAATATGGAAGAACTCGTATAATTTGAGATGTACTGTAGTTGTATAGGAATTTCCCTTAAAAAAATACATAAATTAATAACAAAATCATATTTTCTCCTCTATAAAATGGGTACTCTTCATTGAGGGATAAAATCGGGCAATTGTGCGTGATGTCGGACAAATCAACTCCCTGCACAACTATTGTCCTTGAAAAAGTACAGTCTTTACTAGGTCTTGACCGCAAGAACCTTCATGGATTGTAGTCGTACAGGTTTTTTTTTTTTTTATCTGTCCTGAATACGGTTGCCATTTATGAGATTTTAAGATTACCAAAGCATTAGTTACTGTTGTTGTTTGTAAATATTTTCTTTTCTTAATTACACCGACTAGTTATACCTTTATAATTATTTCCTGTTGAGAATGGAGATTATTCGGACTATTTTCATGAATAAAATACAGCTTCTGCAGCAGTCGGTGTAAATATCTTGATATATTTTATCTCGCTATCTGAATGCTTGCGGTGAATTGCCATTATCAGTAGAACAGTTGAACGATATATGATAAAAGGTTTCATGAAGTTGGTGGGACAAGTAAACAAATGCTGTTTACTCTGTCGTCATGGCAACTCGGTCTGATTTCGTTGTGTAACTACTCTTCCACTACTGACTTCCTCATTAATTTAATTTATTTTTTAATAAAATAATTGTTTTTATTACTATTTAAATCTTATATTGACGAATTGCATATTTTTTGTTTGGTTTATTTAAAAAATAATTAATCAATTTTCTTTTTTCCAGATGAGCGGGAGGACGTACAAAAGAAAACTTTCGCCAAATGGATAAATTCACAATTAGCAAAAGTGAGTAGTATTTTATTAATTTGCTTAAAATAAATAAATTTAATCATCTTTCTTTAGAATTCAGAGTACTTATTCCCCAATGTCAAAAGGAGAAAAATATTTGTTTCATTTTTAAGAATTATATTTTAGTTGGAGGTCAGCAAATTCTCGCTATTTTTATTTTTATAAAACTATATTTTAAATAATGGAGGATGGAATTAGTTGGGGGGGAGGTGCAGTAATAAATTAACACCAAAGAAGTGAAAACTTATTGTTTATTAGTGCCGAAGTTTCGACCTACATTGTAGGTCATCTTCAGGGCAAACAGAAGGAGAGGCTATGTGAACCGTGTTACTGACATTTCAGAACAAACCAGTGGGCGCCTAAATTCCCGGCACACGCTCTGGAGCAATGTCTCTTGCAGCGAAGCTGGAAAAATTATTTAAAAAAAAAAACCACTTACAGTAGTTACGTTCGTGCGTCTCTTGGGAACTCGTGGAGCAGCCTCTAAAATTCTTCATGGGATGATCTAGGTGTTCTGTATAACCCTGTAATAATCGTGGGTTTATCCAGTAGAACCTATATGGTTTTATGGTGTATTTTCGGGTATCTGATGGCCACTGGTGTGGGGTGATCCCTCCATCTTGTACCGTGTCAAAAGGCTATCATGACCCCACCTTTTTGCTCAACTATATGGTCTCCCGTTAGATCGTACCCGGGAATGCGTATGCGCTGGAAATTAACGCTGGTAACAGTGAGGATCACTGCAGTGGGTTGGGTCTGCTATCAGGGTGTATACCTCCGTAATTTTAGCCATGAGTATTGAAATTTAGTAGCATCATTGGGTTATTCATTTCGTCAGTAGAGCAGAAAATAACTCTAAGAGTCTGTTTGTAGTGTTTGTGAAATTGTTGATATTTGTCATAAGTTGTTCTACCCATGGGGGAGTAGTCTTCTAACGGGATCTGTCAACGGGCGTCTTCGCTGCGGTCCATTTGGTCTGCCTGGGTGGGGGTTGAGGTCGGTCCCGAATTGATCCGACAGTTCGCCTTTGAGTTTGTTTGAGGGATGTCGGAAGTCTTTCTCGTTAAATGCGGTGGTGCTGCTGGATTAGGCTTGCTTCTTGTCCCGGTTCGTTGGCGGAGTTTCTCCATTTTCGCCTGCAGAGCTTTCCTGACTACACATCCTGAGAATGAGGCTACATGAGTTTCTCCACAGCTGGAGCACATCAGTGGGGTGGTTTATCTCTGGGACTCAGAGACTAAATTTGGGCCAGAACAGCGAACACATACAAGAGCTCGAGAGCTGTGATTTTTAGTGTGTCCGAATTGTTGGCATCTACGGCATTGGATAATGCCCTGTCCGTCCTTTGTGTACCTTGCCAGTGAATCTAACTCGATTGATTGCTTGCAGAGCTTGTAGGTCGGCCAGCTTTACTGTGGCTGCTGTGGTGACCAGGATGAATGGAAGTTCTGGTTTTTACTCCGTCCTTGTTGCTCTTTCTCATGCGGCGCACGTCTAAAACACCCTGTAATTTTGTTTTTAGAGAAGTATTGATTTATTTTAAGTCATATTCCAGGTCTAGCCCGTATATGACAAATTTATTTGTTCTGGGTCCATTCGATGTCGCGTACGTGTGGAATGGGTTTTTTTTTTTTTTTTTAATTCACAATTCCCCCGTGTGCTTCTTTGGTTTTTTGAATGTCGAAGTCCTGAAACCCAGCGGTCTGAAGTTCTTTTACTGCTCTTTTTGTGCTAGTCGCACCACTGACGACTATTGGAGGTGGTTTTTTGAATTTAGGTGGCGCATTGGGGGCGCTATCACTACACAGAGGTAAATAACTGTTTTGGGTACTCACCGAGAAATTTATCATTCGGTTCATCTGTCTGCGAACTGCTCCCAGCCCTCATCGGCGTCGGTCTTGCTCTTCTTGGTCACCGTGGGCACTCCAGTGCTGACCGCTGCTGCTGAGGTGGAGGGTCCTCATGGATCCGTTATGTTCACAGTCCCTACACAAGAGTGGGGTATTCTTGTCAGCGCAACGGTGCCCGATTAGCTGCTGTCTTTTACCCACAGGATATATGTGGAGTCCAGCACCCTAAGGCGTAAATCTAAACAAGAATACCGGCCACTCGGGAGAACAAAAACCTGGTATGGTAGGATAGGTGGATAGGTGTCTTTTAATAAAGTTGTTTTTCTTACCCTCCTAATTTATTTATTTACAATACAAACATATAACGTTTGTAACTGAGGCCATATTTTAGGGTGTAATAAGGCAATTGTGCTCTTTCCGCTGGTTCCGAGGGCTTTTATTTTGTGGCTTTGCCTTTGGCTTGGCTTTTAAAATGGGGAGGGACCATTTTCGGCCTTCGCTTTCTTTTCATAAAGACACCTATGCAAAAAATACGAGGATGATACGGTTCCGCTTTCCTCAGAACATTTAACTCATTCTGTACAAAATTTGACTTAAGCACTTATTCACCAGGGCTGTTCCCAGGCCTCACCCAGTCTTTATAATGTACCCGAAATTGGAGGGGGGGGGGAACCTGGCGGTTGTGTGAGTCTGTAACTCGTACTAAACTCATGACTTTTTATCAGTTGTAGTTGTAGTTTTTTTTTCCTTTATAAGGGCTGCAGGTATACGTTAAGTGATATTGCTCTTATACTGATACCTGTAACTATGTTGGGATTTAGTTGGGTTCGCAAGGTAGTAGACGACACTCCATCCCCCTGAGGAATCTTGTATGGAGGGTTCAATTAAACGGGATAAAGCAATCCTTGTTTCTCCTGGAAGGCGGTTCCGCTCAGCGCAGATTGTTACTGGATCCAGTTAAATGACATTAGGTGGTGGCTTCCCCAGGAGATTCATTTCAATCCGGCAACGCTAGGAGTCCATTTTGGCTGGTATAGAATTAGCACACGCATTGTAGTCTGTAGTAGTTTATTTACTTGTCTAGTAATGTTTTACAACAAGTATGTACAGACAATTTCTTTCGTTATTTTAATAGACCTGACCTTTACCACATCTATGAAGAGTCTTCAGTACGTGGTAGAGACTGTAATGTTTTTGGACTATCGGTTTGCAGGGAGGTGATTTGTTCTAGATTACACTCAACTGCCAGGTTTTCCCACTATTTTGGGTACCCACTATATAGAGCATAGGTGAGCTCCAGGAGGATTCCAGATCCAAAGGGGTCCATCCATGGCTTTTAACTGATTAAATAAAATCTGCCATAGTCGGATTTGAATAATGGGATTTCACTACTCTACCACTCATCCACCCCGCTCCTATGTATTTTTAATTTTTATTCTTAATCGAGGCTATTTGTAAACTTTGTTTGTAATCTTCTTTGTATAAACCAAGAAGGAAACGGATGCTCAAACTCTTTTGTTTGTTGTGTTTAAAATTTTGAACAATGTAGAGCCCTTAGAATAGAGTCTATCCTCAATCTTTATTCTATTTTATAATAAAATATTATTGCTACTCTGTATTTGTAATTATATTAATCTTTTTCACTACAGCCCATGTAGGGTTTTGACTTCAGTATTCTTCTCCTAGAACATGATACAATCACTATCTACTTTCCAATGACAGGTATATCTGTTACGGTAAATGTACACTCTTGGGAAATGTACACTTTTACCGTAAAATGTGTACGTTTCCCAAAAACTTAGGTATATGTGAACTGAATATAATGTATATGTACATTTCCCGGCAAATGTGTACTCTTGCCTTCACGTTTTGGTAAATGTATACTCTTACCTTCATGTTTTAAGAAAAGTTGGAATACAAATAAATTAAAAATGTTGTTGCAGTAAAAAAAATATTTATTTAAATAAACATAATACAAAAAAAGGCTTTAATAATGAAAATTATTTTAATAAAAAAATGTAAATGACAAACAAAACATGATTTTCTTTACATATTAAATAATATGTCTTAGGTTATGATCCCAATATTCATAAATACAATTTTCGTCCTAGTTTTTCAGGACCGATACGATGGGAATCAAACAAATAATAATAATAACATACTTTTCTTTATTATAACAGTTAAATTTAAAAAAAAAACTATAAAGGAACATATAGAAATTTTATAATGAAAAAAGTTTTATTTATTTGAGCAAGAATTGCTGTTGTGGCACTTGGAGTTACATATTATTCCAGCATTTTTACCATTGCATTTTTTTTAGGAACACGTTCCTTTACAGATGCATCTTTTAAAACCTTGTCCACCAGTGAGGGACTGCATTCCTATAATTTCTCTTACCGATTTCTCAACATCTTGAGGAACATCTTCGTATGATATAAACGCATGCTCACATTTACCAAAACGACATGGTCATTGTGAATTCAATGTACATTTCCCTTCTTTGAAATTGTAAATGTTAGTTGAATGCACATTACCCAAACGAGGAGGCAAATGTGCACATTTACCGGAAAATGTGTACATTTGCCGCAATATCTAATCTACACCATCTACACCCAGGTTTATGCTACATTGGCTAATCGAACGATGGTACAGTAGGAATCCTAAATTTTGTCTATCCTACTATAATCGGGATGGGATCTTCAACGACCAGTGCCTGACACTGCACAGACTCGGGGCCGTCATTTTACGTCCCTTCCGAACGGAAGGGATAGCTAAGGCATTTCTACCCTGCGTCACCTGTCGTGCTGCGACCTCGCTAACCCCTTTTGTTCGATTCATTAAACATTTATTGGTCTGACAGAATTGAAAAGCCGAAAGAACCGTCGGACCTTTGACTTTTAAATAACTTAATAAAGCACTCCTACGATTCTCCCTAGATTTTTTGACTTAAGCTGGGAACTAACCCTGCAAATAATATCATTTAACCTTCAGTGTGACCGAGTTAATCCAGTCTGAGCGGTGTTTTATAGTTAATTATTGGTCTTCAAGACTAAGTACGTCTATCTATATATTTAAAACTCGTTATCAGTATTTTAAACGATTAAACGAATTGTAGTTCAGTGTTTTCACAATATATGGTATGTGGTTCTCAATTTTTTTTGTTCATATAAATTCACATTATTACTTAATTACATTATTTAATTTATTACATGATTGTCTCATTTTTATATAAAATAATTTTTAATGGCCAGGGAATAATTTATCGACGTTGTCTAGCAACGGATCGACGATCTTTTTGCTCAGCTATTTGTCATGCTGGATCAGTTTAATATTTTTAAAACTTTGGCAAAGCCACTGTTCCTGAGTTCTTTAAGTCGTTACACAAAATATAATACTGTTTTTGAATTTTAATAGAATGGACCGATTTAAAAAATAAAACAAGCTACATCTTATTCCGATGTGTTTATTTTAGGACTGTTGTTTCAATACAGAGAATGCAGTGAAATAAGATTAAAATATATTTCTTGTAAACTATAAAACATTTTTTTTTTTTGGAAGAAATAATAAATTTATCCCAAAGCTAACTTAGTACACATATTTAATATGCTCCATAGTGGAGTAAAAAATAAATTCTAAACTGGACTTTAGACTATGGACGCTATAATACCGGAGTTTCTCTACTTAAACGTTTTTAAGTAAAGATTTTATCTACTTTATACTCGACGTAAGCAATTTGTTAGTGTTTTAATATTTTTTATGGTTTTCTGCTCTCTTCGGACGATTTTTAATGTCGTAATGTTTATTATTTTTGGTAATATAAAAGTGCGTTAAATGTGATAATTAATTATGACAAAGTGGGCCAAATATGTACTGTACAAAAAAAATTCTAGGCATTGACATGAAGATTTACATTGCACGAATAAACTCTATTGGAGCTTGTTAATTGTATTAAAAAAAAAAAAAAAACCTGTACCACTACGACCCGTGAACGAGTCTGGGGGTCCAATACATGGTTGGTGACATGGTTGAGACTGTACTGTTCCATGGACAACGGTCCTGCAAGGAGGTGACTTGTCCTAGGTCACGCCCAACCGCCAGGTTTCCCCCCTTATTATGGGTACCCTATTTTTATAATATTTTATAGAGGCTGGGTGAGCCCCAGGAGGGTCCTAGATCCTATATGATCCATCTCCGGTTGCAAACAGACTAAATAAAAGTAACTGCCCGCAGAGGGATTTGAACCAGGATTTCCGGGATGGCAACTCAGTGCTCTACAACTGAGCCACTCCGCTCCCTTTTTTTTAATATAATAATAAGGGATATTATTAATTGAATTTAATAATATCCCGACGATTTTTAATATCGTAATGTTTATTATTTTTGGTAATATAAAAGTGCGTTAAATGTGATAATTAATTATGACAAAGTGGACCAAATATGTACTGTACAAAAAAAAAAATCTAGGCATTGACATGAAGATTCACATTGCACGAATAAACTCTATTGGAGCTTGTTAATTGTATTATAATAAGTAAAAGTTAAAAAATAAAATGTGAAATTAGTATTTTCGTTGTTAATGAACAATGTTTACGTGAATAAATTCACTTAGACAAAGTATCTAACACACATACCTTTACGGAGATTACTGTCAAATGAATACTTATTAGCTTAAAAAGTTATTATATTTTTTATTTAACCATTGTCTAAACATACTCGTTCTAAAAAAATAGTTGAAAATGTAGTAGTAATTATTTAATCCTTTGCACTCGGCACCGTTTCGGACGTTACCTACTAGCAACTCGGCGCAACTTTTTTTCATTTTTTTTTTAATAATAATATATAATAGTTTTTAAAAAAATATCGCGAAAACGGTCACCCTGGAGACGTGATATTATACAATATACTTTTAGAACAAAGTAAGGAATTTTAATGTAATGAAATTTGGTTTATATGATTTTGTGGACATTAAAGAACACATATTTACAAAAAAAGTCAAAATTTATTTTTTATAATTTTCTACATTACGCTAAAGTCTGAAGCAATTCCCAATATGCATAGCAGGTTGATGTGTACATGTTTCACAATTGTTTGTTTATTGGTAAATTGCGAAATCACAACACTGTCTTATTACTGCAGAAATCTTTACGCTTCAATGCGAACTGAGATCTTGAAAATTTCTTCTCTCAGTTTTCGGATTTCTTTATTATCATATCAAGTTTCGCATATCATACCCGTGTACCTTTGTACACCTAATCCACTTATTCTACAAATTGCTCAACGGAATAGATAAGTGTATAGTCCGTCGTGAATGCACTTCGCACGTTCTTTTTCGACGTGTAAAACGGTTGATTTATTTACCATGCATCTTGTTAATTTTATCTATTATATGTATTTTATTTATTAATTTGTTTTTTTGTTCTGTTTTAATGGAAAACTACAAGATAACACGTGTTTCTTAACTAATTGCGGTGGAATAAGTTCATTCTCCGTAATCGCTAATAAACTTTCATGTGAAATGCTTGGCTTACGTTGTCCCCTCACAAGGGACAACCGAGTGCATAGGGTTAAAATTCAAAGGCATTCTCTGATTTTATTTTTAAATACAATACTAATTATAAAATTGTTAATATTGAATGTATTGATTTGTTGCAGTGTAACCAGCACAATGCCATCAACGATTTAGTTGCGGATTTGCAAGATGGAACAAACCTACTATCGTTGCTGGAAATCCTCACCGGCAAAGAATACGTGAGTATCGAGAATTTTACATTGCGTGCGTGTGTGTTTTTTTGTTTCTTTTCAGAACCTCCTTTATTATATGAATTGCAAATTACAAATAGGTCGTAAAAACTATGGCTTCTGTATAAATAAAAACCTTCTGTTACCTTTCGGTAATGTGTGTTTTTTTTTTGTTTTTTTCCAGAACCTCCTTTATAATATGAAAGTATAATTACAAATAGTAAAAAAACTACAGCTTCTATATAAATAAAAAAACCTTCCATTACCTTTCGGTGTTTTAAGGCGTTACATCGGGCTGAGTCCGCTGAAGGCCTTTTTTCTAAAGATTGAATCTGTTTGTATAAATATTTATTTATTAATATTATAATATAGGTATATTTATTTGTCGGGGAGGCATTTGTAGCTTGACAGTAATTAAACAACGCAGTACTACAATAAAGTTTACTTAATACAGAAAAAGTAATTCAACGTGGCCCTATTTTGTCGGGTAAATTATAAATTATGTTTTCTAGCTAGAAAAGCATTTTTCTTTCAGTTTTAACATAATTTTTTAAGAAAATCTATTATGTCCCTTAATGTAAACTATACCTTGTAGTGTTAAATGTAACAAAAATTAAACTTATTGCAGCTAATCGTTTTAAGGTATTCGATATTCGAACATTTACATTACTTCGATACAATTATAAAGTATCGATAGTCAAAAAAACACTTTTCAGGAGACTGAAAAACTGTTTTAAGGCTCATTCAAAATCAGTGAGTATAGTCAAATGTATTTTACCTTTGTCATTATATGTGGCCTTGTGCCTTAAAGTAGTATTTATATATGAACAATCAATCCTAAAAGTCGCTTTAGATCGAAATTTTTTTTTTCAAATTCGATACTTTGTCTATATCTTCGATGTAGACGTTCTAGACAAAGCTAATCAAAAATAGTTAATATTTATGTTTTTAATAAATATTGAAAATCGTAAAAGATTCGCAATTGCAATACTTTACAGAATAACAGTAACTGACAGTAGTTTCAAAAATTGTCCCGTATATCTATGCGTATATGTATATCTGAGCGTGCAATCCAATGTGCTAACATTTTTGTTGACTTATTAATGACAGCATAATTTAGCTAATATTCTTTATTTTTTCAGAAAAGAGAAAAAGGTCGAATGAGAGTGCACAAATTGAACAACGTAAATAGAGCACTTCAGATCCTCGAGCAGAATAATGTAAGCATTTTTATTATTTATTTATTTTTTATTGTAATTGTATACATTCACGTATAAAACCCTTATATATACGTGTATGTATACTTATTGGAGTAAATGTTGACTGTCTGATTGTAATACGATAGTATTTTAATTATTTATAGTAAAAACAGTTAATAAGTGTTTTCACTTGTAATTACACATTTTTATGCTTCATTTTAAAAAGGATATAAACTGGACTGAAATTTATCTAATATTTCATTAACACAATAAAAAAACCTTTATCCAGTCAAGTATGCTTTTAATAAGACGTTTCCACATTAAATGTCATTTTCAATTATTTATATAAAATTCTTGTATCCTTTCATCTTAGTTAATAACTTGAAAAAGTTACAAGTCATAAAATCTTTTTTTTCATTATTGTCATTATTAATTGTTTTTACTTAGAGGTCAATTTCAAGTTATTAACTAAGATGAAAGGATACAAGATTTTTATATAAATAATTGAAGATGACATTTAATGTCGAAACGTCTTATTAAAAGCATACTTGACTGGACGAAGGTTTTTTATTGCGTTAATGAAACATTTTTATGCTTGGAGCACTGCTATGTCAAGAGGAGTACTCCTATATCCCTTACAACAATTATCTGGTTTTAGTGGGAAGGATTCCCATCATATTACTAGTCACTAACTAGAAATATTTGTGGTATTTAATAATAATAAATAATTTATTTATTCTGAGACTTCTCTCTTTAGAATAATTTCACATAAAAACAATATGAGCTTCAGAACCTAGGATTAAAATAAAAATACGAGATAATCGACAAATCATAAATTAATAATTATACAAAAAATAAAATTCTGATAAATCCAACTGATATAAATTTACATTTTTTTTTTATAGCAAAAATATAGTTTCAGTATACAGGGTGAAAATAGTATATCACTTCTAATATTAGTTAGGTTAAAAATTTCATTTAAAAAGGGGAATACATATTTTTAATTTTTCTATGAGAATTAATCCGTTTTCTTTTCCATAAAAACCAAAATAATTCAATATCTAAAAACCAAGATACGAAATTTGATGAGAAAATTTGATGAACCTTAATGAGATGTTTAGATTCAAGAGAATATTCCAATTTTCTAGCAATCTAACTGTGTGTGCCTTGTCGATTAACTCTAAAATATTAAGAAAAACATAAAATGTGTAAAATATTAGTTATATGTATATTACTAAGGATCTGATCTTCAGTTACATATATTGAAAAACATGAAATATATAGCAATGGTTTAATTTGGCCATAAGTTCCTTCTAAAAGCTTCATGTTAGTGGATCTTTTATTATAAGGGTGCAGCTGGAATGAAATGAAGATTTCAAATGAAAGAGATCTAAGATGTAAGTGGGGCGGCGAAATGACTGAGCTGATGAAAGATGACGGGAAATATTTAGGACTGTAGGAAGGGCAAAGCCACATCATCTCTTCATAAAATCTGGGAGTGAGGGTGGGGTATCAATCACTGAGTATACAGAACGTTATAAAAAAAAATACATCGTCGGTTTTATCTCTCTATTACATATAAATGTATGTATCCAGTCCGATGTGTAAAAAAAAATTATAAATGCTGCAGTGTTGTATTGCAAAGCACTGATCTAGACAATGAATAATGTTCTTATTTACCTAAAGTTATAGGTATAGACCAAATTACTGGGCACGAATTGATCACTTAGCATAGCTTAAAAAAACAAAAATGCGGAGTAGAAAAATTAAAGTAAAGAAAAAAAAATGCTTTAAACAGTAAAATGTACGACTTTGTTGTAAAATTGAAAAATGTACGACTTTAAAAATGAATTTAACTGAATAAGAACGCCAAGCAGGCCTTTTGACGAAGAAAGAATACAATATAATATAATAATGCCCCTTTGTAATTATTATAAAAATACTTATGAACATTCATTATGACGTTTATTCTGAAGTCATCAACGTTTATTGTTATGATCAAGCTAAAACATTTAGAACATCTATTAAGCTGTATCTATACTAACATCTCAAGGGCCCGAAAGAGATCATACAATATCAGTCAAAGCGGATTGGGGACAGATAAAGAAGGTAACAAGGAGTTTTAGGTTTTCCAATTAGGCGAGCGGCCAGGTACTTGAAGATCGCAATCAATCAATCAAGAGAGCTGCATTTTTGAGATGTTGTAAGGGCATGTCTGACTTGTGGAAATCCAAGTTTTCTACCGAAAAAAACGGATGGGAAAACTTTTGGTGATCGAAAAACCTCGAAAATTTCGGAGTTATTTCAGTTTTTGGCCTATATCTCCTAATCAGTGCGTTTTTGATTAAAAAACATTACTATAATTTGAGCCCAACCGCAGCTTTGTAGCTTTAATAGATTCTGAGTTCGCCCCTTTAAAAATTGGTAATTTTTTGAATAAAATCCCAATTTAAGTTTTGGCCGACTTTCGTGAGGAACACCGGCCAAAGGAGTGATCCTATGATGAAAGTCATATGAATGAAGCTGTAGTAAATTTAATTAAAGCACAGGCCGATGTCTGTATGTTTAATAGATTCTGAGTTACGCCCCTTGGTCATTTTTTCCAAATAGTCC
Organism: Troilus luridus; assembly: GCA_964056705.1. Taxonomy (NCBI): domain Eukaryota; kingdom Metazoa; phylum Arthropoda; class Insecta; order Hemiptera; family Pentatomidae; genus Troilus; species Troilus luridus. The sequence continues at coordinate 67,577,723 of OZ057415.1, forward strand.
GAACATTGGCCAGCGGCCAGGTGTTTGAGGGTCGCAAAAAATCGAAGAGAGTTGCATTTTTGATATGTTGTAAGGGCATGTAACTAAGTAGTGTAAATACAATTTTGCAACCGATAAAACGGATGGGATTCTCACTTCTGAAGTCGGCCAAAACCTAAAATTTGAACTTTTTGGAAAAAAAGACCAATTTTTAAAGGGGCGTAACTCAAAATCTGTTACACCTACAGGGCTTGGCCTGAGCTTAAATTAAAGCTAAGTAAATGTACTACAGCCTCCCCATGACTTTCATCGTAGGGTCACTCCTTCGGCCTTCCATTAGTCAGACATGCCCTTACACCATATAAGAAATTCAGCTCTCTTCAATCGATTGCAACCTAAAGCCCTTTTTTGGCACCTGGCCGCTGGCCTAAATGGAAGTTGCTTTATTGTGGTAAATGAGAAAATAAATTAGAAGTTTTAAAATTTACTTTGAGATATGATAAAAAAACTAAACTAAAAGATATCCTTGCAAAAATGCTATAATGATTGAAAAATTCTATCATAGTTGAAGATTTTTTTTTTAATTTTACGAAAGTTACATAAACGGGGTTATCATAGATAATATATAGTTTAAGTCGATTACAAAACATATAAATTAGCAACGTATTATATTTGAAGATTGTTGTTAAAATATTTTTATATTGCGTGTATATAAATTATATATACATAAAACCTGTGCCATTAAAACCAATGAAGAGTCTTGGATTCAGTACAGGTAGAAACATTACTGTTACTGGGACAATGGTTGCGCAGGTAAGTAATTGTTCGAGATCACGTCCAAGCGTCAGGTTTTTTTCTGCAATGGTATGGAAGGGTACTAATTTTATGGAGGCTGGGTGAGCCCCGGAGAGTCTGTAGATCCCACAGGATTTATCCGTGCTCGTTAACAGATTTAATATATTTTCTATGAGCTGCCCCTCCTACTAGCAAACCATAAAAATCCAATTAAAATTCGATTATGTCGATTTTTTTATGACAAATACCGTAGAGCATTATCAAAAACTATGCGAAGTTAGTTATCATTGTTACCTCTACCACGCATCATTAAATTAGATGTAAATGTTTTTTAAAACGAATCCAGTTCTCTCATTTAAGTAGTTTTACTGGCCATAGTTTTGTAGCCTCGTAGGAAAACTTGCAGATATCTCGGAGCGGAATAAGTATTCTCTATGAGAGTAAAATTCTCATCTAGATGAGCTCCCTACTAATGGAGCTGTAGTCTCGGCGGAACTTACACAGCACCAATCCCTCAGGACTTCATAACTTCGCCTCACGTAACTTTGAATTTATCCTACAAGGCTTAACTTGGGTGGTTATACTTCATTAGATACCTATCAAGCTGTCAAAATTCTTTTTTTATCAGGAACCAGTTTTTAATGGTGCATTTTTATCTTTTTATTCAAATGTTCTATGTTATGATTAAACTAGGTAAAAAAGGCCAAAAAACTGATTTATTACTTAAGAAGTTAAGGTCTAATTTCCAAATCCTTTATTTATTTTACTGTTACTGTTAAGTATTAACCATTTTTATGTATATAAGAAGGATCTTGCCGTTATTCGTATACGACTGTTAATAGATTAAATAATTTATCTGTTACAACGGGTTTTTACGTGGATCTTTAGCCACTCAGCGAACTCCCGCTGAGCTACCCTGCCGCCTATATACATACATTCATAGAGACTGTATTGCTTCTGGAACAAGGGTTGTGCGGGGTGGTGATTTATCCGAGATAAAGTAGAACGGTCAGGTTTTCCCCCAATAAAGAGTACCCACTTTATAGAGGCTGTGTGAGGCCCAGGAGGGTCTTGCAGATCCCATAGGATCCATATTGGAGCTATTGTCAGAAAAAATACTTCTAATATCTCCCACAACCGAATATTTAGCGTAGCATCTCAGCGCTATACACATCTATTTTATAGAGATGTAATGCTATCCGTGGTTCACTGCTTAGGTACCTGTGATGATCGAAGGTACTAAATGACCTAAGCAGTGAACCACGGATAGACTGCTTAGGTCATTTAGTACCTTCGATCATCACAGCGCATTTAGTTAATATTTGTCATGAAGAAAAATCCAGAACACCGTTGAGACTTTACTGTTTCTGGTGCACCGATTTTGCCGAGAGGTGTCTTGTCCTTGATCATCTCCAAACCTCAGGTTTTTCCCTAATTAAGGGTACCTACCCACTATGTAAAGATCGCTTGGGCCCCAGAAGGTTCTTGCAGGTCCCACACGGTCCATGTAAGGCTTTTAAGCAATTAAATAATTTATCCGCTACTCCTGGATTTGACACATGACCTTCAGGGCTGCAAACTTGTTAAAGAAGTTGTATAAATATTTTAATTTTGAAGAGAAAAGATTTTTCCTGGCCGGGATTTGAACCCGGGTCGTCTCTAGTGCGACACTCTTCCAACTGAGCTGCCAGGCTCGTAACGAGGCCCGACAAATCCATTCTCTTCACCGATCCTATATCCCCAGTTCTCGCAATTTTTGCGATGCATATATGGGGACGAATGTTTGTTGAACATTAGTTTTTTTTTAAAGTAGGGTCTCATTTGGAAGAGTGCCTCACTAGAGATGCGGACTACCTGGGTTCGAATCCCGGCCAGGACAACTCTTATCTCTTCAAAATAAAAATATTTAAATATCGCCATCAAAAAAAAAAAAAAAATTTATAAATAAAGAAATTTTAATGTTAACTCCCTTTTATGATCGTCTAGTTTATTGTTTAATTTGTAGACCACCTCCAATACGTTTTAGAATGCTATGTATTGGTATTAAAAAATATTTTTTTGTTTATTGTCCATTGAATTTATTTCACGGGAGTCCATTATTTATTTTAATTTTTGTTTCTTTATATGATTCATAAGGACCTTTCAATCCTGAAATTTACTAGATTTGTTATCCCCTTCTTTCAAATAATTCAATCCTGCATTACGTTGGATATTCTTGGGATTGAGGATTTGCAGTCCGTTTAGTGGATGCAATAAGACTTCACCGTTCTAAATTGTATTTTAGCAATAACTGTTATAATGGATCGCTATAGAACCATAGTTGAACTTTAATGCAATCCACGACCACGCGATAATGCGGCATCGCTGAAGAAAAAACTCTAAAAGGTCAGTTAACTGGAACGGCTGGAGTAACGTAAATGCCTCGTGTTGGAGATTCCTTTGCCTGAAGCAGAAGCTGACCAACTAGCTTGTTGTTTTTAGTTCATTTGACATTACTTTATGCTGCTATGGCTAATCGGACGATGTTACAGCGGGAATCCTAAATCCATTGTGTAATTGGAATAGGGATCGTTAACGAGTTCTTGACACCGTACAGGCTCGGGATCCCCATTTTACTTCTTTCCGAAGGACTTCATCTAGGATTATAATGTCCAGGATTATCGATTTTTCATATCCGAAGACCATAGTAGTATCATGTGCCAAGTACTGTGGCGTCTGCTAAATCATAGATAGCATAATCTATGAGACAAGCATGTGACTACTGGCAGGATCAACTATGGAGTATCCTATATTTTGCAGCAAAAAAAAATAGTTTAAAAAACACGCTCGTTACTATCCGAATTAAAGAGAAAAAAATGGATGTTACTTTAAATAACACCAAAGGACACGCTTTTATAGCCAACCTAACTAAAAAGTATATATTAAATAATAGTTTAAAGCACTGAAGAACAGGCTTTAATAGAACACAACACTAAAGTGTAGAAAATAATTATTATTAAGAATAGAGCGAGGAACAACAAAATTAATTTTATCATGTAAGTGTAGTGGGGTGCTTGATATATCAATATATCTGTGAATAAGTCGGGATTCGTCCAGAAAGAGTCAACTGCTTTCTGTTAACTGGAATTGATCATTCTCGTACTTTTTGGCTTGCAATGAATGGGAATAAGAATAGAATAGAAAACAAACTTTATTCTGGGATAAAGTCCCTTTAGAATAACAATAAAGAACAAGTAAAATAAACATAATATTCATTGTAATATAAACAATAAATCCTTTTCAATGCCTTACTTAGCTCCTAATTCGCTACGAAAATAACTCGTTTCCGCTTACTCAAGTTCAAGAAACTCATTTTGGAGAAAATTAGACTTAACCACTCATTGACCAGGGCTGTAGATATCTTTAATTCTTCATTTTTTTTGCGATAAAATGATTTTTTTTCGTTCATCACTCTATTTTTTTATTAAACTTATTGTATATCATTTCTTCTGTTTTGTTTCGTATTGAAGCGTGTTTTTAGTTGTTTTTTAACTATTATTTATTATCTAGTTCGGTTGGCTATAAACGCGTGTTCTTTAGTTGTTGTTTTTAAAAAAATTAATATTCATGTTCTACTTTATAGTCCGGCTACAAAAGCGTGTTTTTTTATTTTTTTCATACTATAATTTTATTTTTTAAATATTTTTATTTTGAAGAGAAAAGATTTGTCCTGGATTTTTGAAATTTTATTTGCTGCAAAATATTCGAAACTTACTAGTTGATCCTTGCAGTAGTTATATTCTTGTCTCAAAGATTGTGTCAGGCATTCCTTAGTACTTGGTACAAGGCATTAAGTACCCTGTATTCGAATACTGAAGGTGAAAGTAATTTTTTTTTTATTAAAGCTTACTTTTTATTTTTTTTTTAACTATTATTAAGTTTAGAGGTGTAGGACATTCTTCCAGTAGGCTGACGGGCTTCACATACCCGAAACTAGGAATCGAACTTAAAACCTTTTGCTTTGTAAGCAGGTGAACTTTTGCAAGCCCGTTAATCCGTTCGGCCACCCCCAACCATTGTGGTTGAGGACCCTGTCTTGCTGGTACGAGGTATTTCCATTCCGGGACCCTTGCAATTAACCCCCACCGATAATAATAAACGGCTTAACGAGCCCTAAGGTTCGATGCCTATACCACCAATCGATCTCTACGGATCGCCACCCTTATACTCCCACCAACGCCTCGGTTTCCCCTTCGGACGTTTACCATTCCGCTGAGCTGTTATTTCTTCATAACTAGGATTCCCTGCCTTTAATTACGCCTTTATTTCCGCTTGAATTTTTTTCCAGCTATTAGACATTGTAAATACTTGAATTTCTCATCACTATCGAACTTATTTCTACCAAAATCACCGACGTTTCTGCGATTAACTACATGATTCGTCTTATCTGGGTTCAAATCCGGCTGTGGTTTATAATTTGTTAACAGCCGGGGACGGTTCTTGTGGTACCTGGAGACCCTCCTAGGATCTTATAAAGTGGGTACCCTTCATAGAGAGAAATAAACCAGATACAAACAAATGATACATTAAAAAAATGTAAAAAATAAAAATAGATAAAATAAATTATAGAAGTACTCTATTCAGCTGTGAAGAAGACGTGCAATGTGAGTCGAGATGTTGTTTTAAAATAAACAGTTCATTTCTATTTAAAAAATTCTTTCTCTGACCTCTACCTTCACCCTTGACCATTTTCTTTCTCACTCATATATATAAGAAGTCCATGTAACAGAGAGTAGGAAAGAAAAAGAACACGAGGATTTTGGTGACGAGTGAAATGTGAATTTGGTGTGAATCTGTGTTTAAATTATAAAAATAAACTAATTAATAATTATAAACCCTTAAAGTAACTTAAAAAAATTATATTTCATGTTTAACTAATGTGTTAAAATATGAAGCTTTCCGAACTCAGGTATGGTGGTAGTCCCCTGCGGTTAGAGAGGGAAAAAAACAGTCGCGTGTATTTGTTCTAGATAAATTGATGAGAAATCCAATCGCTGAAGAACTGGATAAAGTTTTCCCGTCGTAGCGTGATCCAATTTATTTTCCTCCTTTCACTGCATTACATTTTCCATTTTCTCTTTACACATGAGATTCTGAAGGACGACTTGTGAGAAAGAAGGGATGGCAATTTTAATTCTCTAAAGGGATGTATTCTATCAACCGATAAGCTCCTTTATTATGCCTAAGAAGATTCCATTTCATCTCGATAACATTTGTGAAATTCTTATTTAAACCTGTTCTAAGTGTTACTAATTATTTTACGCTCATGTTTTATTTAATTAATTTAATTTAATTCAATTGTCGCAGAGAATGAGTCCAAAAAATAGTTTTCCTTAAGCCTGGTGGCCAAAGTTGGTTATTGTAACCAGGAACCATTATTACAACAATATTTCATCATAATTCTGGTATAACAGAAGAAATAAGGTGGAATTCTGCATTTTTCGGTATTTTTTAGCGTATTTCGAAAAATGTTATTTTTTCGAAGCGCTATATCTCAGTAAGGGATTGACATACAGACATGTTTGAATAGTCAAAAATGTAGGAAATTTAACGTTCTACAAAAAATGTTTAGTCACTTTTGCCGCAGAATGTAAGAAAAAAAGTTATTGACGAAAAACTGACAGAAAGTCGAGATTTTTGCAGTCCCGCCCCCCTCCTCTTTTTGCACAGGTTCCTCGAGGTCCAAAACTTGAGAATATGTTAATTAACCATCCCTGAACCACATCTCCAAGTTTCATTAAATTCCGACCCTTTTCAATGTGAAACTACCTGTCAACTGGACTATTAAAAGATCCAGAGATTTACCTGCCATGAAGAAGTAGTTAAAATAATATTACTACTGTATTTGTATTACTACCATAAATCTCACTATTAATTAATAGTATCATTTAACAATTTATTAATGTTATGTACTATTTAATAATAGTTGACGTTAATTTTTTTTACTAAATTGTTTAACTTCTACATTGTTTAACATACTACAAAATAAAATACTTTTTTTTAACTCGATGATAATTTATTTTTTGTGTTGATTAGCATTCTACTTCCTTTAAGAGAATTTAGGTTATACAAATTTTTGATTGCCAGAAACCCATCTGATGACATCAGTTCGGATTAGTTAATATTTTTAGTTTGTGTAGTATAGTTAGTTAGTATTTTTATATTTTATTATTTAATTTATATATTTATTAATACTCTAACTTTGTTTCAGGTAAAATTAGTGAACATAAGTAGTAATGACATTGTAGACGGGAACCCAAAATTAATACTGGGATTGGTATGGAGTATAATTCTTCACTGGCAGGTAACTAAATTGTTTATCAACATTTTATATTAATAATAATAATTATTATTATTAAGTACATTGCAATACTATTTTTGCTATAATTAATCATTATTTTTTATAGGTGCATTGGTCCCTTAAAGAACTAATGACTGATGCAGAACAAACTAATTTGGAAAAAACTTTGTTAATGTGGTGCAAACAAAATACTCAAGTAAGTTTTTTTTGTTTTAATAACATTTCTAATTGTTATAAGTTTTCTTATATATGTATATATGTATATATATATATATATATATATATATATATATATATATATATATATATATATATATATATATTATGTTTCACATTGGCTGGTATGTAGCTGTTCCAATATTATAAATTTTATGCATTTACCTTCCCCCCTCCCCCTGAGAATTTATTTGTTTTCCAAAACTTTTCTTAATAATTTTCCAAGGACTGCTATTTTAGCCTTTAATATAACTTAGCATTCTCTACCCTTAGGGGAAAGTTTAACTTTTAAAGATATCCCCCTGATTGAGGTTGGAAACTTTTGAATGATTAATTCTTTACTGATGTTAGCTTAGCTGGAGAAGCTGGAATTGAAAACCAACTCATTATTAACCACTCAACTTACTTTACTTCTGAAATTACACATTGTTTAAATTCAGGGATGATAAAAGGTTTATGTGTTTAATTAAAAAAATAAAATAAAATTAGTTTCTTAATTAAGTTTTAAAAAAGTCATTATTTTCTGTATTAAATTTAATGTTCATTTTTTGCTTGATTATTTAGATCTTTTATATTGCAGGCATTTATTATCGAAGTGTGTTATATATTTTAAATTTAATATAAGTCTTACTGTATGACCAAAAAAATATGTCGATTATTTTTATGTTGCTATCCAGACATTTTATTTACAATAATATTCCCTTTTTCTTTATTAAAATATTCTTTCTTGTTTCTGGATCTTCTTTTGTACTGTCAATCTTTCACAGTGATATTTGCTCATTTCATGGTAGTTTCCTGAAGTGTTTCTTAATTTCTACCCAAACTGGTAAAGATGAAGTTTTTCAGAGAAAGGTCTGTTAAGAGAATTACCATTTTCTGTTTAATACATTTTTTCTATAGCAATTGAATATTATTTTAAAATATGTATATCAAATTTCATCTTGAAACTCTTTATACATATGTTTAAGGATGAGGAACCTTTAAACGTATAAAGTGCTTAGTCTTTAAACTTTTATCTTTTGGTTGTTGTTTTGAATATTTACCTAAAAACTACGTCAAATTTAAATTCAAACACACTAATTACTTCCTTCTTTGCCTATTATATATGGATCATTGTGTAGAATGAATGCGCTGGTCATGAAGTAGAAATACTAATTGCATCTACAATGTTTAACTATAGAGTTTCATTCATTTTCTGTATTTAGGTTATTCTAAATCTAGATATTATTATTTTTTCTATTGTTTGGAAAATAAATTAGATTATTTATTATATATAGATATAATAAACTATATATATATATATATATATATATATATATATATATATATATAGATTAAATAAATACTTTAAATAATTTTAGGTTCTGAGGTAAAGTAGGCCTCTTCAACGTTAAAATAACCTAAGAATTTTTTTATATATATCATATAATTTTCTGAACTGCTACTTTCATTCTTCTGACTTGTGCTTTTAAAAATATATTGCTCAGCCAATTCATAGGTTTTTACTAAATTGTTCTTATTGCGTATTTGTGATGTAGCCTTAAATTTATTTATATTTTTAAAAGTAAAAATTTGTGTACCGAAAAATATTTATCATTTAATAATCGTGCATATTGTATTTAGCATGAAACAATTTTAAGTTTAACAGAGGAAGCCTGTTTTTTCTTAAAGATAGCTATAGATAGATATATATTAAGACGCAAGATAGTTTTTTCAAAATTTATGGGAATTACTTGTTAAATTATTTTCGGTTGTTATTCCCTTATACTGTGAAATTATTACCCCTGAAATTAATTTGGAATATATTTTGTATTTATTTCTTTTTATGTTTTTAATTTTTTTTTCAGAAATACAATGTAGAAATTAATAATTTTACTACATCCTGGTCCGATGGATTAGCATTCAACGCTCTCATTCACAACTTTCGACCAGAACTTTTCGACTATGCTAACGTTGCGAGACGACAGCCAAATGCGAGACTTAATCATGCTTTTAAAATTGCACAAGAATTTCTTAACATAGAAAGGCTTCTGGATGTTGAAGGTCAGTTAAGTGGAAATATTTAATCTTTAATCAAAGTTTTGATTTATTTAAGTTAGTATTGATTATTATTTTTTCATAGCTATACTTAGTCACAATTTATTAAAAACTATTATGTTTTAAATTAATTAAATCAATTGATTCAATAGCATTTAATAACTAATGTTTTTTCTAATTAATATTTTTTAGATGTCAATACCTCTGTGCCTGACAAAAAGTCAATAATGATGTATGTGATGTGCCTGTTTCAATCATTGCCACATTCAGGACCTACTGATTCCGCAGAGGGCCAACAGATGGAGGTTAGTCGTTATCTTTATTTATTTTTGTCATAATTCTGTAAAAATTGGGAGGGATTTTCCATCAACATTCTGCTATCTATTAATGGTTATCTATCTTAAATCTATATCAAATTAACTTATAAATGTGAGTTCAAGTATACAATTTCATAAAATAAATATTAAATTTTTATTTCACGATAATCATTATTGACCCTTTTCTTGATAATGTATCTGTGGAGATAACGTACATCAGAATTTAGCGTAATGTATTTATTAATGCTCTTGGCAATGTATCCCACAAGATACATGTGATTTTTTTTAACTATCCTCATGAGATTGTTTTTAGTTTTTTTTTTCTAAACATCCTTGGGTCATAAGGTTTAAATGGTATGAATATTATTTTGATATTAAAAAAATAAAATTCTGCCAAGTTAAGGGTTAAACTTTATAAAAATAAGTTAAAGGCACTGCTTGAATTGCTTTTATGACTATTATATAATAATCGAGTGGGTCCTGAAAAACTGATCCTGAAACAAATAAAAATAAAAATTTACTGCATCAAATATTATCGTTAGCACTTATTAATTATTAAAAAAAATAGCAAAATATATTAAAAATAATGCGTACGATTATTACATAAAAAGACTCGACAGGTGTTTTTTAAGATGGTTCCTACTCCTCCGAATGTTGCAAATGGTATAGAACAGTTTATAGTCTCAACTAGTGTATCACTATTGATTTATTAACTAAATATAAAATTTGTTTTTACTTAAATATATTTTTGGACAAAAATTTGATGCCTCAAGTAATGTAAACTTCCAGTTTACCTAGTTGACTAATTATTAAGGTGTCCAATAAGTACTTTTTGCAAGTGCTTATAAGTAATAAAAATAGTCTGTAATGTATTAATAAATAATAGGCTACTATAGATTTATCTTATTTTAATTTGTTTCCAACTTGTTTATTGGAAACTAAGTTCATTACGTTTTTTGTTATTAAGGTTTTAACTTAATACTTGCCATCTCACTTTAGTTTTGCTCGGAATCAAATTTTCTTTAAGTTAATTTTATTACTTGAAATTTTAAAAATCACTGTTCTCATATCCCCGTGTTCTCGCAATTTGCGATGTATACAAGGGGAAGAATGTTCATTGATCATTACTTTAATTAGGATCTTGATGACTTTCGTCCTTATTCATTATATATTATTTATTTTATTTTTTATTAATTGTTATAATTTTTAAATATTTTTATTTGAAAAGAAAAGATATGGCCAGGGCCAGGATTCGAACCCACGTTGCCCACGTCTCTAGCTTGGTGCTCTGCCAACTGAGGTAACCTGGCTCGCTTCTCAGTCAGACATATCCTTTCTTTTCACTGATCTCATATCCCTGTGTTCTCGCAATTTGCGATGTATACAAGGGGAAGAATGTTCATTGAACATTACTTTAATTAGGATCTTGTTGACTTACGTCATTATATATTATTATAATTTATTTTATTTTATTATTATTTGTTATTTTTTATTATTATTTTCTTCAACTAAAAATATTTAAAAATTATGACAATTAATAAAAAATTAAATAAAATAAATTATAAAAATTTAAAAATATTTAGAAGATGGTTAAAGGAATGTTGTTCTTTTATGAATTTGACCAAGTAAAACGTTTTCAATGGATCATCTAGTTGTTTCAATATTGACAATGCAATTAATTCTGCTGTCCCTCAAATAAACAGATGTATTATATGGGTATTACGTTAATCAGTCAAGCTGTTCAGCTATTGTCCATTTACAAACAAAAGCACCAGCGATTATATATGTGTATATAAAAATATTAACAGTAGTAATGGAACAACTAAATTAATTTTTATTGTTTGGTGTAATGTTGCAGTGTGATAACAGTAACAGTAGACCCTTGAGTATTGCTACTAATGTCTCTGTCGAGCTTGGAGGGTATCAAGTTGCTCTAGAAGAAGTATTGACTTGGCTTTTGGAAGCAGAGGACCGCTTGAACATGGACCAACCAATAGCTGAAACCTTGGAAGAAGTCAAATTGCAATTTAATGAGCATGAAGTATGATAATAAATTTTAAAAATGTTATATTTACTTTACTACTGTACTGATCTTTAACTTCAGTTTTAAAAAGAAGAATTTTAGTTTACTTAGTGTTAATTTATTTGTTTTATTCTTTGTATTTCATATATAGAAGTTTAATATTGTTAATATGTTAGAAATAAATCCATTATTTGATACCATTAAAATGTTTAATAATTTTTTAGGCATTTATAAACGACCTATATCGACATAGGGAAGGTGTTGGTGCTGTTCTAGAGGAAGGAGTTAGAATGCTGAATGAGGGAGGGTTAACCCGAGATGAAGAAGAAGAAGTTCGAATTCAGATGAAGTTGTTGAATTCTAGATGGGAAACTCTCCGAGTCAATGCTATACAAAAACAGTCCAGGTTTGTACTTACTACCGAAGTCGCTATGTGTTCACTATCTATTTTATTTGTTATATGCTCATTATCCATGTGGAGTATCTTTAAAAAGCTTTCCTTCCCACTTCCAGAGCAAAATTTGAAAATTACAACTTTCAAAATAAGAGGAAAATCAAATACTTTTACTGTAGGGCAATATATCATTTTCTTACTGGCTTTGTTTTTGGTAGCAAAGTATAAGTTAAATATAACTGGGTAATTCTGTTATAATTGTTACTTAGTTTTTAATTTTAGTTTTAAAATTTTTAATTCTATAATTAAACTTTTATTTTTTTAATACATATTATTATTTATTAATTGTGAAAATGGAAGCTTGAAAGGGTTTCACTACAACTTAAAAATATCGAGAATGATAATCATATTTCTAATTTTCCGTTCCCCATTCCTGACTCATTCATCCACGATACTGGCATAAAATAAATTTGTTTGACATTCTTCGGAAAAGTCATAAATTTATTTATGCATTGATGTATAACATTATGGATTACTTAGTTTGAGTGGTTTATTAAGACAAAAAAAATTATGAATTCATAGGTAAATTCTAGAAATGAATATTTAAATGAAAAACTGTTAGTTTTGTCAGGACTGCAAGTTATACTATACGAAAGAAGTGATGAAATATGTTCATGAGGACCATATTGATTAAAAAATTTAATGGATTCCCAGTAAGAGCAAACAGTACAGGACATTAATAAACACTGTTAGAATGAAATCACCCAACAGTGACTGTTAAAGGGTGATGAATATTTATTTTATTTTATTTTTCATCCTTCTTTTTAGAATTTATGACGCAGTAGGGTCTCTACAAGATGAGAAAGTAAATTCCTTGAGACAATGGATGACTCAAATAGAGGATCGCATTTCTAGAATGTCAGAAGTCGGAACTAGTGTTAGTTCACTAAAAGACCAAATGGAAACTCATAACCAGCTACAACAAGACATTAAGAAGCAGCAAAGTGTTGTTGATGCTCTTTCTCAGTTTGTTGTTGTTGTTGATGACAATTCGGCCGAAAGTGAGTTTGGATTTAGTTGTCTTTTGGTTTCAATTAAATGATAATTCTAATTATATTTGAATTTCACTATACCTTGAAGTAATAATTCAAATACATAAAGGATTAATATAAAGCAAGTAACCTTTATAATTAAAATTTATTTTTTTAGCCCATTCACAAATTGAAGATCAACTAGCTGCTCTGGCCGAAAGATGGGCTCACATATGCCAGTGGGCCGAAGAGAGGGGAGCAAAGCTACAGGATATGACTAACAAAATATTCGAACTTGATCACAGTATGACTTCTCTCGAGTCATGGATCAGTCAGCAAGAGGGTATGCTTAAGAACATGGAAGCACACCCAGTCTCGGAAATTGGAGAAATTTTAGAAAGAATCAAGCATCTTCAGGTATTTACCTTTGTAATTGATTAAACTATTCAACTGAAATATTGTATTTAATTTTTGTCAAAATTAATTTTTCATAATATATCTATTTATATAATAAATTCTCCTATATACTCTTACGGATGATTGTCAGTAGAAAATAGAATGACTAATTTTACCTCTACGCTTTATAATGATTTGAGAATAAAATTGCTCTGTGACAATATGACATTACCAAGATTAATTAAACAATGTTAAAAAATATTTTCTTTCATACAAGTAACACCACATCTAAAAAGAAAGTTAATATTTTTTAAAACTTGAATAATTATTAGTTTACCATATAGATAAGTGGAAGAACATCTTGAATTAGGACGTAAAACATCTTAAACGCTTGTGACCTATATTACAAGCCCTGAAGAAGACCTGGAATGTGGGTCGAAACGTCAGTCGCTAATAAGTAGTTTGTCAATATTTAATGAATTAATTTGTTTAACCTTCACTTGGACCATTTTCTTCCCCATTATTAAAAAACTAAATAGCTACTGAAATATAGAGTTGTAGAAATCTATGAAAAAAAAACCTGTACCACTACAACCCGTGAACGGGTCTGGGGTTCAGTGCATAGTAGAGACTGCACTCTTCCATGGACACCGGTTCTGCAAAGAGGTGACTTGTACTAGGTCACGCTCAACCACCAGATTTTCCCCCCTTTTTTCGGATTCCCTATTTTTATAATATTTTATAGAGGCTGGGTGAACCCCAGGATGGTCCTAGATCCCGTGCGATCCATCTCCTGCTGCAAACAGACTAAACAAATCTCTGAGCATATACAAAAAAAAGAAAAATGTTACATTTGGTTCCATCTAAGGATCAAATTTATATTCCTTAATATCTATCTATCTCTGACGGCTATGGCCCACAAAGGACCCTGGTCTCAAATATTCTCCTCCACTCAGAGTGATCCTCTGCAGTTTTTCTCTATCTTATCACTCTCAGAAGCTGTCCCCTGTCCAGAAGTCCGCCTTAATATCTTCAACATAATGTAGCCTGGGTCTACCTTTTCCTTTTCTACCATCAGGGTATCCCTTCATTATCTTCTTTGAAAATCTTTCCGGATCCATTCGATGCACGTGACCCAACCATCTTACATTTGAAACTAAACAGGATTTTGATACAGGTCTCTAAGTTCTGTGTCGGCTTTTAGTTTGTATATATATTTTATTATGGTTGAACCATATATTTTTCTCAGAGTTTTCCTCTCCCAAGCATCAATGTAACTCTTTGTAAGGACCCACACCTCACTAGAATACATCATTACTGGCTGGAGAACAGTCTAGTAATCCCTCACTTGGGTCTCTAGGGATATCTAAGTTGATATAACGTATATGTTTCTTGAGTGCCCAATAGTATTTGTTGCCACTTTAAATCCTTAATTTTATTTCTTCTTCTATTTCATTCTTTTCCACGACTATCATGCATGGATACTTGAAGTAACTTTGTAACTTTTTCGAAACTACAACCTCTATGTGCAGAGATCCACCAGTTGTGCTTTTCTTGAACATTATTTTGTTTCTTTCTTGTTTATTTTGAGCCCTGACTTTAGCTTAAGCCTAAATATATTATTAATATTCATTGTGTAGTTATGGATATTCATGTTTTACTTTCCTCTCATTAAGGGTTTTCCAGATTTTGTGTTTTTTGAGCTATTTATTTGATATCTGATTATTTTATTTTATATTTCAGATTTTAAAGCATAATATGGATATTAAGTATAACAAACTGATGAGCCTTCATGATAATATTCAAGAACTGGCCGCCATCGACGGTGATGGGGCAAAGGACTATTTGTCTCGATGGGAGACCGTCTCAGACAGCTGGGATGCCTTGACAATGATTATGGATGTTCAAGCCCACAGGGTAAGCACTTATATTATTTACAGACACCAAAAACGCATGGTTTAGTCATGCTTTTTAGATAGTAACTAAGCATGGTGCACCTTTAAAGTTAAATGGTCCCAGTTTGAAAAAAAATAATAATAATTTGTATTGTATTTTTAATATTTATTACCTTAATTATACTACATTCATTGATTGGTTGACTCAGATTTCTTATTATTTTAATGGAAATAGTTGTTTAATCGACTTCCAAAGGTTTCTTTCGAAATATTTAAAAATGTTTTTAATTTTCCTCTTTTTATGAGTGAACAATTTGAGGAATAATTTTCTAGAACAGATTTATTATATGAATATAACTAAAAAAAAATGTAATTACTTCATTATTCAATTTGTTATATCTACATATATTTTTTTTAGTAGCTTCTATAAAATAAATAATTATCATTCATGGACCATATCAATCTTATAATTGTTTTTCTCTCTTCGAAATAAATAAATTTTTGAACCATTAATTTGAAAAACAACAACATTTTTTACTAGATATCGAGTTCAGGATTTGAAATTAGTTTGACTCCTGGAGTGTCTGACAAACCACCCCTTGTTGAAAGCACCCATGCTTGGCAAACCCCCGTAGAACAAACACATGAAATCCAAGAACTAGGGGCACAATTACGTAGAGTTGAGCACGACCTAACTGCAATTTCAAACTCCCTTAACACTGACACACTCAGCTTGGATGAGTGCAATGTAAGTTAAACCTTCTGTTTGCGTTATTTATTTTTATTTTTTTAATTTGGTTCTAAAAGAACGAGTTATTTTTAAACTATTTACAGGAAATGTTACGATCTTTGAGAGAAAAGGAAAAGGAAACTCGAAGGTTGTGCGAGACATCCACAGAAATCGCTAACAAGAGACCTTGTGAAGAAACTCATTCTCTCAGGGAAAAATCGTTCCAGTTTTCAAGTTTGATTAGTGACATGATCGAAAAGTGAGTGATAAACATTTTTTATTTTAAAACCTGTTGAAGCTTCGAAAAATTAGGTTTTGAATTTTTATTTTGTTCACCAAACCTTTTAGAATGTTAAAATATTTTATGGGTTAATTTTATATTTTTAAAAATTATATAACTAAGCCATGACATTGGATGTTTGTAAAAGAAGAAAATTTTAATTTAAAAAATCATACATAGAAACAAACATTTATTATTACATGTAAGATCGGGTTGCAATTATTTTGAGATCTACTCATCATGAAATTTAAATGTTACTAATGCTCAGCATCTATCTAATAAATATAACCAAGATCAGAGACAAAATAATTTAATTTTTACTCGTTAAATAAAAAATCTTTGTCTTTCGTATTAGACTGAATGAATTTTGTTAACGTTTGAGTGGAATTTTCTAAAAATTTATTTTTCATTAAAGAAATCTATAATTTAAATTTAAAAAATAATCAACATTTAGAATTATGTTATGATTATCTTATAACTAAAATAGCATTAACATTCTCAACTATTTATTACTACTTTTTTTTTTTAAACTTCGTCATTATTTTTTTCTCTTCTTCTGGTGATAATTGATTTAAACATTATTTCCAATGTTACATATTGCCTTAAGAAGGTTTTTAGCCTTAAAAAGTTTTCATAAGCTTCCTTAATATAAAATGGTCAAGAATGAAAAAATATAATTATTCAAAGGTGTATAACCAGCTAATTTGTTTTTATATTACATAATATGTCTGGATTGACACTTCCTTATCAGGTTCTGAACTTTATATCCTTTCAATTTAGTAATGTAATATATGTATTTATTTATAATTATTTATGTTATAGATTGGAAAATGAAGAAAGGAAACTATCTTCCTCAATTACTGAAAAGAATAAAATGCAAGTTGATATTGTTGAACCTAAAATAAATGGCATGGCGATGGAAGTATCTGCTTCGGAACCAACAGAGCAAGAATTGAATACGGTTCCCGAATTATCTCCTAAAGACAAAGAAGCCCTTAACAATGTAGTTATTATTTTATTTACTAGTTGTTAATTATTTACTAGAGATATTTATTACGCTTAATTTGTTGAGTATTAAAACCAGGCCTTGGTTTTTTAAAATGAAAATTGTAGACCCCCACTTACATAATAATATTTTATAATTACTGCCATTTTGATTCCTTGGCCAAAGTAAAATCATTAACAAGATATTTATGTGCTTGTAACAATTGTTTAATAATATTTTTATTTAAATTTGAATTTAATTTGGGGTTTTTCTGAATTTTTTGGGTTTAAAAAAATTGTGTGCTTATAAGGACTTAAATTTGTATTTATAAGATTTCTTATATTTTTTATTAAATATTATTAAAATACACAAATTTTTAACATTTATGCAAGATGCTTAATTTTTTTTGTTTTAAAAAACAAACTAGGCCCTATATATAAATATACATATTTTTTTAATGAAAATATGTAGACCCTCACTACCTTACATAGTTACTGACATTTTGATTCATTGTAAGAAGTAAAATTAACAGGCGCCTCCTGTGGTCTAGTAGTCCAGAATAACAGCTTACTAATCCCCAAGATCGTGGGTTTGTAGCCAAGCAGGTGAACCTAGGATTTTTTAAAGGGAGTGAAAAATCCATGGTTATGCCCTCCTTTGGAAGGGATGTTAAACACCGGTCCCAAGCCTGTACAATGTGAAGTACACAATAAAAATACCTATCCTAATTAAACCACTGTAGCATCGTCCGATTAGCCACAGCAGCATAAAATGATGTTAAATGACCAAACAAACATAAAATCATTAACGAGATATTTATGTGCTTGTCTATTTCTACTATATTATTCACTCTTTTTTTTTTTTGTCTGATCGAAGGTACTGACAAGTGTAGAAGAGATGAAGGAATGGGTTATGACAGTCAAAGGGAAATGCCATGTCGGAGAAATGTTTGTCAATAATTCTGTCGAACTGTTCAAGCTTAAAGCTAAGTATCAAGGACTGAGGGATGAAGTTGATAGAAAGAGTTGTGAATACAGACTGATGTATAACAAAGGTAGCAAAAAAACAAAACAAATTTAATCAATGTTTATTTTTTTATTATTATTTTAAATTAATTCTGCTGTTTCTAGGTAATGATTTGATTAATGAACTGGAAACCCATCCATGTTCAGAACACCTTAAATCAGATCTAAACGAACTCAGCGATTTGTGGATGGAAGTTACTAATGAAATATTCGAAAAACACAATATTTTACAAGATGCTTCTCACAAATATGGAGAATTTAGAGGTTTTATTATATTTATATTTATTTCATCAAATATATTGAATTTCGGTTAACATATTTTTTCATCAATACTTAAAAACTATATTTATAAAAAAAAAATTTGTTTAAGCCTACGGAACAAAATTATTTACTAGTTAATCTAAATTTCAAATGCTGACATTTATTACTAAAAACTACTATTGAACTTGATAACTAAGATTTTCTCTTTACAGCATTGGTCTCTCAAGAAACAGTATGGTTGGATAAACTGGAGAAAAGGCTCAGAAAATCCCCAAAATCAGCTGCTGATGCTGAAGAGATTTCTCAAGATTTGGATGTGAGTTATTACTTTCCTTGTTCTGAAATGGATTATAATGTATTACAATTAACTAATGCATTTATTTATTTTCAAATAGGACTTGGAAAATTTTGTCCGTAATCATTCTGAATCAAGAGTTGACAGAATCGAAGAATTTGGTCAAGTCCTTATCAAAGACCATGTTATGGAAACAAGCATACAAAATGACATGAAGTCAGTTGTTACCAGGTGGAATCATCTTTGTCAAGAGGTATAATAATAATTTGATGCATGTCTTGAGTTCATTACTGTGGTATATCAATTATTTATTCTTTTAACAGCCTTAAATCACCCAGGTGGGAACTTGAGACCCTACTGGGGCTCAAACATCCTTTATAAAGTAGATTATTTTAATTAGGGAAAAAATCTGGTGAGTGTGATCTCGCCCAAATCACCTCCCTACACAACTGCTAGCTTAAAAAAATTACTGCCCTTACCAAATACTGAACCAGAAAGTCTTTTTTAATAAGCCTCCTAGATTTTTATTTGTTTTGAATAGGTATTTATTAAGCTAAACTTCATGACTTTGCTTTTATGCCTTTGGCGATTTTAAATTTTAACTAAATCAATTTAGAAGAGTAAAATCATATCTTTTAAACATTTTTGGCATACTTTTAGGCTAAAGATCGTACAAATATTTTGGAGAAATCAGTCGTTGAAGCGCAGCAGTCGGAAACGAATATTGCTAAGTTTCAAGATTGGCTAACTCATGTACATGCGCAGATTATTTCAAGAATGGAAAACGACTTGACTTCTGATGATTTACCCGACGACGTACAAGTAATTAGTTAAAATATTATTCTCTTTTAGACTAGAGAATAAAATTAGCAAATTTTCTAATCATGGTGTATTTTGTAATATTTTTCAGAGATTATTAGACGAGTTTGAAAAACAATCAAACACACTGAAGGACATGGAGGATGAAGTAAAATATTATGAAAAAGAAGGAAAAGTCGAAGCTGCTTCCCGTCTCCAAGAACAAATGGTCCTTTTGAAAGTGAGTTTTTCATTATAATCATCAGTATTGGTATATTTAATCTTTATTTAATTTTGATTAACAATCAGAGGAAGATAGCTGTGGGTTTTGTCACTCACACATAATTATTGTCAGAATAAAAATCATATTTTAGTTTTCAAAATTAATTGTTGTTCAATGTTGTACAATTCTTTTTATCTTGAAGCTTGTAGTATATTGAAAAACTATAATCTATGTATGAAAAACTATAAGTAGAGAATTTTACTATTCACACTCTCAAATAACGTTTTGAAATATCTATTTAATAATTTTTTTTCAGTTTATATGCGTTAAATAATTATATATATATTTATAAGTGTGGCATGCAACAGTATATATTTTATGAAGTTAAATCATTAATTTTTTTATTTAGAATTAGGATAGTATTATTTTTCATCACTCACTCATGTTGGTAAGACTGTAGCCGCTACAGTATTAAGTTTGTTATTGTTCCTACTATTTGATAAAAAATTAATCTTGTTTTTATAAGTTATTTACTAATATTGGCCAGGGAAATCACTTTTTTTATTAGTTTTTGAAATAAATATCATTGAGCCTTTAGTTGGTATATAAAATTAATTAAAATTTGACTCATAACAATTTCAGAATCAATTCATGGAAGTGATGGAAAAGTTCGAAGATTGGAGATGTGCAAACAACGTTGAACCACGTTTGTGCAGGGCTCTTCGTGAACTCCGTGGAGTCGAAGAAGCTTCTTGTTTGTTGGAACTCGCTTCCGATGACCCTGAAGCGATACAAGGGCAACTTAACCACTGCATGGTATTTAAACTTAAAACATATGCATATTAATGATTTTATGTTCATTTTTGACCTGGTCAATATTTGTTTTTCAGAGATTTTATCAAATGCTGAGCGATCTGAAAGGAGAAGTTGAAAATATTATTAAATCTGGTAGAAAAATGGTTGAGGATAAGAGTGTTCCTGATCCAGAGCAGTACACTGTTCGCTTAGATACTCTTAAGCAGCTTTATAACAAAGTACTTTATGATTTTTGTATAATTTTCTTCCCTTATTTTCTATTGCACCTTGAAAAAATACATTTTTAAAATAAATTATATGGAGGAGTTGGTCTGGGTTGTGATAAAATTAAATTGTTTAATAGTTAGAAACTATTTATCGGAAATCAATATTTTTAATTACTTCAAAGATCTTAATTCGGGCTATTTAGTTACTAGCACAAGAGAACTAAAAGAGATTAACTTCTATGCCCAAGATCGCCTCTTTGCAACCCAGCATGTGACCTTAGATTTTTTAAAATGAGTAAAAGCATTAGTTAGTTCTTCAGAGGGTATATAAAATAGAGTTCCCAGGCCAGGTACTCCTTAAAGATCCCTGGGTTAGCAAAATTTAGGACCCCCACTGTAAGCATCTTCAATTAGCTATAGTAGCACAAAGTGATGTTTTAAATGAATAAACAACAAACAATTAAAAGTGCTTAAAGAAAATAAGTTTCTAATCAATAGTTTCTTATCATTTAAAAATTTTCTTAGACCTCTATACTATTTATAGAGATCTACAGACCTCTATATGATACTATATTCTCCTATATATTTACCAATAAATTTGAATTTAAATAAACTAATTAGCAAGTAAAGTATTTAGAGGTGAAATTACAAAGGAAAATTTTGGAAAACTTTTATATAGTTATTGAAAACTTCGTGACTAAAACTTCACAAAATCCTGCCCAAGAAATGCTTTAATTAGGCTTGATAATATCACATGTCACTCATCCAAATGTTCCTTTGAATACTGGATTCTTCCTCAATCTACTTGCATTCTAATCCATAGTTTTCCTTGAAATTATCAAGATTAATATTTCTCCTCATTTTAGCTTGGAGAAGAAATCACAGTTTCAAAAAGCAATTTAGAAAAAGCATTGGAAGTATCGCAAACACTTAATATGGATTTGAACAGCCTTCAAAACTGGGTCCGTGCTGTTACTAATGATTTAGATCAAGTCGAAGCTACTCCCGCATCTGACCGGGACATCAAAGCTGAATTGAGATTCGTAAAGGTAAATTTTGTTTATATTTATATTCGTTTGCTTATATGAAGCTTTCACTTAAGATGTTACTCTGTTAATTCAGGAAACTATTGAAGAGTGTAAAAAGCAAGAGGCTCTTCAAGGAAAGGTACAAGAAGGCTATAATCAGTTTAGCAAGTTCTGCGATCCATCCTATCTCGACACCCTCAAGGAGAGAATGTCCGAAGCTTTTAACAAATTAGGAAATATAAAGAATCGCTTGAATCAAACTATTCAACAACTTGAGGTATAGATAGAATTATTATCTTCTAGATTTATCTTGGTAAAACTAATTGGTACAGATCATTTTTAATTTTAAATTTCCTTGGGTTTAGGTTCATTTCATATCTATATTACTGCTGTATATGCGTTAGTAATTGTCTTGGTTGCTATTGTGCTCATGTGGTTATTATTACTCACTATATAGTTAACAAGAATTCCTGGAATGTTTCAATCTCTTTCAATAATGATAAGGCTTAAGAAATTTCAATATTTATGTCAATACCACTGGCATTTCGATTTTTTTGGTTTTTAATGTCTTTAGTTAGAGAGAGAAAAAAAAAATCGAATATTTCACTATAACATACCTCTGTTAAATCTCATCAAACCGTCATTACTACTCCTCCCATTTACCTTTTAGTTCAATGCTAATAACTTTTTAAGGGCATGTCCATCACCAAGTATAACAATTTTACATGCCCACAATAATGTTAAAAATTTTGTTCAACTTTACACAAATCATTTCTTGCCCTTAACTTATTTTTTTTTATCATGCTCATATCCCTTTATTCAAGTGGATTACGATTAATGAAAATTAAGAATATTAAAAAATTTTGTTAACCCTCCGTCGGGCGCAGCCGGCCTGAGAAGCCAGCGAAACACATTTTTACACACCCCTCCTTTATTTCGCTTCTCAGAAGGGCCTCCCCTCAGGTAGTTTTTTGTTAAGTGTGGTAAATTTACTTTCCTTAGATCCTAGTAAAGTGATTAGGTCCTAAACAAACTATTAGGGGGGAGAGTGGAACAAAAATATGTAGGTGGCCTCTCAGGCCGGCTGCGCCCGATTTTGTCTCGTTTGGAGGTGCGCCCGACGGAGGGTTAACTGATTAAAATTGTGAATTACCCAGAATTGGTTCATTTTCAGCAATCAATTAAAGTTTAAAAAATATTAGAGATAACCGATATGGCACAATTATCTTTTAAAAAAATTAAAAGATAATATAATGACAATAAACATGAATTTAGTTTTTAAATCATAATAGTGTTGAATTATTGAATTATACAATGGTGGGTCATTGGCTTTTACAGTATGCTCAATTGGCACAATATTTTATATATGTGATATTTATAAAGATTCTGTGGTGTTATTTGTGGATGTTTTTGTCTTATTAATTATGCCTATATGCAATGAACCGCTTTTGTTTATTATTTGCATGTTAAAAAGATAAATGAACTATTTTTGCTTTTGCACATTTTCTGAGCACTTAGTATTTTTATTATTTGATTAACCAGATTGAGTCTCTGGAAAGTGGAATTGGTTGGCAAACATGACTATAACTGTAACTATGCTATGGTAGTAAAATAAATTATAATAAAATGCACATTTAAGATAAATTATAAATGTCTTATTACATCAAATATAAAGTAATTAAAAATGTAGTAATTTTTTACATTGATTAGGCGTTATAAAGTTTTCCATTGTAAAGTATCCCATTCGTTATAAAGTTTTAATTTACTAAATTTTAATATTTTTTGTGATAATACATCACACCTTAATTTGTATTCTCTTTTTGAGTATTTTAATTTTCAATGAAGTTTATTTTTTTCTCTACTTTGTAACAGGTGATTTTTTAAGAACTTTCGGATTTGATTTTTTTAAAAACACATACAATTTAGAGAAATGTATGAAATCTTTATTTGAGTCGATAGAACGATCTATATAATTCAATAATAGGATGTAATTAGTTGGGGGTGCAGTCAAGAAAAATTGGTTTCATTGGTTTCATGCAAATGTTGACCGTAGCTATGCCTCAAATGGTTCATATGCTGGGCCCAATTTTGGCATACTTTCTCCAACATATCGGCCGGCATCTCACTAATAAATTCTTCAATATTGGCTTCCAGTGCGTCAACCGTTGCGGGCTTGTCCTTATAGACATGTGCCTTAACATAGCCCCACAAAAAGTAGTCTAAAGGCGTTAAATCCCACGATCTAGGCGGCCAATTGACCGGCCCCAAACGTGAAATAAACTGTTCACCGAACTCGCTTCTCATCTTTTGATAATAAAATTCTATAATCTGCAAGCGTTGTTCATTTTTAAGTCGATTCATGGTTAAATTATAGACCAAACTGAACATCTTTAACAGTAATTATCCTAAGGCACATAATTAAATAAGTACCCACTTATTTAGTGTTTTATTTGACTGCACTCCCAACTATTTTCTTCCTTAATCTTTAACAGTAACATGTTACATGTAAACAGCTCAGCTGCCAAAAAGAAAGCTGCTAAAAAATCACCCGTCACTTCAATTTTCTTAGATTTCTTTGTGCATTTTTTTTTACTGCATGAGCATGGAATTATTATTAGGCACTTTTTTTTACAACTAGGTTTTAGTTTATCTCTAGCACAATATTGTCTTGCATACTTCTAATTTTACTTCATTTTAAACGCTTGTTTGTATGTCTGTTCTGTTATCTTTTGCTTTATTATGGCTGGTGGACAGGTTGCAAAAATAACAATAGCTTATTATAACATGGCTTCATGAACCATATTAATTTTTACACATTGCTGCACTAAAAGATGGAAGGCTATTGGTTGGTGATGGAAAGATGATAAGTTTAAGTTTGAGAAAAAGAATTACTTCATAGCTGATACTCTAATTTTGATAGAAGATATTTTGATCATTTGTTTTCAGGGAATTGGCAAAACTGTTGCTGCCATAAGTAATAAATCTATAAAAGAAGAAAAAGTTGAAAATAACCAGTCAGACCAAAATTTTTCAAAGGATATACCAACAATATCCGTTACAGAAGTCAATGAACATGCTGAGAATACTAATGAGAAGAAAGATTTATCTGGTATTTCCAATCCAGCTTTTGATGATGGAGAGGTAGAAATGAAATCAGTGGCACGTGCTGCCAACCAAACAAACAGATGTAGTGTTTATGAAAATGTCGATTATATTCAGACGATACCAGAAGAGGTTGAAACATCAGAAGAATTATCCTCAAACTATTCAAAACAGAAAAGTCCTGATTTCAAAAAGAAAGAATCAGGAAGTGGTGACCGTAAATGTCAGATGGTGGAGATAAAAACAATTGAAATTACTAAATCTTGTGTTGCCTCTTTAGAGCATGCAGAACATACTGTTATCGAACCAGAGTCGGTTGAGATCGTAGAAATTATAGACTCGGGTGCTGATGAATCAGATTTCACAGATCCTGAAGACAAGAGATCACCAGCTACTGTGCGTAGAGTTGTTGATCCAAAGAACAGAAAAAATCTCGCTCCAGGAGAAATTCTGGCCAAAAGACAGAGATTAGCTTCTGATGAAGCCCTCAGAAACAGCAATGAGAATTTGAAAGCTAAAATGACTATTGACCCCGATACTATGACCGATATAGAAATAACTGATGTTAATAACTCAGAAAATAATGGGAGCGTTGTTAATACTAGCGAAATACCACCGGTATGTTTAACTATCTCCGACAAAATCAATCACACTGAGCAAACAAAGGTTATGGCCATGAATAAAACTGAAAAGTTACCGGCTGATGAAGTAATGTTAAGAAAAGAGGTTCAAGTATTGAAGACTTACGAGCTTATAGGTAACTTCTCAACATCACAAGAGCTTGATGTTCCAGTACTTGAAGACTGTGACAGTTTCTACGGAAGCGATAAGGAAACGGATGATGTTGTCATATTTTCTGAAGATGAGGTAAAGATCGTGGATGATAGCTCTGATGACGATGTTGAAATGGTGCAAAAAACTGACACCACAACTCAGGTGCGTCTTAACATTAATTTGTTTATATTTTTTAAATTTAGTTATTTATGTTTTAATAAACTTGCAATCTGTCCCAACTGGCCTAAAATATTTTTTTTCCAAAATTTAACTTGAAATTTCATATAAATTTCTGAGTACTTTAATTTTGACTGGGGTTAATTATGTTTTTTTAACTAATGCTACAATATTATAACTTAATGTAATTAACATTGTGTTTATTTATTTATTTTTGATGGTTCGATTTTTCATAATATGTATATTTGGTTTTCAATTATGATTTGTGATCAAAGTATTTGATCAGAATTTATTAAACATTTAAGATTGTTATAATTCCGTGGATTAGAATTCTGTTTATCCCTTTGTCATTTATGTAGAATATGTGTTTTATTTATTCATGTTAAGTGTATTTTCACAAAAACATGTAGGCAATAATTCAACTTATTTGATGTGATTTCTATGAATATCATCGTTTTGAAAATTGTTAGAATATTGTTATTTAATTTAAAAAATCATGGTACTATTAGTTTTTTTAATTTATGTCTGTCTTTATATTTCTAGTTTTGTAGTTCCTTCCTTTTTTTGTTTGTTTTGAGATGAAACTATTAGATCGCTTTAAAGTAGATGCTTTTCCTATGGTAATTAATTCAGTTTGTTCTGTAGTTATGTTCTTTTTCATTTATTTACCACCTAAGATTGTTATTTCTGTACTAGTCTAAATTTTTTATATTTTAAAGAGTCAATTTGAAGGAAAAATTATTTTTATATTTCACTATAGTTATTCATATACCCTTTGGGAGAACTTAAATTTATTTTATGTAAATTATTTTTTCTTATTGTTATTCTTATATTTTTTTAAAAATTCACCATAATAGGGTAAACCAGCCATACGTATGGAAAATGGAGTCGATAAGTACTCGTTCATGAAAGTTCATCACGATTCACCTAATTCTCCAAGCCTTCCTCTAGAACAGGAAGTAGCAGAATATGAAGAAGCAGCTTCTGAAATGATGGATAGGATGGCTACCATGCTGCTTACTATAAAGGGTGTTACAAAAGAAACAGATCCTGGTCGTCGATTAGAGGTATAATCTCTGATTTTAATTTTTCCTGCAATTAATGTTTATAATTGTTTTAATAGTTGTTCATTTATATATTTTTTAACAATTTAAAAACATTTAACACGTTTTTAGATATTGGAGAGTGAGCTTAGTCAGCTAGCACCAGATGCTGCTACACTGATCAGCCGAGGAGATGGCTTGATTCTTAAAGTACACTGTGTCATACCTGAAAAGGCTCTTGCTTTGAAAACAACTTCTCAGAATAAGCTGAGAGCTAAATGGGCCGAAGTAATGCAACAGACCGAGGTAAGTATTAGCCAAAGTCATTTCCTAGAGAAGTGTACAAAGTTGATTAGAAATTTGTAAAAAGTAGTTTAAACTAACAATAAAGTTGTGAACAATGGGCTCTTCTCATTCTGGATAGGACCTTTTACCTTTATCAAAACAATTTAGGCTTCAGTCAATTATCCCTTTTGATTAACTATTACCAATACTATTAACTATTAGTATCTTTATCAATTACTTTTGCTTCTTATTGTCATATAAAATTTAATTTTTGCAAATTATTGTACTGGTTAATATTTAAATTTTATGGAAGACTAGCTTTTGCCCATGGCTTCACTCATGTAGAATTTGGTGTGCGACATAAAGTTTCGTGACAGATCATTTTAAATAAATAATTTAATTTTGTTTTAACTATAAGTTACTCGTACATCCGAAATTTCAGATGTCTAACTTCAAATCTGACGGATTCCATACAATCTTTGAGCCCCTATTATATTAAGAGGGAAACCCTTGGGGGTGGAATTATCCAAATTCCTTTCTTAGTGGTCATTTAAACTATACAAAGAACCTATCTGCGAATTTCAAGATGCTAAGCTCAGTGGTTTCTGCTGTGAGTTGACCGCTGTGTGTTAGTCAATCAGGTTACAGTTTTATATAAACTTCGCCTGTGTGGTTTGTTGATAAAAAGTAGCCTATGTCCTTCCCCTTGAGATTATCCATATCAAATTTCATCACAGACGGATCAGCACAGCCATACATTGACACTGATTAACAAACGGGACGGACAGAAGTTTACTGTTGTTCGTGTCACTAAAGGATTAGTATGTAATGTTATTGAATTTATTGAAAAGGATTACTTAGTATAACGGTTTCACTTGTCGTATGGCAGCACCGAGAAATTAAAACTGAAAGGATTAGAATAATGCACATATGTAGGTAATTTATCGATTTGTTTTTAGTTTTGGTGGTCCTACTTACCTACTGCAATATATTCCTGTAAACTATGTAACTTGATTTGTTTTGTTCAGTGAAAATATATAGAGTAAGAAACACATGAGCAAGCACATAGCCCCCTTTTTCACCCCCTTAGGGGTAGAATTTTGGAAAATTCTTTCTTATCGGATGCTCTCGTCATACAAAGAACACATCCTCCAAGTTTCAGGTCTCTACGATCAGCGGTTTAGGCTGTGCGTTGATCCGTCAGTCATTCAGGACAAAGCATTTTATATGTACAGATAGATGTTTTATACAGCAAAATGTTTGGTTGTTAGAATTTAAATTTATTATAGTTTAATAAAATTATGCTTTTAGGGAAATTTTGAATTATTAAATGAGATGGTTTTCTTTACTTTAATTTATAATTGTTTAGGAATAATGGTAAAAGCAGTTAAATATATCATTATTATAAAATAATTTACCAATTTATTAATTATTATTG
Source organism: Troilus luridus (assembly GCA_964056705.1). NCBI lineage: Eukaryota > Metazoa > Arthropoda > Insecta > Hemiptera > Pentatomidae > Troilus > Troilus luridus. The sequence goes on from OZ057415.1 coordinate 67,606,612, forward strand.
ATTTTACTCAGTAAATTATATGATTAATAGTCCATACTAGTTGGTATAAGATGGTTTGAGGCTATTTATAATACTTCTTCTCTATAAAATGCCCCTGTGGAAATTAATACTGAACTTTTATCACTAAAAAAATCTTCTTTTTTTTTATACAGTTAATTAAAAAACAAACTTTAAACACATGCCAAAGGAGATGGAAGTGATATGTTCTATTTTCTGAATGTATACTTTTTTGGGTGTAAAGTAATTAATTACTTTACTGATTATTTTTTCTCTTAATAATTATTTTTTAACAAAGTATATTTTTTTTAACTTGCTTTTGTTTATTTTATTTAAAAAATAGGATAATTAGGTATAAAAATTTATGCTAAGGATGTAGGGGGTTGGTACAACTGGTTCTATTAGAAAATGGAAGAAAAGGCCAATTCAACTGACAATATTTAATCAAATATTTTCAATTATGTAAAAACAGTATTCCATTTGATTTTTAGTCTAAGCATTCAATGATTTTTACTTTTTATATAATAAATTAGGTATTTAACATTTTTCTTTTTATAAATTTAACGGTAATTTGAAAGTTTAGTGTGCTACTAAATACTCATTGGTGGATGAGATAAATAATGAGATAGTACTTTAAATATATTTTATAAATAATAGGTGGAACCTACAAAAATGATGTTTAATAGATGAAAAGTATTAAATAGTCATGGTAGTTTATGAAATGCACTAATAATACATGACTGCCTCGTTAATAGTAGTCTAAAAAATATATATGAAGTTGTGATAGACCAAATTATAAAAATATGTTTTTAAATAAAATGGAAGTTATGATTATTTTATAATCTTTAGTTATAATTGTATTTAGTAATAACTTTATTTAGCTCAATGTTTAAGTGGCAAAATCATTACATTGATTTCATTTAATTTAAAACATAGATGTATCAGAGAATAGCCCATTTAGAAATAATACATTAAAGAAAGCATGGATTGTGGAGTGGTTTATTAGATCCTAAACATTTTAACTTAATTTTGTTTGTGTAATTAGTATTAATCCTTTGGAAAAGTTTTACATGTGTTGGTTTCATATAGGCTCAAAAGTCGGATGCTCAGAGAGCCGATGTTCTTCTTATTGAACATCACAAGCTCATAACCAATATTAACACAAAGATAACTAACATCAATCTGAAGTTAGGACAAGCTAACAATGACGAAGCCAAGTTACAGGTAATTTTTGTCATAACAAATTCTAACTGCTAATTTAGATTGAAGTGAAAAACTTTTGTAAATACTTCCTTACGTGGCAAACAAAAAGTTTCAATTACTAAGACTGAAAGACTTGTTTTTAGGAAGTTATGGTGGAATACGGGCTATGTGAAGAATCGATGTCCCGACTTTTTGAAGTGACCAATGATTTATCAAATCTTCAAGTCGTAACTGACAGTAAAGAGCTTGCTGCTGCTTGGAAAGCCTTGAGTGACAAGTTCAATACCTTGAAGAAAAGTCCAAACCTAAAAGATAAATGTATACTTATGCCAGATAAGGTAAATTTTTTCATATTTCATGTTAATTTACCAAGCAATAGAATGCCTCTTTGAAGAACACTTACAATCCTTTAAATTTTGTAGCAAAAGTTTTTTAGGCTGAATTTCTTGAAGGTCATTCGTATTAAAGTAATAAATATACTTATATTTTTTATTTGATGTCATTTCCAAAAGGTGCTAATCATTTTTCTTTTTTTTTTGCTTTAAATTCCCCTCAACCCTCTCAACTTGTTAGTTTATAGTTTTTTTTTTTTTTTAGATTTCGGTAAAAAAATCTTGTCTAATTAGGTTTTATTTTTATGAATATTCATTTTTTTTCATCGATTATAAGAAATCCAAGAGGTATTATTTTTTTCTCTTGGCTAATTTTTTCTTTTATAATTTGATTTTTATTTAATTTCATAGAACTGGCAATTTTTAATTATTATTGTGACAAACTAAATTATTGAATTGTTTCCCATATACCAGGATATGATGGATTCGCCAGCTGATTATATCGCTCACGTTAACAAAGTCAGAGAAGCTATATCTATTGTTGCAAGAAAATTGAAACAGCCGCCTTTGTCAACTGATTTTGATCCGTTTCACTTACAAGAAGAAGCTCTAAAGGTAATTAAGATACTTAAATACCATTATTTATATTTTGTAGTCATTATTTATTAGTAGACCCGTTCACAGATCATAGTGGTACCGGTTTTTTTAATTTATTAGAAGCTCTAATGGTACTTAAGATACTTAAACACCGTCATTTATGTTTTGTAGTTATTATTAATTATATTGACAATTAAGTGAATGCACTTTTAAATAAATTTAATCTAAGGTTAATTTTTTTTTTTACTTTCAGGGAGTCAAAGATAAACTGAACAGACTGAAAAGCGAAGTAGATAAAGTAGACCAAAAAAGAAACAGAATTCTTAGGAAAGTTAGCGGAGAAGGTCGAGAAAATGTCGTAAAAGCAGTTGAGAGGCTTAAACAAGAATGGGACTTGGCCAATACTAACTTAACTGATAGATATAGGTATGCTGTTTGAATAATATATTTTTAATTTAGATAGTAGAATGTATTGTAATCAGCATAATATTTGTCTTAAAAACATACTACTTGAAGAATCTTGATAATTTAACAAAATACCATGTGTAACAATGTTAGATAGGTTTGTCGCTTGACACAAGGAGGGACACACTATATGTTGTTAGGTACCTATAATTATATAAATATAATAAAATATATTATTATGAATTTATATATATTTGGAGAGTTAATTAAAAATTGATTTTAATTGTGTATTTATTTTATTACAGAAAATTGCAATTATTACACATAACACTTTTTTAATCTTTAGATATTTTATTGAATATGAAATCTTTATTTCCCTGGGTTCAATGGCAATTATTTTAAATTCGGGATAAATAAAACAAATTTTAAATGATAAACACAATTTTTACAGTACAATGACTCAAATAAACACTTACATGTATTATCGTCAAACTTCAGAGTCAATATATATAATCTAATTCCTCTTGAGAATCCATTTTCCATTCGTACAGTTGATAACTTGAAGATCCTTGCACACAGAGTCCCAATGGTAGGGTAGAATAACTTGCAGGTCCTTTCACACAGGCTTCCACTAATAGAGTCTAAATAACTGGGGAAGTCCTGTCTCTGACGCCGGTAGTGGGTGGCAATGCCAATTGTATTACATTCAAATCAGTTATATACATAAAAATTGTGTTATATTTGAATAAACTCAAATATTAAATAAGTTTTTAATAAGTTTCAGAATTATTTTTAATTACTTAAATAAATTTCTCACAAATTTACATTAACTTTATGGTGGTCTGATTGATCCGCAAAATATCGATAATTTTTTATTTATTTCTTAACCCATTTTTAACCTCAACAATATATTACATAATATAAATATAATTATATAAAATTTAAGACATGACAGTCAATGAATCAATTTTTAACAATATATTTTCATTTAAAGACTTAAATGGATTCCATTCAATATCTCTAACTACTTTTCTTTTATGTTAGCGAGGAGATAGTTGACTGGAAGATCTGAGTAAGGAAGGAAATAGTTGGGGGTGTAGTGAAATAAAACACTAAATAAGTGGGTACTTATTTAGTGTTTTATTTGACTGCACCCCCAACTATTTCCTTCCTTACTTTTCTTTTAGTTAATACAAAATCTGAATCGTATTGTGCATAATGAAAAACCTGAGAAGAATTACTGAAGCTATCTGGTGTTATTAAACAGGATATCAATGTTTTAGTTAAGAGAATATTAAAAAAAAATTGGTACAGTTTTACAATGTAGTTGCACTATCAACGTTGATTAGAATTCACCTTCTCAACTGGAGGTAGCCAAACTAACTTGAAGACATCCAATCTCTTCTTTATCTCTCAATAAATATTGGGATATTTATTCAATAATAAATATTGAATTCAATACTGTTTTCATTAAATCAATTTTTTTTTTGCTGTTGACTTCTGAATAAGTAATAATTATGATATCCTTTTCAGTTGAGGCCTGTCCTTACTGTAATTTTAATTATTCTGCTTGGGGACAACTTCCCTAGAGCACCAGAAATCATGGCAATAATAATTTAAAATAATAAAAGCTTAAAGCAATAGTAATTTGAATGATTACGAATTTTACAATGATTTTACTGATGATATGACTGATTGTAAAAGTGTACTTACTCCATATTCTTCTCTGAAAAAAGGGCTCTAAAAAAGTTGGGAGTTGAATGATTTTTTCTTTTAAATAAATGTTATTAAATTATTTCTTTTCTATGTTATTTGATTTGGAAATAATATCTTTATTGTTACAAATTGTTAATAATAATAATGATGATATTTCTTCAAAAATTATATTTTTTTATTTTTCAAGTCATTTGACTAAGTGCAAAGAGCAGTGGGAGTCTTTGAGAAAAAATTGTGAAAAATTTGCCGATTGGTTATCCACTATGGAAACTGCCACCAAAGATTTGGATACTAACAAGCAGTCTGCTCTTGAAGTCAAAGCTAAGTTAAGAGATTTGGAGAAACAAGCAACAACTAAGACCAAGTAATGTTAAAATCTTTGCTTATTTTTATTAATATGATATCAAGCTATGCTATTACATGAATTTATAATTGTTTTGTTTTATATTAAATTGTAAGTATACTTATTGCTCACAAACAAATGTAATTGAAGATATCTTAAAATGTTTTATTATTTAATATTTTTAGTGTGATGAACAGAATAGTTGGAGCAGGTAGAGATATGGTTGCTCTCGGAGGATCCCAGGCCAAAGAAATGTGGCAAACTGTCGAGTCCTTGCGCCATCGTTGGAATCATCTCTTAACCCAGTTCAAGAGTATAAGAGAAACGTGAGTTTTAACTGAATATTTAATTTTTAATGATGTTTAGAATATTGCTAATTTTTTTCTCAAATGAGAGATGATACTTTTGAAGGTTTACAGAGGTTTTTTTGGAATTTTAGTATATATACCCCATTCCCGGTCACTTATGAAACTAAACTGGAGTAAATCTTACTATTCCATTATAGCTAAGAACATAATCAAAGACCTATTAACGATTTGTTCCTAAAAAGTATAGTTAATGAAATGGACATGCTTGCAAACTTGAATTATGACGGGTTATCCTATAGGTTACCAAAGTTTAGCCCTAGTGGGAAAGTCAAGACTTTTTCCATAAGTCCACCAAAGTAGACAACTGGAAAAAAATAATTTAATTATTAATATTGTTACTGTTTACAGAGTATTTTATAATTATAGAATGTAAAATATGCTCAGAATTTGTTTACAATTTTGGTTGGTACCGTTCCCACAATAAGAGTATTTTTATATAAATACATTATTTGTTTTAGTAAACTTTTTTAATTTTTTTTATATTTTCTGTTTGATTTTTTACTGATTTCAATAGTTATTAATAGTGTATAGTTTGTAATGATAATTTAAATTTTTAAAAAATAAAAACTCATGTGTATAAGTTTGTATTAATTACTCTTTGCAGTTATAGTTGTGTATTATATAATTAATATTATTATTCTATTCCAAATCCTATTTAATACTGAGCAATATTGCTTTTGAAAAACATTTTATTATACATGTAATAACTATCCATGACTACACTTGACTCGATACTTAAAAAGGAAAATAATCGTGATTACTCGTATCCCTCAATTCCCAGCCCTTCAAAAACAATGGTTGGATAGGAAAAAAAAATAAATTAAAAAAAAAAATGAGGTAGACCTCTATTGAAAAAAGCTTAAATAAATAAAGCTCCCTTGGTTTTTGCCCCCACCCTGCTCCCTTCTATCCCTCAGAACCCAATGGGCTGGGAATGGCCCTTAGCCAAATCTTGCCTATCTGTGACACAAATGTCAGTGTACCCGGTGGAGTCACCCAGGAATAGTTGTTTTTATCCAGCTTTGTGTATTCATGCTGTGAATTTTAAATTTAATGTTTGAAATATTACAAATGTTCTGAAGTTAACTTTAAAATAAGTTGTTCTATTAAAATGAATTGGAATCGTGATCCTTTTGTATGGCTTGTATAACAATTCAGTTGTACTTGGCGATTTATTGTTTTATTTTTATTAATAAATTTATCGTTACAATTAATTTAGCCACTTATTATAATCCGAGATGTCAAAGTAAGTACTGTTTTTTTTCACTAGCATGTTTTTGTTGATGCATGAACGAATTTTACAAAAACATGATATTTCTATATTTTATATTTAAACATCTATATCTGTGTAGTTCTTTTTGAAAAATAATTATTTATCTATTTAAATCTATATCTATATACTCAAGGTCATAATCAAAACTTAAAATATGCCTGTTAAAATTAAATTCTATATTTTTCTCTTCTATTACATCATTTCTATTTGTTTTTTATAATTTATTTATAATAAATTAATTAGATATAAATAGATAGAAAAGTAGCCTTATTCTGGGACTAGGTGTCTTTAGAATAATGTATAATATATGATATATAATAATATATAATTTATATTATGTATAACAGAGAATATCTGGCCAAAAATTAAATAATTCAAACTAATGGGAACATATATCAAAAAGAATAGTAACACAACATAAGACTTTTTCTCATGGAAATATAATTGGTAGTAATGAGATAAAAATACAAAAAAAAAATAATGTAAATAAAAGAAAGATTATAATACATAAAGTAAATTAAATTGAAACTAATCATATTATTACTAATTCAACAAATAGAATAAAAACTAGTAATTCATCTTCTAGTTTAAAAATTAAAAAGAAAAAGTTAAACAAGATTAAACTAAGAGCTTTATTTACTCCTATTTTTTTTTCTGTTTTGTTTACATAGGTATATTCTTTTAACTCTAAACACTGTAAATACTAGGGAGGAAAATAAGGCTAATGCAAAAAAAAAAACATTTGCTTTTGTTATAATTCACATATCCTAATATTAAACCAAGTTATGCCGGATAAATTTTAAGGCCCACTAAAATCTGTTTTTAGTTTATTTATTTTTACTGGATGGAAAGATATATTAAATTTATTTAATTTTTGTTATATTAGAAGAATGGAAGAACAGGCTGTTTTTTTTTCATGGTAAAGGGGGGGGGGTAATAATTTGAAACAATAGTGGGACAATGTTTAATTTTTATTAGCATTGATATATGTGAAATGCATTTCATATTTAATAAATAATCTTAATCAATAACTATTAATTAGTTTAAAGTATTCTTTCTTTAGTTAACAATTATAAAATAATAATAATAAATAAGATGCTTAGCAAGAACTTAAGGAATGATAATGCAGCCTGTGTTGTGTTGGCAAAACTGACAGCATAAGAAAATTTTTGATGAGATATCCAGTTTCTAGAAACATATGAAATTTAATTAGTATTTTTTTAAACTTTTCAACTATATTTATTATGTTATAATTTATTGTTTATTTCTATAACTGTTTAAAAAAATTTTATACTATTCAAATATTCTGTAATTAGTAAATACAATATAAATGAATTCTGAGTGGATCAAGATACTTAAGGTTTTCCTATATAATTTATTGGTTTTGAAAACAAATTTACTCAAATGGTTAATTTCCATTGAAGTAATAATTAATTTTGTTATTTAATCTTTTAAAAATAGTAATATAATATGAAGTTTACTAATTAATTTTTTTCTCAACTTTAAACATTAGTTTAAGTCATTATTCATATTGTTTCTTAATTTCCTGATGCAGTTGTTCAAAATAAGTTGTTTGTTACTAAATTGCTTTTATTTTATTTCATTTGATTTTGAGTTAACACTATTCTAAACAAAACAATATAATACTTCATATGATAAATAATTTAGTTTCATGAATAGTATTTGTTGTAGCCAATGCAGATTTTTTGGTAGTATAAAGCGTTAATGAACAAGAAAAAAATCAAGTATTCCTCTCTTTTCAAAGACTAAATAAATTAAAATGCATTATTATTTTGATTAGTCAATTGGTTTGTTTTTATATTATAAGATTTATATATTTGAATCAGGAATTTCATCAATAGAATCATATTCTTTAATAGTTGGGGGGGGGGGATATATCCCTTGATCTTCTATTGCATACTTAACACATATCTTTTATGTTTTTCTTACTAAACTGAATATATAATAGAACTTAATAATTAAATCAATCTACTTATTTAATACAAAATCAAAGTAATGAGACCCTTTGTCTATGAATTAGTTGATATAGTTTGAATTAAAATTTCAGGGACTCGATTATTTTGATTGCTTCAAACAATAGGCTCTAGGTAAATAGGTATTATATTATGTAGCTTGCTGACCATATGCATAATATGTTTCTTTTTCTGTTCATGTTGGATATTATAAAAGGATTTAATCCCACAATAAAATTATTTTTCTATTCTATTCTATATTTATATTTATGATTGTTTTAGTAACTCCTTCTTTATAATTTGTTGCAGGCTTGGAATGATGCAAGGCACTAGACAAGGCGCTAAAGGCGCTGTCGAATCCGCTACGGCGTGCTTAGACCAGGTCAAGTCTTTGCTGTCCTCGCAGGCCAATCCATCTGACGAGGCCGCACTGTCAGTGAGAATGTCACTGGTTAAGGTATACACTTTTCTTCTACTACTATATTTAGACAAAGCAGCCCTTCCTGTGCTCGGTGGACCCTCCTAATATATAATGCCACATGTGCTGCAGTTTTTGTTGTTCCCTCCTGGACTTCTAGCAGCTCATAACAAGCCCATGAGTTATTTTCAGCTAATACCTTATCTTAATAATAAAATATTCTGTTCTCTTGCTCTTCTCCTTTTGGGTATTTGAAGGTCTGTTGTTTGCTTTATTCATTAATTATATTTCATTTTAAAATAAATTAATAACAAGAAAAACATTGCATTACAATTCAAAACATTTTTTTTTTTTTAATAGCATTTCTTATTATTCCCTCTCACATAGAAGTTAAATGCTTTTTATTCTATGATTTATTTCATTATTATTATATTTTGATTTTGCACTTTTTTAATCAATATTTATTTATTTTTCCTTTTCAGTTTCTTCTTCTGATTATTTTAATTTTGTAACTTTTCTCTATCTCTTTTTTTTTTTTTTTTTAACTTCATCTTCATCTTGTTTCTTTTTATTTTGCCAGTCATTGCAAGAAGACCTTTCCAAAAAGAAAAGGGAATTGGAAAGCCTGCAATCTAATGGAGGGCAGACAGAACAGTTACAAATGTTAATTACAAACATAAATAAGGTAGGATGGCGTGTAAATTATATAAATTAGTTTCTCCAGCTTTAATTTTAATATTAGCCAATTAAAAATTACTCTGCTAAAACAATAGGAGTATATTTCAATAACATTAGATCTAATCTTCTCTAGTAATTTTTTACAGCACTAGTAAACCATAGAATTTAATTTAAGCATCATTTACATCAAATCTAATATTCTCTATTAATTTTTTAAACCTCTAGTAAGACATAAGCATTATTTATTTACTGATACCATCGGTGTTTAAAGAAATAGTTTTTTCTAGGCTCAAGTAAACCTCTCCGAACACAAAGATTACCTCAGTAGTAAGATTAATTCCTTGCAGAGACTTTTAGCACAACTTGAATGTGTAATGGCTTGGGTAAATGAAGTGAAGACTAGAGTTAATATAAGCAAGGAATTGTCACCAGCGGAAAGAACCAGAATTTTAGATAACATTATGGTTAGTATTCAATGCCTACCTTTTAATTGATATAATCAAATTATCGCTTTAAGAAAATAACATAACTTAAAATAACACTGTAGGAAATAAAATTGTTATTAAAAATTTAACTGTTTTATCTTTTTAGTAACCATTTTGAATATCATAATGCTGATTAATTTTATCTTTAAATAATTACATTAATTAGGTATTTTTCTTATAATTATGATTCTAAAATAAACAATGGTACATAATGTAGTATTTTGTTTTCTTTCTCTAATGTTTCGTGTGTTTCCTTATCTTCGAATTAATATTTAATTCATTTATCTTGATCCTTATTTACTTGTTCTTCTAATTATTTTTTATACAATTTTATTATATTATGTCTATTTTAAGTCATTTTAATGTTTAAATTAGACTATTATTCTAAAGATTTATAATTTTACAGATATTTCATTTGCTAACAATAATAAATTTGTTCATTACAAGTTGATTGAATGTCAAATTAATGATGTGGCTTAGTCTCTTCATATAAATACAGTAACGTATTTTTTAGTCTTAGTTAAAAAAACTTTCATTCATTCTACATTTTTTTTCCTAATGTAAAAAATATGCACTTTTAAAAATATTGTTAATTTAAACAATTTATAAAAAACCTTGATTTGTGATTAATTCAAGTTTGGAAACAGTTGTATGAAACTTAAACACTTTTTCAAATTAAGATTTAAAATAAAGAGCCATTAGCTGACATAAGTTGTGTTCACAAATTTTGCATGTATGTAAATCATCTTTCTATACATGAGTTGTGTCCTGAAATATAGAGTGCCGGTTCGCTCTTAAAAACAATACGTCCCTCATTGTAAGATAGGTATACAATATATTTTTTATTTTACTTAGCACAGATTATCATGAAATGATTTTTAATAATAATAACTGATAATGATAATAACTGGAATACAAAAATATAACACCAGCAATACATGTATATAAATGCAAACTTCCCGAAGACTATAGCTCATCGGTTTGTGCGGTTTTGACTGATGCTATTTACCGAGAAGGTTCCTTTAGTTTCATTGCTACATTTTTTTAAAATACTTTAATTCAAATTAAATGTTAAACAAACATTACCCAAGGATTCTTCAACTTGCATGTTGATCTAAATTTTTGTGAGGGTAAAACATTATTATTAATCATCATTAAGATAACAATTAAAATTATCTAGCTTTTAAAATTGCTTTTTTCTTTAATTATATTATATATTATATTTGTTCAGGACAATATATGGATTCCTTTGATCTATTTTTGTCAAAGAATATTTAGCTTCTTTTATTTAGTTATTTGTCATGGTTATTAATGCATTTCTAATTAATTAAATTATTTTTTCAGACTTGTATTTATGATCGCGAAGCAGAGGTAAAAGAGGTCAAAGAAAATTTTAATAATTTAGACAAAGAATGTAGAGGAGATATGCCTGCTGATTTGAGGGTAAGAACTATATATTTCAACATTCTATTACTTCTGCTTAATAATTATAATATAAACACTAATTTTATTCATATGGTTGGTTTTCAGGAGCAAATAAGAAAGCTCACTGAAAATTGGCAGTATTTAAAAAATCGTGGTGAACTTACTCCTTCAAAGATTCCAGTACTCCAATCGCCAATCATGAGTCGCCAAGCAAGTCCACTGATTCGGAGGAGCCCAGCGCTTAGCAAAAAATCAGAATCCGAGCTGCTGACTTCTCCGTCTTCTCCAACAGTTAAAGGTAAGCTTCTGTTTTTATCACTGGTCATCTCCTTGGGACCGTTTTTGATTATTTATTTTGATTATTGCAGGTATTGAAATAAGTATATAATCTTCTTTCTTATGTATAACAGAATTTAATTATTTTTACTTAACTTCACTTTAAAATGTTTTTCTATTCACTACTTTTTTCAAATAGCTGATTTAAAGTACACATTAAAGTATATTATAATATATCAAGATGGTTAGAAATATTGTGATTATTTGCATATATTTACATACAGATTCATCAATTATACGCTAAAGTACTCTGTCAGTTAATATTTATCAATTCCAAAGTATGATCATGCTACTTTATTTTCAAATCTACTGATATTAATGTTCACTTTGATTAAATTATTTAATGTTTATTAGTAGTTATTGGACCTTGCTTTGTATTGCATGTAACTGCTTTTTAGGTTTTATTTATACTCATTATTTCAATCTCTTTTTTATTACCAATTTAAATTATTTAGGTTCATTTTACTAGCTCATTCAATGTTAATGCTGTTGTTTTGTTTTACTCTATTGAATTTAATGTCTCACATATGTAACACTTATAATCAACACTGGCTCTACAACCCAGTACGGGTCTTGGCCGCATCAAGGCGCCGCCTCCACTCTTCTCTGTCCTGTGCCAAGGTCCTCCAAGCTCTGGATCCAACAATGCTACCTGCATCTTTCTCGACCTCGTTTGCCCATCTTAATCGTGGCCGTCCGCGTTTCCTTTTTCCGTCAACATGCCCAAATAGCAGTCTCTTATGAGTAGCGTTGTCCTCCATTCTGGCCACATGTCCAGCCCATCTAAGCCTAGCTATTCTTATAAACTGAACCACGTCTAGCTCCTGATACATCCGATATATCTCTGCATTCTGCCTGATTCTAAATTGATCGCCAACTCTAACTGCTCCATATATCCTTCTTAATATTTTTCTTTCGAAGAGCAGTAAACTATTGGCATCTGCCCTGGACAGAGGCCAGGTTTCCGATCCGTAAGTTAAAACAGACCTGATGCACTTCTTGTAAAGTATCACCTTGGCTCTTCTTGATATCAGATGGCTTCTTAAAATTTTTGCCATCCCAAAATAACATTTATTAGCGGTCAAAATTCTTCTTTGAACTTCTGCTCCAGTTGAGTTATCCGCTTTGACCAAAGAGCCAAGGTAGACAAAACTGTCGACACTTTCAAACGTGTAGGTGCCAAACGTGATAGAGGGTGTTGGTTGCCTTGAAGTGCTAGCAAGCATATATTTGGTCTTTCCCTGATTCACTTGAAGACCCATTCGCCGTCCAGCTTTTTCCAAAGCAAGAAACGCTTGCTGTAAATCCCTCTGTGTTCTTCCGACTATATCTATATCATCCGCATAGGCCATTATTTGGATGGACTTAGTCAGAATCGTACCAGTGACTTGTAATCCTGAGTCTCTTATGACCTTTTCAAGTGCGAAATTGAATAACAGGCACGAGAGTCCATCCCCTTGTCTCAGACCCCTAGTTGTCCTGAATACTTCAGACAAGTCATTCTGGATCTTGACCTGGCTTCTCGAATCCCTCATCAGCAATTCCACAAGGCTTATCAATTCTCTGGGGACATTCATTTCTTCCATACCTTGATACAGTTTCCCCCTGAAGATACTGTCATAGGCATTGCTGAAATCCACAAAAAGGTGGTGGGTCGTTATATTGTACTCTGTGGTCCTTTCCATAAGAGTTCTCAGGGCAAATATTTGATCAATACAAGATCTACCATTTGTAAAGCCGCATTGGTACATTCCTATCTCTCTTTGGGCATGGGGGAGTAGTCTTTGGTACGCCACATTGGAGAGGACTTTGTAGACAGAGCTAAGGAGTTTTATGCCACGATAGTTAGCACAATGCATCTGGTCTCCTTTCTTGTGAAGACGGAGGATAAGGCCAATGCACCAGTCACGCGGAAGAGATTTGTTAAGCCAAACACTATGCAGAAGATCTCGGATCACCTTTATCACTTCGTTTCCACCAGCCTTCAGAATATGTAACACTTATAAATATAAATTTTTAGAATAGATGAGATTTTCATACTTCTCAATTTTCAATAAAGTGTAAAAAGAGAGTTATCAAATTTATATAAATTAAATATTGATGAGTTTGGCTGTATCATATTATTGGAACCTCTCGGGTTAACCTCAGAGTTATTTCCTGCCTTTATTTTTATTAGAAGTTACTTTGGTTGTGGCGGCCGAGCTCCCAAATATATGAGTTAAAAACACCTGAATCTGGAATGTAAAATTTTTATTTTGTAGTGGATTAATGATAAAATAATAATCAGGTTTCATGTTCATTCAGGTTTTTTGGCATTGCCTGAATCATAGATGGGGTATAAAAGTGCAATAAACCCAAACAATAACTTATTATATATTAAATTATACCATTTAATTTTTTTTTTATGACCATTGAATGCTATATAAATAGGAGTATAGTTTTTGATATAATGAATTAAATGTAATGGATTATATTTTTTAACAGAATAAAATATATTCAAGTTTCCGCTTATGAATTTGTTAATATGGATACAGAAATAGTTATTAACCCATTGACAACCAGGAACGAGATTTCTCGTTTTTATTAGACATTTGTTGGTGACCGGGAACGAGAAATCTTAGTTTGGAGTTAAGCTCCGGTCACATAGTAAATTTGTATTATATGAACAATATAATTGATATATACGATAAAAATTATATTGATATCTGATAAAATCATTGCTCTTATAGTAAATTTCAGCAAAACATTAGCGGGTGGCAATGTGTTAAGTTATACCAGTAACAATTATAATTAATGATAATTTGGTGACTAAAAGCTTTAAGATTAAAATCAATTTTTAAATCTATTATTTAACTTTATTACTTCATTGTGATGATGATTTTAAATTACTTTCATTCTATGATTGTTGGGATGATAAAAAATCTAACTCTTAAGTGTTAAGGAGATGATGACCTTCAATTTTTAAATTACATTATTCTTTTTGCAGTTTGGTCTTAGGACTTTATATCAGGAATTAAATTATAACTAATGATCCTTAAAAGTAGTGTTAGGGATATAAATGAAGTGGATTTAATTAATCAATAAAAATATCTGATAGATGACTATGTTTTAAGTACTTAGTTTATTTTATATTCAGCTACTCATAAATCTATCCCCATTGGATCTGGAGATCCTTCTGGTTCCAACCCCAGCTCTATAAAGTACCCTTAGTGAGCGTGATATCAGCCAAATCACCTCCCGACACAACCGTTAGATATAGTACAACTGTAACAAGTACTTCATGGGTTGTAGTGGTATAGTTTTAATTTTTTTTATTTAAAAAAAAATCAGTGACTTATATACGATATTATCCAGGAGATAAATTAGGCCTTAGTTTTTGCAGTAATTGTTGATACCATTTTAGTTCAAATCAACAGAGACCTCGAACTTAACCTCACCATATACATATCGTTTCAAAGTCGCGGTGTGATACTATTGCTGGTAGTCAAGAAAAATGTGAAGTCCCAAAATTGGTCGACACGATTTTTGTTGTACTATTGATTTTCAATGCAGTAGTTATTTTTAAAATATGGTTACACACTGCTCGACAACATTCTTCCTAACGGTCCTAAGCTATTTCGTCATATATCCCAAATATTCGGGATCGATCGTCGGATTCGGCGAATTTCTGGTTGGGCCGCAGGCCTCTTGAGTGCATGCCTCGGCAGCTAAATGGCTTCGGTTAGAGGAGGAACCCTTGTAGGATGAGATGCTTAAAATTCTCTCCGTCATTCTGAGGAGCTCTCACTAGCGTCTTGGGAATGTTAAGCTGCGTTTTAGAAGTGTACCTGCTCATCCCCGCTCCAATTCTGCAGTCCAGTGAGAAAAGCAGTGAAATATGGTTGCATTTAATGATTAAATACATTTAAAAAAAAAAAAGTATCAAGAGTTTTTTTTTTTGTGTGTTAATCATGTGTCTACGGTAGTAGCCAAGAATAGACAAAGACATATCCCGGCAGGTTGCCCTAGTATTTTTTTTAAAAGGAAGAAAAACTCCTTGATTATGCCGTCTTTCGGGAGGTACTCGTAAAAATTCCGTTTCCTAATTAAACCCGGATAGGCAAAATTTAAATATCTCATTGTAGCATGGTCCGATTAGCCATATCAGCATAAAAGTGACGTAAAATGAACAAACAACAACAGAAACATAGACCTTATATCGTCGAAACAAATACAAAGTGTCTTAAGTGAAAAAAACAAAATTTATCAAAAGAGTGAAAAAACTGTTTCAATTATTCATTCAAATTTGATCTAATAATACATCAATCAGTCGAAATACTCATTCCTCAGTTTGTTTATCTATAATTTATGATTATTTTTTTATAATGCAGAACGCAAACATGCTCAAGGAGTGGAGTAGTTGGCTAACGTCCGGAGATGGATCCTATGGGATCTAGGACCCTCCCGGGACTCACCCAGCCTCTATAAAGTGTGTACTCAAAATAATCAGGGAGGTGATTTGTCCTGCACAACCGTTCTCCGAGAAAGAGTACAGGCTCTATCGTGTACTGAATCCCAGACCTTTCACGGGTTGTAGCGGTATAGGTTTTTACAACGCAAAATATCGAATGTATCGTAATTGATAATCTGCTTTAAGATACCTCGTAAGTTTGAAGAGAAATTGCAACAGCGAACATACGAACATGGCTTATTTCATACTTAGTTAGGTTAGGCATTTGAATTTGTTAACATCAACCAGATCGAAATGCCCAGTTCCAAAACAATTTTTACAATAACGAATTATTTTAATCGTTCTTTAGTTTTTAAACAACATAAAGATAGTTGCATATTCAAAGTTTTGACAGATTATTTTTCCCTTTACAAAGTGAATTCAGATTAAATAATTTGTCATAACATTCACCAATCTACCACCAGTGGTCTAGTGGTTAGCTTAACAAGCTACTATGCCCAAGATCGCCCTAAAGAGTAAACAAATCTTAGTTATGCCGTCCTTCAGATGATACATAAAACGGGACCCCGTGTCGGTACGGTGACAGATACTCGTTAAAGATTTCAATCCTAATTATACCGAGACAGGCAAAATTTAGAACTCCCACCATAGCATCGTCCGATTACCCATAGTAGCATAAAGTTACGTTAAATAATTCAACAACAACATTTATCAATCTTAATGCAATAGTTTTAGATTTGATTCGTTCGAAAACGAAATATCATTATTATTGTTAGTCGTAAAAAATGGAAAACGCTAAGTAAAGATGGTTCGTGTTTAGGGTTTCTTGTTCTTCTTATTTGCTAGAATCTAGGTTTTTTTTTCGCTCCATTTTGTTCCAGTTCTCGACGCTTTTATCCCCAGCTTAACCGCCTATTTTTCAAATTTAGGTTTAAAATTGAATTGAACTATGGGGCTCCACCAAACCAACAAATACCTCTCGTATCCAATCCTTGCAATCCAAAATCCTTCGAAAAATCCTGAACGCTCCTTATTTTGTCACAAATAAAACCATCCATAAAGACCTTAACGTTCCGTATGTTACCGATTTAGCCCATTCCAGATACCTATCATTCCATAATAAACTCCAGCCCCATCCAAACCCACTGGTTTCCATCGTTGCATCCAATTCCATCCCGGACAATCCACCTGGGCGTCTGAAGAGAAGATGGCCTCGGGACCTTATATTATAGAAATGTTATTAGAGTGCTGCCAGTGGGTAGTGGTTCTACATGTCCTTTCATGTATCTAGTTAGTCATATAGCCCTTGTACTAGATGTATATATTACAGTTGTACAATTCAATAAAATAATTAAAAAAAAAAAAAAGGTTTAAAATTGTTTCTTGCGTTCATGTTTTCATTAGTAATTTTGGCTAATTACTTTAACCTAATTACTCTTTCTTAATATTTTGGATCCATTTCCTTCCATTAACAACGCATGCTACGTGTTTTACTATTAGTTTTGTATGTCTGTGGTCGGGAAGGCTCATTATGTGCATAGAATTTAAGTCCTCTTTTCCTCATGGCTCTATGCTAGAATATTCTTTAATTTTAGATGTTTAAATTATTAGTAATCTATATCCTTCTTTGGTCCACCTTTGTCCCAGAACGAAATATTATTATTGTTATAGTATTATGTTGTTATTTTATGCTATTTGAAAGTTGTGTTGTCATGTTTGGGGATGCCCCAATGATGTAGTCCTCAACTCCCAGGGCCATAATAAGTGATGCCGAGAGCTAAACTTAGCAACTCCTGAAGATTATGTCGAGGGGGGTGCGAAATAAAATAAAATTGAATTGTTGTGGGGAGGGGGCGCGCGATGGATGACTAGACTGGAGAGAGAAGATAAGAGAATCACGGAAGTGGCCGCCTTCCTACGCTTTGTTTTTCTTCCAGCTTTTTTAATCTCACAAAAATTTGATACTTGGCGTTTTGGGGGCTTCCTTTATACAGCTGTTTACCTCCCTCTTTTATAATTATTATTTCTTTAATATTCTCGTCTCCTTTTATTTGTTTTTTTTTTCGTTTGTATTTTATTACACTTTCTTTAACGTATTTATATATTTATGGATGCGACATTCAGTATATTTTTTAAAATCAGATTTCTTCCAGAAATATTATATTTCAGGAAGTCAACATCAATAATAAAATTTAAATCCGTAATAAGAAAAAGATATTAAAAAAAAAATAAAACCATCGTATATATAGAACATAATGAGGCAATGGATCGCAAAAATAAATAGCCATAAAGACGTATAGAATTAAGGTACCGTATTCAAAAGATTGAATTGGAGAAGGCATATTAAGAAGATCGGGGTTCCACAGAGAGTTTTCTGGTTGATAAGGACAAGTAGGGTAAGTAATTTAAAAAAGTTTTGATCCAAGTTTTTCGGAGTTGTAGTAACCAATAAAGTAATTTTTGTTGTTGATACCAATAAAATAACAAGGATTCGGAAGATCTCGAAACAGTCATCAGGACCAGGAGACTGATGTTCTACGGCCATATGGTCAGTATGAACAATAAGAGTCTGAACAAACAAATTTTCGATAAGTCTTAAGCTATAAGAGTATTGGTGGATATGGGAAACAAATAAAAGAGGAGCTGGATAGACTAAAAATCAAGGATAAGGACAGCTTGGATAGAGAGCTTTTCGCAAGAAAAACTAAAAGAAGTTAGAGTTCTTGCAGAAAGGAAGGAGAGACGAGGGAGAAAATTGACTAAGGAAGAGCGAGAGGAACAGCCCTGGAAGATGAGAGAGTGTGAAGAAGATTATTAAATGATATTCGTGTGGTCCTTGCTAGTCGATTCGTCTAAAAAAAAAATAATAATAACAAGAGAAGGAAGTAGCTCAACGTGTAGAGATAAGATCCGGGTGTGGCATATCAGGTTTTTAATCTGTTAACATTCGAGGATGTTGAATCTGGAGACCTTTCTGGTACTCACCCAGCCTCAATAAGGTGGGATATCTCATAGGGAAAAAATTGACGATTGAGCGCGACTTCCGACTAATCCTGCCCAACCGTTGTCTAAGAAACAGTTCAGTCTCTACCATATACTGAACCCAAGACCTTATATGGGTTGCAGAGGTACAGTTTTTTTCTTATTTTTGAATATAATTTTCCGACACTTGTTTGTCTACTTAAATATCGTGTTTTGTTTTATTTAGAATTAGAAATTTCTATATTACATATCAGTTATTTACCATTACCATATCACCGGTGTGGTTTTAGCAAGAATGCATCAACTAATAGATCATTAATTACTGTTTAATATCTATTTATATCGAAAATAGCCTTGTACATCCAGCGTAGGTTGTGAGGTACTTCTTTGCGTGGAACGCTTGGTTACTGGGTTGTCCTGTGTTCGATTACAGCTCTGGCAGATAAATGGTTTATTCTGTTATTTGCAATAGATCGATCCTTCGGAATCTCATTGGAGAAACACCTGGTGATTGATTGTGACCTCGGCCAAATATCTTGCACTTAGAAACAGTACTGGCTCTACCATGTATATTTACCCATCATCCTTCGTGAATTGTAGTGGGGTGGGGTTTTTCACATGTATACCTATAAGTCCTTGATATATATTCGATTTATAAAAGATGTTAGTTTTATCGATTAATAAATAAAGATGAAGGACGCCAATGTAAACAGATGATACATGAAGGATAGACCTCTAGTGTAGCAGAGACTAAGAGACATGTGCCATCAAGCATAATGTAAGCTCCGAGATAAAAGAGTGCATGGCTGTGCAAGGAGCCTCGCTGCTATCAGGACGACGTCACTCCTCCCGATGATTTATATATTATCCCCCCCCTCCCCCTCCCCAACCACTTCGTATCTGATGTCTCTTGATAGAAAGGTCTCAACGATGTTTTTTTTTTCTCTTCCTACGTGAAGACAATTTTTATGGGGTGGTTGAGCCTAAGCCGAACGGAAAATATTTTTTATATTGATGGCTTATTTATCTGGGTATGGAGCGGGGTAGCTAGTATATAGTACAGTACACTTAGTTGCAGGGATGAATACCTCGGGTTCAAGTCCAGCTGTGGCAGATACATCATTTAATCTGTTAACAGCCACGAAGAGACCCTGAGGTGTCTATAGACTCTCAATATTAAATATTCTTCCTAAGTTAATCATAAAATCATAAGGTATGTCTATTTATTTGTTTTCATATCGTCGACAGAAATGAAAAGAAGAATGTGAAAGACACCAGTTTTCAGGAGAGTGAAAAACTGTTTAATGTTCATTCAAAATCAGTGCGTATACATCAAATCTACGTGCTTTATATATATATACTATATGAATTTTATATTAATTATCAATCGTAAAGAAAACGTTATAGGCCGAAAACGAAAAGTGTGAAAATTTTGTTCCAAACTTTTATAAATTACATACCATTTGTCATTGTTTATTCAATTAACGTTACTTTATGCTACTATTGCTAATTGGTAGATGCTCCAATCGGAATACAAAATTTTCCCAATCTAGTCAAACTTATGGATCTTTAAGGAGTACCTTTAACCGTATAGGCTCGGAATTACCATTTTTAGTTCCTTCTGAAGGACGACATAACTAAGGGTTTTTTATTCCCCTTTGAAAACTCCTTATGCCACCTGCCGGGCTGCGAACCGACGACCTTGGGCATAGCAGGTTGTTAGGCTAACCACTACACCACAGGTGTCCCTAAAATTAGTTACTTTACTTTTCCCCAACCAGAAAACTTTCCTAAATCTTCAATCTTCTTTATATGTAAGGTATCTTCAATTGTTTATGTTTTTTAGATGAAACAAATTATTTATTAACTCTGCTATTTACTTTTGTAATGCATTGCTTCTTTATGTTCTATATACTCGTATAAAGTTATTTAATTGTATAGTTGTTGGTGACTTCCTTAGATAATTTTTCTCGAATAAATCTGGTTTTAAAAATTATACTTAATGTCGCCCGATAAAATTGAATTATTAATTTTAATATTTTAACTATTTATTAATTAATATAGGTTAGGGATGGGCAAGATTGTATCAATCTGATACTTTGTATCTGATACTAAAAAGTAGTTGATACAAGTACCAGATACAGTCGAAATGTACCTGATACTTTTGTATCAATTGATACAAGTATCAGATACAGTCAGATTGATACAATCAGATTGATGCAACCTTACCCATCCCTAATCGGAAGCATCAGCTATTAATATATCAATATTCACGAATATATTCACTACCTCATGCTACCCTACCTTATCTTATTTATTACTGTAACATACGAATTAAAACTGGTATATAATTTTTTTGTATCTACTTTGTGAATCAAATTGTGGGATTAAATTTACTATAGAACATAGTTCTTAAAGATTATTTATATATATATATAAATTGATATGTTTCTACTCTTAGATATATTTTGGACATTCTATTTTATTTTGGGATGCCAGAGTAATCATTTAGAATGATTACTCAAATTATATTTTCTATGCTCTAGTCTTAATTGGATTCTTTTCCAGAGGTCTGTTCTTGTGTTTACCGATTTACTATTCAATATATTACTCATAAATAAATAGTGCATCTGGGGTAAGTAAGCACCAAAAGAATTATATTATAAGAGTTGGGATATCTGTGTTCAACTACAAAAGTATCAGTATCACTTGTATTCAGATACAGGAAAATCTAGTATTTTACCATGACTTGTAAAAGTATCAAGTAAAAGTATCAGATACAGAAAAGTATCAGTATCACTTGTATCAGATACAGGAAAATCCAGTATCTACCCATCCCTAATATAGGTTTGGCACCCCTTTCTGCCTAGTTGAGAGGTAAAAGGTGCTGCTATTTAAAAGTTATGGTATATAAAGAAGCAATAGTAGTATATTTTTACCACCATTGTTATAGCTGGGTTTACTAGTAACCTGGTATAACAGATACTAATAATAACTAATTACTAATAACATAAAAAATAATCTGGCCAATTAGTACTACATCGCTTATTAGGGCTATTCCTGTCTTTTTTATCTAGCACTTACTCTAAATAAGGGAAATCTTAGTGGGTGTTATTTCAAAAGTTACTGAAAATACACTTCAGTTCCTGTACAGAACAAATCCTGTGTGGGTGTTAATTCACTATCTTTCCTTGTTTTTTTTATAGTTCGTTTGTTTACTTCTATGATATCTTTAGTAATTTTTACTTTTATATTTTTCCAATATAAAATGAACAAAAATTTTCTAAAAAAGCTGTTTTAAAAATGCTGTTTTATTTGTTTTTTCTTCAAGACCTATGATCGTTAAGTTTATTTTTCACGTAAATTTTAACCGACTTCGACGCCCGCTGCGTTTGAAAATGATAGTTTTAAAATAATCTGATTGGTCTTAAGAAGGCTTGAAAGAATTCTTCATCCCACCTGTTCTGTATTGTAACTATTGAATTGTTTTTGTTGTCTAACCGAATAAAGTTAAAGAAATTTTCCCTGTTCATGGCGATCACATGAAATGAATTTTTCTGCCCAACAGCATTACCCCAGTGAATCCAATTATTAAGATGGTTCATTTTCTTAATAGGTGTTCTTAATAGAGGGTTCCGCGACGATTAATAGTCACGTTCTTAAAACTATTTGTAGTGAATTTTATTAAAAGCTTCTAAAATAGCCCACCACAATGAAGAGCTATCCTCGTGTAATGTATTTAAATATATTTAACCAGTTTCTGTTTCGAAAGTCTAACAGGTTACCTTTAGCTAGTCACTTTGTCTGTTAGGTACACAGTTCGTACATAACTGGTGAACTAGCTTGGCCATGTTGGTTTGAATTTATTTATACAGTTGGTCTCAAATTGAAACATCTGTGTATATTCAATCAACACGGCCTTACTAAGGTTTTCCAACCATTCGATGGATAAAAACGTACAACGCAATAACTCCGTTTCAAACCAACCACTGACCTAGCAACTTATGTACTAAGAGAATAACTAATACGATTCAAATTCCCTCAATATATTTTTCTCATTTTAGACATAATTCGACTTTACCTCGTATTAAATACCTACAGCTGCAAATGTATTCTTATAACTCTTTGAGTTTAAAAAAAAATTGTATCAACATTTAAGTCGCATTTGCTGGACTTCCTAAATCTTGCGTTGTCACAGATCTCTTGATCTAATAATTAAAATTTAATACTCTTTCTAATTAAAATTTAATTTTTATAGGGATTTTTAACAATTGTTTGGTACAATATAACATGGAGCCGAATATGTCGCATTTATGTGAATTAGATAATAATAAATATATGTATCCGTTCTAATTGTGCCTGTAAATAAAATTGATATCAAGTAAATGATAGAAAATAATATATAGAAAAAAATCTCAATCAATATTGTTCATGTATTATGTATTGATTCTAAACATAGTAGAATTCTTATCCAAGCATTTTATACCATACATTATAAATATATTGGCAGTTTTTTTTTTTTTTTATTGTTTATTATTATTTTATTTTAATTTAAAAATATGTTTTAGCGGTGTTTTGAGATTTTATTTTAGTTCTCATATTCATCTTCTATTACTCAAAAAAATTTGGATTTTAATTATACTTAGAAATTTTGTACTCCCCAATATAAGTTTTTTTTTTTAAATATGTATATTTTTATGTATATGTTTCTCTAATTTTAGTTTTATAAATAGTTTTCCTCTAATTAAGGGTACCCACTTTATGGAGGATGGGTGTGCCCCGGTAGGGTCTGTAGATCCCACAAGCTCCAATCGTGGCTGTTGAAAGATTAAATAATCTGCCACAGCTAGATTTTTACCCTGAACCTTCAGCATATCAACTCGGCACTCTAAACACTGAGCTACCGTTGAATGAAGCAATAACTAATTTTAGTTAAGTGCGTTTAATAACTTTATAATATTGAAAAAAAAACTTTTTTAACCAAGATAAGCCGATCACAAGCTTATACAGTAAGGATAACATGTATACTTCTAGTTACTATTATAGTTAAGCTTGATTTAATTCTAAGACTCTAAGCGCCTACTTAAACCTTGGTATCGTATGTAGGAGAGAGAAGCCTGGGAAGAAGTCGTGCGATTTTAGGGGCTTCCAGATGGATCAGATCTCTTCAATATTTCTTTCTCCCGGTCTCAATATATCCTTCGGGCTTAGTGGATGTTTTATTTCGCTTTTCCCATACCCCCCGTGTTCTTAGGAAAACGCTCCTATAGTGGAAAGATTTGACTCAGGTAGGATTAAGGTACATATGGTGATATCTGAAAATTTGTTGAAAAGTGGATCATCTGTTGAAAATACGCCTTCAGAAATAATACGGCCGTTTTCTTACTTATATCTGTCGCATTTTGAATTATTAATTAACGAAGGAACGTATTCACTTAAAAAACAATGTGAACCACTACAACTCGTAAAGGTTCAGAGTTCAGTACATGGTAGAGACCGTACTATTTCTTGGGCAACGGATGTGCAGGGATATGTGATTTGTCCTAGATCATGCTCAACAACCAGATTTCCCACCCTTATTTTGGGTACCCACTTTATAGAGGCTGGGTGAGCCCCAGGAGGGTCCTAGATCCCACAGGATCCATCTCATGCAGCTAACAGATTAAATAAAATTCTGCCAGCGAGCGGGATTTAATTCCAGGACCTTCATCATTGCAACTCAGCACTCTACCACTGAGTCACCTCCCCCCCTAAATTTATCCAATTATGTGTTATTAAATTTACGAGGGGGAAAAGAATAAATGCACGTTACCTACTTTCTGATTTTGAAAAATTATTGGTTTACCTAAGCAATTTTATGGAGGTATAAATAAATACTTATATAGGGGGTCGTTGTGGTTATCATACCAACTAGTGTGCTAAGAATCGAGGATTATCAGCTCGGTAAGTGGCCTCAGGTGTTTTAAAGGTAATAAAAATTCCTTAGTTATGCCGTCTTTATTAAGGAACGTAAAATGGCGGTACATACCAGATATGGCGGTGTCACACGTTAAAGATCCCTATCCTAATTATACTGGATAGGCAGAATTTAAGTTTCCTACTACTACTATTGCATCGTCCGATTAGCCAAAGTAACATTAAATAAATAAACAATAAACAACCTCTTGCAATTTAAGAAAAGTACTAAATATATAACCTTGTACATATGAGAATTGGGAGCGGAGTGGCTCAGTGGTTGAGTACTGAGTTGCCATGCCGGAAATCCTGGTTCGAATTCCGCTGCGGGCAGTTACTTTTATTTAGTCTGTTCGCAGCCGGAGATGGATCATATAGGATCTAGGACCCTCCTGGGGCTCACCCAGCCTCTATAAAATATTATAAAAATAGGGTACCCATAATAAGGGGGAAAACCTGGCGGTTGAGCGTGACCTAGGACAAGTCACCTCCTTGCAGAACCGTTGTCCATGAAACAGTACAGTCTCAACCATGTACTGAACCCCCAGACTCGTTCACGGCTCGTAGTGGTACAGGTTACATATGAGAATTATTTAACTAAACAATACTGTTTTAGAAACAAATTTATAATACATTTATTTAAATTTGCAAATTAATTAATTTTTATTCTTCTCCACAAAATCAATTGTTTACAATATGAAGTGAAAATATTCATACTATAATTAATTGGTTTATTTATTTATTATTATTACTTATTAAAGGGTCTTGGGTTCAATACATGTTAGATACTGTACTGTTTCTATGACTAAGGTTGTTCAGGGAGATGACAACTCCTAGATCACTCTCCACTACAAGGTTTTTCCCCCATTTAAGGGTACCCACTTTATAGAGACTGGGTGAACCAAAAAAGGAGACGCTCAGATCCATGATTATTTGCCTTAGCCGGATTTGATCGCGGAGCCTTCGGCAAAGCATCATACATAATTTTTCCATACATGATCATACTTTATATATTAAGTTTAAAAATAACAAATTTTAAAGTGTTATTTTTTATTTCTTTATAAAAAAACTCTTCAGATTGGTAATTAAATAACGTCTTTGCCTGGGGTTAGAATTTTCTTCTTCGCTCAACGTCCCAAATGCGAAATAAATTTGTCGGAAAACATCGTCATATTGAACACATCCGTGCCAGTTCGTGAACATTTTCAGCTTAGGTATATCTTAACCCTTTCAGTGCGAACCGTCGATAAATCGAATCTCTATTAATGCGTATAAATTGCGGAGCGTCGGAATATCGACAATTGCACAGTTTGATTATAGGTATCGACCTGTGCGGACGTGTCGTAGCAGTAATTACTAAGGTACATTATTTCAAAAATCCTATCGCACTTTTTGCAAAATATGTGAAAATTCGCTTAGCACTGAAAGGGTTAAAATATATATAATTTTTATTTCTAATTTTTATAGCTTCTTCTAAAATCAGATCTAGAGTTTTTTTAATTTATGGTAAAAAATTACAGGAAATCTTATTGTAGTTATTCCAATCACTTATGTGTGTGTATCCTCGTTGAAATATAGTTCCGTTCTGGTTATACTTTTAGATATTGTTATTTATTTATCCAAACCACTCTTTGCTATTACTTTCATAATACTGTCGAATTCTTAATGCTATACTATTCCGCGTTTTGATGCCGTCTTAATCCTTATTATTATAAACTTATATTATTTTTTTAATCTTTTTCATTGTTTATTACATGATTCTAATATATTCTGTTAGTTTCGAGGTTATATTAGATGATAAACTTCCTGTCCAAAATATTGTTTTTTAAAATTCATTAATTCCTCCTAGGATGAAAGCAGTTATTAGTAATTCAAATTTGTTAAACAATGGCAGAGAATTGTATTTCTTCTTTCTATCTTATTTTCTTAATTCCTTTTCCTTTCTTTTCACATTGACATGACGTCTTTATGAATTTCCTTGTTATTATGGTTGGATTTCCCAACGCCGGGTTTGGATTAATGGTTAGAAGCTCGTAATGCCTTAATAATAGACAAATCAACTGAAATCACCACTACGTGGAAATTGTTGCGATTGTAGCATGATCTTGAACAGATAATATTACAGAATGATCTTCCATGATTTTTTTATTTTAATTACCGAATTGAAGGGCAGTTATTACTGCTACTTTTATAAACAACAAAATCCATTCAATTTATACTGATACCATTAGAAATTTTACTCTATAATTTTTTTACGAATCAGCTTATTCAATTATAATTTAAGGCACATATTTATATGTATATTTATCTATGTTTATACATGCATATAAGTATAATAAAAAATTTAAATATATAGTTTGACGACCCACTTAATGCCGACTTGATAAAGAAATATGTTCAGTGAGTGCTATAGGTTTTATAGTTTTTATTCAATTTTAAAATTTAATACAAAAATGATGTACTACCCAAATTAAATTGGGCGACTTTTTCTTTTTCATCATAAAAGGTAATACGATAAGTTTTGGCAAATTTGCTAGTGTGTTTAGCAATTTCCGTATAAATAAATAAAGTTTGAGAATACTTGGAATATAAAAATCTAATTAAAATAAACAAAACGATTCGTGGATCTTTTAGGACTGATATACGAAAACGCTTTTTCCACAATTTCGGGTGTGTTTCTTATCTTGAAAGGAAAACAGATGGATGTTTGTTTAAAGGAGTGTATTAATAAACATCAAGGTTAATAAGTAATAAAAAAACCTTTACCCATGAAGGGTTTTTAGTTCAGTACATTGTAGGTGGTCAACTGTTGTGCAGGGAGGTACTTTGCCCTAGATCGTGTTCAATCCCCAGGCCTTTATGCTCAGTTAAGAGATAACCCACTTTATAGAGGTTGCGTTAACTCCAGGTGAGTCTTTAGATACCACAGGGTTTATCTGTAGCTGTTGAGAGATTATATAATTTATCTGCCACAGCCGGATTTGGACCGGAAACCTTGAGCTTATCAAATCAACACTCTACCAACTGAGCTACTCCGCTCATATATATATATATCCACATTTATCTTTTTCAGTCAAAAGTTATCTTTTTTATTCAGTCTCATTCTATTATAAGTTTATGATCGAAAGTTTTTGTTGGCCTATAAATAACTGAATGGGACTGGGGCCTGCCTTTCTCTCCACAATGTTCCTTGGTTAGGCGTAGTGCAAAAGTTTCACAAAGCGGTTGGGAGTGTATTTAGTGGCCCAAGTTTTGAGTGCACTTTGTAAGAACAAGGAGAGATAGTTCCTCTGGGTAAATTTTACTTGGTCATTGCCTTCGATACTCACTGCAATCGTGTAACAAAGTTTTTGTTATTATGTTTCTAGATATGGATATGTTATACTTTTTTTTATCTTTTATTCATAATTTAGGATGTATGACTTTAGTTTTTATCAGGTAGATCAGTTGTTCTCTGCGGCTCATTGAGGAGCCCAGGACCCACCCGGGGTTGTTTAGGTAGATAGCTCAGTTGTTCTCAACAATGTATATAGAATAGGAGAATTTTTTTCTGGGACTAATAAATTGCCAAATAAAAATCCAATTAATAAAAAGTACGAATCATGATAGACTATTAACCAATTATAGATAATAAATATGTTAATAACAATCGTTAAGTGCATGAGCTAGCATGCAATAATTTCTTTACATAATATATACTGTTACGGGCTACCGTGTGTAAAATGGACTAAACTCTTACTTAATTCAAGAATCTAATATTTATTAACAAATTAACAAGAATACAATGAGATTATTAAAAACAACTAAATTATTAAACTAATATCAATTTACAATAACAATATTCTACTAAATGTTATCTATTTCTAAAATAATATACAAACAATATAAGATATTGGTAATACTAAATAACTAAACTATTTATATATAAATTAGTACAAATACAATAATGTTACACTATAGTTTACAATTACAAATTAACACTTACAGTTCGCTAACTAAAGTCCACCGACCGTAAGACTCTCCAAATATGACAAACTGCCACACAGTTTATTACACTTATTACACGGCCACTAATTGTCACTGTTGCTCACTAAGCACTTATTACAGGCTGATACTCACTCACAGTAACTCACACGCACTGCCACTAGTTAACGACTGCTTATTACTTCACTGCTTATTACTGACTCTTATTACTCACTGGGGCCGGCCGAACAGCTGGGCTTTTTATATAGGCAAGGTAGGTCGGGGTGGGACAATTCTCGGAAGGACGAGGACCACGTAGACCGATCCAGAAGATTCTACGCCATTCTATAATCCCTTCCGCTTAATCCCATTGTTTGCCTAATCCTTTCAGCCGGTCCTCCTTCCCGCTCTGACCGTAACAATACATATTTTTTACGAAAAAGAAATAATTACTGATATATTTATGCAAATGGCCAGCCTGCTTAGAGAGCATCTTTTTAGGAGGCCAAAAGATTTTGGAAAAGCAAGGGATTTAAATGAAGACCGTGAAGAAACATGACGGACGATAGGAGGGATTGAGTTCCACACTGTTCCAGATCGGGCGAAAAAGGAACGTTCGAATGTTTTGGCTTTATGGGAACGAGTATAGAGATCGGGCGAGATATTGTCTATGGTGTTGGACTGAGGATTTGAATTGGGGGAAACTGTAGATATATGAACGGTGTTGAAGGCTAACGGATTGGTATAAGAATGCACTGAGGATATTTGTCTACGAATTGGAGAGAAGAGCCATTTTTAACTCATCATAATGGTTGGACACGCGGGATCGCCTTGGAGTACCAAGGAAAAATCTAGAGAGCAGTTTATTATTCGCTTTAATCTGTCCTCAAGCACGTTTGAAAGGACTCCTTATTTCTAATGTCTTAGTGCGGTTCTGAAGCTGAAGTTCGGTTGCATAAAGCATTTCTTGAATGAGCTGGTGAGAAACTGGAAAAAGTACAATTTTTTAAATTCGGAGCTAGCAGCTTTTGATTCTGAACGCCTCATCTATGTGCATTATAGCATTGATGTTTTGAAGGTATAATAATTAAAACGACAAGAATACTTTTTTACTAATACTTGAATAGACGAATCACTAACACTTTTAATTTGTTGTTAAAACTGTTAACACACTAACACTTTTAACATCAAAATTTTGAACTAAGTTTGTCCGTTTTCCTGAAAGTTTGTAGTATCAATAGACTACTAATGTAAGATGGAAAATACACACATTTAGTTTGGACCGGGCCGGCGGTTTTGTTTCGTCCTCGCCCTCCGCCTGTTGAGGGATTAGCTTGTTGGGAGTTTTCTTTTGAAGGGGTTCGCTACAAGGGCGCCAGTTCTCTTTCATCTTTCCATTTATGGGGAAAGCCTTTGTGGAGGAAAAAGGCAATTAGGTCGGATAATAATCCTTTCAGTGTTACTTCACTCCCTTTAGGTTTCGCCCAAATCAATTAGGCTAAATATAGATTTTCGTTTTAGCCCTTTTAATCCCTTTTCGGTAATCGTCCATTTCCCTTCGAATCATACCACCTTGTACAATTTTTCTTTTCTTTTTTTTATATTTAGTCATCTTTTAAATGTCTGCATTGTTTCACAATTTCGATCTTCGTACTCAAGATAGTTCTGAAAAATGCGATTATGAACTTTTGTTGAATAATATAAACATATATGTGAATTAATAAACGAGAGTTTAAACTAAAAGTATATGATACTATTATTGGTTTTTATTCGAAGCCGTGAAGAAATTAACGCCAATAGTTTGTTTAAGTAACAGATGAATATGGATAATCGTGAAATTTTATAAATCACTATAATTTAGGCAGTAGGCATATACTTTAAAAATGGGTTATCGGATGATACTACAGTGGGAGTTCTAAATTTTCCCAATCCAGTTATAATTAGGATGGGGTTCTTCCATTTTATAGCCCCTCCCAAGAACAGCATGATTTTTAAGTACTTTCAAAAAAACCCTAAGGATGCTTGCTGGGCTACGAACCCTCCATCTTGGGTATAGGAGTTTGTTATGCTGACCCCTACATCACAGGTGGCCGCATCGTCGTAATCGTACCATCGTCATCACCAGATAAAATAATTTTGGGACCAGCTCCAGTTGGAAGGTTATGAAATTTTGTTAAAGTTTACAAAAATTCCTTAAAATTAATAATCGCTACTCAAAACTATGTTATACTACAAGAATAGCGTTATAAAATTGGTTTGAGGAGGGTGTTAGTTTTTTAATAATATGTGATTGCGTGAGCGGAGTGTGGCCCATTTTGGTTATTGGAAGTTTCCAAAACAAGTCTTCAAGTTTTCTATAACTCAGCAATAATTAAGCAATCGATTTTCTGTCAGGCATCATCAGCGCAAGAAAGTACCTATGTGTGCAGTAAAAACTGAAAGTGTGTAGAATGCTTTGTTGCTATGCTGAAATTTCAGGGTCCAAATCCCACTGTGGAAAGATAAATTATTTAATCTGTTAACAAACATGGATGGAAAGCGCGAGCTATAGACCCTCCTGTGCCTCAAATTACTTTCGTGAATAACCGTTGAACTTGAAACGTTACAGTCTCTACCATGTATTAAAACCAAGAACCTTCATAGGTTATAGCAGTACAACTTTTTTTTGTAGTATTTTTTAAATTTAATTAGTCAGATCCAGTCCCCTTTCGATGATCTTTTTTTAGAATACTTTTTTTTTTACATGACGGGTTTTTTTTTTTTTTTTTTTTTTTTTTATTTAATTCAATGATATGTACAACTATAATGGTATTATATCAAGTAAATGTGCAAAAATGTAGAATATGACATGAAAACACTTGTGGAGAAACTACCCATCGATAGCACTCCAATAAAGTTCTATAGTAGATGATCTCGAGGCCATCTTCTTTTCAGGCGCCTCGGAGGGTTATCAGGAATAGTATGGGAAGCAAGCTGAGAGACTAGTGGATTCAAGTGCGTATGGAGCTTGTTATGGAAGGATAGGTATCTAGTTTGGGCCAAATCAGTAACATATGGGATATTAAGATCATGATGGATGAGTTTGTTTGTGACATAATAAGGAGCATTGAGGATTTTACGAAGGATTTTGGATTGCAAGGATTGGATACGAGATGAATTGGATGGTTTAGTAGAGCCCCAAAGCCCAACTCCGTATGCCCAAATAGGTCTGATGACTGTCATGTAAATAAGTCTTTTGTAATTAATTGGTAGCTTAGAGCGTTTGTCCAGTAAGTGTTGAAGTAGGCGAAAACGTCGAGCAGTTTCTTGTCTTTTCAGTCTTGTATGAGGATTCCAAGTGAGACGTTTATCCAGATGGAGTCCTAGGTAACGTATCTGTTCGACAGGGTTCAGT
This sequence comes from Troilus luridus, assembly GCA_964056705.1. Taxonomy (NCBI): domain Eukaryota; kingdom Metazoa; phylum Arthropoda; class Insecta; order Hemiptera; family Pentatomidae; genus Troilus; species Troilus luridus. The sequence continues at coordinate 67,638,905 of OZ057415.1, forward strand.
GGTGTATTATTAAACGATACAGTAGGACAGGAATTCGTAGGTTTACGACGAAGGGTGAAGGTAATTTGATGGGATTTGTTAGGATTTATTTTAATCCTCCAATTTTGACACCATTCTTGTAGGTGTGAGATATGGGATTGAAGAGATTGGGATGCAACAAATGGATCCTTATTAACTGATAACACACATGTGTCATCAGCGTAAGTAGTGAGGACAGTGCTTGGATGGGTTGGGATGTCAGCTGTATATATCGTGTATAGGATGGGCCCCAGGATACTGCCTTGAGGAACACCGGCAGACTGGGTGAAGAGGGAAGAGTAGGAACAATTATGGTTTACTTTAAAGGTTCTATTACTGAGGTAGGAACTGATAATAAGGAAGTAAGTTGAAGGTAAGAATTTACGGAGTTTGTACAGCAGTCCTGGATGCCAGACTCGATCAAAAGCCTGCTCTACATCGAGAAAAGCTCCCGTGCAGTACATTCCGCGCTCTAATGCAGATGAGACAACGTCCACCACACGATGGCATTGCTGGATGGTGGAGTGTGATGTTCGGAAACCAAATTGGTGATCTGGGATTATTTGATTGGATTCTATGATAGGATGAAGACGTTTCAGAATGAGTTTTTCAAGTATTTTCCCCATTATGGGCAAGAGAGATATAGGACGATAAGAGGATGGGAGTTCTGGTGGTTTTTTAGGTTTTGGAATCATCTTAATTATGGATAATTTCCAGGAATCAGGAAAATATGTGGTGCGGAGTACGGCATTGTATATATATGTAAGGAGTAGGATCGCTTTCCGAGGAAGGCGTTTTAGAATCTGGGATGTGATTAGGTCGTGTCCAGGGGCTTTGTTGGCGGGTAATCTATGAATAATGTTTGATATTTCGGAAGGATGGAATGCTTTAGGAGGAGGGGACAACTGAAGAGGAATACTTAATTCTGCTCCAATGCATTCAGAGTGGGTTTGATTAAGGATATCTGGATGAGGGTTAAATGTTTTGAATAGGTGCTGGCCGAAAATTTGTGATTTTTCTTCATCAGATCTTGACCAGGTTTGGGATTCGGTTAAAAGTGGATGGTTGAATTTTTTATAGTTTAGGAGTTTTCTAGTGGTATTCCATAAGGATTTGTCAGTAGTACTGAGATTTTCTGTACGGTAATACAAATTTTGAATTTTGAATGTTCTGATCTCTGATTTTAATTTGTTGGTCAGTTTGGTATAATGGCTCTTGTCCGATGGATACATGACGGGTTTAATTTTTTTTTACAACCTGAATCGAATAAGACTGGATGCTATTTAGGTCAAACCGTACATCGGCCCGACAAAGGAGAAACAACTTTAGTTAAAATATTCATTTAGCTCTGGAGTCGGAGAGGTTTATATTGCCGTGGAAAACTCAACTGGAAAATACTGGTTAGAATACCTACAGTCTTGTAGGTATAAGTTTTCAAAATACTTCTATTTTTCGTGTTTCATCTTGCGCAATGCGTCGTTCGGTGGGTTTGGTGTAACGCATTATCTCTTTATTATACAATAAGGTTTTCACTTATGTTACACTATTTCAGCGTTGCCTATAATACTGAGCTGGAAAAAACTAATATTTTATTTAACATCAATTATCAATAACTATTTTAGTTTTTATAAGGAATGTATGCTTTATAACACATAATGTAATATGTATCTGTAATACATACAAAATATGTAATATTTTATTGATCCTGCCTAGCAACGGATCGAGGGACGCCTTTTTGTTAAGTCTTTTGTCGTGCTTATAATTTAACTTATAAATCTGGAAGACCCGGGTTCGAGCCCCGGTCCTGGACATATCTTTTCTTTTCAAATAAAAATATTTAAAAATTAATAACAAATAAAATAAATTATAATAATTATAATGACGTAAGTCAACTAGATCCAAATTAAAAAAATGTTCAAAGAACATTCTTCCCCTCGTATACTTCGCAAAAATGCGAGAACGCGGGGACTTGGGATCAGTGAAAAGAAAAGATATGACCACGACCGATAAGCGTGCTAGATTAGGGCCAGGATAGCTCAAATGGTAGAGTTCCAGACTAGCGATCTGGAAGACCCGGGTTCGAGTCCCGGTCCTGGACATATCTTTTCTTTTCAAATAAAAATATTTAACTTATAAATATTTTTAAAGGTATCTTTTCCGCAGGTTGTCAAACAGTTTTAACTATTTATTCTATCCATTTTTAATATTTTCCAAAAACACAAGTTATCCTGAGCTATAGTATGTAAATGAGAATGTAATTATGGATAATGAGTAGATTTCGGTGATCATTTCATCAAAAAATAAAATTTTCAACTACCATTTCGAATTATAGTAGTTATATTTTTGTTTCATTTATAGATTAAATGATTACCGAAGTATACACATTCCCATAATTACATTATATTTTCCATACAAAAGCTCATGATAACTTGTATTTTTGAAGAATTTAAAGAGGGGAAGGAATGAAAAGTTAAACCTTGTTGTGACATAAGCTGAAACAACAATTTGCGGAATAATTTCCTTTTTAAAAATTGGCTAATCACAGACCCAATGACTTGTTTAAGCCGTTACACAAAATACAGCACTGATTTTAAATTTAAATTAAAAAATATCTAATTAATCGATTTAAAAAATGAAACATGGTTCATGATTATAAAAATGAAACTCCAATATTTCTTTTTTTGAACAATCATTCAATAAATGAGATTTAGACGTTATTCTTATAAGCTATATTTTTTACAATGAAATAATCTAAATAATTATTAAAGTAATCATTAGTTTATTTAATGGAAAATGCACAATATCTCAGAACAATATTAAGTGGATATCCACCTTTTAATATGCTAGGGGTGTACAAAATGAATACTAAACTAAATTTCAATTTCTGTAAAAATATTGGTGTATCTCAACTAAAGCTTTAAGTACTCTATCACAAATAAATAAAGAGTTGTTTATTTTGTAAAGGTATAATTTATTGTATACGGACTAGTCTGCAGTTATGTGCATAGTGGGTTAGTTTATTTTAAATAAATCAACAAATAAATATAGGTATAAGAATCAATGATATTAATAATAAAATATTCTAATAGAAAAAATATAAATGATAAAAAAATTTTCCCTTTAGCTTTTATTAAAGCAGGTAAATTGTTTTTTTAATATTTTCTGAAAGGTTAAATAGATTATTAATTACATTGTGTATATGAGAAGCGAGGGGATGGTTGACTGGAAGATCTGAGTAAGGAAGAAAATAGATGGGGGTGCAGTCAAATAAAACACTAAATAAGTGGGTACTTATTTAGTGTTTTATTTGACTGCACCCCCAACTATTTCCTTCCTTACATTGTGTATAGTTTATCCGGAAATGATCAGGTAGTTTCTATACGATTACATTGATGAACTCATCGCTGAATTTGGATACTTATCCTTAGTTTAAGTGAGAACTGAATGTGTTTGACTTGGAATTTTAGAAATGTGGGTCTTTTGTCTCGTGGTGAGCCTTAGTAATCGTAGGAAGAAGCTCCTGCTAGTAAGTCCCGATCGAATCTTCTCCTAAGCCTAAGCCTTCTTAATTGGATAAGTAGGGATTTAGGTTTTATTACTTGCTCAACCGTTAAGGTTGTTATAGGATGGTGGAGTGGAGAACCAGTAGATTAGAGGTAAAGAGGTCGTCGGAACCACTTTAGGACATTAATTACTATACATTTATTTTGCTAATTATTCTGTACGTTGTCGCTTTGAGGTCACTACAAGTTTTAACTTTTCATTTGTTTACCTTTTTATATTTTTCGAAAATACAAGCTGTTGTTAGTTTTAGTATGGAAAAGATAATGTAATTATTGTTAAGAAGTAAAAATGTTAGTTGAAACCTTAATTTCTTGATGAAATAATTACAGAAATCTACTCATTACCCATAACTACATTCTCCTTTCATAGTAAAGCTCGCAATAACTTGTATTTTTGAAAAATATTAAAAATGAAACGAAAAACCAGTTAAAACTTGTAACTCAACTCGAAGTGACGTCAGATAACTATACTTTCTTTCTATATTCTATAATTTTATTTTAAATTATTTTCGATGGGCTTACCTTAACTTAATTTTTTTTTCTATCTCCGACGTGTAATCAATTTATAAAACAACAGTATTGTGTGGTTGTAAAAGGAAATATTGTACTTAGATAAAATATAGCCAAAATTAATGGGCAGAACATAACCAATAAGCATGCCTTAAAAAACAAAAAAGTGCCTTAAAAAAAGTAAAAATGTCCCGTAAAAAATTTACATTATGTAAAAAATATTCAGTTTAAAATGTTGTACAAAATTTTATCAGATTGGAGGACTTCCGGGGAAGAGAAAGATTTTGGAATACGGTGAGAAACATAAAGGTCCTTGTAGTGTGGAGAAAGAGGCAGGATATTAAGACATGGACGGAGTTGTATAGGAAAAAGATGGAGAGAGAATGAAAGAAGAAAGAGGAAGGCGGAAAGAAAAAGGAGAAGAACGTGAAAAAAGAACATGAAGAAATGATATGTGGTCCTTAGTTAGCGTGTAACATGATGAAAAAAATATTTAATACTATATAATAAATAATAATAATAATATTGAATACTACATAAATATTTAAAATTATATTAAAAGTTCAGGATCGGAAGCTAATAACTCGAATATATCTAATATATCTTATTTCTCATGGTTTAGTCCGATTCTGAACCTGAAGTTTCGAAAGCATTGCTCGACTTGACTATCAAAACATATGAAACAGTCAATTTTTGAAATTTTGAGTGATCCAGTTTTGATCTTGAATGCCTCATATACAAGTATACAGTACACTGGGTTGAGGTCGGGATAAGGAGAACTTTTTTTAGTTATCCTTTCTAAAAAGAACTTTGTCTGACTTCTAACCGGACCATTATCATCCTCATCTATGAGGATTTTGGTTTCAAAACCGTTTACATCCATTTTAAAATCTTTTTAGGACTGATCAAGACAAATTCAATTTTTAAAAAAATAATCAATTTATCAAAATGTTTCTACTATCTTTCGTTATTTTGCTAACAACAATTCTCTTCATACAATAATTACTGACAAATTTTTGTCAGTTCTAACAACCAATCAAATTTTGTCATTTTGTGTCATATGAAACAATTTCACCCAATCATGTCAACATCACACTGATAATTCCATTCAGTGCAATTATCAATCACTATGACAACATGTGTTGAGTTTGACAACTTCATTCCAAATAAATTTCAAAATAACACGTTTTGGCAATGCGATTGTTCAATGTATAAATGCTCTAATCAAAGAAAAAATTCCCATAAATACAACCTACGGTCATACATTTTTTTGTCAATTTTTTGTGGTCTTATCTTATTTTAAATCTCATTTAATATAAAATATATGTTGGATGTACCTGACTTTAATCAGAAAATATCGATATCTGGTTGATAAAAAATAAATAAAATAGGCATTTTTAAAAACAAATCGCTTTAATTAATATAAATAAATTTATATATATATATATATATATATATATATATATATATATATACACATAGTTTTGATTTTTCATACATTAAACAATTTTCGAGAAGCGAGGGGATGGTTGACTGGATGATAGACGTAAGGAAGAAAATAGTTGGGGGTGCAGTCAAATAAAAACACTAAATAAGTGGTTACTTATTTAATTATGTTAATTAAATACTTAATAATAACTTAATAATTATAATATTTAATGCAATGGATGTAACCACTTTTGATAAGAAATGGAATCTTTTGGTATTGATTTTTGAATTATCTAGACAGTTTTGAAACAAACACATCTAATACATCAATTCTGGCATTAAAAACTTATATACAAAAAAAAAAATGAAAAAAAATATATGTACCCGATTTTTAAACCAAACGCCTCATATACAAGGTCAACTAATATTATTTAAGATATATAGTAAATAGTATATACAGTAAAATACTTTAAAAATAGTATCCTTTTTCATTACAACCATTATTCGTACAGACACTTGGGGGAGGGAGTATGCTTAGTGTAAATTTATCTCGTGGAGATTATGGCCTAAGGGGACGTGGCTGATGGGACATGCGGAACCAGATTGATGAACAGAAATCCTGACAGATGATATATCAGCCCCCAAGCTCTTGTATGGAATATCCCCTTACCGGATGGAATATCCCAAATTAATCCAAATGTAACACATATAAATTAATTACACACATTGTATTCTGTATACAAGTAGAAATGATTAATGGCTCATTCGTTTAAAAATGAATCCTTATGAGTTATGTTTTACTCTACAATACTTTGAATTTGGTATTTGCGCGGGCATTTCTCGAAAAAGTGGTCTTAGTAAGGAAGGAATTAGTAAAAAGTTAATAAGCGTTTGGCGGCTGGTAAACGTCTGAGAGACGTAGGCGTAGATGGGAAGTTTGCGTTAAGAGTGATCTGAAGGATTTGAGTTTGTGTAGTGGTCCGTGGACGGACATTTGTAAGCAAAGATTGGTATTATTGGCAGCGAGCTTTCGAATATTCGGAAACCGCTTAGCCTCATTATTAGTTAGTCACTTTATGCTGCTATGGCTAATCGGACGATGCTACAGTGGGAGCTCTAAATTTTGTCTCTCCAGGTTTTTATTAGGATAGGGATTTTTAACGAGTACCAGACCCGTTTAACGTCCCTTCCGAAGGACGGCGTAACAAAGGATTTTTTACTCCCTTAAAAAAATCCTAGAGCCACCTGCCGGGCTACGAACCCGCGATCTTGGGCTTAGTAGTTTGTTACGCTAACCACTAGACCACAGGTGACCTTAGCCTCATTATTTATTTACTAGCTACAGAGAATATGACTGAAGGATTTTTTTATAATTATTATTACTATATTACTATCCATAGCGGAACATATTCAGGTTAGTAATCACGATCAAGCAAGAAAAAACCAGTTTCCAGTCTAAACAATTATTTATTATTCAAAAAGGTTTCGACAATTAAGTCATTTTCAGTTGTTAAAATCGCTAAGTTATAAGTCAAATTATCTCTAAAAGTGGATAATAAATAATCAATTTTTACATTTATCATCCTAGGGATCAGGGTGGTAAATATAAAAATTAATTTGACTTATAACTTTGTGAGTTATATACGATGTTTGGATTATGCACAATGCTTAATTTTAACTATTGAAAATGACTTAACTGTCGAAACTTTTTTAAATAATAGTTTAGACTGGAAACTGGTTTTCTTGCTTGATCATGATTACTAAAAGATTGCAGTCCAGTGTGTTATATATAAATTAAAATGAATAATCATGTTTTAAAAGAAAAAAAAAACCAGTGACATTACAACGTCTGAATAGTCGTGGGTTCAATACCTACTAGAGAGTAGAGATTATTATTTCATGAAAAAAGTTGTGCAGGGGGGGGGGGTATTTGTCCGAGATCAAGCTCAACCGCCAGCCCCCCTATTAGGGGCACCCCATAGAAGCTAGGTGAGCCCCAGGAGGATCTGTAGATCCTACAGTGTCCATCCATGGCTCTTATTAGATTAAATAATTTATCTGCTACACCCCCCCCCCCGGGGAGCCCGGGATCTTCACCATAGCAACTCAGTACTCTCTACACTGAACTACCCAACTCGCTAAAATAAATATTCTAATACTTAGTAAACTTCTAATTTTTGTGTGTTGTATTTTCGGATTGAGGGCAATGTGCATCTATGTACTTCCATATATTGGTTCAAAGAAACAGGAATAACAAAAATAATCTTCACGAATTGTAAATTATGCCAATTATTGCATTGATTGATAATTGACAATAGAGTGTGTCAATATCGTTGATTACTTAATAATTATTTCCATTGGACAAAAACCGTGTATTGTTCCTTCTCAATTAATGCTTGAAGTATCCTTTTATTGTATTTTATAAATAAAATAAAAGGATACTTAGTTCATATTCCATATCTTTCGTCGAATGTATTTTTGTTCAAAGTTAATTCTGAATTTCAGATATTAGCTCTGTAATATGAATATTATAGTGTATATTGAAAAACTTTTTTGACAAATTAATTCAATTTCTGTTGGTTACTCATTTAGTAATAATCCTTAATTGATGAAAATTGTTGGTTGTCAATATCAGTAATAATTTATGTATTTACATAAAATAAAGGTTGAGGTTGTCTTCGGGGACTTGTAGACAATGTATCTATTTACAATTTTCTTATCTATAAATGTAACGATATTGATAATTTACTATTCATTTTTGTAGTTTTAAATTTTTATTGTTTAACTGATTTAACTGAACCAGATCTGAGGAGAAAGGGGTTTGAAAAAATACGCACTAGTAATCAGTAAATGAGGGAATGCTAGTTCCAGCATGAACTTTTTATTTTTTTAAATCATAATAAATAGTATCATACAATGTACAAAAATAATAGGAATCTATTTAAATACGTTCGCTTTAATTAATTATCATAAACTTTTTAAAGATTACAGTGAAATATGAACTTGGAGCTTAACATACAACTATTGCCATAGAATATACACATTCCAAGAAATCCGTAAAGTGTAAGAGAAGTTTTCAGTAAATACAACCCACAATACAATTATACAATATGCATACTGACAAGAATCAGTAAAAACTCATATTTATAAGCTAGTAATTCTTGTATTTACAGATCATAGCCATTATAATTGTAAAAATTACTTAGTTGATTTGTAAATCCTGTATATTCGTTAGGATTCAATTTTTATAAATGTCCTTTTACTTTATGTTATTTATATTTAATTCATCTAAATCGAACTCTTCTTCTCCTGAAACATCTTTTAGGATTGTTTGTATCTCATGGAAAGTTTTCCCTTTAGTTTCTATTACGAAATAAACACAGAATACGTAGAAAATGAAACAACATGATCCGAAAAAGTAAAACATGGCTTCCATTCCCCCTTGCCTGTGGTATACCTCACCGAACATCTTGTTAGCTCCAAACGACATCAATCCGAAGACGATGGTAGAAACGCCGGATGCATAGCTTTTTAGGTTGGTAGGGAAAAGCTCTGAAGGCAGGAATGGTGGCATTATTCCTATTCCTATCGACCAAGTGACTCCATAAAGTACCAGGCAAAGGTATGGTAACCATGTGAAGGAGGATATGTCGATGCCGTTGGAGCCTAGGGTGAAATACACAGCGAATGTGAAGTTGACTATACCTGTACCGATGGCCGAGTACAGCATCAACCTCTTTCTTCCGCATGTCTCGCATAAGACAGCGCCGATGTAATTCACGACTGTGAGTATGAGAGCGAATATGATCATGTAGATGTCCGGCCTTAGCCCTCCTCCGCTAGATGGCAGAATGGATAACCCATACGCCAATATTGGGCTGATTCCGCTGAGGCGATGGATCGAGGAGGTAACAATCACGATAAGTAGAGCTCTCCTCCTGGATTTGGTCGTAACGATGTCTATAAACCTAGCCTTATCGTTTTTGCAGCTATCTATATTTGATCGCACTTGTTCCATTTCTGCCTTTGTACTTGCCGCTCCTCTGTGGGTGTGGCGCAGTATCGACAGACTCTTCTCCGCTTCCTTTTCCTTTTCTTTCATCAAAAGGTAGAAAGGTGTTTCTGGTAGTAACCATCCAACCATCAGGAAGAATACAGCGACTACGAGATTCGCAATGTTGACCCCTTGGTAAGACAGGAAAGATGCAATGATGTATCCATAGCATGAACCGACTGACACTGCTGTCATGAAGAGGGATCCCATGGTCCCCCGAAGATCGAGCTGTGCAATTTCCGTCAGATAGACCGGAACCACGCTGAATGCTATCCCCTTTCCCATTCCAGCCAGGAGTCGCGCCATGTAGATGTACCACATCCCTGTCGCGAACATAGTCAGTAGACTCGCTGCGATGAACATTGCAGCTGTGACATTGATGACCATTTTCCTTCCCAGAATGTTGATCAGGTATGATCCTGGTACTGGACTGAGCATTGTCCCCAGATCCATCAGTGATACCATGGTCGCTATTTCGCTGAGTGTGACATCAGGGAAGATTTCTCCTGAGCTGAGTGCTATACTCGCCGATGAAGGCCAGACAAGCCAGGCAGACGCAATTATAGTACATAAGTTCACTGAAAAAAATAAATTATTTTTTATTAGAGTTGATGCTGGAGTAATTCATAAATGTTATATTTTTGTGTTGGAAATTTGATTAAACATACGTTCGATACTAATAACACTTTTGTATGCTCATAACGAAGATTGAACATCACTACTTACATTAAAGTTGGAAAATCTCTTTAAGATTTTTGTGTCTTGAGACTTAACCTTAACTTAAGGTTAAGGGTGCTAAGGTTTGAACTAGGTAGTGATTCTATTGCGTTTTGTTACTGTACCTCATTCTATTGGTTTATGTTGCACACATTGTTCTATGGTTATCGCTACAGGGCATACAAAATGAATTTTCACACTTTAACTTAACCTGAAAATACACGTCCATTATTATGTTTTTTGTCAATTTTTGTTTGTTTCTAAACTCCGTTTATTTAAAAAATGTTTGACTACAGTATACAAAAATATATAAATAATATGTATAAAAAAAAAAAATGACCGTTTTATCAAATTCCAGAGTTCAAAAGTCTGTATATATTTTAATGCTATTTATTATTTACCTACACTTAATAATCCCCTTAGATCATTCTCTAAGCTTGTTTACTAACACTGGACTTCTTAATAAAAACCTCAGTTTAATTACTTATTTCAAAGAAGGAATATGACGGTGTCCAACGAAATTCTCGTAATTTTAAGACATTACTGGAAAAAAAAAATTTCATAGCCGCTGAACCAACTAGTGACATTATTAAATATGAAGGGGAAGGTGTCCTTGACCAGCGCACTGCGCAGCGTTGGTGTGTCGAGTGATATGTTAGTCGCCATCTTCTCCCCATGGGGAAGGTGAAAAAGGCCAGTATACTGGTTCCTTACGGTAATTTTATTGTATACACCCCATTATATTACAATACAAATATAAATACTTCTACGCGGGGTTTATATTTTAAGTTATTTTTTTGTCTAGGCCTCCCGTAATGATTGATAAACAAGAAAATAATGTCAATAATATCGGGATTGAACCTTTAGGTCACCATTTTAAGGATTTACTATAATTATTTATTATTTAGTCATAAGAACGTTCTAAATTTTCAATTTTTTGTTAGTTAATTTATATTGTATTTCGCATACCTGAAATGTACTTATATACTTATATAATACTCAAGTTAACTAACGTATATATGTGTTAAGGATATTGAATGTCGTAAATCATGGAAGCCTGACAGCTATATAGTTATAGGATTTCCATTTACAAATAACATGTCATAATATTATTGCTTTATGGTGTGATATTAAAAATTGTTGATAATTGACATAATTCAGGGCCGCTGGGGTTTTTAGTTTATAACTTCGTAATTATTATTACAAACAATTTAAATTACTGAGTTGCGAATCGTCTTGCTTTCTGAATTCAATGGTGGAAACTTTAAAAGAAATATTGCTTTTTTGTTCCTTAGCTTATAAAATGCTGTAAACTATTGCTTAATGTTTATAATGCTATTATAAATTTAATATCGTTTAAATTTTGAAAAATATTACGGAATCATTTAAACAAATTAATAAGTATAACATGAAATCTGGATTTTATTAATTTGGATTATGGGGGGGGGGGCGGGAACCCCGGCCTATTTGTTCTATTCGGCTTCCATTGAAATATATGTTTGGTTTTAAGATCATCCTCCCCTGCGACTTTGATGCCGTCTGAAAAAACTGAACAAAAACGGCTTAGCATTTCAGAAATAAGCCGCGGGTTTAGAGGGGTATATTTTCTATTCAGATTTTGGATTTTAGATATCGTGAAACGTAAAGTTTTGTGGTCGCAATGGGTTAAACAGAATTTTCTAGATCGATTCCAAAGGCCTAATAATTACTTTATTAGGATTGCTAATATATTAAAAGAAGTTAGGGCACGTAACTTTAAAGATGATTTTATATAACGTCACTGTTTAAACAATACCGCCTATGTACACTTTAGGTGATTTTACAGGAGAGAAAAAAACCGCGCCGAATTTATACTCAGCAATTTTTTTTCAGAACTATTGAAGAAAAGTATCAATAGATCATACTCTGCCATGTTGCTGACCTTAATACGTGCCTTCCTTAGTGTGTGCACACTCAGTCTCTATAAAACGGGTACCCTAAATTGGGAGAAAATTGTGACAGTCGATCCCGGTCAAATCGTTGTTTTTGTTTTTTTGTAAAAGCGTTGGCTTTTAAACAGTGTTGATCATACCATTAATAAAACACAAAGTTTATTTTTTATTATGTACATACCTGGCAGACACATCCTTTGTATATAAAAGAAAAATCAATAGTTAATTTAAAAATAAAGAATGAAAACATGTAATTTTGTAGGAATAAAGTTATTGGAATTTCTATACAAATTCTATACCCTCTGTTTTACGAACTAAAATATTATTTTTAAAACAATAGACTACTTAAACACACAAAAACTATAAATGAAACAACATTATCTTTATTTTATCAGCATTACTTTAGTAACATTGTCAAATAAGGACATGTTGATGATAATTTAAGGAGGAACACAATGAAGGATTTATTCAAATTATTTAATAAATCATTACCACCTGTAGAAAGCTTGACTGTAACCTACTCATTTTCATAAAAAATTGTAAATAGGCGGTATTGTTTTGACAGCGACGATAAGATGGTTAGAACATGTAGAAATAATGGAGCCATAAAAGAATAAAGGAATGATCGAAATAAGAAATTAGAAGAGCAGCGCTAGAGACCGCAAGGAATGGGGAAGAATGTTGGCAGAGGTCCAGGTCCTGCAAGGACTGTACCGCCAATTGTGACTGAGTTAATAAAATAGGTAATTATGAAGTTAATAATAATAATTAGCTCAGTGTGTACTGTACTGAGGGCTCCGGGTTAATATCCGGCAAATAAATGGTTTTATCTGTTAGCATCCAGAGATGGACCCTGCAGACGCTCAACCATCAGTAATGATGGTACTCTGAATTAAGCGGTTGAGCGTCATCTCGGACAAATAACCTTCCTGTACAAGTGTTGCTTAGAAACAATTCAGCCACTATCATGTACTGAACCCTTTTATGCTTTGATTGTTTCTCCCAATTACACTGTGTGTAAAGCTATTTCATAAAGCTAGTTTTTATAAAATTTGGTGGACATTGAGTCGGAATATTGTTAATTATATGTTTCAGCTCAACGTAGCTCGGATGTTGGTTGCATTTGTTGAAAGGTGGGAGTTGATCGTGACTCATTGATGCACTTTTAAATAAACTTTGGATGCTAACCTCTTCAAACCTAATCTCAAATGACGTCATTCGTTTCGGATTGCATGATAGATAGGGCTATGGGATTCACTTTATAAACGTTTATTTCTTTTATTATTTAACATTCAAATCCGTTCTTAAAGCAATGCGACATTACACGTTTATTAGTTATGTGTAGAAGATGAATAATTTACTACTAAAATCAGTGAATACAATATCGATGGCCATTGAGTTAGCTTACCAATAATTGCGAATCCATATTGAACCAATACCGCTCCGTTGATAAACTTCATATCCTCTTGGATGATTGGGACAGTTGGCTTGCTCACTTCCAAACCATCACTTACTTCGATAATGACTGCTTTCTTTATCTCTCCTTAAACTCGGAGAGGTGGAAAAACAAGATGAATACAATTCTAGTGACAGCATTAATTCCCGTGGGTTTTTTTACTGCATGCTGTAAAATCATTCCCCCCTCTACTTTTCTAGGACATATTAATTATTGCTCTGCGGCTAATTTCTTTCTTATCTTAGTTTATTTATTTTAATTACTGGTATGTATCATTTCATTGTTCTATCTATATCGATGGGTTAAATACAATTTTAGCTTGCGATCATAAATTTTATATTGTATAGTGAAAAATTCATATAAATTATTTAAGTGCTCTCTCTCTCTCTCTCCCTCTCGCTCTCTCTCTCTCTCTTTCTCTCTCTCACTCTCTCTCTCTCTCTCTCTCTCTCTCTCTCTCTCTCTCTCTCTCTCTCTCTCTCTCTCTCTCTCTCTCTCTCTCTTGGGAGCAGCATCCTTTACGAAAAGAAAAATATTGCAAACTTTTCAAACCAAGGTCCTAAGAATCGCAGTGGATGCCGCCTAGTTCATCAACTGCACCGAGAACTACAAATAGAAACAATAGACGACCACATAAAAAAAAGATTCAGAAAATTTCACACCTAACTACCTGCAATTAAAGGAGCAATAAATTACAACATAGGAAAGCCGACATCATCACGAAGACTAAAGCCCCGGTTACTGCAGGACATCTTATTATAAGTTGTATAAGTATATATTTCTAGAGATATTACTACCTTAAATTTATTTGACAGGTATTTGATATTTGTAGATTTTTAGACATTTAACCGATAGTTATAACGATGTATTTTGTTAAGGGTGTCTATTGTACGAGTCTATGCCCCCCCATAATCAATTGATATAAAAAATAAATATTATAACAACCATGTAAAGCCCACCAGGCCGATTTGATAAAAAAAAATAAAAAAAAATAATATATATATATATATATATATATATATATATATATATTAGTTAATAAAATGTTTATAGATCTCACTTGTAGAGTTTTTTTTAAATTTAATATTTAATAAGGAGAAGACTAAAAGTAACGTAGGGATCTATTATCATAATAATATTAAATCAAGAACCAAAAACAATATATTTCCACAACAGTCAAGATAAGTAGAAACCAATATGTATGTACATACATATATGTATTTAATAATTATATATATATATATATGTATATAATAATTATCTATTATTACACTTCTACAGATTATACTCGTAAATGTAATACTGAGACAATTTTTTTAGTTTATTTAGTTTTATTTTTTAGTTATTAATATGTTAATAAAGTGTTAATAGGTCTCACTTGTAGTGTTTTTAAAATTTAATATTTAACAAGGAGAAAACTTTAAGTAACATAGGGATCTGTTATCATAATAATATTAAATCAAGCTAAGGGAGAGGTACCCCTGGGGTACTGTTCTTCTTCATGCCTCTCATGGCGTTTTGTTTTGTTTTTCTGACAGACAATTGGTTGATTGCCAATTTGTACTTGACAGGAGTGGATACAAATAAAAAGAAAAAGTACGTTTCATGTACTTTTAGTGCTTATAATTTATTTTCAACATCAATTTTGCTTCTGATTCAAGGGATATGCTATGTGTATAATGCGAGCTTATAGGCATTATAATTCATGGTAATATTTACCTTATAAATACGTTTTCGAAAAATTATTTACCTTTGACTTCTCACATCCTTATTTATAATATTTACTATTTTTCTCTCCCTAATTATGTAAATTAAAAAAAATTAATTCCCTGGAGCTTATTTATGATAACTTATACCTCGGAGTTGCGCACCTAAGTTTATACGCGGCCTATAATGAGCGGTTTCTCCTTGAAAAGACCGAAATTGATGGGCCAAGTTAGAGAATGGAGAGGGAGGCAGGTACTTATATGGCCGGGGTCGTTAAAAGTTTAGGAGCTAGTTAGCAAAGGTTTAGGAATATACAGAAATTAGCAACTAGCAAGTCGTAACTGGCATTAGGCCCTCGATATAATAGGCCCTTTAGGGATTCGGGTGCGAGGCTCCGCCCTGGTACTTGGGAATAGCGCTTTGATGTGCCTTGATAATTCATCATTCTTGTTGGTTCATCATTCAGCTCTGGTATTTATCAATTATGATAGTTCTGCATTACAGTAAGTCGTATTTTAACCTTCAAGTAATGAGGCATTGTCCCTGGGACTTATGGCACCCATTCCCTGAAATCTCCCACCCTACCGTTTATGGGTAATCCCCGTGTGTCTCATTGACTATCCTGCCAGCACCTTATTGTTTGTGAAAGTGGGAAGTTGTTTATAAGGTTTAACAAAATATAAACAACGCGGACCAAACCTGAGTACTTGAAGCTGAGTGTCAATTCTTGAGATAGTGAACATTTTAATTTTTATAAATAGTTTTTTAATTGTTTAAGATCAAAATTAAATATAATGTGAATTAATAAATTGTAAATACACAAGGTTTAAAACATGTAGTTTTTTATTTTTAATGAAAATAGTTGACCTTGATGAAATTTGTGGAAGAAAATGGTCCGGGTAGAGGTCAATAAATTTCCCTGAATATTAAGAAATATTTATTCATTAGCCAACGTTTCGACCCACTCTGCAAGTCTTCTTCAGGGATAAATATGCAAAATACAGACAATTGAAAATTACAAAATATAAAAAAAAATGGTTAAGCATGGTAAATACAAATGTTAACATACAAAGGTTGTAAAAAATATACTATAGAATACAATAAGAATAAAACAGATAGTGCTAAAAATTAAAGAGTAAGGTAATAAAGATAAAAATTAAAGATTAAAATGGGATAAATATTAAAGTAAAAATACAAAAGTATCAGGTATCTGAGTTGTGAACAATAAAGATGAGGGAGGGGATATTATTGTTATTAGATTATAGATTATTGTTTTGTCTTTATTACCTTACTCTTTAATTTTTAGCACATTCTGTTTTATTCTTTTTGTATTCTATAGTATATTTTTTACAACATTTGTATGTTAACATTTGTATTTACCATGCTTAACCATTTTTGAAATATTTTGTAATTTTCAATTGTCCTTATTTTGCATATTTAGCCCTGAAGAAGACCTCCATGGTGGGTCGAAACGTTGGCTAATAAATAAATATTTCTTTATTCAGAGGAATTTCTTGACCTCTACCCAGACCATTTTCTTCCACTTGTAGTTTTTTAATTTTTATTATTTCCTGTACTGATGTTATTTGTATTTTGGTTACTTGAATTTGATAAAATACCACATACTCGTTGATTGTGGGAAATGCATAAAGGTTCATATTAGTAATAACTAAAAATAAAATTATTATAAATATTATTATTTACCAAGCGAAGAGGCAGGAACCAACTATATGTTTGTATCACCGAAGCAGCTGAAGGCGATTCTTCGTCGTATGAAGGGGAATAAAGCACCAGGCCACGACGGGATACACACTATATTGCTGAAACAACTGCCAAAAAGAGGAATAGCTCACTTGACCAATTTATATAATACCTGTCTCAGGTTAAGATATTTTCCAGACAATTGGAAGATAGCTATTCTTTTTCCTTTACTCAAGCCGTTGAAGTCAGGATCACAGCCAGCGGACTACAGGCCCATCAGCTTGCTTCCGCATCTGGGGAAAGTCTTTGAGAAAATTGTTCTCAATTATCTCAAGGCGTATTGCTCAGAGACAGCACTCATCCCACCGGAGCAAACCGCCTACCAGGCCGGCCTCTGTCCGGATCATCACCTGGCGAAGATACATGCGGAAGTGAACCAGTGCACCGCCAAGAACGAAGCGACCGCTATGATCTCCATAGACTGCACGGAAGCGTTCGACTCAGTCTCCCATAACCTATTATGCAAGACACTACAGGACAACGAATTTCCGGAACAGCTCTACTCGATCCTACGGTCGTTTCTTCAACAGCGAACGATAGCAGTTCGTATCGGCGAAACATCATCGGAAGCCATCGCATTCACCTGCGGAGTTCCTCAGGGGTCTGTGCTATCTCCAGTACTTTTCTCGATATACACAGCTGAAACTGTTGGAGCCAACTACAAAAAAGCTACTGTAGCTGCCTATGCCGACGACATAGCGATCTACAGCACCTCGATCAGCGCAGAGAGAGCTCTACGGCAGGCGGAGGAGGTCTGTGCGAGCATCACACAGAAGCTAGAAGGACTCAACATCACAGTGAATCCTAAAAAGACGGACTGCATAATTTTTTCCTTTCAGGGGAAAAAGCGCCGCCCTCTCCCTAAGGTCTATAGGGTAGCGGGACGTGAAAACAGACCAGCGAGCAGCATAGTCTACTTAGGTGTCACCCTTGACCGGCACCTTAAACTAGCCTACCACTGTAGGAAGAAACTCAGATCGGTTAGGACCAAGTCTTACAGACTTAACCACCTGCTTACATCTCCTAACTTATCCCTCCGCCTCAAGTTGACCATCTACAAGAGCATCCTAAGACCAGCACTCCTTTACGGAGCACCACTATTAGGTAACATCACGCCGGCAACAGCGAAAAAGCTCCAACAGTTTCAGAATGGCGTACTGCAACGCATAGTGAGACACACAACATTAAACAAAACAAAAACGGACCTCCTACACACTACTCTCGACATACCGACAGTTACAGACTTCATTAAACGTAGACACATTAAATTTTTCGACAGCCTGAAATACTGTACTAACCCTCTTTTTCGGACACTCACCCCAGCAGGACGGCCACAAACGTGGCAAGATCACGTACAAAGTCTCAGCCTGAACTGAGAAATTAATAAAATCAACAAACAAAAGGCAAAGGACACGGTGAGCCCCATCACCGGAAAAATCTAAAGTTAAAAAATAGAAATGAATAAATTAGAACCTTCCACCTTCTCATCCTCCTCTTAAAATGTACATCGTACAGTACAAGAGATACCTCTCCGTCATATCTTCAATTCTACTTAGACATCTTCAAACCCAAAGGGGCTAAGAAAAAAAAATAATAAAAAAAAAAAAATAAAAAAAAAAAAAATAAAAAAAAAAAAAAAAATATTATTTTGTTTATATTAATACGTTTTTAAATAATGCGCCCATAATATTATAAGGATAGAGCATAAATGAACTTTTTCTTACAAACGATTACATAAGTAGAAGAATTGAAGTAGAAATCAGTTTGTTGTCGTCACTACACTGTGTTGGGAATTAATATTAAGCAAACACACAAACTCACATAATCTTCTATGCTTAGTTCTGACCATAGTAATTTCGTCTAGTGTAGAATGTTATTAACTACAGAGTACATTTTCGGGCTCACCATTTGACGTTCTGTACGTCAAATATATTTAAAATTCTTCCGAAGAACGGCAGAATTAAAGATTTTTACTCTCTTTAAAAATTTCTATGGCCATTTTTCAGGCTGCGAACGGGCATAGAAGATTATTAATGTCCCATATGGCCAAATATAGTGGTTAGGATAAATATACCTACAATGGTTAAGATTGCGGGTTCGGAGGCCGGCAGGTGGCTTAGGATTTTTTAAAAAGAGAGTAAAAAATCCTAGCTTATTCCTTCCATCCTTCGGAAGAATTGTAAAATATGAATTTCGAGCCTGTGTGGTATCAGGTACTCGTTTAAGATTCCTATCCTAATTATTCCTGGATAAGTAATAATTATAGTAATAAAGCAACAAGAAAAATAGGGATTGTGTTGGCTATTTCAGCGATTTTTGAGATAATTGTGGGCATTGTTTATAAGATTTTTTCGAACGTAATGGGTATCCATTACGGATTTATATTTAATAATTGGTTATAGGAAATGCTATTTAGTGATGCATTAAAGAGCCATCCAACAATATTTATATCTTGCGGTTCTTGTGTGATATTTTATTGTAACGCAAGGATGAAAAACTAGGTGTTAGCCTTGAGTGTTAGGGGAGAAATGCAGCTTGAGGGGTATTCGCCCTCAAACTTGAATACAATTATAATAAAGATTAGGTGCGAATAATTATGATAACTATTGGTTGGTGAGTATGCTGTAAACTGATATACCAGTTTACTCAGGTTTCAAGTAGCTAAGTCGATATAGTCTCAGGTGATAGTGAGGAGGAACTTGATCAACTTAGTCCCAAAGTGGGGGTATCCCATATCAAAGTCAATTATTATAAGTTTAATTTAATAACATTTTATTATTATTCTGGTTTATCAGGAAATCGCTCTATATTAGCTTTCTTGTCGAAAAATTCAATGATATACATATTTACTCATCATTGATATACAAGTCATTGTAACCGGATAGTTAAAGTGATATTAAATGTAATTAGCTTTATTTCAAATCTGCAGCTGCGGTGAATAGGTTTTAAAAAAAATTAATTATTAAACTGGCTTTTGATCGAGTCTGGCATCCGAGACTGCTGTACAAAATCCGTCAATTCTTACCTTCTACTTACTTCCTTATTATCAGTTCCTACCTCAGTAAAAGAACCTTTAAAGTAAACCATAACTTTTCCTACTCTTCCCTCTTTACCCAGTCTGCCGGTGTTCCTCAAGTATCCTGGGTCCCATCCTATACACGATATATACAGCTGACATCCCAACCCATCCAAGCACTGTCCTCACTACGTACGCTGATGACACATGCGTGTTATCAGTAAATAAGGATCCATGTGTTTCATCCCAATCTCTTCAATCCCATATCTCAAACCTTCAAGAATGGTGTCAAAATTGGAGAATTAAAATAAATCCTAACAAATTACCTTTACCCTTCGTCGTAAACCTACGAATTCCTGCCCTACTGTATCCTTTAATAATATTCCACTGAACCCTGTCGAACAGATACGTTACCTAGGACTCCATCTGGACAAACGTCTCACTTGGAATCCTCATACAAGACTGGAAAGACAAGAAACTGCTCGACGTTTTCGCCTACTTCAACATTTACTGGACATACGCTCTAAGCTCCCAATTAATTACAAAAGACTCATTTACATGACAGTTATCAGACCTATTTGGACATACGGAGTTGAGCTTTGGGGCTCTACTAAACCATCCAATTCATCTCGTATCCAGCCCTTACAATCCAAAATCCTTCGTAAAATCCTCAAAGCTCCTTATTATGTCACAAACAAACTCATCCATCATGAACTTAATATCCCATATGTTACTGATTTGGCCCAAACTAGATACCTATCCTTCCATGACAAGCTCCATACACACTTGAATGCGCTAATCTCTCAACTTGCTTCCCATACTATTCCTGATAACTCTCCGAGGCGTCTGAAAAGAAGATGGCCTCGTGACCATCTACTATAGAACTTTATTGGAGTGCTACCGATGGGTAGTTTCTCCACAAGTGTTTCCATGTCATATTGTACATATTAGCACATTTACTTGTTATAATAGCATTATAGTTATAAATATCAATAAATTAAATTAAAAAAATAAAATGATTAAACTTTTTTATTTTATTATAAGAATATAAGCGGAGTGGCTCAGTGGTAGAGCGCTGAGTTGTCTCCTGGGATAAAATCCCGAAGACTTTTGTTTAACATTTTAACGGCAGGAAAGGGATTCTTTGGGATCAGGACCCTCCTGGAGTCACCCAGACACTATAAAGTGGTACCCGAAATAAATAAGGGAATCTGGCGGTTGAGGGTGGTCTAGGATCATGACCTCCCTGCTTTAACTTTGTGCAAGAACTAGTACAGTCTCAATCTCTGAAGTCAAGACTATTATAACAATACAGCTAGTAAATATAATGAATGATATGTAGTCGTAGCTAGTTGTGGAACTACCCACAACTCAAAGTACTAATTCAACTTAGAAGTAACGAGCTTCTTTTCAGAAACTTCGGTGAATTATCGGGAATTGGGTAGGTGGCTAGGTTTGAAAATTAGTGGGATTGGGTATTGAAAGGACTAATATCGGGTTCGGAATTAGTGGTTAAGTCGAATCTTGTACAAAACGACTTAATTGTATTGAGAGAAGCGGAGTAGGATCATCAGTGGTGTGGTCAAATCAGGCCTTAGCTTGAAATGGAGTTGTAATACAAGCAATAACTCCATTCCAAGCCAAAAAGTACGAGCAGATAAGATTCCGCATCCCTCCGAACTATCAACTCATTGTGGTAAAGTTCGACTTAACCGCTTATAGCGGTTTATATGGTTTACACACACACACACTTACATATATAATTCAAACGGTGATATTCATAAAGTTATATCAAGAAATTATATCCAGCGCTATAAAGAACAGTACGCTAACAATAGATACTGTTTAAAGAAAAATACTAGAGACCGGGAAAACCGCTTTTTTATGGTTAAGATAGAGCGATTGCATAACCGCAATTGCTGGGATCTTATCATGTTCAATGGCAAAATGAGTTACTACCAGTTCTTAGGATGAGCTGTAATTCACTAATAACAAATTCTGAGCTCACTCACAGGTAATGTTATAACGGGAAGGGAATAGGGGAAAGAGAGGGGTGATTTTGTTTCTTTCAAATATTTCTTCGCTCTTTTTCTCCGATCATAAAGTTCTTATTTCTTATTACCTGGGAAGAATATCATTTAATGATTTAATGATTCCAACATTAATAACAATAAGATAATTTATTGGCTTTCAATATATTGGTATATTGGTATGTACTTATTTAGGTTTTACTAAAGATTAGCATAGTTTAAAAACTTGATTTCGTGTTTCATTGTAGTGTACGAATATTGTCTATAGTATGTAAAGTGGCAATTATTGTAAATACATTATAATTTAAGATAAATTTAAAACCACTACAATCCTTGAAGAATTTTGAGTTTCAATGATCATAGTTGTGGAGTGGTGTAAATAGTCCGATATACACTCAACCGCCAGGTTTTTTCACGAAATTAAGGGTTCCCACTGCTATATTGGCTTCACTTCCCAATTTATGATCTCAAGGAAAAGTCAGATCCTTTGATCTGAATAATATTTAAATAATAAAACGGGATGCCACCCTGAGATTGTTATACTTAATATATAGTATTTCTTTGTCATTAATTAATATGAGACATACCGCCCTCTTCTCCAAAGGCTGACTGACCAGGTGTTGATTATTAAATAAAGATCCTTTTTCATTTAATAGAAAAACATTATATTTATTGGGCGCTGATCATATCTACAGGTTAACTTATAAATCTTCTTACAAAGAAAGAAAAATACGCCCTTTTGCTGGATGTGTCAGTCTGCATGTTGAGTTGTCAGCTTCTTACCTACCACTGGCCCTGTTATGAATCTTAAGGGTACAGGTATCTGTTAAGCTGCCTGCTCAATGACCTTTACCCTATGTATTTATATATTCTTAACTATCCAAATAGTGTCACACACAAAGCACCACTTTATAGGTCCAATGTGACCCCCAGAGGATCCCTCTGGGTAATCGGAAGGGACACTGTGCCTTAATGATTGATGTTATTTCCCAAAAATTTATGAATTATCCCTCTTTTGTGGGATATAGATAGTCTGGGGGTGCAGTCGAAAAACACTATATAAGACAAACTTATTTTGTGTTATATTGACTGCACCCCCAGACTATCTATTTCCCACATTAGATCTTAAAGTCCACTATTTTCCTCTCTATCCCTCTTTTTTTTTTCTTCGCTCTTTTTTTGTTTTGTTTTTATTGTGGATTTAATAAATCTGATATGATCATTGATGCCCTGTATTCCATGTTTGATTGTTTATATATTATTTTATAGGATACTTAAATTTTATTTAATTTCACATTTTAAGTGTCAAGTAACAACTATTTATCTAGCCACAGAGTTTTTAATTAAATATTCACTCTAATAACTACATCACTGTGGCAGGAGAACGAGAGGTAGACCTCCTACCTGAGTTGTCATTTCCATAATCTACTTTTTTTACGTAGACCTTTTTCCTATATTTCGTTCACTTGTTTCAAACTCCCTAAACATTATGTCAGTTTCATTAAAAAAATTCCCTGGAATGTGTGGATGAAATATCAGAAATATGATAATACATCCCCTACAAAGAAAAAAAGTATTATCTATTCTATGTTTTTGCTTCAAAAATATTGAAGTATGTATAATCTTAAAGTGCTTATCTTTTCAATTAATTTATAAATCAGAATACAAATTCACGGAATGCGAATCCTATCTGGTTGTTTTTATTTAAAGAATGTTGAGTTGCTATGTTCTGGGCGTTCCGGGTTCAAATCCGGCTGTGACAGATAAACTATTTATTTTATTAACAGCTACGGAGGATAGGCCCTGTTGCATCTACATTATTCTGGGACTTACATCTTCTATGAAGTCGGTATCCTAAATTGGAAAAACCTGAAGCTTGAGTGTGATATCAGACAAATCGCTTCCCTGCACAACCGTTACTTTACAAACAGTACAGTCTCAACTAGTTACTAAACCCAATACCCTTTCGTCGGTTTTAGTGGTATAGCTTTCGAGTTACCTACTTGTTTTTAAGATATTTGAACAGATGATTATATTTCTCAGCTAACTACTCCTTTCCTCCATCGTTAAATCTTTCTATTGTTACACAAGTTTTCGTAAGAAATTGTATATTTGTTATTTCTGAATAGTATTTGTCATCAGCTTGGAATCTCTTGTATATTTTCTTTTCTTTTTTCGTTTGAACGAGCCTCCAAGACTCCATTTGCATTGGAATGTCACCAGTGCGCTTGTTGTGGGCTTTGAAAGGATTCTGTGTTTCATTTCAGGAATCCGAGTTGAGTACCTTTCTGTGTTGGATTTAAATACAACTAACAGGATAATTTAACGTTATCGTAATCAGCTAAGTAATTTTACGTATCATTGAACAATTAAACCTAGTTATTTAATTATTAAGGCTAAATATTTTCTTTTTAGATGACCTTTAACCGCTTGGCTTTGAAAGAACGCCATATGATCAAACTTACTAGTTTTAATTGAATTTCTCGTGGTAAATATCTGAATTATTAGAATATCACTTTTTGTGTTTTAGCGGGTCGCCGTGGACTCTTATGGCGGATTTATAACCTGAACATTGATAATTCTGATACTGACAATGCCTACCTTCTTTTTCATATTAATGGATAATGAAATATACATAAAGTAATTGTAAATTGCGAATTCCAGACGCTACAGCCACATTCCTTTTATTAAAGAAATGTTTTTCCTACACTTTCGACGAAAATATCTCCATTTAACATTCTTGTCAAAATCCATTTGATGTTTTTTTCACATAATTTGATCTTTGGAATTATTCCGAAGATCTGTATGTATTTAAAACTTTGAAGACATCTATTATTAAAGTGTTATATTCATTTTATAACATTAAGTTTAATAGACAATGCAGCAATTCAAATAGACACTGATACAAAATTGACAAGACAAAAACACTAAAACAATACGGAAATAAATAAAACGCATAAAAAAATAGCTCAACTGAGACGAGTTATAAGAAGAGGTTACGCGAGACAAGGAGGATGCTAAATCACATGTACCTCTTTTTATCTTAGTCCTGATAAATCATAAGTTCTAGGCTCTGACAATTTAGAAAATGACCTACGCTCAAGTCGCCTCGGGCCGACCGTGATATAGGCGTCACTCTCCTCCACTACTTAGCTCTTTGTATTCGTCCTGGGTATAATATTATGATATGACTGACTAAAAATTATGAATCTATAATTATACCTGAGTTTATTCGGCGCCGATAGAGGCACCCGGCTTCATGGTACAGGAATATAACCTGAATAACCAATAATACTTTATAATGTTGGTAACCAATGAAAACGGTTATTCGCTGCTTATATTTACATATTTTTAAATTTATTTATTTTAATAGGAATGATCGTTTTGCTCATGGCTACCACTAAACAGAAATGTTCCTGTATTCCCTTTTTTTTATAAATTACCAGATGATGTTTTGATAATACATTAATATACATCAAGGTTAAAAAACGTGTTTTAAAATCCTTGTGTTATTTTTTTATGAAAGAAAATTAGTTATAAAGTTGATTACAAAAAAAAGTCAGATTAGCATCGGAATTTATCAAATTAAATTTGTGTTAAATGGTTGAGTTGACTAACTAAACATAGCGAGGTATAACAATTAAAAATAATTTATGTCAATTCGGACTGATTTATTAGTGAATAATAGAAACAGAAAATAAAATAATTTATTTAAATATTGAAATAGTTACAATGAACAATGAATGAAGATACAATGAAATATACATTAGATATTTAAATAAATACTGGTTGATATACAATCTTATGCTCAATTTCAATAAGTACTTTATAATTAAATATAGTTAATTTTTATGTAAATATTACGGGTGTGCACCATACTTGTTTTTTATGATTTATTAAATGTGTCCAAACGATACTCTTCTTCCCCAGTAACATCTTTTAGAATTGTTTGAATTTCCTGGAACGTTTTACCCTTAGTTTCTACTACGAAATAAATACAGAAAATGCAGTAAAGGATACTACATGATCCGAAGAAGTAGAACATAGCTTCCGTTCCCCCCTGCCTCAGATATACCTCACCGAACACTTTATTGATGCCGAATGAAGCTAATCCTAAGGAAATTGACGACACACTGGATGCATAACTTTTTACGTTTATCGGGAACAACTCTGAAGCCAGGAATGGAGCCATTATTCCAAGTCCTATCGACCAAGTGACCGAGTAGAGAACCATGGAAGCGTATGGCAACCAGGTAATGGAGGATACGTCGATGCCGTAGGATCCTAGGGTGAAGTACACGGCAAAAGTGAAGTTAACAATGCCTGTACTGAAAACTGAGTACAGCATCAGTCTCTTCCTTCCGCAAGTCTCAGACAAGATTGCCCCAATGTAATTCACAACAGTCTGTACGAAACCGAATATGATCATGTAGACATCTGGACTGAACCCTCCTCCGCTGGATGGCAGGATGGATGCTCCATAAGCCAATATTGGACTGATTCCACTCAACCGTTGAACAAGTGAGGTTGCTACCACGATCAGAAGAGCCCTCCTCCTGGATTTCGTCGTAACGATGTCTACGAACCTAGCTTTATCGTTTTTACAGCTTTCCACCGCCCTTCGCACTTGGTCCATTTCAGCCTTTATGCTAGCAGCTCCTTTGTGGGTGTGGCGAAGTATCGAGAGACTTTTCTCCGCTTTCTTTTCTTCTTCTTTCATCAAGAGAAAGAAAGGAGTTTCTGGAAGTAACCACCCAACCGCCAAGAATAATATAGCTACTGCAAGATTCGCAATATTGACCCCTTCGTAGGATAGAGAAGCTCCTATGATGTACCCGTAGCACGATCCCCAAGATACTGCTGTTGTGCAAAGAGAACCCATTGTACCCCGCAGATTGAGCTGTGCTATTTCCGTGAGGTAGACCGGAACTACGCTGAAGGCTATTCCCTTCCCCATTCCAGCCAGGAGCCGGGCTATGTAGATGTACCACATTCCTGTCGCGAACATGGTCAGTAGACTTGCTGCAATGAACAACACAGCTGTGAAATTGATAACCATTTTCCTTCCTACCATGTTAATCAGGTATGATGTAGGTACTGGACTGATCATGGTCCCCAGGTCCATCAAAGCCACCATTGTTGCTATTTCGCTGGACGTGACATTCGGGATGATTTCTCCTGATCTGAGTGTTATGTTCGCTGTGGAAGGCCAGACTAGCCAGGCAGCTGCGATCACGGAACATAAGTTCACTGAAAAAAATTATAATTATATTGACATCATCCTATTTATTTGCAAGACTGTTTAAAGGTATTGAAAATATTGTAGTAACTCAGTTTTCAAAACTGGTAACTACTAATTTAAAACAATTGTTTTATGTTTCCGCAAGGTCCGATGAATATGACTGAAATGTTTGAATTGTGGTAACTTTAATGGGCGAGTGAAACTACCAACATAGGTTAATTTAAAACGGTATGGAGAACAACAAACTGCAGGCTTGATGCCTCATCGAACATAACGTAGGCTTTAGGTTAGCGCAGTGTTCGCTTTAGATTGGGATTCTCGTCATATACGCTGTTGCATTGATATTTCGAATAGGGACTGGCCTTGATGGTAGTAATTACAATTGCCATTTTTTTGTTCAAACAATTAATTTTTATAACCAATGCATTGGGCAATCTATTGGTTACTCATACATTATTTTAATTTGATTTCCACAAATTTGTGCTGGTGTTCTGCTTTGATAAGAGCTAACAAGAGTGAGTTGTAAATTTATATGTACATCAATCTATTTAGCCACTAAGGAAGTTTACCAATATAATTCAGCTACTGCGGAAAGTT
This sequence comes from Troilus luridus, assembly GCA_964056705.1. Lineage (NCBI taxonomy): Eukaryota > Metazoa > Arthropoda > Insecta > Hemiptera > Pentatomidae > Troilus > Troilus luridus. The sequence goes on from OZ057415.1 coordinate 67,666,935, forward strand.
GGATCATAACAAATATATTTTTGAAAATGTTATATTAATAATGATTTATTATAATTATACATCTAACTTGGTTTGTTAGACGTATGGCAAGGTTTTGCCAGACCTAAGACAATGGATGAAATACTGGATGCGTAACTTTTTACGCTGGTCGGGAGAAGCTCCGAAGGCAAGAACGGTGACATTACTCCAAGTCCAATCGACCAGAGGATTCTATAGAGTAGCAGGCAAGCGTAAGGTTCCTAAGGTGTAGTACATGGCGATTGTGAAGTTGACGATACCAATTCCAAGAGAGAGATGGGAAGAGATCCCATGTACCTCGCAGATGGGGCTGTGCTATTTTCGTCGGGTAGACCGGGACCATGCTGAAGGCTATCTATTGGACTGATTATGATTCCCAGGTCCATTAAAGCTACCATAGTTGCTATCTTGCTGGCCGTGGCATTCGGGAAGATCTCTCCTGAGCTTAGAGCGATGTTTGCTGAAGAAGGCCAGACTAGCCAAGAAGCAGCGACAACGGAACTTAAATTAACTGAAAAAGATGAAAATTATTTATGAAACATTACATTTACTTATAAAAAGTACTAAAAATACGATAGGAACTCAGTATTCAAAACTCGAAACTTACCAATTTAGATTTAAAAAGGTAAATAAAGAGCAGTAAACTTCGAAGTTAATGTCTCCATTGGACATACCATATGTTCTTGGTTTGTGCTGTATTATACTTAGGTGTAGTTTTAGTCATAGCAGCTATTCATATGTTTTTCAAATGAGACTGTGATATTGATTTTATCAATTATAAGGGTGACTTTTTTTATGAATAGTTCCTTTTCAAATGTTTCTCCTAGCTGATTTAGTAAATAGTGTGCCTACAGTTGAGGATGTATGCTCTGCGGCTGGCCTTCTAATCTACCATGGAATTATTTAAAACCTTACTACTTTTACTTTATAGGCGTTCCGACAAGGTTGCCTCATCTGGTCAGAGTAGAGTTCCATGTTTCCCGATCCATCCAATCATCCTCCTGGAGTCCTCAACCAGCCATCTCCTCCTGGAGTCATTGGTTCTGGACCGGCAGCGTCGTCTCCTCCCAGGTGGAACCCAATTCAGAGCTCGGTTTCGCCAACATTCAAACGCCATTCCCTTCACATGACGTTTTAGGCCGCGTGCACCGATTCTTTCATTTGTAGAAATACCCACATCCATCCTCTGACGAATTTCTTGATTTCTTACTTTATCCAGCCTAGTGACACGGAGACACCTCCTCTAGAAATCCATCTCAACCTCCTGCACCTTTGAGTACAGACGGGGGCTCATAGTCCAGACTTCCGAGGAATATGTAAGGATGGTTTCCACTATGCCTGTGAAAATACGGGGTTTATTTTCTTCAGATATTTCTGTATTCCAGAGGACCGGGTGATTCTGATAGCCTGATAGCCTTTAGAGCTTGCTCCACCTTTGTTCTGACGTCATGCTCGGACGACCCGGTAGCATCTAAACAAGAGCCCAGATACTTGAATACAGGCCTCCCTGTCAACCAGAAGCGGACTAGTATCAGTATCTCCAATTGCCGTATACTCGGTCTTTTCGAAGTTAATTTTTAAGCCCACCGTTTCGTAGCACATCTTTAGGGCATACACCATCATGTCAAGGTAGACCCTCTGCCTCTCAAACACGACCTGGTCGTCAGCGAAGAACCAGGACAGTAGTTTCTCGCCATCAATGAACGGCCCAACACCCCCCCTGTATCATGGTTTCACAGCCTCGTGAAGGTATATATTGAAAAGAGTGGGTGACATGCTACAACCTTGGTTCAATCCCTTAGTACCATGAAAAGGGTCCGAAATGTGGTTCCCGCATCTTATCTGATACAGGTCGACGCTGTATAGGTGTCTCACAGCCTTTATCAGAGCCCCACTAATGCCTGTTTCTTTAAGTGCCACCCACAATCTCCCTCTAGGCACATTGTCATATGCTTCTTCCAGATCTATAAAGGCCATATGTAGTTCCTGCTTCCTTTCCTGAGACTTCTCAAAGAGTTGCCGAACAACAAATATATTGTCCGTGCATAACCGACGGGACCCGTACGGACAGGTATAACCTGGTTGTTCCTGAGGGGTAGAGTACGCTTCCACTAATTTGTCCCGGAGCAGCCTACCAATAATTCTGGCAACTGAACTTTGTACGCAGATTCCAAGGTAGTTTTGGCACACTTTTCTATCTCCCTTCTTGTATATAGACGATATGCCCTCAGGTCATCCGGGATATCATCTCCCCTGAGAACAATGTTAATCAAATCCGTCAAAAGGGTTATCAGTTTTGCGCTTCCAGCTTTCCAGCTCCGTAGTAATTCCACCTGATCCCGGAGATGTGCCAGTCTTCGCCTTTGATAGGGCCCGCTGAACACCACTCTGCTACACTTCTACCGGTTTCTCCGCTTCTTCATGCTCGGTGTCATTTTCTTGGGTCGCGAACTGAGGCCTATCTTCACGTAGGAGGGCCCTGTAGTGATTTTCCCACTCCTTTTTCTTAATGGAATATAGTAAATTTCCCTTTGTCGCAGTTCTCATATTTTAAGTACTCCCGGATTCGGTTAAATCCTAAAGTACATTTTTTTTTTTTTATTCTCTTTATTTCCAGATCGGCTATTCCTAGCCTTACATGTTTTTTTTAATAATGAATTTTAAGATTTAACACATAGTGAAAGTGTGGGTTTCGTCTCATGCAAGAGACACCCCTAACTATACATTATCAGATTATTTACAGAGAAGATGTAAATATTTAATAGTGTTTTTTCATATAAAAGAATGATAGTAGTTTGAATTTAAAACATGTAAATAAGTAAACAAAATTAACATTAATGTAACAATAAACAGAGCTATAGTACTATAAAACGGAAAACTACAAGAAAACATGATTATATTACATTTTGTTAAAACGATTGGTGAGAAACGTAAAGTACATTTGATTCGCTGGCAGCATCTTTCCCATGTGTCGTTTTTCGCTTTCCACCTGTTCTTTTACCTTCCGGTTCAGGGTTCTATATGCTACCCAGTCATCGTTTCTATTGAAAGAAAGATACCTTCCGTAGACCAGCTTCTTTTCCCTTACTAGTTGGGCTATTTCGTCGGTCCACCAATTTGGCAGACGCCTCTCCTCCTCTTCACCAAGAATCTCTTTAGCCAGCAACGGACACATTCTTTCAGATGGCCATATTTATCTTTCGATGTTCGCCCATACGAAAGGTCAATTTTCTCATCCAACTTCTACTTATTTAGGTTTTTAACACTCTCGTCACCCAGAAGTTCCAACTTCTACTTTAGCTCCTCCAAAAAACGTGGGCTCCGTTTTTCCTGGCTATCTCTTTACTTGAGGGGAAGAGAATCGTGTCTCTTAGCATGTAGTGGTCACTACCAAACTCCCATACCCTGAAAACCCTCATGTCTTCGACCTTAAATGAGGATCTTTGCCTTGTAATGCAGTAATCTAACATCGATAACTGGAATCCCGGCTTGCTACTTGTTCTTTGGTGGATCTTCTTATGTTCCATAAAGGTGTTTTGAATTTTTAGATCGAATGACTCGCAGATATCTACGAGCCTCCGACCTTAAACATCAACTTAAAAATCAAAAATTTAATATTATTTAAAACTTAAAAGAATATAAGAGGGCTGTACTATTTATGAAACAACTTTTTTAAAATGAGCGGTACGACAAGATTTAAAAAACTACCGTATTTCATGTGAAGCAGTTTATACAAACTAAGCAACGATTTCAACACTCAATTTTTAAAAAACCTTTTGCGTATCATGGCACTATTCAGATGATTTCGCCGAAGATGAACAAGTTATGATATATGAAGAAGATGATATGAACATTATATGATAAATTGCCTTACCATTAATCGCGAATGCATACTGAATCAGGACCGCACCGTTGATTACCATCATTTCCTTTTCGATGAGATATTCTGCAATCTCCCTGATTTTATAGCTATCCGACTGTAATTGGACTGACTGCTGCTGTAATTTGATCCATTATCTTTCAATTTTCTTGTAGAGGTGGTAAGCAATTTCGACTAGATTATCTTTATTCGCTTTCTAGATTTGCTGTGTTGAAGCTCAAGTGAAGTTGAACTGTGTATTAGAATTCAAGTGAAGTTGAACTGAGTGTTATGGTGTTGAAGAGAGAAGACATGCTCTAAATTATCCTCTGTTTTTCTATTTCGCTATGTGAGATTGTGGTTCTGTTTAGAGGAAACTTTCTTCAATATAATATTACACAGTTATTGTATTATGATCCTATCCATTATTACTGCTTCTTTTTAAAATTGTCCATGTCTGAGCAATGTGATACCAAATACACTTCCTCCTCTTATGGTTATATTATGTCATACATAATATTAACTAAATTAATTGGGTGTCAAGTTAACTGGAATGTATTCATTAACTATCTCTATCCCTTTCACTGTCGATTGATACTTTTATCTTTTTGCTCTTCGACTAGATGGGTTGTGTACCAGCATCCCTTCTCATTTTATTTTCTTACCATATTTCCACAATTGTAAGTGGAATTTGTTAGAGTATGCATTGATCCAGTTGGCATCAGCTAGTTAGCAAAAAATAAAAAATAAATAACCCATAATCAACGCTTGAGAATTAAGTATTTCTGTCATAATAAATTAAAAAATTAAATTAAAATTATTCTTTATCTTAGTTTATAATAAAAGATTAACTTCACTTTATATTGGTCGTAACCTTTATTAAAGCGTTATTTTGAGTTAGGAGGTAAAATTCAGTTGTAGATTGAATCTACTCAGTCTATTAATATATTCTAGCCACTAAGGAAGGTTTGAGTTTAATAAACAGACATGTTTAAAAAAGAGATTTCAATAATAATTTATTATCATTATACAATTAACAAGCCTTGTTTATAAAAAGTCTAAATCAGTCTTCTTCTGTAACGTCTTTTAGAATTCTCTGTATTTCTTGGAACGTTTTACCCTTGGTTTCTATCACGTAATAAACGCAGAAGATGCAGAATAAGAAGCTGCATATTCCGAAGAAGTAGAACATTGTTTCTATCCCTCCATGCATTAGGTATACCTCACCGAATACTTTATTAGTGGCGAACGATGCCAGTCCAAAGGCAATGGATGATATACTGGATGCGTAGCTTTTTAAATTGGTCGGGAAAAGCTCCGAAGGCAAGAACGGTGGCATTATTCCAAGTCCAATCGACCATATGATACCATATAATACAAGACAAACGTATGGTAACCAGGTGAATGAGGAAGTGTCGACGCCGTTGGTCACTAGGGTGAAATATAACGCGAATGTGAAGTTAACAATACCTGTCCCAAAGGCCGAGTACAGCATCAGTTTCTTTCTACCGCATGTCTCACACAAGATAGCGCCGATGTAATTCAGAACAGTGAGTAGGACACCGAATATGATCATGTACACTTCTGGGGTTAGCCCTCCTGCATTAGCTGGAAGGATGGATGGTCCGAAAACAACTAAAGGACTAATGCCAGTGAGTCGTTGTGCAAAAGAGGTTACTACCACGATCAGAAGAGCTCTCCTCCTAGATTTCGACGTACAGATGTCTACAAACCTCGCTTTGTCATTTTTGCAGCTATCCACCGCGGTTCGCATTTGATCCATTTCAACCTTTATGCTGGCACCTCCTCTGTGGGTGTGGCGGAGTATCAACAGGTTCTTCTCCGCTTCATTTTCCTTTTCCTTCGTCAGAAGGTAGATAGGAGTTTCGGGTAGTAACCACCCTAGCATCAAGAAGAGTATTGGGATAGCGAGATTCGCAAAATTTACCGCTTGGTAAGTGGCTGTAGCACCTATAACGAACCCATAGCACGATCCCAGTGATATAGCTGTTGTGAAGAGAGATCCCATGGTACCCCGTAGGTCCAGCTGTGCAATTTCCGTCAAGTAGACCGGGACCACGCTGAAGGCTATTCCGTTTCCAATCCCGACTAGGAGCCGAGCTATGTAGAGGTACCACATCCCTTTTGCCAATATGGTCAGTAGACTCGCTGCGATGTAGATCACTGCTGTCGTGTTGATAATCATTTTCCTTCCGACGATATTAATAAGGTATGATCCAGGTACTGGACTTAGCATGGTACCCAAGTCAATCAGTGATACCATGGTGGCTATTTCACTAGGTGTGACATCCGGGAAGATTTTTCCTGAGCTGAGTGCTATGTTGGCTGATGAAGGCCAGGATGTCCAAGCAGCAGCCACCAAGGAGCTTAAGTTCACTGAAGAAAAATTATAATTATCTATCTTGCAACTTTATTATTATAATATGCTATATTAAAAGTAATTTTTTTTCCAAAAGATTTTGAGTTTTTATTTTCGCACATATATCTATTGGTTCAATAAAGGCAATTGCTATTTAGTAATGTAGGAAATGGTTGGGTTGTGGGCAATATAATTATACTTATTAGTAAGTTTTAACGTATTCATTATGCGTCGACGTTTGGGCCTAACTTTTTGGTTATTATGAGGGCAGCGAGAGGTAGATTCGAAAGGCAAATCCTAAGGTAGAGTAACTCTACGGTCAATCATTTCCACATTGCTAAGGTTAGGGATAATGACCGATCATTAGGTTGATAAAGAGATTCGTTATCTATAATATTATTGAAATTGATTATCTGGTATTGTTTCTTTAATAAATTTTAGCTGTTTTGCTTCAGAATTTCTCTTAATAAAGATTTCCTAACCTAAATTCTGGTTGTGAACCTTGAAAACCTCACTGAATGATTCTATGTGTTAAATGTTTATTAATATGCAATGCAGTGAATACAATTAGCATTTTTAATTTACTACATATTTTTATGTAGCAAAGTATACTATGTATTTTTATGTTTGTTGATGATATTTATGTAATCTTGAGGAAAATATTTTTGTCTATTAATATTACATTTTGTATACAATGATTTTATATTAGCCATGGGTCTTTTTAGTTAATTATTGTATGTAATGGGATAATTTGTTTTGTTATATGAGTATCCAATCACAATGTTATTACTTGTTACATACAAGAATTAAAAAAAATTATTTACTTTTTTAGATTTAGCCTTAACTCTTGGCAATTGGGTAGGATTATTATTTTTTACTGGATTGGGATTACCAATTTTAATGATATTTTTAGTATTAGACAAATATTTTACTTGTAACAGACGACCTACTCGCCTTAGGGGTTTGAAAAACATTATCATTATTACCATTAATTAATTATCTTGTTTAACTTAATGAGGAAAATCTACCTTTTAAAAAAATCAACGTTAAAAACCGATTCCAAAAATTGGTATTTGAACTTTTTAAAAAGGTTGAATTATTATAATATATTTGTATAATATTTAACCTCTCAATCGAAATTCTTGAAAATTTGTCCAAAAACAGATTTCTTTTATTCGTCTATCCTCATAATATAATTATAGTTTATAATGTATGTAATCTTTATTTTTTATTTGGCATTATTAGGGATTTATATATCTTAATATTTTTTCTTGTAAATAATATCAAAATTAGGATTCACAACTAAGGTGATACAATGAGATTTTGTGTACTTCGTTCGGCGAATATGTGTTACTATTGAAACACATGCATATAAGTTTGTCGGATTAATCGTTGCAGGATGAAAAAAGAATTGATATTGATCAATTCGGAGGAGCTATTTAAAAAAAAAAATTTATATCCAACAATTTCCTATTTACTTGACAGTAAATAACTTTTTCCATGAATAGTACAGGGGAGTTTCTAGGAAACAGTCATGAAGTCTGGGAAAGGGTACATAAGTCTTAGTAGTTGAGAAAAGTTTCAAAAACCCTTGTAAATTTTATTTAAAAAATTTAAAATTTATTGACATTTAAGTATCTTTCTAAAAATATCCCTCGACTTTTTTTCATTCTTTTAAAACATTTTTTTATTATTTTTTTTAATTGCCTTACCAATAGCCGCAAATCCATATTGAACCAAGACTGCACCACTGATTAGCTTCATACCCTTGCCGGTCTGGATGCTTGAATCTTCAAAATGACAGAGTTCTTCACTTTTGGATTATCTCTATCTCCAGTAATATTTGCCTTATTTATCTTCTTGTTATCTTTGAGAGGTGCAATCATCTCATTTAGAGCACTCACAATTCCTTCTTAATTTCACAATTCGAAACGTTCTATCCAGTTACAATTTTTACTGTCGTGTTGTAAAAACATATAAATATCTTTTCGTTAAACTTCTGTTCAAGTAGGAGTTCTATGATGATGTTGACCCTAATTTTGATTATGAAATCGAAACGCAGTTTCCAAATATAAAGGAAACTCAGGTACAAATAAAAAAGTCTGGCGAAATGTTTTTTTGTGTGTCATATATAACAACCTAATTCTAAAAATGAGAAATTATAGTAAATTATCTCTAGCCCTACACTACCCTCTGTCACTAATTCGAAATTTCTCCAAAATGAGTTTCTTGTACTTTAAGAAGCAGGATCGTTTTATTTTCATAGTGAATAAGTGACTAAGTCATGCTAAGTCCTTAAATGCTACTATTGCATTCCATTTTAACCAAAAGACTGTGAGAGTGACACGATCACGCTTCCCTCAAACACAAGTAACTCACTCCCAAAATTATACTTACACTTATCCACTGTGGCTGTTGATATATGGCATGTGAATGCTCGAAATGTTACATTTTCGTCAGAAACTACTCGCCAGAAGTGCCATTTTATATCAGTTTCTAGAAAAATGCTTTAACTAATTTGACTTGCTGTAGCAATGCTCAATTTAATTTGTTTAATATCGACTAGGAAAATTCCTAATCTGTATCATGCTTGGTCATATTTCTGGAATAATACAGACAATTTATTTTCAAACACAACTTCTCTAATTTCGGTCTTAACTAAATGCTATTATGGCAATTACGTATATATATATACACATATATATATATGTCTGTGTGTGTGTATATATATAAATATTATGGTAGCCGAAACAACAAATAAGTAGCATATATATTAATAAGTGCATACATCTCCAAAAGCCCAAATACTTCAGGCTTGTTGTAGACGGAAAAGCGATAACAGCTGTATGGAGCTTCTCCGATAGAGCGCAGCACCTCCCTGTGCTGATCTTAAGGAAATTTACAATCGAAATATATTAAAATGATATATGGCATAAAATATTACACAAATGTATAACGCTACATTAACATAATGTTTAAAAATATCAGTATCTGAGAAAAGTCTTGGACCAGGATCACCTCCTGTGTAGTTGTTTCCATAACAACTTCAGGTGCCAAAGATTGTAGCTTCGCTTCTCGGCAGGTGGTCATAGGGCTTTTAAAAGGGAGCAAAATAACATTGGTTATGTCGTCCTTTGTAGGTATGTTAAGTGGGGGGACGTGGCTGTGCGATGTCAGGAATCTTCTAAGAACCCTGCTCTAATTATTCCTATAAAAGCGAAATTCAGGACTCCCACTGTAGTTTGATTAGCCATATAACCACTAAGTGACGTTAAATAAATAAACAAACAAGTCAAGTATCGATATTTAAGTGAAAATTCTCAATCTATTCAAAATTGATGATTCGTGCACTCCAAGACCCAGAAATGCTTTGAGAAAAATAAAATTATAGTTCCTAATGAATGAACGAAAAAAGTCTTGGATGACTTAAGTTTTTGTTCTCTTGTTGTATTCCGTATTTACCAAGTCTACTTTTGAGCCTTTCAGTATTTTATTATTTTTTATATTAAATATATCGAATAAAATCTTTAAAGTTTTCACTTAATTTTGTCATGTACACATTTTGTTTTAATGATGATATATTTTTTTTTATGCTTCTTTTCTCTAGTGTTTCATTAGTAAGTAAATACATTTCAGTAGTTTTCCATCAATTTGGATCCAACTCCGAAATTCACTCATTGAGCAATTTCTAGTAATCTTTTTGAGATTTGATCAGAAAATTGGATGTTGTCAAACATTTACCTCACCGGTCCTGAATTGTTTTGACAATTCAAAAAAGTATAATTTTGTAAAAATTCATTTTCTTGTATTCTTCATTCTTGTATTTTACTTCTAATATTTTTTCTGTCTATTGCTGAATGTGAAATAGTTTGGAAATGTATTATGCTTCTTAACAATGCACTAATCAGAATTAAATGTATTTTTGGTTTCTATATAATCTTTAATTTGTATGTTTTGAGTTTTCTACATTATTCCTTATTAATAGTAAACATGTTGTTTTTTTAAAATAATTTTACTGCGTAAATAAAATTTTCATTTTATAATCTGTGCTAATTTTTATTAATTTCTGAGTATTTAAACTACTGATTTGTATGGAGCACTAACTTGAGATTGCATTTCGGATGTATCCACAATTTTTGCTCCTTTGTATTGTTCATTTTATCAATTTTAAAACCCAAGCAAATTAGAATAGTATAGAAGACATCGACATGAGATCTTTCTTTCTATTAAAATTATCATTTAAATGTTTAAACGAACGTGATATTTCTTTTTTACATCGTCACTTTTCTGAAAATATCTTTTAATTTTTTTTTTTTAATTGTAAAGATGCATCATTTTTCTTAATAGGCGCTATAGAGCCTCGGCCTTTGGAGAACGAAGGAAAAATCCTTCGGACACGCGTGTGATTAATCTTCGAACTAATGTTACAAAAAAAAAAAAAAATTAGAAATCGTTGATTCGTGGCCGTTCTAGTTCTTGGTTAATTGTGTTTAACTTAATGAAGTCCCCAATACTTTATAAAATGTTGTTTTTAATTTTATCACATGCTCTTTTTTTTAGTTCTAGAGAGAAAAACAAATTCAAATTCCCTAAATATTGGATCCAATATTGTCCTGTCAGTCATCGGGTGTTTGGCTCTTATATTTTTAACCTGCGTCTTTCGGTTTTTCTGCCTCTTTTCACTTAAAAGATTGTTCAAATTGTTTTGAATTTTATTTAAGTAGTGAATCTACTTTCACATCTATAAATACATCTATTGTACATACAATGAAATTTTCTATTCATAGTAAATGTATGGATCTATGAACGGTTATTTAATTCACTTATACTCATTATACAGCTCTACTATTCTAATTTTCAGCCATGTTTTGGATAATAATATTCTTATTGTAAATAATGTAAATTATATGATCCCCTACAATGAGAAACTTGGGAGATAGTTTTTGTGGATTATGAATGCAGGTATTGAGTTGTTTTGTTTTTTTATATGTTATTAACGAAAAGAGCTAAAGCCTTGGTGGATTATGTTGGTTAATTTATGAAAGGAGATTTGATTTAATAACAAATGAACAAAAAAAGCTTAGAAGTTTCGGAGAGGATTTGCTATAACTCAATGTAATTTTGCTAGTTGAAGATGTTTAAAAAATTCTTAATTCTTTGAATTTTGTAACAAACATCTCTTTGTAAAAATAACCCACGACGGGGTTTTTTTTTTTTTTAAATATATTGTTTATTGTCTTTTAAATTACCTTACCAATAGCCGCAAATCCATATTGAACTAAGACTGCACCACTGATTAACTTCATTCCTTCGCCGATCTGGATGGATCTTCGGTGTGCTACAGACTTCTTCACTTTTGGTTCATCACTATCTTCAATAGTATTTGCCTCATTTATCTCTCTGTTATCTTAAAGAGATGTGCAATTATTTATTGCACTCACATTTTAATCTTTGTTTTACAATCGGTAGAGTTGATCCTCCATTAGCGTTTTACTATCATGTTGTAAAAAAATTAAAATCTCTTTTCAAGGACAGGTCCCTTGACGGCGTGACTCTATTAAAAAAATATATAAAATCGGAATAGTTTCCTATTAAAATACTCAGGATATCCGAGTTAAAACGACTAATTTATTTTGTGCGTGTTAGATGTATAACAAGTATGGATATGCTGGAAATGTTACATCAACATTGTGGTAAAAATGGAATTTTCGGAAGTACCAATTTATACCACCAATTTTACAGTTTTACAGTTTTCTTGAAAAGGTTTACTATTTTGTTTAAATATTACAGATAAATAAAGTTATATTTGAACGGTGATTGTTATCAGCTAGGCCCTGTCCTACATCTGTTATAATTTCTATACAGGTAACATTTTCTAGTCTACAAAATTATACCGAGACGTTTGAGAATGGCAAAGACATTTTTGATAGTCTTATATATTGATACGCTTTTTGAGAAAGAAAAATGTACAATATAAGAATAATACAACAAAGGGAATTCGAGTTATTTGAACAATGATGGGCATTGGTCATCAACAATGGTCATATTGATGATGAAATAATTTATAGTTCAATTAAATTATGGGGGAACACATTCGTTTGAATAACTTAAAATACCTATCTTTCATACTGACTAATTGATGAAACACTGGTTTAAAAAAATAAAATCAGGCTTGATAATCGTTTAACATACAAATGTTTATTTACAAATACATATATACAAATATTTAATAAGTTAAAAAAATATACATACATACATTAATAAATAAATATATAGATTTGCATTTCTTGCTTCATTAATACTGTACTTTATTGTGTATGTAATTACTCTATTAAGACAAGAATCATTCGAAAACTAAAAAAACCCCGATTTAGAGAGAAGCGGTATTTATAATTTATTTATGTATATGTCTTGTTTTCTTGATTATTATAGAAACAAATGCAAACTTTATTCACTTTCATATTTTCGTATTTACTTTTCTGGTACATTTGTCTGGGCTGTTTCTCTTTTTAGAGTGTCCTGAATTTCTACGAATGTTTTCCCTTTGGTTTCAAATACATAGAAATGTGAGAAAATTACACAAACAACACCGGATAACACAAAGTAAAAATACATACATTCTACCCCCCATCGGTCGGACACTTCTAAGAAAATTCGGTTGAGGACGAAAGAGGTGGCAGCTAGTAATATAGCGGAGACGGATCCGGCATGGCACTTAATGTTAGTCGGGAACAGTTCCCCGACAAGAGTGGATGGTACAAAGCCGATCCCTATTGAGTAAGCGAAAGCCACGGAAACGAGACAGGCGTAAGGCACCCAGAGCCAGGAGGAGACGTCGTAGTGGTGTGATCTGCAATAGTAAAAGACTCCTGCTATCCCTTGGATGGTCGCGGTGGATGCGAGAGACACCAGCAGCAACTTCTTGCGCCCCCAGGTCTCCACCAGTGCTGAAGGCAAGTAGTTCGCTACGACGGCTATGATGCTGTAGATGACCATGTACGTTTCCCTACTGAAGCCGCCTCCAGTCTCTGGAAGAGTGATGAGGGAATAAGCTATGGTCGGGCTTAGACCGCAAGAGCGCTGGGCCAGCGACAGTACTATGATGATGAGTATGGCCCTCCTCATCGGTGCCGTTGTGAAGAGGTCCACGAACCTACCCTTCTGCTCCATGTCCGTGGTCACTGTCTCGGTGACAAAATTAGCTTCGCTCAGCAGGGCTTCGTTGTCTTTCTTAACTTGTCTGTACTTAGACAGCGATTTGATCGTTCTGTTCTCCTTGGCTTTCATCGCCAGGTAGTAGGGGCTCTCTGGAACGAAGTAGAAAAATATACCGAAAACTATCGGGAGGATCGCGTTCGCTATGTTAAGCCCGTCGAAAGAGAGGAGTATGCCTAGAACGTAGTCGAATACGAGACCTGTGTTTAGCAAGCCGATGAACATGGCGCTCAACGCTCCTCGGATCTGGGGGCTGGCTATCTCAGCGAGGTAGATGGGGACGACTGCGAAAGCCACTCCCTTGGCCATTCCCACTGACAGTCTGGCGGCGTAGAGGAACCAGATGTTGTTAGCGGCGAATATGGCAGCGCTGGCGAAGATGTACATGAAGGCGGTGCTGTAGAGGGTCGGCTTCCTCCCGAAGATGTCCATGCAGTAGGCGGCGGGGATGGGGCTGAGCATGTTTCCGAAGTCCATCAAGGATACCATGGAGGAGATCTGGCTCCTGGTGACGTTACAGCAGTACTCTCCTCCAAGGAGTGGCCCGATCGCCATCGCCGGCCACGCCACCCACCCTCCTGCTGCCATTCCTCCGATCCCAACTGAAATATAAACAAAATAGATTAGCTATCTGGATTGGTGACTATGGTTTGGCTAAATCTTTAAGTCTACGTAAACCTGAACCTGTACCACTACTACCCGTGAACGGGTCTGGGTTTCAGTTCATGGTTCAGATGGTGGACAACGGTTGTGCAGGGAGGTGATTTGTCCTAAATCACGCTCATTCGCCAGATTTCCCCCTCTTATTTTGGGTACCCATTTTATTGAGGCTGAATGAGCTCCAGGAGGGTCCTAGATCCCATTTGATCCATCTCTGGCTGCTAACATATTAAATAAAAGTATTGCCAGTAGCTGGATATGAATCAGGATTTTCGGCATGGAAACTCAGTTTTCTACAATTGGGCCACTCCGCTCCCATCTACTTTATTCTGAGTATAATTTAAATATATATTGGCGATTCGATTCTAACAGTTTTTATTAATGAATGTTCTGTACTTTTTGAACTCATTGGTTATCCATTAACAATATGTTTATTAATTTTTAAATCACTATGCCGTCACGAGCTTATTTCATCACTTTTCCATCACTTATTTCATAACTTATAAAAGAAAAAGTAAGTATAAAAGGAAACTTACTGTTTCTCACTTAAATGTCAGTACTGTGTCTTGTCCATACTCAAGAATTTATCTTTCAATTCATTATATTTTTTTTGTCCCTATAAATGATCTAAACTAATTAATAACGGATTCTTAATGTTCAATTCATAAATAATTTTAATGATTTTTTTAAGAATGTCAACCAAATTTATTTTAGGTCAGTACCCTTGATGAAAGGGTCAGTACAGTGACATTGAAATTTGAATTTTTATTATCATTCTGGATATTTTGAAGTTGCAGTATAAACCACCCGGTCTTTCGTTTTTGCAATAAAATAGATTAATAATATGCATTAAAAAATAAAAAGTTTTATTATAGAGTTAAAATAATTTTAGTACAAAAATTAACCGTGAATATCTTAATGAATATTTAATATATCAGCTTATGATTATAATGACTTATCTATGAAATAATTAACATTTATGTTTATCACTCACACTGTAATAAAAGTAATCAAAGGATCTGAGTGGTGAATACATTATTTATTTTTCTAATAGGAAATATTTGTATTGTATATTTTTGATAATATGGGTTATATGGGTCTATTAATTAATAAATTTCTTTTTATTTTCAGGTAAGCTTTGCATTACTTCTGAACTATTAGACATAAATGGGTAAGTTATGTTCAATTTATTCTTTTCTATCTTCAATTCATATAGTATTATTTTCTTGAATGAAAATATTTCCAGGATAGATTGGAGGAAGTTTAAAATTAGTACCGAGCTTATAAACTTAAACTCTAACTGTACTTGAACAATAAAAGCACAGTTGTACCCAATAGTTTCAGGAAATATTATTTATGCTATTATGTTTTGTTTTTTTAAACTAAAGTTTCAAGTTCCCATAAATTAAATAAATACATAAAAAAAAAAGTTTCGAGATTCACTACTGATTTTATCATTTTGATTTCTATGATAAGTCATGTTTAATTATTTATTTGATAAGATTTTATGTAATTTTAGTTATTTATTTTCCTTACTTTCTCGACGCTATCGTTACGTGTAAAGATAACAATGTATTGAAAAAATAAATAAAAATATTATCATGCTGTTTTAATAACAATAATATACAATCAAACGTAGTTATCGGGTTTATAATTTTTTTAAATGAATACATTTTTGGTTAATTCTTATCTTTTTGATATATTGGCCCATAGTAGTTTCCGTTGTTGCTATGTACTCGTAAAATCGGTTTATGTTATTTAGAAAAAATGTATTTATTTTTTACTTGAGTTATTAATTTACTTGAGTTATTATAATTTACTGCTGTATTATAATAACTCAAGTAAATAGAAAGAATGGATGATACTTAATGGCAAGTAGAGAAACTACCCACCGGTAGTACTCGAATTAAAAATTCAACATAGGTTGAACAAGTGAACAATGGTCTCGATGGCATCTTCTTTTCAGACGCTTTGGAGGAAGGTTATGAAATGATATATATGGTTAATAATGTTTGATATCACGATAAATGTATTATAATTTACCGATAAGCCCGACGCCATACTGATAGAGGATCGCTCTGAGCGGTACATGCTTGGTTTCCATCTGAAGGTTGAATCTCTTGCTCACTGGTCCTGTCGAATCCCCTACTGCACCGATGTTCCTCCTGAGTTCAGCTCACTTTGGTCCTCTCTACCACGAGAGAGCTACTCTGTGACAATGCTGCCCGTATTCCCGATCTCAAGATATTTAAAGTTGACGCAAATAAGGAGACAAAGGCGTTTGTTTAAGCTACGTCACCTTATCTCCCACACGTCTAATCGTGATTGTAAAATATAGCGGTTGTGTCTCTTCTATGTCAAATGAAAGGTGCGAAATTAAAGTAGAAAAAAAAGTACTACGCTGTCTCAAAACAAATATCCCGTGCTTATCAAGGTTGGGAGAATTGATTTATTGCACGTATCACACTTGTTGATTTACAGTGTTAGACAAATTGCTCTTCTGATTAAACTGGTTTCAGTTTAATTTATTTGGTTCCTTGCCTTTTCTCCGTTGTGTGGCGTAATTGTACGCATATCCTTATCTTTCAGTGAGCCTTCGTTATCCTATTCAGTAACTCTTCATCCTGTGTGTAGGGATTTGTGTTTGAGTCAGTAAGCTAGCGGGTTGTCTGCTTAGGAATACTGTTTAAGTTACTTATTAAGTTCTCCGTTGTACTAATTTGATGACACCCAAACACATTTCTCTTACCTACGATTTTTTCCGGTGATATTTTTGTAGGAGCTTCCAGCATCAGTGATCCATCTGCCAAGATATTAATTTCTACCAATATTAATCTAATGTTATACATTAATTCCGATACTTTGTTAAATTTCCAACGTTACCCAACATCAATAGAGAACGATAACTTATAATTTTCTGAGGCTGCGTATTGTTTTTCCTGGTTGGTAGGTAGCTCACGGAACGAACCTCCTCCTTTACTTTGGCTTGTGACCGGCCACTGCTTCTGAAGGTAGCAACAAGGGGAGTTCCTCTCTTCGGACCGGATGGCTGGATGATGTGGATGAGGACTTAACCCTCCACCCCGCGACGGGTGGGTGATGGGCGGCATTTGGACCGCACTCAGAAGAAATTTGAAGTTCTGGCGGTCAAAAACAGTAGGCACGTCGATGAAGCCGCCATGTATTCCTAGTTTACAGCAGTGGCAACCCGATTTCGCCAATATGCATCTGTTAGCCCGCGTGGTGTACTCCGGATTCAGTCCTGAAGTGTAAGCTGCCATGAACACTGGTGCTGTTGGATCGGGTGCCGCCCTGCACCAAAAAGTAAGTTGGGACTTTTCCTCGATTTGTTTTTGCTTTCCTTGCATTGTAGTCACTTATGCGTATCAAGAATGCATAGTGACGAGGCAATTGACGAAACAACTCGTAAACCTGACATAATCCATGACTGTAACAGGACAAAAGGAGGTGTGGATACGGTGGACCAAATGTGTTCTACTCATTCCGTGTCTAGAACCACTAGATGGCTCCTTGCAATATTTTTTCAAAGACTTGTTCTCGAAGAAATCAATTCCTACAGAATATACCAGGAAAACAAGAGTGAAGAGAAATGTGAACGAACAGGGTTTTTTTTTACAGGGTTGGCCAAAAATTTGATGATGGATCATTTGAAAGAAAGATCCAAATTGAAAAATCATTCCTAGGCGAATTTATGGAAGTTTATCGAGCCAAGCCCCTCAAGTTGCTCTCCCCAAGAAATTTTGCTATATATGTGGATCGAAAAAAAACAACAGAACACAAACTACCTGTGACACATGCAGGAAGTACGTATCCAAGAAAAATTACTGTGATCCATGTGACAAAATCTGATCTACCTTTATAAGTCTGAAAAAATTATTTTTTGTAACTTACAAGACGGTCTAAATGCCGCCATGCGCGCACTTACGGCATGGAAGGAGGCGCGCGCGGCGAAGGGTTAAAGGGGCTGTACGAAGATGGAGGAAAATAGCGCAGGATCGCAGAGATTGGTTGGATGTGATGGAGGAGGCCCGGATTTTTGAAGAATAGAATAGACAAATAATTTTATTCTCAGACCAGGTCCCTTAAGAATAACAGAAATGCAGCAAATTAAATAAAGCTATATCTTGCCAAAGGACCACATTATTAGAATACAACAATATTTACTTAATATCTTAAAAGTAAATAACTAACAGGTATGTTTTGGTAGAAAATTAGAAAATGTAATACAAAAATAAAATATTAAAAAAAACAGACATATTTACAATACGAAGAATTAGGCATATAGAAAAATATGTGAATAGCATCTAATAATATAAAATATATCATTATGAGTTAGGAATATTTACAGTAATTCATAAATCGGTTAAGTTGAATATATCTATAATTATTTATTGATTATAGAACATCTGTTTGCGAATTTAGAAGATGTAGGAAAAGTTTGGATTTAAATGAGGTTAAAGAAGACGCATGACGGATATCGAGTGGGAGTGAGTTCCAAAGAGAGATAGAACGGGCGAGAAAGGAACGCTCAAAAGTTTTGGTTCTATGGGAACAGATATAAAGATGGGAATTGTAGGAGACTATAGATATAAGATGGATGTTGTGAGTTGATGGTTTGATATAAGTAAGAACCTAGGAAATAGAGCCTACGGATAGAAGGGAAGACCCACTTTAACTCAACGTAAAGGCGGGTCACATGAGAGCGGGTCTCCTCTGGTTGTCGAAGACAAATCGAAGCGAACAGTTCATAATTCTCGTCAACCACGGATAGGTCCTGTTAAAAGATACCTGGAACGGTGGAATAACTTTAGGGGGCTTATTGATTGACGGGAAATTTGGGCAATGTGAGGTTTCCATGATAGGGATTGGTAGAAAATGATTCCTAGGTTTCTAACAGAGGAACTGAAAGCAATAGGGTGATCATTTAAGGTTAATTGGGGAAATGATTTGATAGATTTAAGAAGAGTACTGGAACAAATTGGAATAGCGTGAGTTTTCGCAGCATCCAACGACAGTTTATTCAAGTTTGCCCAGGCGCTGATCCTATCTTGGTCTCCTTGAATATTGGTAAATGCAGCTATTATCTATCTCAAATGGAGGAAAGGACAAATAGATCTGATAATCGTTGGCGTACAGATGGTGGGAATAGTGGAGGATTGTTTTGGGAAGGTCATTAATGTAACAGTTGAAAAGGAGTGGGGAAATACTAGAACCCTGTGCCACTCCTGTGTTCAGCGGTAGGAAAAATGATAGAGGTTGATTTGTGATGGAGAGTCCTTGAGTCCTATCCGAGAGGAAAGCTTGGATCCAGAGTATGGGGGAAGATTGGAGGAAGAGAGGTCCAGGTCGCAGGGGTCACTTCTGGTTGAAAAACCTCAGCCAATGGACAGGATTAATATAAAAACATAACATATTACCTTATAATATACTTGTGCAGCGGTCGGTAAAGCAAGATGGACTGTTATAATCGTCAACATGGCCCATTTTTTATTTGGCCAAAGAGGAAGGGAACTTATAAAAGGATAATTTATTGTTCAATTGACATACTTACTAGTTAAAATATGTGCTGAAGAATTGATAATAGTAATCATTTGAGCATTAGTGTGACAATAACGTTCTGAAGTGTTTTTGCCTACAATAACTTATTTTTCCCTAGGTAAGACTTGTGGTCACAAAATCAGGTTTATCATACAACAATAATTACTTAAGTGCGATTTGATTGTGTTATTGTCGTCTAAGATTTGGGTTGCTGAATGAAGTATTTATATTTTAAACATTTATTTACATGAAAATACAAAAATAATTTATTTTACCTGACTTGATAATCATATTGTACAATATAAAAACATATAAAAATATATAGTTAATATGATCAGTCTTGTCTTTATGCAGTCTGTTATATGACTGGGACTTGTGTCGATGCGTCTAAGATGCTCTGAATCTCAGCGAATGTTTTCCCTTTCGTTTCAAAAACGTAAAAAACGGTGAATATGACGCATCCAATGGATGCCATGGAGAAGAACAAGTACATATACTCTACTCCCCAGTGATCGGCCACCTCTCGGAATATCCTGTTCACTACGAAGGAAGTCGCTGCGAGGATGATGGCCGAGACAGAACTGGCGTAGCATTTGACGTTAGTTGGGAACAGTTCTCCGACCAGAGTAGAGGGTATGAAGCCTATCCCCAAGGAGTATGTTACGGCGAAGATGATCACACAACAATATGGCAGCCAATTCCAAGAACTTACGTCGTATTTATTTGACTCGAAGAAGTAAAACATTCCTGCTGCCATCTGGGTTATGGCGGTGCTGAGAGCCGAGTAGATCAGAAGTTTCTTTCTCCCCCAAGAGTCAATTAGAGGAGTGGCTACGTAGTTGGCTACGACCAGGATGAAACTGAATATGATCATGTATAGCTCCCTGCTCAGGCCCCCTCCGGACTCCGGAAGGGTGATGGTGCTGTAGGCCAGCGTAGGGCTAATTCCGCTGGACCGTTGGAAGAGAGCCAGCAGACATATTATCAAGGTCGCCCTTCTCATAGCTTTCGTTGTAAATATGTCGATGAACCTTCCCTTCTGTTCCAAATCTCTCTTCACGGTCGCGGATACCAAATTAGCTTCGGCCAGCAGTGCCGCGTTGTCCCTCTTCATCTGTCTGTATTTAGACAGTGACTTTATCGCTTTCTGTTCCTTCTTCTTCATTGTCAGAAAATAAGGGCTCTCTGGTACGAATAAGAAACTGATGGAGAATATGACTGGTACAATGGCGTTAGCCATGTTTACCTGTTCGTATGATAATAGCCAGCCGAAGAAGTAGTCGTAGAACATTCCGATGTTGAGGAAACCTATGAACATTGTGCTCAAGGCGCCTCTTATCTGTACGTTAGCAACTTCTGCGAGGTATATCGGTACGACGGCGAAAGCCACTCCTTTGGCCATTCCGGCGAAGAATCTCGCCGTGTAGAGGTACCAGACGTCGTCTGCGGCGATGACGCATATGCTGGAGACTATGTACATGACGGAGGTTGCGTAGAGGGTGGGTTTTCTTCCTACCCAGTCCATGAAGTAGGAGGATGGAATGGGAGTGATGATGTTGCCGAAGTCCATGAGGGCGACCATGGTGGAGACCTGCCCTCTGGACAAGGTGCAGCACTTCTCGCCCTTCAGCAGCGGCTTGATGGCGGCAGACGGCCATGCCAGCCAGGCTCCAGCAGTCATGGCCCCCATACTGGCTGCAACAAAAAATATTTAATTAGAATAAATGTATGTGATATTATTGTAAATACAAATATAATAAATGCTGTATCAATAATTGATAATATGGAACAAGTACTAAATACAAAAAAATATCATTTTCAGGTTGTTATTTTTTTATAGAGAATGCAGTAAATTATTAATTTACTTATAATTCTTAAAAATGTTAATGAACTGTACCACTGGAGAATTTAGGATATTACACAACCCGGAATTGCGAAGCATGCACCCGCCTAATATTATTCAAGTGATAGCCTCGCTAATATTCAGATGGGCTTGTAAAGTTGCTGGGATTAGCAGCGAACGAATTCCTAAAAAGTTAATAAGCGCATATCCGACTGGGAAGCGAGGGGTAGACCTAGGCGTAAGTGGGAGTATTGCGTTAATAGTGATCTGGCGGATTCAGGTTGGGTAGTGGTCCGTGGACAGAAGGTAGTAAGCAGAGATCGAGCCTTCGGGTTCGATGACGCTTTTTATTATCAATATACTATTTTCTAATTGAATATTTCATTTTCAGTGGTCAAAATATTTGTTTGCTTCTTCTCTAGAATTTCTTTTTATACTACCTTTTCTATACCAACGTTTCAATTGTAAGTAAAATTCATTCAGGAAAAAGAGTTGCCAATATTTATTGAGGACATTAACATAAAAAAAATAAATTAAAAAACTGTAGTCAGTTAATTCATTTTTGGAGTTGACTATAAACAAGACATAAGTCATGTAACGTGAATTGTTTATGTTAAAAATAATATTATCGAAGGTTAAATAAATATCCTGGATCATATCCCGCTTCAGGCCATGATTGTTATTTAGTCTGTTTGCAGCGGGAGATGGATCATATAGGATCTAGGACCCTCCAGGGGCTCACCCAGCCTCTATAAAATATTATAATAATAGGGTACCCAAAATAAGAGGGAAAAATGGCGGTAGAGCGTGACCTAGGACAAGTCACCTCCTTGAAGAACCGTTGTCGATGGTACAGCACAGTCTCTACCATGTACTGCCACATGGGTTGTAGTGGTACAGGTTTTTTTTTTTTAAACAAATATACTCTTGCATGAAATGTCGAACAATAATAATTATATTTTTGTTGGATAATACTCTTTAAGCATTGGTGGCATAAAGTACTATTCATTTTCAGATAAACTTAGCTAATTGCATTTTTAGTGAATTAAGAACATAATAAAATTTGATTATGTTTATATTTAATTTTATGGTACATAGCGCCGATAATACTTATCACTATTGAATTAAATCATTACTGTTACATAGTTATTTATATTTAGCTCGAAACGTTTACAAGATATTTTTTTTAAACAAAAATTCTTAATTAACTTAGAAGGATGATGAATTAAACTTTAGTATCACATTCATTACTGATATTTATTATTAACTAGCTATTCATTATCTATTTATAAGAATTACTAATTTATCTTGAAATTTTGAATGTGAACAAACGCGAGTGTCATTTGAGTTAAAGATATTTTTCTCTTTTATTTTATGTAGTGTGGTGAATACATTTATTACAATGACTATGTTTTTGTTCAAGATATTTTTTTCAATCCTTATTCTTTTTTTTTTAGTAACTTAAGTGTAATGTTAAAAAATATTGTTTTCCCTTTTTTTTCTTATAAAACTTGTGTTTTTATTTGGTTGTTTGTTTTTATGTTGAGGCATAAAACCTGGTGGTCATCAAGCCCTACGTCAATTTTTATATTTATGTATTATTTTTATTCCTTTTTTAATAATCAAAAAGCCTGATAGAGGATTAAATAAAACATATAAGAAATCAGTTTATAGCATTAAAAATAAAATAACATAAGATACATATTATTAATTATTAAATTTAAAGAAAGTATATTTAAAGAAAACAGAGAAAGCAAAATAGGGGGAGATATCTATATTTGATATTTTAAATTAAATCTTATTTAAAAAAAATAAATTGTCTTTAAGATAATGGCTTTTTCAGCATTAATTTAATTTATTTCTAATATAATTTGCTTCAATTCGCAAAAGTAATATGCTGTACCAAACAGACCAATCTCAAACTTAATAGACAAATTTAAATGTATCTATAAAGAATCACATATACAATGAAAGAAAGAAAAATTATACAAATGAACTTTCAGCAGTGAGGAAAAGAAAAGAAAAGAAAATATAAAAACTTGCCTGTTATTTTACCATATTAAAAATTTATTATTATTAAGATATATTTTCCAAAATAATTTTTTATTTCTATAATATTTATTTTGATTTTTTTCCTGCTACGTTTTGCATTGTTTTGATAAAATTGCTTGTGCACTCTTGACCCGTGTTTCTATTTTTGAAATCGTCAATGCTGTGTTGTCTTTCTTCCGTATCGGGGTCACCACGTCGCGACTTAAGATAATTCCCAACCTTTCAATGAAGTAGCCTCAGCACTGCATCAGGAGATAACGTAAACAAACGTGACTATATTTCGAAACAGCCATAACGTGTTTACGTGCACATTGTCCGCACTCTTGACATCTCTCCATCTTCTTTCAGTACGCGTTTTCCCTCAATACAACCGACATGATTCCGTTACCCGTCGAGGCGAGCCAAATATCTAGGCTTGGGATATATTCTTCGATCGTTTGTTCGATCTGTTTTTTTACGTTATTGGCGTCTTTGCGGACGTTTTTCTTCTTCGTATGGTCGAGTGTGACTCTCCCGTTTAGGGTTTTCCGGACCTGGTGCAGTTTTCAGTTCAGGTTGTTTTTCTTCCTCTTGCCTAAAGTTTTGTTCATCTTTAACGCGTACTTTACCCTCGTCGCATTCATAATCACTGTTCGCTGCACCAATTTCATATTTGTAGCTTTTGGATTTAAACTTGGTTCGAATACCGAACAGGAGGAATGTAAGTATGCCAGCTGAACTTGAATCTTTATGTATTTCTTTAGTCAGATATTATTGTAATTTTTTAAACATTTAAATTTAAAAATTTTGATGCTTGTCGGTATTTAAAGAATTTATTTAAGAATAAAAATTCTGAAAAAAATAAAAAATGGTTGTATTGTCGTTCCAAGTTATTTAATTTACGTATCAAATAGTCTTATATGTATTGACTTTAAATACGAATTGGTTTAAGGATTGACGTAGTAAACAAGATAATAGATAGTTCAAATATTTTACAACAATGATGATAAATAAGACAGAATTGAGGCAAATTAAAATATATATATATATATTCATACTTTACTTCCAGTTGGTATTAAGTCATTAAAGCTTATGTTCTTGTAATGGTTATTAGAGAAACATACAAAAACATTATCAGGACTACCTTTAATAATTAACGTTTTATAAATAACGAAGCAAGATTGTTTTGTGAAATATTATTATTAATCGAATTAATAATCTATATTTTAAATAGTATTTTAATTGTATCACTTTTAGCCTTAAACTGTTTATCGGCCAATTTTCTCAATTGGAAAGAAGCATTTGTTAAAAAAAAAAAAATCTCTGAATTAAACCCTCAATCATTATATTTTGTTGTCATTTATTAATCTAACTTATTTTAGGAGGCATCTTATTATTATTTATTTATTGCATAAAATAAATTAGAGTTATCTAAGATTTTATGTAATATGTGAAATATGCAGTTTTATCACATTACATTCGCTCAGATAATGTAATTATTTTTTTATTTTCATTAGTAGTAATTCCTATATTTCATAAGTTTAAACAAAAGAAAATTGGCTTTCCCAATCGCGAATATCTGGAAAATATATCAATAATAAATAATAAAAGCGTCTACCATTTTTTTTTGGAACCAATAATTTACTTAATAATATAAATTGTTTCTTTTACTTATATCTTTATATCGTAATAAGACAGATTTTCATTTTATTTTATGATTATCTCCAATAAAAACTGATTGAAAAAATATCATTGTTCTTAATCGTAAATTAATATTTAGAAAAATGCTATAATTAATTTATATACTGTAAAAAAGAAACCTGTACCACTACAACATGAAGGTCTTGGGTCCAGTAAATGTTAGAGACTGTACTGTTTTTATACCAACTGTTGTGTAGAGAGGTAATTTATACGATATCACGCTCAACCTCCAGGGTTTTCCTCCAATTTAGGGTATCGAGGTTATGAAGGATGGGTATTAATTGCATATATAAATTATTGGATATATAAATTGCATTGTATTAATCAATATCTTTCGAGAATATTAAACTGTCACCTGATGTGACAATAACAAGAACATTTAATAACTTAATTTTAAACTCCAGAAAAATAAAATTGTAAATGATTTCAGTATCTACTCAGCGCTCTACCACTTTAATTTTTTTTATTTTTTTATTTTATAAAAGTACTTAAATTTTATGTATATATAACTAATGTTAATGTTAAAATCATATTTAGTAACTACGGTTTGTTTTGTTTTTCGGCGTGGAACTAAATTATATTTATCTCTTCCATCCTCGATAACAATGCCGTCGTTGCAGTTTACAATTCGGCGAAGCGACCTGTAAGAGCCCATGTTATCTAGACAGGCATGTAATTACCTTGTTACCTATGGACTAATCATCCAGTTTAATTACGAACATGTAAAGAGATGCAGAACGGACGAGGCCGCCTCTGTCGGCGTCCAATCATGCATAATTGGAATATCGTGAGGCAGCTCCCGTTCATGTAATGCAGTTCCGATGTTGTGTCAGCCGGTCGAAATTAAGTGTCTGTCCTCGTGTCAAACACAAAAAAATAATGTTGATATCAGTTATTAGTTACATGTTAGATGAACTAAGTTTATGATGTGTAATTATAAAGCCGGTGAATAGAACATTAACATTGGAATTGATGATGTTTCTAGCACAAATGCTAATAACGCAAGAATTCGAAATGATAAAATATTATTAGCATAGTTATTAAGTTCAATGCATGCACTAGACAGGTTTATTAACTCCTATTTTCATTTACTAATTATTCAATCAATGAATAATTACACACCTTAGGTAGTGATTTTATCTTTTTGCTAATAGTACAATATATATCAATTAACTGTAAAAATGTCATTGTAAAATTTGAACGTTGTTTTCCTTGGAACAATCCCATTATTATTGTTATTTTTTCACAAACTACAACACTAGTCCGACATAATTGTTGAATAATTAAGATATAAACTTTGTCTAACACTTCTTTTTTTAACCTACGGTTGATTTATTCAGTACGATGTCGAAGAAAGATTGTTTATTCATTTAACGCCACTTCATGCTACCAAGTCTAAAAAATCGGATGATGGTACAGTAGGAGTCCTTAATGTTGTCTATCCAAGAAAATATTGGATAGGGATCTATAGCGAGAACCTAACATCGCCCTGGCTTGGGATCCCCATTTTACGTCCCATTCGAACCTACTAAGGGCCTTGTATTTAGTACAGAATACAGACAGTACTGTTCTAAAACAACGGTTTTGTTAGTGGTGATTTAACTGCTACGCATTTTATATAGGCTGAGTAAGCCGCAAGAGTCTCCATATCCCACAGGATCGATCGAGAGATTACAGAATATGAACATTTAACTGGCACAGCTGGTTTCGAAACCGGCAACTACTAACCTACTCCTAATTATGTCTGTTGAGGGATAATACCGCTGTAACATCGTCTGATTTGTAATTCTTTGTTTTTATAAACACACAGATACATTAGAATTAGATTTTTTAATGTTATACTAATCATGAAGATCCAAATGCGTGTACTCATCTACAATTCGGTATCTTAGAATAAATAGTTAACGTAATGAACTTAGAACATTATTTTCCGCAACTTTTCATTAAAAAAAAAAAGTTTATTAGAGATGGAAAATTCGAAACAGTATTTTTGTTTTTATGCATCAAAAGTAAAAAAAAAATAGATTAATAGTTTATTCGGGGTGCGATTCCGAATTTATACAACAATGTATTTTTCATTTTCCAAATTGATTTTTTTGTGACATTCTAATTTATTATTTAACGATACAATCTTTATTGGATACATTTTATGTCATTTATAGTTTTCATAAATCTTTTTTTTTTTAGTTTTGGTCGTAAAGTTGATGATAATAATGATTTTTCTTAGTATCAAAAATATCAAACTTTTTTCTCTTTTTATACCATATGCAGTAATATAAGCGTATTTAACGGTCAATTAATTTATTGTTGAGAGTTAATTGCTACTGTCCAAATCGAGCGTCCCCAGCAATTCATCCCAATTGAAACGAATGATATGCGGTGATGTAATATTGGTCTTGCCATATTGTTTGGTTCATGGTTTGTTTTCCTACCCACTTCAAACTAACAGATGTCGAATTCCTTCCGACCATTTGCTCTGCCGTATCATCATGATATACGAGGATTAGATGATATAATCAGTTAATTCACAATTTAGTTATGTAATATTTTATTTCAATTATAAGTTTATAAAAAAAAATTATTCCCTGATAATAATTATATTAATTTAGTACAGTACTTGATATTTAGTATGTAATTTTATTAATTGTTTACATAATTAACAATTGATGAAATATTCCTGTTATACATAAATTATAAAAATCTTGTGGCACGCACAGCACCTCTTCCCTACACAAACTACTTGAAATAAATTTCTTGAATGTGTCTACTTAGTTTCCATGGAATCTTTTCAAACATTACATGCTCATTGAATGCTTATTCATTTCATATGACATTTTGCTACTATCCCTAATCATACGACGCTAATGTGGGAGTTCTAAATTTTCCATTTCCAGATAAAATTAGGATAAGAATCACGGACTCCGTACAAGTTCGGTATTGCCATTTTAAGTCTCCTCCGGAGGGCGGTACAACCAAGGATTTTGAAAATCCTAAGGCAAACTGCCGCAGACACTCGACCTTACGAATTAAAAAAAAATTAATTAAAAAAATTACGATTAATGGTACTGTTTATTAGGTTCTTTTCTTATCAATTGCTTTCATTGTTGAAGTATTTGCCTCTTTATCTAATAACACGATATTTTATCCCTTGGAGGTAGGTGCCGGTTTATTGTTAACGATCCTTCTTGGTTAATGGATAGGCCGCCCTATAATGGAGAAGATGATGAGAACTTAATTCGTTCTCATTGATTGGGTGGATGAACTCTTCATAGGGGTGGCCATAACGCCTTGGGGGTTCATCAGCAAGGTCGTATTCTAGCTTGTAGTCAGTTAGTTGCCTTTTATTCGAAAAAATATACTGTTTTGTATAACTATGTTTTATAATGTCTTTTTTGATTATGCCGTCCTTAAGAGAGGACTTAAATTAGTGGTCCCCAGCCTGTGTCAGGTACTCTTGAAAGATCCCTTTCCTAAGTCTGTATTGGGAAAATACCACTGTTACAACATCGTCTGATTTTTAATTCTATGTTTGTATGAATACATAGATACATATGTAAATCGAAAGTCGAAATCAGGATTATATTTTTTAATATTTTGCTAATCGTGAAGATCGAAATGCGTGTACTCATCTACAATTCGGTATCTTAGAATTAATAGTTAACGTAATAATAAATAAATAATAAATAAATTTTATACATCAGAGAAAAAATTGTTTGTCTTTGATTAAAAATAATTTTAAATACCTTTTGTTAGAATGCTTAAATGAAATAAAAAGATACATTTTATTTAGTTATTTATAAAAAATGTTTAACCTTGGATTTTAATAATATAAAATTAATCATGATTAAACATGATCATGAGCGGCATGGTGTTTTAAAAGGATCTTGAAGGCCTGTCCTCGATAAAATAAAATATAAAATCTCTTTGTTGTGTTTCATTACGGGCAAGTCTCTTCTAACAGTATATCGCTGCTATTTTTATAGCTCTGTATATCCTGTCATATATAAATACATAAATATATGGCTCGTGTATAGATAGTAACTGCAAATAATACAATGTAGGTTCAGCTGACAAGAGACCCTAATTTTGAAAACTTTTCAGGTGGGTTCATCCAGCCTTTATAAAATGGAGACACCGTAATCCCGAAAATGTTGAAACATGTGCTTTATTGCCACATGTAACATATGGACGATAGTTAGTATAAATATTATCTTATCACCGGACCTCAGATCCCCTTTATTTGATATGGGTTAATGATTCGTTCTTTATGTGTAAAAAAAATTTTTTATCGTCAGCCTTTCAAATAGCGATAAGATAAGAAAACGCAGAGTTCCTACAAGCATTTCTTCTAAAATCAACCTAATAAAACTCTGTTTGTTGAGTAACGTAATTCTGATTGTTCCTTAAGTTAAACAACAATAAATCTTGTATTATTTGTTTTTTCTTTATCAGTTCTACGGTTGTGTGAATAAAGAGTTCGTCTTAATTTTTTGAGAATGAAAGCTCAATGAATAGCTCAGCGGTAGAGTTGCCGTGAAGGTTCCACGTTCAAACCCGCCTCTTGTAGATCATTTATTTAATTTGATTATAGCCTCGGATAAACCCCACGTTGTGGGATCTGCATAGCTTCTCGTGCTCAAGCAGCTTCTATAAAGTGGGTAGCCTCAATAGGGGAAAAATCTGAGCTTGATCTAGGAAAAATAACCTCTCTGCACAACGGTTGTCCTAGAAACGCTTCAGTATCTAACATGTACTGAACCCAACAACCTTTTTTTCTTGAACGAACCTGATTAAAGGAATCCCTAAAAAACATTTATTAAATACATTTATTTACTTTAGAGGATAAATAATTGAGTGAGGTTAATGGCGAAGGAATTAGAGATGCTTGAGCCCTTAAGGTACTTGTTTACCTTAGGCCTGCTTTCCCTCGTTTTACTTTGAAACGTTACCAGCTTCCTTCTTAGCGATTAGAGGGAGAATCATTAAAATTGTAAAATAGGAAACATCAAACCAGAGGAGGAATAAAATATTTAAAAATGTATTCCTTTTTAGGCCCAGAAGATTATAATAAATTATTTATAGGATTTCCTTATGTTTTCCGTTTTGCTTAGATATTCCGTGTATATTATTGTAAAGCTGTTTATGGGTGCTTGTAGTTAAAATTAAATGCGCTGCCTAATATGGATCATAACAAACAAACAATTATTTATTATTCTTTTATGTTACATTTCTTTATAATTAACGTCAAATTATTGCCAAAAATGAATTATCCCTACTTAACATTAAGTTAAGTTTTTTATATATACGAAGACAACTTTTGTTTTTATTTTCCATGAAAGCATTAATCGATATTTCTAAATACATTAACTAATAGAAATTATAACTTAATAAAATCACTCAGATTTACTTTTTTTTTGCAACATTCATTAAGATTCGTATTTTAGGAATTTTTTTTTCAAATATCTTTAGAACAAATATTACTATATAATAATGTTATATTACATTACTATTTCTTTCCGGAAAATTATTTGAAACATATATTTTTTTCCTCGTCAATTTAATTTCAGTCAAATTCCCTCCTAGTCTGTATTTATGTTCTTCTTATGACTTTTAATGAAAAATGAATATTAGTAACCCAATTATCAATCATATTAATCAATTATCATCATCAAAAAATTATTGATCATGACGAACCCTTCAGAGGATTTATTTTTAACATATTAATACTTTTATTAACAAAAGCTGAATTGGGGAGGGAGAGAGATTAAATATTATCGCCGATTGAGGGATGTTTGTAGAAGAAAGGAAACAATTTGTGAAGGAATGGGGAAACTTGTGCTGTTTTTCTTCCCCGTTAGCAGCCTCGAGCAAACACCCTCCGATACCCCGAGCAAATACCCTCCGCTCAAGCGGACGTTCCCTAAACTTTATAAATAAATAACAATATTCTTGCTAAGGGTTGAGAATCTGACGACGGATTCGGTCGAGATGCGTTGATTCGTGAGGAAAAATCACAGAAAAGTAGGTTCAAAAGCGATTATGGTGAAAGAGCGCTAATAACTTTTACTTTTTTATATTTTTTAAATCAGGCAGATCTGGGCTGAAGTGGACAACGAGAAATAGGTGGGAAGATTGCATTAAGATTGTTCTGGGTTTGGGTTCCTGTCATTTGACGGAAGGACTTATTTTAAACCTAAAAATTAGAGATATCGGCATTGAGCCTTCGGATTCGCTAAGCGTTATTATTATTTTTAAAATTAGGAGTAAATCAATGAGGGTAAAAAATAAAATCAATATATTCGATGGTACTTCCTTAATCGTATAAATTAATAATAATTCAATGATGAAATAAATTATTAACTTTTATATGGTACTAGATGGTTTAGTGTCAGATTGAAAAATTGTTCAAATCACTGGAACTCCGATTGCAGTATAATCGTTATATTGCGTATTTTTCTTTCTTTTTCAATTCGCGCTCTTGGTATTTTATCTGTGTACTATATACTATTTCTTCTTCTGTGAAATTCAATTTTATATTTTTGTAGCGTTGTTTTTTTTAACACATTTTTAAACTTAATATAATTATAATAATTTACATAATTATAATAACTTAATAGTTGTTTTACTGAAACATTTCTAGTCCTTAAAAAAATTAAAACTTCCCAAACATTTTTAGTTTGTTTCGCTTATATTGAAGGTCTATTTAGAATACTTTGTACATCGGATTTATCTTCTATGGCCCCCTAAGATATCAGTTGTCCCCAAAAGCCCACGATTTCTGAGGATCCAGACAATTTCACAACTTAAATACTTTATACTACACTCTGCTTAACTTAACGCTTCATAATTATTATGCTCGTATCACATCTAATCAATTTTAAGGAGAGCTGAAATAGGATTTTGTTCTCTTTACTTTAAGCTTTTAATACATTTTATTTAAATATTGCGTCGATAAATATATTTAAAAAGTATTTTATTAATGTCTTTATAGAATTACGCAAAATAGGGATTTGATTGTCTTTATTGCCCTTATCTTAAACCTTACACGGGGGGGGGTAAATTCTTGTTTACCCTAAGGGATCGGCTGAGTACCTTCAGACCTCTCCTGATCTGAGTCCATATGATTCCATTCCCGAAAACTACAGCTCTCCAAGGACTTAACGAGGGTCCATAGGGCTTTGAGAGGGTCTGGGAAAAACCGGGATTTTATTTTTGGAGGTTTAGGCACTGATCACATCATCTCCTAGTTTACAACCATTTGGCTTATAGCGTATACAACTTTTATTTTTATTGTTTTCTAACCTCACTCAAATAGAAACTCAAACACCAATTCTGTATTGTTCTATCAAATCACATTATTCTAAGGTGCGACCTGTGGCCTAGTCTCTAGCATAACAAATTACTAAGCCCAAGATAGGTTCGTAGCCCGGTAGGTGGGTGGCCCTAGGAATTTTTAAAGGAAGTTAAAAATCCTTGGTTATGCCGTCCTTCGGAAGGGACGTTAAGATATCAGTTTATTTTCAGATTAAAATTTTCTAACTGATAAATGAATGATGTGTTTTTTATTTATATATAACTATATTTATATCATTATTTATATGTATTTCTATTATTGACGCTTCACTCATTCTGTTAGATATTTTTAAAAACAAATTATATTAGTTGATATTGTTAATATTTTTGT
The DNA here is from genome assembly GCA_964056705.1 of Troilus luridus. NCBI lineage: Eukaryota > Metazoa > Arthropoda > Insecta > Hemiptera > Pentatomidae > Troilus > Troilus luridus. Next base: position 67,699,885 of record OZ057415.1, read on the forward strand.
TTTATTTTCTGTTTTCTTTGTTTATACTTGGCATTTTAATTTGCATACATATAATTATTGTAATCTTATCTCTGTTATGTTTTATTTCTTGTACACTGTTATTTATTATTTTTTAAATGGTATCACTGGAATTAATTCGCAATGCTTTTTTTTCTGATTAATTCTTTCTCATTTGTTAATTCAATGGTAGTAATTAATTAAATGTAATACCATTATACTCTAAGACATAATAATACCCTGTATTGAAACCTGTATTGTTATTCTTACGGGACTTGCCCCAGAATTAATAAAGAATTTATTATTATTATTATTAAACCTGCATAGGGAAAATTTAGAGCTCCCACCTTAGTATCTTCTGATTAGCCATAGCAGCATTACACTTAATTAACTTCACTAAGTTAAATGAACAAACAACAAACCAAATTCTAATGAAAAAATTGTGTTTTGTTTTAATTTAATTTTTCTAGAATTTAACATTACTAGACTGAAATGAAAAAGAAAATGCTTGGCACTTGAAGCTACTTCAACACATATTAGACAAACGCTCTAAGCTCCCAATTAATTAATTAATGACTGTTTGGACCGATGGGGGCTAACGGAGTAGAGCTAAGTCACGCTATTTACGCTGTTACGAATGAAGTCATCCATAATGACTTTAATGTCCCATTTTTAGGTAATTTGGTCCGATCCCGACATCAGTCCTTTCATGACAAACTTTCTTCCCACTCATACCCACTAGTTTGAAATCTACCTCTTCAATTCCTGATAATCCTCCGATGCGTCTGAGAAGAAGATCGCATCGTGACCTTAGTCGAAATTGTTATTAGAATACTAACAGTGAATAGTTTCACCAATTTCCTTTATACTTTGTCATTATGTATCGTGTATTATATTTACTTGTTGTGGTGTTTATAATTATACAGTTTGAAACAAATAGTGATTCGAAGAAATATTTAATGTTACAATTATTTAATGGCCCCTAGTCCCCTTCCATTGTTCCCGAAGAAAAATAATTCAGACCCAGGGGATCCCAACGCTTTTCCCTAGTTAAGTCACTTTTATTAAAAGCCGGTGGCAAAGTGAGAGCCCTAAAGCCACAGGCTTTCAAAACTTAACTTACTGAAGTTGGCCATTCTTATATTTTACAATAGGTATCGTCGCCGCTTGAATGAACTGTATTATAAAATTGAGAGGTTGTGAACTTCAAACGTCTTCAAGCAGTTAGCATTTTAAGTTTTTTTTTATTCACTTCTTTTCCACTGTAGATAATTTTTCTTTTCTTAAATTTTCAGGACTGGTATTTGAGTTGCTTATCGGTATATCTGTCGAAGTGTTTGGCATTTCATGATATCTTCTCATTTTTTTATTATATTTTTAAGTTCTTATTGTAAAATCCAAATCATATATCGTCCAATTTGATGTGAATATGTAATTTTAGAAAATATAATTTTTACGTTTATTTATAATATAAATTTCATTTGTGTACATCAACTTAATTTATTGAATTATTGCTTAGGACATTTTTGAATAGAAAAAATAAATGATTAAATATCCCAACTGATATGTTCTAACCATTCCTGGCAAGATTAGGTATAACTTACTCAATAATTATTAATGTGCAGTGGCTTAAACTATCCATTGAACGATAACTGATCAAACCATACGGATGAATCCGTGAATGATGAATAAATTGATTTAAAAAAAAGTAAAATAAAGGGAGTCACTAGAGGTCTAGAGGTAACGGACCTTCTAAGGGCCAAGCTCGAGGGTTCGCAGCCCGGCATGTGGCCTAGGATTTTCTATAGGGTGTAAAAAATCCCTAGTTATGGAGTAGTTCGGAAGCGATGTAAAATTGGATCCCTGGCCTGTAGGCTGCCAGGTACTCGTTAAAGATTCGTATCTTAATTAAATATCGTAAAATCTCGCCTTAGCATCGTCGGATTAGCCTTAGTTGCATAATGTTGAGTTATATGTGTAAATAAATCTTCCGAAGGGTGCTAAGAGAACAAATAGACAAGGGATAGTCGGTTGTCTGTAGCGTAAATGGGAGGATTCCACTTGTCACAAGTATACATAATACCCGAATAACAATAAAAAAAATTCTGAAAAAAATTATAAAAAGTTTTTATTCTTAAATCACTTGTTTTTTTCGCCTTTGACGCATTTCCGAATCAATGAAGACATTGTTTTGTTTTTTTATCACGTTATAAAAGTTAAGATTATTTTTTCTAATCCTTTATCTTTCGAAAAGTTATAATTATATATGCGGTGAAATGTTCTGGTGGGCGTGTCTGCAGTTAGTTACATAATATAACTATCTCTTCGTTATTGATAAGATTATTTTTATATTGAGATAAAAGTGTATATGTGAAGGCAATAATGTAGATTATAAAACTCATTTTTGGTTTAAGAACAAAAAAAAAACTGTTTGAAATTTTTCCGGAAAAGAACTCTTTCGTAAAAAAAAAAAACCCTGTATAATTTCAACCCTTGAAGGATCTTAGGTTCAGTACATGCTAGAGACTGTACTGTTGCTACGACAACGGTTGTGTAGGGAGGTAATTCGAAACCACGCTCAACCACCAGGTTTTCCCCCAATTAAGGATACCTACTACTACTAGGATACCTGGGTGAGTCCCATGAGGGTCTCTAGATTCCACTGGCTCCATCCGTGGCTGTTAACAGACTTGGTTATTTATCTATCACATACGTATTCGAGCCCGGAAAACTTAGTATAGGAACTTTCTACACACTGAACTATCCCGCTCCTGTTATTATAAAATAATTTTCGAAGATTGTTGGGAGGTTCTCATTAAAAGCCTGAAAAAAATATTAAAGAAATAAAATGATTTTTTTAACTTTTTTTATAAGAACCTATCAATTATTCCTTCACTGTTTATAATTTGTTTATTTAGATAAACAAATAGACTATGGTTGATAAACCCAATAACACTATTGTGTTGACTATTGCAAAAAAATTGCTACTACTTCCCTTCAACGTGTACGTCCTTCAAGTTTCGGAACTATATCCAGTCGTATAATTCAAAATGCCGGACATTTTTTCGTCCGGTTGTGATCTAGGGGAATCAAATTCAGTTTATGTTCAGGGTTTCCTGAATTTATAAAAAGATTGTTTATTTTAGATGGTTCGCGAAGGCAGTCTTATTTTTGTACTTCGAATAAATATTTGTTATCTTATTTGTTTAAAGTACATCTTATTTACTATAATATAAGAAATAAAATAAAAAACACGAGAATTTTAGTGATCATTAGTTTCTTTATCAATTAAAATTTATTTTTATGTCTATTTTAATTGGAACGTAGTAAGATAATGGTGGAGATTTCGGTTCCCAACGGACCTTAACGCCTATCAATCGATAAGTTTGAATAATCATTGATATTATTCTTTCTTTTAATTTATGTAGTACTGATTAATTGGTGTCATTAGTTGTAGTTTTATTAATAACCATATAAAATAGCAATAACCGTGTTTAATTATAAATAATTTTTAAAAAGTGGCTTTAAATAAACATAAAAATCATTTGAAAAAATGAATAAAGGAAGAAAATTTTTTCTCTTTACATTTTTTTAGATCATTTGTAGAAACAGATACTTTAATTTTTAATTTAAAAGAAAGTTTAATTGTTTTATTTATTCAATTTTACCTTATCAAGTATACCCCATTTAAAGGAAATATATAAGAAATAAATTTACCATATACTCAATAATAAGCCAACTTTTGTTGGTGACATTTTTAGGGTGATTTTTTTTGTTTCGTTTATTAAAAATGTATTTTCGATTGTAATCTGCAATTTCATTTTTATTTATACCTTCTTCATTCATTGTAAACATATGAATACACGATTTTATGAATTTATCTAATAATATCAAAAATATATAAGTCTATTTCTATTTTATATTAGGGGATTAGTACATATAAAAATGTCTTATGTATGAAATTTTGAGTTTTTCAATTTTATTCTGATTATGATACAATTGTTATAATTTTTGATCCTATTGTTTGTGGATTAAAATCTTTAAAAAAAAATATTCTTTTAAAAATTTTTTAGAAAATATTCTTGAATAATTAAAAAAATTGTTATTCAGGTCACCTTTGAACATTTGTTTATTTAAACGAATTCATCAGTTATTTTAACCTCGTGATGTTACTCAGAAGTTTATGGTTTATTAGTAAACACATTTTATAGGGTTTAAAGCATCTTACACTGAAAATTTCTTTTTTATCAGCTTCCTTGGAAAATATTTACAAGGTTTGTCGACATTTCGATTCCCTCAATTTTTACACTTCCATACTGCGAGTATTTATACACCCTCTTTGAATGATGAAGGAGTAACTATTATCCGATTTCCAAGATGTCGTTGTATCCAGTTTAAATTCCAAAGAATGTTTTAATAAGTTCACAGGATTTGATGATTTAGTCACTTCAGCCCAAATGTTTCGTGACTAGTATTGTCTTGTTTTTTCCTGTTATTTTCGAAAAAAATTAATATGATTTTAATTTAAAAAATGTATCATGTATGATAATATATAAGTTTATTATTATATAAGATTGCGAATTATCATCGTTATCAATTGGATTTCTTATCAATCCGGATTGGTTTTCAAGTGTTTGTTCAGAGATTTTTTCGAGTGTATCCAACATTGTCTAAAAAAAAGCTTCTTTAAAAGTAATCGCTTATTATTTATATAATTAAATTTTAACTTTTTTCTCACATCCAGTTTAAAAGAATTTACTTATAAATAGCTGAGGAGAATTGAGGCCTTAAAAGGTTATAGAGAGTTTTTATTCTGAGTGGTATTCAAGGACTTTGGAAATTTGAATTTCATTTATCATGTCTTATTCATTTTTTCCTTCTGGTGACATTCAGACTGAAAGAAAACGTTAACAAATATTTCGGTCGTATCTATCACTTTTATTAATTAATTTTTGTTTCTTAATTACGTTCACCGTTATTGTGTAACCACCAATAAATTTAATTGTTGATGAGACATTAGAGAAAATGATTTTTGCAATGGCATAAATTATTGATACTGTAAAATGTAAACCAGATCTGAAAGTAGGCATGGCAGGCAGTGTTGCAAGTTTCACGCTGGATTGTTCCGGAGTCCGGTTGTGCTTGTTTGAAAAGCAAATACAAAAATTATTGTTTTATTTTTCTGAACAATAAAACAATGTAAACAAATTAACATTGTAAAAAATTGCGATGTAATATCGTTTACATGATTACATATGCATTAATCAGACAGTTGTGAATTATAGAGGAATAACTTTTTTATCTGATTAATAATAGATTTATCATTTCTTTTGTTTGTCACACATTAATAAATCGATGTAAAAATGCACTTTCTCGCGGTATTTGCTCAGTTTTTTTTTAATCCAATAAAAAATTCATTTAATTTATAAAAAAAAACTGTGCGATAAAGTTTTAATAACATTGAATCAGAAAAAAGTATTTTTTAAAAGTTATAACATTACATATTGCTTGGTTTGATAGAGTAAAAATAAGAAAAGTTATTCAAAGAAATTAAACTTCGTACTTCACTGTTTTTCTGTGTACATATAGTTATAGTCATAAATATAATTTTTAGACTATTATCAGGGGAAAGGGGTTGTAGATTCTTTAGAGCTTAATCATAAATTCAACTCATTAAACTCAGGTTGAGAATAAAAATTTGGCTGAAACGATGGCGCAAAATAAAATAAATTTTGCTTATTAATGTAAAATTAATTGACTAAACTTCCTGACCATTTTAACATTGCACAATACACATATAATCAACCTTTAGGTGTCTAGAGCCTTGAAGAATATAATAATGTAAAGATTTGTTTTTAATTACACTTTTAAAATTATTATATTTACAAAAATAAATAACAAAGGATTCGATATTGCTAAGGTAATTTTTTTCTGGACCATTTTTTGTTGATGCTTCTTAATGTAAATTTAAATGTTTACATAAACTTTTTCACTAAAAATTTGCTTGATAGAGTTAAATAATTTTACTTGAATGCATTTTATTTTATTTTTATTTATTAAGATTTGTTCCAAAGTTTACATTTGCATAATATATATTAATTTTCCTTTTGGTATATAATTTTGATTGCTGATTATATAGTTTTTTTTTGTACTTTTAAAATATTGTTATTGGTTGCCTGATAGAAATAGAAATTGTATGTTAATTATTTGTGATACAAGTAAATAGTTATACTTGAATGAATTTTTTTTTTATTGGTATTTATTATTACTTGTTTAAACTGTTTTATTCGCACTGAAGTTTTAAGGTCCACTTCACAATAAGTTCGCCTACCAGTTTTTTCGATTTTTTTATAATGTTTGAATTACATTTAGAATGTTTATTGGCATGATTTGTGATATTTTTAAATAGTTTTATTTTAATTAATGGTATTTATACTATTAATTTTTATTTCATTCTATAATTTTATTTACTGCAGCTACATTATTTTCTTTTTTTTTTTGCATTATTTATTTTTATAATTTGAATAGGAAAGTTTATTAAAATTTCGAGAGTTATTAAATATTTTTTCTTTAATCCATTTTAATTGTATTTATTAATATTTTTTCGTTAATTGTTATTTCGATCCATAACTAAATTTGCTGCAACTACATTATTGACGGGTTTTTTTCGATTGTTTATATTTTTATTTAAATTTTTCTGATGCTTCCTGATTTGAGTAAGAATTAGTATGGACGTTATGCGGAATATAATTAAATAATTTTTACTTGAATAAGTTTAATTTGAATTTTTTTATTCCATCAGATCATCTAATGATCACGTTTGTATAGTTCGGATTATATTTATTAATTATTATTTTAATACCTTTTATTGTTTTTTTTAGTTTTTGCATGCTAATTTTATTGTTAAATTGTGCTATTTGTTTACCGATCATTGCGATGCCATACTGGTAGGCTAAAGCCCTCTTAGGAACTTTCCTGTTGTCCATAATCCAGAGGCAGAACACTAACTGACTATAGCGGTGTGATTCTCCCACCACACTCCTCTCCCACTCTTGCAACTACTTGCTCCTCGTAAGCGATAGCTCTGTGGAATTCTTAACGATAATGTCTTTTTACATGCCTTCGGGTCGGTCATTGCGTGGGGAATAATAGGACAGGCTCCAGGTAGTCTAAGGAACCATGCGTGTGAATGATTTCATTCTAATAATTAATATTGAGGCTTTCCATAACCCTGTTGCCGATACCATTAACCTCTGTTTACAAACTTCCGTCCAGGGACCACTAACAAAACCCATATTCGCCAGAAGGCTCTTAACGCAATTTTCCCAACTACGTCCCCTAACTACCTGTCTACGTCTCAGACAGAGCTTATTAACTTTTTAGGAATTCTTTCGTTACCAACCAATATCAATGTTAGTGACGCTATCACTTGAATTATATTTTCTAGGTGCATGTTTTGCAATTTTGCATTGTGAAATTTTCTAAATTCTCCAGTAGTCACATCCTTTCTTGGACCGAATATTCTACGCAGCACCTTATTTTCGAATACCTTAAGATATAGTTCATCCTTCAGCGTTAGCGGCCACGGTTCAGACTCGAAGCGTGGAAGGTTGATGGTTTTAGAAATTCTGATTTTTAGAAATTAGAAAAGATTGGGGAGCTTATGGCTAAATGGCAGAGCGCTGAGTTGCCGTGCCGATGGTCCTGGTTTCAAATCTCACTTGCTGGCACACTTTTATTTAATTTGTTGGCGACCGGAGATGGATCCTATGGGATCTAGGACAATCTTTGGGCTCATCCAGCCCCCATAAAGTGGGTACTTAATACTCGTATAATAGGGGAAAATCTGGCGGCTGAGTCTGATCTAGGACGAATCACCTCCCTGCCCAACCGTTGTCCAAGAAACAGTAGAGTATCTTCCCTGTTATGAACCCAAGACTCTCCGTGCAATGTAATTGTACAGGATTTTTTTTTTATATGGATTAAGAACTAAAAAAATGTAGTTATAGAATTAAAAATGTTTAATAATAAAAGTAATAGTTATGACAGAATCACGAATATACAAAAAGATAATATTTAATGCAACTGTTCGCATTAGGTCTGCTGTAGCTGATAAGGATCCGTAGGAATCGCACATACCATATAATGTATGGTACATCGAACACACCTGCAGGTCAGCGAATTGACGTGAAATCGATACACCTTGCTATAATATAGATTCGGAAATAAATAATGATTGATTTTACTTTGTTAACCATAGGTTAGATTTCTTATCGAAGTGGTATAAGTCCATTTGGATAAAAAAAAAATCATTTACTTAGTCAAATGATTAATTAGTTCGTTATATGATTTTAATGATTATTATTTAGTAATATGATTTACAATGTATATAGGGTTTTAAACATCACACTTTGGTAAGTAGTATGTGATAAAATGTAAAAAAAAAATTGCCCGTTTGCTCGTATTTTTAAAGATCGTTCAAATGGAAACCTTTAGATATCGCGAAAATGAAAAAATGTTCTTATAGGTACCACTTTCAAAAATAACAGCTCATAAGGCAATTTCAATACATTCATATGTGTAGAGTAGTTTTTCTCTTGACCCGAATCTTGTCTTTTTCACCTTTTCTTAACATTTTCCTTTATCATATTCTTCCAATTTTATGGTTAACCTTTTTTCTCATATACGTAGTAAGGTCCATAAGTTTCCGGCCTTCCTGCTTCCCCTCCTTCAAACGTCCTATGCAGGTCCATGCCTGCTCACTCCATACCCATCGCCCGCACTTCCTCAGTCCTGTCCAGCCTTGAAGGCCTTATTTTTACAATGTTCAAACTCCATTATTACTATTATTATTCTGGCTCTATATTCCTGCAAGAACCTGGGCCTTTACCACCACAGCCAACCAATCTTTGCGATCCTCCATTATTTTCCTCCAGTCTTGAAAACCCAGCAGCTTTAAGTCCTCCAAGCTATCTAATCCGAAGGCGTCCTCTGCTTTGTTTGCCGTCTGGTTTCTCATAGGGCATTAACTTTGGTATCCTGTGGTCCGACATTCTTGCCACATGTTCCATTTATCTAATTCTGGCTTTCTTCATCAATGCCACCATGTCCGGCTCCCCATTACATCTCCGTTACTTATCCCGTTTTTTTATTTAAGAGTAATTATATTCAAGTAAGAAATGTTTTCCTATCCTCCAGTATCCTTTGATAATATCCCACTGACTCCAATAGATCAAATCCGACTATATAATACACACAAGACTATATTGCATACTTGACATCTTCATAAATGAGAGATGAGAAACTGCTCGATGTTTCAGACTACCGCAAAACTTTTACTAGACTTTAAGTGTAGAACTTTTGGTCTCCACCAATCCATCGGATTCCTCTCATTTCCAATCCTTACAACGTATAATCCTAAATTATTATTTACAAATTAAGTCATCCATTACGATCTATATTTCCATTTGTTACCGATTTGTCCCGAACCCGATATCTATAACCTCATATCGAACTTAGTTCCCACTAAAACCCACTAGTTTCAAACCTAGCTCTTCAATCACCTATAAACCTTCGAAGCGTCTGAAACAAATATGGCTTCGTGACTTTCTAAGTTGAATTTATCATTTGAGTACTACCAGTGGTCAATTTCTCTACTTTTCTTTATCCCTGTAATTATGTATCATTCATTATGTTTACTTGTATCGGTATGACACGGTTGTAAATTTCAATAAATACATTTAAAAAAGTAAGATCGGTGAGGAATTTTCAGGAAGGTCATTTTAATTATTTAATTTTAATAGTCATTTAATATTTCTTGTCGAGTTAAGAAACTAAAGGGAAAAAAAATCCCGGGACATTATGTTTTGAATACGAATATAAATACTGAACAATAACTAACATCTTAAGCCAAAACAAATTTACAAGTCAAAAAAATCAACTCAAACTAATTGTAAAGTGAACAGAAATGTTGAAGATACTCATTAAATATTTAACAAGGCCATATAAGATATACATAAAAAAGAAAATCATTAATATAATTTTGTCTTTTGGCCACATTCGACATGGCCTTGTTTTGTAGAGATATAATGTATTTAATTATACACCACAAGATTCCTGTTAGGCAAAGAAATCAATTCCTATATTTCAATTAAAATAATAATAAACTAGAATAATTAAAACAATAACAATTAAAGTAGATTAACTAAAATAAAATAATTAGTTTAATGATATTTGACTCAAATATTAAATTTTCTATTAGTTATTTAAATCACAATACTAGGGATATCACTCCAGTTATTTCTTATAGTTAAAATATTTTGACTCATTCGGAATATTAAACGCTGGAGGGTTAGATTGAGGCGTAGATGGGAGGATTGCATCAAGGGCCATCTTACGGATTTGGGTTAGGGCTTTACCCAATCAAAATATGTTTATAATTGGTTGTATCTTCGCCGAGCCTTGGATTTTGTTAAATATTTTATCAAGTATCTTAGTTTTTTAAACATAATTTTGACTTTGAAAATTACTTACTGGACGTTCCTGCATAAATTTGAAAGAGCAAAGCTCTTATGCTAGGCTTCATAATTTCTTGGTCCATCTTTTTGCTCAAATCACCATTTAATTATTCTGATTATATTCGTAATACAATGATTACTTATAAACCCACTTATAGAAGTTTCACAGCACGATAGGCCAGTCGATTTATGACTAGTTGTATTATAAATAATTAGTTTATAGTGAAATCCAGCTGTATTCAAACAAATGTTTTATTTTTTTTGTTTTTTGTTTTCTATTCAGTTTACTCTGGTTGTTCGATAAAATACTTACTTTGCCTGCAAATTATATGTTTACTGAGATTTTCCTAGAAAGAAAAAACTACAAGATAATATTCTCTCTTACCTGACAATCCCATTTGGTCGAACTGCTGCTGAAAAAAGAATTAATATATCTGCTTAACGGGTCTCAGCTCCGCTGTCCACAGATAAGTAGCACTGTCCTTGGAAGCTAACCTACTATGTCGCGTCTTGCTCAATAAATCAAAGATTTAACATATTACATATTTAATCACCTTACAATTAAAATATTTTTGTGTGAGGGTTGATGGTATACGAATTACCTAAAATGATCTTAAAATTAACTATCGGAATTGGAGAATTAAAATCAATTCCAACAAGTCCCATCAAATTACCTTTACCCTGCGCCGAAAACCCATGACTTCCTGTCCTACTGTATCCTTTAATAGTACTCAACTTATCCCTGTTGAACAGATTCGCTACCTAGGACTCAACGTAGACAAACGTCTTACTTGGAACCCTCACAAAAGACTGAAAAGACAAGAAACAGCTAGACGCTTCCGACTACTTCAACACATACTAGACAAAGCTCAAAGCTTCAGATCAATTACAAAAGACTTATTTATGTGACTGTTATAAGACCTATATGGACTTACGGAATTGAGCTATGGGGCTCCACCAAACCATCAAATTCCTCTCGTATTCAATCCTTGCAATCCAAAATCCTTCGCAAAATCCTAAACGCTCCTTATTTTGTCACAAATAAAACCACCCATAATGACCTGAACGTTCCATATGTTACTTATTTAGCCCATTCCAGATACCTATCATTCCATAATAAACTCCAGCCCCATCCAAACCCACTAGTTTCCATCCTTGCATCCAATTCCATCCCGGACAATCCTCCTTGGCGTCTGAAGAGAAGATGGCCTAGGGACCTTCTACAATAGAAATGTTATTAGAGTGCTGCCAGTGGGTAGTGCCTCTACATGTCCTTTGATGTATCTAGTTAGTCATATAGCCCTTGTACTAGATGTATATATTACAGTTGTACAATACAATAAAATAATTTAAAAAAAAAAAAAATTAATTATGTGGTTACATATCAGTTTATTTTAGGATCTTAAGGCTCCTACTTTATAGAGGCGGGTGAATCCCCGGAGTGTCTCCAAATCCCAATGGGTCCATTTCTGGCTGTTAAATGATTAAATAAATTATTTGCCATAGCCGGATTTGAACCTGGGACCTTCAGCACAGTAACTCAGCGCTCTACCACTAAGCCACTCCGCTTCCTTCTGTCTGTTTTTTATTTAGAGAAAATTCTATTTTCGATCTCAGGCCAAGTCCTTAACCCTTTGTTTTTTTCAACAAAAAACCTGTGCCACTATAACCCGTGTACGGGACTGGGGTTCCGTAGATGGTAGAGACAGTATTGTTTCTTGTACAACGGTTGTGCAGAGAGTTAATTTGTTTTCTCTACAACAGATTTATTTTTGTTTATTGAAAGAATCTTTTTTATGTGTGAATCTGGTTATTTCGTATGGTTAATAATTATATGAGGTTAATTAATAAACTTGTTTTTTTATTGTGTTGGACAAAATGGAGTTTTTGAAATGCCGCGTAAATTAATTTTTCTGTGCTGAATTTGCTTCTACAAAAAAAAAGGTATCAACCTGACATAAAGGCTGAAACTACTCGAAATAGAATGATGGAGCGATCGATGTGAGGAATTTTTTAAGTACCGTATTGAGGGAGTACTCCCCATTCATTCATTCGAGAAAAAAATGGAAGCTCCTCAAGTTGAGACTGATAAAACATATAATCACTAAAACATATTTTATAAGAACTACATGATCTTTATCGGGTGCAAGAAGGCTTAGTCCAAGAGTTGGGTTCAAATCTGGCTGTGACAGATAATTTATTTAATCTCTTAACCTTTGTGGATGGATTCATCGGGATTTGGACGCTCTCTTTGGGCTCACTCAGGCTCTATTAAGTGGATACCCAAAAATGAGGATACCCAAAAATGAGGTAAAAAGCTAGCGGTGAAGCCTGATCTCGTACAAATTACCTCCCTCCTGGGTCATAGTCCTAGAAACAGTACAGTACCTACCGCGCATTGAACCCAATACTCTTCATAGGGCGTTTAAGTTATCTAGTTGGACAAAATGGATTTTTCGAAGTGCCGCATTTCGAATTTGGTTCCTGAACCATAAACAAAAAAAAAAAAAGAAGGAACAACTAGTGATTTTTAAAGAACGGAGTAAATTAAAAAAGTTGTCCAATGGGACCGTGTAAAAAGAGTGTGTGAGAGAGAGGGAAGGGGGAGTGGAATTGGGGTGGGGGCAAGTTAAATATTTGATAAGTTGGCCCTAGAGCGCTAGAGTCTGTTATGGCTCTGGTTTACACTCAGCCCTGGAAGAGGACGAAGAATTCGATTACAAGAGCTGGAATGCCGAAAGCTAGCTCGCCAAGGGCTCCTCACTAACCCTGTTTCCGATCCCCAAATCGATTTAAACTCTGTCCCTTCTACAGAGTCCAAGGGAGGTAGGGCCCTTTTTTTTCTAAAGCCATTTTAGGAAATTTGATTTGCCCTAGAACCCTTATTTATACCCTTGCAGGTTTAATGTCAGGAGGCGAGAAGAATGTTCAGTTTCGGCCCCACTAGCTGCTTCACGACCCGTGGCTTTGGCTGCTTCTACTGTTACTGGACCGAATAGTCGGGGCTCAGGGTCCAATTTGTATCGCTGTTTGTTATTATTTCTATCGAGTGATTGATTAAACGAAAGAATTTAGTATGCGGTGAATTTATTTTTCGTTTTATTATATATCCAACAACAACCCAAGAAGGGGTTCAGTATCATACTAAAGGGTAGAGATCGGTTGTGCGAAGTGATAATCTACCACCAAGTTATTCCCCAAATTAAGGTATTGACTCTATAGAGAATGGTCTAGCACCAGAATGGTCTCTAGATCTCACAGATTTGTTTAAAAAATGAGTTCTAGTTGGATCTCCAGAACCCCCAGATTTTTAATAGATTAAATAATTTATTTGACACAACCGGCCTCTCGCATTCGCGGTCCCTAGAGTTCAGGAATACATCCAACATATTGGACTATCTCTCATAGATAATATGAGGCGATTACGATCTTTTTCACTAGTTCAGTCTAGCAATTTGGTCAAACACGAACGACTCTTTGCCGCATTATTTCTAATGATATTAGTCCGGTTCCGAGCCTGCGGTTTTGGGAGCATAAATCATTATTATCTTTTTTTATATACTTTATTCTCATTTTATAATAATAATTGATATTGCAAGTATAATTGATATTGCGGTCCCTAACGACATTAATGTAAGCTCAACTGTTGGAGAGAAACTTCGAAAGTATCAAGAACTTGCGGCTGAGCTAAAGGAGCTATGGATATGGAAAGCGTGATGGTAACACCTATTATAATCTCCACGAATGGATTGGTGGCTAAATCCACGGTGGAGGGCATTGAGAATCTAGGAACTCCGGTCGAGGTTTTGAAGGAGGCTCAACAGGCAGTTCTCCTAGACACAGCCAAGGTCGTAAGAAAAATTCTGAATGTTTAAAGAAGAATAATATTGTTACGGGCTACTGGGTGTAAAATGGACTAAACTATTACTTAATTCAAGAATCTAATATTTATTAACAAATTAAAAAGAATACAATGAGATTATTAAAAACAACTAAATTATTAAACTAATATCAATTTACAATAACAATATTCTACTAAATGTTATCTATTTCTAAAATAATATACAAATAATATAAGATATTGTTTATACTAAGTAACTAAACTATTTATATAAATTTGTACAAATACAATAATATTACACTATAGTTTACAATTACAAATTAACACTTACAGTTCGCTAACTAAAGTCCACCGACCGTAAGACTCTCCAAATATGAAAAACTGCCACACAGTTTATTACACTTATTACACGGCCACTAATTGTCACTGTTGCTCACTAAGCACTTATTACAGACTGATACTAACTCACTGTAACTCACGCACTATCACTAGTTAACGACTGCTACTCACTGGCTTATTACTTCACTGCTTATTACTCACTCGTCTTATTACTACTGCCGCGGCCGAAAACGCTGTCCTTTTTATATAGGCAAGGTAGGTCGTGGTGGGGCATTACTCGGAACACGGACGAGGACCACCTAGACCGATCTAGAAGGCTCTACGCCATTCTATAATCCCTTCCGCTTAATCCCATTGTTTGCCTAATCCGCTCTAGGCAGATCAGAAGCCGGTCCTACTTCCCGCTCTGACCGTAACACTGACCCCTCCTTAAAAGTGCTCTGCCCCAGAGCATAGTCCGGAGAAATCGGTCGGTCATGAGCTTCCCTCGATGGAGACGCATTTCCTTTCCAGGGGTTGAACGTGCACACCAATATGGCGACTCCAGAGTTGGCGAATATCTGTTCAAGCATGTTCCTGACAACCTTCCACTCAAGGCCGTCATATCCACAGCCCAACTTAGGGATCGCGAGCTTGGTGACACGCAGTCTCAGAAGCTTACTCCGCAGGTCGTCGAGGCTTCGCCGCAGTGCGTCATATGTGGGCTTCTGATCAGTAGCACACTTGGTGACTAAGTAGAACAGGTGTCGTCCTTCGTGCGTATGGTGGAGTGCTTTCCCGACGCTTGGTCCTTGGCGTTCCAGTTCCTCAGTTCCAGCAAACTTCTTCCTGAAGACCGTTGCAATCCCTCGGGAAGTCCTCAGATCTTCGGCGACACAATGGGCCAGAGAATAGTCCGCGGGTAACGAGAAGATATCTCTGTATACTGTCTGAGTTACTCCACGGGAACCTTGTACATTAGGTTGTGCAACTGATACCTTACTGGTCTCCACGTTGTTGAGGTACCTGACTTGCTGGTCTTTTGTCGGGCCATGGTCTCCTTTGTATGGGGCCAGTCTATTAAAATGGACTACCCTGGGTTTTCCTTTTGGCTGCTTTCTGATCCTATAGATGACGTCGTTTATCCTATTGATGATCTCAAACGGGCCATCCCAGGAGTTCTGAAGTTTAGGTGAGTAGCCTCGCCTTCTTCGAGGATCGTGTAGCCAGACCAAATCTCCAGGTTGGAATCCACCTTTCTCTGCCCTGATGTCGTAACGCTCCTTCATTCTGTCACTGGCTCCCTGGATGTTTACACGAACCTTCTCGTGGATGTTATCCATCCGCTTCCGTAGATTCGTGACGTACTCCTCTCCGGCAACTTCCTCATTAGGCTTGAACCCGAATTTCAGATCACAAGGCAAACGAAGTTCTCGGCCGAACACCACATTTGCGGGGGTCTGCCCCGTTACTTCATGGACTGAACTGCGGTAGGCTAACAGGAACAAGTGAAGATACTGGTCCCAGTCCCGCTGATGGTCGGAGACCACTTTAGACAAATATCGACCCATTGTCCTGTTCATGCGCTCCACCATGCCATCCGATTGAGGGTGAAGAGGCGTCGTCCTGGTCTTCCGTATCCCCAGTGCTTCGCACATTCCGGAGAAGACTGCAGACTCAAAGTTTCTTCCCTGGTCAGCGTGAAGTTCCATGGGTACTCCAAACCGGCTGACGAGCTGCTTCACAAGTACGTCTGCAACCGTGACTGCCTCTTGATTCGGAAGGGCATACGCTTCCACCCACTTAGAAAAATAGTCCATGGCCACGAGAATATATCGGTTGCCTTCGTCCGTCACAGGGAAAGGGCCAGCGATGTCAATCGCTATCCTCTCGAACGGTGCTCCCACGTTGTACTTCTTCATAGGGGCCTTCTTTCTTCTTGTTGGTCCGTTAGAAGCCGCGCAGGTCGCACAACGCCTGCACCAGTCCAACACGTCGTCCTTAAGGTTTGCCCAGTAAAAGCGTTCACGAACTTTTTCCAATGTACGGTGAACTCCAAGATGGCCGCCAGTTACACCGTCATGTAGTTCCCTAAGCACTTCGGGCACTTTATTCCTTGGAACGATGAGCTGTAGCCTACGCTGATCTCCTTCCGCGTTCTCCAATGCCCGTTTCAGCAGCCCGTTGTCCACTAAAATGGAGTTCCATTGGGCCCAGTACGTTTTTACATTCTTCGACATTGGAGCAAATCCTGCCAGGTTGGTCTTCCTTGCCCCGATATTTTCCATTCCTTTATTTGTTTTAAATCCGGGTCCTCGTCCTGTTCCTTTGAAACCTCTGCATCTTGCCAACTGTCCATGACAACTGTAGTCCTCAACACCACTGCCTGCTTCTCTTCTTGTCGAGAACAATGCTTGCAGCCTTCATCACAAGGTCTTCTTGACAGTGCATCCGCATTCCTGTGGCTCGTTCCAGAACGATGAGCAGATCCAAAGTCATACTCTTGAAGGCGCTCGATCCACCTCGCCACTTGTCCCTCTGGTGACTTGAATCGCAGCAGCCACATTAGAGCCGCGTGGTCCGTTCTCAGCAGGAACCTTCTTCCGTATAGATATTTATGGAAGTGCTCTATGGATTTTACTACTGCCAGAAGCTCTTTCCTTGTGACACAGTAGTTGCGTTCCGGAGCTGAGAGTGCTTTGCTGAAATATCCAATCACCCTTTCTTCTCCGTCTTGGAGCTGAGAGAGGACACTTCCAATGGCGATGTTGCTGGCATCTGTGTCAAGTATGAACTTGCCCTCGGGACGTGGATAGCTCAGAATAGGAGCACTACTCAATTTGCTCTTCAGCTCCTCGAAGGATGCCTGGCACTCGTGATCCCAATGAAAAGTCCTTTTCTCCTCGGTTAGCCTGGTAAGAGGTTTTGCGATGTTAGCAAATCCTTTCACGTACCTCCGGTAATAGGTGCAGAGCCCGAGAAAACTTCTCACCTGGTGCTTATCTCGAGGTACTGGCCAGTTGGTGATCGCTGCTATCTTCTCTGGGTCAACAGCAACTCCGTTGTCTGACACAATATGCCCCAGGTAGTTGACTTGCCTTCGGAAGAGATTACACTTCTTCGGGTTCAACTTTAGGTTTGCTGCACGCAGTCGTTCGAAGACCTTCTCCAGATTCTTCAGATGGTGAGCGAAGGACTTCCCCAGCACAATGATGTCGTCTAGGTACACCAGGCATACTTCCCAAGAGAGACCTCTTAACACGTTTTCCATCAGCCTCTCGAATGTGGCAGGAGCATTGCAAAGCCCGAACGGCATTACTGTAAACTGCCAGAGCCCAGTGCCAATTGAAAACGCCGTCTTCTCTTTATCTTCAGGTGCCAATCCAACCTGCCAATATCCACTGCGGAGATCCGCAAGCCGTAAATGTAAAACCGAGTTTACACCCCTCTAGGGTGTCCAGCGTATCGTCAATCCTGGGAAGCGGATAGCTGTCCGTCTTGGTGACATTGTTCAGAAGACGGTAGTCTACGCAGAACCTCGTTGTGCCGTCTTTCTTCTTCACCAATACGACAGGAGACATCCAGGGGCTACTCGAAGGCTCAATGACACCATCAGCCGCCATCTCCTTTATGATCTTCTCGGCGTCCTCCCGTTTGGCTAACGGCAGCCTCCGCGGGACCTGTCGGATGGGCTTCGCATCCCCGGTGTCAATCCTGTGCTGGACGATATCCGTTCTGCCCCGTGGTCCTGGTCCGATCTCGAAGACGTCATGCCATCGGATAATCATGTTCTTCACTTCCTCGCTCTGTTCAGGTGAAAGGTCGTGGCATGACTCGTTAACAAATCCTTTTAGTTCTTCTGGTAGTCCTCGGAGCTCGGTGGGACGACGTTGCAGCTGACGAACCACTGAGGTAGCGGTTGTACACTCCCCGACCGGTGTTCCTTTCTTCAGCGTTACCGGGAAGCTGTTCAGGTTCATTAGCCGGATTGGAGTGGTCCGTCCGACCTTGATGAGAGACCTGGCAACAAGTACGCCACGTCCGATCTCTTGTTCTTCGTGCCTTCCGGGTTCAAGTAGTACACATTGACCCTCCGGTAACTGTCCTTCGACCGTCCCATGGGTCAGGATTTGGCTCCGTGCAGGTAATGTGGTGTCTTCTAGTAAGAGCACTCGTGCGTAGAGGTCCTTTCCCTGCCGAAGGATGACTTCCTCGTCTCCCAGCGTCATCACACCTCTTGCCATATCCAACTTAATCCCGTATTCGATCATCGAGTCCGTGCCTAATATGACATCTTCATCGATTTCTGCCACGAGAGCACCGTGCCTCAGATGTTGACCCCCGATGATGAAGGTGGCAACTGTCTCCCCGTAGACCTTGGCAGGCTGTCCCGTGGCGGTCCGTAATGTCCAAGTGGTTGGTAAGACCCTCTCAGCGGGAACTATCTTCGAGTTCAAAATTGTCATGGTTGCGCCAGTATCCACTAGAAGACTTCGCAGCTGCCCGTTCACCATCCCATCAACGTAGAAACTGTTCGTTCTGCTTCCTATTGACGCAATCCTGATGGTCTTCCTGGGGCCTTTGACGTTACGGGTTGACAGTTGCCCCCTCCCATCAACCCTACTTAGTTTTCCTGTGGCTTTTCTTGCTTCTTAGATGGACACTTGCTTCTAGGGTGTCCAAGTTGGCCGCAGCTCCAACAGCGTATCTCCTTCTTACGGGTCCTGAGAGCCTCCAAAACTTTCGTTACTATGTCCTCGACGCTGGGGTACGCATTTGGCTCCGCTTCTGCTGCTCGTACTCGCGCATGGCCCCGTACAGACTGCCTAACAGCCTCGAACTCCATGGCCTGGGATAATGCGTCTCCCAAAGTTTTCGGCCTGGCGAGCTTCACTGCTTGCTGTGTCTCTGGATCCCGAAGTCCATCCAGGAATTTGTCGACAGCCAAGCTTTCGTAAACATCGTCGGTGACCGATGGATAGGCGTTCCTCACCAGCCGGGCAATATCCGCTTCAAATTCCTGCAAAGTCTCGTTGGTCTTCTGGACCTTGCTTCTCAGCTGTGAGCGATACAGCTGGTCCATGTGGCGGTGGCCGAAACGCATCTCCAGTCTTCTGATCAGCTCCCCGTAGTTGGACCGCTCCGACATGGGTATCCCCTGCAGAACTCCCAAGGCGTCTCCACGCAAGGCCAGGCACAACGCTGAAGCTTGGGTCTCCTGTGACCACCCGTGGATCGAAGCCGCTGTCTCGAAGAGAGTCATGTAGTCCTCCCACGGCGTCTTTCCGTCGAATACTGGAATGGTGTTGTGAGCTGGTGGCGTCCCATTATTGGCGGGCAGAATGGTTTTATGAAGACTGACCTCGGGGGAACTGTCGGTGTCGTTCATCGGTGGGTTACTCATACGTCCCTCTAGAGCTTCTACTCTTTGCCTAAGTTTGCTTTCAACTGAATTCAATTTTTCTCCTAACCTAGATTCTACATCAGCTACTTTTATATTTACATCGGCTAACTTATTATCTACATTAGCTAACTTATTATCTACATTAGCTAGCTTATTATCTACATTTTCCATTAACTTAGTCTCTAATGTGCCTAACTTAGACTCTAATGTATCCATTAAATCATTTTTTACAGTACCTAGCTCATTTTTAACAGTTCCTAAATCATTCTGTAAATTACCTAGCTTATTTTCTACATTGCCTAGTTCATTTTTAACAGTACTTAACTCAGTACCTAACTCATTTTTAACAGTGCTTAATTCATTTTTAAAAGTTGCAGACAACTTGATTAAATCAGTTTCAAACAGAACGTCATCTGGATTTTCCCCTAACTCTACAAAAAATTGACGCAAGCGATGTTGCAGTACACTTTTATTTCCGGAAGAATCCAGATCACGTTCTTCTAATTCCCGTTTTAAATCTGCAACTTTTAAATCCATTAATTTAAGACTTTGAGAAGCCATTTTTCATACAGTAGCCCAATAATTACAAAATAATAACAATTACACAAAATATCCCACTTCTGACACCAATTTGTTACGGGCTACTGGGTGTAAAATGGACTAAACTATTACTTAATTCAAGAATCTAATATTTATTAACAAATTAAAAAGAATACAATGAGATTATTAAAAACAACTAAATTATAACATATAACATAATAACAGTCGGGGCTCAGGGTCCAATTTGTATCGCTGTTTGTTATTATTTCTATCGAGTGATTGATTAAACGAAAGAATTTAGTATGCGGTGAATTTATTTTTCGTTTTATTATATATCCAACAACAACCCAAGAAGGGGTTCAGTATCATACTAAAGGGTAGAGATCGGTTGTGCGAAGTGATAATCTACCACCAAGTTATTCCCCAAATTAAGGTATTGACTCTATAGAGAATGGTCTAGCACCAGAATGGTCTCTAGATCTCACAGATTTGTTTAAAAAATGAGTTCTAGTTGGATCTCCAGAACCCCCAGATTTTTAATAGATTAAATAATTTATTTGACACAACCGGCCTCTCGCATTCGCGGTCCCTAGAGTTCAGGAATACATCCAACATATTGGACTATCTCTCATAGATAATATGAGGCGATTACGATCTTTTTCACTAGTTCAGTCTAGCAATTTGGTCAAACACGAACGACTCTTTGCCGCATTATTTCTAATGATATTAGTCCGGTTCCGAGCCTGCGGTTTTGGGAGCATAAATCATTATTATCTTTTTTTATATACTTTATTCTCATTTTATAATAATAATTGATATTGCAAGTATAATTGATATTGCGGTCCCTAACGACATTAATGTAAGCTCAACTGTTGGAGAGAAACTTCGAAAGTATCAAGAACTTGCGGCTGAGCTAAAGGAGCTATGGATATGGAAAGCGTGATGGTAACACCTATTATAATCTCCACGAATGGATTGGTGGCTAAATCCACGGTGGAGGGCATTGAGAATCTAGGAACTCCGGTCGAGGTTTTGAAGGAGGCTCAACAGGCAGTTCTCCTAGACACAGCCAAGGTCGTAAGAAAAATTCTGAATGTTTAAAGAAGAATAATATTGTTACGGGCTACTGGGTGTAAAATGGACTAAACTATTACTTAATTCAAGAATCTAATATTTATTAACAAATTAAAAAGAATACAATGAGATTATTAAAAACAACTAAATTATTAAACTAATATCAATTTACAATAACAATATTCTACTAAATGTTATCTATTTCTAAAATAATATACAAATAATATAAGATATTGTTTATACTAAGTAACTAAACTATTTATATAAATTTGTACAAATACAATAATATTACACTATAGTTTACAATTACAAATTAACACTTACAGTTCGCTAACTAAAGTCCACCGACCGTAAGACTCTCCAAATATGAAAAACTGCCACACAGTTTATTACACTTATTACACGGCCACTAATTGTCACTGTTGCTCACTAAGCACTTATTACAGACTGATACTAACTCACTGTAACTCACGCACTATCACTAGTTAACGACTGCTACTCACTGGCTTATTACTTCACTGCTTATTACTCACTCGTCTTATTACTACTGCCGCGGCCGAAAACGCTGTCCTTTTTATATAGGCAAGGTAGGTCGTGGTGGGGCATTACTCGGAACACGGACGAGGACCACCTAGACCGATCTAGAAGGCTCTACGCCATTCTATAATCCCTTCCGCTTAATCCCATTGTTTGCCTAATCCGCTCTAGGCAGATCAGAAGCCGGTCCTACTTCCCGCTCTGACCGTAACAATATAAAAATCAATAAATAATATCTGGAGATGGTTGGACTTGTCTCCCATCTCAGTTTTGAGCCCGCGAATGCGAGAAAAAAAATAGATAATAATAATGTAGCTTTATTGACTTCATATGCTTACTACAAAGCCTTAGGAGGTGAAATGGAGTTCAGCTCCAAAATATAATTTTACAGAATAGTAACAATATAAAATAAAATAACCAACAGTCTATCTATACGAAATTACGAGCCCCTCATTCTATACGAAAATAATACCATTCCGCTTCCTTAATTGCACGAAATTTTGGACAAAATTCGACTTAAAAACTAATTCAATAGGGCTTTAGAAATTAAGTTTCCCACATTATTACCCGTTACAAAAATCTATCATATATTTGTTTTTATACTTTCAATAGACAAGAATATACAATATGGATCAGTAGGAATTACAAGATGTGTTTCTGACAACATGCGGAATAATTACCCCTAAAATATTACCCAATTAGTGGACATGGTGTCCTTTAGCTCCGGGGCACAGATATAATGTTAGTGAAATCGTAAATAATATGAATCGTATAAAATAAAGAATATATTTTAAGAATTTAACATAAAGTTTAGAATATGATTGTATATAATGGATAAAAGTGGTAGTTGTGGTGAGAGCGTCGCCCTGCGCAACCTAAGTCTCGACTATAACAACACCCTGAGATCAGTCCCCCGCCTTTGTTATTAAGATAACCGACTTAGGGCTCTTCATCTCACATAATTGATCTTCCCGAGGTGAAATTGAATCCTCTTCAAAATTAACTTTAAATTTTATTGTAACCTATTCAAAACACTCTTATGCATTATTCAATCCCGATTTTTTTTTATCTAATTCATTAAGTAGGGAAAGATCTGTTTTGAATAATTGTATTATTTTCCGAAAGGCTGCTTAATATTATAATTTAAATTATCATGTTTGAATTTTTTAAAGTACTGTATCCTTATCTTATACTTTTCTTTTGAATTTTTAACACGCCTAGCTTCGCCTGTATGTATGTAACGGAATCTTTGAACTCGATTTTCGGCCTCTTTGAAACGGCGAATTAAATTGGAACTTTGGGGGTCTACTAAACCATCCAACTCATCTCGTATCCAATCTTTACAATCCAAAATCCTTCGTATAATCCTCAATGCTCCTTATTATGTCACAAATAAACTCATCCATCATGATATTAATATCTCATATGTTGCTGATTTGGCCTGAACTAGATACCTAACCTTCCATGACAAGCTCCATACACACTTGAATCCGCTAGTCTCTACTTGCTTCCCATACTATTCCTGATAACCCTCAAAGGCGTCTGAAAAGAAGATGGCCTCGAAACCTTCCACTATAGAACTTTCTTGGAGTGCTACCGATGGGTAGTTTCTCCCCAAGTGTTTTTCATGTCATATTATTCATATTAGCAGATTTACTTGTAGTATTATTATAGTTGTAAATATAAATAAGTCATATTAAAAAAAAAAAAATTGGAACTTCGCACACTTCTCAAGAATCGTTGACAAGACAATTGTTTAATAAGTTTACCTCGTTATCCTAACCAGGATCTTTAAGTATTAGCAACTTTACCGGAAGGATCCTCCCTATAAAATGGATACCCTTAATTAAGGGAAAACTTGGCGTATGTGGGTTCCACACACAGCCGTTGCCCTAGAAGCAGTACTTTCTCAACCGTTTACTGAATCCAAGATCCTTCATGGGTTATTTTTTTCCTATTAAAGGGCGTTTTTAAGTTATTTTATTAATTAATTATATTTTTATTATTAAAATTAGTTTATAAGTGACTAATGTGAAGGACTTCAAGTAAAAAGACAAAGCCTCGAGGAGATATATGTAGTGTTTTTGGAGACAATGGGGTGATCTCTTGGTTGACATCAATCTCCAAGCTAGAGGGCCTCAATCGTTTTATCTCTAATCTTGCCCAGATCCTACTTTATCACTTAGGGATTTTCTTGTATTCGGCCTCTTGCCATCTGGTTTATTGGGGGATCGGACTAGCTTCTTCGATTTAAAAAAAATATATATAAATTGAAATTTACAACTGTATTATGCCAATACAATAAGTAAAGAAAATATAAATTAACGATTTATAATGACATGAGATAAACACAAGTAGATAAACTACACACAGGTAGTAAACAAATTCACTAGGAAAATTCAACTTAAAAGGTCACGAGGCTTTCTTCAGAATCTTCTTTTCAGAAGCTTCTGACTTTGAGTAGGAATAAAGTTTATCGTGAAAGAGTTGATAAAGGGGTCGGTATACATCAACAAATGAATATTAAGGTTTTTGTTTATGATTTTATTCATAACAAACTAAGGAGCGTTGAGGATTTTGAATTTTAAGGATTAGATAAGAGAGGAAACTGATGGCTTAGTAATGCTCCAAAGGTCTACTTCTTAAGTCCAAATAGGTGTTATTGAGGTCATACATGCGAATCTTTTGTAAATAATTGGGAACTTACAGTACAGGAATGTTCATATCGTTGTGTACAGTGTGGTTCCAAATAAACCAAGGAGCATTGACAATTTTTCTTAGAATTTTGGATTGTGTTGTCAGTATCTCTAGGTTGTGGAGGGAGATGATTTGTCTGAGAT
This sequence comes from Troilus luridus, assembly GCA_964056705.1. NCBI lineage: Eukaryota > Metazoa > Arthropoda > Insecta > Hemiptera > Pentatomidae > Troilus > Troilus luridus. The sequence goes on from OZ057415.1 coordinate 67,724,953, forward strand.
TACGACTGGCTCACACGCCAGAGTTTCCCTAAATCAAGGGTACCCATTTTATAGAGGCTGGGAGTAGAGTTGCCATATCCGGCAACATATCCAAGATCAACATATAATAGGACATGTCCGGAAATATCGGTCTAAGTCCGGAATGCGGGGGGAATTCTAAGCCGTCCGGATTTTCTACAATTCAGGTAAAGAAATAAATGAAAAATCAAATAAACTCAAGATTTTTATTAAAAATCAAATTTACATTATTATTAAGATGAGAGTTCTTATATTTTGTGCTCCGAGAAATACTTTTTAACACTTCCGGATCGTTCATAATAGTTTTATAGAACATTTCACAGGACATATTAAAAAAAAAAATTATGTAAAATACTGGACTATATATAAATCTTCAATTTTCATAAAAAAAATGGTTAAAAAAACAGTCTGTATATATTCTTAATTTATTAAAATTATTAGACGTTTCGACAAATTTATTTCACTTTCAATCTTTCTGAAAAAATTCGTCTGCATCAATTAACAATCATATATAACTTTAAAAAGTTATAAGTCACATAAAATGCATTTTTAATGTCGTTTATATATATATATTTATATATATATATATATATATATATATGTTTTCTTGAGGATACGTTATCCTCAATGGTAAAATTTTAATATATTACACATACTACTTACTCTCACGAGAAAATACTAGAATTAGCTTCGTTTTCTCACAAAACGACATTAACATTATATTTAAAAGAATGTCCGGAATTTTTTCAAAAAGCGGAATTTTCATTTTTTGATCTGGTAACACCAGCTGAGAGGGACCCAAGAGGATCTGGATATCTCGCTTTTGCTCCAACTAATGAGTGGTATTTATCTGAAAAAAAAATTGACAAGTTTTAGAAAAGTGAATAGTTTATTAGATAAAGGTCTTAATCCCATCACGTTACATTCTCTGTATTGAAATAACAGCTCTAAAATTTACATGTTAGAATAATATGGACCTTTTTTTATTTTTTAACCATTTATGCATTTCATTTAAATTCAGAAACAGTGCTATATTTTGTGTAATTACTTAAAAATGCCAGGCTTAGTTTTAAAAATTACTGATCGAACCGATCTATCGATCGATCCGTAGCTATACAACTCCGATACAATATTACATAGAGCTTTTTATATAATATAAAGATAACACCAACATTTATTAATATAATGAAATGAAAAACGAATCTTGAAATATTTTATGATTAGCTGATCTTCAAGGATTCTTACTGAAACAAGTATATCATTAAAATTCAAAACGAAGCTATTTCAAAAAGCTTCCAAAAGTATCCGATTCACTTAAAACCCAATAAAAGATGTGTTTAATCGTCCTACAGAGGAAACATTTCATACAAACCCATGGGACTGTCACTAAGATTTTTCCCGTACAATAGAGAAAAACCTATTTTCGAAGATGAATGTTAGTTTTTCCTTCTAATAACCCATCCTATTATGTATCGCTTTATCAGCTTTTCTGTAAAATAGATCCATGCTAATCAATGATAATTATCTGTGGGGGGGGGGGATTAACTTTTATCTTTAGTTAGTATAAGGTAGAAAAAGGTTAACATTTTTCCGAATACTTATATCCCCAGAATAGTGCTGAACAGTACTTATGAATGAGACCTTTTTTTTTTTTTTGTCTATTCTCCGTTGTTAGGGGAAACATCATTCCGCAGCAATTATAACATAATAATTAAACATGAATGTTTACCCTAAGAAACGTCGTAATATGATTATTGTTACTAAGGATCCCGGCGCTTTCATGACAGTAGCGAGGATAATGTCATTGGAGCATTGCTTTTTGCTTGTTAACCTCCTCGTGCAAGAAGTTGTTGAGACGCGGCAAGAAACAGCTCTCCGACGATGTTCTTTGGGTCGGGGCGCGCTAACCTAGTCAGTACTGAGGGGAACTCCATTATCTTCGCGTTAGGTTAACTTGTTGTCGGCTTAACAAGGCTGGAGCTTAAACCAGTTGGAAAATCTAATTTCGTGGTGATATTTTTTGTCTTTTATGTATTCCAGTCATATGAATATGTCACAGCTTTTAAGCTTGCATCGACTACGCTATTACACAGCTTTCTCTTTGTGAAGTGGACTTATTACATTTATGCCCTGGAGGAAGATTGGCCATGCTTGGAAAGGATTAATTACATATGTTTACTTCCACTACCCACAAATTTGTTCAAAGCGTACTACATCCGATTTATATATTTCTCGGTGTAATATTGGTATTACTTTCCAGTATATAGTTATAAAGAATGGGAGCGGAGTGGCTCAGTGGTAGAGCACTGAGTTGCCATACAGGAAATCATTGTTCAAATCCCGCTGCGGGCAAGACTTTTATTTAGTCTGTTTGCACCCAGAGAGATAAAACTGTACAGTCTCTACCATGTACTGAACCCCAGACCCGTTCACGGTTTGTAATGGTACAGTTTTTTTTTTTCTATATGGTTATAAAGGTTTATGGTATAAGGCGGTAGAGTTCTACAGTGCTGAGTTGCCGATCCGAAGTTCCCGTGTTCGAATCCGGCTGTGCTAGGTAGTGTATTTATTCTTTTAACATCGTGGAGACCCTTCTGGGGTCCACCCTGCCTCTATAAAGTGGGTATCCCAAGGGAAAACCATGTGGTTGAGGGCGATCTCGGAAAAACCATCTGCTCAGTCTTAGAAATAGTACAGCCTCTACCATCCACTGAACCACTACAGCCTGTCATTTTTTTTCTTGTTTTAGAGGACTTTTAATTTTTAGAACTCGTCCAAAGACTTTAGAATTTAATTCAAGGCGAAAATTTGAAACTAATTTTTAGAGCAAGATACAGTACACTAGAGCATCGATTATCCGAACGTTCAATTATTCGAACTGATTTGCGGAAAATATATTAATATTGCAACTACTACCAGTACTAGTTCTAATATTACAACTTTCTTTGTGTCAAGAGCTTTTAATTTTATTTTAATTAATCCCTTCACTTCCAAGTATGATGATGACACATGTGTGTTTCGTCCGATTAGCCATAGCAGCAGTAAGTGACGTTAAATAAACAACTATCTAACCACATGTGTGTTATCAGTCAATAGCGACCCATATATTGCATCCCAATCCCTTCAATCACATTTATCAAACCTCGAAGAATGGTGTCGGGATTGGAGAATTAAAATCAATTCCAACAAGTCCATGAAATTACCTTTACCCTTCGCCGAAAACCCATGACTTTCTGTCCTACTGTATCCTTTAACAGTACTCCACTTATCCCTGTTGAACAGATTCGCTATCTAGGACTCAACTTAGACAAATGTCTTTCTTGGAACCTTCACACAAGACTGAAAAGTCAAGAAACAGCTAGACGCTTCCGACTACTTCAACACATACTAGACAAACGCTCAAAGCTTCAGATCAATTACAAAAGACTTATTTATGTGACTGTTATAAGACCTAAATGGACTTACGGAATTGAACTATGGGGCTCCACCAAACCATCGAATTCCTCTCGTATTCAATCCTTGCAATCCAAAATCCTTCTCAAAATCCTAAACGCTCCTTATTTTGTCACAAATAAAACCATCCATAATGACCTTAACGTTCCATATGTTACCTATTTAGCCCATTCCAGAAACCTATCATTCCATAATAAACTCCAGGCCCATCCAAACCCACTTGTTTCCATCCTTGCATCCAATTCCATCCCGAACAATGCTCCTAGGCGTCTGAAGAGAAGATGGACTCCGGATCTTCTTTTATAGAAATGTTATTAGAGTGCTGCCAGTGGTTAGTTCCTCTACATGTCCTGTCACGTATTTATTTATTCATATAGCCCTTGTAGTAGATGTATATATTGTACAGTTCAATAAAATAAAAAAATGTATCAAAATTTTTTTAAACTTAATTAATCATGTTGCGCATGTACTTATTAACATTGGCATTTATTTGTTTATCTTGCGTCAACTACTCAATAAAATAAAGATATTTTTTACAAACGTGGTGATTATATGGCATTTTTTTTTTTTTAATGAATCCCATTTATCCGATTGTACACCCAACAACAGTTTGGATTATCAACTCTCTACGTTAATTGTAAAAATAGTTCATGTCCAAAATAACTAATAATAATGATAAATAAATAAATTCCTTGAAGACTTTCAACCTGCTGCGATACCTTGAAATCCTCCGGGTTGGGTGCATTGAAATTTATGTTTATACTCTGGCATAAAATGACATTTATAATCCGGTTTGATTAGGTTAGAAAAATCTCTTTGAATAACTCGTCCTGTTCGCCTTAACAGGAGCTGAAGAAAATATTAAACACATTAAGAAAATGGTGAAAGTAAAAGAACACAAAAACCAAATAAGTGATTCCACGTTGCGATTCTCAGTGATAATAAACCAGGGAAGAATGTTTATGTTTAGTTTCCTTCTGAAAACCCATCGACTTGTGTTATTTCAACTTCACATTTTTTTTCACTTCTGTGTAGGTACTAATTATTGTTTAATTTTAGATTCATAAAATATTTTCGAAATCTTCCAATTAATCGCCTGAGACCATTCTACATAGGTGTCCATAGAATGTAATTATTCCGGATTGCATCTGTGTTTTTGTCTATCTTTTTTCACTAAATATTCTTCTGGCATCGCTGGTATTCTATTCCAAATTTAAACTGCGCCCAATATTTTCTGAGTATTTTGGTTTCTGTAATTTCTGTAGTTCCTTTTCCCTTTCAGAGTTAGCTTTCTGTCGCATAAACCTCTCTGGCCTAATCACGGTTGAATTACTTGAAATTTACTTCTTATTATAAACTCTGTAGCTAATACAAATCGTAACTTTGGGTGGTTAATTTTGGATTTCATTGGTTCTTTCTCGAAAACATTTTCCTCGATTATTTCCTCAAGGTATGGGGAAGGTATATTCATTTATTTTTTCAAAGTTTCATTTTATTCTATGTATGAACTGTTATTTTCGAAAGTGGTATAAGTCCTTATTGTCACGTTCAGAGAAATTTAAGGGGTTGCTTTTGAATTAATTTTAAAATATGGTGCTAACGTAATGTTTTTAAACTTAGAACTTCGCAAAAAGTGCTGCTCTTAATAATATGAGATATATTGCTCCTGAATTAAGAACCTTCAACCAATACAATTGCAACTGAAGGCTTGACTCAAATACGCCGATTTTTTAGCTATGTCGTTGTTCTTTTGTAGCAGCGATATGTTTATTTATTAACATGGGTATTGTTATGAACTAAATCATTTTAATTATTCACTCAAAATGCACGTACAAATGCTCTAATTAATGACGAACTTCATTTCCTAAGTTCATTTTCCGAAAAATGTTGCAATCCTTGATTATTAATCCGATGTACACCTGACCAATTTTTAGCTCGAATCATGTTTTCTAAAGATAAATATTCGATTATCGCAGCTTTAATACGGAATCGACTCTTAACGAAAGGGACTCAATCGCTTGCTGATTACAGTCCCATCTCCGCTACATCCATCACCCTGTCCCTATTACGTACCCCTCGTTGTATCCTGCTTGTTATTCCCTTTCTCCTCGACTTATTCCTCTTCTGATGCACTAAACTTTTATTTAATGCGGGTCTAGATGAATTCAGACAACGCCCGTTCTTCATACAACAGTCGTTAAAATAATCGCATTCAATTTTTTCTGCTGCTCCGTACCTCGTGGGAGAAATTAAGCCGTAACAAAAGAAATTTCACCCCCGAAGTTCCGACGAAAGAAATTGACCCAGTTTTCCCGAGTTGAGGCGATTTAGCCGACGGGTAATTTTCCCGAACGAGCTTCAAGTCCTCCTGTGTATTGTTCTCGACTGAAATATAAAATTTGTAACCAGTGCATCTTTATGTAAAATTTTTTAACTTAAAGCTCTGTTTAAGATAGGAAGCAAGTAGGATTGAGGATAATCTTTCAAGTTGATAAGTACCGCTTGCTCCAGTTCCATTGTGGTCCAAGTCGTGGTTGTGGTTGGCACAAAGCGCTCTGTAGATCTCTCTCTCCTGAGGGTGGAATATTGTCGGTGGGGCTTATGAATCGGCTAATAGTTTATTAAATTTTAATTGTTTATAAAAAGTATACTCCGGCGTTGCGCTATTTAGTTTTTGTTTTGGTGTCTCTACAGACATTATTTATCAAGATCATTTTCGATATATTAGTATAGCATAGTTGGGCAGAACGTTATTTCTAATACTTTTGGATTACTGTAATTTTGTAGAATTATTAGGATATATTTTGTACACTATTTTGGTACTTCTTTAGCACCTGTTATATAAAATTACATAAAAAAAGTAATTAAAACGTTAATTGTTTTTCTTTCTGATCTCTGACAACTTGTTACTATTCCTTTGTATTATATCAGAAACATTCCTTGATTTCTCTGGAATCGAAGTAAACTTCTATTTTTTCTTATATCATAAAACGTTTAATCAAATTAATTAGTTTTAGATTCTATCTCATGTATAATTTGCAAACAGTTCAAATAGGTAATAGCATAATAACCCAAAAGGTTTTTTTTTAGTATGTAACACTTGTGACATTAGTGGGTTTTATATTTCCGGGAAAAATAAAACTGTATCTCTACAACCCAGGAAGAGTCTTGGTTTCATTACATAGTAGAGAGTGCACTGTTTTTAGGACAACGGTTCTATAGGTAACTTGTCCGATAAAATTCTCAACCGCCACGTTTTTCCCTCAATTAAGGATTCCCACTTCACTGGAGGTTTTGTTCATCCCTCGAGGTCCATCCGTCGTTGTTAACAGATTAAATAATTTATTTGCCACATCCGGATTTTGGCCTGAAACCCTCTGTATAGCAATTCTGCGTTCTACACACTCAGCTACTCCGCCCTCTTATATTTCTGAAATTACCTGGAAAATCGTAAAATTCATCTACAAAGTCAGATTTAGAAATCTTTGACAATTTCAAAGGATGTGAAATACTACACTTCAATATTTTCCATGAATGTGAACTATTGTCATAATTTTTGTTTGTTTCAGATTTCAGAAATGATATCTCATTTGAGAAATAATTAGTCATCTATCATTAATCATTCGTGTATTTAAGCATTATATAACTTATGATTATGTATCAACTTCGATACATGTTGTATTATCAATGATAACGCTAGGAATATGTAATCCCAATCAAACTAAAAAAATAAAGATGGTTCTTAAAATAATTCTCGTATCTACGTTTTGTTCGGCCTCTAGGTCGTTCACCCACCGATTTATCTTCGAACACGTTAATAATGATTTGCTCTTTGTCAGTTCAACAACTCACTCGTATCAATTGCTTCTGTCAATTATAGCTGTAATGTGAAGCGAATCTCTGTTTAGTTGTTCACTCGGTATTTATTTCTTCTGTATAAATTTATAACGTATAATTTTTTATTGGAAAAAACTTGTCCCCTTTTCGTTACTAATATATTTGGAATAGAAAAATAAATATATCAAATATTTAGCACTTTACATGAAAGAAATGTCAAAAGAAAAGAAATTTTACTGATAAGAAACAAAGGAAGAAAAGCGGCGTCTACTCGTGCTACAGCGAGCGTCCTATAGCCCTGAAGATGGCCCACAAAGTGGGTCGAAACGTCGGCACTTAATTAAATAAGTATCCACTTATTTAGTGTTTTAATTGACTGCACCCCCAACTATTTTCTTCCTTACATCATCCAGTCAACGATCCCTCGCTTCTCATGATAAGAAACAAACATTTCTCTCACTTCTCACATTCTTGTAATTTTCCTTGATAAAGATAGTAATTATATACTAGCATATATGCCTATTTATTATTAATGTAGTATAATTCCTAATAAATATTAATATTTTTGATAGTAAAAATAAGATTAAAATGCTAGGAAAAGTAAATACAACCAAATTACTAGTATCCCTAATATTTTTTGCGCAGTTAACATTTGTTGTATATCTCAATAATAAAACCCCTTTTATGCCTGTGTTGGAAATAATTTCTATCTGAAATTATTAAAGGAAATAAGTATTAATATTATAAAATAAAATTAATTAAACTAAATTTTTGGGTTGAAGGAAACCTCAATCTGAGGAAACGCCCAGAGAAAAAATATACTTTATTTTTTTATTAGCACAATCATTATTAATTATTACAATTCGAGTCCCTTAATTATAAATAAAATTTTCCTCTTTCCCAAGACATGGTTTGAAGCGGAGGATATGCAAATGAAATTCATTTAACAATTAACCTTTTTTTCCTTATTTAAACAGTTAATTGAAATGCATATTCATGAAGTTTGTCTTTTATGCACCCCAGGGAGAAGAAAACCTTTTGTACACAAATATTAAGTTACTAAAAGGATTTTAGAATCATTACAAGGTTTTCTGTATATTTATGAGTCTATGTAATTCAATTATTTTAGAAACAATACTATTTAGCATTAATATTAGAAAAATTATAAAAGAGAAGGTTTTTAATTCTTGATTTGGAATTAAATATTTAAATTTCACTCTAAAAAACATACTTTCATTGGGCGATGTCGAAATTGGAGGTAATTTTGGCTTAATGTTCTGAATTTTAGTTCAAATTAATATGATTTTTTTTTTCTCTGTAATAATGAACACAATACTATAGAATTTAAATAGTAAATTGTTCTATCGTAAAGGATAATTATTTCCAATGTTACAATACATTTAAATTTTTTTTGTTAAAAAATAAGTTAAATAACTTTTGAAATTGTATTTGAAAATACTATTATTGAGTTGAATATTCTTCCATGAGTTTTTTAATTACATGAATAGAATTTGCTTTGTTTTTGAAAAACAGCGGGGGCATGAATAGAGAAATATAAAATGGCTAAGACATAAAATTTTATATATTTTTTTTAGTTTGTTTCTCACTGTCTCATTATTTATTTTATTTTTGGTTTTAAACTCGATGTTTCTCTTTATGTGGTTGTTTATTTATTTGGTTTTACATTCGACTTTTCTCTCTGTCGTTCTGATCTTATTTTTTGTTTTAATAACTGTCCATAATTATATAATTTTTTTTTAATTTGACATTTCTATCTTTCGTTATTTATTAATACATTTTCTTATTCGATATTTTTCTCTTTCGTTATTTCTTTCTTTGTTTATTTCTATTTTTGATTTTTTATTCGAATTAATTAAAGTCGATGTTTCTCTCGTTCGTTATTTATTTTATTTTTGGTTTTAAATTCGACGTTTCTCTATCTCGTTATTTATTTATTTATAATTTGTATATCTTATATTACCAACGAATCTTTTTTTTTTTAAACAAATAGATTTTTTCGTTATTAGTTAACACCATATATTTAAAAGATTATTAATTTATCTTTATATGTTAATATAATATATAATATTATTAATACTATCTTATTTCTTGTATGTAGCCTCTTGGGAAAATGTATATTCCATAATCACCTTACAAATTTGCTATTCTTAAGGAACCTGGTCCTGGAAAAAATGATTTTTTTATTTCTATTTTAATAAAAGACTTTCCAACTCGATATAACGTACGGGGTAATTTAGCAATTCTATTTATTCTTCGCATCTTAAAATCCATTTGTGAAATAAATATATACGCCACATTTCCACTGTTCCAACTGACGGCTTTAAGTCGATTCTCGTACCGATTGCCCTTAAGCCTTTGAAAGGTTAGGATGGTCTGAGTGGCCATCCGAGCTGAGTCCGAAACCCTGCGACACCAGATTGTTTTACCTTCCTCTCTATTACCTAACGTTGGGTTTTCCTTACCTGAAGATTACTATATCTTCTCTTAACCCCTTCTTCTCAGATTTCTTCCATCATTCCAACAATGCGGTTGTTTCTTTATTAGGAAACTCAGAAAAAGAAAATAAATTTTCAATCTAGAGTTTTATTTTTGTCTTTTTAAGTTCTGTGTTACAATCGAATGTAACTAACTAATTTTAATAGTTAAGGAATATTGAAGAAACATGGTAGCTCAGTGTAATTGATCTTTAATCATTTGCTCTAAATATTTTATTATTATTTGCTGTGTTATCATTCTCGAATCGGCTGTACGGGATCTGTAGACACTCCTGTGACTAATTACGCACCCTAAACATGTAAGTTAATGTATTCGAAGAGCCGTAAGATGATCCTATTTGTTATTTTATGTTCTCTTTCCTTAGTAACAGCTTTCTCTGATGCTTTTCCCACCCAATCCGTGACTTGATGGTCAGAGTTGGTGGCATGCCACCTTCCCATCCATCAACACCTAGACGTCACGATGTCAGTCGGTCGGATCTTACGTCGCTGTCCACTCTTTTACTCTAAACCGTGTTCATAACCTCAACTGAATTACTAAGCTTTACGAGTAAAAGTTTAATGAATACTTTAAAATTTTTATATTTTATTTGTATTGTTATAGAGGGCTAGACTGTATACCTCCTCTAAAGTTCCATTAATTGTATTAATTTTCATAATAGCCAATTATACATCGAAACCATACAACATACTGCTCATAGATTTAAAAAAAATATGTTTTAAAATTCCTTAAAAAAAAATAACTATTTTTATAATTAACCTGATCAATTGATTTTTTTACTTTCTAATATTAACAAAGGTTTAGTAGAGGCTAAATAGTTGTTGGAATTCATACAATACTTTATATTAATATGTATAGTGCAAAAGGAAAATTACTATAATACATATTTTTGGGCTATCTTTGGAGAAAATTCGACTTAACCACTTATCCATAGGTGCTGCAAATGTATCGGTTAAAACGATTTAAACATTTTTTAAGGTTAAACAATCCCTTAAATATTTACAGGCCTCCTTGCTAAGATTGGCCACAGATGACCCTTGATTTTTTACAATCTATGACGCGATAGTCACATTTTGCTATTAATGTTTCTTATATGGGTTAATAAAATCACCCATTTTTATTAATGAATTAATTATTATAATTTAAATTATTCCGCATCCGCCCATTATGTATTTCTGCCCCGGGAGAAGACGGGGAGGAAGACGCGCTATCCTAATCCTAGGGAGGGCCCGACACCCCCCGAACTTTGCCGAACATTCCCGATCTGACCCGAACGCCCTGATCGATGCAGACAACCCCCCAGTCGACCCCCCCTCACGGAAGGAGATGTTCTCTCGACCGGTGAGTACTCCTCTCACTTATCACTCTTATCAGTAGCCACATTCGTACATAAAACAGAACGTATTTTTTCATGTTATTGGTTTTCTCAATATGCTTATGTCCAAAAACGAAAAAAATATCATCCATCTATTCAGTTCTAATGGTTTTGAAATATATATATATATATATATATTTTTTTTTTTTAAATCGTACTTCAATCAGCTATACGGGGATCTGTATTTAAAATTAGATCATTTTTGTTTATCTGACATAATTCGTTAATTATTATTTTTTTAAACTTTATTTTTGTATTACAACCGAACATTTAAAAATACTCCTACATTATTATTTTTTTTTATAACTCGACCACTTTAGCCCAATCTGAAAACTACGCACGTACCTATTTTTTAAAATTTCTTGATTACCCTTGACAGCTAGAATTTCCATTTTTTTTTTTAAACAATGGGGGGTTTTCTTCTTTAAATTATTATTATAAATCCGTGATTGTGTTAGACTATAAGTAAGTAAGTATTAAATTCTCGGGAGTCCTATTAAATTCCTGGGAGGCTACAAGTGCTTCCACCGCCGCTATGGCCTACACGTGCTTTCCTTCATCTCTGAAATTCTCCCGCATCCCCCTACATTACATCGATTATCTCTTTTCGATAGGAAAACCTAAATTAACTGAATTTTCCTGCAATTTCCTAGAATTTCAGATCACTCTATATACAGTAATAATAATGAAACAAGATCTCGTAACATTTCATTACTGTATTTAGGTTCTGTTCCGTATTTATTTAGGATCAGATTAAAAAATAAATATATATATATGAAGATATCGCCCCTTCAAGAGAACAGCGAAACATCTCAAAAATTGCAATTTTTTGTGTTCATTTTTTTTTTTAAATAAATTTATATTTTGAGTTGTATTATGTGTGAACTTGAAATTTTAATGGTGATAATGGCCTAAGAAAAAGTTTCAAGCTCTTCAAAATTTTCTAATGCTTAATAATAGTATTTCGATATCCTTAATACAACAGGAATGTCATGCTTTACAAATACTCAAATTTTTTTTTTAATTAATAATTTCAAATACCCTGTTCTTTTCAAGGAGCGGTAATTTAAAGATTTATCGTACACAAATATTTATATGTTGCTATTTTAAAAATTACACTTCTAACCTGTAGAATATGCATTACTCTGACAAATCATCTGCATTGCGATGAATCACAACTGCTTTTTGTTTGGATACACATATTAATATAAGATTATATACTCTGTTGTAAATATATTTTAAATCTTCTTGATCCACTTTAGAAATAATAATTATTGAAATAATAAATTGTAACATTTTTTTTTCTGAAATATTAAAGTATCGAATGTGAAAAAAAAATTGTTTTCTATCTATAGCGTTTGCTTTAGGTTTGATAATTGATATAAATTTTATATAGTCATCTAAAAGGAAAAAAAACAAAACATATAATACGCCTGACGATATGTACTCATTTTGAATGAATCTTTAAACTGTTCGCTCTCCTGAAAACTGTTTTTTTTCTTTCACTTTCCATACATTGCTTTTGAATCTACGATGTGTATTTTTCCACCTTCTATTTAAAGAATATTGAAATGCTCCGGTGAGAATAAAACCATTAATTGTTCATTCTTTCATTAGTGCTAATTACATTTTTCATTTACACTTTTTGACTTAGAAATGTACATATTTTATCAATGGTTTTTAATTTAATCAATAATAAAATTGACCTTTATTATTTTTTAAAATTCCATTGATCTAAGTAGTTCACAATTTAAATTGGTAATGATTTTATTGTAAATATCAATTTTTTTTTATAAATGAAAAGAAACCTTATCTCAATACACTTTATATTTATTTAAAATTAAAAAAAATAATTATGCATGTTACTATTTAATTACATACGTATTAAAATAATTTGATTGTGAGTTGAATCTCATATTATAATATTAGAATTATAGTTATATATGAATTATATAATTATATTATATTAATATTAAGAAATATTATTTTTTTACTTTTATTATTTTAATTCAAAGGAAAATTTAATAACCAATTTTAAGTATGTTCAATATTACTATTTTTTTTCTGACTACTATTATAATTTTAAAGAACGCTTTAAAGAATGTTCATGTGACATTTGCCGCAATAAAATCGATGAATATAATAATTATTATTATTTTATAAACGTTATTATTCATTAAATTCACTGGCTATTTAAAAATAATTTAAATATAAAGTTTTCAAATTATTTTTTAAGAAACATAATATAAATTATTCCGATCCATAAATGATTTATTGACCTCCTAAAAGACTCAATGCTTGCTTAATTTAAATGTTATAACAAGCGATAGAGAATCACAACCTGTAATGAAAAATTAAATGCCAACTGCACCACGGAAAAAATGGAAAAAAAAATACATTACCTTCATCGTTCTATAAATATAATATACTATAATGAAAAACAATAAATGTTTAATTGAACATACCTCAACAAAAATACCCCAAACATTGTGAAGACAATTTCGATTCGAAATCCTAGGCATCCCTGTTGAAAATCTACAGTTTTTTCTTTATAATTATCCTGTTTTAGTCATCACGTCTACAGAACAAATAAATCATGCTTTTATTGATATTTTTCAACTATTCCAAAATAATTTATCTACTAATTAACCGACTCATAATATTTTATTTCAAATAATTACATTAAATTTTTATTTAAAAAGTAGTATGAATTATTTAAAATATAGCAAAGTCGTAACGTTAATTGTTTTATTAAGTTTAATTATGGTGGTCTAACAAGTTTCTGGGCTTAGTAACGAACGAATTCTTAAAAAGATGATAAGCGCTGTACCGACTGAGGGGTAGACCGAGGCGTAGATGGGAGGATTGCGTTAAGATTTATTTGGGTTATGGTAGTGGTCCGTGGACGGAAGTTTGTAAGCAGAGATTCATGGTATCGGCATCGAGCCTTCGGTTTCGCTAAGTTGTGACCTATAAAGGTGTAACCTCGATTTTTTTTAGTAAATCGCTTGCGTGAGGTGTCCTTTCACCCACCATGGAAAAGGCAACATCTGCTTCTAATTCCGAAGAGCAGAGGAAGACCATCAGAAGCTTCGGCCCATCGACCGATTTGCCTGTTGGATACAACTGGGAAGGCTTTGGAGAAGATAATGACAGATAGGCTGCAAGAGTTCACAGAAGGAGGGGCAGGCCTCTCCAGGAACCAATTTGACTTTCGGAAAACAAGATCCACGGTAGACGCTATTACATTGGTGGGGGAAAGGGCCAAGAAGGCTGTAGCAGGGAAGATATGGAGGAGAGGCGCTAAGTGCTACTGTGCAATAGTCACGATGGATGTAAGGAACGCCTTTAACGGCTCTAGAAGGTTTATGGTGAGTGGCGGTGTACCCCAGGTTTCAAGGCTTTGACCCCTCCTGTGGAATGTCATGTACAATGGAGGTAAAGTACAAAAAAAGATCATGCCAAAGGCCAACCATTGTGTCGCATTGACTCGAGATTGTAGGGTTGCAACTAGCAGATGATAAGACAGAGGTCCTTCTGGTCAGTGGCGGGAAAATACGAGAAAGTATCACCTTGAGAGCAGGTAGGCAAGAGATTCAGTCCAAGCCTTCCTTGACTTATCTCGGGGTGAGAATCGATGATCGGCTCCGGTTCAAGGACCATATTCAGCGGGTTAGTGATAAAGCAGCTCGAGTGGCCACCGCACTGTCACGTTTAATGCCCAACGTAGGCCGACCCAGGTACGTCCGCAGGCTACTGATATCCTGCTTTACGCAGCTGCGATTTGGAAGGATGCCCTGGACACTGCGGCTTATAGAAGACCGATGGTATCGGTATATCGACGGTCTGCGTTGAGAGTGATCAGCGCGTTTCGTACAGTATCATACGAAGCGGCCTGCGTGGTGGCCAGGACGACACCGATTGAGCTCGTCGCTGAAGAGAGGAGGCGCTCTTATAACTAGTGCTGACCCCATTCCTTAAGACTAATTAAGAAAGCAGAGTTAGGGAGTGGGAACGTCGTTGGGATATGGCATTCAGTGGAAGGTGGACGCACAGGTTGGTGCCCTATATTGAGGCTTGGGTGAATAGGAACCGAGGGGAAGGTCGACTCGACTATTACATCACACAGTTTCTCACAGGACATGGTTGATTTCGAGCCTACCAGCATAGTTTTAAGCTCGATTATACAGGTTTATGTACATTTTGATTGGTTTTAGTGGGTAAAAATCCCACGCACGGATAGGTACGGGCCTATTCGCGTATTTTGAAGATTTCCACTTACCCTCGTTAAAAAAAAAAAAAAAAAATATATATATATATATATATATATATATATATATATATATATATATATATATATATATACATATAAATTGGTATATGTATTTATAAACCATTTTTCGGGCAATCGGTTTATTTTATGCATTATATATTTCTTTCCTTTGAGTTGCAATCTTAGGTAATCGATTGTTTGTGTGTTTAGAGAGAGTGGAGGAGAGAATGCACTCCGCTTACAGAACTGTTTTTACAACACCGTAAAATTCCATTTACGATCTACTCAAAGCAATGAGGAGAGTCCTTCTCTGTCCCAATCTTAACAATTTTTATTTTCTCCTCCAATTCCCTTCCAGTTTATTTATTTACTGCTGAATCTATTTAAGCTAATAGACTTGTTGATCGTCCATGAGAGAATTACCTGTAGCTCTTTCGCTCCGTAATATCTCTTGATATCCAGATTTATTCTCGTGTTTTTAAGATTATGCATAAATCATATACAACTATTAAAACTAGGATGCGGCAAACGTATATTTATTTATTAAGTTAAGTATACTAATACAATAGCTATAAATTTTAATAATATTAACTTTATGGTAAATTTAATAATTTTGTGTATTTTATATTTATATATATACAGGCTGTCCCATTTCAAGTGGATCAAACGTTTTTAACTTTTAAACAAAAAAAAAATCAGTAAAACGTTTTAAGTAAAAGTTGTAGTTATTCAGGCTTTATAAGAAATAAAAAAGGGTTATTTGTTTTTTCACTTTAAATCTAGTTTCCCCTTGACCCCCATTTATTTTATTTTTCTGAAATGTACAATACAAAACATTAACATTTATAAAATATTAACAGTGGCTGGAAAATGTAGATAATAACATTTTTTTCTATAAAAACGTCGAAACAGAAGGTTTTTAAATGTCCAGACATTTTCTGAAACGAATACGATCACTTATTTTTTAAATTTTTCCTTCTCTTTTTTTAAGTATGTTAAAAAAAAAATCATAAATTATTTTTATGTTATCAGTTCCGCAGCTTATCGCTTCGAGTTGATTTACTACAAGTTTTAACTCTTCATTCGTTTTGTTTATAATATTCTCAAATTTAATAATAATCGTACGTTTTAGTATGAAATAAATACTGTAGTTATGAGAAATGTGTATTTTTCGGTAACCATTTCATCCAGAAATAAATGTTTCGATCAACATTTCAAAGAACATATTTGAATATATGACATTGAATATAGTTTGAGGAAAATGTGTACTTTGGTTATTTTGGAGTAAAACTTGGCGACCAAGGTAAAATATGAGCTTTCCATAAAGTTTGTCGTACATGCGTGGAGGTTTTGCGGCTTTGGAAATCAGGTAAAAAAACGTCTTTGCCTTTTGGTATTCCTTGGTATGGAGGGAGCCGGCCAGTCATTATGATGATTGTTATTTTTGCATGACGAAAGTATGTTGCTATTCAGCTAAGGCTACACCTACATTGGATCCGGTGTGATACGATGAGACGTCACTAGCATGCCAAATGACTGAAATATATCGAGAGTTATAACATTTGGCTCTTTAAATTTATAAAATAATTAATAAATAATCTTAATTTTATAAATTTAAAGAACCAAATGTTATAACTCTCGATATATTTCAGTCATTTGGTTTGCCAGCGACGTCTCATCGTATCACACCGGATCCAATGTAGGTGTAGCCTAAGAATGAGAATAAGAATTTAGTTCGGCCTGATCTTGAAATTCTTCTTTCTTCTTCTTGAATTTTCTTGAATGATTGCTTCTTATACTATAGAGGTTTCGACATTTACTGAGGTAACGCAATTTTTTTAATCTTGTTTCCTATGATTTCCTAGCAACTGTTTTAATTGGTTTAATATTTTGTGGTCGAGTTGTTCATGAAACATAAATTAGACATAATAAAACCAATAAGCTTTTTGTGGTTTTCTAGCACATG
Source organism: Troilus luridus (assembly GCA_964056705.1). Lineage (NCBI taxonomy): Eukaryota > Metazoa > Arthropoda > Insecta > Hemiptera > Pentatomidae > Troilus > Troilus luridus. The sequence goes on from OZ057415.1 coordinate 67,742,392, forward strand.
TTTGATTTTTTTAATTTTTCGTGATTGAGTTTTATCTCGAAACGTAAAATAGGTATATTAAAAGGAATTGGAGCTGTTTCCTAATCTCTCATCCTTGGGAGTACCGTCGGTCTTTGACATAAACAGGCGTGTCTGTTTTGAGGACGATTTTATGTACCGTTTTCCCCGTAGTCGGTAAGACTTCATTCTCCCAGTAAATAAGTCATGGTTGCAATTTATGGTTTGGTCTATAGGCCCCCTCCCGCATTCAACTGCCCCAATTTCAATACGTCCGCTCTCCCTTGTTGTGACAGTTTGATAATACAACTTTCCAATTTGATACCACCAGGTTCGTTCCTTTACCCTCAACCTGAGACCAGTTTTCCGCAGAATATCACAGCCCACTATGAAATCGTAACCCGGCATAAGTTCTTCGTCGATATGTACTTTAACTTTGTCAACCTGTCCTGCTAACTCTCTAAGATCGTGGTAAACCTCTCCCAAGGTCTTAGCCACTGACCGTAGCAATTGTACACTTGCAATGTCTTTGCGCGCCCCATACACCCAATTTCACTGCCCCTTTTTACTAATTATCCGAGTTAGTACTCCCTGTATCCAATAGAAACGGCATTCCCGATTCCTCCTACCTCGCCACGGGCAACCTAGTCCATTTCACCTTTCTCCCGGTATTATTAATCTCCAAATTACTCGAACAGTTGCCCCATCTATTATCCTCAATCACAACGCGATTACCGCGTCACTAATACGGCCCCGGAGGGACCCCCCCTCCTTGGATTCCCCTTACTCACCTTATGTCTACTCGGAGCCGGAGTGCTGCTGCATCCCGATCTTACACTCTCTTCTCCTGACGACTCCCCTCTGAAATAGTGAACTCTGGCTCCGCTCCTTCTTCGTGTCTGCAAGCCTCGCCAGTCCTGGTTATTGATTTTCATGGGTTCAGGTTGAGGTTCCCTCCTGTTCACTCTTGACTTTCGCCTTGGACACTCACTACGCATTCAAAACATCGTGTGAAACGACACTGCGCTGCTACATGTCCCGTCTGGTTGCACTCGTAACATCGTCGTTCCGGTCTTCTTTTCCTTTCCTCAGAACCTCTGGTGTGTCGCTTCTCAAACCTTCTTTAGCCAGTGTTCTGTCTGGGTGGGCTTCCATACCTCCTTCTTGGGGATTTTATTGGCACCCACTCTCCTTCTGCTTAGTCCAAGCGGGCTTCCTTCCCTTCGTGTGCGCAATCCAGGAAGTCTCGTACGCGAGGAAGTGATCCGGGTCGATCAATTCCAGCTGGCTAATTACTTCATGTATGAACGCTGAGCCTTGAGTTCTTATTTTCAGCACTTCCAGTTGGGTCATTTCCGTCGCTTTCGACAACTGAGGCTCCAATTTCGAGCGTTCCACTGCTGTCTGAGCCAGTTGCTATTCTAATTCAGCTAGTTTCTCGCCTTCACCAATGTTTAAGATTTTGTTAATTTATTAACGTCGAATTGAAAAAAATCGAATTAACCAAAGACTGAATCCCGTAATTGATAAGTCCCGGGTTTCGGCACCACTTACAATTAGACTGAATAAATACGTTGAAAACAGGTTTTTTCGGGCAGAGTAACGGCACAGTATTCAGAATAGAACTAAACTTTATTCCTTTCTTTACAGTATATATCTAGTCCTATGATTGTTTACATAAGTTTAATAACAATCTTAATCCTAATACTATTAAGTTAATCTACGGTCTATTTAGTCTATTTACACAACTTTAACTTATATATATGATTCTCGAGTTAGTCATTTAACTTGTTTTGGCGATGTCTCGAGACTATGTTGGTCTCATACTCATGCCCCATCAGTAAAAAAATTAGCTTTTAGCGAATACATTAAATAACACGCTAAAATAAATGTAAATTGACACGTGTAAGATGTTAATTAGATAAGTGGTACTTAAAAGTTTTCGAAGAATTGATAATAAATCATCAATCAGCCAATTACCTTCCAATACTTCATAAAATGTAAATATTGTAAGAGTTGTCATCAATGAGGAAGTAATTTATTTTGAGGAAAAGCAGTTTTATTTGCTCGTTGAATCCTATTAGATTTATTTCTATTATTATTTTATTAAGAATTAATTAAATTTTCATAACAAGAACTTTGATCTTGAACATCCGATTTTACAGCGTGTAGTTTAATAAGTGACTGGAACACGAGAATCAGAAATATGTATTTTCTATAACAGTCAAGAAACGTAGAAACCGATATATATATCTACCGATATATATACATATATTATTATATAATTATTATTATTATAATAATTATATATAAATTATAGATATATATTTATATATTTATATTTTTTTTTAAAGACTTAAAATTATAAATATATTATAACTACAATTATATAATATATATATTCGAATCGATAAGCAATAAATGATATCTATTGTACTAATTTAGTTCTTATATTTAACATTAAATTCAAATTAATCTTCACTATATGATGTTGGAGAAGTCTTATTTGAGAGATCTACTGCCGTATCTTTAATCAGACTAATGCCAGGGAAGAGATACTGCCTCGGCATTGTTCTTCGTCCTCCCTCCCCCTGCCACAATTACCCAAGGAAACACTCATCATTGCCAGTGTGTATTCTCAGATATAACGATCATATATAAGGTTACGATACGATAATGCTAAAATATATTAAAAAACTAATGAAAGTTTTAAAATTGTTTACGAATAAACGATCTTATAGAATTTAACAAAGCTGACTTGTAACACAAGATTTTGTTTGTTATATGCAAATCTACAATGTTTAGTATAAAATGGATTTGTGATCACATTATGTATTTCAGAAATCTTATGACTCCTATAATAATAATATTAATGCTTAGAGGAGCCAAAGGCTCGATGCCGATACCACCAATTCTGTCCACGGACCACTACCCAAAACCAAATCACTCTCAACGCAATATTCCCACCTACTCCTCGGCCTACCCCTCAGACGCTTCCCAGCCGGCACAGTTCTTATTAACATCTTGGAAATTCTTACGTTACTAAGCCCAGCAACTTTACAGGCCCATCTTAATCTTTGTGGCTCTATCACTTGAATAATATTTACCGAATGCATGCTTCGCAATTCCACGTTATGTAATTTCCAATATTCCTCAGTGGTATCGTCCTTTTTTGGACCGAATATTCTACGTGACACCTTATTTTCGAATACTTGAAGATATGACTCCTAAGGTAAATGAAAATAAATAATATACCATGTATTTTATTATTCATGCCGTGAACCATACGTCTACATCACATGTTCGAACCCTGCGATGTGTGTACTTGTTTATTTAATAATATAGGTATAGTTATTATATAGTTCAGGGAGGTGATTTGTCCGATATCACGCTCATACTCCAGACAAAAAGCGAAAATAATAATTACTCCCAAGAAATGTATTTAAAAATCAATATATTTAAAAAACTCAAAATTATTCGATTAATTAATTAATAGAGAAGATGGCCTCGGGACCTTCTATAATAGAAATGTAATTAGAGTGCTGCCAATGGGTAGTGCTTCTACATGTCCTTTCATGTATTTATTTATTCATACAGCATTTGTACTAGATGTATATATTACAGTTGTACAATTCAATAAAATAATTTAAAAAAAAATTAATTAATATTATTGCTATTATTATTTTATCTTAATTTCAATAATGATTATGGTTTCCACCGTCAAATATTCTATTTATAACCTTATACTGAGCAGAATAGATTTATCGAAAAGCAAAAACTATATTACAATGTGAAAGCTATTGTATGCAGCAATGATTGTACCACTTTAACATTATTACTACTATTATGTTAAATTATTAATTAGTAATTTTTACCTCAAATAATTTATATATAATCTTAAAATTAATCAGAATTGGTTCGTTGAAAAAAATAAATATTATGAAGTGGAAGTGTATGCAGCAATAATTGTCCCCCCGTTTTTCATTTGATTTTTTAATCGTTTAACATCATATTAAAATAACTGGGGGGGGGGTATAGAGGAGGAAAATAACCCCGGAACAATGCAAATTGAGTATTCCAATATAGTTCTCCGGTATAAAAAAAAAAGACTATGGGGAAGATAGCGGCACGGAACTAAAGTACGATCTGCATTCCAAGTGCTCGGCCTAGAATACGAGACCGCCCATAAATTTTCTTCCCTACAGCGAAATTGAAGTCTATGGAATCTTATAACTTCGAATCAGATTACCCAATGCATTTTGAAAAGCAATTTTCTAACAATATTCAAACGTCTACACATTAACGTATAGCCCAATATTCGTATATACACCTTGGAGTAACACTTATTTCATCTTATCCATTAAAAAAAAAAGTCTAACTAAATCATAAATGGAGATCAAATAAAGTATAGTCTAGTGTCAACCCCCTACCAGCCCGGAAGAAGAATTGCAATTAGGATCAAAACGTTGGCTTACCACTAAACAGTTCTCCTCATATAAGAGAATTTTCTTGACCTTCACCCGTACCGTTTTCTTTCTCGAAGATAAAATATATTAATCATTAATATGGAAAAAACCTGGAGCACTACAGCCTATGAAACGTCTTGGGATCAGTACGTGGTGAAGACTGTTCTGTTTTTAGAGCAAAGGTTTTGAACGTAGGTAATTTGTAGGTAATCACGCTCAACCGCCATATTTTCCCCCTATATCGGGGACCCACTTCAAAGAGGCTGGGTGAGCCCCAGGAGGGTTTTCCAGGTGCATGTATAGAACCTTATTGAAGAAATTCTGTTGGATCCCTGGAATTACAAACTCGTAAATTATAAATTATAGTACGTATGATATGATGTGTAATTCGTTATGATATATATGTTCCTATTGATTATTATAAGACTTTAATACAGTAATATATGGTAACTAGTAATGCTTTATTTATATAATTTCTTATATTGTACTTTATGTTCACATGTTTATTTTTTTATCCATACTAAAGCCATGGTCGACAGTATTTAGATTAACTAAATTTATTAATAATGAAAGTATCATATTGTCTTTTGTTGGAGTGTAGATTTTTTGAGTAAATCAATCAGCCTTATAACATTTTTTTTCCATTATTTTAATGATGTGGTGCATAAAAAAAAATGACCGTTTTAAGTTCGTGAGGGACCAGTCTACTGGCCTTTTTCACCTTCCCTAAGGAGAGAAGATGGCGACTAACAGTATCTTTCGACACACCATAGTCCCTGGCAAGTTCACGAGTACTTGTGGGCGGATTTCACTCAACAGCTTCCTTCAGAGCCTCATCAATATCCATTAACGGTCGCCCTGAGTCCTTCTTCCTTTACAACGTCGTATCTCCACTGCTAAATTTTTCAAACCAACGCCGGGTAGTGCGCTGGTCAAGGACACCCTTTCATATTTAATAATTTCACGATTTTCTTCAGCGGCTATGAAATTTTCCAGTAATGTCTTAAAATTACTAGAATTTTGTAGGACACTGTCATGTTTCTTCTTTTAAATAAATAACTAAACTGAGGCTTTTTTTTGAAGAAGTCCAGTGTTAGTAATCAAGCTTAGAGAATACTCTAAAGGGATTATTAAGTGTTGGTAACTCTGGATTTTGATAAAACGGTTATTTTTTTTATACACCCTAGGTGTTACTGAGTTAATTCTGCAATATGCTTTTTATCGAAATGTCCCAACATGCTGTCGTTTAATTAGATAATAGAATATTCCAAAATTCATGTTAGCTTTTTCACATGAATATGGTTATATTTTTTACGTCCCAATAAATATCTTTTTAAATTTTAATGCTTTTTTTATTTATAACAAAAAAAACTGTTTTATATTTATTAATTATAAAGTATAAATTAATATCCCAGACAAGTAAATGAGAAAGAAGCTCCTTCACATGAATGACGTTAATAAAACCTTTTTTTATTAGCATCCTTCCTTTTAATTATTTGCCATTTACTATTTAGTTTGGCTCATAATTTATTTTAAATAGTTTTATACTTATTCGCTCTTTGTTTTTTTATTGTTTCGTTTGATCAAGAACCTGTGTGTTTTTAAAATTAATTAGACCACATAAAAGGGCCTTAGTATTCTTTGAATGCAAAAACGCAATGTTTTGGTGTCGGCATGGTTTAGTATCCCTGAGGTTGGCAGGCGTGGCGCTGACGTTCACTTTGTGTAAAAAACCAAGGTGTATTTTTAATTTGTTTTCTTTATTTTTTTAAACTAAAAATAAATTTTAATTTAATTATAATCATTTAAAATTCCTTTATAATTATTTAGTTTTTTATCTTAAAAAAAATATTGGATGTGTGTGTATATTGTAATTCTATTTATGTGAAAACATTAAACTGAATTAAGATGCATTCTGGTATTTACTAAAATACTCATTTTGTACATGACATACACATCATTTAACACAACCAACCCTTCCATTCAAGCTCAAGAGGTTTCTTGTTTTATGAAAAATGTTAGGTTTTTCTTCTTATATTCTTAATAATTTATTGTATACTCTCATGTTAATTTACTTGTTTGTCGTTGTTCGGATTTCATATAATCAGAATTATTTTTCATATTATTCTCTGAAGTCAGTTTCTCTTGAATGAAATTTTTATAATTCTTTTTGTTTCCATATTCGTTCATTTAGTTCAGTATTATCAGTACACTACCTTTGCCTTAAAATATATTTATATGAATAAGTTTTTGTAGTAAACATTTAACAGTATTATGTATTTTTAAAAATCAGATTTCTTTTTATTAATTTTCAGTATAAAGTTTTTGAAAAAAATGTTTTTTGAATAAAATTTTTTAACATTTTATTATTAGAAATTTTGTGTTCCTTATTACTTCTTGGTTTAACCTATGGCGTTTCACTACTAATTTATGTTGGTTAAATCAATAATATTAATAAGATTAACTTAAAAGTGATATTATTGTGATTGTATGCAACTTCATATATAATTTCCATTATTTATTTTTTTAAATATAATTTTTTTATAGCCTGCTTAAAGTACTTATATTTTCTACATATAAAAAAATCCTTTGAGGATCTTGTGTTGAACACATAGTAGAATCTGTGGTGTTTCTAACCTAAGGTTTTCTGACTGGTTATTATTGTAATGCATGATAAAATAATCAATTTATATTTAATCACTAACATTAAAAACTAATTTGTCTTTAGTTTCTATAAATAAATTACCGATTGCCTTGTTTTGTAAATTGCTGAAATAAATAGCATACAAATGCAACTTTGCCTTAATATATTTATATTTTTTTTATGCATTGTATTCTTGACTTTCCATACCAATCTACGTAATTAATTGTATATTAATTAATATCCAAAGAATGAAGATAAATTCAGTGATTTCAAAAACCATAAAAGATCGAATTTTCTTCGGTTTAATTATATTCTTATTAACATTTCATTAATTTTATAATGTCATTATGTACAGAGAAAACATTTCTATCTATATCATCGATACCAATGTTATCGAATGTGAAAAAAACATCACGTTTTTTGTTTTCAATCTGTAGCAAACGCTTAAAGATTGATAATTAATTTTAAATTTGATATAGAGTAATCTATGAGGCACAAAACAACGTATACTATGGTAGGTAAAATACATTGACGTTACGCACTGATTTTGAATGAATCTTGGAACAGTTTTTTCTTCTTTGTATTTTGTTCTTTGTGTCGACGATATTTTTGTTATATAAATAAAAATTTTGCCATATAATGATATTGTGATGCAGTAAATTTAATTAAAGAGCCTGAACACTCTTGCCGGACCTGTCGATATAGCGCTCATCTGATCCTAGTACAAAACGTGATGGAACATTTTCATGCCATTCATTGTAGCTATTTCGTCCATTTGCGATAGCTGCATCTCTTCGCTTCCATCTCTTCCCATTGCCCAGGCAATTTCAAACCTATTCATCAGCCTTTGCTATTTAAAATGTTATGCTTTAGCCTGCATATTCAATCATAAAATATCCTCCCTTTTGAAATGTATTTAATACTATAAAATATTATAATTCAATAGGACCAATCGAAGTGAAGAGGCCCAATCAAAATTTAGTTGGTTGTTTGATAAATTTTAAATATATTGGTTTTTTATATGTGGTTATCCCTTAATTGAAAAGTTCATGGCAGCTCTTTAAAAAATGTTTACATTGTACCGTTCATGAATGTCTGCCATTTTTAATTTATCAATTAAAACTTTGTGTATACATTATTAAAAGTCTAAGTTAAGGTTGTAATTTATAATAGGACATTTTGAATTAAATACATTTTTATCTATTCACGTTAACGGTTTATTAAAAAAATAATATATTAGAACCCCTGAAAAATCTGTACGTAACCAAAAGATATTTACATCTCAATGGGCAATCTGACTTCGGACGCTGCTAGAAACTATAACAACAGTGTATTGTAAAGTCTTTGCTATTATTTCTCATCGTATATTGGACAAATAATAATAATGCTAATAAGTACCTTATTAGCAATAATATAAATTAATATTTCTTGAGGCTGGAGAAGCCCAGTGAATAAACTCTAGGCAGAAGTTTAAATCGGGTTTAGCAGGTATTTTTCTTGATTCACTGTGGGTGGCTCCCTCAAGCTTTTTACTCAACTCTTATTAAGTTTTTACCAGTCCCTTTATTGAGTCGGGGGAAAAAAACCATGCCCTTGAGCTTAGTTGCGGACCACATCACATCCTAGTATAAAAGAACCTTCAAGAACTCTACCCAAGTAAGTTTTTAGTAATTAATGAGTAATAGTGAATAATAGTTATTTATGCACCTAGGGATCGAAGAACTTCTGTTTACCAGTTTTGGTGTTTTGAAACAACAGCTGATTTTAATGGCCGCTGTGACAGGTGTACCAACCTAACCCTGATCTTTTTCAGTACAAAACCTACATTATTTTGAAGTATTAGGTTGTCATCTTTTTACTTTATTCCCTAGGGAATAAAGTTAACATTTTGAGTCAATTTCTAATGCACAGATAGAAATGACGTACTTTAGTCCTAATTAATTGAGCCAAAAACACATTTTTGTATCAGCTGGATATAAATAAATTGTTATTCGATAATGGGACATTAATCGCGCTAAATACCTGCTAGTCTTCTTAATCGATTAGACACAGGTGGAGCTGGAGAGAAGATTCGAGAGGCGAGGGACGGAGCCTGGAAGGATTACCTGGAGTTAACGATTCCAGGCTGAGTTATCGCCGGACCTAGAAAGGCCTGGCCACTCCAGAGGGCTCGCTCGCCCTAAAAAGGTTTGGTCCCCATTTCTTTAACCTCATTGAATAATATGTATCTCAATTTTTTTACATTTTTTTGTTGGCAACCATGACGTCTTTTATCTTATTGCTAAGATCATTCTAATAAATGTATTATTAATTTTAACTTGTAGGTTGACAAGTGGTTTTATGATTACTTGTTATTTATGTAAAGTCTGTGATTCTTGGGCCATTATGTTGTACAATCATTCCTTGTTTTTTCATATTACTCTACTTTATGCTGCTACGGCTAATAATCGGATGATGCCCCAGTGGGAGCCCTAAATTTTGGCTGTCCACCTATAATTAGTGTAGGGTTCTTTAATTAGTATAGTATTCTACAACCTGACACCTTCCAGGGACCCCATTTTACATCCCTTCCGAAAGACGCCATAACTAACGAATATTTACTCTCATTATTAAATCCTTAAGCCTGCAAACCCGCCATTTGGGCACATTAGGTTGGTGTGCTAAACATTAGACTCCTTGTTCACTCGTTCAACAACGAACGAAAGTGAAATGTGAATCACAGTGACTGGTGGCCGACGTTTTCATTCTTTAATATACTTATTGCTTTCTCAGCTGTTTGGAGATTTATATCCTTTGTTATAACCCGGTTAAAATATACTTATTATTATTATTAATATTATATTAGTTATAATTTAATTATTTTTGAGGTATTTTTAGGATGTTTGTTCTTCATAGGAGCTAAGTTCGGTGAGTTGCTGAGTCATGGTTCATATCCGGCCGTGGAGGATTGGTTATATTTTACTAATTTTTTATTGACCGTCACCTATTTCTGTATACTATATTGATGGGGGCCCACTCAGCCTCTAAATATTGGGTACGCCGGGGAAGAAACCTGGAGGTTGAGCGCGATCTCTTCTTTGAGATTTGAAGTTTTGTTTCCTATGCTATTATAATGATATACAAGGCGTTAAAGTTTAGTTAGGATTCTCGGTTGCTTCGTCCCGAGCACAAGACCGACTGAGGCAGATTAATTATTTATTCTTATCAATAATAATCATGAATCGAATCTGTGGAAATCGTCTTAGGACTCACTCAGCGTTTATAAGTCGTTTGGTAAATTGGTGATCTCGGCCAAAGCCCTTCCTGTTACAATTGTTGTCTTAGAAGCTGTACAATCTATAGTTATATGTTCTCTTATTGTATCACGTAATGGTCTTACTATTATTTTCATCGGTATTTTAATTAAATATTTCATAATTGTTTTCGGTTAAATTAATTTGTTTACTATATGGATCTTAACAGAGGAAGTTTTGTCATTGTTCCCTTGTGGTCATCAATGTAAACTTCCTTGGCTTTCACTCATCTTTTCTATGTAAATAAGCCAACTCTAAAATATAATTACGGAGATAGATAGAAATTGAGGGAGTGGGGAGAAGGTACAAGTATGCTAGTCAATAAGTTTGTTTGTTTCATTTAACGTCACTTAATGTTGCTATGGCTAATCGGACGGTCCTACAGAGGGAGCTCTAAATTTTGCCTATCCAGGTTTAATTAGGATAGGAATTTTTTACAAGAACCTGACATCTTACATGCTCGGGACCCCCGTTTAACGTCCCTATCGGTGGACGGCGTTACTAAAGATTTTTTACCCCTTCTAAAAAATCCTAGGGCCATTTGCCGGGCTACGAACCCGCTATCTAGTTAATAATTTTATATTAAGTTATAATGTTATTCCATCGTTATCAGTCTAGTTATAATCTAGTTAGTTCATATACCGATTCTCGTTGTGTAATCATGTTATATCTTTCTATTTCACAATAAATATACTTCCTTCATACAATTTAAGTTAACTATAGGTTTTGTGCGGGCTCATGGAAAGTATTTTATAAACTCTCTTCCAACCGAAAAAATACATATATATATATTTTTTTTTTACTTCAGTTTTATTTTTTTAATGTTCTACCTTGTAAACAATTATGTATGTTTGTTGTGATTCTTTCAGACCCAACAAAGGTACATAATAGCGTGGCCGTATTACTGACTCAATATGCCCTGTTACAACACCCTCTCTCGTGCTGGCAAATCCCAGAACCATCTCCGTTGGTTATTAGTTGCCTATTATCGCCGAATGGGGCAGTGGCTACAATTTACTGAGCAATAGCGTCCCCTGTCTCATACGTCAGTTTAGAATATCCCTCATGCATTTATGGATGCTACGCGCCGCTAGCAATCTTCCTCTGACATTTCTATTAAACTCTCCCAAAGACATTACAGCCCCTTCTGTACACAATGTTCCGTCTTGTAAGATGATTTGTAACGCCCATCCGACAGGACCTGCTACATCTACTTTGAAAACTATGAAAAGCTTTCTAACCGAAAACAATTTGAAATATTTTATTAAAATACCGATAAAAAAAATAGTAAGACCATTACGTGATGCAATAAGAGAACATTACCTCAAGACAGGACATGCTATAACAGTAGACGATCGGAGCAGATGTTTTTTTAAATTTATAATTACTTAAGAGTGAAAAAATATTTTGATCTTCTAAGGAGGTCTTTTGAAAATTGATCATTAATAATATTATGTAAGGAAGAAATTAGTTGACTGTAGGTACTATAATAGGATGTAATTAGTTGGGGGTGCAGTCAAGAAAACACCCAAAAATAGGTGAAACTATTGTATTTTATGTGCCGACGTTTCTAAAACGTTCAGAAAGCGTGTTACTTTCTGCCCGAGCAGCCACTCCTATTGACCCTGAAGATGGCCTACACAGTAGGTCGAAACGTCGGCACATAAAATACAATAGTTTCACCTATTTTTGCGTGTTTTCTTGACTGCACCACCAACTAATTACATCCTATTAATAATATTAATAAAAAAAAAAAACCTTGCGCACTACAACCCGTGAATTGTTTATTTATATAACGTTACAAAATGCATTACGAAATAACGAAGTATTACATTATTAGCGTATAATTGATAGATAAACATTTCTCAATTATCCACCACTTAATGTTTCCCATCGAAGGAGGAACAGCCGGTCTCAAGGGACTATTTCGTGCGTGCCAACTGGACACACGAGTCCCTAAGGTCTTCGGAAATCTACCATTAGTAGAAATCCACGCCCTTCCTAAGGACCATTTAAGAGACTAGTAGATTTCAAAGATTTTTTTATATTTTTTATATTACTATTGGGTTGCTTCATATCGCTCCTTTAAAAGATCAATGTCATTACTCAAAACACTTAATTTTTCAATAGAGGTTTTTTATAGTTCCATGTGAGTTAAAAAAATAAAACTGTGGGTACTAGTAAAGAAAAGAATTCCTATTGTAATGCTGCTATTGAATTCATTTAATTAACCATTAGTAAATTTTTAAAAGCCTGAAACTTTTTCGATTTTTACTTATGTCAATTATTCCCATAAAAAATATAATGAAAGAGCGATATGAAATGTCCGTTTTAAAACTGAAAGTATATTTCTTTAGAAATAATCTTTAAGCAAAACAACTTTTTTTAAATTTATTTAACAAATATTTTTATTCAAAATATTTATCCTCATTTTCTGAACAGTTTCTCCATCGTATTATCAAATTTTCAATTCCAGAATTGAATGATTCAGGGCATTTTAAAAATGAAAATAAAGCCTGAAAACCCGTTTTTGACTTGGGAATCATTTTAATTATTTCAATCTGAAGAAAGGTGTCCAAATTTCTAAATAAATGGAAAAATGTTGGAAGTAAGTTTGGTGAAGAAGCTGGGTGTCGGAGGACTTCGTAACCCAGTACCTTTAGTTTCTTGTCTGTCTTCAGTGAAAGGTGAGGTCTGCCGTTGTCGTGTTTGAGTATAGGTTCCTCCCGAATAACCAATAAAGGCTTCTTTTTGATAAGTTTTTGTCGCATTATGGCAATATCCCTGTAGGGTATATGATATGTAGACTAAAGGAATAGGGTTTAAGTATTTCAAGTTAACACTACTATTTTCATTTCTATAAGCTGTTAAACATTAAAACTATCGTTATATCGTTTTTTTGGCTTGTGGTGGCTATACGATTTGAAACATAGTAAATTGCCAGTAAAGTTTTTCGTTTATGTTAGGGATGGTTAGGGGTTAGAAACATATTCATAATAATATATTTATTTAATATTTAAGTTCTACCACGCAGTGATTAATGTATTTGATTAATGGTCTTCCTGACCAGTCATTTGTTATCCGAACTGATGTTATATGTAACGTCAAAAAAAGAATCTTTATAGAAGGAAGATGTTACATTTAATATAACCATTTTTCCAAAAACCTGTTACTTTGATAAGATAAAAAGAGATATTTTTGTACTTAGGTAATATCTACAGCCCCGGTGAATAAGTGGTCAAGTCGAATTTTCTCCAAAATGAGTTTCTTAGCCCCTCATCCACTACGAAAATAACTCGATTCCGCTTACTTAAGTATAAGAAACTCATTTTGGAGAAAATTAGACCTAACCACTTATTCACCGGGGCTGTAGATATTACCTAAGTAGTCCATTGCAATAATAACATTGTATGTATATAAATTTAATTTAAGAAATAACATTTTTTATACATTAAAAAAAATATTGAAATCGGAACATAATTAATTAAAATGCCTATCAAAACTTGACGTTATTAAAATAAAAAGCCTCATTATTATTTGAGAGTTATTATTTTGTTGTATCTCTTATTCTCACTAATGAGGTTATTATTTATATTGATTTCCTTAGGCCTTAGTCTTCATTAAATATAATTTTTATTTTTGTTATTATGATAGGGAAATTTAATTGCTATTGTGAACAATATTTTATCATATACAAATTTAGCAATGGTATATTCCACATGCCTCGTTTTTCAAATTGGTCTTTTTTTCTGTTTTTTTTTGTTTCTATTGGTTGTGTAGGAATGCTGTTCTTATGAATTCCGATTGAAATATGAATAGTTTTATAAATTATAAAAAAGTGAATGTTTAAGTAAAGTATCCTTCGTATTTATTTATCTTCAAAATTTTGTTTAATACGTAATTTAATATTCATTGTTTCCTTAGCCTTTAAAAATCAATTTTTAACTTAAATCAAGTCTGCCTCAAGGTAGTATCCTTGGCCTAATCCTTTATACAGTTTATACAGCTGACATCCCAACTCATCCTAATACTATCCTTACCACATATGCTGATGATACATGTGCATTATCAGTCAATACCAATCCAGTAATTGTATCCCAAAGCCTCCAATCCCATATGTAATATGTTACTACTAATATACAGTAATATGTTACTGATCTTGAAGAATGGTGCCAGAACCGGAGAATTAAAATAAATTCTCAAAAATCCCAACAAATCACTTTTACCTTACGTCGTAAACCAATGACTTCCTGCCCTTCAGTATCCTTTAATAATATCCCACTTGTGCCTGTAGAACAGATCCGATACTTAGGGTTGCATCTCGACAAACGATTAACCTGGAATCCTCATATGAGACTGAAAAGACAAGAAACCGCTCGACGTTTCAGGCTACTTCAACACTTATTAGACAAACGCTCTAAGCTCCCAATTAATTACAAAAGACTCATCTACATGACCATCATACGACCTATTTGGACTTACGGAGTAGAGCTTTGGGGCTCCACTAAGCCATCGAATTCTTCTCGTATCCAATCCCTACAATCCAAAATCCTTCGTAAAATCCTCAACGCTCCTTATTTTGTTAAGGATATAGTCATCCATAACGACCTTAATGTCCCATTTGTTGCTGATTTGGCCCGAACACGGTATCTATCCTTTCATAACAAACTTCATTTCCACTCAAACCCTCTAGTTTCAAACCTAGCTTCCTCTTCAATTCCCGATAATCCTCCGAGGCGTCTGAGAAGAAGATGGGTTTCTCTACTTGTCGTTATTTCATGTCATTATGTATCACTCAGCCAATTTACTTGTTATATTACTGTAATATAGTTGTAAATATCAATAAATAAATAATTTAAAAAAAAATCAAGTCTGACACTGCACAGGCTCGGGACCGCTATTTTACGCTCCATCCGAAAGACGGCGTAAACAACGATTTTTTTACTTCCATTGAATAATTCTAAGGCCACCTTCCGGGCTTTGAACTCGCAACTTTTGGCATACCTATTGTTGGTATTCCTTATGTCATCATCATGCATTATTTTGTTCTTGTCCTCATGTCATTAATGATAAAGAAATAATAAAAACGTATGAATTAATAGGCATTGTAAAATATTAAGTGTAATAAATTTGTGGAGACGGGAAGGGAAAGATAATTTATCCCCATTAGATAATAACTTGGAAACCATTTGTCCTTCCCTGACGGATGCCTAATATTAGCTCAGCTTTTTAAGCCGATAATAGCCTTAATGTCACAAAGCGAGCGGCACTTCATTAGTCATAATTATAATATCTGATTTGATAATTTAATTAAAATTTTGTACTCTATTAAATAAACCTTTGCTATTAGGTACTGTATATAGACCGTGAAAAATAAACTAATCTGGCCTCACTAAATTTCTAGGATTTAAAATCTGGATTCCTAGACCCTCCTGGGACTCACCAAGTCTGTATAAAGTGTTTTTTTTAATTGGGAAAATTCTGATTATTTAGCTTCGTCTAGGACCATTCACTTCCCTGCATAACCGTTGCCTTAAAAACTGTACAATGTCTACCATGTACTAATAAAATGACTCTTCTTGGGGCTAATAATTATAAGTGCTTTTATTGTTTCATGCAATAGTATTTCTTTTTTCGGCCCTTTGATAAAACAGTCTGTAAAATATTATATTTCCGATAAGAGAGCTTTGTAGGTAAAACATGCGGAGTATTTTAATTCTCTTACGACAAAAATAGTAAATATTTCTTTTTACTCCTGTTTTAGCTTTACAGTCCACTATCTTGTAGCAGAATATGTATGTTTGTTGGGATTGTTTTAGCCCAAACAAGTTTTAAAAATGGTGATTGTCGCATTAATAACTCAGTATGATGAGCTAAGAACTAATCCGTTATACAATTAAATCACTTAAACACTTCTATCTATCAATTCGTTTCACTTACAGAATTTTATTTTTGTCGTTGTTGGTCTTAAAGGACTGTAAGACACAAGAACTTAATTTTAGATGAATATTTCGAAACTTTAGATTCGAGTAACTTCTACTGGAGCTGCTAAATTGTGTTCATTCATTCATTTAACGTCACTTTATGCTGCTATGACACGGAGCTAAGTTGGGAGTCCTAAATTTTTCTAACTTCGTATAATTAGGGAATGGGTCTTTAACGAGTACCTGACATCCCAGATTCTCTTGCCGTCATTGCCAAGAACTTTTTACTCGCCTAAAAAAATCCTAAGGTTACCTGCCAGGCTACGGTAAAATATGCATATATATAATTACGGGTTTCTATTATGGTACAGCAGATTTTAACTGACTTTCTTGTAAAGTTCCTATTCTTACTAATGCCGGGTCTTTCATTTCTTGTGGGTGTTTCAAAGTCCTCCAATGTGTCTACTACCTCTGGCAGAGTTCTCACTGAGATCAAGGTTTATATCCTTCTTCCATCGTTCTTTCGCCAGAGTAAAACCTTGTGGTGTTTTGATTTACAATGTCGTTCAGTATTTCTTCCATTTTTTTTCTCCTGATGTTGAATCTACCCTTACGTCGGCAGTTCTCTTTGCTTCATTTCTCTTGTATTCTTTTGCGTCGTTGAAGCATCTTGAGCCTAGCCTTATTTTTAGCTTTGAGCTTTGACTTTTCATTCTATATCGAACCAGTCTCATACCCCTTCGCCTTTCTGTAAGCTCTTTCACGGTGCCTTTATTGAGAGCTCTTTTTAGTTACTATCGCCCTTCGCAAAGACAACAAATATATATAATGGTTTTGCGTAAACAAATCATTTTGTTTTTAATGAGTTAGAGATTAATGAGTTAGAGATTGACTACTAATTTTTTATTTATTTATTATTATCAACACTCATTAAAATAGGGAATTACTCTACCATTAATAATTTTTTTTTTATTCTTCACTTATTAAGAAAAAAATATAGTTTTAATATTTTAATTCCGTTGACTCTCAAATCACAATAAAAACACCTGTACCAATACAGCCCATGGGGTCTATTACATGGTACATAGTGATCTGTTTGCATCTGATTACATTGTGAAGTGCAACAATTGTGCAGAATAGTTATTTGGCGGAAATAATGCTCGATTCCCAGTTAGTTCCTTAAATAAGGGTACCAACTTTATATAGGCTGAACTTGGTCCCAGATGGGTCTCTATCTGGAATCGACTAATGGCTTTTAACAGAATAAAGCCTGATTATATAACAATTAGAATAAAAGCTCCCTTTAAGTTTAGTTGCTTCAATTTTGTCACTTTCCGCTGATACGTTTAATTGATTCTATTTTATTTGCCTTTGTTACTTTTTTTTTCGTTTAGACGTACTTTTAGTCATTCTGTTGGAAGAATTATATGCAGGTAGAATTTCACAAAATATGTATAACCTTTTCATTAAAAAAAAACCAAATAAAACTACCACTTCAACCCATAAACAGTTTTCGTCCAGTATGGTGGAGGCTGTATTGTTTCTAGAATAACAGTTGTGCATGGAGGTGATTTATTTGCGGTCACTCTCAACCACCAGGGGTTTCTCCCAACTAAGAGAACTTAGTTAAATCCCTTGAGGGTCTGAAGATCCCAAGGGTCCGTCCCTGGTTGCTAAAAGATTATATTATGTATCTTCCACTTCCGGATGAACGCGGGACATTCAGTATATCAGCTATATCCCTCTCATGAAATACAACGGGTTTAAATTAAATTTTTTAAAGAAAAATGTAATGGGGATTACCTATATACTTCAGAATATACAAGTTTTACCGACTTGCCTAAAACCAGTTCGCCATAACCATTTTCAAGTCCGAGATAAAGTAGAGTGAGCTTAAATCTCGAGTCAGGTCACGTCTCAAGTCCAGCCTACTTAGCTCGCCTCCTGTCCTCTCAAGTTCACATGCTCTCTAACCTTCTCAACGCTCTCTGGATTGTCAGCGAAGTAATTTGAAGTTAGAGATAGTAGTTGATTTACGGTTTCAGTTGTATGTTTAAGAAAGTTATTAAACCCTATAAGTGCTATGGACGCATATATATATATATATAATATTGTTACGGGCTACTGGGTGTAAAATGGACTAAACTATTACTTAATTCAAGAATCTAATATTTATTAACAAATTAAAAAGAATACAACGAGATTATTTAAAACAGTTAAATTATTAAATTAATATCAATTTACAATAACAATATTCTACTAAATGTTATCTAATTTCTAAGATAATATACAAATAATATAAGATATTGTTTATACTAAGTAACTAAACTATTTATATAAATTTGTACAAATACAATAATATTACACTATAGTTTACAATTACAAATTAACACTTACAGTTCGCTAACTAAAGTCCACCGACCGTAAGACTCTTCAAATATGACAAACTGCCACACAGTTTATTACACTTATTACACGGTCACTAATTGTCACTGTTGCTCACTAAGCACTTATTACAGACTGATACTAATACTAACTAACTCACACACACTGCCACTAGTTAACGACTGCTACTCACTGGCTTATTACAGTCTCGTCTTATTACTACTGACGCGGCCGAAAACGCTGTCCTTTTTATATAGGCAAGGTAGGTCGTGGTGGGGCATTACTCGGAACACGGACGAGGACCACCTAGACCGATCTAGAAGGCTCTACGCCATTCTATAATCCCTTCCGCTTAATCCCATTGTTTGCCTAATCCGCTCTAGGCAGATCAGAAGCCGGTCCTACTTCCCGCTCTGACCGTAACACTGCCCCCTCCTTAAAAGTGCTCTGCCCCAGAGCATAGTCCGGAGAAATCGGGCGGTCATGAGCTTCCCTCGATGGAGACGCATTTCCTTTCCAGGGGTTGAACGTGCACACCAATATGGCGACCCCAGAGTTGGCGAATATCTCTTCAAGCATGTTCCTGACAACCTTCCACTCCAGGCCGTCATATCCACAGCCCAACTTAGGGATCGCGAGCTTGGTGACACGCAGTCTCAGAAGCTTACTCCGCAGGTCGTCGAGGCTTCGCCGCAGGGCATCATATGTGGGCTTGTGATCATTGGCACACTTGGTTACCAAGTAAAACAGATGTCGTCCTTCGTATGTGTGGTGGAGTGCTTTCCCCACGCTTGGTCCTTGGCGTTCTAGTTCCGTAGTACCACCAAACTTCTTCCTGAAGACCGTTGCAATCCCTCGGGAAGTCCTCAGATCTTCGGCGACACAATGGGCCAGAGAATAGTCCGCGGGTAACGAGAAGATATCTCTGTATACTGTCTGAGTTACTCCACGGGGACCTTGTACCTTAGGTTGTGCAACTGATACCTTACTGGTCTCCACGTTGTTGAGATACCTGACTTGCTGGTCTTTTGTCGGGCCATGGTCTCCTTTGTATGGGGCCAGTCTATTAAAATGGACTACCCTGGGTTTTCCTTTTGGCTGCTTTCTGATCCTATAGATGACGTCGTTTATCCTATTGATGATCTCAAACGGGCCATCCCAGGAGTTCTGAAGTTTAGGTGAGTAGCCTCGCCTTCTTCGAGGATCATGTAGCCAGACCAAATCTCCAGGTTGGAATCCACCTTTCTCTGCCCTGATGTCGTAACGCTCCTTCATTCTGTCACTGGCTCCCTGGATGTTTGCACGAACCTTTTCGTGGATATTATCCATCCGCTTCCGTAGATTCGTGACGTATTCCTCTCCGTTAACTTCCTCGTCTGGCTTGAACCCGAATTTCAGATCACAAGGCAAACGAAGTTCTCGGCCGAACACCACATTTGCGGGGGTCTGCCCCGTTGCTTCATGGACTGAACTCCGGTAGGCTAACAAGAACAAGTGAAGATACTGGTCCCAGTCTCGCTGATGCTCGGAGACCACTTTAGACAAATATCGACCCATTGTCCTGTTCATGCGCTCCACCATGCCATCCGATTGAGGGTGAAGAGGTGTCGTCCTGGTTTTCCGTATTCCCAGTGCTTCGCACATCCCGGAGAAGACTGCAGACTCAAAGTTTCTTCCCTGGTCAGCGTGAAGTTCCATGGGTACTCCAAATCGGCTGATGAGCTGCTTCACAAGTACGTCTGCAACGGTGACTGCCTCTTGATTCGGAAGGGCATACGCTTCCACCCACTTAGAAAAGTAGTCCATGGCCACGAGAATATATCGGTTGCCTTCGTCCGTCACAGGGAAAGGGCCAGCGATGTCGATTGCTATCCTCTCGAACGGTGCTCCCACGTTGTACTTCCTCATAGGGGCCCTCTTTCTTCTTGTTGGCCCGTTAGAAGCCGCACAAGACGCACAACGCCTGCACCAGTCCAACACATCGTCCTTAAGGTTTGCCCAGTAAAAGCGTTCACGAACTTTTTCCAATGTCCGGTGAACTCCAAGATGGCCGCCAGTTACACCGTCATGTAGTTCCCTAAGCACTTCGGGCACTTTATTCCTTGGAACGATGAGCTGTAGCCTACGCTGATCTCCTTCCGCGTTCTCCAATTCCCGTTTCAGCAGCCCGTTGTCCATTAAAATGGAGTTCCATTGGGCCCAGTACGTTTTTACATTCTTCGACATTGGAGCAACATCTTGCCAGGTCGGTCTACCTCGCCCCGATATTTTCCATTCCTTTATTTGTTTCAAGTCCGGGTCCTCGTCCTGTTCCTTTGACACCTCTGCATCTTGCCAACTGTCGATGACAACTGTAGTCCTCAATACTGTTCCCTGCTTCTCTTCTTGTCGGGAACAATGCCTGCATTCTTCATCTTCACATGGTCTTCTTGACAGCGCATCCGCATTCCTGTGGCTCGTTCCAGAACGATGAGCAGATTCAAAGTCGTACTCTTGAAGGCGCTCGATCCACCTCGCCACTTGTCCCTCCGGTGACTTGAATCGCAGCAGCCACATAAGAGCCGCGTGGTCCGTTCTCAGCAGGAACCTTCTTCCGTATAGATATTTATGGAAGTGCTCTATGGATTTTACTACTGCCAGGAGCTCTTTCCTTGTGACACAGTAGTTGCGTTCCGGAGCTGAGAGTGCTTTGCTGAAATATCCAATCACCCTTTCTTCTCCGTCTTGGAGCTGAGAGAGGACACTTCCAATGGCGATGTTGCTGGCATCTGTGTCAAGTATGAACTTGCCCTCGGGACGTGGATAGCTCAGAATAGGAGCACTACTCAATTTGCTCGTCAGCTCCTCGAAGGATGCCTGGCACTCGTGATCCCAATGGAAAGACCTTTTCTCTTCGGTTAGCCTGGTAAGAGGTTTTGCGATGTTAGCGAATCCTTTCACGTACCTCCGGTAATAGGTGCAGAGCCCGAGGAAACTCCTCACCTGGTGCTTATCTCGAGGTACTGGCCAGTCGGTGATCGCTGCTATCTTCTCTGGGTCAACAGCAACTCCGTTGTCTGACACAATATGCCCCAGGTAGTTGACTTGCCTTCGGAAGAGATTACACTTCTTCGGGTTCAACTTTAGGTTTGCTGCACGCAGTCGTTCGAAGACCTTCTCCAGATTCTTCAGATGGTGAGCGAAGGACTTTCCCAGCACAATAATGTCGTCTAGGTATACCAGGCATACCTCCCAAGAGAGACCTCTTAACACGTTTTCCATCAGCCTCTCGAATGTGGCAGGAGCATTGCAAAGCCCGAATGGCATTACTGTAAACTGCCAGAGCCCAGTACCAATTGAAAACGCCGTCTTCTCTTTATCCTCAGGTGCCAATCCAACCTGCCAATATCCACTGCGGAGATCCAAAGTAGAGAAGAGTTTACACCCCTCCAGGGTGTCCAGCGTATCGTCAATCCTGGGAAGCGGATAGCTGTCCTTCTTGGTGACATTGTTCAGAAGACGGTAGTCTACGCAGAACCTCGTTGTGCCGTCTTTCTTCTTCACCAATACAACAGGAGACATCCAGGGGCTACTCGAAGGCTCAATGACACTGTCAGCCGCCATCTCCTTTATAATCTCCTCGGCGTCCTCCCGTTTGGCTAACGGCAGCCTCCGCGGAACCTGTCGGATGGGCTTCGCATCCCCAGTGTCAATCTTGTGCTGGACGATATCCGTTCTGCCCCGTGGTCCTGGTCCGATCTCGAAGACGTCATGCCATCGGGTAATCATGTTTTTCACCTCCTCGCTCTGTTCAGGTGAAAGGTCGCGACATGATTCATCCACAAATCCTTTTAGTTCCTCTGGGAGCCCTCGAAGCTCGGTGGGATGACGTTGCAGCTGACGAACCACTGAGGTAGCGGTGGTACACTCCCCGACCGGTGTTCCTTTCTTCAGCGTTACCTGGAAGCTGTTCAGGTTCATTAGCCGAATTGGAGTGGTAGGTCCGATCTTGATGAGAGACCTAGCAACCAGTACGCCGCGTCCAACCTCTTGTTCTTCGTGCCTTCCAGGTTCGAGTAGTGCACATTGACCCGGGGGTAGATGGCCTTCGACCGTCCCATGCGTCACGATTTGGCTCCGTGCCGGTAAAGTGGTGTCTTCTGGTAGCAGCACTCGTGCGCAGAAGTCCTTTTCCTGCCGAAGTATGACTTCCTCGTCTCCTAGCGTCATCACACCTCTCGACATATCCAGCTTGATCCCGTATGTGATCATAAAGTCCATACCCAGTATGACGTCCTCATCTATATCTGCCACGAGAGCGAGGTGCTTCAGATGTTGCCCCCCGATGTGGAAGGTGGCATCTGTCTCCCCGTAGACCTTGGCTGGCTGTCCCGTTGCAGTCCGTAATGCCCAAGTGGTCGGTATGATCTTCTCAGCTGGAAGTGTCTTCGAGTTCAAGATCGTCATGCTCGCTCCGGTATCCACTAGAAGACTTCGCAGCTGCCCGTTCACCATCCCATCAACGTAGAAACTGTTCGTTCTGCTTCCTATCGACGCAACTCTGATGGTCTTCCTGGGGGCTTTGACGTTACGGGTTGGACATTTGCTTCTAGGATGTCCAAGCTGGCCGCAGCCCCAACAGCGTATCTCCTTCTTATGGGTCCTGAGGGCATTCAACACTTTCGTCACAATGTCTTCGATGCTAGGGACCACATTAGGTTCCGCTTCTGCTGCTCGAACTCGCGCATGGCCCCGTACAGACTGTCTAACAGCTTCAAACTCCATGGCCTGAGATAATGCGTCTCCCAACGTTTTCGGGCGAGCGAGCTTCACTGCTTGTTGTGTCTCTGGGTCCCGAAGTCCATCCAGGAATTTGTCGACAGCCAAACTCTCGTAGACATAGTCGGTGACCGATGGGTAGGCGTTCCTCACCAGCCGGGCAATATCCGCTTCAAATTCCTGCAGCGTCTCGTTGTCCTTCTGGACCCTGTTCCTTAGCTGTGAGCGATATAGCTGGTCCATGTGGCGGTGGCCGAAACGCATCTCCAGCCTTCTAATCAGCTTCCCGTAGTTAGACCGCTCCGACATGGGCATTCCCTGCAGCACTCTCAAGGCGTCTCCACGCAAGGCCAGGCACAACGCTGAAGCTTGGGTCTCCTGTGACCACCCGTGGATCGAAGCCGCTGTCTCGAAGAGAGTCATGTAGTCCTCCCACGGCGTCTTTCCGTCGAATACTGGAATGGTGTTGTGAGCTGGTGGCGTCCCATTATTGGCGGGCAGAATAGTTTTATGAAGACTGACCTCGGGGAAACGGTCGGTGTTGTTCGTCGGTGGGTTGCTCATAAGTCCCTCTATAGCTTCCACTCTTTGCCTAAGTTTGCTTTCAATTGAATTTAATTTTTCTCCTAACCTAGATTCTACATCAGCTACTTTATTATCCACATTTTCCATTAACTTAGATTCTAATGTGCCTAACTTAGACTCTAATGTATCCATTAAATCATTTTTAACAGTGCTTAACTCATTACCTAGCTCATTTTTAACAGTGCTTAACTCATTACCTAGCTTATTTTCTACATTGCCTAATTCACTTTTAACACTGCTTAATTCATTTTTAAAAGTTGCAGACAACTTGCTCAAATCAGTTTCAAACAGAACGTCATCTGGATTTTCCCCTAACTCTACAAAAAATTGACGCAAGCGATGTTGCAGTACATTTTTATTTCCGGAAGAATCCAGATCACGTTCTTCTAATTCCCGTTTTAAATCCGCAACTTTTAAATCCATCAATTTAAGACTTTGAGAAGCCATTTTTCAAACAGTAGCCCAATTATTACAAAATGCAAGACAAAATAACAACAATTACACAAAATCCCACTTCTGACACCAATTTGTTACGGGCTACTGGGTGTAAAATGGACTAAACTATTACTTAATTCAAGAATCTAATATTTATTAACAAATTAAAAAGAATACAACGAGATTATTTAAAACAGTTAAATTATTAAATTAATATCAATTTACAATAACAATATTCTACTAAATGTTATCTAATTTCTAAGATAATATACAAATAATATAAGATATTGTTTATACTAAGTAACTAAACTATTTATATAAATTTGTACAAATACAATAATATTACACTATAGTTTACAATTACAAATTAACACTTACAGTTCGCTAACTAAAGTCCACCGACCGTAAGACTCTTCAAATATGACAAACTGCCACACAGTTTATTACACTTATTACACGGTCACTAATTGTCACTGTTGCTCACTAAGCACTTATTACAGACTGATACTAATACTAACTAACTCACACACACTGCCACTAGTTAACGACTGCTACTCACTGGCTTATTACAGTCTCGTCTTATTACTACTGACGCGGCCGAAAACGCTGTCCTTTTTATATAGGCAAGGTAGGTCGTGGTGGGGCATTACTCGGAACACGGACGGGGACCACCTAGACCGATCTAGAAGGCTCTACGCCATTCTATAATCCCTTCCGCTTAATCCCATTGTTTGCCTAATCCGCTCTAGGCAGATCAGAAGCCGGTCCTACTTCCCGCTCTGACCGTAACAATATGAATCCCATATATAATATGGGATTCTAAAATTAAAACTAAGTTGATTAATTAAGATAATTAAGTTGATTAAAAGAAATTCTATAGGTGTCGCCAGCCTCGAGCATGTTGCCGACGCGAACCCACAAGTTTACCCTTTCAAAAGTCGCTGAACCCTGCCAAACTTTTCACCTAAAAAAAGTTATCTACATACTTAGTACCATATGAGGGGGTAAACCTGGATAGGCAAAATTTAGAGCTCCCAATATAGGATCCGGTTAGCCATAGGAGCATAAAGTGACGTAAAATGAACATACATAACAGAATTTGAAAGTTACCTAGATATGTTTCTGTATGAAGAAATAACCAGGAAGAAGGACAGGTTAGTTTTCAAAAGAGATCCAAAGGAAGGTCATCACTGGAAGAGACAGGTCCTGAGGGGAAATGAATTTCCCTGATGGAAAGGGGTTGGGAAAATTGTTGATTGCCGCTACGGTCCAGCTGCTCTCCCAGAGATTGCGTTGTTCGCATTTCAATTTTATTTACATTTTGTCCATCGTGTTGAATCTTTTGTGTGCCGGCTTGACAACCGTTCCCTACAGGATAACACAATTCCCCCCCCCCCTCTTGTCTCTTTTTGTTATTTCAGATTTTTAATTTTTTTACTTATAAAATTGTTTGTGTAATATTGCGCCTTGTTTCTCTGTTCCGAGTTTTTTTTTTATTTCATACAGGTAAAATTAAAATGTACGCTCAGTGTGCATCGTTACAACCACTATATATGCTTCCATACATATATATGTAAACATCGTCGATTCAAATGCAAAGTATTGAAATTGAAAAAAAAAACAACACATTTTTATATTTCTATAGCTTTTGCTTCAGGACTGAGGTTGATATAAAATTCATATTGAGTAAACCTATTATGCATAACACCGCATGGATAAAATACGTTTGACGATATGGTCTGATTTTTAATGAACCTTGAAACTTTTCTCTCTCTTGGAAACTGTTTTTTCCACTTCCTATCCTCTGCTAATCAACCGAATAATTAATAAATTACCGCTAATAATTAGCGATTTTCGCATGCTTGTATTAATGGAACCATTTTGGTTTATTTTATTTTTTATTTTTAAGGAATTCAAATATTTTTTTTAGCCTTGAGTGGAAATAAAGTTTGTAATGAAAATATTGATATCGGGTTCGGGTCAAATAAGCAACATATGGGACATTGAGGTCATTGTGGATAACTTTATTCGTAGCAAAGTAAAGAGCATTGAGGAATTTATGAAGGATTGGATACGAGAGGGATTTGATGGCTTAGTGGAGCCTCAATGGATTGTTATCGGATTGGAGCCAAATCAGATACAAAACTTTATTCGCAACAAAGAAAAAATTGAGAAATTTATGCAGGATTGGACAGAAGAGGAATTCGTTGGCTAAGTGGAGTTTCAAAGCACTACTTCGTAAGTCCAAATGGATCTTATAGTAGTCATTTATTGCTTAATGATATTTCCGCCACGTAGACTCTCTCTCGTCTTGCCTATTGCTATACCATTCCTCTCCTTTTAGTTGTGGTCCCTGGTTGACCTACGCAGTTCTTTCTATATCTTCCTATTACCCTTCACAGGTTTAATTTAATATTTATAGCATTCCAAACAGTGTCACATATAAGTAGCTTAGTGCGTTTGTCTAGTAAGTGTTGAAGAAGGCGTTTTTATTTGCCTGAATCCTTATTTTAATGAAGTTCTTATATTACGATCCTCTGCAGGGCTTGGATCGACTTCGAAGAGCCTCGCCTTATGGACTATCCTCCAGGATTCAATTACCCCCCCCCCCCCCCCCCCCCCGAAGCTAGTAGAAACGGATGACCTCAATTTTTGTCGCCTTGAAAAAGGAACGGTGGCTCGGGTTTTTCTCCAGAAGCCGCTTTTAATCCCTTTTAGAGGAAGGCCGTTAGCCGAGGATCCAATTATTAAATTCGCCCTGGAAACACCCCTCCCCCCGACAAAACCTCTTCGCCCCCGCCAAACAAGATTTTCACTCCGAGATAATTCTCGGTGTATGATATCTTGTTTCGCTTCCTTACCCCTTATCTGCTTTTCTTGTATTATTCTCCGCTTTTATCTTCGGTGCAATGGAGGCTAACTATCTGGGTTTTCTCCAGTGCTTTTAAGTTATCCTTAAAATATTGGCTGTTTTATTCTCTGAATGGTCGATGGTAATTCCCTGGAAGTTGCTCCCGGCTCCCATAGACTCGCTGTCCTACAAGGGAGAGGCCCCCAGGCTTGCTGGAGGGATGTGACGTAGAATATCCTACTCACATTATTTTTAGTTCACCAAATAACTCTAATAATCATTGATCTTTTTGAGATAAACACTCATTATCCGGAGGTAAACTGGCTAGTTTACCGGGGAATCCCTGGTAGGGACTGCTTCTGGTGCAAGTTGAAATACAGAGAAAGAGTGATCTAGCGGATTTAGATTTGGTTGGTGGCCCGTGGGACAGAAGTTTGTAAGCAGCGATTTGTTGTAACGGGATCCAGTCTTCTGATTCGTTAACCCTTAATATTATTCCTATTCTATCCCTCCCCCCCCCACCTCGACTACAAACCTCATAAAACTATGAACGTTTTTATTTAATTCATTCTTAATAAATAAATGAATTGATATTATCAGAATCAGACTTTTAAGCCATTTTTATTATTCGTTGTTCTCCCTTTTTCATTTCTGGAATAAATCTCCTTCCCGGAAAACAAATGAAGACAATATTTTCTAACGACCCTGCAATTATCAACCATATATTTTTCATTAAGAGAGTGAAGTAGCTCAATGGTAGAGCACTGGGTAGCCGATCGATGGTTATGGATTCCAATCCCGCTTTGCAGACTCTTATTTAATATGTTAGCAATCGGAGATGAATCCTACGGTATCTAAGCCCCTCCTAGGGCTCACCCAACCTCTATAAATTGGGTATCCAAAATAAGAAAATCAATCAGGCGGTTGAGCTTGATGTAGGACAAATCACGTACTGAAGCGAATACCCTTTATGGGTTGTCGTTTTTTTTCTTTCAGAAATAGCTTACCGGGGAGAGACCCCCACAGTAAATTACAAATAGGATATAGTGCCATAAAAAATCGCGACAGGAACTAATAAAGGTAAAAAAGTTGGGTAAAATTCGGTTGATCCCTAATGCATGGGGAGGACGAGGTCCGGTATATAAGGAGGGACCTGGTGCTTAGTAAACAGCTTGCGGTTTACACAGCTCAGAAGATCCCAGATTAAGGTCCCTATATCTTTAGAGTTCAATATCTCCTCTCTATTTATCTATCTCTGTTCATCTCTTCCGAAGTATTCTTTATCTGTGTCTGATATACAGTCATTGTTGTCACTGTATCTGATTGCAATGTCATGTGTTGAAATGCAATCATTAATATCCATTAGAACTAAAAATACATGTAAATCTGTCTTTATTATTTCGGATCACCATTAATGACAAACATACCTTTACATTACAAATAAATGTTCTTTAATCCATGATAGAGACTGAACTATTTCTGGAACAACGGCTGAGCAGGGAGGTTATTCCTCCGAGATCTAGCCCAACCGCTAGGGTTTCCCCCTGTTAAGCTGAGTGTAGTTTCTGGTACCCACTATATAGAAGCTGAGTGTCCAAGAAGGGTGTGTGGATTCCATAGGACTCACCTATTGATTTAACACATTAAATTAATTTTCTGCTACTGCCGAATTTGAAAACAGAACGCGTGGTATAGCATCTCAGCGCTCTATACGGTGAGATACCATACAGTAAAACCTCTATTATCCGTCACTATCTATTAACCGTCACCTCAGTTTTGAGAAAGAAAAATAATGTGGATATATTGTTTGGTTGCTAAAGTCGTAGGCGCCGGCTAAGAACCAATCGTTGTGTCTTGACAACTTCGATTCCTAGAATCTGTTGTTTACTCAAAACCTAGGCTTCCTCACACACATTTCTCAGAAATTAATTATCTCCTCATCTCTACCTAATGTAGCTTCCACCGTTGAAATAGATACCTTCAGTCTTCATTCTTGTCTTACGGGTAATTGTCGTTTTCATAAAAGTACGTATAATAATTTAGAAAAAAAGACAAAGGAAGAGTTTAGATCTCACTACTAAGTTTGAAATTGTAAAACGTTTACGAAAAGGTGAAAGTGCTTCAATCGTAGCAAAAATCTATGATATTCCTCGGACGACAGTTTATAATATAAAACGTGACGGGGACTAAATAGAAAATTTTGTTGTGGAAATGGAAGTGTGTGATGAAGATGCGACTAAAAGGAAGACTACGAAAGTTGCCACAAACAGTAAGTTAGATGAAGCATTGTTTCAGTGGTTTCTTCAGCAACCAAGTCAGGAACTACCACTAAGGTTACACCTACATTGGATTCGGTGCGACGTGATTCTATCACATACGATGCTGGGGTGTCTACATTATACATATTTTACTATACATTATAGTAAAATATTTTATTTTATTTATTTATAATTTAATTTTCATTTGCACCTGCGCAATTGCGCATTCAGCAAATTTGATACTAGTGTAATATAAATGCGTTAAAAATAATTAATAAATAATCTTAATTTTATAAATTTAAAGAACCAAATGTTATAACTCTCGATATATTTCAGTCATTTGGTTTGCTAGCGACGCCTCATCGTATCGCACCGGATCAAATGTAGATGTAGCCTAACAGGTCCAATAATCATAGAAAAGGCCCTTCATTTTAATAAAATTTTACGCGGCGACCCAACATTCAAAGCTAGTGAAGGTTGGTTGGACAAATTCAAATCTCGGCATGGCATTCGACAACTCTGTACAATGCCCCTTCTATATAATCATTTAACGATTATTAAGAAGGGGCATACTATCTATGTTTGTTCAGGAGGAAAAAGCTAAACTCCACCTTTAAATTGATATTAATTTCTCAAGAGAGAAAAAATGGACATACAATGATTGCTTTTAGTCATCGATATACGTAATTATTATTTTTTTAAAATATTTTTACTACATAAGTAAATAAGTTAATACGTAAATAAGTTACGAGTGCATATATAATGTCGAATGTTTGAAATATATTGTTCAATTTATGTGTATATATATATATATATATATATATATATATGTCTCACTCCCATATCCGTCACCATCTTGGTCTCATACCCTGACGGATAATCGAGGTTCTACTGTACTTCCAATATTAAAATTTGAATGATTAAAAGTCCAGAACTCGGTCTAAAAATGGTTTTGTGAGTGCATATAATAAACTTTTTATACAAAATTTTCCTTTAAATATAAATCTACATATTTTTTTAATTAAATGTTTATTTTATTATTGAAATCTTTGCTCTCCGCGCGTAGAAGGTGGAACTGAGCTTGGAGATCACTAGGACAGATTGTAAATAATTGATGTTGATTTGAATGTGTTTCTAGATCTTTAATATATATTACCCTTGTACTTCCGTATTATATAGATATCCATTGAATACACTCATTACAGTTTAAAAATGGTAATAAGTTGATTGCTAAAATATTTTTTTTTGTTTTCTATCTTCCTTCAATTTAAAATTTATGATTTTATTTAATTTTTTATACCTAAGTGGGCTTTCCGAAAAAGTTGGGGATGAGAAAGGCATTTGAACAATTTACAGGAATCATTTACTTTCTCGGGACACTGGATTAAGAAAGGCTTGATAACAAAAAGACGTTGGCATTAGGACCTCGCTATCATTAAGAAGGGCTCGGCCGTTTCTGTTTCTTGCTCAAGTATTTCTCAATCACTAGAGTCCTTTTCCACCCCACCTTCCTCCCTCCAGTTGAGTGTTACACTAAGACAATCCATTCAACGACCGTCTAACACGATTATCGCTTTAGCTCTAATCCGGTTGCCTTGTCCATTGCCCCTCCAACTTCTCTATTGTTCCTACAAGTTTAGTTAAAAAATAATGTTATTGTCCAATTGTTTAGTTTATTTTTTTTAAAATAATTTATTCATTGAAATTTACAACTGAATTATAACAATAAAATGGCACGAATGGTACAAATTGGGATGGATAAAGACACTAGAGAAACTACCCAGTGATAGTAATCAAATGACAAGTTCAACTTAAAAGGTCACGAGATCATCTTCTTTTTAGACGCCTCGGAGGATTATCAGGTGATGAAGAGGTTGCTTGGTTTGAAACTAGTGGGTTTGAGTGGGAATAAAGATTTTCATGAAAGATTGATAGCGGGTTCGGGCCAAACCAGCAACAAATTGGACATTAAGGTCAGTACGGATTTCGTTGTCCGTAACAAAGTAAGCGGCATTGATGATTTCACGAAGGGTTTTGGATCGTAAGGATTGAATACGAAAGGAATTCGATGGCTTAGTGGAGTCCTTCTTAAGTACCGGACCTGTTCTACAGGAATCATTGGGTTGTTGATGTCAATGGCTTACGACGGAGGGTAAAGGTGATTCGATGGGATTTGTGGGAATTTATTTTGACAACATTTTTCAAGATCATTAGTTTAATTTATTTTTAAAAACTAGTTTGGTGTTTTTAGTTATTTTTTTATTTTATTTTGTGAATAATTCTGTGGGTTTACCCAATCACCTTCACTATCATCTATAAACACACATTGGGCCGAGTTAGGAACGAGTTCCTAGAAGTTAGTAAGCGCTAAGCTGACTGCTTAACGTCTGAGTGATCTGACATGGTATTTAGGTTTAGATTTATACCATAGACGAAATAATACTTATGATGAATACTTTATTTGTATTAAATACTTATAATAAATTTATAATAACTCCTATGAGAGAAAGATTAATGGGTTGTACCCGGTTAAAGAAATAATTTATTTTTGATCTCACAAGTTACTAAAGAGCCCGTATAATAATCAATAATAATCTACAGTCTCATTATTATTTATTGTTTTTAATATTTTACGACTCAAAAAATTTCGTTACACCTTGAAAAAAGTGTTAAATTACTATACGATTAAATGTGAAAACAATGTATATATTCTGAACTGTAATCTAAATATTTTAGTAATTTCCTAAAGTTTTATTATACTTTTATTTTATTTTGTTAATATTACTATTAAATATTTTCTATAAAATAAATTCTATTAAATAACATTTTTTTTTCTTTTCAGGTAAGTTTATATCCAGCAATCATGAAAATATTCAAGTAAGTAGTAATTAAGTTATTTCAGGGAGTACTCCAAGGTTATTTTCTTGGGTTATTATTTTATTTGTATTTGTGTAATTGGTTTTATGTAAATATTTTTACTGATCATTTTGTTTGTATGGAAGTTACTTCGGCGTACATAGGGAGTTATAAATATCCCCTTATCTTAGTTCAGAAAGCAAAAGTTAAATGGATATTAAATTAATTGCTTCAAAACAGGAGTAATGATTAATGAGGTGGTTAACAAAATGGATGATAATTTATTTAATCTGTTAACAGCCACGGATCGACTCTCTGGGATCTACAGACATTTCTGGGGCTCACCCAGCCTCTTAAAATTAGGGACCTTTAGTTGGGGTAAAAACGGATGGTTTGGCATGATCTCAGACAAATCACCTCCCTGCAAGACTATTATCCTTAAAACAGTGACTACCACGTACCGAACTCAGAAACATCATTGGTTTTAGTTGTTCAATTTTATTTTGTGGTTTTTATTTATCTAAGAAATGGATTCCAAGATTTCATAGATTACACCAACAAAAAATTCAATTAAAATTATCTGCGCCTTGTCAAGATAGGGAATGTTTATCGACGAAAAAATGGGAGAACAGAAATCTTCTTATGGGTCTTATTTTTAATTTAATTTAAAACAGGATATGAAGCAGCGTTTAAATTTATTAAATTACAAGACCTTGTATTCTGCTAAAAAATGTTTTTTACGCTATTACATAGATAGATATTTTCATGTTAATTGCACGTTAGGCTCTGTATGTGAGAAGTTTTGTAACCGTTTATCGTTATCTGACATTAATATTTTAATTTAATTAGATATTTTTACAATTCAATTATTTAAAATGCACGTTTGGATTGTAAATTTCATCTTCGTGCAGTGCTGTTCCTCTTCCAAATCTGTTTCGTTATCCGACTAATAGCCAGGTTTCTCTCCTCTGTCCACTTCTATTAAATCGAGTGAAATAGAAAGGCACCCACGTTTTTCATCAGATAATATTCATGAATAAAATAAAGAAACAAATAGGGATGTTATAAAGAAATCTCAAAAAAAAAAAAAAATGTAAGTTATGTTTTGGCTAATTATAATAATAAAAATAAACATATGTATATATTTACCTTTAAACATTTTTTCAATCTTAAATAAATAATGATTAATATGTGAAGAACTGTTATAAATAAATTAACTTTAAATAACAAAAAATACATTTTTATTTGTAGTTAATAATTCACAAATCGTCGCTGTCAAAACAATACCGCCTATCTACAACTTTTGGTGAAAATGAGTTGAACGCATTCTAAAGGTTGAATTAAAAAAAAAAAAAACCTGGACCACTACATCCATGAAGGGTTTGGGGTTCAATACATGGTAGAGACTGTACTGTTTCATGGACAACGGTTCTGAAAGGAGGTGACTTGTCCTAGGTCACGCTCACCCGCCAGATTTTTCCCCCTTATTTTGGGTAC
Source organism: Troilus luridus (assembly GCA_964056705.1). NCBI lineage: Eukaryota > Metazoa > Arthropoda > Insecta > Hemiptera > Pentatomidae > Troilus > Troilus luridus. The sequence goes on from OZ057415.1 coordinate 67,776,341, forward strand.
CCTATTTTTATAATATTTTATAGAGGCTGAGTGGGCCCCAGGAGGGTCCTAGATCCTATATGATCCATCTTCCACTGCAAACAGACTAAATAAAAGTCATGGCCTGCAGCGGGATTTGAACCAGGATTTCCGGCATGGCAACTCAGTACTCTACCACTGAGCCACTCCGCTCCCGCATAAAGGTTGAATTACACACTATTAAAAAAAGTTTTCAAGGTTGAACCCAATTGCAGTTTTCAAGGCAGTGCTGAAATTAGCAATTGAAAGATAACCGATATACATAAGATAATATAACATAAGGCGCGGTTTTTTCTCCCTCCTGTAAAATCGCCCATAGTGTAGAAAGGCGGTATTGTTTTGACAGCGACGATATATAACAAATAAATGAATGAAATTAATGGTATAATTTCGAATTAAAAATAGAAACCGATGGTCTCATACAATAATCTCGTATTTTTTAAAATTTATTATATCTATTTTATAAATGAAAGCCTTATCTGGCAGCTGGCCGAATATTCGAAGAACCAGAAATTAAACTTAATTAGTTGAATTAATGCTAATTTTAAAACCATCAAGTTATCCGGTAAAGTCTGCGTTCCAAAATAAAATAATGTATAGGCTTCACATGAGGTCAACGGCGACGTGCTCGTCATGACATAGGAATTAGATATGTTATTATTAATTATTGATGTTGGATTCTAGTTGAGTTCATGTTGGGCATGTATATTAATTTTCCATGTGATATGTTTCCCTCTCGTGTATATGTTGTTGGATTAATTAATTTCTGATAATTGGAAACCTTGGGATTGTAGGAGAGGATTCGTATAATTATTCCAGGTAACGCGATTATTAGTGTTAGAATCAGATTTTAGTCCCTTCATCGGAATTAGCTTCATAACCGAATGATGTAACCCTTTATTTAGGGAAAGATATTAAACTGTTGTGGAAGCATTCGGGGTTATCTGTTATAATAATATGGATTTTCCCTTATGAGTTTTCTCTTGTTTCGGCCAATGATAATATTTTGGATAAGATTAAATATATCACCTTACGTCATTTCGATTTTCATAATTAACATAATTATAAAATGTTTTATGAGATATTATATGATGATATTGTATTATAACTTCTAACGTACTAGAAAGTTAAAACAAAGGTAAATCAAAAATAAATTAACTATTCTATGACCCATATTTATAAAATAATCTATATAAATGAATTAGACTGTTAAAAATCATTTATCGATATTATTAGTATTGGGTCGGGTATGTTTAGTGTATAGAGCGCTGAGTTGCTGTACCGAAGGTCCTAGGTTCAAATTCAGCAGTGACAGATAAATTATTTAATCTGTTAACACCTATGGATATGTAGGGCAATTGTAGACAACAAAGTGGGTACCCTTAATCGGGAGAAAACCTGGCGGTTGCGCGTGTTTAGGACAAATCACTTCCCTGAACAAATGTTGTCCCAGAAACAGTACAGTCTCTAATATGTAGTAAGTACCCAAGACCCTTTGGGTAGTAGCGGTACCGGTTGTTTCTTGTTTAATTATTATTAATAGTAGAAGATCGTTATTAAATACGCATTAATTAATCAAGCTCTACAGTTATTTTGTATTTCATTATAATAATATGAAAACTTTTAATAAATCGTTTCTTTATATCATTATACCGATAAGTTAATATTATATCTCGGAATATTAGTAGAATATATTAGAATATTAGTAAGGAAGGAAATAGTTGGGGGTGGAGTCAAATTAAACACTAAATAAGTGGGTATTTATTTTATTTTGTGCCGACGTTACGAACCACTTTGTGGGTCATCTTCAGGGCTAAGAAAGAAAAACAGACAAAACAACAAAACTATAAAAAGACATTGCAGTACCAAGTAAATGATAATATTTAAAAAAAATATATGTAGAGTAATAGACATTTAGAACAAAAAAGTGAGGGATATATATGAATAAAAATGTTACAGAGTAAATGTACAGAAAGGTGGTAATGTAAAAATTTACAAAGATAAAAGAAGGAAGTAAACAGAAAGTTTACAAAAAGAAAAAGTATAAACATCAGAGGTGAGATGTAAAATTATGGAAAAGCTAGTAAAATATAGATAAAATATAAAATGTATGATAATAGACAAAACAAAAATGATGCCAAAGAGAAAATAAAGGAAAAAGAAAAGTAGAAAGTAAGGATATAAATCTAGAGTATAACAGGTAGAAAAATAAAATGAACAAGGAAAGTAGAAAATATAAGTAAGGGGAGTTCTAAAATGTATACACATAGAATGAAGCGGTATAAATATAAAATATGACGTAAATATACAAGGAAACGTATAGAAATATAAGTAAAATTATATTTGAGAATGGAGATAGAATATAAAATGATGAAATAGTGATGTTAAATAATAATGAAATCTTAAATAATAACATATGATGGATGCCAAAGAGCTAATAGGAGAAAAAGGTGTCCAGAATGGAGAAGGAAAGGGGTGAGGAGAAGATATGAAAATTAAAAATATACTGAATAATGTAATATATTAGAATATTAGTAATTAATGTTGTAAAATCCTTAAAACAATAGCCTCCTAGGCAGGAGTCCCTTTGTTCATGAAAAGTTATTACAATAAACTTCAGATGGAGGCTAGTACCGAAATAATCATTTTTCTCCTTTTCTATGTAGCAATATTATTTATTCGATAAAATTATAGGAAATCCATCGGTGATCGACCAAATAATCGCCTGCACAACCATGAGTTTAAAAACTTATCATAAAAAATCCCAAGACACATGATGGTTGTATATGGTGCTCTCCCATGCTTTTAAGTACATTACATATTTCGTATTTTCAGCGTGGAAAATATCTGCAGCCGTGATGAATTGGCGGATAAACCGAATTTAGTTTAAAATAAGATTCCTGTACTCAGAGAAGAGGGATCGTGTCGTTCTTGTACTGTATTAGTGGCCAAGTCAGCCATCGGCTTGAAATGGAGTTATTTATATTAGAACTCCATATCAAGCAAAAAATGTTAAAATTATACCATTCCTCTTCCTCCAATACAATTAACTCTCTCTGGACAAATATCTACTTCTTCTTCTGGGCTATTCAATTCTTTGTCTGGGCTCCAGAAATATTCTTGAAATCCCCTTCCTTCTGTATTCAATCTTTACCAGTCCGCTTGAACGCTGTAGGTATCAAAATTATGGCTAGTAAAATTCATATTTGGACTCATTTTTTCCATACTACGGTATATTAAATCTAAAGCATTATGTCATATTGAATTAGAAAACACTACACTTTATGGCTTTTATGACAACCAAGACTAAATTTATTTTATTTATTTATTTTATTTTAACTAAATATTTTACGTAATATCTTATAAATATTATACAGTATAATAATGGATGACGGAGCCACCTGTAGGAGGTAGATGGCTTACTATCGATTCGGTTCCTTAGCCGAGACGTAGAGATCCACACAGCGATGCCTACTGAATCATTTACTAAGTAGTTTCATCCAACTTGCCCTCCGATATTTCTCTCTCTCCAGATTTATGTATCCAGTTTCTCTCTACTCTCCTTTGCTTTTCCCCTTTCCTTTCCTTGCCTTCCTCGAGTTTCATTCGATTAGTTTACTATTTTACTTCTGTTTCTCATTAGCGAGATAGCTTTGAGGCATCGTGCTCCACGTTTTTACGCCATTTTATTTATTTCTTACTTTTATTTTTAATATTTAACGTATTTATATTTATGGAAATTGTAGTCAATCGATTAAGTATACACGAAAATTAACAATAACACAAGAAAAATATAATGAAATCGTGAAGTCGAATGAAAAAATCGAAACGTTCCTTTGATAGAACAAAGATATTTTTAAATTACGATATATTTGGGTTGTATTGAGCCAACTTCGAAATATAAATAATTAATTTCAGATAATTAAAACATGGGATTACTTTTATGAAATTTTAATGCGAATTCGAGCAGTAATAGAACTTTTTCAAGGTAATTAGTGAGTTTCTGTCGTAAACAAAACAAGTACTTTATTTTTATTCTAGCTTGAGATTTTCTGTAAGAGCGTTTGGAATTGGAAGCCTATTTCATTTTATAAGGAAATTTATGTGTATGTATATATATATATATATATATATATATATATATATATATAAAACTTTGCAACTGTTCTAAAAATAAGTCGATCCTTAGATAGTAGGTGATGTCTGAAACTGGAGTTTTATTATGAGAATAAAAAAACATTTAAGTATTTGCGTTAAAGGGGGAAGAAAATGGTCCATGTAGAGGCCAAATAAATAGTTCCTTAAATATGGATAAACTATTTATTAGATACCGACGTTTCAATGAAATGTCAGGTCTTCATCAGCGCTGGATAGGCAAAGTACAAACATATTTAGAATGAAATAATTGTAGAAAAAAAAAAGAATAGATAAAATTCAATTACAAAATTTAATAAAATTATTATTTAAAATTTCGAGTTAAAACAATGGGATATGAGGGCTTAAAGTAAAAAAATTCTGAGCAAATATAAGGTCTTACATTGTAGGTACTAAACTGTTTCTTAGCCAACGGTTGTACAGACTTGATTTGCCTGAGATTACTTTTCACCAGGTATTCCTACAATATAGGGTACCCACAATATTGATGCTGGGTGAATCCCAGGAGGTTATGCAGATCCCACTGGGTTCATCCGTGGCTTTTAACAGATTAAATAATTTATCTGCTGCATCCGGATTCTAATCTGAGACCTTTAGACTCAGCGCTGTCCAATCTGAGATTCCCCCCTACCTCAAATTAAAGTCAAAGATAATCAAATTAGAGACGAGACAAAGATCTGTAAAAGCTGAAAAGTGATTAAATTTAAACTCTAAAGTCAGTTTTCGATTAAACTTTACGATCTTTCACATAACGATTTAATTAAAATAATAATTAATAGGATTCGCCATAATGATTTATTATGAAAAGGCCATGGGGTCGAGATCTTTTGATGAGGCGGTCGTGGATAGGTGGCCTTTAATTAGAGAATATTCTACATGACATGGGAAGGGTCTAGGTTGTTAATTAGATAATAACCGCCTCTGTTATCCATGTCTTAGTTGTGGTAATGCATTAGGCACAGGGTGTAGTGCTTTCTAACTATTGTGTCATTTGTATAATTTTCGATAGAATGTAGCATTTAAGAATTATAGTGGAAGAAGACCTAGTTTTCAGGGCTGAAGAAGAAGACCTGCAAAGTTGGTCGAAACGTTGGGTAATTAATAAACATTTCTCCACATCTAAATTGATTGACCTCTATCCGGGCCATTTTCTTCCACATATATTATCAAGGTCAAATATTATCATTCAAGAAAAATAGTAATTCACCATATATTTCACCAAAGCGTATTTCATTTCAGTATTTTTGTGTCTTATAGATGACTCTATTTGAATTTTACATTAATTATAAACCTAAAGAAATGGCTATAAATCGAAAAAGAAATTCGTTCGATGCATTGCATTCGTATCGACGATATAGATTTAAATTTTTTTTATTTTAATTTTCACTCAAATTTGCTTTAACTTTTCAAACTACTTTTGGTATACTATAAGCTGTCCCTAAATGGAAGACCCTTTGATTTAGGGCTACTTTCTGAGTAATCTTGTTTTCAAAGGCTTTCTCTAAACTCTCCACTAATTCCTATTCTCTCTCTCTCACTCTCTCTCTCACCCTCTCTCTGCTTTTTTTGCTTTACGGTTTTAGTTAATTGAATGGGACCACGTTTTTATTTGACAATTCTCTCCTCATTTGAAACCGTCAAACTCTCTTATCTTTGTCGTATTTTGTTCTTAATTTTATTATTGTCATTATCTTTTACATGCTTATTTTATGCACGAATGAGCAAAGCTCTCAAAAGATACATAAAATACTTGTTTAGACCTGAATGGAAAAATTCTCAACAAAAAGTCTTTTCTAATATCAGGAAACAAAAATACATTTATTTTGGTTTCCTTTTGGATATGGTTTCTTGTCTTCTGTCTTCGTGATTTGTTTATTTTTATTCTTCTTTTTTGTGTTTTGAACTCTGTTTATTTTCTATTCTTTAGTATTTTTTTTATTTAACAGCCGTATTTGTTTGTTTTACGTCTCTTTTGAGATATTACTCTTCAATATTAGTATACAGTGAATCAAAATAGTATTGGCACACCCTCATTTTCTTGAATTATGGAAAGAAAAAGTCTGATATAAATGTGACAACAATTTTATTTAATGTATACATAGAAAGTAAAAGTAAATTAACAGAAATATTTCTTGTAACGACTTGCTTGAATGATACCCAGGCTTCTTTCTCATTTAAGGTCATTGTGGATTCAAAGTTAACATCAAAAATCATTTTTCTAATGTCAGGTCCGACAAAGGCGCCTTCTTTTAGTTTGCTTCTGAAAGGCGTGGAATACTTGAATAATATGGAGATACTTGAAACAAAGCCTTTACAAATTGTTTCATGAGGCCGAACTTTATATGTAGAGGTGGTAGAACCACGTTATTTGGATCCACGAGGTTTTTGCGTAGAATGTTCTTCTCACCAGGTTTTAAACATTTCCTCAAAGGGCAGTTCTTTCTGCACCAATGCTGATCACTAGCCCTACTGTTCACACAAGAAACATGGAAATTTGGTAAAACCACCTTGCTGACCAAGGTGTTGTTAGGTTGACAGTAAGCAAAACATCAGTTGTTAACAGAAAAAAGAGTCAACCTTTTTTGGCCTGCAAATGTGTTTCCGCAGTGCTACCAACTTCATCCACACCAACAGACCTAGTTTTTCAGTTATTTATTTTAAATATTAAAGCTGTTCAGTTCTTTAAAAATCACTTAATTTAATCAATTTAACTCTAACATATAAAGAATTTTTGGGTGATACTGCTTTTTTAATATCATATTTGGATTTAGCACCCTAAAAACTGTAGAAATAAGTTATTTTCAGTAAAAAAGTTTTTTCATCGTTTGCCTATGTTATTGGTGGCCTCACCCAGGCTGTATGACCCTTAGTTGTGAGAAAAACCTGGTGGTTGATTGTTATCTCGGGCAAATCACCTCCCCGTACAACTGTTGTCCTAGAAACAGAACTGTCTCTATCATGTACTGAACCCACGATCCTTCATGGGCTGTAGTGGTACAGTTTTTTATTTTTTTAAATGTGTATTTCCCATTGCTATAAAGTTATTTAGTATCTACTACAATATAAATTGGTAAAAAATGAGCGTTGATTGCTGCACAATCAACTGAACCAATTTGAAACGAATTTAAATTTCCGATTGGATATATCTGAGCTAATCTTCAGCTCTCTTATTGGCCGCTAGTTCACAAATGAACATTTTCCTCTTGTTTACTAATGAACCTCCAACTCTGTAGTTCTTTTTTCCATCCTCTCCACTTGCCCGGTTATTTTTCACTGTGCATTATGGCGGCCAATATTGACGTTCTGGTAAATCGTTGGCTGTTCCTCTTATTCCTTTCTCTAACTATTATTTTTGTTACTTCTCTATCTTACCTGAGATGTGGTAAATGAACTTTTACTAATCTGCTCGTCATTTTAACCATCCCCATTGTTTTATTCATTTATGAATTTATGAGAATGAAATTATAAAACTTACATTTTTAATGTGTATGATTTTACAAATACCTTACGAATAAGTAAATGGGTTTTTCTTGTTGTAAATAAGGTGTTTAAAGTGTTCGTTTGCACACGTTGAATTATTTTATGAATTTACATAAAGTTTTTTTTAATTAATTCTTAAAAAACACTGCCAGCCGATGGCAGATTTAACTGCGTAAATTCGACCAGTAATGTGTTAAAATTATTAATATTTTATAATCAATATTATAGGACAGATCATCGGCATTGGCTATGAACAAGGTTTTCAAACCGTGTTGAGTGTATAAGCAGTCGATGTTGATGGTATAATGGTTGGCATTCCAGGCAAGCTCCTTCATAAAAGGCATTCCAGTGCTGTTCTAGCTGGAAGAGGACCATGGTTGGAATTGTTTGGTCCATGTCTTGGCCTCAATTAGTATAGTATCGGTTAGGGACCTTAGGAATGCCTCTGTTCAACTTCCTCTAGATTTGTCTGGTTCGGCATCGATTCCAAAAGTATTAAAATTACTATTTTTTTTAAATATATGTTGGTGCATAGTATTCCATATATAGTTCCGTAGGATGTCGCTTCGAGTCAAATCACAACAAATTTTAACTTTGCATTCTGTTCTTTTTTAATTATATTCTCTTAAATAAAATTAATTTTATTACCGATTATAGATAGACTTAAATTTTATTATTATTAAATATCCGTGCTTGGGTTTGCGGACGATTTGGTACTGTTGGGTGAGGACGAAGAAACTATAAAGCTAAATACACAAACGTTAATGAATGCTGTTAAGGAAATAGGGCTAGAAATATATTCGGATAAGACTATGTATATGGTCAGTTGAAGGAAAGGGCGAAATTTTGGTAATATTGTTGTAGGAGGAAATAAGTTCGAACATTTGGAGATGCTTAAGTATTTAGGGTCTATGGTAACTGGAAAAAACGAAATTCAAGAGGAAATAAAGGCGCGACTAAAGGCGGGAAATGCTCGTTATTAGTTACTAAGCTCGCGTCTTTTGTCCAGAAATCTAAAAATCAGAATTTATAAAACAATTATCGTTCCATCTCTTCTCTATGGTTTTGAAACTAGGTCACTAACGCTGAAGGATGAACAACGTCTTCAGGTATTCTAAAATAAGGTGTTACGTAGAATATTCGGTCCCAAAAAGGATGAGACCACTGGGGAATATAGGAGATTACATAACGCGGAATTGCGAAGCATGCATCCGGTAAATATTATTCAGGCGATACCGTCGCGAAGTTTAAGATGGGCATATAAAGTTGCTAGGCTTAGTAACGAACGAATTCCCAAGATGTTAATAGGCGCTGTACCGACTGGGAAGCGTCCGAGGGGTATACCGAAGCGCAGGTGGGAGGATTGCGTTAGGAATGATCTATCGGATATGGGATTGGGTGGTGCTCCTGGGAGGATTGTAAACATAGATTGGTGGTATCGGGATCGAGCCTTCGGGTTCCTTAAGCCTTTTATTTATTTAATTTTATTATAGATTATTTTTAATTAATTTTATTAGAGATTAAAGAATTGACTTACACATCCTGTTTAGGTTATATCATCATCTTTACTTGAAAACGTTTGTTGGAACGTTCGTTTCTTGATGAAATGATTGTAGAAATATACGCATTTCCCATAATTACACTATTTTTTCATACTGAAAAACGCGATTATTTTTTTTTCTAGACTACTAAAAAGGAAGCGACAATCTGTGGAACTGATACCTTATATTTTTATTATAAATTGAAATATGGTATATATTTAAACAGATAAGAAATCAAATTTTTCCTAATATTTTTCTATCCTATCTTTATTAAGCCAGCAAAGCTAGCTATCTATATATAAAAATAAAGCAATATTTTTTTCCGACAGATTTAACATATATCAATAACCTTGATCCTTAATAATCAATAATAGAAAAAATAAATGAAAATGTTTATTTATCTGTAAGTAAGTTTAGTTATTAATTACTAGGCTGGTACCTGGCGGCGGGGTTATCTTCATTGCTCCAATTGTGCAGTTGTTCAAATCATTTGAACATAAATTATTGTTTATTAGTAATTGTCAATAATGGTTATATTGTATAATATATTTACCTTCAAATTATTGAATTAAAGTAAAGCTTGGTGCACTTCACAAGAACCGATGCCATTACAATAACTGAATAAGTTCCTCTCATAATACTGACCTGGATCTTCAGGATTAGCGATTTTCAGATCCGAAGACACGGTAATGTGCAAAATACTAAGGGATAGTTGGCTAAATCCTAGAGACAAGCTTATGACTACTGGCAAAATTAACTTTTCGTATATTTTGCTACAATAAGATATTACTTAAACAAAACTAAAAAAACACGTTTTTTTAGCGAGCCGAACAAAAAAGTAAAAGATGAATATCAGTTAAAACAAACAACCAACAAACACACGTTTCTAGCCAGGCTAACTAAAACGTAGAAAAAAAATTACATTTAAAAAAAAATAAACACGCTTTAATAAATAATAAAATTAAAAAGTAGAAAATAAGACTGAAATAAAAATAAATCTATGGACAGAAAAATTCATTTTATCATAAAAAGTAGTGGAGTTGTTTTAAAAATGTTTTCACAATGGCTCTCCTTTATCAATAAAAGATTCACAGTTAACATGAAGCACCACCACGCTGAAATAAAATGAATTTGTTGTTCATCACTTCATTTATACTTTATACTTTTTAGGGTTTTTTTTTCTGTTAAAGCATTTTTTTTTAGTTTTTTAAGCTATTATTTATATGCTGCAGTTCGTTAGGAAGGAAATGGTGAAAGCCGCCCACTAATGAGATATAGAGAGCATCCCTCAGTAATTAGAAGTTCTGCGCCCTTTTAAACCGTGTGCATGTATGTGTGTGTGATTAAAAGGAGTAAGACTGGGTGCTGGTGAATAAATCCAAAGCCCTTAAAAATATATCCGGAGGTCGGGGCACGTAGGCACACAATCTCCGCTCACCCTATCATTTCTCCGAGGATATATAGGGAGGGATCCCTGCCCTGCTTTCTTGCCCTTTCCCTTCAGGTAGCCTTTTCTTCAGTAAGGTGTCCTCTACCATCCTATCTATACTTACGTAGTAGGAATCGCTGCAATAATAAAAAACACGATATATGTTTGTTGAGGGGATTCTATTATATCTACAATAGATAATAATGAAATTACTACTAATAGTGTCTAGAAATAATACATAATGGAGGTCGAGGCAAGACCTCTTGTAGTCTTGAACTTTACGAATGGCTCTCCAAAGATTTAAAAAAAATTATATATATTTATTGAAATTTACAACTGTATTATAATAATCATATTAAAATGTCGAGTTAATAGAATAAAATATTTAAAATAACATGAGATAAAGGCAAGTAGGGAAACTACCCACTGATAGTACTCGAACAACAGATTCAACTTCACGAGGTCATCTTCTTTTAGGACGCCTCAGAGGTTTATCGGGAATTGAAGAACTCGCTAGATTTGAAACTAGTTGGTTTGTATGGGAATAAAGTTTGTCATGAAAAGCTGATATTGGACTCGGGCCAAATCAGTAACAAATGGGACATTATAATCATTATGGAAAATATGACTTTATTCTTAACAAAGTAAGGAACATTAAGGATATTACGAAGGATTGTGCGATATGAATTCAATGGCTTGGTGGAGCCCCAAATCTCTATTCCATAAGTCTAAATAGGTCTTACGATTGTCATGGATATGACTATTTTGCAATTAATTGGGGCCTTAGAGCGTTTGTTAAGTAAATGTTTAAGTAGCCTGAAACGGCGAGCAGTTTCTTGTCATTTCAGTCTCGTATGTGGATTCCATGCTAAACGTTTGTGAAGATGTTGTCCTAAATACCGGATCTGTTTGTTCTCCAGGAAACAGTGTCTCCCGAAAGATCTAAACCATAATCTACGTGATTATAACACCAGCGAGACATGGTTTCTAACATAAGAACCCAAACATTCCCTCAGAATATGGGAAAGAAGAATATTTAGAACAATATATAGTCCTATCAATGAATGCGAGCAATGCAGAATAAGAAGCAATGTAGAACTGATGGAATTGCTAGCGGAGCCAGGCATCGTCACGTTAGACAAAGAAGGCTTGGCTGCTTAGGACATGTTGAAGACATGGATCCGAAGTGGCTACCTTGAAGAATGGTGTCTATGTATCATACAAGCCATGTTGAATTTTGTAAGAAATAATAATCGAAAAAGTATTAGAAGGTAGAAAGCAATAGAACGCAGGAAGGGAATGATATACCCGCAGAAAAAAGAATTCCTCTGAGGAGACCTCGGAGAGAGTATTTTATGACTCTGAATCATTTCTGGTTATATTTCAATGTAAATATTAGTCAAGAAATAAATACATTGGTCAATTAATTGGAAAGAATACGACCTGCACTGAATTTAACACGAATGAATTTTTCCACAGTGTTTCTGTACTTTGAATTCAATAGGATCGCGGATTAACTGATACATACTCACAAAGAATGTGTATCCTGATGTCAATATGCGGAGGGCGTAAGGAGCAGATATCTACTTAATAATCATTGCGGTTTCCATAGCAAATGCCAATGTATTCTGAATTCATAAGAAACACTTGTATGGAATGAATCATTCATTGAACGGCTGAGTTTGATTTGATACGTTGCTCTTTAGTGGTTGAGGGGCCAAGAGGAAGGGTGCTTATAAATCTCAAGTTTATCTTAACTCCTTCTACTGTGAAAATTCGATACAACTCCAATCCCACTCTCCACTTTACGGTGCCGTTGTCATTGTATACGGTGAATCATTTTTCTCGCCTTACAGGATCCCTTCCTATATGAGGTCCAAATCGAACGATATTTCTTCTATTTCTGTGCTCTGTATTGTGAAAGCAGGTTTTAAATCGTTCCTTATTGCAAATTTTATGGTAAATCAGTTCAAATACTTTTTAAGTTATTGTTATTAGTAATAATTTTTGTCCTGAAAATTATCGATTGGCCGTAGAATAGCCGTCAAAGCTTATGAAGGAACGGTAGAAATGGAGCTGAAATACTATCCTGAGATAATAGCGAAGTCTAGTTTTTAACTATAATATATACATTTTTTTTTTTTTTTTATTATTTAATTCAATGATATTTACAACTATAATGGTATTATATCAAGTAAATGTGCAAAAATGTATAATATGACATGAAAACAGTTGTGGAGAAACTACCCATCGATAGCACTCCAATAAAGTTCTATAGTAGATGATCTCGAGGCCATCTTCTTTTCAGGCGCCTCGGAGGGTTATCAGGAATAGTATGGGAAGCAAGCTGAGAGACTAGCGGATTCAAGTGCGTATGGAGCTTGTTATGGAAGGATAGGTATCTAGTTTGGGCCAAATCAGTAACATATGGGATATTAAGATCATGATGGATGAGTTTGTTTGTGACATAATAAGGAGCATTGAGGATTTTACGAAGGATTTTGGATTGCAAGGATTGGATACGAGATGAATTGGATGGTTTAGTAGAGCCCCAAAGCTCAACTCCGTATGCCCAAATAGGTCTGATGACTGTCATGTAAATAAGTCTTTTGTAATTAATTGGTAGCTTAGAGCGTTTGTCCAGTAAGTGTTGAAGTTGGCGAAAACGTCGAGCAGTTTCTTGTCTTTTCAGTCTTGTATGAGGATTCCAAGTGAGACGTTTATCCAGATGGAGTCCTAGGTAACGTATCTGTTCGACCGGGTTCAGTGGTGTATTATTAAACGATACAGTAGGACAGGAATTCGTAGGTTTACGACGAAGGGTGAAGGTAATTTGATGGGATTTGTTAGGATTTATTTTAATCCTCCAATTTTGACACCATTCTTGTAGGTGTGAGATATGGGATTGAAGAGATTGGGATGCAACAAATGGATCCTTATTAACTGATAACACACATGTGTCATCAGCGTAAGTAGTGAGGACAGTGCTTGGATGGGTTGGGATGTCAGCTGTATATATCGTGTATAGGATGGGCCCCAGGATACTACCTTGAGGAACACCGGCAGACTGGGTGAAGAGGGAAGAGTAGGAACAATTATGGTTTACTTTAAAGGTTCTATTACTGAGGTAGGAACTGATAATAAGGAAGTAAGTTGAAGGTAAGAATTTACGGAGTTTGTACAGCAGTCCTGGATGCCAGACTCGATCAAAAGCCTGCTCTACATCGAGAAAAGCTCCCGTGCAGTACATTCCGCGCTCTAATGCAGATGAGACAACGTCCACCACACGATGGCATTGCTGGATGGTGGAGTGTGATGTTCGGAAACCAAATTGGTGATCTGGGATTATTTGATTGGATTCTATGATAGGATGAAGACGTTTCAGAATGAGTTTTTCAAGTATTTTCCCCATTATGGGCAAGAGAGATATAGGACGATAAGAGGATGGGAGTTCTGGTGGTAATATATACATTAGATCGTTTTATGTAACAATTTTGATAATAGTCATACAAAATTTTTAATAATTTAGTTATATAACCTGTGTTCTGTTAAATAACAAGTTGGATGTAACAAGAATAAGATCGAAGGAACTCCTGAATTCTTCCAGTTACTTAAATTTAAATTTGTGTCCACGTCTAACATTTTTATACCATTGGTAGTGAAGAGACTATATATATATATATATATATATATATATATATATATAGCATTTTTCATTATCAATATAACTGTTATGTTGGTAATTCTAATTGCATCTCTCTATTACTACATTATTATATCATTAAGGAAAGTTAAGCGAATTTTTAAAAGTTTCGATAATAATAATTAGTAGAGTAAATTAATTCCATTTGAATGCAAATTAGCAATAGTGATAGTGTAATTGTAGTGTTTTTCTAAGATTTTATGGGAGGGGGGTAGAGCGCCGAGTTGCTGTGTTAAGGATCCTAGGGTCAAATCCGGCTGTTGAGAATAAATTATCTAATCTTTTACTAGCTGTAGATGAATACTGCGTGATTTGAAGAATCTCCTTGGGCTCACGCAGCCTGAATGAGCTGTGCGCTCAATTCAAGTAAAAAATACACGTTCGCCAGCCGTCCAAATTACCTTTTGCATAACAGTTGGCTTAAATAATGTTCAATCCCTATCATACAACAAACCCAAGACCATTCAAGGACTGTAGTGGGGAGGTTTTTGTTTTGTTTACTATCTTTTTTTATATCTGTTTGAATAAATAATTATTATAGAGGTTAACTATGGTGCAATGGTTAGCATCGCAACCCTCTATGTACAGGATCGCGGTTTCGCACTGCGGTAGGTGGCCTTTAGGATTTTTAAAGGAAGTGAAAAATCCTTGGTAATCCCATCCTACGGTCATTCCAAGATTGTGGTGTAAGTTACTCCTTAAAATTTCCCATCCTAATTATCACTGAATAGACAAAATTTAGTACTCATACTTGAGGATCTTCCGATTAACCATAGTGACTTCAAGTGACGTTAAATCAGTGTATAAACAATAATAATTATTATAATTTTCTTCGAAGGATAATAACTAGAATAAAAATGTCTTACGACAACGGAAAAAAAAATTATCAAAATTGAAAACCAATTAAAGAGAAGGGCCTTAAAAGGTTAAAATTGGTAGGATGAAGGGCGAAGGGCAGGAGGCAATGAAAAAACACTAATTAAACGCCGCTCATAGCTCGGCCCATCTCAAGGCTCCCCGCTCTCTCGTTGGCCCGATATCTCCTCATTTTAATTTAAATTTCAAGTCAGTAGCTTATGCCGTTTTAGGTCTGCGATGGTCTTTCCAGTCAGGACGAACTCTTTTATATATATAGATAGCATGATACGATTTCCCGTATTTTACTCGTTTACGGGTCGATTTTCAAAAAATAAAAACAGGCATTTCTTTATTTTCAATGTAGAACCTAAATCTGAAATTCCATGGTGCCCTCTTTAAAAATGACGTTTATTTTTATTACAAATGTACCTCACCATTCTCACCCTCTTAGGGGACGAATTTTCAAAAATCCTTTCTTAGTGCGCGTCGGCATTATAAAATGTAGCTACATTTTAAATTTCAAGTCTGTAGCTTATGCCGTTTTGGTTCTGCGAAGGTCTTTTCAGTCAGGACGAACTCTTTTATATACATATAGATAATTCTTATTTACATAAAATGATATTGTTTGCATGATCATGATTACTAAGTAGCTGAATTTTAGCTGAATAAATATCCTGGTTTTTATAAATGGATATTATAAAAGAGGATTTTGGCACCCATCAACTACCCCAGCAGGATATTTTTTGAATGGCTAAGCGGCGTGATTGCGGATAAAGAGAGGGATAACTGGGACATTAATGTTACCATAAACTTGTATCCAGGGGACAGCGTATGCTCCATCCTATTTCACTTCTTACCCTCCTTAACGTCCCCTTTTATGGTAGATTGCCCTTCCGTTGGTTGGAATTTTTCCAGATAATATTCCTTCCATAATATCCCTGTAGACTCAGCCTTCGGATTGGCTTTCTTACTTTTTTATTCGCCATTTTATAATCATCACCCTGCTCCTTTCGTATAACGGTCGGCATCTTTGATCTTCAATGGTAGTGTAAAAATTTATTAGAATTGTTAAAAAAATTTTCATGACTTGTGATATAGGCTGTTAGTAACATTAGGAGATTCTTCATGAGATATAAATGGAGAATGTGCAAAGGATACTGGTGGAGACTGATTGTTTCTCTTCTAGTTATCACTTTAATGGGGATGCAGGATTCATGTATGGCTGCTAACAGATTAAATAACTTATCTGTCACAGCTGGATTTGAACTCGGTATCTTCATACCACCATCTCACCGCTCTACCTGTGAGTTCTCTTCTCTCCCAAAAGTCTCTTGACCAAAGGAAATAAGAATATCTTCCGTCATAATCAGATAAATAATTATTTAAAAAGAGTAGAATATCAAGTTCATCTCAAGCTACCAGTCAGAGACAACTTCACATCACCTACCTTAAGTCCGTACGTTGCATTTCGGCATAGGTGGTTGTTCTGGTGTTGTTTTTTTTTTAATTTTTTGTGTTTTCTTTTTTTCCTCTTTTTTTTCCATTACCAACTTTCTGTCCTGATGATGTCTAAATTGGTGAAATATTGTCAGATGTTTTTATATCCTCTTGGTGCTTAAACCTTCAAGGCTTTTTGCTTTGAATTTTCCTCACCTTATCTTAATAAGTAGTTCATGCTTCTTTTGAATTGTTGATTTTCTGTATTAACTAAATTGATAAAAATTTTTTCGAATAACCAATTTTAGATTACTTTAAATATGTTTTTTTACGTGGATGTTTAGTCGCTTACTTTCCTCCAGAATATTCTTTCATTGTTTCTCTTCTCTTTTGAATTTGTTTTTTCTATTTTTCTGGTTATTTTTCTTCTAACCTTAGATTTGTCTTCCTTTAACAAATTGTTCAAGTGTACAGTATTTTTATTTATACTCCCTGAAATATTTTACTCATTTAAATATACTTGTTTTTTAACCAATTATATTTTGTTTTCCTGTTTTTAAAAGAATCAAATCTTTGTTTTGCCATTTCATGTTCATACATTTTTAGTAAATGACACTAAAAACTTATTCTTCGCGTTTTTTTAACAAATGTTTCTACTGGATAGCGTGCTTCTGGTCTTATGTAATGATAGTTCATTATTCTTATGTAAAATGGGTTTAATAATCCTATTCAGTAAAAACAATATCGAGAATTTCTTGCCATAGTTTTATTAGCTTTACTTTCAGATTTGATTACTCTCCTAGCCATCCAAGGAACTATGTCTCGCCTGAGAGGGAATTTCCATAAAAGAGTGGGATGGTTAATTCATACAGACATGCATATTCATTAGTGCCGTCTGTTTGGATGCTGCATGTTGTTTAGAACCACCGTCTTAGGGAGGAATCTGTTCTTGCATTATAAAACACGATGTCTCG
This sequence comes from Troilus luridus, assembly GCA_964056705.1. Taxonomy (NCBI): domain Eukaryota; kingdom Metazoa; phylum Arthropoda; class Insecta; order Hemiptera; family Pentatomidae; genus Troilus; species Troilus luridus. The sequence goes on from OZ057415.1 coordinate 67,793,936, forward strand.
TATCTACGATCGAGGGAACTCCGCAATTTAAGTTTTTTTTATCTGGTTTAAATATCAGTATGTCGTTGTTTGACTAGTGTGATAAGTTTTCATTTCTTTATTATTATTTTTAGAATTTGAGGTAGTATGTCTCGTAGTAATAGCGAAGTGATCATTAAGTTATCGAATGGGTTAATGATCTAGGGCCTTAGTTCCCAAAGTGGTCCAGGTGGACCAACTCGACGGTTGGTGTGGCAAAAAAAATTGTTTAATTAATTAGAATCAGTTTTCCGTCGGTACTTTGTTTATTTCATTGCAATAATTAATTAGGTAATCTTATTCTGTTAAAATAGCCATACATTGTTTAGTAAGACCGCCTTACTATTGCTGATTACTAAATCTTCACATTTTTTGTCGAGTTTTGGGAATATGGTAGAAATGTAGCTGTAGGGGGTACACCGGAACCAGCAAAATTTTGAAAGTGGTCTATGAAAAAATAGTCTGGAATCCTCTGAACTAGGGGAATGGGTTAATGACTGGAATTGGAACATTATTTCCTAATGGTCACCATTGTTTACTTACTTCAATTCACTTCCTCTTATATATGTGTATATAAAACCTTTAATATTACAACCCATGAAGTGTCTTCGGTTCAGTACATGTTCAGACTGTACTCCATCTAGGACAATGGTTGTGCAGGGAAGTGAATTCTCCGAGATCACGTTAAACTGCGAGGTGTCACGTTAAACTCCAATTAAGGGTATTTACTGTATAAAGACTGGTTGTGGCTTAGGAAGATCTGTATATCCCACAAGGTCCCTCCGTGGATGTTAAAAGATTAAATAAATTACTATACATTAATATTGAGGTTGCCTCATATTATTAAGTATCCTAAACTGAGGTGGGGCAGTTGTAGAGAGTGGAAGAAAGAACGTAAATGTTGTAATAAAATTATAATAGGGTGTATACAAAAAAATGACCGTTTTATCAAATTCCAGAGTTCAAAAGTCTGTAAATAATGGCGACTAACCGTATCTTTCGTAGTAACTACAGGGGTATATCTTTACTTCCTTGTGCTTACAGGATATTATCAATTGTCTTGTTCAACCGTATGCTTCCATATGCTGAGAGAGAGGTTGGGAAATACCAATGTGAATTTCGAAAAGGTAGGTCGACGACTGATCAGTTATTGTCACTCCGCATGCTGTTGGAAAAGACCAGAGAATACAAGGTGACGACACACCATATATTTGTCGACTTCCTACAAGCCTACGACTCGAATAACTGGTACACTCATTAACTCCTGCGTGCAACTCCTTGGATTTGCAGATGACATAGATATTACCGGCAGGTCGTTAGCAGCAGTCAAGGAAGCATTTATCGCACTGAGAAATGCTGCAGCAAGGTTGGGACTTATCGTCAATTACAGCAAAACGAAGTACTTGTGCATAAACCCTCAACAAATAAACCTTGAAACCCATATCCAAGTTGACGGGCAGAGGATCGATAGAGTTGAGGAATTTCTGTACCTTGGATCTCAGGTGAACCAAGAAAATGATATTGGGGCAGAAGTCGAGAACCGGATTATAGCCGCTAATCGCTGCTATTTTGGACTGCAGAAGCAGCTGCATGGTAGTCTCCTGTCTAAACCTTCTAAGACAAGATTGTATAAAACTATCATCCGACCAGTTCTGACATATGCCTCTGAAAACTGGACCCTGACCCACGCACACGAACTCTCACTCCTGAGATTTGAAAGGAGAATTCTTAGGAGAACATACGGTCCAGTTTTGGTGGATGGAGAGTGGAGGCGCCGGCCCAACATCGAACTGAAACTACTTTATAAGGAGCTGGATGTGGTGCAGTTTATAAAGTTAGCAAGACTGAGGTGGGCCGGACATGTGATTAGGATGGGGCAGGATGAAATCCCAGCCAAAGTTCTCAGGGAACGATTGTATGGTGTGAGAAGAGCAGGCCGACCACGACTTCGGTGGGAGGAATGCGTAGCTTCGGACGCCCGGACCATATTGAATATCCGCTATTGGAGGGTAGCAGCACTGCTGGAGCAGGCCAAGACTCGAATACAAGGGTCTAGAGCCAAATAATAATAATAATAAAATAATGACCGTTTACTACTAGTCTACTAGCCTTTTTCACCTTCCCCATGGAGAAAAGATGGGACTAACAGTATCTTTCGACACACCACCCTCCCTGGCGAGTATTTGTGGGCGGATTTGACTCAACAGCTTCATTCAGAGCCTCATCAATATCCATTAATGGTCGCCCGGAGCCCGGAGTAATGTATTAAAATTACGTGAATTTCGTAGGACACTGTCATGTTTCATTTTTGAAATAAATAACTAAACTGAGGCTTTTTTTGAAGAAGTCCAGTATTAGTAAACAAGCTTAGAGAATGCTCTAAAGGGATTATTAAGTGTTGGTAAATAATAAATAGCATTAAAATATCTACAGACTTTTGAACTCTGGAATTTGATAAAACGGTCATTTTTTTCATAGGTACACCATATTACTTGTACTAGTAAATTTATAATTATATAAGAAAAGAAACATTTTGATTTTCTATCAACTATGGCCCGATGGTTTAAATAGCAAACATTTTTGTGGATCATTATCTTTTAAACTTCTTAGGTATAGTACGTGTTGAAGACTGTATGTTTCTAAGCCAATGGTTGTGTATTGTTTTGTCTGAGATATCACTCAAATGATAGTTAAATCACGTTAAATTCACAAAGATCTCGCGTTAAACTGCCCCAAGTTTTCTCCCAATCAAGGGTAGTCACATTGTACAGGCGGGGTAATTAAATATCCAAATTCTTAGCCTCGAATAGGTTTCTTGTGGAACTAACATTCTCTAATTATTAATTATAACTTGTATTGGTTTAATATGATACTAGTTAGAATTCCCAAAAACTGCTCACTGACCACAAATAGCTGCCAGCACGTACAGACCACATGGATAAGATTGTTCTGCCGCCTCAGACCACTGTCGATCCCGAGCCCTGAAGCCAAGGGGAATCGTAAACCCTAAGGTTGATGTAGCTCCGCCCTTCGCCTATAAAACAGGGCTCCCTCCATATCCCTACCAGATATACTTTTACGTCTTGTCCCTTGCATTTCCTTGGGGGATGTACTACTTGTATCTGTCTCCTGTCCCTTACCTCTAGATATTTCCTGTTTTTATATTATTTACTATACACCTCATGCTGTGGTGCAACAGACAGAATAGATGAAGCTACCCATACACCATTAATTTATGAGCTACGCTTTAGTTAATTTTTTGCTAATGGTAATGCGGAATAACTGTTAAATAAATTTCGAAGCGAAATAGCACAGTTTCCTGAGTGCTGTTTTGTGAGTTGGCGAAGGTTCCGGGTTCAAATCCGGCTATTGCAGGTAAATTATATAATCTGTTAACAGTCGCGAATGGAACCCGTGGGCTTTGCAGACCCTCCTATAGTTCAGCAAGTCTCTATAAAGTGGGTGCCCTTAATTCGAGGGTTGAAATTAATCTAGAACATCTTTGTTGTTGTCTTACAGATAGTACAGTCTCAACCATGTAGTAAACCCAAGATACTTTATGGGTTGTAGTGGCCCAGGATTTGTTTCATCATAATCGTAGAACAGTGAATGCTCCAAAGCCATATATACTTATTGAGGCATGGATGATAACATTCCAAACAAAAAGCCTTAAATTTCTAAAATTAGAACCTGGACCACTACAACCTGTGAACCAGTGGTAGAGACTGTACTATTTCATGGACGACGGTTGTGCAGGGAAGTGATGAAAGTAAAATACCCGTCAATATTTCGCATATGCAGGGATCTTCCGGACAGATAGAGTATAATAGAAAAGGAAAATAATAAATCACATCCTAAACCTGAAATCTAGGAAGGCACTTACCAGAGGAAACATCCCATTACCATCGATGCCCAAATCCTACAATCCTACAAGTTTCAGAACAACAGCTGGAATTAAATAAAAATAGCTAATAAGAAAACTTAAATAAAACAGAATGTTCAGACCCACCAATCTTCTAAAATAAAATAAAAATCACACACGAATAAAGCACGAAACCGTATCCAAGAAAGCAAAATTACAAGAGAAATAAGGGCATTGATGGCATAATCGTGTGTCCACTGGATTATCTCAGTTATTTTATTATTAATTAAAATTATAAATTTATTAGACTACTTACATTTTTTAGATTAAATAAAACATAAACCTACATTATTACTTACTATTATTGCTCTGAAATCGGAACAGTTCTTTAATTAAAATATTTTATCACAGTTTTAGAAACTTCAAAGCAGGTTTATAAATTCCCAATTTCCAAACTTTTTGTGTTTTCAAATAAATTGTGAGGGATCGGGGTGCCACAGCCCTTCCCGACCAAGGCAACGTTTCTGACACCTGGCAGAATAATTCTTTTAAATTAGTTTCACCGAATATTTTGAAGACTTTCATACCTTAGGGACCGGGGGTAGTCAGTGGTAGAGCGCTGTCTCCTCTATCACGTACTGAACTGAAGACCCTTCATGGGTTGTAGTGGTACAGGTAAGGTAAGTTTATATTATTTTATATTAAAAAAAAAAATACAAGTATTGTGATCTAAGAATAATTTGCACCACATTCAGTATTTTTTAGTCTGAAATTATTTTTTACCTCTGAAATTATTATGACGAATTATTTCATTTTTTATCATTTATTTCAATTGAAAAGCAATTTAGTGCCGACATTGGTTTAATATAAAGTACCATAAATCAGGCAGTTGAGGATTGATGATAACCTCCAAGATTGGACCTACGAGTTTTTTATTGATTCCTTTTATATTCTCACAACCTGTTCCAATTTTATTATTCTCCTCAGAAACGAAAGCGTAATAAATTTTTTTAAAAGGGTATAGTATTATCATTAATTTGTTATAGTTGTGATTTTGCTGATTTATTATTTATCATTAACCGGACCTATAAAATTATTTTTTTAAATTCATTTGTAACAACCATATTACACATATCCTTATATGTTTTTTTCACCTTAGGTGATCATTAAACAAAAAAACTGATTAATAAACCTTTTATCTTTCATAATTTAAATTTGCAACAAGCGTTTAAAGAAGGAATATTTCATTTAAGAGAACATGGGATTTTCCCATGAAGATTATTTTAAATACTCCTTTTAGAATACTTCTTGTTTAGATTTTCTAATGTTAAACCATATTTTGGATATTTATGATTGTAATATTGATTCACATATTATTTTTTATTTATTTATTACATTAATTTAGTATTTATTACATTAACGTGACTATGTATTTTTTTTCTCTTAGAATTTCATTCGAACCGTTTAAGATTCAGATTTAAATTTAAAAAAAAACAACTGCACAGTACTGTATTTTTTCTTTCTTGTCTTTATGCAAGAATAATTACTACATTTTTTATCAGAAATTTCTGGTATTCTGCTCTGTTTTCATATAAATCTTTTAAAAACATTTATTTTTAATGAACTATTAATAACCTATTATAAATTATGTATCTTAAAGAAAGCTAAAGAAGTTCTGGTATTAATTATTTTTCGTTTTAATATAATATTCTAATTGGCTGTTTGTCTTGAATCCCAAGATTTGATATTTGTAAAGATAGCCTAAAGTTTAGTTTAAATATTAAGTAAGCAGGCTTAAGTACGATAAAAATTTTGAAATTAATTTCATTAGTATTATGCTAGAAAGTTTCATATTTGTTTTTTGTTTTTTTTGTATGGTATTATTGGTAATCGGACGATGAGTTATAAATGAGTGGGTGTCATAAATTTTGCATATCCAGGTAAAATTAGTTTAGGTATCTTTAACGATTACGTGGCGGCAATTTGTACTGCCATTTCTCGTCCCTTCCGAAAGACGCCATAACCAAGGATTTGTTACTCCCGCAGTCATGGGTATAGATGAAAAGGGTTCTATGTTTCTCAACATGCCAAATAAAGAAACATATTAAAATATTTTTTAACCAAAGCTGTAATAGAAATTATTAATTATACTCCTGAATTTTATTATTTTTCTGTTTATTTAAATTTTATTATTATATGATCGTGTGCTATTATTTATTATTGTAGGCCTGTAATTGCTAATTGATTTATCGCTGAAAACGGCACCCTCAAGGCAGCCCTTGCCTCAGAAGACAGTAGCTTGCCCCCGATAACCAATCTGAATATGATTTACTACCTAACATAGTCCAGCTTAATATCCTACAAACGTCAGCTTTCTAGTTAATGGACTGCCCGCGTCGATCGCTCTGAATTAACTTTGAATGAAATGTCAGTTGATATTTGGTCGATCGCATGTTTGTTTGACAGTGCCGTGATGTATTTGCTCAGAGGGAATTATATTCTATAAAAAATATATATACAGTCACTTTAAATCAATCCCGTAAACGAATATGGATCTCATGTCGTATCAGTTCTATTTGGGTAGAGTAGGCCATATTGATTTACCTCAATGGAATATTTATACATTAAAAATTATCTATAGGATATTTTCCATAAATATGGCATAGATGGCATGAACAAATGAATGAATCCTTATACGAATCTCTTACTAGAGAAAGGCAATTTGCCCAACGTTTGAGATTTTTGTTTTTAAAATTTGTAATACATCGTTTACGACAAAAACGAAACATTCCCACAAGATACATCAGTCGTCAACGCCTTCAATATTTAGTTCACTGCAGATAGGGAATTAGTCCAGGACAAGATTACTTAGATTACTTAGATACTTTTTAGATTTTTAAAAATTTTAAAAAGTGGTCAACTAGTTTTTCTGCAGTTAGCATTTCATATGTATATGTGGATCCTTTCAGCGAATCATGGTATCCATGGCGTAATGGTGTATACCCAAAATTCTAGACCATTCTACCAAGGTCGTACACACCGACGAATCAAGGACAGCTATAGTTAAGAAAACGAATTGGTTTAGATCCGTAGATTATGGCTGTTTAGAGTCATTTGGGACACGGTGACCTACCTATTTGTATATTTATTTTTCCGAAGTAGAATTTCCATACTCTGAAAGAAGGGCGGCTTTTCATTCACTGGAAAATCACAAGATTATTCCCGAAATATTTACTGAGTATGATCATCACAACTATCTCCGGTCATTGTGAGTTGCTTCCGGTAGCCGTCACACACCCGAGGGGTGTAGGGATGCTAGAGGAACCCCGATACAGGTCTTCAATATCACAATGATTTGTGAATTGAGTTTGTACGCAGATGCACTTTTGCAAGTACGTTACCGTACTTGTTCGTAGACCTTATTTTATGGATATGCATACACTTGGTTAGTTGGACTTAGTAACTTAGTAGGATCCAAAAACATAATTTTCGACATTCTGGAATACTAATAGATAGAACTACTCAGGGTAGGGTCACCATACCACGCAAGGATCTTTCGTTTACTTTGCCTAGCATTTTGATATTTTTTTTATTATAAAAAGCCTTAATTTTTATTAGAAATCATCCTACATTGAATATTAATGTAGTTATTAAATATATACTTATATAAATGCTAGGTAAAGTGTATACTACAAAATTAGCAATATTCCAATTCATTTTTGCGCAGTATATTTAAACATGAGATGGGCAGGGTAAATATCGCATGTTTTCAGTATGGCAGGTGGTCTTTGGATTTTTTAAGGAGGTGAGAAAACCTTTGGTATATGCAGTATTTTGGAGGAGACGTAAAACGGTCTGGTACTCGTTACTGTACGGCGACTGGTACTCGTTAAAGACGCTTTTCCAATTATACCTCGGTAGCCTTAATTTAGGATTCCCACTGGTGCATCGTCCCATTAGATATAGCAGCATAAAAGTGACCTTAAGTGAAACAGACAATACATAATATATTATTCTTAAAGTTTCAGTGGCAAATTGTATATATAATTTCAAAGAAAAATATTTTTGTGGATCTCATCGACTGATCGATGAATCCATGGTAAAAAGTACCAGTAGAAGAACCTAAATGAACGGTTTAGGCCAGTGTGTAGAGTGAACTGAGGGCGGCTAAATTAAAAGTTGTTGAGTTGTTGCAGCCGAGTTGCTTAGTGTCTTTTCATTTCGTTAGTACAGCGACCGCACTGCCAACAATTGTTTGCCCAACAGCTTTCCTAGCAGCGGGTATAATCCAGGAATAATAACCTCTGGGCTAAAACAGACCGTTTTGAAACTCATTTAATTTGAATTTTATATTAATTATCATTTCTAACTTTCCCTATGAAGATGATATTAGCTTCATGATAAAATTTAGTTTAATCTAAATAGTCAGTGGGGAGCGGAGCTGCAGCCAAGATTATTATTTAGTCTGTTAGCAGCCGGAGATGGATAATATATGATCTAGGACCTCCTGGGGCTAACCCAGCCTCAAAAACTGGATACCCAAAATAAGGGGGGAAATCTGGTACATGTTTTTTTGTTGTCGTTTTTTTAAATAGTCAAGGAAGGAAAACAAATATAAAATAATAATGTAAATATATTTATTAAGTCGGTAAAAATAAGCAGAAACTCTAAAAAATAATTGTTTGTTTAATGAACATTATGTTGTTTGGGTAGTCGGACGATGCTACTGTGATTTCTAAATTTTGCCAACCTGATTTAATTAGTATGGGGATTTTTAACGACTACCTGACATGTTAGAGGCTCGAACCCCCGTTGAATGCTCCTTCCGAAGGACGGCATTATCAAAGATTTTTACTTCCTTTAAAAAATCCTAGAGCCACCTCCCGGGTCATGAACCCGCCATCTTGGGCTAACCACTTGACTACAGATCGCCCTAAAATAATAATTAGAACGCACTGGAAAAAACAAAGCTTTAGGTTTCTAAATCTCTAGAAAAAAACTGGCCTGTCATCTTCTCGCCAATTCAGGCATTATCAGGACATCGACGAAGATCCCATCTGTAGCCCCGCTGAATGAGTGGTTAAGCCGATTTTTTTTAAATAATGAATTAAATAGTAATTAGCATTGAGTAAAAGGGGAAGCAGAATCTTTTCATTCTCGTTGTGGATAAGTGGCTTGGTCAGGCCTAGGCTTGAAATAGAGTTATTGTCTAAATTTTAGTCGATCTCAACCCAAAAACTACGAAAATGACAATATTCCGCTTCCTTAAGAACAATTAATTATTAACCACTTATTCAACGTGGCTGCAGAAATCTTCGTATTAATGCAGCACATTTCACCCCAGCCTAATGTTTCCTGAATTGAATATTTCGTTCAGGATTTCCCCAATTTCCTTCTACTTAAGGAGTTTAGTTAGGATTTTTTTTGGTAAGTGAAATTTAATGGAATAGCTTCTAAAAAAAATTTTTTTTCAGTTCCTTATTAATTGACTGAAGCACAGTCATTGTCATTGTGCGTTGCATCCAGAGCACGAGGAGGGAACGATCGACGAACTCATACGAAGATAATGTATTTGTTTCCCAGAAAAATAGTCCGTAGATCCAAACCCATTGATAGAACAAATTTCATAGAACATGCCTGGAAACACTAGGAGGAGACTAAAAAGAATGTGTATGATGATCCCTATCTGTTGTCCCTATCTATAGGGGATTAAACCAAGCCACGGTAGAAGTACTATTGGGCAATGTTCTTCTTATTTTTTATTTATTTTACTGATAGTCTATCTGCTGGATTGTCAGTTTTTTGGTAATTTACAGGTTTGAATGAAAAGGGGAAAAAAACTTTTGTACGGATTCCGACCAGTGCTGCATTTGACCAAAGAACGTCGAGGTTCTATCATACTTATTCCTGTACCACACATTCAAACTGTCAATATCGCTTACGTTATTCAACATCAGTAGTGGGAATTATCCGTATATAACAGAAAAACTTCATTATGAACCTATTTTTCGTATACTATTGTTTTCATAATGTTTAAAATGATTAGCTCATCCCACTTGTAGGATCCATCCATTACGCTCTTTCTGCTGTAGCTAATTGGGAAGTAGACCGGTTACAAGGCGGTGGTTCCGTAGTGGACAGCACCTGTGGAGTGAGAGCTATTTAGGGCATCCCTGTAATTAACAATGCAAAAGCAACCTTCTCGCCCTTATGCCCCTTAGAGTTAGTTATGTTCTTACCAAGTTCCTTGCTTTCTACGAAGATTTATTATAAAATAATTAACTTGAAGAAAACATAATAACCTATTTCATTTAATTTGATTACTGTTAAGTTTAATAGTCGTAGCTATTAATCTTATATTCTTTAGGGTCCCCTGCAGTGGCTTGCATAGCAACCTTCTAGGCCCAAGATCGAGGGCTGCAGACCGTCAGATGACTTTTAGATTTTTTTAAAAGGGAGTAAATTATCCTTGGTTTTGCTGTCCTATGAAAGGGGAGTAAAATGTTTGTTCCAATCCTGAATGGTGGGAGGTACTCGCTAAAGATCCCTATACTAATTAGGGTATGCAAAATTGATGACTCCCACTGTAGCATTGTTTGATTAGCCTAAGTAGCGTAAAGCGACATTAAATCAATAAACAACCAACTATATTTTTTAAGTAATTAAGTTTGGATTGGCTCATTCCCCCCTTTGTATACTCCACCGTATTACAGCCGTTTGAGATAATGATGGTTTACCGATGGCTATCGATCTATCTTGGTGTTGAGTAGGCCCCGACGTCGCAAACTTCCTCCCACATAAAATTCTTATGGGCTCTTTGACCTCGATAAGTTTTGTGATTTCCTTTCACTTAAGCCCCTATTTCGTATAAGAATAAGTTGATGAATAAGGTGCGGGTAAATCGAGTAGAGTCCTTACGAAGTTTGATGATACTTTTTGTTGTTCATTAAACTTCCTAGAAGAGTCAGTTTTTAGGCTGAATTTACGTTAAATTGTTGAAGTTCTGTCACTATTTTCTTAATTCATGGTAAATTTCATTCTAGTATCAACTTTTTTGTTATCTTTTCCTTTTCTCACTCAGTGTGGACATCCTATCTAAGAATCTACGAACCTACGCCAACGTGCCTTAATAGTCCTCAGAGTATTTTCCTACTGCTATCCAATGCTTGAGATATGATCCTTCCTTAGCTGCCTGGAACTTCACTGAGAGTGAAGACTTGTTTGTCTTTATTCATTTGTTGCCGATAACCAAAACTCTCCTGCTGTTTATTCGAGTGGGTCCCTCAATTCGAATAGTCCACTTCCCTCTCATACCAAACTTTACCTCTCCTTGTTCTGCCTCCCACACTGTAGTTTTTATTTAGGCGGCTTCAGCTCTTCATTCCATAAAGGGAGGTTGACTGATTAAGAGCCTTGTACACATGTAGCTTTGTACCACTGTTTTCTCCGCCTTTTCCATCATTCTTAATACCAATTCTTCTTTTTCAACAGTTTCTAATCCTATGAAAGCTGTGAATACCTCTTTTTTAAAAATGCTAAGATCTGTTACCCGAGTCTGGCATCCGGGCTTGCTCTACAAACTCCGTAAATTCCTACCCCATACATACTTTCTCATCCTTCATTCCTATCTCACAAATAGAACTTTCCAAGTAAACCATAATAATGTCCTTTCATCCCTCTTCTCCCATTCTGCTGGTGTTCCTGAAGGTACTATCCTTGGCCCAATCCTTTATACAGTTTATGCAGCTGACATCCCAACTCATCCTAATACTATCCTTACCACGTATGCTGATGATACATGTGTATTATCAGTCAACACCAATCCAGTTATTGCATCCCAAAGCCTCCAATCCCATGTCACTGATCTTGAAGAATGGTGTCAAAAGTGGAGGATTAAAATAAATTCTCAAAAATCGCATCAAATCACTTTTACCATACGTCGTAAACCAATGACTTCCTGCCCTTCAGTATCCTTTAATAATATACCACTGGTGCCTGTAGAACAGACCCGATACTTAGGGTTGCATCTCGACAACCGATTAACCTGAAATCCAACGATTAAGGTAGACTGAAAAGACAAGAAACCGCTCGACGTTTCAGGCTACTTCAACTCTTACTAGCTTAACTCCCCTATATATGATATCAACTTAAAACAGACTGGGTGTGGGCCGGATGGTTTCCATATCCCACAGGTTCAATCCAAGTAAATAATATATCTGACGCAGCCGGTCTTAAACCGGAGACCTTTATATCAGCACTGTTGTTGAACTATACTAATGATAATATTATTCTAAGTAATTAGGACTTCCTAAGTTGGCTGGGGTAGCTAATTGCTAAGCAAGAGTTTGCAACGGTAATGCCTCCTCAGTGCGGAAGGTAACCAAGCTACGGTAATGACTGTTTGATTGGCACCGCGGCGAATAACGGAGGTGTTTAGTTTCATACAAATAAGATGGATGTTATGATTAGGTTATGGCTGCTCAGATCTGTTATTATCTGGAGTAACTTAACTCTTTAATAAATCAATTTAGGGCTCTACTTACTGATCAACCTCTTCAATCCAACAAGGATTTGTTTGTACTTGAGGGGTGTTGATGAAAAAGTTACATTGTCAACGTGAGTTTTACATCTACACCCCTCATGTATTTAACTCTCAAGTAATGACATAGTGTTTCCTTACTCAAGTAATAACGCCTGGTCCCACGGACCATCTGGTTTAAAAATTCATTAATAAACACAAAATAAAATATTTAAACACATATAATATTTATTCAAAAAAACACCATATTTTTTCATATTTCAGTAAACAAGTCACCAATAATATCGATAATGGTAATATTGAAAATAAAAAACTACATATTTTAAAACTTGTGTATTTATAACAATTTAATTACAATATATTTAATTTTGCTTTAAACAATTAAAAAGCTATTCATGAAGATAAGAATACTTTTCAAAATTAAAATGATCAATATTCCAAGCAGTACTCATCAATATTCCAGGAGCACTCCAAACAAATTAGTTTTTTGCATATATCACGGAGAAAAGATATTTTTCATTTTTTTTTTTTGTTGGGCATAATTAACAATACTTTTGGGTATTATCTAACAAGAGGCCTATTTTTTCACAAAACATCGGGTCCTAATAACTATTTGTGATTTGCAAGATTGGGGTTCCATGATTGGACAATATATAAATTAAAAACAGTTGTTTATTTAATAAGAAAAATAGTTAATATTTTGATTACATTTAAAATTTAAAAGCATCACTGATTGACATTAACTAATAGATATAAAACATTAAATGAAGGCTTACCTGGGATTAAGTGTTGCTTAAATTTTGTGAAAAAACTTTAAAACCAACCTTCCACTTTCAGTGGAATTTAACCACTTACACATTCAATAAGATACCAGCAATATAGGAAGGTACTGAATCGGGTCTGATATGGGGATTTCCCATGATCGGAAGGGTGGGAAATTCCAAAATTTAGGTACCGAAAGGTCCTAGGGACCATGCATCAGTATTTGAGGGTTAGAACTGTTATAGTTATTATATAAAATGATGAGGATTTCTTATGCATCATCCCAAAATTAAACCCAGTTATTGGTCAATAAAAACTTAAAATCGTTTATAATATGTATAACATAAATATTCGAGATATTTTATACACTATGTCTCGTTATTCTCCACGTTAGTCCCTTAAAAAGCGACTACACTTCATATATATTTTCTTTATCTGCTTTCTGTTTCTGATGGTCCGTTAGTGTACACCGTCACAGGTGCTCATACATAAATTAAAAGGAAAAAATCTGTGTATACTTTTTTTTTAAAAAGTTTTTCTCTTTAGCTCTTTGAGTCGGTCTCTACCTTTTATATATTTAGGGCTCGGTATGAGCTTGTTTGCTGAGGGAACAATATCAATTATTCCGAAACAAAGGGCTCATCTTCTCTGAAATTATTGCCTTTCCCGCTTCAACCAAACCCTAAATTGAATTTTTAATTATGTTCAAAAAGGCCTGCGCTATCTCAAGATATTAATGAGGGCTTAAGTACTAGAGCTTCGCCAATTCATCTCAGTTTCAGATTCATTAGAAGCCATGAATTTTCCCGAAATAGAATGGAGAGGAAATGTTCCAGATCAGAAATTACATCGAAGCGCTCTTTTAAACGGTTAATACAATCTCTATTAATTTCCTAAAATCAAGAAGGTAATTAAAAATATAAACAATTGGTTTGCTTCATTAATTTTATTTGTTTATATGTTTTCTAAATGTTGAAGAGATAATAAAAATTATTAAATTGGTAAACGTCCTAAAGGTTAGACTTAGAATTTATGGACGGAATTTTGTAAACAGAACTCCTCGCTGCCATGCCCTCCTCCAAACCCTCCAACGATGACCAAAGAGTTTTAGGGCATTGTTTCTTATTAAGTGGCCTTACCATTTCAATCGCTTTGTCTCATTTGTGTAGAGGATAGTTTTTCCGGCTCTACTAGTCGCCTGATAGTTTTGTTTGGGATCAGAAATCAGTGCTATACGTATTACGTAGTGTAATAGTTGTAAACCTCCAAGCTGTAAGAAGAGGCGTAGGTAAGAGGATTAGGTCGTTCCTCGGGAGATTGTTTTATTGTTATTGTTATTATTATGATGATAAGTTTAAGGAGCGAGATAGCTAATGATAAAGCGCTGAGTTGCTGTACCGAGGATTCCGGGTTCAAATCCGGCTGTGGGAGAATTATTTAATCTTTAACATCCTGGGATGGGCCCTGTGTAACCTTGAGACCCTCCTTGAACTTACAAAGTCTCTATAAAGTGGGTATCCTATACAGCACCAGTCTCTTCCACGGTCTGATCCCTACACTCTTCATAGGTTTGTGTTTATACGCTAGGGTGCTGGGCTTAGTAAGGAACGAACTCCTAAAATGTCAATAAGAGCTGTCTGGACATCTTCTGATGGGTAAACATAAGGCATAAATGGGAAGATTGCGTTAAGAGTGGGAAGATCTGGCGGATTCGGGTTTGGATAATGTTCCCTTGACAGGGGTTGTAAGCGGAGAATGGTTCGCTAAGTCTTATTATTATTAATCTTCTCCTGTTCTTCGCTTTGAAGAATCCTTTTATCTCTGAAAGTATTTCAGACTTGAGGCTTTCCTTTTAATTTGTTTTCTCCCTCGTTAACAATGCTCTATCGGATCGTCTTTATAAACAATGACTCCGAATCATTGTACTTATTGGTAAAATAAAACGAGACGAATCCTAACAATAAAATCAATAATTGAGAAGAGTAGCTCCATTATGGAATGACAACCAATAAAGGATGGGTTTAAAAGACGGAGCTAGGTGAGGGCGAGGGAGTATATCAAACTTGGCCCCGCTTTGTCTCCTCCTCCTTTGTAATCGCCTATTGTCCTTCGGCTTCCTTTGTCTCTCCCATCTGCCCTTCGTATGCCTTGTCCTTTTCACAATACCGCCACCGTTTACATTATCCTATAATGACGGTGTGGTTGAGCTGACACGCTATTGGCTTTAGTGGATCCTTCCATTATTAAAGGGATACACATACTTCTCTCGATCCGTCAGGACAAGACAGTAGTGAGAGATGAACCAATATTTCGAAAATATTATCATAATATTAATTAATTGATCTGTTAAGGCAGGGATGGATCCCGTGGGATCTGGAAACCCTTCTAGAGCCCACTCAACCTTTATAAAATTGGTACCCTTATACGGGGAATACTTGCCGGTTGAGCGTGACCTAGGACAATATACTGAATCCAGGACCCTTTATTGTTGTATTATAGACGTAGCTAAGTTGTAGGTCCAGATTTATTTTTGTCGCGATATCCTATGATGGATATCCAGAATAGACATTCTAAAAATGGATTCCATCATTCTTTAGAGTAAAAACCTTGCCAAACCATTTTTTTGAAATTGAAGAGACAGTACTTCTAATACTAATTAAATACAGCCCAAAGGGGTTTGCAGTGCAGCATTCTTCACAAATATACTTATATTTTGTGAAGGATAATGAATGAACAATTATAAAAACAAATTTACCTAAGTGGTTTAGTACCTAAACTAAAATTATTTGTATGGTGGGTAAAGTGTTCTACTGAATTTTCCTCTGTGTCCTAAATTCTTTTATGCATTCACTGGCCCCTTTCATTATATCATCTATCCAGCTTCATCCAGTCTTCTCTGGTCTTTCTTCATCTTGAAACCATTTTAGATTTTTCACTCTGGTCCCAAATTCACTTCCTTTTTGCATGTGAGACTCTGTAATGTTGAAGTTTTCCAAACCCTTCTTTACTTCTCTAGCCGTGGTCTTCATTTTACAGCTATAGCCAAATATTTCCTTGGCCAATCTGTGGTTGTTCATTCAGTACAGACGAATATGTCCGAGGTATGTTGGATCAGATCTTTCCAATATCTAGAGATTTCTTTGTTACTTCGCTGTTTCCATCCCTGTTGCAGATATTATAAATATAATAATTATATAACCTGTTACCAAGAGGTACAAAGGTTTCCACATTAAACTTTGAGTATTCTATTTATATCCAAATCTTTAAATTGTAATTGGTTTTTCATCTCTACAGTTTCAATTAAAACAAAATTGTATATCGAATTACACTGTCTATTTCGGAGAGAGAAATATAGGTCCTCGTGCACTTGTTGAATCCGAACAGCCAAAATCCATGGATCTAGACCAATTCGTAAATGTCCTTGAACTCGAACTTTGCTATAGCGAAGGCACTGGATGAATCAGCCACACATCTAGTTATGGCCCTAGACCTCTGTGCATTATAGAAACCACGATTCCTAGCTATGCACATATTATTATAAATAAACTACTATAATTAGTGTCGATACCGCAGAGAAAATTCGAAATGTAATTTAAAAAAATGTATTAACGAATTAATCGAATGAAACCTTAGTTAAAAAAATTATTACCTTAAAACAAAATATATTTTACTAATTAAAATGAAATTGAAAAAAAAATGCTGACAAATTAAAAAAAAAAAATGCTCCGATTGGGCAAGAAAGCAAATGCAATCAACCAGGAGGACTGAAAAGTTCGTAGGCAAACATAGTGAAATACATGTTTTTGGACAAATTCTATTTTATTATTCAACATAGTTCAAGAGCGACACAACGTTTATAGCAATCATGCAATTTTACGGTACCACTTTTATAGTAACATTTCTAAATCAGACCTTAATCTCAGCGATTACTTCATAATTAGTGCTAAATTTCGTTCCAGTGAGCATTCTTTTGAGATCTTCAAACAGGAAAAAGTCACTAGAGGTCAAATGGGAAAAAGGGAAGCATCGTCTGTCCTAATTCTTGCAAGTTTGCCATCCTTTTCATTTGCTTTACACATGGGGGGGGGGGGGGGTTGATTTGAGTAAACACCACTTTCATTTCATAGAGCCATTTTTTTGCGATGTAATAATCGATGTTGAAGATTTAAAGCTAGTCAGTGAATATTATACCTTGGGCATCCCAGAATACTGATGCCATAGCCTTGCCATCCAACAGTTGCATCTTTCCCCACATTTGATTTGGTGATTATTTTTTATTTTAGTGTGATTTTCATATCACATAATGTTAAATAAAAACGATCAAATGAATAAATAAATATATTAACAAAATTTCTAAACTAGCTTTTTATTATAACAAGGTTCCATAGAAAATGTTTAAAGCTATCAATCAATATAATCGGTATATGGTGTCATTAGTTATTATTAATATAAATGAAAGCTGTAATAAATATCCTATATATATATATCCAGCATTGCTCGGGTAGTAATGCATATTATGCCTACATAATTTGTCTGTGTAAGTAATGTATTTATGTTTTTAAATATTTATTTTGAAGAGAAAAGATTTGCCCCCAGCTGGGGTTTGAACCCGGATCTCCGCCTCACCGTGGCAACGCTCTAAACATTTGACACACCGGGATCGCTCCCTGCCTAGGACAAATCTGTTCTCTTCACCGATCCCATTTTTTGTTTCACATACTGGCCAATAAAGACCACGTGAATATCATTATTAAGGCTTCTTTAGGAGTCTTGATTTTCTTTCTTCCCATCTCAGATTTATTATATAGAAATTATAAAAATAAAAACAAAACCAACATTTCTTTATATACTAATTTATTATCTTGCACGTTAGATAATTGCATGGAATTAGGCAAGCAGCGTCTTCGGTGAAACCCATCGATGGTCCGGCCCAATTACACAAAACCTCGACAAATTATATACCTAAACCTTTCTGGTGAATCACTCTATCTATTGGTGAAAACCACATGAAAATCCGTGCAGTAGTTATTGAGTTTACCGCGCACAAACGCGGCCGAGGACTTTCTTTTGTAATATGTATAGATAGATGTTGGTTTTGTTTGAAATGTTTATTACAATTATAGTCTTGTACTCATCTAGGTCTCAAGGATTCGATTCCGATGCTTTATTTTGGAGTTTTTACATTTTTTCTTTTTAATTCGGTACTTACAGTTAACATCAGTCTAATCTGAATAGCGACCGTTTCCTCTGCCCGGTTTCTTTCGGATCTTTTTCGAAATACGTTATGTGGTGTAGACTACCATTTGTTTATATTTTGTGGAATATTTAATACTTTGTTTGTGCAAATATTGTGATACTTTTTTTGCAAATATTTATTGTTTATATTTTTGTTAACAGGCAATAGTGGAAGTGAGGTGAGGGGGGGAAGCGGTAGGCTCCTGCCCCCCGCTTATTCGAGCCCGAGGACAACCCTCATAGCCAGCCTCGACAAATCTATACTTCAGGTTAGTCAGAAAAAATTGTTGTATTCTTATTAATAATTAATTAGACAACGTAATACTTAGTAAATACATATTTGTTATGATACGTATCGACACCATTAAATAATCAAAACGTTTGTTCAGCTTCTTGATCTTCTATCGAATCCATGTAATTCACTTCCATGGTTGTCACTAAGCTACGATAAAAATACATAAACCGCTCTTTGCTCTGCCTAGATACATACGTTTGTATTTTGCTGTTAATTATATGAATACTGAGGTGAATGAGGACCATCGCACTATGTTCCGTCATCGACATGAAGCCAAAGCTCTGCATCTTGCAAGACATTATGTCATAAGTTCCTTGTCTATGTTCCTCACCTAAGGAACTAATCATCTCTAAATAAGCTTTACTTGCTTATATAAAATTTCAATAAACAAATATATTATTATATCTATTGTCGTTTGAACAATTTTTAACAGAAAAAAACAAAGACAATTTATTTACATTATACAAAATGGATTACATTTTTTTTAAATGTATGGATACATCTATTAATAGATATATACTAATTTTTCCTTGATTAAATAATCATTACTAATTGGTTATATTTTGGATTCGTAGTACTTTTGTTTATACTATTGTCATTACCCTATTATTATTAGAACTAATACACACACTACAGATTTCTACAAATAATATACAGATATGATTCTTTTCTTGATGTAAATCAATATAGACAAAAAAAATTACAAAAATAACTAACTACAAATCGTTAACATACAACAGTAAATTTTATAAGTCATTAAAGAAAAGTGTTTTTCTCTTTTTAATAAAAGTTCTATTTTTGGGGCTTCTACTTGTTGCGGTGGGGCTCCTGGGCTGGGGGCGGCGACGCCCTGGGGCTCCTCGACTCGCTCCTCTCGCCCCGCCTCCGGGGGCGCCACCCTGGGCTGTATCGGCCGTAGCTCTGCCTTCCATTCTTCCTCCGGACGTCGGTGGGACTGCCGGATCGCTCACGCCTGCTGTCCACAAGGAGAGCATTAGTCAACCAACAAAGTAGAATAGTCCTTAATGATAATAATTGTTAATAAAAAACCAATAAAATTATCTGTCAAGGAGTTTAGGTATCTCGGAAAATGGATCAGATGCAATGCGTCCGAGAAAAAAACAGTAGAAGTCGGAAAAGATAAGGTCGAAGTAGCCTTCTAACTCATCGAATCCATTTATAATATAAAGACCCTTATATTATCACTTGGAGTTCAACCATAAGTTGTTATGATCCGGGGATCAAGCAGCCCTCTATCCAGCGGAGACGCTATCCATCACCAACAAGGACTTAATTGAAAGGTTGGAGTTTAAATAACGGAAGACATTATGGAGAATTTTGGGGCCTAAAATCTCAAACGACAGATTATTCCACACACGTAATGATATCCTTTACAAATAGAAATAATCTGCGACACAATGTCTATAGGCATATCCTTCGAATTAATGCAAGGAGGCTAAGAAAAGAATAGTTAACTCGTTAGAAACAGAAAAATACTAAATCGTATTGCTCTAGATTAAGACAGCAAATAGAGACATGAGCGAACTTGGGATTACGTGGGATATGGTTATATACGGAACTTCCAAGAGAATAAACCGAGACAAGAGAGTGAGGTGTAAGACGACCAAAATCCCCGATGAGGAAAGATCCGAAAGGAGCAGATCTGAGAGAGGATAAAGAGATAATGGGCGGAAAATCGCGGAACAACCTATAATGATCGAAACGGAGCACGCCAAAGTTGAGTGAAACTATATTTAAAAAATAATGTATTGAAAATAATAATATTAAATATTAATAAGACCCTTAAGTTCAAGAACCTTTCAAGAAAGGAAAACATGATAGTAACGGTCGGTAACGGCCGATGGTTCTATGTCGATTTTTTTTGTGTGTAAAACTGGACATGCCTGGCAGATTAGAGACAATAAGGAACTACATCCGGCTGGGATGATTGAGATGCGTAGAAAGAAATAGTTCGTAGAATCCCCAATAAAGCTTTAGAGAAGGAAGCTGATGAATAAAAGTCTTGAGTGTGTTGGCTGTACGGTCAGACTAAGATGTGAAAACTAAGATGGTGAATAAGATAAAAAGAAAGGCATAAATAAAAATAAAATAATTAAGATAGAAAAAAGATGCGTTTCGCAGCCTGATGGATAACGGAAAAGAGTCTGACCCAGTTGTGGGTGATTTAACAATGATGGTTACATTCGGAGGAGCCTCGCTGAAAACCGTGAGGAATGGGGAAGAATGGTGACAGAAGCCCAAAGACTGTAGCGCCCAACAGTGAGTTAGTATATCTATCAAATGCTACTTGGTCCATAGACCTGGGCCTTATCAAGCAGAGGATAAGTAGGGCTTAAACTTAATGATTACTGCTTGGAAAGTTTTTGTAGAAATTTCATAAAGAAAATTACATTATTGGGTCGAAAAAATGGGAGAGCTGAAATAAAATATAAGAAGTATTGGTAATATTCTCATGATTTATGTTGGGACAGTGTTTGCAATATCTTGTCTACTTGGCTACTCGAAAGATAGAAATAATTATTGTAATGGTATTGCTTCTATAGATGTTATGTTACTTTTTATTAGGTGAGTTCCTGCAATATCGTATATAGTGAAATATTTAAATAAAACAAACACATTCGTTCTGTCTGATTTTCTCTGAAAAGGTGATAGATGGGTTTTCTGGATCTTTAATCCGTTGAAGCATGATTAGTTTTTTTTTATATAACTCTAAGTAAACTTGTTCAATTCAGTATCACTGTTTAGATCATCAAAGAACTCGCAATCCAATAATTACGTTACCTTTCGCTGTAGTAGTTCTTCTTGCCATCTGCCTTGAGCTCGCTGGGCAGGATCCTCTTGGGGTACTGACACCTGAGGATGAACTCTTCCTGTTTGCGGGCAAGGTCGTCAATCTCCTTCCTGACGGCGGTCGGGGACATGGCCTGGAAGTAGGAAGAGGCAGGTACCATCGGAGTACTTCGGGGCTCGAAGGATGAAGGGAACTGCTTGGGCTGTTCGACGGACATGGGGTACGTGGTCCAATGGGCGCTGTATGGGAGCTCGTACCTCGGCGAAAAGTCCACTGCGGGTTCAGTTCACGCATAAGTATATAAAATATTGTTTAATTAATAATATTAAATAGTTAATAATGGTAATACGTGTATATTTAACATCCTTAACTTCTATAATAGAAATCCAGTCATTTGTTACAAATTATATTAGATAAGTTTCTCTAAACACAATGCTAATTCCATCGCTGAAATTTAACAATGGATTGATTGAAGTTGAACGTTATCACTGTAGGAAGGTTATACAAACAAATAACCTTTTAAAATAATTAAACCTTTTAATGTATAAAACTACAATACGGATCTTAAAGATCTAGTATAGGTAGAATTAAAAAAAAAAATTTAATTGCTCATTGTTGACTTGTATTGGTCTTATTGTTAATAGGCAATCGAACTTTTATGTAAAGTTAGTTTTTAAGAACAATCATGACGACATCCATTTTCTGGTTGTAATGGATTTAAATGGATATGCCCATCAACCCTGACAATCAATTTGTTAAAAAGTTTGATTCAAGATTCAAAAAGTTATTGGTTGATTATCAACTTCACACAAAACATGCATTTTGCTGAAATCCAAAAATTACTTTCGCAATCTCTAATTACACATTTTCACTGCTAAATTATGCAATTTATTTTGATATTTATAGTCAAATGTTATGAAGGGTTTTTTTTTTCAATACTACATATTATAACAATAAAATATACAGATTTAAAATATTTCACGGTTGTGTACGTAAGTACCTAAGAACCCCAAATTTATTTCAGATACTAATCTCATCCGAAACCTATTTAATTAGGGTTTTTGTTTACTTAAGTATTTTGAATGATTTATTAATGCTTTTAATACTACTATACTCCCTTGTTGGTAATTGGCTACTTACATCTTGTCTTTTTATTTTAAATCTGACGATCTGTATGTCTCAGACAACTTAAGCAGTTATAAAAGTTTCGGAAACTACACAATGTTGAGTCGTTCTAAATAGTTTGCCCGAATACCAAAAAGAAAAACAAGCCGTACAAGTCTTAACGCTTTTAAAAAAAACAAACAAGCTATATTCTATAATATTAATCACTTAAATTATATTCATTAATTATACCAGTACTTTTTAATTCTTATCTTCCGTAATCCTGTTTGCTAAATCTCTGTTCACTCTTTGTTAAAATGCGGGATTATTAAATATTTCAGTATAACATTTTCAGAGTTAAAAGAAAACGATTTTTTTTTACCTTACTCAACACTTTTTTAAAACAGACTGGTTTCTTTGATGAGTTCTTAACATATGTTTTCCAAATGTGAGGTTTTTCACTGTTAAAAAAATTTAAATCATCTCATCATTAATCATTAAGATATCGATATTTGCTTGATTAACATTGACACATCACGTTTGAAAAAATACTATGAGTTTTTGATCAGATTAATTTATGAAATTGATTGTTACTACTTTGGAGACCTTGTTCATTGTTTATTCATTTACTTCAAGGTCACTTTATGCTGCTGTGGCTAATCGGTCTATACTACCGTGGGAGCTCTAATATTCAGGGTATGATTAGTTTAGGGATCTTTAACGAGTACCTGAGACTGGATCGGGATCGCCATTTAACGTCCCTTTTGAAGGGCGGCATAACCAAAGATTTTTCACTCCCTTTAAAAAATATTTAGGCCACCTACCGGGCTGCTAACCTGCGATCTTAGGCCTATTGTATAGGAAGCTGTTATGCTATCCACAGTATACCACAAACCTTAAACCTTATGTGTACGTTGTAATACCTAAATTTTTAAACACTTAAATATTACGCTGGAAACTGCTTTGAGTATTTTTTTTTGTCTATATATATATATTTTTTTTTGATACTTCATCTATGTATCGTTCATATGTAATTTAATTACAAGTTAGAAATATTGAGTTTTACTTTGTCAAATTTCTCTTTTTTAATCGAAGTCTATGACCAGAAGAATTTTCAAATTGAGATATAAATTTTTTTTTCATTAGAAAATACCCAATACTTCGTGTTAACAGATTCTATATCTGAGTGTATAATAAATAGTTTATAGCTGTATTGGGCAACAGTTGTGGAAGCAGGAGATTGTCGGGAAGCCCGGAATGAATTTTACAAGAGAGTGGTAAAGCGGACGGCTTCCGATTGGCTCCGACGTCCCGAGCCCCCGACTCCTAAATTATTTCCTCTTCCCTAGTGGGGAAGATCCGGCTGCAACTGTAACTTTAGATCTGTCCCGCCCTTTTTTGAGGATTCTACTTTGGATTTATCGCTTAGTGTACAGCTGAGATATTCATGAGCCCTTTCTGTGTCTTGAATTATCTATGTAGCGGGTTCTTGTTGAAACTAAGGAGGGTGAGGTAGCGTTAAAAAACAAAAACAAAAAAAAATCGACTGCTCTTTAATGTCTATCAAGGCATGGATAAGAGACCCTACTCTATTCTAACAAACTGTTGTGTAGGGTAGTTTATTTTTTTATATGGATAATCTTTGTTATTATTTAGCAGGAAGTACAATCTGTCACACTAAGGGTTATAACGATCAACTCTCTATGAACACATTCAAATTATATACATTATTTACACAGCTCTACCCCCAGCGGTCTCGGAGATCCCAAGTAGAGAGCAAATCGGGAACACAGGAGGTCCCAGCGCTTCTTTCCCAGACACGTCACAGTTAAAATCAGTCAAGACTGAATTAAAGCACTAGAGCCCCAGACGCTCAAGACATTAGTAAAGAAGTTAGCTACTGCCAGAACTCCAATGACATATTTACAAATCATATTTAATCATTGCCGTTTCAACCTCTGAGGAGGATTATTAGGATGAGCTGTGCTACGGATTGTACAAGATGGGATGGATGATCGATTATATTTATATGTGGACTTTGGAAAATTTTGTTGATCTAAGGTCAAGTACGAAGGAGATATGAAGGTTGTGGTGTTAGGTTTCATTAGGAACCTAGCAGTGAGCATTGACTATGGCTCTTAGGACTTTAGATTGAAAGGATTGGATGCGTTTGATGTTGGAATGTTTTGATCTCCCCCACAGTTCATACGGGGGGAGTTATAACCTTCAGGTCTTCCCTCAATGAATGATACATGGTTTTGTGCCTAGAAAGGTTTGCACGATTCACTGAGGTCCATCTATGGCTCAGATTAAGTAATTCTATGTCTCAGGCGGATTTTACCTTCAGAGCAGCAACTCAGTTCTCTACACTCTGAGCTGTCCAGTTCCCATTATAATACTTTATTTAATAGGGTATATAAAAAAAAAGGACCGTTTTATCAAATTCCAGAGTTCAAAAGTCTGTAAATATTTTAATGCTATTTATTATTTACCAACACTTAATAATCCCTTTAGATCATTCTCTAAGCTTGTTTACTAACACTCGACTTCTTCAAAAAAAGCCTCAGTTTAGTTATTTATTTCAAAGAAGAAATATGACAGTCTCCTACGAAATTCTCGTAATTTTAAGACATCACTGAAAAAAAACTTAACAGCCGCTGAAGCATCTCGTGAAATTATTAAATTTGAAGGGGAAGGTGTCCTTGACCAGCGCACTGCGCAGCGTTGGTTTGAAAAATTTAGCTGTGGAGATACGACGTTGGATAGGAAGAAGTGCTCCGCGCGCCCATTAATGGATATTGATGAGGTTCTGAAGGAAGCTGTTAAGTCAATTCGTCCACAAGTACTCGCGATCTTGCCAGGGATTGTGGTGTGTCGAAAGATACTGTTCGTCCCATTTTCTCTCAATGGGGAAGGTGAAAAAGGCTAGTAGACTAGTAGAAACGGTCATTTTTTTTTTATACACCACTAGGTGACCCGTCGCGCGTTGCTGCGATAGGAAATTTTTAACAGCTTTCCACTAAATTAATAAATCTGAAATAAATCATAGTAATTGTGCTATCATTCCCTCAACTTATATTTTTTGTCGAGGAAAAGGATTTTTTTTTTATTGTATTTTTAAAATTGTAAACGTTTCCCGTTCATTTGAAATTGGCGCCTAAAATGTTTTTAAAAATATTCAGTTGTAAAGTGAAAAAACCTTTTAATTTTAATTAAAAAGAAAAAAGGAATCTACGTTAATAATTGACAAAGCTATGAAGAAAAAACGTTTTTTTAAGTTTTATTTTTTTAGGGTCAATTTTAATATTTGGAGTTATAAATTTGGGAATCTTCATTATTTTTTATGGCAAATAAGATCCAATTTTTTTGTTCCAAATATCGCCTGGGGCATTTTTTATCTTATTATCTGGCTATACCCTTTGGATAGTGTATTCAGAACATATATTGCTTAATAAATTGGTTGTTAATATTTCCCAACATAATCGCTCTTAGGTTATCTTTAATTGCTTGATTTAGAAAAAATAAGTGAAGTTGAGATTTTGCAGAGCATAATTCTTTGAATCGAAAATAACATTTATAATTGAATTCAAAATATTTATATTTCCGATTTGTTCTCGCCTCCACTTTTTCTTTCATTTATTTTCTTGAAAAAAAAGTGATCTTATGAAATAGAACTTCCGGTGTATTGTAAGATAAAATGTACATAGAAGGCTATAAGGTGGAACAATGTTACGTAACAGAAATTTCTTCCCAATTTATGCCAGAATAATAAAAAGGTAGTTTAAATAAAACAGTATTCAGTGGTAGCATTTATATTTAAGAGTTTTAAAAACATTTGTAGCATAATGTACAGTTTCTGCTCTTGTTGTATCTAGCTGACCCGTCGCGCGTTGCTGCGATAGGAAATTCACTTGTAATATATCATTTTTCTTATTCACAATCATTTTTATACATAAAAATCAATTTTCTTTATTTACTCAAGTGCTTTTGGATACACAATATTTTTTGTTTTTCCTACTGGTGTGTAAACGAATAAATCTGAAGGTTTTCCGATGCGAGAGCTGGCCACATACAGTTGTCCATGTGCGAAACATGGATGCTCCAAATCGAGACCACACACTTGTAGTGACTGCCCTTGCGCTTTGTTGATGGTCATTCCAAAAGCGAGTCGAACCGGAAATTGTAAGCGCTTGAATTCAAATGGCATATCTATTGGAATCATAGGAATACGTGGTAACAGTACATCTTCACCCTTAAATTTCCCATTTAAAATTGCAGCTTCGATGACATTCTTCATCATCTTTTTAATTGCAAGTCTCGTACTATTGCAAAATCGTGGTGGATTGATGTTTGAGTAGAATGATAGGCACGCCAATTTTTAGTGTTAAAATGTGCGGTGGCATACCTGACAAATCAAGGGAATTCAAGAATTCGGTTGGGTACTGGACAATTTCGTCTTGATTAATCACAGTAGCGATGGACTTATACGTTGTTGCTTCACCTGGTATTCGATTCTGAATGCTAAAATTGATGACATTGACATCGCTATTCGTAGCTGCTAATATAGCATGTGAACTGAGTCACTGATGCTTTTTGTAATTCTGGGTGATATTTGGGAAAACCCCTCCAATTAATTCGTCATTTTACAAAAGTTCGTTGGCAATGTGTTACATTGTGTGTTGATTTGTCGATTGCCATCTTTCCATTCCCAATATCCAGCAATTGCCTTTCGAAAATGTTGGCCGATGCATCATTTTGCAATTGAACACGCATATTGGTGTTCAAACTTAATTTCTTAACATGTCTCAATCGTGCCTTCCTTTACACTTCACTGTCATTACTATTTTTATTCTAATTTCTCTTCACATATATTTATTTCTTTCGTACGAAATTTGTTCCTACTCTCCCTTTATTATTGACTCGATTACGAAAGAAATAACTTGATTTGCGACAAATAATTATTTTTTTCTAGAAATTTTTGGAATTTAAAAAAAAAAAAAAAAGCAGGTAGAAACCTTCCCTAGAGTGTACTGAACAACTTCCCAAAGTTTCATGACCATCGGAAGATTAGTGTAGTAGTGCATAATGGACAAACACACATACATTCATTTTTATATATATAGATTAATTAGAAAATCGGTGCTCAACTATTTTCTATTAGGAGAGCCGAAAATCTTCCCTTCTCCTCATTACTCTCGTTTCCTTCCGAATAAAGGACGTGTGAACATACCCTTTTGAAGCACTAATAATTTATTAAAATTCATTGCATTGACTTTTTTGTATTTATTTTTCTTCTATGGACTGATTGGTAATATGGTGGTTATCTATATTTTTCTCTAATTATACTTTTATTTGTGATCAATAGATCGCAGACTTGGTAGCTAATGTACGACGAATGAAGTTAACAAATGATTTCTTATTTGAGCTACCGAGTTCTCTTGCTCTTGAAGATTGATGCTGTGCTACTTGTAACAACAAGCATGAGTCAAGTCTCAATTCTGTCGATCACTTACTATCCATATTTACTGATAAATGGATCACATTTACCTTCGCTTAGTTTCCTTGAGGTCCCGACTTAAGAATTTATTCATAAAAAATCATTGTTAGGTATCCAAATCATTTATAGGTATGTATTAGTTGTTTGTTTCGTTTAACGTGACTTATATTTTATGAATATCTTTAAGAAGGGACGTAGAAAAACACAATATGGTGATTACATTAAAGTTTTGTGAACAACCCTGCACAGAATAAACATAAGATTAATATTCACAGACGTAACGAAAATATAATACGAGTAATAAAATCTTTTAAAGAAGTGAGAAATATATTTTATATGCTAATGGAAGATTCTATCCTTCACTAATATATTTCGTTTCTAATGAATGTAAATACCAAGGAAGATTACTGGATTTGGTTTATTTCATTTATATATATGCTTCTATTGCTAATCGGATGATGTTACAGTGGGAGTCCTAAATTCTGCCTATCCAAGTTTAATTAGGACAGGGATATTTGACAAGTACCCGATATTACACTGGCATGTTTATAAAAATGAACGTAATTGTTACGGATGCTTCTATGTATAATATAAAAATAATCGTCTAAGCAATATTTCTTGCTTATTGATTGAAAACTGAAAAATCCAACTTCTAGAAAAATTAATATTATAATTACTGCAATTTTTCTAAAGAAGGTCCCAATAAACATAAATTTGTTCCTCTAAATTCTCACACAGATTATGTGATATATCCTAGAAGTCTGTTTTTTTCTGTTTTATTTGAATTAGTTTAATATAATATAAACAAATAAGAGATTTAACATACAATATTCATCCATAACGACCTTAATGCCCCATTTGTTGCTGATTTAGCCCGAACCCGCTATCTATCCTTTAATAACAAACTTCATTTCCACTCAAACCCTCTAGTTTCAAACCTAGCTTCCTCTTCAATTCCCGATAATCCTCCGAGGCGTCTAAAAAGAAGATGGCCCCGTGACTTCTTAGTTGAACTTGTGATTTGAGTACTACCAGTGGGTAGTTTCTCTACTTGTCATTTTCACATGTCATTATGTATCGCTTAGCCCATTTACTTGATGTATTTTTTTTGATACAGTTGTAAATATCAATAAATAAATTTAAAAAAACAAAAAAAAACATACAATATAAATAAATAACAAATGTAAACCATTTTGAACAATAACAAATCTGTATTCCATCTTGGATTGGATGTTGTTGTAGGACCCATGAATTCTTAATGACAAGAACAGATCCACCTCTGTGTAGTGTTTAAATTAAACTTATAGTGTCTTTATAATGTTATTATAATAGAAATATAATATAAACTAAACTGAAATAATTAATCGCTTATTAGTCCAGGATCCATGGTCCATATTTGCACTCGATTAGTATCAAGCTGAATCTTTGTGAATAGATTCGTTTCGATGAGACGCCCAACAATTTCCTGTGCGAAAATTCTCGATTGTGGTAGCTTAAAGAGGTAGCAAGGATAAAATATGTCGATTTGATGATTCTCAAAAATGTATTACTAACTGGGTTTTTTTTTGTTAAATCTCAAGATAATTATCTAAATTATTTGAAAAAATATTTGTCCTACAGAATGTATGGTTTGATCAAAGAGTCCCCTCCTTCCAATATGTATCGATAACGAAGTCAAAAAAGAAGAAGTAAAAAAATCAGCTGGTTAGTAATCTTAGATGACCTCGTTATCGATACATGTTGGAAGGAAGGGACTCTTTGATCAAACCATACATTTAGTAGGACAAATATTTTTTCAAATAATTTAGATAATTATCTTGAGATTTAACAAAAAAAAACCCAGTTAGTAAGAAATTTTTGAGAATCATCAGATCGACATATTTTAATCTAGCTACCTCTTTTAGCTACCACAATCGAGAATTTTCGCACAGGAAATTGCTGGGCGTCTCATCGAAACGAAGCTATTCACGAAGATTTAGCTTGATACTAAACCCAAAAATGGGCCATGGATCCTGGACTATATTGTTTAGTTATGAGAGCTATTAGTTAGTGTTTTGCTTTTAACACCAAACAAAAACTAACCCGTATTTGCTGTTAACTGGTTATGAACATTAAGTACTTTATGAATAAATATTGCAATTACTTAGAGGAATAACAACTGGGGCTAATAAATCCAATAATAATACAAATTTTAAAAAAAACCTGTACCACTGCAACCCGTGAACATGTCTGGGGTTCAATACATAGTTGAGACTGTACTGTTTAATGGACAACGGTTGTGGAGGGAGGTGATTTGTCCTAGATCACTGTCAACCGCCAGATTTCCCCCCTTATATTGGGTTCCCACATTATAGAGGCTGGGTGAACCCCTGGAGGGTCCATATCCGGCTGCTGACAGACTAAATAAAAGTCTTGCCGGAAGCGGGAATCGAACCAGAATTTTTGTCGTGGCAACTCAGTGAATGATAAATAAATAAATCCAATAACATATGCATATACCGTGCCGATGATCTTTTTCATGTATTCATTACAAGAATTGAAAATGATTTTCAGGTACCTACTTTGTTCATCGAAGTAACATAAAAGTAGGTTTCTACGAGCCAATATTTTTATGTAATTAATATCAACGACTGTTCAAGATAATTAAAACAAGAGGAAGAACCGTGAAGCATTTTATGTTGGAGATGGTATCAGTAAAGAGGGTAATAAAATTGATGCAGTGGGGGGGGGGGTGAAGTAGACGCCATTACAGTTATATATGGCATCTAAGTACCTCTTAGCCATCTGGAGGCACTTCAAGGATCTTCTTCTTTTCTGAGGAGGAATGGCAGAGTCCAAGTCGAATCCCATCTTCTATAATCACCAAACATTATTTTATTGGATAGATGAGCTCTTATGAACTTCGATTATTGAAAAACCAGTCAAGCTTAATTTATGTTTCTTCGATAAATAAGTAATATCGTCGATACAAAGAAAAGGAATCGAAAGAGAAAAAACTCCACTCATCAGTAGAGTGAAAAAAATGTTACTAGATTCATTCATAATCAATGCGTATCACCAAACGTTTTTACTTATGTAGTATACGTGGTTTAGTGCACTATAAATATCTCGGTGCTTGTGTATTAGATGTACAACCAGAAAAGGCAAATGCGCAACCAGTTACATTTTATAACAGTTACCTTGGATAACCTTCTTAAATATTTTTATTGGGGTTAGGATTTGCATAACATAACATGCAATATAATAATAATGGAAATAAATAAATATAACTAATAATAATATAATTGAATATATAACATATATTTCAACATAATGAAATATATAATACAAATAAATATAATAATAATAATAGAAAAAAATAATGGAATATATCAACAATTTAAAATAAAAACCATCCCTAACCACCAAACAAACAACAAATCAACAGCAAAGAAAAATGAGGATACAACAACAACTCTAGAAATAATGAAATATATAATATAAATAAATATAATAATAATAGAAATAAATAATGGAATATATCTTCAACAATTTAAATTAAAAACCACCCCTAACCATCCCTAACCACCAAGTAAACAACAAATCAGCAACAAACAAAAATTAGGATATAACAACAACTCTAGAACGCAGGAAGAAAAAAAGAAGAATGAATCTGTAAACAATGTAAACAATGTTACTGTTAGAAATATAACTGTTATAAAATGTAATTGCTTGCGCATTCGTACATTGGCCTTTTCTGGTGGTGCATCTAATACACAAGTACATCAATTATCAATACTAAAGCAGCTCTATATAGAAAACAAAAAATGTGTTTTTCCATGTTCGATTCCTTGTAATTCATCAGCGATACAAGTATTGAAATGAGTCTTTTGTACCAAAATTTCGAACTTTGAATTGAATTTAAATAGAACGATAATCCTTTTAACTGTCCTTTATCTGTCTGAAACGTGATCGTTAACGTTGTACGATGATCAATGTCTGAAGGTATTTGAAAATAATGTGTTGAGTAAAATATTCGGTCTAAAACAATACGACTAGTAGAGAATTTAATAGATTATTCAACGCGAAATTTCAGAGTAGATATTATAGATGTGATAGCATAGAGATGATCGAGAATGTCATTTAAGGTTGTTGGGTTTAGTAATAATAGGATTTCTAAAAACTTAATAAGTGAGGCCTAGGTGGAAGAATAACTTTATGAGTGTTCTAACGGATTCGGATCTGGGATATAGCCCGTGGATGGATGTAAGTAAGCAGAGGTTTATGGTTGGTATT
Source organism: Troilus luridus (assembly GCA_964056705.1). Lineage (NCBI taxonomy): Eukaryota > Metazoa > Arthropoda > Insecta > Hemiptera > Pentatomidae > Troilus > Troilus luridus. The sequence continues at coordinate 67,826,335 of OZ057415.1, forward strand.
TATCCTTCGTGGTTCATAATCATTGTTATTATTGTCTAAGATAGTATGTTAATATGCACAAATAAATATACTAAACTATTTTTTTTTTCAACGTCATGAGTTGCTATTCCGAAGGTTCCAGGTTCAGATCCAGCTGTGGATGATAGATTAATTAAAATGTAAACAACCGTGGTTTGACCCTGTAGGATCTGTGGACCCTTTTAAGGGCGGGTCTCATTCAGCTCCTTTAGAGTGGGGGGGAAACCAGGTGGTTGAGCATAATCTCACTACAGTTCAGTCTCTACCATGTACTGAACCCAAGAGTTTTCATAGACGGTAGGTATTTTTTTCCTTTCTGATTGAAGCATGTTTTGTGCCTCTCATTCATTAATCTTTAACCAAAAAGCCATTGAATCTTATTTAGGATCGTCTTTGATATATTAATCATTCAATTATTAAAATTTGCGAAGAGTTATACTCAATTAATTTATTACGCTATAAAACCATTATTATTATAACCCGTTAAGTATAATTTACATTTAATTTAAGAAGCGGGCATTGGTGGAATTCATTCCTCCCTCCAGTGATTTATTTTAGAAAAGTTATCCTCCTTGGAGAACTCCTCCCCCCTCCTACGGGATTAAACTGGATAGCTTCCAGCTCCGGCCCCACCTGGAATTCCTTCCCTTCCGACTTTCCTTTGTCGAATCCGTTCTCTTGACCAATTAGTTTCTTCTCCGCTTCCTTGCTTTACTAATCTTGCACATCTGTTGGCCAGCTAACTTTATTTCGATAATTTCCCTACTCTGCTTTCTAAATTTTCTGACGAAACCAAGATGATGATTATGAATTTTATAGTTTAGCGTTTAATTAATCAGCTACTAAGCAGAACGGACTGGACATCGGAGGAATTGAAAAGATCAGAAAAAGAAAGGCTATCATATATGGTTAAGCTACAAATCAGACGTGAATAGAAGAAATTATGTGGAAGAAAGGCGAAAAGTTAACAACCAAAGGTGGAAAGCTCAGTCCTCTAAGATTACATGTCAGCTGGGCTACAGGAGATCTGCTGAAGCATGGAACGTTCTTAAGAGTATGAGACATCAGAGTAGGCATAAAGCCAATATACAGCTAATACCAATAGAAAATTGGGCAAACTATTATGAGAGTTTATCAACTGAGAACCGAAACTACAGGAGGAAATAAAAGTATCTTCGGAACCAGTTGCAGAAGAAGACGTCCAAAATATCCTCAAGAAAGGTAAAAACAAGAAGTCCCCTGGACCGGGTGGAATCAATATGGAATCGCTTAAATACGGCGGGCAAGCCATCGTGACCATTTTAACCCAATTATTAAATAAAGTTCTCCCAAAAATTATACCGGAGGGGATGAAAATAGGTTACATTACCTCCATTTATAAGAAAGGGGATAAGACTCAATTGACTAATTACAGGAGCATATGTGTTAACAACACAATAATGAAGGTATACTGAATAAAATAATAGGGGAACAATTTACTCCAGAAGAACAATGTGGTTTTACTACGTTTTGTATTGATATGTACTTTGAGGCAGCTTTTAGAAAAATGTGAAAGCAAACAGAAACAGCTTAGCCTAGTATTTATCGATCTTGAAAAGGGATATGACAGTGTTCCACGTAAACTTCTTTAGGAGTGCATGCGAAAAGCAAACATTAATGACCCCTTAATCAGTGCTGTTAAACATATCTACCATAATAGCATATTTCAAATAAAAGTTGGAAACAAACTATCCCGTAAGTTCTAAAGGACTCTTTCTAAGAAGCTCTATGTCACCTACCCTATTCAAAATATTCATTCAAGCTGCTACAAATGAATGGTCAAGGAAATGTAGAAGGATGGAGGTGCATATGCAGAATGACTTTTACCTTCACCTCCTATTATTTGCAGATGACCAAGTCATCATAGCCCAGGATAAAGAAGACCCAGAATATATGTTTACGAAAGTAATAGAAGAATAAATAGGTGGGGGATGAAAATGATCTTTGAAAAGACAGAATATTTGGATGCGGAGGAGGGCGTACCATTGGAGGTAACGGCCTACAGATAAAAAATGCACCCAACTTTCAATATTAAGGATCTATCCTTCAAAAAGATGGTACATCTGAAGGGGATGTAGCCCGAAGGACCAGAGGAGGAAGGAAAGCTATTGCCATGCTCAATTCTGTACTGTGGAGTAAAACCATCCTAAAATTATAACGGCTATAATGTTATATGGGTGTGAAACATGGAAATTGGGAAAGGGAAGCGAAGAGAAACTAGTTGCGGAAATGGATTTCTGGGGAAGGGCAGCCGGAATTTCTAGACGTGAAAGGATTCCCAATTCACTAGTGCGAGAGATACCATACTTGAAAAAATGACAATAAAGCGATTAGACCTTTGGACACCTCATTAGGATGGATAATAAAAGAATACCCAAAATGACAATGAACTGGTGCCCTGAAGGAAGAAAAAAGAAGATGACGACCGCGAACTTCTTGGATGAACTAGTCCAGGAAGATATGGCAGGATATGACCTTAATGAAAAGGAAGCATTTGACAGGAAAAACTGGAAAAAAATGTTACTCAAAAATTTGGTTGGAGAAAACCTCAACTTTGGGGAAACTCTCAATAAAAAATAAAAAAATCAGCTACTGTTGCTTTTTAACTAATACTTTTAATATTTAAATAAGAAATTAGAAAATAATTTTCAGTAAGTTAAAAATAACAATTGAGTTAGGGACAACAAATTTCATTTTATTGGAAGTGGAGTGCTTTTTTTTTTTTTTTTATTACGTTATTTTCATAGTGACTCGTGTTTTACCAATATCAGTCAATAAAATATTTACAGCAATTAACATCTAGCACCCCACGCATTTCTTATAACTGCGTTTTTGTCATTCTTATCTTAAATGGCATCTTTGAAAATCCTTTTTGGTTCTCTTGGACATTTATATACAGACAATTTTTTTTTAATGAAATAAAAGTAAATATTAATATCTTATAGATAATTCTGACCATAAAAAATTTAAAAATGAGAAAACAAAACAGCTTGTTGACTTAAAAGGCATATATTGCTAAATGGTTTGGTTTGAAAATTGTTTGAACCTTCCCCGAATTACTACTATCCTACTACCTACAGTTAGATCAATGCTGACCTTTTTATGAACTTTTGCTTCTCCCTCTAAACCTTTTGAAATTGAACCAATGACTCAAATAAAACGTAGATGGAACATTAACATTGTGAAAAATTCTACATTTCTGAATATTTTTTGAATTATATATTCAACAGCAGATTATTTATATCTTCAATTGTTTGTTTTTTTCTATTATTAACCTATAGAAAAGATGGATTCAATACCAGGTTAAGATTTGTATCATTAGTTGTTTTTTTTGCATGCTTGAGTTCAGGAAGTCAGAGCAAATGATGTAACTCACGGGTGTTTATGAACAGCGTGTAAAAAGAACGTGGTTTCCTTTCAATAAAAATTAATAAAAGAAAAGATGTTTTGTTGTGCAAAGCAGTTAAAGCTTATTTTGTTTTAATTAAGAAATAAATGTAAAATATCTGTCAAATCAAACTACCAATCTAAAGTAATCGTTAACTGTGATTAATGAACTGTGATACTCCACTAAAAAAAAAGCCCATACCATTACACCATGAATGGTCTTGGGCTCAGTACGTGGTAGACTGTATTGTTTCTAGAACAACGGTTGTGCAGGGAGGTGGTTTGTCCATGATCACGCTCAACCACCAGTTTTCCTCTATTATGTATACTCATTTTTTAGAGGACGGTGAACGCCTCTATAACCCACCTGATCCATACACGGCAGTTAACAAATTATAAATTATCTGCTTCAGCCGGTTTTGAACCCTGAACTTTCGGGGTTTTCCTTTTAAAAGTTATAAGTGTCTATTACTTCATAATATTAAAATTTGTTAGTGCAACACTTGTTTTTCTACTATACTTCGATTTGTTCCTAGGCCTATTTGCTGAAACGGGATACGATAAATAAATATTACTTTTGTTTTTTTGTTAGTTAAAATTATTATTATGACTGCCCTTCCCACACTTTAATAAGTAAGTGTTTCTCCATACCTGAATCGGGGGAAGAAATTAAATTTTAAAAAACCCATTATCATCAAATTCCTCTCATATACAATCTTACAAATCCAAAATCCTTCGTAAATTCTATAATCCTCCTTACTTTGTAACGAATAAAGTAATGACCTTAATGCTCTATTTATTGCTGATTTTACCCGAATCCGACATCAATACTTTCATTGATCTTTGTTCCCACTGACAAGAAGGTGGGTGGTGCGTGAAAAAAATGGCTTTGTGACTTTTTAAGTTGAGCTTGTGGTTTGAGTACTTTCAGTGGGTAGTTTCTCAACTTGCCTGTATCTCGTGGCATTGTGTTTCTTCCATTATATTTACTTGTAGTATTAGTAAATTCAGATATAATTTCCTGTATATACATTTTAAGTCCATTATTGTTGATTCGAATTCGAATTCCGGAAGAACTTCGCCCAAGAGTTCGGCCCTTAGTAATAAAACGCCCTTAGACCATTCGCCATGTTGTTATCTCTATTGCTTAAGCACTCCTGGAAGCTGTATATTTGCTTCTTATCTTATCAGTTCCGGTTACTCTACAGTTGCTTGTAAATCTATTAAATGTCTTATCTTCCAACTTAATTTCAGTTTCGGCTTTTAGTATTTGTCCTTAGGGGTCTGTACTCCTCGCCTTCCTCCATTTCCGGAAGCAATTTAATATGCCAGGCCCAACAAGCATTCTTATTGATAATAATAGGTATGGGGAACAAAATGGTGAAAGAAAAAATTCTCTTTAATAAGAACTGTTTATTTTAAAGCCAACGTTTCGGCCCATTTTGCAGGTATTCTTCAGGGCTTTTGATGAGGTCAAGAGAGTGTTTACAGAAATAGCACTGAAGAAGACCTGCAATGAGGGTCGAAACGTTGGATTTAAAATTAACAGTTCATCTCACTAGAGAACATTTTATCTGATCTCCACCTCCATTCTTCTTATTAATATTGTTACGGGCTACTGGGTGTAAAATGAATTAAACTATTACTAAACTCAATATACTAATATTTATTTTCAAATTAAGAATAATACAATGAAATTATTTAAAACAATTAAATTATTTAAAACAATTAAATTATTAAACTAATATAAATTTACAATAACAATATTCTACAGATTATAACCTAGCCCTACCTGTTATCTAATTACTAAAATAATATACAAATAATACAAGATATTGCTAATACCAAATAACCTAACTATTTACCTAAATTTGTACAAATACAATAAAATTACACTATAGTTTATAACTATAAATTAACACTTACAGTTCGCTAATTAAAGTACACCGACCGTAAGAGTCTCCAAATATGACAAACTGACACAGTTTATTACACACACTTATCACTTATCACTGGCTGCTCACGCTGCCACTGTCACTGAAGTCAACAACTTTACTACTAACTTACTGCTGACTGCCAAGGCTCAGGCGGGCGGTATATAAAGGCCAATCGAATGTTCGAGACTGTTGGAAGAGAGTGGGGCCTTCCAGGCCGTCTAATCTGTCTTAATCCTTCCAGCTCGTCTTAATCCCTTCAGCCGGTCTTTTTCTCTCTCTGATCGTAACAATATTTTAATAAATTAATCAATATCCCATTGGAGATTCCCCAAACATTATTATGCATATAGTAATAGTAATAATATTATAACACTATTATAATAATAGTAATATTAATAATAAAATATTTATTTGGGGTTATTATACTAATGTGAAATTTAATGTATTTTATGAATGCACCCTTAGGGATTAAGGGAGAAACTTAGATGGAGAAAATTGAAGAGACCTCCAACGTGGTCGATCTATAGTAGATCACTGCTCCAGGGACGTTTCTCTATGTAGGAATCTGCAATGTTTGTACTAGAAAGTGTAGATGTTAAGCGAATTTAGTGTTTCTACTTTTAGATCCATTATTCTCTCTCGTCCGAGAGAGAGAAGATATACTCAATATTAATATGTACTCATCTTGTGTAATACATTAATGTTGTCAAAACCCGTCCTTGTCGTAAAGAATGGAACATGTTTAAGTAATTGATATTTATGAAGAGCGGTCTAGGCTTAGGACTAACCACATATTTAGTTATTACTGTTCTGAAGGTCCGGAGACCAGATGTGACTGACAAATTATTGATTCTATAAACGGTTGTAAAACAACCCTCGTGAGTCTCCAGTGCTCTTTAAACTGGCTACTATTAATGGGTAAAAAATTATTGAGCTTACTTTCGGCCAAATTAGCTTCCTGCACAAAAGTTTGATTAAAAACAGTGCAGCCTTTTCGGATATACTGAAGCCTATACACTTGATATAGCCCAATATCCAACAAATAAAGAAGAATGTTCATACAATAAACCTTTGTATGTATCTTAGTAAAACTAAGAATGTTCATACTGATATGTTCAGTAGGGTATAATAATTATTTGTGAAGTGGATATAAATGTTAAACCAAAAGAATAATGAAGAATAATAAAGATTAATAATTAAATAAATGTTGAACCTCGCTGTTGAAGACGGTGATGACCATGGATGTTGGGCGTATATAAACAATAAAACCTAACCTCCTACAAATAAATAATTTATTTATTTAAAAAAAATTTATTTTACAATAATTATTCTTTCATACAACGTGTACTCTCATAATAAAAATTATCATTATAAAAAGAAGGACAAATTCAGATTTTATAGCTCTAAAAAATATTCCGTGGGTTTTTTGTTTTTTAGGTTTCATTGTTTAACGTAAATAACATAAGAAACTTTACCTCGTTGCCAATACTCATTTCTTTTAAGTGGTCAAAATTAAATGAAACTTAAGTTCATGTTATATAGTTTAAGGGCTTATTCTTGACATCCCTGCACAATCGTTGGCTTAGAAAGAGTGCTATCCCTAACATACGCTGAACCTAATGGACTTAAGAGTTGCATTACTTCAATTTTTATTTTAGGGATCATTCAAAATTAAGTTTTGAATTTAAACTAAATTTATAAATATATATTATTATTGTAAACCCCTTATTTAAGAAATTTCCATGGTATCCCAGTCTTGCGTTTACGTTCTTCCAAATTGTTTATCAAATATAAGTTTTTCTGCTGTTTTTTTCAAAATTCTTCCCGATCATTTTTGTCTTTTAGCGTGATTTTTAGCTTTCTCAGTTCTTAAGTTTCCAGTATCCATTTTGACTTGTATTTACTTTTGAATTTGATCTTTAAAATCTATATGTACGTATATACAATATTTAATCCATTTTACCATAGTTATTGATATGAAACTATCCTCAAGACACCGAGCTGCTCAGTCTTAGCTCATGTTAATATTCAGAAGGGCCTGTGGAGCAGATGGCGTTTATCCGGTAAAGCATCGGTTTACTTCCGCCATCACTTGGAAGCGTCAGCCCGCATAATGAGCTCACTATCTCCAACTACCATTAGCCCTTGAATTAAATATCATTATTAAATGTATAACTCATTAAATATTCAGGCCTTATTATATTATTGAAAATTCAAAAATGGTTAGTAATATTAATACTATAACGGCTAAATTATTTAATATATGGTAAAATTTAACTAATAGTGAATTATTTTGATTATTAGTTGAGCTTATATATATGGGGAGAAAATAGTGTGGGGGGAAGTCAGAGAAATAATTTCTGAATATTTATTTATTGAAGTTGAAATATTTATTTATAAGCCAACATTGGGCCCACATTAGAGGTCTTCTTCAGGTAACGAGATCAGTTAGGTTGCAATTGCCAATTGCTATTTTAAAGAACGTAATTTCTGTTAAGAAATCCATTTTTAATAATTGTTGGACGCTAAATGATGACAATTAAGATTATTATTACTATGACTATTATACCTAAAATCTAAAATTACAATTAAATTAATTGTACTGGCAAATTTTAGTTGTAAAATCACCACCTATTGTGATTAACTTGATAGTATAATCACATATGTGTTGTTAACTGTATTGAGGACAACCGATAGGGCGATGATTTGTCCCAGTTCATGCCCAACAGCTAGGGTTTTCCGCTAATCTACTTTATAGAGGCTGAGTGTGCCCCTGTAGGGTCTCCAGATCCTTCAGGGTCTACCAATGGCTGTTAATATATTGACATTCTACATTCTACCTTCTACTAATTAAGCGATGATACAACATAATATATTATGATACAACACATAACATATTACACCAGCGGATTTGATATAAAGAAACGATTTTTATGTTCATATTTTTTTTAAAATTTATTCTCATTAAATAAATTCTAATTTAACTATAGATGTAAAAATGTTATACCATAGATATAATGTATATGTAAAAAGGTTCAAGGTGCATTCAATGGAAATAAGTACACTAATAAGTACAACCTAATAATTATTTATACAGTAAGAACTATTAGTCCAGGATCCTCGGTCCATTTTTTTACTTGATTAGTATCAAGCTGAATCTTCGTGAATAGCTTCGTTTCGATGAGACGCCCAACAATTTCCTGCACGAAAATTCTCGATTGTGGTAGCTAAAAGAGGTAGCAAGGATTAAATATGTCGATTTGATGATTCTCAAAAATTTATTAGTAACTGGGATTTTTTTGTTAAATCTCAAGATAATTATCTAAATTATTTGAAAAAAGATTTGTCCTACAAAATGTATGGTTTGATCAAAGAGTCCCCCCCCCTCCTTCCAACGAGTATCGATAACGAGGTCATCAAAAATGATTACTAACCACCTGTTTTTTTTTACTTCTTCTTTTTAGACTTCGTTATCGATACATTTTGGAAGGAGGGGACTCTTTGATCAAACCATACATTTTGTAGGACAAATATTTTTTCAAATAATTTAGATAATTATCTTGAGATTTAACAAAAAAAAACCCAGTTACTAATAAATTTTTGTGAATCATCAAAACGACATATTTTATCCTTGCTACCCCTTTGAGCTATTTTAAAGAACGTAATTTCTGTTAAGAAATCCATTTTTAATAATTGTTGGACGCTAAATGATGACAATTAAGATTATTATTACTATGATTATTATACCTAAAATCTAAAATTATAATTAAATTAATTGTACTGGCAAATTTTAGTTGTAAAATCACCACCTATTGTGATTAACTTGATAGTATAATCACATATGTGTTGTTAACTGTATTGAGGACAACCGATAGGGCGATGATTTGTCCCAGTTCATGCCCAACAGCTAGGGTTTTCCGCTAATCTACTTTATAGAGGCTGAGTGTGCCCCTGTAGGGTCTCCAGATCCTTCAGGGTCTACCAATGGCTGTTAATATATTGACATTCTACATTCTACCTTCTACTAATTAAGCGATCTATACACTTTGTTACCCTTTTATTGTAGATTTTGCTTTTTTATTATACTATGAATTATTAATATGTTTACTACCAAAATTTTCCATTAGGTTGATACGGCAATTTAAGATTGATGCTGCCGTATTTTTCAACCTATTTTCTTATTGTTTATTTGAATTTCTTAAAATTGTTTTAATGTGATAATATGAGGCGTAAGTTGCATTACTCGAATATTGGCCGTTTTATGGCACTTTTCTTCAATTTTTTCTTTATTACATTTTATTTTATTTTATAGTAGAAGGTAACCAAAAGTTGCATACAGAAAATCATTTATTTTTTTGTTAGTATTAAAATTGTTTGTATATTGATTTACGATCCTTAGGAAGGATAAACTTCTTTCTTTATAGCTTTATTAAGACTCTTTTGTTTTGTTAATTAGGTAAAAGTCTATTAAACGGGTTTCGTTACGGTCCTTGAACTTACTTTGTTGTGTTTTCCCGACTTTGGAATGCGAAGTGCGGGACGGAAAAGCTTTTCCTTTGAAATGGAAAACTTGTAAAGCGTTTCACCATTGTCCCTGTTTACAAATGTGTTTTCCTTTTTTTTTTTTTTGCTTTTTTTGTCAACGATCTGCTCATGGGGTCTCAGTTTTAGTCTCTAAAATATAATCTATAAACTAAATAACTTAGGATCTTTTCTTAGTCAATCGAATTATTTTTCAATCGGCACAAAAGGCAATCATATCGTCGCTGTTAAAACAATACCGCCTATCTACACTTGGGGCGAGTTTACAGGAGAGAAAAACCGCGCCATTTGTGTATATTATCATATGTATTTAGGTTATCTTTCGATTGCTAATTACAGTACTTCCTTGCTTCCAACCTTGAATTTTTTTTTAATAGTGTGTAATTAGACGTGTAGAATAAGTTACCGTTATTAACTCATTTTCACAAATTTAGGTGGCTTAGTTATCGTCAATTCATGAATTTTTTTCAATATTCATGTTGAAAATATTTTATGTCTCTGATATTTTGCAAATCAGATTAACTATCTTACTCTCTAACTTCTTAAAAAGTTTACTCTCTGTTAACAGCCGTGGTTGGACTCTGTTGGATCTGAGGACCTATTTCTCTATTGATTTTATTATAGTAATATAATGATTAAAAAATATGTTCGATGTTGTTACGTGAATATACCCCTGAATTCTGACCAAGGAGATAGCAATATTATACCAGTGATCCTAAAAAAACTTTTTCAAGTATTTTAAGGCTGGATCTTGTTCATTCTACGCCCTAAATTCGTATTAGATTACCACTCCTAAGGTAACAGTTTTACATACCTTTAAGAATGAATTTATCGGTCTTTAATAAGTGGCATAAGTGAATTTACCTTAGACCCATTGTTCTCACCCTAGGTAAATAAAAAAAACGCGTACTAGGCTTAATACAATTTAATTTGTCATCAGCCGTGGTTGGACCCTGTGGGATCTGAGGAGACTTCTAGGGCTCACCCAGCATCTATAAAGAAGGTACCCTTAATTGGGGGAAAACCTGGTGGTTGAACGTGATCTTGGACATTTCATCTCTCGACATAACCGTTGTCCTAGGAACAGTACAGTCTTACCATGCATTGATCCCAAGGGAGTAATTTAGCATGTTTACGAATCCTTTTTATGTTTTATTAGGCCTTAACTCATTAGAATTTTATCATATAAGTTTTATTATTTAATTTTTGTAAAATTCTTAATAACGTTCAAACATTAAACTGTCAAGAAATAGATTTATTAATATTAATTAATGTTTATTGAAATAAATAAAAAACAAAAATTGTCGTTATTCATTTTTTTTATAAACGAGTGATTTTTATCACACCCGTCCTAGTCTCTGATTCCCAAAAAGTTAAACATGGAATATTAAGCATGCAGGTAGAAAAATTTACATTTTTTAATGAATTAAATTAATTTATTTAATATTTAATAGATACATTTGCCTCGAATTTTAATATTATTTTTATTATAAAAAGCGTTAATATTTATTAGAAATTATACAACATTAATTATTAATGTAATTATTAAATATATAATAATATAAATACTAGGTAAAGTATATACTACAAAATTGGGTATTCCCCTATTCATTTTTGCACAGGAAATATACTGAAACATTTGTCTTTAATATTTACTCACCATTACCGGGTACCTTTATTTGGAAATGAGCAATGCACGACCGTTGTCCAATACGAAGCAGTCTCTGCCATCTACCTCACCCAAAATCCTTCATGAGTTGTAGTGGTACAGGTAAAGGTAACTTATCATCTTATCCCTCCAAGCTCCAAAAATAATCATTTAAAATACTTTAAAACTTTAAATTGGACCATTGCAATCTACTAAAGTTTTTCTTCGAAATGGAATGGCCGATTTAAATTTATAGAATTAGCGATCCATTCCTATATAAGAAAACAAAACCCATTAAGGTCTAAAGCATTTTTCGTGTCGGAGTACTTAAAATTCCCCTAAATCTTTTCTAGTCCGTTAATTGAAACCGGATGATCGTTCCTTGGACAAGCGAGGATATCCCCCACGTAATGAGAAATCCGCTTCCAATGTTGTTCCATCTAATAGCGAATTAATCAGTTCCATGATCGACGGTGAGTACTTGCCTCAGCGAATAGAGATTATTCCTAAATTTTCTGAGTTCTACAATCGTCGTAAGTGTTAGTAGCGTATTATTTACTTGCAATTAAGGCAAATATTATTTCTGATTCCCATCATAAATACACAGAGATAAAAGATATCTTTTGAATTATAGTAGGGGGTTCGCGTATCTCAGTATATAGGAGTTCGGGTCACTGCTCTCTAGGTCTCAAGCTAAACAAGGTTCTACAAACAGAGGTAATCTTCATGAGGTTAAATTCAGGCCGTTTCGATGATATTCCGTCAAACAACCTCCCTGCAAAATCATTATTACATAGAAACAGTAGCCCTACCATGTTCCTGATCCTATATCCCCCATAGGTCGTATTAAATCTAGGGTATGTGTAACTTGAATTGAAAAATTAATGATGAATATTAAAACTTATAAATGTTAAAAACATAAATAAACAGGATAAATATATTTCCAAATGCATGAATAGATCATGCTCAACCGCCTGGTTTTCCCTCTTATTTTGGGCACCCACTTAATAGAGGCTAGGTGAGCCTGAGCAGGATCCTAGATCTTTTAGGATCCATCTTCGGCCACTAACAGATTACTTAATGTGTATATAATCAACTTAATTAACTAATATAGTATATTAGTTTCTAGTTCACAATAAACATTTTTAGTCATGATGTTTTCCTCTTAAAAATAAAGTCGTTTATTGGTACATAACTATTACATATTAATCACTTACTGCAGAAAGGGAATTAGTACACTAGTACATGACAAGATCCTTGACTTTGGTATGGGTGAAACTATACGCTCTGTACAACTTTTGGTTTAGTAACATTAAGTGCCTGTATAAAACTGAAAACCGAAAGTACCTGTCTATATCTGTTGTGTTTTTCTATGACAATTAGCAGAAATCGGTCGAGTGCTTTCCCGAGGGTCTATAATAATTTATATTATACTGACATTTATTTCAGTTTTATTTATTCCTTTCATTAATACGCTATTTGGAACGTCGAGAATAATTGCGAGCATAAAATCCTAAGGCCCTCTCTTTCCAGAGCGTTACAATTCCATCTCCTTTGATCCCCTACATGTCCCGCCCTCAACGTTGCTGTATCAATATTGCTGCCCAGGGGCTTTTAGCATTTACAAACTCTTCACGGTTTGTAACGGACTCTACATAGAATGTATAATTTTTTACGTTAGTTTTAACAGTCTGATCATAACATGTTTGCCACTGTATCTGGATATAAATAATGTAACGATAATATGTGTACATTCAGAAAACCTTTACCAACCACCTATAATCCATAAAGATTCTTGGGCCTAGTATATGGTAGAGAGATGTTTTTAAGCCAGCGGTTAGGGATGTGATTCGGACGAGATCGCACTCACCCGTTAGGTTTTCGCTCAATTAAGTGTTCCCACATAATGGCTGGGTGAGACCCAGGAGGGTCAGAATATCCCGCAGGAGCCATTCATAACTGCTAATACAATACATAATTTTTCATAATACATTACATAACGCTCTACATACTGCGATTCCCCGTTACACATTATGATACAACACATAACATATTACACCAGCGGATTTGATATAAAGAAACGATTTTTATGTTCATATTTTTTTTTAAATTTATTCTCATTAAATAAATTCTATTTCAACTATAGATGTAAAAATGTTATACCATAGATATAATGTATATGTAAAAAGGTTCAAAGTGCATTCAATGGAAATAAGTACAACCTAACAATTATTTATACAGTAAGAACTATTAGTCCAGGATCCATGGTCCATTTTTTCACTTGATTAGTATCAAGCTGAATCTTCGTGAATAGCTTCGTTTCGATGAGACGCCCAACAATTTCCTGCGCGAAAAATCTCGATTGTGGTAGCTAAAAGAGGTAGCAATGATAAAATATGTCTATTTGATGATACTCAAAAATGTATTAGTAACTGGGATTTTTTTGTTAAATCTCAAGATAATTATCTAAATTATTTGAAAAAATATTTGTCCTACAAAATGTATGGTTTGATCAAAGAGTCCCCCCCCCCTCCTTCCAACGTGTATCGATAACGAGGTCATCAAAAATGATTACTAATCAGCTGTTTTTATTGACTTCATTATCGATACATATTGGAAGAAGAGTCCCCTTCATACCATACATGTTGTACGACAAATATTTTCCAAATAATTAAGATATCTTGGGATTTAACAAAAAAAAAAAAACAACCCAGTTAGTAATAAATTTTTGAGAATCATCAAATCGACATATTTTATCCTTGCTACCTCTGTTAGCTACCACAATCGAGAATTTTCGCAAAGGAAATTGTTGGGCGTCTCATCGAAACGAAGCTATTCACGAAGATTCAGCTTGATACTAATCAAGTGAAAAAATGGACCATGGATCCTGGACTAATAGTTCTTACTGTATAAATAATTGTTAGGTTGTACTTATTTCCATTGAATGCACCTTGAACCTTTTTACATATACATTATATCTATGGTATAACATTTTTACATCTATAGTTGAATAGTATCAATTCAAGTAAAAAATGGACCATGTATCCTGGACTATATAATTTATTATTCATGATCATTTCTTCATATTAAAAAAAAGTAATTATTCAACCTGATGCATCGAAGCACACAACAATATCTTTTAAAGTTGTTGATTCGACCGTTTACAATGTTTTCTGTAAGGACCGAGGTTGTTCAGTGGGTATGGCGCTGAAGGTTCCGGGTTCAAATCTGGCTGTGGTTGATGAATTATGTAATCAGTAAACAGCCGAGGGATCTGGCGAACCTCCTACGGCCCACCCAGCCTCTATAAAATGTTTACCGGGACTTGTTACCTCCCTGCACAACCGTTGTCTTAGAAACAGTACAGTCTCTCATAATGTAGTGTATTTTTAGGTACTTACGCATATAAAAGGTTTTGGACGCTTCTGAGATTTTGAATAAATTACGATGTTGGAAGCTATTTTGTAAAACAAAATGACGGAAAGGGGGCCTGCCAGTATTTGTGATTACTCTTCCAACTTTGTTCGTTTCTGTTTGAATCTGCGAAATGAGTTTTTAATTAAAACTGTCATCAGTCCGTGTTTAGCTTCGTCGTCTTTTGTACGAGGACTTCCCCTTTTGTTTGTTTCGTTTTTGTTTTGTTTTTATTCAATTTTCCCCGTTTTCTCTATTGATTTTATTAAATATCATGAATAAAATGTATTCGATGTTGTTTGGGTATTTGGATGAGTGAGATTTTAATATTATTCCAGTTACCCCCACCGAGTTTTTTTCAAGTATTTTTTGGTTGAGCCTACTCTCTCTACGCCCCTACGTTCGTATTAGATTATCGCTCCTACGCTTACATCTTTACGAGCCTTTCAGATTCAATTTATCGTTCGTTAATCAGTGGCATAGCCGAATTTTTGTACCTTAAATCCACTATTCTCGTCTTGGGAAAAATGTGCATACCCTCGAAATTTATAGTCCAGGATCCATGGTCCATTTGATTACTATCAAGCTTAATCTTCGTGAATAGCTTCGTTTCGATGAGACGCCCAACAATTTCCTGTGCGAAAATTCTCGATTCTGATAGCTAACAGAGGTAGCAAGGATAAAATATGTCGATTCGATGATTCTCTAACATTTATTACTGTGCATGAGATAGTGAAAATTTAGATAAAAATCGCAGTACCTTTACTAATATGAAGCATATGTAAGTAAATATAAACATCACTCCAGCAAGCATGGCAGCACTGTCAGCGAGTTCATCGGACTTAGCCGCTAGGAACATTCAGGATATTTCCACCGGCTGTCCACACATCCCCCACCCGTGGGACGCTCCTCTACGCGGTAAAGAGATCCGTGCGCGGAGGAAATGCTTGTTATTATTCGGCCTGGACATTACTAAGCTCGCATCTTTTGTCTCGAAAACTAAAAATCAGAATTTAAGAAACGATCATCCTTCCAACTCTTTACTGTGGATGTGAAGATTGGTCCCTTACACTGTAGGATTAACAAAGTATTAATGTATTCAAAATAAAGTGCGTGGAATATTCGGTCCGTAAAAGGATGAGATCACTGGTGAATATAATATATTACATAACGCGGAATTGGGAATCATGCACTCTGTTAATATTATTCAAGTGATATCGTCACGATAATTAAGATGGGCTTGTACAGTGGGTGGGCTTAGTAACGAATGAATTCCTAAGATGTTAATAAGCTCTGTGCCGACTGGAAACGTCTAATGGATAGACCGAGGCTTAGGTGGGAAAATTGCGTTAAGAATGATCTGTCGGATTTGGGTTTTGGTAATTTTCCGTCGACAGAAGTTTGTAGACAAAGATTGGTGGTATCGGCATCGTGCCTTCGGGCTCGCTAAGCCTTATTGTTATTATTTCGTTATAACTTTATTTTTCCTCTGCTGCAGTTTTCTCTATCTCCTAAAAACATACCGGTGAACACATGAAGGAATTTGCGTTCACTGGCACGTTTTTTTTTATCCTCTCCCCAGCTTCGTCCAACCTTCTCTGGTTTTTCATCCTGAAACCCTTACGGATTTTTCACTCCCTTCTTGCCTGTTAGCCTTTGCTATTTCCAACTTTCCATTTCCTTCAGCACTTCTTTAGTCCACGTTGTCCTGCTCTCCTTTTTCTTATCATTGCCACGAACCTATTGTTTCTTAAATGTTATTGACATGTTTTAATTTCGGACTAATATAATATACATTCTTGGAAGTTTTTATTTAATGGCTTATACAATATTAAATGATATGAATTTAGCTTTGAAATGAGGGATACTGAATCTTGATCATGATCCAATGGTTCTTCTTCCAAGATTCCATTACTGTTCTGTCATGAACTCTTGGTTTCGAAACTTTGTTTTTTTCCTTCTTTACCAGAACGTTTTACAATTAACCATGCTGTCAAAAGTATTTCCATTTAGCGAAATGTCATTTCCACATTTAAAGAGTTAACTTTTGAGAAACGTTTCCATTTTGTTTCATTATTCGGCATGAAAAGAGCACGATTCTAAAGCACCGGAGTCCGAAATATTTCTAAAAGACTCTGAGCTTAAAATGACCCCTAGAAATCTCTCCTTTTCTCCTAAGTTTATGCAAAGATTAAAGACCCGGCGGATTAAGGAGGGAATTCATTGAAGCGGACTTTCCAAAGGAGCTAAATAGGTGTAATGTTATACGGATTCCAGAGAAATTAAGAAAGGATTGAGGATTGAGGCAAAAAGTTGGAGGTGGGTTGGTGTTGGTTAAAGAGGACCTATTGACTGGGAGGGGGGCCAAGGCACAATTTCTGCTATCCCCCCCTTCCTTTATCCTCTGTTCCTTTCACTACATCTTCCCTCACACATACACTGTTCCTTTTACACTACATGTTCCCCCGCACACATACTCTACTGGGATGAATTGCTCCTGGACCCTTTTTCTTCCTTTTTCCTTCTTTGTGTTAGTTTTTTTCTCCCCCAACCATCTCCCCCCCAACCTCCTTTGGGCTACCTTTCTTTAGCAATAAGGCCTATTGTCGAGTGGGCTTCCGTTGATAAGGTTTACCGTTCCTCGACACCCGAACGGTAACTCAATGCTTTCATTACTCCTTGTCACCTTCGCGGAATAGTAATGCTCTTATCTAATAAAGAGCTTTTTGAAAAAGCAGAGAATTGATTTATGACCTCGGTGGTAATAATGCTTTTGATGATTTAAGATTGTGGAAAATATATAGAATACGGAATTTCTTTATATTGTATTGGATCAGAGAGGAATATTGCTGTGCATGCTGTATTGAGTATTGAGAATGCTAGTAGGATGAGAATCACGATTCATATTTATTCTCATTGTGTTTGTGTATTTATTTTACGCTTCTTTATTGCTGCTATGGCTAATCGGGGGATGCTGCAGTCCTAAATTTTACCTATTCAGGTATAATTAAGATAGGGATCTGTAACGAGTGCCTTACATCGTACAGGCTCAAGACGCTCATTTTACGTCCCTCCCGAAAGACTGTGTAACCTAGACCATTTTACTCCGTTTTAAAAAATCAAAGAACCCACAATCTGGGTTGTAAAAGATTATTATGCTACCCACTACATCACAGGCGACCCTTCTTCTCATTGTCGAGAAGTGCGGTTCCAGCTCGCTTACATATCGATCACATTTGCTCGTATGTTCATAACCCAACGTGGTATGAGTGAGGTAATAAAAAAATAATAAATGTCTACTTCCCGAATACCAATAAAAGGGTTGGGTAGGGTCGATAGTAAGCACTATCGATAGGCCGATACTATCGGTTGAAAACTATAGATTGCTATCGATAGTTTTTCGATAGCTGCTTCCCTTTTTTCCAAACCTATTCAATGAAGAATTTCAACTAATTTAATTAAATTCAATTACCTACCTACTATTTGAAATTTACAGTCTTATAAATTATAAGATTATATTATAAATATGAGAAAAAAAACTAATTTATTTGAATTATAAAAAGTATTTACAATTTACTTGTTTATAATAACAATGAACAAATCAAATCTTCAGAAAAGAAAAATAACGAAATAGTTAATTTCAAGAGTCAACTGTGCTCCTTGAGCCACATATTTCCCGAAAGAAAAACTAGCATTTCTAGTCGAACATTTATAAATGGTAGAAAAAGATCCCTAATTAAAGATGAAGTTAAGGTTATAAAAACCTAGAAGAGCCAATGCTCAATACCGCGAATTTGGTTTGCTTGCACACGTGTGAGACTACGTTTTCTACCCAACATAATGTAATTAGTAATTTCGGAGAATTAAATAATGACATTTCCGGTGCGGCATCAAAAGTTATATAGAAGAGAACCATTGAGCTCCAGGAATGGCGAGTACAATTTCAAAAGAACTCGACACTGGACAGAGACAGATCAGCGTAACTCTGAGAGTTTCAAAACTTGAGGGTAAAAAAGATCCATCGATAGGACCTATCGACTATCGCACAACCCTAGAGCTTAGTCCCACTTTAAAATACACTTATTGTTTACAGAGCTGATAACCATAGTATGAAGAGGTGTTTAGTGATTCCAAATCTTTGTGTAGTGTTTTATTAGTTATGTACAATGGATACTGAGCAATCTTACGATGGAATTTCGACTTAACGGTTTGAAGTGGTACTGGGATATTTATTTTGTAATCGTTTTGATCCGTATTTTTAAACCATATTTTCAATGTTTTAGTTTTTCATATTTTTATATTAATTTCTTGATCTTGTTCAGTATTTGAGGTGAAATATTTAAAATAATACAACTCGTAACCTATTCTTGATTTTACTCTTTTAAAAATACATTAGCCTATTATAATATGGTGCAAATCAATCTATGTGATAACAGTGTATCATTACAGTTAATAGCATAGGAATACAGGCTATAGACTAGACACTATAGAGATGGGGACGTAGAAGTAACTACAGCGTTGGCTGTTATGGTCTGCTATCTTCTGATAATGCTCCGCCTTTATGTCCCACTAAACCCCATCCAATATCTTGTCTCCTCTGTTTTAGTCTTAAGTAAACCTGATCGATGGTGTATTTTTTCCTATTTTCTCTATAAGGAGCAAAAATACCATTTAATTATGTTTTATTCATAAGAAGGAGCGGAGTAGCTAAGCATGTAGAGCGCTCTGCTAATGTGCTGATAGTTCCGGATTCATATCCGGCTGAGACAGATAAATTATTTGATCTCATAATAGCCAGGAATGGATCCGGTGAGGCTCACCCGGCCTCTTTATTGTAACAACCTTTCAGTGGAGCTTTATCTCAGAAAAATTACTTCCCTGCACAACCGTTTTCCATGGAACAGTAAATCGTCTTCTTTGCAATGAATCCGGAATAAATAACTTGTTTTAGTGGTGAAGGTTTTTTTTTTTATAGGAAATTTGAAATTTTGTATCAGTTTGTTGTTCTTAAAGTACAATATAAATCATAAGAGATATTTTATCTTAAAAATAAAACAATGTGAGTACATTAGTAATATTTTAAATAAAAAATCATCATAACATTATCAACGTATTGATAGTATTATTGATGATTAATAAATAACTCTTAAATTTTCTAGAAACTGAAACAAAAGATAGCAATAAAAATATAAATGAATTTTCTAACAAAATAAATAAGACAAAATGTATGAAAGTTATGGAGCCTCTTATATAAGTATTAGAACGTGTTTTTATTTTTTATTTAAACAAATAATTAACTCCATATATGTTCAATAATAACCAATTTGCTTGCCCTAAACTTAATTCGCTAATAAGTCATAAGTTCAAATTTATTAAAAGAAAATAGACTATGGGGAATAGAATTTTTTATTTACTAAAAAATAATAAACTATGGCAGAGTTTATACCGCACCACTATAAACCCAGTATTCGTCCTTAAAAATTACATTTATTAGATATAACATATATTTAAATATAAAATATATTAATAATTAAAATGTATCTTTATAAAAATTACATTCCTCACTTCTTTCAATGATTTTTTTTCTTGTTTTTGTTATATCTGTGATAATTACTTTGTTGGTATCATCAGCCAAATATCTCCTGATATCTCGTATATTTAGGGTTCATCCCTTGAATGTTGTTTCCACATTATTTTGTTCTACTTGTCTTCTTTGAAATTTTTATAAAAATTATTAAATTATCTCTCTCCGCCTACTTCGTCATCATGGATGGTTCTCATTCTTATACAGTATATATATAATAAAGTAGAGTATAATCCTATGCTATCCTTACTACACTAAAACAATCATAATTTATATTTATTTAGTTTTTTTTTAATGTATTTTGGTATTCATTTATTTATTTCTTATTGCCTTACAGATTAGGGATTGGCTCACTCTTGAGGAAGATATGCTGCGACAACAGACTGTCGTCGTTGGCAGTGTTCAGGACATCTTGCAAGTCCTAGACAAACAGAAGGTAATCCCTATTAAGTAATTTATGTTTATCGTTTAATGTAGATAATGCAACCCAATAAAACTCACATTTAGCATGTTAAAATTGAGTTAACTCTCTAGAAACATTTCTGTTAAGCTTGTAGTATTTTTTTTCAAGACCCTAAATTATTTTACAATAGAAAGAAAATTTCCCAATCAAAATGTTATGCATAATAGTAATAAATCTAAATAAGTAATAGTATATAATATATTTAAATATATAAATAAAATATTATCAAAAATATAAAAAGAAATAAAATATTAAATGTTTTTCACCAATAGCGTGTCGTTCGTTATAAATTGTAATAATATCATTTCTAATCTAATTTTAGTATATTTTCATAGATATAGATTTTTTTTCACTCTCGTCGTTTCTTAATTTCTCATAAATTAATTTATATTTTAAACTTTCTTATCGGATTTCATTCTTCATTTCTGTATATAGAAACTCATATATTTTCTTTGGCAGTGCAGCTTTGGTATTATTATTCTGTTTTCTTTTATTATTAGTCCTGGTGATAATAAAAAAAAATAGGCTCAAATTAAATAAATTGGCTACACTCCCCTAACCATTTTCGTCATTTCTTAAAGTATTAAGTAGTTTGGTTAATTTTTATCAAATTGCTGTGGAGTATTATTTGTTTCTAATATATTTTTAACATGTTTTTTTCTCTAAAACACCTGAATCAAGTGTTAGTTATATTCTTTTGAAATATAAATACTGATTTTTTTTGTTGTCAAAACCGTCTCTAATTCTTGTTTGCATACCTTTGTTCCTTTTGGTTCATTTATTTAACCCTGTCCGATGATGTTTGATATTATTGTTAATAACAATGTGGTTTATTTATATTGTGGAGTTTCCTTCTAATTTTTCCCTAGCTGTTTATTAGGTTCTTCGTTTTGGAATTTGTCCCCTGATTGTCTCTTCCCTGAGACCCCAATGTTATTAGCCTCGCTTTTCTTCTGAGGCCAAACCCCTCCCTCTTGGGATTCCGGGCCCCCAGCATCGTCACATCCGAGACCTCTGACATTTCAACAACGGAAGACAAACATAAACTTCTGGAAGTGGAACGATGGATTAAATTATTATATTTTATTAAACATCCACACCTCTCTATTATTTCTGAAGTTTCAAAATTAAAAAATCTAAATTTTTGGAATAACAGGAAACAACTATTAATAATCTTGGAATAGCATTAGGACTCTAAGAGTGATGCTTGTGCTTTCTGGCAGTACAGTTCTGTAGCTAGGATCATTTAGTTTTGATGAGTAATAAAGCCATATTTTCCCATTTCTTTCATGGTCGTAACTCACCACCGAATTATCACAGATTTTTGAGTTGTTTCACTTTTGAAATACTAGTGTGATACATCAAATCATTTTTATTTCTACTATACCTAGCAAACATACTCGCAGTATCTTTAAAATAACGACAATAAAAACACCTATGGATAGAAAAAAAAACACATGGCAGAGACTACTGATTGTTAAACAATGCTTGTAATTATAGGTTTTTTATCTTCTATCACATTCAACCGCCATGTTTTTTCCTCTTGGGTGTCCATCAGGATGGCCTCCTGATCCCATAGGCCCATCTTTGGATGTTAACAAATAAAATATTTTATTGAAACAACAGGAAACCAGAACCAAAAGCTCAGCAAGAATGTGCTCTACGAACACTGAGCTGCCCTGCTCTATATAATTTAGGAGTTATAATAATAAGGATTCTTGGCTTAGTGAACTCAAAGGATCGATCCCAATACCACTAATCGCTGTTTACAAACTTCCACGAATCACCATTCATACCGAACGCTTGATCTTTCTTGTCGTAATCCTTCTTTCGACGCCTCTGTCTATTCCTCAGACGTTTACCAGTCAACTCATCCCTTATATCAACTTTACAAGCCCATCTCAACTTGTAGTTAGTTAGGTTTCGCGACACTTCAATTTCGTCTTTTTTAATCACAATGGCTACAACCGGATTGTCCATGACATACATCGGCCCGAACCTATTATTGGAACATACATACGAATGTTCGGACACTCTACATACATGTCATGCAGTTTGTACCATAGGGTGCTTGGTACAAAATGACGGATCCTGCGCTCGACCGTACGACCTTTGTTGTGGGCATTATCCTGATACCCTGCTCATGCGGAATAAAGAGATTACAGTTTAATCCGAGCATAGCCATCCGGAGTTTCGGGATGAATATAAATCCGGGCAAATGTTTCGCTCTTCTCTGGTCAAAGTCCTCATATTATACAACATAATATAAATTAAAAAAACAAATGTTTTCTTTAAGCTTTATTCAACTACAGAGCCAAGGAGCTGAGGGATAGCTTTGTAGGAGTTTTTATTCGAAATAATATCCTTGATATCTAAGTACAAAATTAATGAGGCTATTTTAAGAATGTTGATTTGTTTAATCATTCAACGTTATTTTATGCTACCATGACTGATCGGAGAGTGCTACAATGGGAGTCCTAAATTTTTCCTATCCAGGTATAATTATGATAGGGATCTCCAACGAGTACCTTACATCGTACACGGTCAGAACTCCCATTTTACATATCTTCCCAATTACGGGATAGCCAAGGACTTTTTACACCCTTTTGGATAATCCTAGGGCCACTAAGCGGTAAGCGAACCCACGATCTTGTATATAGAAGGTTGTTCTGCCAAAAACTACACTACAAGTCAATCCCGGTTATATTAAGGTTTCTTTTCTAAATCTAGTAAAGGAGATGATTAATGTGTTATAATTTATAACTACATAATAAGTAGGTATTAGATCTTAAACTGCAAAAAAGCAAGCAGTCCACTATTTTGAAAATTTAAAAGAGATACTGAAAAAGTTCTAGACTAGTTCTCTATCTGCAGTGAACAAAATATTGAAAGTGTTATCAAGACTGCGCTGTCAGGCGTAAAAGTTTAATAAAAATATTTAAATAATCACAATAAAATTATTTTAAAAAATCTCAAAAGTTGGTCTAGTTTTCTTTCTGCAATTGGGTGATTCCATTTATAAAAGCGTTTATTTATCCTCTGTACTGTAAGCTCTTACTGATCATCCATTAACAGTTCATTTATATAATGTTATTTATATAATTATGTATGATTCTCATGAGCTTATTTTATCACTTTAGAATATTATAACTTGCAGTCCAAATAAAACTTACAGTTTATCGCATAAATGTCACTAGCGTCCATTTCTAGAATTTACCTATGAGTTCATTGTTTTTTTGTCGCGATAAATGATCCAAACTAATTTATCCATAAATTTCAGTGTTCTATTCGTAAATAAATTTATTAATTTTTCAAAGGATGTCAGTTTTATTTTATGTCAGTACCGTAGATGATTGAGTCAGTATCAATTTTGAATATGATTCTCGATATTTTGAAAATGGGGCAGAAGTTTAATCATAGAATTAAAACATTTTTTATAGTTACAACAGATAAAAATCACCCAATTAGCGATTCATATAGGTAATACTTGCGATGTATCAAATAGGATATATATGATTCATGAACGATTAATAATGTAATTAAAATCACATATTTAAACTTCTTGATAGGAATAATTTGAACGAATTAATTAACTTGGAAAGGTAGCCAAGTATAAATATGAAATCAGTAATTAACGAAATGATTTAATGAAGATACCCGAAATAAAATTAGGAGAAAGGCTTTTTGAAGGTGGAAAAAAGGTTAATGAAATGGAGCTATATCCCTAATTGGATGGTATTTTGGATGATGTAACATTTACTGATGAAGAAGAGTATTGTACTAATTACGAATTAAAAATGGGAGGGATAAAAACACCAGCTCAGAACGGCTCAGGACTCCGTTTTTCATTTTTAATATTGCGTTTGGATTATATTTGTTTCAGCAGGTTTCAGCCTCTGGTACTGTCTTTGATAGAGATGGCAAGATGGATGTCGATTCAGGCTGACATATTAAGAAAAACATTTAAGAGACCCCTTTTTCCTTTATAAATAAATTAATTGAAAATTATATTTATTTGCAAATTTATTATTCTTGACAACATTTAACATTGATTAAGCCAGAGGGCACTTTATGCTGCAGAATGCCGTACTCTGATAGGGAAATTACCGGCTGAGGAACTCGAAATAGCAGAAACTAAAAATCTTGGGTCCAGTTCAAGTTGAATAAGAACGATTTAATTTTAATTGGGGTCATTTATGGTTTAGTAGTCAGCATAACAATCTATGCCCAAGGTACCTGGCTCGCAGCCCGACATTCAGTACTAGGTTGTTTTTAAGGAAGTAAAAAATTGTTGGTTATGCCGTCCTTTGGAAGGGTCGTAAAATGGTGTAAACTTGAGCCCGCAGGAAAACATTTGTAACTAAGCGTTGTTGTTGTTTTTCTGGCGCTACAGCCCTTTTACAGAGCTTTGGCTTCCATTGTATTTTGCGTATTTAGCTTAGGGCAAAATATGTATAATACAGACAATTGAAAATTAAAAAATAGTAAAAAAAATTGCTAAGCATAGTAAATATGAAAGTTAAAATGTACGAGTGTGTAGTATCAATAACCCAGCGACAGGAAGGTAGTAAAATACATACTACAGAATAAAATAAGAAAGTGTTATTTATTACATAAGTAATAAATCAATTAATATATTTATTACATACTGTATCTTTTATTTTCATTACTTATCTGTATTATTTATTCTCATTACCTCTGAATTTATATATTTATTTCTTACCGTATTTTTTATTTTATTTTATTACTTATTGTAGTTTTTATTTATATTTTTTATTGCTATGGTTATTTATGCTCCACATGATCATCCTTGCTCTTTATTGATGCATATCTCATGTTCTCTCCACTCCCCCATCTTTATTGTCCACCACTCAGATACCTGATACTTATGGTTTTTTACTTTTATATTTACCCATTTTAATTTTTTATCTTTATTACCTTATTATTTAATTTTTATCACTCAGTTTTATTATTATTTTATTCTTTAGTGTGTATTTTACCTTCCTGTCTCTTGGTTATTAATACTATACACTCATACATTTTAACCTCTATATTTACCATGCTTAGCAATTTTTTAATTTTCAATTGTCTGTATTTTGCTTATTTAGCTCTGAAGAAGACCTGCAAAGTAGGTCGAAACGTTGGCTAATTAATATACATTTCTCCAATTCTAAGAGAAATTTATTGACCTCTACCCGGGCCATATTATTCCACAAATATTGTTAATCTATGTCTATTTTTACGCCTTCCTTTGGCTTATGCATAATTTGAACAATTCTGAATTACTTCAAAATTTAAAAAAAAATCGATGTTTTCACATATTTAACTGGTTTAGTCAATCAACTTTGTCTAGTACTACACTTAACCACTTTATTTCTCACGGTTTTAATCAAGTTCTGAACCACAATTTTCGGGAGCATAAAGCATTGATTGACTGAATTAGCGAAAAATGTGAAGAAGTCAATATTTAAAGTGGGCATTGTAAAATTAATTATCGAATACGCAATTTTTTTTTATAAGAAATAAAAACCTCTGCCTTTGAGTGGTTTATTAACTTTTTCCCTAGTATGTGCCAGACAGGAAATAAAATTCTCCTTCCTAGACAGGCCAGGACCGACTGGTGCCGTGACTGCCCTTTTTAACATCTAGCCTCTCCCTTCTCCCTACCACCTTTCAGAACCGTTCATTGTTCCCAGGTTTATAATGTCAGAGTAGCCTTTTCTTTGCTCAAAGCGTTAACTCATTTTCCATTAGGCATCATTAAGCAGCTTATAACTTTGAGTTTTTACTTTTTTCTTTTTGTTATAATAAGATCACATTCATGAATAATCAATCATTTGATTAAATAATGATTTAGTTTCAAAAGTTTTATAAAATATACACATTATTTCTTCTTTATTTGATATTTTTGTCAATATAAGATCCTAAAGTCAGATGAAATTTTTAAGTATTTTGAAAATTATGTATATAAAAGGTTTAACATAAATAATCTTGTAAATGAATTATGGATTTACAAAACGTCTCTTGCCCAATATTTCAACATATTTTAATAATAGAAACAACGCTATTATGTATTCATAAATTAAATTTC
This sequence comes from Troilus luridus, assembly GCA_964056705.1. NCBI lineage: Eukaryota > Metazoa > Arthropoda > Insecta > Hemiptera > Pentatomidae > Troilus > Troilus luridus. Next base: position 67,853,458 of record OZ057415.1, read on the forward strand.
GCATTTTTATTAATTTTCAAATTCAATTAGAAAAAAGTACTTTTCGAAAGGAATACAAACATTTTTACTGTATCATATTTTAACTACTTGCACTATTAACTACATGCTGAAGGCTACTTTTACCTAAAACATTAATTGTGACTACTTTCAGGTTTGTGAAAGGTTTTGAATATTTAAATTTGGAAACTTTGAATGTGTAAATGTGAATATATGGGAATTCAAACTCTGTCCATTCTTCATTATATTATTATAATGCTAGCTTCCCAGCCACGCGTTGCTGTTGCTGTTGTAATAGTTTTAAAAAAATATTACGGCAAAATTTGAATTTTAAAGAAAAAATGAATGAATGGGGAAAATGAATTAAATAGATTTTTGATTTTACATTCAAGTTGTATCGGAGGAGTTTTGTTACAAACACTGTGACACGATAATTTTATGTATTAGATAGAGATAAAATTCCATTTATTTATCATATGATTGGAACTTAACTCAGGATCTATTAGTCCTACAGAGCCGCATTTGGTCTCAAATTGTAGCAAAATCTACTGTAAAAATGAGATTTGTGTTTTTCCACAAAACGCACCGATTAGGAGATACATGCCAAAAACTGAAATATCTCCGGAAATTTCGAGTTTTTTCGGCCACCAAAAGTTTTCCCATCCGTTTTTCGGTTGTGAATTTGGATTTACACATGCCCTTACAACATATCAAAAATGTAGCATCATCAAGCGTCACTGATCGACGCATAATCAATAATAATGGCCGACACATATCACTTAGGGGTATGAAAAATTGTTTACGTCTTATTCTCAGACCTACTGAATATACTCACAAAATGTCATAAGAATCGGTCTAGTCGTTTCGGAGGAGTTTTGTTACAAACACGGTGACACGACAGTTTATATTTATTATATTATAACAAATATTTATAATGGATAGGTTAGTCAATACAATAAATAAATAATAGGACTTATTGACATAAAATTTAAACAATTCATATCTGACTGAATGGAATGAACGAATGTCATACAAATATCAAAAATAAAATAAAATAATGAAATAATTGGTGGAGCAGTGGCTACAAAGCGACTGCCTGCGCTACCTAGCGAGCGACAAGGGGACCTCCTGCTTCGACCACCCGCCACTAGAGTCGCTAGCGTCCCATTCAATTTAACATGTGCTTAAGCATTTAAGGGCCGAGGCGGTGACGAAAGGGCTGATTTAACTTTTTCCCTTTCACATGGCTCCCTTTCATGTCTCTAAATATTTCACACCTCCGAACAGCTCTCTTCTTGCACAACCGGCCTTTTTCCAGTTGCAAATTGAGTTTTAACAACTTTTTAAAGCTTTTTTGCGGCGTTCTTGTTGAGAAAACACTTTATTTTTCCTCTCTCTCTCTCTCACTCGTATATTTCCCCCTACTTGCATAAATATGAATATCGATTTTACTCCCATTCGGAGCACAGAGGGCAATATAAGGTCATTGATAACCACTCCAAACATTTCGGTGTTATGTAAAAATATTCTTCAATACAATTTCCTAATGATATTATGATTTACCACATCGTTAATGTTAACCATCACGAGTACATTATTCTATATCGACAAAATGTATATAGAAACAGTAATAATGTCAAGGATTTAAAAAATAAAATAAAAATAAACTGGTTTTTTTATCAAATTTTAAATTTTATAATTCAGTACTGGTAGAATATCTCAATCAATAAATAGATGAAATTGTTAGTAAAAATTAAAAGTTATTCCATAAATAACTGATAATAAAATGTATAAATTATTTATTATAAAAAATAAAAATTTACATTAAATAAACATAAAAAAATAATCAAAATTGGTGCTTAGATGACATGTATCATATCCAAAATCAAATTTTTAAATTTGTTAAGAAAGAACTAACATTATTATCTATAATATTTAAAATTGTTCAATAAATAACTGAAAGTACAATTTATAAATTATTTATCATAAAAAATTATATTTATATTCCTCATCATAATCAATCCTCTTTACCCCCAAAGCAGTGCGAGGAGGAATTCTGCACAGCCTTCTCCAGCTCTGCCGGTCTTCCACCAACTGTGCTCTTCTGCTCCAATGGAGTCCCCTCTTAACAAAGTCCTTCCTCACCTCTTCTTGTCTTCCCTCCACTTTGGCTCGGTAGGTTTCGCTAGCAATTCTGCTAGGATCCATCCTCAGGAGGTGTCCAAGCCATCTCAGTCTGTTTTCCGCTATTTATTAGCTCGTTGGCTGGTTTAACATTCAGGTTCGACCTTATAGTGGTGTTCCGGACTTGGTCTCCTTTTGTTTTGTCCTTCTTCTTCCTGAGAAATCTCATTTCTGCTTCTTGTATTCTGTATTGGTGTTTCTTGGTCAGCGCCCATGATTCTGAAGAGTAATGTTAAAATAGGGAGAAATGTTGACTTAAATACAGCCACTTTCGTTTCCTTTTCTAATTCTCTTCGGTTAAGAAATCCTCTCTTAACCGCTTCAAACATCCTGCCCGAGGCATTGATTCTCTTGGTCACTTCCAAGTAGATGTATCCGTTTCCATTTAGATGCGCTCCCAGATATTTGAAGTTCTCCACTTGTTCCAGGACTTTATCTTCAACTCTAATGACCATCATTATTCTTCTTGGTTTCTTTCCTACCCTCATCACTTTTGTTTCGTTAGGGTTTATGGCCATATTTATAGCCAACAACTCTTCTTTTAATAAGCTAACATTGTGCTGGAGGTTTTTGTCATTCTCTGAGAAAACCAGAATGTCATCCGCAAATGCCAGCAGTGAGAGGGTTATTGGGCTCAGATTGGCATATCCTACGTGGAACTTCCTCATTTTTGTCTTGCTCTTTCGAAGAGCTGAATACATGACCAAAATGAACAGTAGGGGACACAGACTTCATCCCTGCCGGATTCCAATGGTGGTCTCAATTTCCTGAGAAGTGTAGTTGGCAAATCTTACTACACTCCTCGTTTTCTGATAAAAACTTTCGGCGCAAAAATGACCTTTATCCATCTTTTTTTCTCTTAAGGCTTGCAAGATATCAGTTTTCCTTACACAAACGCTTTTGTGAGATCGACAAAGGACAAAGACATTTTATTTTCCTTTACTAGGATTTTTTCAAAAACCTGTCTCATTGTAAAAATCAAGTCTTGGGTGCTCCGATTTTCACGAAAGCCGTATTGTTTATCTTGGAGCAATCCTTCAACTCGTCTTCTTATTCTCTTTTCCAAGATTTAGAATACCAATAGGTATTTATTTATTTAACACATATGAAAATGTTTGTTTTATTAATACTGAACTTGTAATTTAATAAAATAAAGGAGGTTCAGAAAAAAAAAATAATGCCGAAGAAGAAACAGGTTTATTGAAGGAAATGGGAAAATCTTAAAAATAATTTTTTTTTTCTTACTTATTTCTTTTTTACTAGTAACGAAATAATTGCTTCAGATTGATCAGATATTGACTCTATATATCGTCTGTTTGCTCAAGGTTACATAATCTTTTATTCAATATGATGCAGCATGTATGACTAAATTGGCGATTTTGTCCACTATGCGTCATTTATGGTTAACATTCATCCCATACTAAGCCATTTAAGAGGTACAATTTGATTACGTTCCTTTCTGTTATGGTATTTAGATTCGATTCTAGCAGACATCTATAGTAAAAAAAATTAATTCATTCTCTTCATAATAGATTGCCAAAAAAAAATTAATGTAGAAAAATCAGACTGAGGAAAGCAAAGTAAATACTCAAACCTCAAATCAGATTTTTTTAAAGAATACCTTTCTATGAAGTCGTACATATACATCTCAATCGCATGTACCTGAGGGATGTATTCCAGCGCTCTCGTGACTACGGCTAAAACCGGCCATCAATGCGATGACCCGGCAGATAGCCTGACTCATGCGAGACTGGAAAACATCCCTCTGGCATGAGCAGTTACGGCGGACTCACGACCACACCCCGTCAATTCTGGCGGCTCGTCAAAACCTACGTGACTAAAAGGAGAGACATGTTCTTGTCATCCGGAGGCAGCCTGCTGGCGCCTGAAGAATAGGCTGAACTTCTAGGGAAGGGTTATGAGGAGAGAGAAGCTGATAGGCTGTTAGATGCACCACAGATTCCTGAAGGACCACTACCGTGCCCCAATGAGGAGCCCCTATTCTCCACCTTTGGTCAGCTCGTGTCGGTACTACGACGCACGATAGGTAACAGAGCCTCAGGACAAGATGATATTCCCTATATGATGTTGAAGATGCTTCCTAGGAAGGGTAAAGCCTTTTTATTTAGCATATTCAACACTTGCATGAGGATCTCGTATTTCCCTGTTGCGTGGAAACAAGGCGTCGTAGTTCCGCTACTCAAGCCTGGGAAGGGTGGGGGACTACCGGAGCACTATCGGCCAATCAGCTTGATCTCTCACATGAGTAAAATCTTCGAAAGTCTGGTCCATCACCAGATGACGAAGCACTGCAGAGAGGAGAACATCATCCCACCTGAGCAGACTGGTTTCCAGAGGGGATTCGCCTGTGACCATCACCTGGCTAAACTGCAGGCGCACACCATAGAGCACATGCGGATGAACAGAGCTACGGCGTTCACTTCACTGGACTGCACCCAGGCATTTGACTATGTGTTTCACACACTGCTACTCCGATGCTTGGAAGAGTACATTTCCCGCCTCGCTGTGTCGCCTTATCCGGAGCTATCTTAGCGGAAGATCATATCGTGCGAGTCGGGAACAGCTACTCGACTTCTAGCACCACCATCTGTGGACTACCTCAAGGGTCTGTGCTGGGGCCACTGGTGTTCGTGATTTTCACGGCACTAGTGGTCGCCTTGAAGCATCCAGGAGCAGTGGTAGCAGGAGGTTCAAAAAAAAAAAATCATACTGAATTTCTAAATATAAGAAAAAGAAGCGTGATGCTGTTAACTAATTGTCCATAAAAATGCAATTATTTTATTTATCTAGATCGTGTTTTAAATTAATCGCAGGTTGTACATTGAATTTACGTATACTATTATTTATTTATTTAGTCCAATCTGATTTGTTAAAAAAAAAAAAAATTGTACCAGTACAACCCATGAAGGATCTTGGGTTCAGTACATGCTAGAGACTGTACTTTTTCTTAGCTTTCTTGGATGCAATGTTTTTCCGCACAATTTTTATTTCATATAAACCTATAACAGTACAACCCATAAAGTATTTTGGGTTCATACTTGGTAGAGAGTATACTGTTTCTAAGACAATGAGGAGCTGACGTCCCAAATCACGCTCAACTGCAAGGTTTTCCTCCTACTTAGGTTACCCACTTTTTTACTAGCTGGTTAAGTCCTAGGAGGATCTGAACATCCCACAGAGTCCATATATTGCTGTCGGGAGATTAAATAATTTATCTGTCACAGTAGGATTTGAACCCGGAACCTTCGACAATTCAACTGTGTGCTCTACCTGCGGAGCCACCCCGCTCCCATTACAGTTATTCTAGTTTCCCTAATTATTTTTCATAGAACTGAATTTTATTATTGGCAAAATATATTTATGAATTTACATACAAATCATAAATTAAATTGTGTTTATACATATTATGTCAAACCAAACAATCTGCTAGCGCATAAGGGGAACGCATCGCCCTAAAAGCTTCCATTATATCCGCTTGTAGATAATTTTGTGGCGGGATGAAATTCCAGCCCATGAATAATCCCTAGGCCCTTTGGCATGGCATAACCAATCCCTTGTAAATCGTATCCTCCAAAGGCTAAGGGCTGAGCATTCTGCTCCTCCGCGCATATGCTCTCCTATAAGGAAATTTGCATAACAAATTAATTGCCCATGCGTGTTTGTACATAACTGTGTAAAGTGTACACTTCCTATTATATATATATTCAAATATTATCCTTATATACTTTATTAAATATCATTTCTATTAATTTAATCCTTAAAAATCTTTCCTTTAATTATTTTATTTTATTATGTTATATGTTGCAATAAACTTTTAGTTGGAATTTCAAGAACCACTGAAATCAATTCTGCTTTGTAGTGGCTATTTTTTCTTTATATTATTATTAATTTGTTTTTTATTAAGTTTAGTGTGTTGAAAGCTGAGTTTTTTTTTCTTAGAAAAAGTATTGAATGTACCTTGCGTAATCTATAACCCCTTCTAGGGCTCATCCAGCCTCTATTAACTAGGAATCCTATATTGGTAGGATAAAGCCCGATGTTGAGCGAAATCTCGGATAAATAACTTACCTGCACAACCGTTGTGTTACAAACAGTATAGTCTCTACCATGTACCGAGCCCACTGGGACAACCGCCATATTTTCCTTCAAATAAGGGCCAATTAAGTGGGTTGTTGAACCTCATGGAGTTTATCCGTAGATGTTAACAGATTACATAATTCATCTTCCACACACATAAAATCTTATGATTTTTATTTATTGAACGCCCGTTTATGCTGTTACGTCTAATCGGACAAAGCTACAATGGGAGTCATATATTTATGATTTATTTTATTTTATTTCCCACCATACCATACCTGTAAGGCAATACGAGAATTTGCAGAGTGTGTTTCAAGGGAATCTTAATTTCTTTTTAGCTATCCAGGTATAATTAGGATAGGAATCTTGAACTTGTAGATGACATAGACCAAGGTCAGGATCGCCATTTTCTGTTCCTCCGAAGGACTGCATAACCTAGTATTTTTTCTCCCTTAAAAAAAAAACAATAATGACACCTGCTGGGTCTTATATGTTATTCTTATATGCATTATTTTATTTTAAATCACATATTTCCATAACAGTTCAGTCATTACCAAGTATCTGACCCTTCATAGGTAGTAGTTACAGTATTTTTTTTGTTTTTTTTTGCTGTAACGTCGCTGCCATGGATAATCGAACGATACTACAGGGGGAGTCCTAAATTTTAGGATAGGGATCTTAAACGAATATCTGACAAATAACAAGGGCTGCCGTTTTACGTAAATTCCAAAGGACGGCATAACCAAGGATTTTTTACTCCCTTTAAAAAAAACCTTATTAAAGTTAATCTTATACACATTAATCATATATATGCACAACTATAGAGAAACCGTTAAATCTTTACCAAGTTCCGAGCCCAAAGACCCTTCATGGGTTGTACTGGTGCAATTATTTATTTTTATATAATTTACAAGTTAATTAATTCTCTTAGTAATTTTATAATAACATAACGGATTTGTAATTCATTATAATTAATAATATTGCAAATCTCAACCAGAGTTATACTAGCGGTGGTTTAGCCTGATTCTGAAACAGCAAGGGTCAACTGCTGCTATCTTATCACAAATGCCTTATCTCATCGTAACCTCTCCCTTAAGGTTCTCTCAGTAGTACCTTAATACCCTCATCATCCTCATGAATTAACTTCATCTGATGTTTAGTCAGTTTTCTTCCTCTGACTTGTACATAGCCTTCCAAGAAGGAAACATAACAATCAGTAATGTCAGTTCATATTAACATGAAGAAGGTGGCGTGCAACACCGCTGCGGTGATAAGTGTTGCCACGTCACGAAAGGAGATCCGTCATGTAGTTTTCACTACTGCGGACATTTCTCGCATTCAATTTTTTCCCTAGTTTCTATGTTGCATAAAAAGTTATTTTAAAAATTTACTTATTGAAATTTAAATCTGTGTTTTTATTAATTGAACAAATAAATAGAAGGATACCGACTGGTAGTAGTCAAATAAAAAATTTCAACTTAAAAGGTCGACAGCCCAACTTCTTATTAGGCACCTCGGATTATATATTTTTTTAAATGGATAAGCCTACCTTCTAAGAAAACAAATAATAAATTAAATAGCCTTTTCAGGCTTCTTTAACATTTACTATACAAACGCTCTAAGCTCTCAATTAATTACAAAAGACTCATATACATGAGGATCATTTGACCCATCTGGACTTACGGAGTAGAGCTTTGGGCTTCACTAAGCCATCGAATTCCTCTTGTATTCAATCCTTACAATCAAAAATCCTTCGTAAAATCCTCAATGCTCCTTTGTTACAAACACTGTAATCCATAATGACCTTAATGTCCCATTTGTTGCTGATTTCATTCAGTCAATAAATCTTTTCATGACAAACTTTATTTCCACTCAAACCCTACCTGGGTTTGAAACCTAGCAACCTCTTCAATTCCTGATAATCTTCCGAGGGGTCTGAAAAGAAGATGGCCTCGTGAACTTTTAAGTTGAACTTGTTATTTGAGTAATACCACTGAGTAGTTTCTCAACTTGTCTTTATTCATGCCAATATATACCATTCCAGCCATTTACTTGTTGAATTGTTATAATACAGTTGTAAATTTTAAATTAAAAACAATTAAATATTCAAATTTATTTTAAGAACGCTTCCGTTAAAGATATTAGGGAAATGAAATAGAATCCAACCTTGAATACTATCCAGATAATGTGGTATCATTCCTATTCCATAACTTTTACTGAGTTCGATTCCGATATAAATCTGATCTGAGGAATATCCCAGTAATTTGGATTGGAAAACCGCATCTTGAAATTAATATCCATATCTATATAATTATATAAATTATGTAATTTATATCTATATAATAATATATATATTATCATATCTATATAATTATATAAATTATGTAATTTATATACATACCGGTGATAATGAGAATTTCACTGGTTGTTCTAAAAACACAAATTCACCTTAGAAAGTCAGGAGGCCACCTTCTTTTCAGACTCCTCAGATAAATGTTGGGAATTGAAAAGGTAGGTTGGTTTGAAACTAGTGGGTTTAAGTGGGAATAATCTTTGTCATTAAAGGATTGATATCGGGTTCGGGCCAAATCAGCATCAAATCGGACATTGAGGTCATTATGGACGACTTTACTTGCAACAATGTAAGGAGCATTAATAATTTCACGATGGATTTATGATCGTAAGGATTAGATGCGAGAGAAATTATAGTGAAAAATTATAGTATATGATTAAATTTGTTGTTTAGTAGAATAAATTATCAAGAAAAAAAAATCGTGTTTTACGGTAGGATGCAACACGTGAATCGTGGAAAAGGGGACACAAAGGATAAAGTAGATTGTGACGTAAGTACTGGAGATAGAAACCTTCATCAAAGCAACCGAAAATAATCACATCGACGTCAACCTGAATAACAGTTCTTGGAGAGTGCAAACCTGTCATTGGCAATGTCCAGACTATTTTAACAAGAAAAAGACAATAGATATTAAACAAACGATCAGGGACATTAAAAATATAACTGCCTGCATCAGAACCTTTAGGAGTAATTCAATGTGTAGAGCGCTATGTTGCTGTTTCAAAGGACCCCGACAAAATGATTTAATCTGTAAACAACCCCGAACGGACCCTCCGGATCTGAAGACCCTTCTGGGGACCAATCAGCCTCTATTAAGGTTATATTTATTGAGGGGAAAAACATGTGGTTGAGCGTGAACAATGATAAATCAAATCTCCCTGCACAACATTTGTATTCTAAACAGTACACTCTACTAAGACTATTCATTGGTAACTTCAAACTCATAATTATTAACATTTATTGTTTTGTTTAGCAGAATAATATATATATATATATATATATATATATATTATGTTTTGGTTCTTGAGTTTCAGTCAGTTTATTTCAACTTCTTTAGGCGACGTTTCGTGACTAGGTTATTCTCATATTCAAGCCCTGACAGTGAAAACATGAGCTTTTAGTAAAAACATTAAATAGCACACTAAAATAAATATAAAATGACACGTGTAAGTTGTAATGGATAGGGTGTACTTACAAGTTCCAAAGAATTGATCAGTTTATCATCAATCAATTATTTCGCAATATATCATAGAATGTTTATATTGCAAAAGCTATGATCGACGAATAAGTAATCAACTTTTATGGAACAGCAGTTTTATTTAATTGTTATTATAGACTATTTATTATTATATCACCAAGAATTAATAAATTTGCATAACACGAGCTTAGACCTTGAACATCCGATTTTTTGTTTGTATATATCTCTATAGTTATCATTTCTTTTATATTCCATTTGAAGCTATTTTTCTCTTGGTGTATGACCTTAGGTTCATCAAATTTAAATGTATGCAGAGTATTTCTGAAATGTGTATAAGTGCGCTGTTTGATCGGGTTTTTTGGGCTTTTTTATTACTGAATCACAACTATATTTGTGTTGGTACACTCTTCATTTTATGTATTGTTCCGATGTTCCGATAATAGGATTTGGCGCATTTATCTTCACATTGTATTTCGTACACGACATTTGATTTTAACTCTAATTTATCCGAATCTTTAGTTTTAGTAAATAGTTTTGACACAGTGGCTGTGTTTTAAAATTAATCGCGGAATCAATGTTACTTTTATTGCAGGTGAGTGTTTTTGCTTGTCTTTCTGAAAGTGTTGGTATATAGGGTGTAGTATAGTATTTTTTAGGATTGGTTTCATTTAGGTTGTTTTGGTTAGAAAGTGTTTTTGTTGTTTTTAGTAAATTACGAAGGAGGCTGTGGATAACCATTATTTAATAAGAGGTCCGCTACGTTGTTGTCGGCTGTTTTTTGGTGTATTGGGGATGATAATTTTCTCGCGCGATTTATTAGGTTTTTAGCCGTATTTATTTTATATCTTTTGGGGCATTGGGTTGTGTAGTGTATGTATCGACCAGCGTGAATAGGTTTTTGCCACCATTTAGTTTCTATCTCTCCGTTTGATTTTCTGATTAAGAGAACGTCTAAAAATGGTGTTTTATTATTTTTTTTCAAAATCAATTGTAAAGTTTAATTAAGTGTAATATTTATTAAATTCATTTAAAATTATTTCTTTTTCATTGTTTTCGGTTCGTATCGCTGTTATTATATCACCCACATATTTAAATAGAAACGGGATATTAAATGGTATTTTTGGTATGACTGTATTTAACAGTTCTAAATATATTTATAAAATTGAAATTATGTTAACATCCAATTGTTTGTTGTTGTTTAATGGCGTAAAAAGTACTTTAATCATCATCATAGATTATATAGTTAATTAGAATTAGATAATTTATTTTTTCTACATGCGAGTACTGGTTATCCATTACGTTTAATATATATTTTTTTAATTTTATTCTTGTAACATAAGTCTTTTTTTTTTCTGGTTTTCTTATCGTAAGTATATTAATCTACCAACATTCTGAAACGTACATAAGTTTGGTTAACAGTTAATTAACGTAGAGATTGTTTTAGGTGTAATTATTAAACTTATATTGTTTTTTCATAATAAGATAACAATAAAGATAACTTAAAACAATTATTCATAGATGCCTCAGGACCTTTCAATTTAAATCTGTTATTTTATTTGAGTACTAACATCGGGAAGCTTCTCAACTTTATATATCTTTTATTACATTTACTTGTATTTTTATAACACAATTGTTTATTTCAATATATAAATTGAAATATATATTGTTATTTGAGCACTACCAGTGGGTAGTTTCTCTTGCCCTAAATTAGTTGCAATTATATAATATTCACGATATTTACTTGTATTATATTATTTTATATAATATGATATACATATAACACGGTTAAAAATTTCAATAAATACATTTTTTTAAAAGTATTTATATAGAAATGTAGTAGTACGTAGTGTCCATGAGTCAAGAAACTGATGTCATTCTCATGGAAAAGAATAACCCAAAACATTAACAAGTTTTTCTATTTATGTTTTATTCAATATTTAACAAATTTTAATTTTTATACTTGAACTTTTTATGATTGTAAAACACAAAGTTAATGTTATTTTATCTTTTTCAGGTAAGTGCCAAATAAGTTTCTTCTTCAATAGCAAATCCTTTGGTGAGTTTAATCTTAATTTTTATGCATGTCATGTTTTAGCATTTATTTTTATTTTCATTCCTTTTTTATATAGCCAAATAATTTCTATTATATTTCGGTGTTATCAATATTTTTACTAATGTCTTCTGTATTAAAATTTAAAAAAAAAATCAAAGAAAGTCTTTTGTTAAAAATGAATTTGGTATCTTATATGGAACAATTTACTCAAAACTTCATTTTATTTAGTTTTTTTTTTATATTAGTAATGGGATAGTTTATGGAATTCTGCTGTGCTGAGGGTTTCTTGTTCTAATTCAGCTATGGCAGACAATTTATTTAATCGTTTAACAGCTTCGGATGGACTATGGACCCTGAATATCTACAGAGCCTCCTAGGGGTCAATCAGGGTCCTTAGTTAATAAGGAACGAACATTAAACTAAGAACGAACTTGGGGGTTTGGCTTGATCTCGAATTATTCATCTCCTTGCACAACCGTTGTCCTAGAAATAGTACCATCTCAACCATGAACTTAATGAACCATGAAGATTTATAATGAAGTTATAGCGTCGCGAAGGTTGAAATGGGCGTGTAAAGTTGTTGGGCTTTGTATGCATGTATTGAACATGGGATATTTTTTTAATAATAGAGATCGACATATATGAGTTCTAATTATTTCCCTTGTTTATTATATGAATGTTTATACTAGATTCGTATTCAATAGTCCAGTACTTCCGAAACAATTCTGTATAATATAATTCGGTCTGCTTTATACCGAACTGGATAGGACAAGCTCTGTAGATCCCGGCTTTGACTCCCTGCCAGAGACAGATGAAATAATCTCCCTGCCTAATTATCAGTTAGATATCAGCCCTATGGAAGTGAGTCCTCTAAAGAGACGTTGTTTGTGTGTGTGTCGACTCCAGTAATCTGATAGGATTGTGCTGGATTATCCAGGATAGCTCCAGAACATTGGAGCAAACTAAACCTAGGCAGTTTTGGATTAAATTCTCGAAAGCTTAGGATCCTTGCCTTGATTCTTCGCACGCGGATGTGGATTAATACCTTTCATAAACAGCTCTCTCACGTGTTTCTAAATTATATTAATAATAACAATAATGGTAAGTAGAAGGCTTACCGAAATCGGAGAACTATTATCCAAACCCTAATCTCTTAGATCACTCATAAAGCAATCCTCCCACCTACGCCTTGTTCTACCCCGTGGAACGTTTACCCGTCGTTCCTTAAAAAGCCCAACAACTTTTCAAGCTCATCTCAACCTTCGCGAAGCTATAAATTCATTATAAATAAATAAAAAAACTGCACTACATGAAGGGTCTTGGGTTCAGTACATGGTAGAGATTGTACTGTTTCTTGGACAACGTTTGCAAAGGGAGTTGATTTGTCCTAGATCACGCCAGATTTCCCCCCTTAATTTAGGTACTCACTTTATAAAGGCTAGGTGAGCCCCAGGAGGGTCCCATATACCACTGAATTAATCTCTGGTCTCTAACAGGTTAAATAAAAGTGTTGCCAGTAGCGGGATTTAAACTAGGATTTTCGGCATGGCAAATTGTTCTACCACTGAGCCACTTAGCTCCCAATAAACTACACAATAAAAACATTATTTACAACATATATCTCGAGCTAATTTTCTTTCATTTCCTTTCCTTTTAAATGTGGTCCAGTAGAAATCAATAATTTGTTGATTATTGTAAGAAATAAAATAAGTCAATCAAGTCAGAAAGTAATTAAATAATGCTTTAAAACCATCCATAATGGACTTAATGACCCGTTTGTTGCTGATTTGGTCCGAAGTCAATATCAATCTTTTCATGACGAACTTTTATTCCACTCAAACCCACTAGTTTCAAACCTAGTTATTTCATGGATTCTCGACAATCCTCCGTGTGCTACAAGTTCGTAGTTGTTGAAGTATTACTTCTCTATTTCATGTCATTACTTATCATTAATGGCATAATTATTAATTAGATGTTGTAATATTATAAAATAAGTAGTAAATTTCAATAGATATACTATAAAAGGAAATTAATACGTAATAAAAACTATTGAGGGCTTGAAATTCTCACTGTCGCCGATATGGATATAAATTATTTAATTATATAGATATGGATATAAATTTCAAGATGCGGATTTCCAATCCAAATTACTGAGATATTCCCCAGATCAGATTTATGTTGGATTCGAACTCAGTAAAATTTATGGAATAGGAAAGATTCCACATTGACTGGTTAGTATCCAAGACAAAAGTTGAACTTCATTTAATTTCCCTAATCTCTTTAACGGAAGCATTCTTTAGAAGATAAATTTGAATATTTAATTGATTTTTTGTTGTTGTTTTTGTTAAAAGGCGTTTCCATTTCTTTTTAATATGTTCTCTTTCAGAGGATGAACATATAAATTATTGAGCACGGATTATTGAGACAAAATGGTCATAAATGTGATGAAATTGCTATATTTTTATCGTTTTGCCATCCAGAAGTATGACTTAAGTCCGTAAGGTAGCATACCGCTCCACCAAAAGAACAATGTCATAACCAAAAAAATCTAATCTAAGTGGTATTTGAAAGTTCCATGCCAGTTTTTAAAAAAATGTGGGTATTGGTAAAGCAAAGGAATCCTATTGTACTGATGGTATTGAAATTCATTTATTAAACATTAAAAAGTTTTTAAATAGTTGAAAATTTTTATTTTTACTTTTGTCTTTATTCCCATAAAACTTCTAGTTCAAAAATCATACAACTCAAAATATGAGCTCATCCAAAAGAAATATGTTGGAAATTGAATAGCAGATATTTCCTTACTGAATTAAAAAGCTTCAACCGATAAAATTGCTAATGATGGCTTAACCAAAAAATGCTAATTTTGAAGTAGTGATATTGGATGGTATAAACAATTTTCGTTCAATTGTTTTTTTTCTGTTCCACTACAACCCGTGAATGGTTCTTGGGTTCAGTACATGGTAGAGACTGTACTGTTTCATGGACAACGGTTCTGTTTGGAGGTGAATTGTCCTAGGTCACTCTCAATCGCCAGATTTTCCCCCTTATTTTGGGTACCCTTTTTTATAATATTTTATAGAGGCTGGGTGGGCTCCAGGAGGGTCCTAGATTCTATATGATCCATCTCCCGCTGCAAGCAGGCTAAATAAAAGTCATGGTCTCCAGCGGGATTTGATTTGAGATTCGTTCAATCGTAGTGATAGTAAATATAATAAAAAAAAGAGAGGATTAATGGAACTCCGCTAATTCCATTTAGTATTTTAGAAACAACAAAAATATACATTGCATATGAAACGGCCCAATATTTCTCCGCTTATGTTCTTCTTGCGTCTCTTTTACGTTTGTGAATTCCTATTTTTTTAAAAATGAATCGAGAAAATAATATTTTTTGTAACTCAGGTAACTTAAAGGCTCTGATTCATCGCTCACACATAAATAGGGATCGTTTAAGAGGAAAGTTGTTTAGCTAATGGGAGAGTGGAGGCAACAGAACGGCCACACGGCAGCGGCTACTAAATTCTTACAACAACTTCAATAAACTATTTGTAGTTTCAAACAGCCGAGTTCCTCTTCGTGTTCAGCGACTATAAAATCCCCACTACCTCCGCTATTTCACCGATTTCATTCTTCCAGCTCTTCTCCGATTATATATTACAGTATACCTAGTGCTGTTAATATGTATTTGTAACCCATGAATAAATAAATGATAATTTTACAGGAGATGCAAAAAACTGTTATAACTAAAAATGAAAGTTGCAATGTGAAAATACTTACTAGATGTAGACTATATAACTACCACCGTTCATAAAAACTAAACCATTCCCAGTTCTCAATAAAAAGATGTATAATTATTTTATATATAATTACTATATCTAGGTATAGTTGCTCAACATACGACCTAACGTGTGCAGAAAATCGGGTAGAAAATATAGCAAATATGCATTATATTAATAAGTGACAATTACGAATTATTTATGAAAAAATAATACTTTATTAATTTGATAAACTAATAAGGGTATATTTTAGAAAATAATAACCAACGAACTTATAAATAATTAAGTAAGTAGTAATTAAGTCTTACATCTTAGGTAGGATTCTGCAAGTATGAGTACATTCATATTATATATAATTACTATATCTATGTATACGTGCTCAACATACGATGTAACGTGTGCGGGAAATCGGGTAGGAAAAATAGTAAATAGACATTGTATTAATAAGTGACAATTAAGAATTACTTATGGAAAAATAATTTTTTTTTCTTGGTAAATTTTAGCATTATGAAAGCATCTTAAAAGTATTTAGAATATGTTTGAGGGAATAGTAACTAATGATTAACATTGTTTTTTATTTGAAAAATTTATTTCATAAAGCTTATAAACAATAAAAAAATAATATTATAAACATTATTTCATTAGTATAATTTCTTTTAATATTTTAAAATAGGTACATATTAATTCTTAATTACTTCCTTTATAACAAGGTCTCAATTATTACTACATTTTTTGTAGGATTCGGCAAGGATGAGTAATATTGAGGCGTTGAAATGTAAAAAGTAAAAAAAAAAATAATTTTCCAAGAGAAGCCAAAAACTGATTTGACAACTGAAATGAAAATAATGGGGTATATAAAAAAAAATGACCGTTTCGTGTTCATGAGGAACCAGTCTACTAGCCTTTTTCACCTTCCTCATGGAGAGAAGATGGCGACTAACAGTATCTTTCGACACACTACACTCCCTGGCAAGTTCGCGAGTACTTGTGGACGGATTTGACTCAAAGGCTTCCTTCAGAACCTCATCAATATCCATTAATGGTCGCCCGGAGCCCTTCTTCCTATCCAACGTCGGATCTCCACTGCAAATTTTTTCAAACCAACGCCGCGCAGTGCGCTGGTCAAGGACACCTTCCCCTTCATATTTATTAAATTCACGAGTTGCTTCTGCTGCTGTAATTTTTTTTTCCAGTAATGTCTTAAAGTTACGAGAATTTCGTAGGACACTGTCATGTTTCTTCTTTGAAATAAATAACTAAACTGAGTTTTTTTTTTTAAGAAGTCCAGTGTTAGTAAACAAGCTTAGAGAATGCTCTAAAGGGATTATTAAGTCTTGGTAAATAATAAATAGCATTAAAATATTTACAGACTTTTGAACTCTGGAATCTGATAAAACGGACATTTTTTTGTATACACCCTATTAGCAACTATCACCGTTCATCGAAACTAAACCATTCCCAGTTTTTGATTGGGTACTTACTCCTTTATAAATGGAAATGAATTATAAAATGATTTTTGATGTATTCGCATCATTGACATAAGCTCGTGGCGTATTGCGTGAGACTGGCGACGCGTAGCGGCCTGTGCATGAGTTATACGATTTGTTTTATTCAACTTTAAAGGTTAGAATTCCATTGATATAAGAACGACTATATTTAACTTACAGGTATAATCGTTGTGAAATTCATAGTAATAATACCTTAAAAAATCTTGTAATTTTCATTTTCCCTAAAAGATTTTATTTGCAATAGCTAAATGTCATTTTTTTTAGTTGCTAATAGATGGAAATACATCAGAATTCGGATGATATCAATAATATAACTGTATACTAATTATTATTTCAATCAAATTGTATTGGCATTTTGTACTGAGCTTTTGAAATCCATCATATGTTTTGATTAATAAATAATCTACTTCAAGGTATATATAATTATTATTTGGAGGTATAGATATATACATATGGGCATGTAAACTAGACTAATAATTGACAAATTATGGAATTTATATAATTTATACATTCAAAACAGTTAATCCAAACTTTTGAGATTTTACTTTTTGAACTTTTTAACTTTGATTTTATTTTTTTAACTTTTGAGATTCTCTATTTATTTATTTTTTTTACGTACTTAATTTTCCATGCAAACCTATCAGTTATTTTTTAAATAATTACTACACCTAGGAGTAGTAACTCAACAATCTTACTCCTGCAGTAGCTCGGGTAGAATATATGGTAGATATACCCTATAATGGCAAGTGATAATTCCAAATTATTTATGGAAGATTAACACTCATTTATTTTTTCTTGTTATACTATAGCATTTATAAAACAATAACCAATGAACTTGTAAATAATTGGTCTCTTCTTCGACTAACCTTGGTTTTTATTTGAACGGTTTATTTCATAAACCGCATATTTCTTAAGGACCTTTTATATTTTTCAAAATATAAGGCCTGTGTATTAAAAAAAAAATCGTTTTAGAAGGGATTAATTCGGTGGAGTTTCGTGAGAGGGGACTATTAGTGTTTTGGTTCATAATCGATATTTACGAGGTCGTAGCTTTTTCTAAAGCCTTTTCCTCATAAGTCTAACGTTTTCCTTTAAGTTTTATTATTTATTACAGGCTACCCGTCTAAGGATATTAATTACATAAATTATTACTTAATAATAAACGAAAGAAATAAGTAATATTATGTATTCTTTCCAGTTTTTGAAGTAAATTACTGTCCTTCCTTCCAGAACAAGACGAATTTTGATACGAAAAGCTATCTTATATATTAATTTGAAAATTATAAACTCTTCAGCAATAATTTATTTATTTATTTATTCCGTTAACATCCATGGATACAGTGGGTACAGTTCTTCCCACTGTAACGGGGTCTCTGTGCCCCGTTACAGAGACCCTTCTGGGGCACATCCAGCTTCTATAAAGTGGATTCCCAAAAAAGCGGAAAAACCTTGTAGTTGAGTGTGATCTCGGACAGTTATCGTCCCTGCACAACCGTTGTCCTAGAAACAGTCCAGCCTCTACTACGTACTCAATCCCAAGCTATTCATGGGTCGTAGTGGTATTTATAATATTGTAAAAAACAAATTAAACCTCTTGGAAGTGATGGAATTACCTTATAACTGTTGAAAGTTGTAAGAAGTATGTTATTAAACATCAAAATTATGTTGATTGCCAATATATTGAAATTCTGAATAAATTATTAAAAAATACTCTCTTATGAGGACAGAAATCCTGGCAACTTCTAAAGTTCTTTTCTTTGTAAAAAGTCTATTAACTACTAAATATTTAATTAATGTTTTTTTGTATGGTACTTTGGGGCTGGGTTAGACCCGCGAGGATCTCCAGATCCCACAATGTCGACCCAACTGTTAACAGATAAATTATTTATTTATTATTTATCTGCGAGAATTGGCCTCGTACTAGATTAGTAACCCTGTACCATACGCACTGTGCTACCTATCTCACTGACTATGTTGAAATGAGTTGGTATTTAAAATCCCCCCCCCCCCGAACATAGTCTTTTTTCATGTACCATATTCCTTAACTCTGCATGTTGTTTCTCAATGTAACAGCTAGTGTTAACTCACTGACCGGTATTGACATCCTGATGCAAGATCCTGACTTCTGACGACATTGCAGAAAGTAGAGGGCGGTTATTTGTAGGCTAGGAGTGCAGAATAAGGAAGAGAGGAAGTTGATGGCAAAGAGGGTGGGGGATAAATGAGATTTGGAAGAGGACAAGAACAAATCCTGCTTTCTCATCCTTGTCTCGCCTCAACATTTGTATTCCTCCAGCGCACTCTCGTCTTTTAAATCTTTCCTTTTCACTTGGACCGCTGTGCAGTATATCCTAGGCATTTCTAGCACATGTAGTTTTCATCTTAATAGTTTATACAGGCTGTCCCATTTCAAGTGGATCAAACGTTTTTAACTTTTAAACGAAACAAAATTCAGAAAAACGATTCAGGTAAAAGTTGTAGTTAATCAGGCCTAGTTTGAAGAAATAAAATAATAAATTACACGTTATAACATTTTTTTTTCTATCTTTCATAGTTTTAGTAGGAAAAGCATTCAAAGTTCACTACTTTAGTATACCTCCTTTACGAGGAAACGTAATGTAGCATTAAGTTATTTTATTTAAGAGTTTTTAGTCATAATAACTTACTAATCAAGGTATTTTGAATCTTTCAGAAAATCCCTGGGAATTTAAAAACCTTCTTTTTCGACGTTTTTATAGAAAAAAATGTTAATTTTCTACATTTTTTCCATGTTTTTTATTGTACATTTCAGAAAAATAAAAATAAATGGGGGTCAAGAAGAAACTACATTTTTTGAAGGTCGATATTGACCATTTAAAGTGAAAAACCAAATGTTTTTTTATTTCTCCGAACTAGGCCTGGATAACTACAACTCTTACCCGAATCGTTTTTCTGAATTTTGTTGCGTTTAAAAGTTAAAAACGTTTGATCCACTTGAAATGGGACACCATGTATATCATCCTGAATGATAAATAAATCCTTATTCTTACGTGTTCTTTTATTTTCAAAAATCTTTCTTCCAGTCTTAATTGCTACCTTTTAGGAAGAATCCGAAAATAATGAGTATTAATTAAAACCTGTAAAAGCCGTAAAGGTCTTCAGTGCAATACTTGGCTTTACACTTATAAGTCAACGGTTGTTCTCGGAGTTGGTTCCCCCCAATTGAGGATACCTTTTTTAAAGAGGCTGAATAAGCCCATGGAGGGTCTGTTGCTGATCCCACAAGGCCCATCTTAAAAACTAAAACAATTTACTTGAGGCATAAGTTTCATCATAGTTAACTATGTGTTTATTCAGGATAAACCGTAAAATTTACGGTAAACTAATGGTTTATTTTGAGGATGTAAATTTTAAAGACCGATTTATATAAAATATTCAATGTATTCCACAAAAAAAATTCCTTGTATGATTATTGCTTGTTGCTATACATGCTTTGGAAAACAATTAATAGGATGGATGTTACAAAAAAAATCCTTATTCCAATATTTCGACTTTAGGGTTGTTATTATTGGAGTGCTACCGATGGGTAGTTTCTCCACAAGTGTTTTTCATGTCATAATGTACATATCAGCAGATTTACTTGTTATAATAATATTATAGTTGTAAATGTCAATAAATTAAATTTTAAAAAAAGGGTTGTTATTTCATTACAGAGAAATAAACTTTTTCGTATAAAAGTTTTTTTAATCTATAAAATAAACTTTAAAAAAAAATATTTAATCTTTATATGTGTTTTTATAATCAACTTCACGGAGAAACCAACAGTGTAGAGTCGTAGTAAGTATAAAACTGACCTTAATTTTTTTTAAGGGGTGCCTCTAATAAAACAATAGGGAGCGGAGTTGCCATGCCGAAAATCCTGGTTCAAACTCCGCTGCGGCAAGACTTTTATTTAGTCTGTTACCAGTTGGAGATGGATGATATGCGATCTAGGACCCTCTTGGCGCACAGCCTCTTAAAAGTAGGTATCCAAAATAAGGAGAACAAATCTTACGGTTGAGCGTGATCAAGGACATACCCCTCCCTTCACAAGCGTTGTCCTGTGACATAACAGTACTGTCTCTACCATGTACTGAACACCAGACCAGACTCTTCACTTGTAGTGGTACAGATTTTTTTGTTTTGTTTTATATACAAAACATGCTGTAATTACAACTACGTATATACGGTTCTGCACTTCAGTGCTATGTCGCGATGTAAAACCAAGTTGATACTTATCGAACTCATTTATAACTAACGAACTGAATGACTTAGTTTACGATGTGGTAAAGTTGCTAACAAATATACATATATAATCCTAACGACGGTTAGGTTTTAGCCTAGGAGCCCTTTGGGACTTGTAGTGATTGCGTAGTGACCGACATTAATTGGGTTCGCCGTAGATAGAGCCAGGATTAATCTGTTAGGGTTCTTGCTCGATGGACCCCTTTACACTGAATTTATCATTCGTCCGACCTATCACGATATTAGTCTGGAAATGCCAATAATATTCAACCTCTTGTTATTAACCATTAGAATTGTTATGCTATAATGTTTGAAAATTGCAAATTATTAATGGAAAAATAACGCTTCAATAATCAGCTATAGCTCTTGGAACGTATTTAAGGAAATCTAAATTTGAATGGTTTAAAGCGTTTTAAACTTCACTTTTTGCTAAGTGCTAAGTGGTGAAAACGTTTATGATGAAATTAAATCTACAAAGTAATTCAAATGGAAACTTTATGATATCGCGAATATAAAAAAATGGACTTATAGCACTTTCAAAAGTAACAGCTTGTAGACACTTTAATTGCTATTGGAAATTCTGAATTACTTAGGAATAAATAATTTTTTTCACAGGAAACTAAAGCAATTAGCAAATTAAAAGCATTTAGAGTATATTTTAGGAAATATAATAGCTAACCACTGAACTAATAAATAATTCTCGTCTACTTCCATTAACCTTTTTCGTGTTTTTTTAATAGTCTATTATATGAACTGGTAAACACTAATAGTACAAGGTTACAGAATATGAATGATTATTAAAATAAACAAATTTATCAAATAAAATACTTAGTAATCGCGGTCGGTCTTGGATTCAGTACATGGTAGAGACTGTACTGTTTCACAGACGGTAGTGGAGGGAACTACGTTATGGTTTCACATATAAAATATTTCGAAGTGAAATGCATCAAGTCTCTTCTATCCGCCTTATAGGAAAGCAATAATAGGGTTGTGCTCCTGAATACATGATGAGGCCGTCAGTGGATGTTAAATATATAAAATTCAATGCACATAATCTCTTTTTCCATCCAATGCCTTATCGGTGATGTATCACGTATCATTCCCCAATATTTGATTTATTATTTCTTTTGTATGTTTTTTAGGCTATAAATTATTTTTAAAAAAATGTAAAACTAAAACTGTTGAAAGGTCTTCGGTTTAGTAGAAGGGTAGAGGCTGTACTGTTTTTTGGCAAGAGGTGAATTGTCCTATACGACGCTCGAGCTCCAGGTTTTTCTCCCTGTTATTGTAACCCACTTGTAGAGTAAACATTAATAGAGGCTGGGTGATCCGCAGAAGAGTCTCCAGATACCACAGGTTACATTATCTCCTTTGTTAACAGATTGAATAAATCATCTACCACGGCCGCATTTGAATCCAGGACCTTCGACATGGCAACTCGGCGCTCCACCATCGAGCTGCAGTTGTTATAATAATTTCAGATTTTCGTAAAGGTGGAGATTTAGTATTTATTCTGTTCAAGAGTTAATTCACGCTGTATTAGTTTTGCAAAATAAACAATGACCCTGAAGCTATACTCACATTATATATATATATATATATATATATATATATATATATATATATATATATATATATATATATATATCAATTAAAGCCATTGAAAAATATCCTTATAGAGGATATATTATATTACAGAGGATGGGTGAGCCACTGCGGGTTTGCAGATCCTAGATAATGTGGCAGTTTATAGATTAAACAATTTATCTTCCATTTAAACCCACGACTATCGGCACAAACGTTCAACGCAAGTTATGATAAACCGCTGCCTTAATTCTTTGGTTTTTGTAATTTTAAGTTTGTTTATTTTAAATTGTTGTTATCTCCCGGTACATTATAATTTAGGTATTGAAATCGTGCTGAAAATTAATTATCATAAAATTAATTAATTTGTTTTAGCTAACGATTAATGTTTCATCGGCCTACAATAAAAGTTTTTTTTCCTTTTGCTGAAGTATATATATTTGTTTATTTTATTCCGGCTATATCAAAAATATGATACGTTATGCTAGTATTTATAACCGATTCGTTTCAATTTTAAGAAAAATTTATCGGATCGGTTATATTTGTTCCTCGTTTCACTTTCTGCATTTAATTTATATTTCTGTTGTATTAATACTAGCTGTTAAGACATCAGTGTAAAAAATCCAACCATGAAGCTTAACGTCTTTAAACAAATAACAGAAAACGGTGGGTTTTCTCTGGTCTGTGTGACATTGAATTCTGAGGTTAAGGTGTGCTTTATTCGTATTTTCCTTTGGTGTTATTTCTTTCGGCTCTGAAGATACTTAAATGGGAAAAATTCTATACGTTTAGAGAATTAATGTTTCTTGCTTGAACTAATTTTGTTCAAGTAATAAAATTCCACTAATATTTGAACTAGTATTTTATTTCTCATTCGAGATTATGCTTTTCTACATTAATCATTGGTATTAATTGAAGGAAAAATATACCTTATATAGGGATCGGGGTGTCTCAGTGGTAGAGCGCAGAGTTGCAATACCGA
Source organism: Troilus luridus (assembly GCA_964056705.1). Taxonomy (NCBI): domain Eukaryota; kingdom Metazoa; phylum Arthropoda; class Insecta; order Hemiptera; family Pentatomidae; genus Troilus; species Troilus luridus. Next base: position 67,877,454 of record OZ057415.1, read on the forward strand.
AGGTCCTAGGTTCAAATCCCACTGCCTGTGAGACGTTTATTCAATTTTTTTCTCTGCAGGGGATGGATCCTATAGGATCTACGACCCTCCCGAAGCTCACCCAGCCTCTATAAAATGGGTACCCGAATAAGGGGAAAATCTGGCGGTATAGTGTGATCTACTACTAATCACGTACCTGCACAAACGATGCCGAGAAACAGTACAGTTTCTAACATGTACTAAACCCCAGACCCTTCTCAGGTTGTAGTGGTATAGGTTTTGTTCTTATACGCCTTATAAAATTCGGGGAAAGTAAACATTATGGATATAGACAGAAAGAAGGTATACACAAATTATATGAGCCGTTGATTTTGAAAGAGAGACACTCCATTTTATGTTATTGTTAAATATTTACTTTCAAAATCAACACATTTGAAATATTGTTGATCAAACTTCCAATAACAAATCCCTGATGATATTGAAATAATATTTATTGATCGTTAAATAATTACAAATATAAAATTATAAATTTGAATCATATTCAGCTTCAATTAATTTTATTCTATTTAAAAAATAGAGTTGTTTCACTTTCGAAATCAACGATGCGTACTGCCTTTTGTTTTCTTCTAGGGCTAGCCTTTCAAGTAGTTTGTTTATTATTATTGTTGTTTCTTTGTTATTATTGCCTTATCAAGCATGTGAACATGAACCATGATTTCTCCATTGCTAGGTGGCAACACTGTCATAAAGGGTTTCCACCCTCCCACCCATATCAGCTAACCCCCCATATCAAGCCATGATCCACGTCCGTCTGGAGTGCTCTCGAGTCTTGACTGAGGCCGGTATTTTCCTTAGTATGCACATCAGTAGTCATGATTTATTAAATTGTGACTTTATTGGTAGTCCATTATTATTAAATTACAACAAATTTCGTTTATATAGTTTTAAAAATATCTTCACATTAAGTTCATATAATCCTGTAACAACATGAAATTTGTATTATATCAGGATATTAATATTTTGAATTACCTTATATTTCTCTGGGAGTGGAGTGGCTCAATGATAGAGAGCTAAGTTGCCGTGCCGAAGATCCTGGATTCAAATCCCACTCCATGGAAGACATTTGTTAGCGGCCGGATCTATGACCCTCCTGAGGATGACTCATCCTCTATAAATTTGGTACACAAAATAAGTAAGAAAATCTAGTGGTTGATCGTGATGTAGGACAAATCACCTCAAGAAACACTACAGTCTCCACCGCGTACTAAACCTTAGACCCTCCATGATTTGTAATACAGGTTTTTTTTATATTTCTTTATAATTTTTTTTTTAAATAGGTTAAACAAATATTAATAAATAAGGATATAAAGTGATAATGATAAATCGTTTTAATATAAACTGAATATATACTACAATATAAATAAAGGGGTATTTTTAGTCTTTCGGTTAGCTATGAATTACTTAGAAATACTCACCTTTTTTTTTCTTAAATTGTTTCTTTTCTCTTTTATTAGTTTTTTCTTTAAATATTTGGCGGATCTATGAACAAACATTTCTATTTTTTTCCGTTTAATGCTTAATTTACATCTACCAGTTATTACTGACAATCAATGTTCTTCCCTTGATGCTGCCACGGCTAATCGGACATTGCTAGAGTAGGAGTCCTAAATTTTCCGTAACCAGGTGTAATCAGGATCTTTAACGAGTACCTGACACCGTAAAAGGTACTTCTATAGGACGGATTAACTAAGGATTTATTCCTTCCTTCAAAATTCCTAAGGCCAACTGAAGGCTGGGAAGTTGGGTATAGTAGCTGACAATCACCAACCATATATAGACAATTAACCGGCATGGTAGGTATGAGGGTTAGATTAATTCAATGACATTTATTCAGTCTTGTTTGATGTCACTCAAGGCGGTCTCTCGTCCAACTTTTTTTCAACCTTCCAGAGGTTTAGTGGTACAGTTTTTCAATCCATGTATGAGCATGATATTAAACAGGATTCTTCAGACCTATTTCTCCCATCATCACTTTAGCATCCATCATAGTTTTAATCAAAGAGTTCATTTTTATTGAACGTCATAATTATTTATAATATATCTCCATTCCCAAACTGATATATTATATCTCTCATCTATAGTTTCTTCTATACTTACATCATATTTTATATTAATATAACTTTATTCCTATTGTATACTTTTATATAACATCCGATACTTATATTTTAAATTTTATGTTTATATTTTACTTCTCTGCCTGTCATACACGAGATTCCAATTCTTTACTTTTTACAATATTCTTCTGTATTTATTCTTTGGCATCATATTTTGTATCAATTTTCTTCCATTTTACTTATCTAACTCCCTATGAGTCTATTATCATACAATTTGTTTTCTACAATACAATTCTATCTTTATTAAACTAAGTTTTCCATACTTATATATTTAATTTTATATTAAATAATATTTATATGAAATATTAATAAGTTTTCTGTACACATATATCTCACTCATTATATATTAATATCTTTTTCATTTTATAACTTTCTTTTTAACTTGATTTCTCTCTTTGTATTGTGTTTTCTTTGTTATTATTTTATTTTATTTTATTATATTCTTGGTACTGTTATGTATTTTTATAGACATTTTTGTCTGTTTTTTCTCATAGCCCTGAAGATGGCCTACACAGTAGGTCGAAACATTGGCACACATAAAAAATAATAAGTTTCCACTTATTTATTGTGTAATTTTTGACTGCACCCCCAACTATTTCCATCCTCCATTAGTACTTACAGTCAACGAATTTCTTCTCTAACATGATATTAAACAGTTGAATAATGGGATACAATTAATACCCTCGGATAGGATTTATTTTTAATTAATTAATTTATATTAATAAATGCACAAAACAGTCGGAATGCATCGGAGCATTATATAATGAATGGGGAGACGCCGACGGATTTAAATGGTTTGGGGGCGTGGTGGATATAGGGGCGCTCTCCCCTCACTCCAGTCATGTCATACCAACCCACCGCCACGCTACAGCACAAGTTCCAAGTCAGTACTCACCAACAGTATTTACTGTTTACTGTATTTATATTACTTTTTATTACTGGTTAATTGTTTTAATATCTCTTAAGTATCTTTACGTTAATAGTGTTCTATATTAAAGCCATATTATATACGATAATGGCCTTACTTGGTTATGTTATTCATGATATAGCTGTGTTCTAGTATTCAATTTCTTATATTGTTAGGTTGGTAACATTTTCAGTTAAAGGTAGGATTAATTACGATAATATTGCTATGGTTTGTTTGTTTGTTTACTTAACGTCATTTTATGCTGCTAAGGCTAATCGGACGATGCTACAGTGGGAATATTGCTATTTATAGCACTATACATAACACACTATATACATATACATAACATTACTATTTGACAATTAATAGTAAAAATAGGAATAACAATTGCACTTCGTACTGCATTTTATACCCTTTTTATATCCTTAAATTGTCATTACTAGTTACGCCATTTGTGATTTTTAGGTGTAGAGTTGATTACGAGTAATAGTATCTGCTGAATGTTCCAACTACTAGAATCTCTAACAGTTTTATTGTTTAATTATTATTATAAATAGTTCTAGGAGTCATCTAGTAAAAAGACGCATAATAAAACCGAATATAATAATTACGGCCAATTTTAATTGTTAATCGTAAATTACGGTAAGTTGTAAATTGTATTATTAATACTGTTTATTAGTACGATACAGTATTTATAGCTGTGCCGGTAAAAGGAAATAAACACAATTTTTTTTTAATAATAATCAACATAACATCCAAATAATTATCTGATCATTCAAAATATAAATACTATTTCTGTCTGCGTATGTTCTTCACGTTCCTCACAAAAAATTTACACAAAACAGAGCTTATGTGTTTTATTTTGTTATTCACCTATTCATGATCCCGATCGTTCGGTTATATTCGAATGGTCTTGTCTACAAATAATTTGGGATATTTGTACAGCGTTTACACTTTCACATCTTCAATAATAAGACAAATTGTCAACTTCAACATAAAAAAAAAATATAACAATGAAATATGTTTAAGTGATAACGGAGTTTTTAGTATTTTTCAATTGTCATTCTTATTATTAAATAGAATTAATATTATATAATCTGTCCACCTGCCAATTTATAGAACTATAGTTAGTAATAAAGGTGTGAGTCGTAAGTTGTTCGCATTAGATTGTTATATTTTATGACATTTATTGGAGTTTACTCCTTAAGAAACGATTTTTATAATTAGCCCGCATTATGAAAATTTTATTTCCATAGGTGTATAATCGAATTTTAGCTAAATGTGGTGCGTTATGTTCCTTTCTCGATAATACTGTATTATTTGTTTAACATAATAGATAGAAATTAAAAGTTAAATTCCGGGACTAATCGGGAAGAGATACCTTTGGTATCTATGGTAACAGTGTATTCTATTGCTTTATTCTGGAAGTGTTGAAATGCGATACATTTTTTAAAACCTCAAATTAAGGTTAGCTTCGTTTGAACTAGTTATGAAGATGAATATATAACCTCAATGTTACCTTTGACATTTGAGCTTAGCTGTTTTTATGTTTTGTTATTATGAGAATAGATTTACAAATGTTTTAAATGGTCAGGGAGGAGGTTTAATCAATAAACTTTACAGTAAGATATAAATATATTGAGAGACGTTACGTTCCTTTGCCCACCTCTCATTTCGAGGTTATGTATGTGTATAAAAGCAACCTAACCGTCAGTTTGTGTTGTCAAATCGTAAAATTGAAAAATACTTATTTAAAGCGAAACCAGTTTTAGTATGAAATCATTTATCGTTAAGATAAAAACAGAATGGATATTTGTTTATTCACTTAACGCCACTAAGTAAAATTTTAATAGCGAAAAGTAAATTTAATTTTCACTAAGTAAAGATGAAAGTTTACACCTAGTACAATTCTTGAAAAATGAACTTAATTTAGGGCTATATTTAGACACTATTTCTGGCAGATTACTCGGGACGACTAGATATGGTACAACTATTGATGCAATGTTTTCACGATTCATAACCCATGTAACTTCTGACGTACACGTATTGTATTTCAGTTACCACAAACCCATTGTCACAGTATTTAATAATGATGATAATACTATTCACGGACTAAATACTGTTCAAAATCATGTTAAATGTTCATGGTAGAACAAAAGAATCTTCCCAAGAATGATTTATATAAAAATATTAACAATTATTATTATGTGAAATAGTTGATGATATATATTTCATTGGAATGATGTAAATATTATGAATAAATATTTATATATGCTTTGATTATTTTTTAAGATGCTTTAATTTACCCTCGTTTTACATAATCTACATAATAGTAGTTCTTAAGGAATAAACTCCAGTCGTGCCTCGGACCTGACACACACATTTTTTTTTTTTATTTTACTTCATTTCATGCAATGTAAGTCATTATATATAATGTTAGATTATATTAGTTACTGTTATTTGGAATTAACCTCTAAATTTATCCTGCTTACGTAATTTATTAAATATTTTTTCATATTTATTATTGTTATAACATTATAATACTACTATTCTATCATCGATTTTAGATTTACTATATTTCCCCACCCGCATTATTCCTCCTACGATGCATTGGATGGCGGTTTTATGATAATTCAGCAACGTCAATACTGTTTTTTGATATTTTTTAAATAATATTTCTTCTTCTTATTCATCTTTGGCTTCTTCTTATGCCATTGCTAGCGTCGAGGAGCCTCCACCCAATGCAGCCATGCCTCGCGGTCCTTACTCAGCCGCCTCATTTCCTGGAGGGTCTTTTCTGGAGGGCCTCTCTCCTCTCCAATGCGCTGGATATATACCTGATAGGAAACTCTGGGACCGCCTCTCGGCCTCTTCCCAGTGGGTCTAGCTTCCATGACCTTTCTCGGCTCTCTCCCTTCATCCATCCGACAAACGTGGCCAAACCACTTTAGCTGTCGGGTTTTTATGTAATTTTTCAGCTCGATCATTTTCAGCTCCTCTCTGACTATTTCATTCCTGATGCGGTCCCTCCTGGTCTTTCCAACGACTCTCCGCGGGAATTTCATGGCCGCCGCTGTCACTCGGCTAGCTTGTTTTTCCAGCATAAACCTCTCAGCTTTCACTTCCTGATATTCTATTAGCAGCTTCTGGGTCAATTCTTCCCCTGCTGCTAATGATTGTCCCCAAATAGGTGTACTTTTCCACAACTTCAGGTCCAAACACCATTACAGATCAGCTGGACGTCCTCGTGTTCCTCTCTTGATACCACTAGTACCTTGCTTTTATTGCCATTTATTGTCATTCCTTTGCGGATGAGTTCTTCCTCCCATTCCACGAGGGCTTGCTGCAGCTTGTCTTTCGTGTCCGCAATCAATACTATGCCATCGGCATACAATAGGCTTTGAAACATAACATTTCTTAAGTTCCACTTTCCGATGACCGTCCAGGCAGTACGGGGCTTACAGATTTTATGGATTTCATCCATTATGAAATCCATAAATAATAATTCCTGTATCTTAATCAGCAGTAATTTTTGTTAATCATTAATTTAGAATAATTAATTCATTTTATTATATGGTGTTCGGTAAATTATTTATATAATTGCAAGAATTCTGTGATACGATATCCTGTGTTTAAATTCTTTACATTTCACACTTGCGTTTTTCATTCCATAGTGAATTTATTCGTGTGATGTCGGGATTCGTGAGATTCCTTTCCGATTGTCAGTTGAATTTTTCTCGTTTTCACCATCGTTACGTTGCACGAGAATGCCGATTATATCTTTCCCAGGTCGGAATTATATAAATGCAGAAGGAATTCCTCTATGGCTGTATATTCCTCTTTGATTATTCTCAGTATATCTTACCTTTATTCCTTCATGGAAAATATGAAAATTGTGGCCATAAAGGATGCTCTGTATGCATTAAGAAGGAAGGGGGTATCTTGTAATATTCCTTCTTTCTCTTCTATTCTTTCTATTCGATTTTACGTTATATGTGCCCATATGAATTTTTATAACAATATTTATTATAATTCTTGAGTTGAAGGTTTTTTTTATTTATTTAATATACTTACATTAATAACCAGGGAGAAGTTTCCTTAACTTCAGTTACACAAGAGGTGTCCCCGTAAGTATTTCCCTCCCATTGTGATTTCCATCTCTATTTATTTTTAATTTCAACTGATAATTATTCGCGAAACAGGATCAAGGAATAAATAGGATATAAATATCACTAGAAAAATAAATACTAAAATATGTAACAATAATTTACGCTTTATTATCAAATGAAAATCCAGCCGCAGTAAAAAAAACATTATTACACAAGGAGTGTCTCCGTGAGGGAAATGCCGCAGTGAATAAAAATATTTGAGCTTGAAGGTTGTAGCCGTGAGGGAAATCCCGCGTTTCCATATTCCCTCACAGATCTTGAAACCAACTTGATACCTTACAGGTTATATCTCTCAGCTCTCAGTGTGAATATCACAGTTCTGAGCATGTATGCCCACTGCTTATCTCCCATAAACTTCTTTATGTGTCTATAAATATATTTATTTTTTCTATAAATATCAGGTCTTTCTTGCAAAAAATCATTCAGATTTATTCGATTTTATTAATTTAATAATTGATCCGTGTGAGGAAATGCTCACGGGTAAACCTCTCCCAGGTTAAAGTAGATGGCTGGTTTATTTTATTTTTTTTGCGATAAAAAATCTTCAAACCAAATATAGTAAGTATTGTGTTGATTTTGGTTAATTTATTATATTAAATGGGAGTTAGTTGTTAGGAAAAATTGTGTGTAAAAAATTAGTTAAATTAAATTTGAATTAAGTTGTAAAGTAAAATAGTATTTATTTTAAAAACTCCTCAAAGGAAAATATTTCGATGAAACGTTTCATGTTTTTTTAACATATATATGATGCATTACTTGAAATTAATTAAAGAAACTGTTTAAGAAAAAGTAATGTTTTGTTGAAATTTTGTTGTTGAAATTTTTCATTTCATTAAGTTATTGTTGTTTAATCATAGATTTCCTTCTGATTTCTTTGAACTAGGGATTAATTTACTTGACTTATGCTGTAAATAATTAAGAGACTTTTTAATGAAGCAATTAAGCTAGTTCGTTAAGTTAATGTAATGGATTTAATGGAAACGGGTAGTTTTCTAAGAAACAGTGCCATTATAAAGGCTGTAGTGGAAAATTAAAGCTGAGAATAGCCTAGTTAAGTGCCTGTTATGTTTATTAATTAGCGTGTTAAGTATTAAACTGTGCTAATTAGTTTCTTACCTCCCCACCCCACTCCAAGCTCGTAATATTAATAACGTATTGTTATTAAATTTATTTAAAGTAACGAAGAAATTAATATGGAAATTAAGCTATCGCTGCCTTGCTGTAGGCTGCTCTCCCACATAGCCTACGGATTAATTAATTGGTAAAGCTTTGGAGCCCTCTTAATACATATGGAAATGTGTCGACTTCTTTTTGTCATTTATTGTCTATTCCTCTCCAGTAATTTCAGCTAAACTACAAAAAAGAGCCTAACGATATTATTAAATAATAAAAAAAAAAGTATCTGTTTTTCAAGTACGGTCTTAGGTGGTCAGTACATGGTAGAGACCGTACTTTTTCTAAGACAACGGTTGTGCAGGGAGTTGACCTGTACGAGATCACCATCAACCGCAACCTTTCCCCCCAATCAATAAATAATCAAATTAGCTTGTCGTTATCGTAAATTAAAAAGATTATTAAAAGAGAAATTCTTACAAATTGATAATAACAATGCGAATCTGTGGGGTAGATGGTGTGATTGGAAAATTCTAATAAATTGTTATAAGCTTACAACCTAATTAATTAATATTTCATTATGACATAATTAAAGTACTGCGTTAACTTCTAAACAATCCTTGATTTTAACCATATAATCAATCTTCAATTTTTTTAAATCAAACATCTTGGTTTTAAATAGACAGCGTACAAATCGCTTCAACCTTCCGAAAATCTGAAATTATTATAACCAATACAGCTCAGTGGTAGAGAGCTGAGTTGCCGTCCTCAACGTCACGGGTTCAAATGCGGGTGTGACAGATAATTTATTTATTCAGTTAACAGCGTGGCGTGGGTCCTCAAAGCGACAACCTGTGGTATAATTATCCCATTTTCTTCTACAACAATTTTATAATTTACCCATGAATCATAGGACCAATCTATGATTTTTACATCCACCTGTTTAAATTATTCAGGTCTACCTTATTAATCAGATGTAAGCTCATAAAACGGACCATTATATCCATAAACATCAATATAGATAATAACGAATTGCGAAATGAAGACATAAAATTAAAGACAAAGGGCGGATAGGGATCGGGAAGGGCCGGGGCGGTGGATGCGATCCCGGTTGCCTAGCGACCCTCCCCCCTTCCCTCCCTGTCTCCCCTCCCTGCATCCCTTTACCCTCCCACCACCCTCCCTCCCCGTGCACTTTTAATTACGCCCTTGTGTCCCCCCCAGCTCTACCTTAATGCAATTTTTGCCGTAGCCATTGTCCACGTCCCGCTTAAAGTGCATTTAATGTTAAAAAATGTTTCTACGTTATCGATCAGTCCTCAAGCAGCTATTCCTTTTAAGGAAACTATTTAGACCTAAATGGTTTTGTTTGATTAAAAACGTTCTTAAAATAAAAATTGAATCCTATCCGAGGTTATTAATTGCCTCCCTCATTCAATTGATTAATATCGTTTTCTTGTGTCGATTGAAAATCTGAAAACCTGTACCACATACGCCACAGCCCAGGAAGGGCATTGACAGCAGTACGGGGTAGAGACTGTACTGTTTCTAGGACAACGGTTCTGCATGGTGCCGACCTGTCTGAGATCATTCTCAATTGCCAAATTTTCCCCTTAGTTAAGGGTACCCACTTAACAGAGACTGGTTGAGCCCCAGGAGAGTTCGCAGATCCCATAGAGCCCATATTAGAATTTTAAAAATCAGAGCTCTTGAAACTTTCAAGTGTTTTATATACATGAGAAACGTGTCATTTAAAGTTGAAGGATGAACAACGTCATAAGGCATTCAAAAATATTGTATTGCGTATAAAGTTCTGTCCGAAAAAAGAGTGTTACCACGAAAGAATTTTCGAGATTACACTACACGAAATTGCAGAGTTGATATTGACATTATAAAAGTGATAGGATTGCAAAGCTCGATGTTGCCTCATGATGTTGAACTTAATTATGAATCAATTCCGAAAAAGTTAATCTTTTTTCTAATGGAATATTAATATCCATCAGCTAAATTTTGAAGGAGCACACCTTGGCGCATGTGGAAGGATTTCGTTATTATGGTCATTATAATTGAATTACTGATATATTTACAGTTTAATATTCCGTTTTAACTTTTTTTAAACTGGTTTTCATTATTAATGACCCATTTTCGTGGTTTTCGTATACAAACCAACATTATTGCTCATTATAATTTCTTTCTTTCACAAAACTTAAGCAATTATGACAAAAACAAAAACTGTTAAAACCCAAGGGATCTTGGATTTGACCGAGATCACATTCTACAAGATTTCTTCCCAATTAAAGCCGTCCGATTTATAGAGGCTGGGTGAGCACCTGGAATATATCTAGATCCTACAGATCCGATTTGCGGTCGTTAAAACGAGGAATCATTTATTTTACAAAGCCGGTTCTGAACCTTCATCATAGCAACTGAGCGCATAGCGAAATCAATATGACTTCAGCATTGCAACTAAGTTATATTGATTTCGCTATGGAGCTAGGATATTTTTGTTATTGCAGCTATTACTTTTTTTAAATTCTATAAGATATAATCTGATATATCTACAGCCACTTATTCAATACAAGAACGATACGATTCCTCTTACCTCATTGTAAATCAATAACCACTTATTCACCGAGGCTGCAGATATAATAAGTATGAAAATACTATAAACATCAACATAGCTTAAACAGAAGCCGTGTTGCAGAGTTATAAAGTAGTTGCCACTTTGAAATGACAGAACGTAAAAAGTTTCGCACGATGCCATTCGTCATCCCATGACCCGAAGTAGCCTTGCATCGCCTGATACAGTCCGATATTTGTCTCGTAAATCTTCACAGCCCGCAATAAAAACTGCTAACTGATGGTTGAGATAATTATGCCATAATAACCGAGTTGGTAAGGAAGCAGACATATTTTTTCAAGCCGCAAGTTTAGCTCTAGCGTTCCATTAGTCACGATAAGCTCCGCAAAGCAACAGATGGCGGGTATTGATCATTGTTTTTTATTAAAAGGATCTGATAAAGCAACTTTCAATTAAATTTCATCAATTTGTTATTGCAACTTTTTATGACTTAGTATGACTGTCAGGTAATGTTTGTTTAAATACGATTTTTTCACATCTTAACGATCTTAAATTAACGTGTTATGTATTGAACAGTCTTTTCCATTACCTGTCGGGAAATGGACAATATTCTAAAACTCTTCTCTAACTATTTACATTGTAGCGACATCGAACAAACATCCTGCAACAAAATGAATACTAATTCCTCTACTTGCATTAATGTCATGCCATTTTAAATCTGTGGACCAATTCACTTGTATTGTTTTAATACAGTTATAAATTTCAGTACATACATTTTTTTAAAACTTGGGTATGTAATCAAGTGTCTTCGACACGCAAAATAAAAATTGTTTTATTTCATTTTATTAATTTCTACATCTTTATACACAGAAATGCAAGGAGCTCTCTTTATTTCTAGATGTTCCGATATAATGTAATTCAGCAAGAAGACGTAACATGTACAACGGCAGGCACCAGATTACTAAACTATGTCTTAGTATTCGCACATGTCAACGTCACTAACGACCCAGCAATATAGATAATCGTATCTGAGGATATGTAGGGTTGTAGAATATATAATCACCATTGTAGAATATTTTAAAATTTATTTATTTTATTTTATTTCAGCCTTTTTAGTTTTTAAAATATTGGCGATTTTAATTTTTTCCCCTTTATTTACGAGCTTTAGAATTATTTAATAAAATATGCCAATAAAAAGTATAAACAAATTCAAAATTTTCTCTATTTTGAGTTAATGATAATTCTGCCATTCAAATTGACCACAATGCCCCATTTTTTTGCTGGTTTGGCCCAAAATTTAAAAAAAACATTATATTTTTCGTTCCCTCTCAAAACCACTAGTTTTAAACTTATCCATTTCAAAGCTCTCGATAATCCTGAAAAGGAGATGGTCTCGTGTCCGTTTCTGTTTGATTTATCTATTATTACTAGTAGTTAGTTTCTCTACTTGCCTTTATTATTATTCTGTTTACTCGTTGTATTATTATTTAACAATTGTAAGTTGAATAAATAAATTTCAAAACAAATCGAGGAAAAGAAATGTAAATACCTTCTTATGGGCAGGTAAAACTTATTTGTTTACATTTATTTTATCTCTACGTGTAATTTGAACCTTCAAACGTAGAAATCGACTGAGCCTTTTGTCCTATATATTGTTTGTTTTTTCATTTCTTTAAAGTCAATTGATGGTTCTACGGCTAATCGGACAGTGGAGGTTATAAATTTTGCCTAATCAGATATAATTAGGATAGCGATTTTTAACGAGTATCAAACACCGCACATAATCAAGGATCTTTACTACGTTTAAAATATCCTAAGGACTGAAAATCGCGATCTTGGGTAAAGGAAATTGGCATGTTAACCACTACACTACAGCCGCATTCAAAATACATTGCCATGTACCCTCAAGTGACATATTAATACACATCACTGTTTTATTATTATACCATAGTCTAGCATAAATTGATAATAGTATAGTAAGAATAATACTTAATGTTTGAGTAATTGTTATTTCATGGACTACGATTAAGAAATTTTCAATGTGCTCTTTTACGCTAATACTATAAATTTCGCCTTATTTCTCAATTATAAATTATTTATACTGCATTAACATTTTTTTACATAAACATATACGCGTGTTATGTTAGCAGTCGTGTAAGGGCTGTTGGTCGGAACCAATCGCGTGCCAGCTCCCTCGAAACAATATCGTGTCTGCAACAGATGATTAAGTGAACACTTTTTTCCCCCTTCTATATTTGATGTGAGCTGTAATTTTGTCGTGGTTTATTAGTATTTTTTTCTGTCTCGAACGTTTTTGTACTGTTTTGTAATGTTTTATAGGATTATGTAAATCATAGGGGAGTCCCGTTTTATTCACTTAATAAATATATTGGTACAATAAAAGTTTAAATTTTATTTGTATCGACGTCACTAGGAGCTATCGGTGCATTGCGTTAAATTTTTATTTTCTAGTTGGATTTTTCTAATACAAAAAATAAACTAAATTTGTTATAATAATAATAATAATAATATATATACAGATATATAGATTCATTATCATTTATTAAGTAATCACGAACGGCGCTAGTGACAACACTTCGTGCAAGCAGTTAGGTCGTGCTGGTCTGCATTCACCGCCCTTTAAGGGGTAACGCGTTGGTATGCTTCTTCGTACTCTGAATCGTCTTTATATACTCGGTTCGAGGAATGAATTTAATGTAGTATCGAATAAATATATGAAATAAATATTCGTATGGAGGAAATGTATGAATACTGTTCTGATATCGGTAACCTCAAATACATTGTTCCCGACTTCTTTTGGCTGTTAAATGGAATATAGTACTGTTTTTAAAATCAAATGAAAAAAAAAGAATGCAACGATGTAAAACATTTTATTCCGATATTTTGATTTTAGGACTGTTATTTCAATACAGAGAAGAAAAAAAGAGAACAAAAAAATACAATCAATTGAAATAAATATGATTTATTTAATATTTAATAGGTCAAAACAATAGTAGTAATACTTAAATAAGGTGTATCATATAATATTACCTATGAAAACAGACTGACAATCAGTTAGCAACTTACATTTTACTAACGTAAACGTCCATTTTATTTCCGTTTTCATAAATAACTTCACGGAGATTTTAACAGATAATATAGTTGCTAAGAGAGAAGTTCAATACAAAATCTCCCTTCGTTTATTAAATCACTAAATCAAGAACAGTTGGAGATACTATTTCTCATAATGGGTATCTTTAACAGCGTTAGAATAACAACGCGGGTTCGTATCCCGGCAGGAGGCTGTAGGATTTCTTAAAGGGAGTTAAAAATCCTTAGTTATGCCGTACTTTGGAAAGAACGTATATTGGGGTTCCTGAAGCTGTGTGTTGTGGGGTTACTCGTTAACGATACCTATGCTAACCTTGAAGGGCCAAATTTAAAGTTTCCGCTAGCCTTTAATTAGTCATGGCAGCATATAGTAACGTTAAATGAATAAACAATTGTTAACCGAGATTTTTGGAATCATTTCTCACCATCTTAAATAAAATAATTTGCACGTTTTGTATTGTTTTATCTGTTATAAACAAAATACAATATTGAATAAGTGACCCTCTCCTCTTTACCCCCACATCAGAGGCCACCCTTCAAAGACCCTTTATTGTCCCTTCTCTATATGCTTTCAATATTATCATCGAGAAGAAATACCCCAAGTTTACTCTAATAACAAGTATTGACTTAAATCGTTTCGTTGTATAGATTTTTTTATAAAAACCCCTACAGGATCGCGTATTGTCGAGAATGGATAGCAGTAATCATATAGGCTTAGCGCATACGATTTGATTTCGATACAGATAATCGGTGTTTACAAAACTCCCTTCATTTTACCGTTCGGATTAGCCTTTATTAACTTTTTATTGGATTCTACGGTTTCCCCCAACAACTTTACAAGTTTGTTTAAACCTTTCGCGATGCTATCACTTCAATTATTCTAACAGTTTACATGCTCCGAAAGTATGACTATAATCGATACTTTTTGCATGATTTCCTTTTTTTTTCTACAGGTTTTTATTAAATGCGCCTCTTTGTTCGTATGTATGTAAAGCAATTTTAGACGCCACTTCAAAACTTACGAATTAAATTGAAACTTTGCACACATCTTAAGGACCGATGACAATACAATAATTCCTAAGTTCGTCTCATTACTAGGAGATAAGCGTGATAAGAATTTTCATACCCAAAGACACGGTTGTGTCTTGTGCTAAGTACTAAGGCGTAGAATGGCTTAATCTTTGAGGCAAACATATGACTGACAACTGGGAGGATATTCTGGGAATTTTCGCTTATTTTGATAAAAAAAGAAATAAAAAAAAGCGTGTAATGTTTTTTTAAATATATTTTCATAATGACTCTACTTTTACCAATAGCAGTCAAAATTATTACAACAATCAACATCTATCAACCGACGTTGTTTTTTTTTACGATAAAATGAAATATTTTGTTCATCACTCTATTCTCATTTTAAACTTATGGAAAATCATTTTATGTTCATTAGATTTTTTTTTCAAATTATAATATAATTGAGTCGACCCTTTTTCGGAGACACGAAAAGTAAACAAAAATAATTACTACCCTTTTTCTAACGATCAGAGGATATGTAACAAAATACTACAGATATGTCTTTTTTATTTATGCACTTTCTTATACAAAAAAATTAAACCTATAGGAAGAATATAAGAAACACGATATAAAGGAAATAGAGATGTCCATGACGCACTATTAATCATTGTAATTACCGAAAAAGGTGGGTAGTGGACGGATGACTATTTCCTGATTTTTTTTTATATAAAAACTTCCATTGTACTTCCCCTCTAGGACATCGTTTATCACCACCTCCCTCCTACACGATCTCCTCTATCGATATAAAGGTGATTTTCTTGGACGCAGTGTTGCAAAAATATCTTGGGATAGTTGGAAGAAAATTAAGCGGTAACGTTAATGCTTTTAGGATGTAATTTATGGATATAATCAACAGTTTCGCATAAGCAAAGATGTTGATTACTTCTGATCGATTGGTTGCATTGAGGTGTGAGTTGCAAGTTTTATGAAATGAGTGCATTGCAAGTTGAGGTGTAAACCTTGTTGACCATCAACGTCTATGTTTACGTTTGTTTAAAATATGATAAGTTGTCACATGTACGTAAGAAATTGATAAAAGATCCTGAAATACATAACTAGATAACATAAAAAAAAATGTATACCAAAATATAAGAAGAAGAGGAGTGCATTACAAATGTTGAGCTGTTATTTATACAACGGAGTAATTAGTAGTCAAAATGAGAAAATACTAATAAAAGATACTATGAAAATTGGCAATAAAAAAAAATTTCAGTATGCAGTGGTGAATCCTCAATACTTGGGAATAAGTGTGAATTATATTTTGAAATTCTAATTCAACTATATTATAATTATTTAAATTTCATAATTTATTTATTAATTGTTTTATTATTACTCTGTTATTAGCATGTACCCCAAAAAGTGATTATATGGATTTTCTAAAAGTTTATTTATTAATCAAAACATGTGATGGGCTGCATAAGCTCCATACAAATTCAGTAATTTAATTCAAATAATATTAGGTAAATAGTTATAATTTTTGTATCTTTTATTTGTATTTATATAGTTGTTAATGAACTTAATATTCATTTTTAGCATTATCATGATCGTTAAGATCAACTATACTTAGATCATTCGTACCTTCAATAATTTTGTAATACAAGAAAGTTTAACTATGACAAAAATAAATTCTTTTACAGGAAACAAAATGTTCAATTAGTTATTGACGTTTTAAGTCATCATTAGTATGAAAATCACGACTATTAAACAACCTGTTAGTTAAATATAATTATTGTTATACTAATGGAATTCTAACCTTTAAACCAAAATTTAAGTTGAGTTTAGTTAAGAACTATTTGTATAACTCATGGCACAGGCCGCTAGGTGTCGCCGGTCTCGACCACGTTGCTGACGCGAACCTAATAGTTATTTCTCTACCCAAAGTTACTAAACGCGGCTAAAGAATTTTTCACTTCAACAATAATCGGACAAAGGCAATCAGTATTAATAAGATGTTGTAACAGTGTTATTTTTCTCCCCAACATTTATTTTTTATCGTGGGAGGGAACCTTACAGTCATTCCTCCTCCGCTATCAAAAGACGATTAACCTTGATCTGGCTTCTTCCCCCCCAGTGAGGAGGAAGGCCGCCCTCCAGCGGTGATTGATGGCGTTGAGGCCAAGGGCTCGAAGAGCTCGAATGGCTGGAGAAGTATTCGATCGGGAGCCGTCGCGGAGGGCGGTCGATAAGCACAACTTTGTCCCTTCGCTGCTCGACTCGCGGCTCACAATTACCATCTCCTCTGTCTCTAGGTCTCGTCTCTGGATGTTCCCTCTGTTTGCGCGGGACAAATGCTATCCTGCATGGCTTCCTGCATACATTGTTCCACCGCATTAATTATTCAGTATAAATCAATGCCTTTGTTTTCCTTTGAAATTATGTTTATCGAAAGTTAAAAACAAAAGCCAAGACCTAGGGCATCCTTTTCAAAGTTATTAAGAGTTTTCTTCATCATAGACAGACTAGAGTAAAAAATCGAGCGAGCTTTAATCAATAGATTGATAAAAAACAACATCACTAAAACCCATTAAGGTTCTTAATGATAGAATATGGAAGGGACTATACCGTTCCTAAGCCCAAAATTTTCTATTCATTTAACCTCACTTAATGCTTCTGTGGATAATCGGACGATGCTACAGTGGGAGTACTAAATTTTACCTATCCTCATGTTAATACGTTAATATTCTTTAAAGAGTTAACTAATAACCGGATTGGAACCATTTTACGGCCCTTCCTACGGACAGTACAACCGAGTTTTTTTGAATAACGTTTTAAAATAATCCTAGGTCAACATACCGGGCTACGTACCCTCAATGTTTGGCGTAGTAGGTTGTTGTGTTAGCCACTAAACTTCACCAATAATCCAAGAGTTGAGATGATTTTGTCGAGATCTTGGTCTACCCTTGTTATCCTATATATAAGAGGCTGAGTGAGTCCCAAGAGAGTCTGCAGATTTTAGATATATTTTTCTAGGATTTTAGTAAAATATCGTTATCAATTTCGTTGTTGGGATTATGTCAATACTTAATTAGCAATCTTTTGTTAACATCTGAAGACTTTTTTTTCTCATATTGATGCCCATGCATTGAAGAAACTCGTGTTTATAATACATTATATTAAATCAAAAACTAGTCTGAATATAAAATTGACAATTGTACGTAAGACGACCGTGTTTATATATAAATTGTACTTAAACAAAAATTGTAATAAACAAAGCTTTTTTGCAATAGGGGAGCGAGGTAGCTCAATAGCAGATCACTGAGTTGCCGCGCGTAAGGTCCCCACGTTGGCAAATAATTTATTTAATCTGTTAACAGCTGGTGATGGACCCTGTGGATCTGGAGACCCTCCTTGGCTCACCCAGCCAGTACAAGTTTTTTTTTACAGTTCTTTCACAATTTTATAATATTTATATGAGCTAATGTTATTCATGCATTCATATCAATTAGTAGTTAATGTTAAAATAACTCAAGATAATTTTATCATATTTTATTAATTGTTATGTGCATTTATGTTGTTTAAGACTGCTATGTAAAATGATGAAACTTTGCTAAATAAGTTTTTTTTAAAACTAAAAATATTATTTTAGAAGTCATTTTCAACAATTATATATTATCTATTTTGGTTATTTAGAAGATTTCATTTTGTTTCGTAGTTTTTATTTAATTGCTCATTTTAAAAAGGCGTTGGCTCTAATTTCAAACGAGTAGCTTGGCTTCCATTTCTGAAACAAAAAACAGAAATATCAATCCACAAAAGAAGCAATTTAGTGATGCGCATATTGTGTGCTAAGTGATGAGGACTTGTGGAGTGAAGTCAGTTGTGGTTTGGAGACAGAAGCTCAAGATCCTTTGTAGTAAGTACACGGAATGGGCCTGAACCAAGCGAAGTAAGTGTCACCTACCGCAGCCAGAGCTGTATAATAGGGATGCTATCCGATGGTTCTAACAATTTCCAACCCCTTTGTTCCCATCTTGTGGTTTGGTTACGCCATGGCTGCGCTTGTAACTGCAGAGTAGTCGTACCAACCTAGCACATCGTAGGGAATTCATAATTTTTGCTAATACTATTATAATTCTTATTATAATACTACCAGGTGAAAGGAGTGTGTGTTAACAATACTTTTCTGCTATTCTCTAGCCCTCTCTGAATATTAGATTACTCATTCAAATATATAAATATATAATGGTGTCTGTTGGCAGCGCTAATTAACCGTCACTACAGTTCCCCCAACAGTTTTTCCATATTTATATGGTTTGTGTTTTACTTCGTCCCTGGGGTGTGTTTTTCTCATTATTAATTTCTACTCTTCCTTTTTTTTTATTTTATCATGTTTCTTCTCCACACATGATTATAGTTTATATCTGTATTTCTCTGGCTTCAAATTTACATAACTTAATATCCCTTTATTATGTTTTGTTGATTTTTTAACATAAAATTCGGCGTGAATTTTGTAAAATATCCATAACCGTTTCAGTTTTATTTAAATCATCTTTTGTATTATTTTAGTTTTACTTGTAGACTTTTTTATATATTATATTCATTTTCCATTTGATTTATTTGATATTACAATCAATTATCAGAAAATGTTGTCATTTCCTTCATAAAGTGACTATCAGTCTTGTTATTATTTGATACAAAAATACATTAATTCATATGATACGTATGAATTAATGTATTACTATACATTGTTACATATAATACATTAATCATATCTTCCTATTGTTAAGGTATTTTATAACAGCTTTTCGTACTGCTGATGCTCCTGTTTTTTGTAATTTTTATTTTTAACCTAAAACGTAGGATTAAACATCGGCATCCAAAAAAAAAATTATATCTTGCATTTCCATATACATTCTTACTTTTTATTCATAATAAAGTTTATTTACATATATTATGGATCTACTGGATACCCCTACATTATTCTGAAAAAGTTTTTTGGTCTATCATTTAATTAACATTAACGTTGTTTTATTATTAACCGTACTTAAACTTTAAAAAAAATAATCACATGCACTCACTGGTTTCTCACTCCCTCTTGTAGTACACGATTTTTGTTGCATAAAGTATCAATTTAATTAACAGGAAATAATTATCGAGGAATTTTAAACCCCATGAATTTGCCTTATTTAGATCGTATTAAAAGGAAATCAACAGATTTTTTTTTAAATTATTGAACGCGCTGTTAATAAGATGTATTCGATTCTTTAAATTTGTATTGTGGCATATATAATAACTGAACTATAAATAACTTTGTATTATAAGTGGTAGAAACAACTATTTTGGGGGAATAATAAATCTATTTCGGTTATAGAAATGTCACAGGTTATAGAAGCGACAGTTATATTGGAATCTAATGCGAAACCAATACCATCATTGTAAGACTCATATAAGGGATTGAGGTAACAGAGTCAGTCTAACGTGTTATTTATAGTATATTTCTAGTCATTCATGTTTTGAAAGCATTTCGCTCATATTAAGCAGTCTAATGGATTAACTCAACTGAATTCAACGTTAAATAGGCTTAGATTAATTAATTTGTTTCTTGTAGCTTTAATGTGTTGTTTCCCAATCTTCCTACTATGTCCTACAATTATGAAGTCTAAAAAGTACATAACGAAATATTAAAACGAATTATTATATTTTCTGTTTATTTAAATTGATACTAACATACTACTTAAATGACTAAAATAATGATAAAAAATGACAAACAATTAAAATTAGTTTAATTATATTGAAATGTTTAGGAATATATCTTAAATTTAGATATTAAAAAAAAATGTACCACTACAACCCATGAAGGGTCTTGGTTTCAGAATGGCGTAGTCTGTACTGTATCTAGGACAATGGTTGTGCAGGTTGGTTATTTTTCTGAGATCACGCTCAACCGCCAAGTTTTTCTCTCTTTTAGGGGCTAGGTAAGCCCTAGTAAGGTCTCCAGATCCCATAGGGTCCTGTTGACATATCACATGATGGATTTGCCACAGGCGGATTTAAATCCGACGTCTTTGAAACAGCAAGTTAGTGAGAAAAGTATGATAAAAAAAATAATAAAAAACGAAGGAGTTTCAAAATATTGATATTAGTTTTCATAAGAATATTATGTGTAAGGCTTTTGGAGATCATGCATTATTGTATTAGTCCGAATCCTTGCGCTGATTAATTACTATTTAAATGGTGTGTCATCCTTCGAACCCCCGACGTTAGGTGGCCATTGGATAGAAGCGAAGCTTTACATATTGTCCTAATTTAATCCCAATGAGTTAATCAGCAGAGTAAAGTGATGGAGTACTTTTTGTAAAGTGCAGTGACCACCAAGCTCGATGCAGAGCAAAGTAAATGCATCGTATTAACCTCTGATGCATCTAACTGCAACAATTTGTCTCTATGGTGTCCGGTTTATATATAGCTGCTTTAATTTTATAAATTGCTGTTTAGTAATTTTAGTTAATTTGTGGATAACCTAGAAATGGATTTATTCCATGGGTCGTAGTGATACAGACATCCGAGGGTATTATCTACAAATTGAATACTACATGTTCTATCTAAAGATTAGAAGATAAAAATCCAAATATGAACGATGAATTTTTATTGTTAAAACTAAATAAAATAGATTAATTAATTCCTAAAACTCATTGTTGTTTATAGGAATGAAGGTGCTCCGTTCTACCTTAAGTATCAAAATGATAGAGTCTGTTCTGTGTCGAAACCAACAGCTTTCAAGGAAAGTGGTTTGTCCTAGATTGCATTCAATCGCCAGGTTTTCCAGCCAATTAAGGATTCCAATTTATAGAGGCTAGGTGAGCCCCAGGAGGATTTGCTCACCCCCCAAACAGTTTGCATGTTAAAAAAAGAGTGTAAATACTGAGTTTGGATCCGGGCACCTCAGCAATGCAACCCAGTGCTCTATACGTTGAGGTCTCTATGCTTTAAAAACTTAACATATTTTAATTATAAAAAATGTACGTGAAAAGAAAATACTAAGAAGTTAAGCTTTATAATTTCATTTGCACCTTTGTGATTGTGGGATGCTGTCTCTGGTTGAACTGTGGGTTTGGTGCTTTTTATTTTATTGATTTTTGTGTATATATTGACACTGGCAAACTATGTTCGTCGATACGAACTGATTTTGAGCCCTGTTTTAATACTTTTGGATCACGCCATCGTGTTCGCCAATTTGAGAAAAATTCGAGTTACATCACTTTCTTGATATATTACTGTACTACAATACAGTAATATTTTAATTAGTTCTATAACGTTTGAATTGATTGGTTACACAAATAATAAACTCAGTTCCTTGTATTTCAGAAAATTAACCTCTCCCCCTGGAGAGAATAAATACCGTAGCCAATCGTGAAGTAACGATACCATCTCCCTAATTAGAAGTAGTTAGTTTCACTTTAGAGATCTGTTTCATTGATGCACAGTTAGGAGTGCCCGATTTAAATCAGCCGACTCGGAGGGGAATAGAATTATTGGCGGAGTTTTAAACGTTAGGCCCGCTGGGATTGTGAGGGTGTGGGTGTGAATAAATCCAATCTGGTGGGGGAGGTTCGACTGTTCTCTGACCAGCCGAACGTAAAAGGGTTAGTCGTTACTCCATTCGCTACTCTTCCTCCATAGTTGGTCCAAACGTTATCGGGATCACTTTACTTTAAAGATTATCTAATTTTAGATAGTGTTGTAATTGCTCATTATCGTACTGATATACCACCCTTTCTAAAAAAATATATAAATGGTAAGTAATTGCTATTGTAAACGTCTTTTCATTACCCCAACAATGACAACGGTTGTGCAGGAAAGTGATTGTTCTGAAATCACACTCATCTGCTAAGTTTTTCCCCCTCAATCATGGATACCCACTTTATAGAAGTGCGCTCTACACACTGAGCCCTCCCTCTCCTATTACGAATACAAATTTTATTTTAATTATAAACGCAATTAACGAAAATAGCTAGTCCTTGGTATTCAGTAATTAGTGGAATCACAACAAACTCTGGTTAGTTTCTTAACGAACTATGTACCGGATGTGCTTTTTTTTCGTTTTTGCTTAAAGCAAAATGAAGTCAATTACTCAACTTATTGCCTCTGGGATTGAAATACTTCTATGCATCGATGCAATGAACTCTTGATATGGTGCAAACTAGAGTTTGAATTGGAATTAGTTGTTCGGAGGCGTTATTTGAAGACTATAGAAAAATAATCCTATACCCTTATTCACTCCAAAGAATGTAACTAAATATATGAAACAGACGTATAAAACAGATTAATGTTTGAATAAATATAAGGTTGATGCATGGAACGAGCATTAATAAAATTCTTTATCTGATCGAAGTCCTTTACTATGGGGTTCAAATATGTGGTCTTGAGATGTAAAGCTGCAGGGCTGGAGAAAAAATTGCATTCCTGGATTCGCCTTTCGTCCCACAGAACTTTGGTGGTATAGGAGGTTGTGTTGTTCCACCAAGTCAACAATGTTCAGTTTCCCTAGAGTGCTGAGTTGCCGTACCAGAGGTCCTGGATTCAAATCCGGCTGTGGCATATAATTTATCCTGCTAACAATCGGGGATGGATCCTGTGGAATCTTTGAGACACATGGAGCTCAAACAGCCTCTTTTAGTGGGTATCCTTAGTAATAGGGTAAGACGTTGAGTATTGTTTCGGACCTATCCCTTCCTCCACAACTGTTCCTAGAAATAGTACAGTCTCTACCACGTAATGTGCCCAGCACCATTTGGTTGTAGTGATATAGGACTTTGTTTTAATAGGTTATCTGCCTGGTTTATCGATTTTGACTTTGTTAATGGTTTTTATACCACTTTTTTATTAACGAATTATTTTTATGATCACCGTTAACAATAGGGATCAACTTATTATATACAAGTTGTCACCCCAAGATGTCAGCCTCTCACTTGCCTAATGACTTTTTAAAGTGGCCCCCTCATGCAGTTGACAGAGTCCTCCCCTAGGTCGGATCCTCTCTGTCAGCCATGTCCTCTCGACGCCTCAGCCACCCGTTCGTTATTTATCTCCCCTCTGCCGCGTCCGGGATTGACGCCTTTGTGTGGCGATGAAAGGGAGTACATCTCATGTCAGGTGGGCTGCCGTTCCCTCACACGCCATTTCTTTTTAATTAGTTTCTTCATTCATGTCATGAGAGACAATAATCGGAAGCTAAAATTATACGGTTGTCAAAAAAGGGCGAGAGCTATTTGTTCTTCCGATAGAGTACTATGGAACGAGTGTAGCGCTTTATTTATTTAACGTCACATTACGCTACAATGGCTATTCGGACGATACTACAGTGAGAGTCATAAATTTTACCTATCCAGATCTAATCAGGATAAGGATCTTTAACGAGTACCGGTCAACGCTCAGGTTCGGGATCTCCATTTTATATATATATATCTGAAGGAAAGCCTTGGTATTTTTTTCTGCCTTTAAAAAATCGTATAGACTGCACCTGCGAACCCAAAATCTTGAGAATAGTAGGTTTGAGATTAGTGTCACTTTCGTTATAGTGCTCTACATTCCTATAAATAAATTTTTCATTGCTGCATTAAATGTTTTTAGTTATAAATCAATTAATTACTATACAAGAAAAATTATAAAATATATAGTACTATTATAATCTTATATTTTTTTGTAATTAATAATTTTTTTTAGTGTGTTTTTATTCATAACATATTTGTACACTTCGGGAAAACAGTTAGGTCATGCTGGTATGCATATATATTTACTGTACTCTATTACTTATTACAAATATGTTATTTAATATATTCCAAGAGTGAGCGGGATAGCCCATTGGGTGGATCGATCGGTTCCATGCAGAAGGTTCTAGATTCAAATCCAGCTGTACCAGACAAATAATACAATCTTTTAACAGCCAAGGATAGACACTGTGGGATCTTCAGACCTTCTTGGGGTGACCTGGCAGTTGAGTCTGACCTCGAACATGTCACCTCTCAGCGCAACCGTTGTACTAGAAAGTGTACAGCTTCTACCGTGTACAGAACCCTAAACCCTTCATGGGATGTAGTGGTTTATATTTATATTATACACGTATGATTTAGCCTTTATTTATAGAGATAAAATTATGATGGGCACGTTGATGATGTGCCATGACACACTATAGCGCTGACGCGGCGAAGGGATCCTCCATACTGTTCTGGTTAATGAAAGGCAACCCCTCCCCGCATTTTCTCTCCTCCACTAGCGACCTCTGGATAATATATTTTATACGAGCCTATATTTCCCAAGCAAGCTCCTGGCCGGCCTATTTTTCAAACCTACTGTTCCGAGTATTAGTCGTTACGGAAAATTTATTTTAGAGGGTGCAGTTTTCCACAACCCCCTCCGGAGTCTATATTGCCTCCAGACTTCTCGATTATGGCCTTATACTCTCCCCTGGTCTGGCGCTTATCTTCACCTAAGTCAGGATAAATTAATTTTTGTAGATATAAAAACCGATTTAGTAAATGAATTAATTGAGAATTATTTATTAAATGACTATCATGCCAATATTGTGAAGATATTTTTACAGTAATGAAGTAAAAGTAATATTGTGGTTAAAAAGATGATATTTAGATTAAGATGCTTAGTATTGCTAAGGAAAAAATCCCGTCAGATATCGGGGCAGCTCCATCAGTTTCCACGCACGGTTATTATAAACAGACTTGTCTAATAGAAACAGTTGGTTTTCGTAAAAATATCGACTGACTATCGCAAGAAATTATAGAATAGTTCCGCTAGGACTCAACAGCAAACAAAATGTGTTTGCGCTAGCGGGAATTAACCTATATAATGAGCTGAATTATATTGTCAATAATACAGAATTTGGAGACTGGGACATATATTATCGAGTGTTAATCCAGACGAGAAGGGTTTGATCTGAGAGAATGAATTCTTAAGGTAGAAACTTTTTTTTCTCTAGTCTGGCTAATTTCTGGGTGTTTAAAGATTCAAGTTGAGATTCAATAGAGGTTGTCTTCCCATTGTGACAATCAATTTTTTTTCAACAACTCGATCTTTAACAATATGGAGTTGTGACTCTTGTATTAGATTGTAGCTTTTATTGTTTTGACTTCTATTATGATAATTGTTATTGAGATTTCGTGTATCTTTGTGTTGAATATAGTAGTGTTTTTTAAATTTGAACGATGGTGTTTTGGGGTCAATTCTTTCTTCAAGCTTCATTCACAATCAGACGTATCGTCAAGCTTATTTGACCTACATCGTTATACGTTGCAGTTGCCATGCCGTATGTTAGCGACTGATGATCCATCCTTTGGGATCTAGGAACTTCCTGGGACTCTCCCAGCCTCTATAAAGAGAGGGAAATCTGGCGTTTGAGCGTTATCTAGGACAAATCACCTCCAGAAATATACCGTATAGTCTCTACCATGTTCTGAACCCGAGATCTTCCATGGGTTGTAGTGTTGCAAGTTCTACTTTTTTATTCGTTTTTCTGTGATATATAAAGGAATGTAGGAATTTTATATCAATTATTAACCCTAAGATAAATCGCTATTGATCGAAAATGAAAAATCGCTAATTTTATTCGCCAATAACCAATATTTTAGTTATTGATTATGGCGAGATCCTAAATCAATTTCTTTTAACACAGACTTCGCATACGTTTTCAATTTTTTTTTTCGTCCTCCTTTACCGTTTTATAACGTCCCACTGATGACTGGTACACAGGTCCGGTTCTTGGGACTACATCTTGACAAACGCTTATCTTGAAATCCACACACTAGACTGAAACGATAGAAACAGCTCGCCGTTTCAGGCTACGTCAGCATAAACTAGACAAACGCTCTAAGCTCCCAATTAATTTCTAAAAGACTCATATATGACAAGATATATGACAATCTAGACCCATCTCGACATACGCAGTTGAGCTTTGGTGCTCCACTAAGCCATCGGATTCCTCTCTTATTCAATTCTTACAATCCAAAATCCTTCGTAAAATTCTTACTTTTTTACGAAGTAATCCATAATGGCCTTATTGTCCAATTTTTTGCTAATTTGGGCCGAATCCGATATCAATCATTACATGGCAAACTTTATTCCCCCTAGTTACAAACTTGGCAACCTCTTCAATTTCTGATAATCCTCCGAGGGGTCTGAAAGGAAGATGGCCACGTGATGCGATTTGAGTACTACCACTGGGTAGTTTCTTTACTTCTCTTTAGACATGCCCATATGTAGCCTTCCTGCCATTTACTTGTTGTATTGTTATAATTTAGTTATAAATATCAATGAATAAATTATATATATATATATTTGTTTTTAGAGTTTATTTTTTATTCATCTATTCAATAATAATATTTATTGTTGCAGAATGTGCTTCGTGAACTGGAGCAGAAGAAGCCGCAATTGGACGAACTTGTCCACACTGCGGAAAACCTGAAGGCAGACTTCAACAGGCAGCAGGTCCACGGAAAGGGTGAGTTTTCCTTTTTCTTTTCTTTTTCGTGCTTGCCTCACTTTACCCGGATTTTTTTTTTATCTTTTCCTTTTCCTTTGTCCGTTGAACTTTCCCCACTGCCTAGTACCTCAGATGCACGCGATCTTTTCTTTTCCAGCCTGAGTGGCAATTATGATGTTTTAAAAGTGTTCATAAATATTAACCTGTACTGTTTTTGTGTTTGTCCTTGCTTCTTTTTTTTTTCTGTTGTTTTTGTCTTTGTTTAGGTTTAAGCAATTGTTTACATATTCATGG
This sequence comes from Troilus luridus, assembly GCA_964056705.1. Taxonomy (NCBI): domain Eukaryota; kingdom Metazoa; phylum Arthropoda; class Insecta; order Hemiptera; family Pentatomidae; genus Troilus; species Troilus luridus. Next base: position 67,905,280 of record OZ057415.1, read on the forward strand.
AACCTCGAATTACTTGGTCTGTTATTGTAGAAACTTTATTCTTACCAAAGGATTTTTCTTCTCTTAGTGTTTAAAATTATTTATGCTATTGTCGATACGAAAATCATCAAAGCCCTGATTAAGAATATACAAAAATAGTGTTAAGCTATTTAATGAAATAAATTACTTTTCTTGAGTAAATATCCTATAAATAAATCTCTAAGTAAATAAAAATTTCGAAAAAAATTAATTTACTATACCTTATCCGAACCTGATATCAAAAAGTAAATCACAGAGATAAACAATTTTTCAATCTTTTTAAAATGTATTTATTGAAATTTATTGTATTATAATAATGCAAGTAAATATAATGACAAGAATAATACATAATGGCAAGTGAAACTAACCAGTAGTTGTTGTCTCAAATTTTCAATTTTATTTTATAATGACAACCTTCATTTGAACTCAAACCCTCTAGTTTCAAACAGAAAGTTAATGTTCTGTAAAATAAAAATAAAGCTAGAATATTTCGGACAAAACAAAAATCTATTTTAAACCTTTCGTTTTAGGAAAATTAAATCACATAGAAAAATATATAATATAAAATTAAATTAATTATGTCATTGAAACAGTAAATAATATTAATGATATTACAGTAAAGAAATACTAATGTTTCTATTAATTAAAATGATTGAATACAATTTAAAATATTTTCAATATTATTTGTGTAATACTATATCTACGGCTTTATTTTATTTTGCGGTAAGTATAAATACTACCTACCTTTATCACAGTTCCCTAGAAACGGTACAGTCTCTAACATGTACAGTATCTAAGACTCTCCATGGGTTGTAGTGGTGCAGAAATGAAAAAAATAAGAATTAATTTCTAATAAGTCATATTTAGTCCCTTGTAGTTTCTGTTACATTTTTTACCCCTGCCTTCATCTGGTGTATGTATATAAATATTATTCTCTTTTTGTATCTCGCCTTTATTAATGTAAAGAAAATCTGTCTGAAAAAGATACGTCTGAAAATTCGACAGATATTAAATAGTTTTGTACTGCTTTCGTTTAAACCCATCACCACCCTGTGAATATCTCATTACTATTAAAAATTTATTCATCCAGAGATCTATATCTCTTAAACTTCTCCTCATTCAATTACTTCCATTATTATCAGAAAGTATCCGCTCGGTAAACATCATTAAATTCGATAATGGCTCACACTTTAACATTAATTAAAAAAGTTGTTTTGTAAACCTTCGCCTTCGTTTTCTTTTTTAGAGTTATTCAAAGGGCGGTCATTAGTGAAATTATCTGTCTTATTAATTCCGCTCATTGAGGTGGATAAATCGCTAAGTAGTATTTCATTAAATCTGCTGAAATAATATTTCAAAATGAAAACATACTTTGTCACATATTATAATAAAGTTTCTCTTTTTATTTGTATATGCAAAACACTAATTTATTTTTATAAACAATAGTAATATGATGTTGTAAACTTCGATAAGTTTAATTTTTAGCTGCTGTATATACTACATACTAGGTATACAGTTAATTCCTCTCGCCTAAATTGTACATAGCGTTGAGAAAGCCATTATTGGGGGGAATAAGCCTTCAGAAACATCTTTAACCTATATGAAGTTAAATTTTTACTTTAAAAAAATATTTTTAAAACCTTTTCTTGAGTAAATTGTCATTGAGTAAGCTATTGTGAAGTAATTTTTTCCTTTTTTTTAAACTTAAAATAGATTATTTTCTATTTATCTTGTAAGTTACAGCATTGTATTAATGACGCTTTATTTTTTATCACCATTCTTCTATTTACTATTCCTCCTTGAAGTCCATACGTTATTAAAATTGTATTATATACTTTATATATTTATAGAACCTTCGCCTAACCCCTTCAGCACAACAACTCGTAGCTCTAAACTCTGTGGTCCCCTACTCCCTCGATCAATTGCATTAAATTATCAATAAAATTATTATAGCTTTTAATGTAATAAAATCAATTTTATTTATTATTTATAGATGAAAAAATTCTATTACGGGAGAACTAAAAGTTTCGAGATTCTGTTGAAAGATTAATTTCCTTCAACGATCTCGAAGTCATCTCCCTCTCTCATCTCCTCCGACATCTCTTTGACAATTGGGTGAATGGAATGTCAGGAGCTCCAGATTACTAATCAAAAGACAATTTCGGAGCAGGCGAAATTTACTTCCTTCCTCTTAGCGTTCCATTCGGCACGACTATCTTTGAAAAAATACACCTATAGCCAAAGATTATACGGATTAATGTTTAATTAAAATATTTAAAAAAATAGTAATAACCGGGGGCTTATTGAACCCGAAGGTTCGATACCGACACCAATCTACTTACAAACTTCCGTCCACGGATCACTACCGCAATCCAATTCCGCCAGATCAATCTTAACGCAATCTTCCCTTTCTTAATGCAACCTACACCTCGGTTACCCCTCAGAAAAAAAATTAAAAATGAAAAGAAAAAAACATTTAAAAGAACTAATATGTTTGAGTTTAATATGTATAATGCCTTCTACTGTATATTTCTTATATATCGGGCTAAAAATAGTTTTAGTTAATATTTTTTTCTTGATTGACTATCCAAAAGCACACTTAAAACTATCATTGAATATAATTAATTTGTATCCCTTTGGCTACTCAACCCACCATTTTAATCAAACACAGTAATAATAACAACTTTATATAAAATTTAACTAATATCGTTTAATTGCTAGAATTCATTATTTGATACTTAGGAACAATTTTGATTTGTTCCTCTCTATGTCAGTTGAATAATGATATCGTCAATAATCCCTCTGCAAGTTGTTAACTAGAAATTCAATGTAATTTCTCTCCCAATTCATATGATTATATTTCCATTATTAATTAAACTAATTAGTTATACGTGACTCTGACGAGCTGGGATCATTATCGTGTTACTCAGCAGCGATATAGATTTATTGATCAACTATATATTCAAATCTTTATTTAATATGCTTGTAGTACTTTATCCAAAATCATTCTCCGTTGTTTGTCATATTAAAATATAAATTTAATTTTTAAAAAAATATTCGGTCATAGTTTACTAATGGAATATAATGCATTATCAATGTGTAAGCTATTTTCTTGTATTCTCTTTAGAGTGATCGTTCAAATGCACCTGTAATGTACAATGAAATTTTATCGTATAATTTCGAAAATGATTGACTGGATTATCTTAAATGTTTCCTATTATTTTGTAAAATAAGGAATTATGAAGTTTTACTGGAAGAATTTAAGTTTCAATTTGAATTTTATATATTTTTGTTGATCTTGTTCATTGGATTATTTTTCAATTAAATAATTTAGAGCGAAAACTAAAAGTGCAATGAGAAAACTCAGTCTTTATAGTTTTGGTACTGCAATATGATTTTAGTTACTTTCTTTTATATTTGCTAATAGGGTGGGAATTATATTGTTTTATCGGTAGGATTTATTTTTCTTATTTTTTTATATATTTACAATCATGTTCAGTTGATGGCTTTTATTTTATTTGCTAATAGTTGATTATTTATTAAATGCTACTGTAGTTCTCGAAATAATCAATCGATATTATAAATCTATATCGGACTATTTTTTAATCCGCTGCAGATGGATCCTATGGGATTTAAGACCTTCCTGGGGCTCTCCCAGCCTCTATAATGTTGTTACCCAAAATAAGGGGGAAAAACTGTTATCTTGGAAAAATTACTTCACTGCTTAACTGTTGACCAATAAGCAGTATAGTGTCTACCATGTACTGAAATCCAGACCCTTCATGGGTTGTAGTGGTAGAGGTTTTTTTTAAAATATTTTTTGATCAGTACTCACAATTTTTTGAAAATGGATATAACCGGTTTTGAAACCAAACGCCTCATATCATGACGATCGGCAATTTCATATTATTCGCAGGTATTTCCTAGTATGTTTTATTGAATTGATCATTTCAGTACAACATACTATGGAATCAATTAAAACATAATATGTAATCAATCAAAACATACTATGGAGTCGATTAAAACATACTATAATATTAATACTATATTGATATTATATAGGGACTTGATCCCAGAATAAAGTTTGATTTCTATTCTATGGTATATCCGAACTCAGGTTATAACTCCCAATCTATAATTAGAGATCGTGGTATCTCCGCAAATCTATAACGAGAGATTTCTTGAGGAAGGGCGGATAAGGACGAGGTTGCACTAGAGATGGCGTTGACCCTAGACCTTGTTCCGGAAGGGATAGCTATCGATTAGCAAACCCGCTCACGCTAGTCGACTCATTTACTATCGATTCCTCTTCCTTATCGACACGTGGCCTGGGTAATAGTTCGCGCCTCTTCCGACACGTGTTCCCGCCATATAGGTCAATCCTTATTCCCCCTCGTCTTCTGATAGTCCATTAACTAAATTGCTTTCTTCGACCAGATCCTTCTGTAAATATAAACCCCCCAATTTTATTCACATCTAACGGAAGTGGTTCCTGTCTTTTAAATCATCTCAATTCCGTTCGTGGTCAATAATGGGTCGCCTGTCTGATGGATGGTTGTTATCTTGTCAAGTCAGTTACTTTTTTTCACCTGCTATTAGGGAATTGTATTTCATTTCCTCGGACTGAGTAAATGAAACTGTTTATTTTCGTTTGGTGGAATAATGGAGTGAATAAATTGAAATTGTATTGTATACATTCTGTACCCCACAGGTAAAGGACACCCTATCACATTTTTGTATCTGTTGAGGAGAGCCGATCTACCAAAACTTCAAACTATTATAATAAGTCCTTTCTTCGCTACTAATAGAAAAATCTTTTTGAAAAATTCTTCACTTTGGCATTGTCATTGATAAGTGATTGGAAGTACTGATCATAGTATTTATTTATGACAATATATCTAAATTTTATTTTGTTGTATCATTTACCTCATGGGTATATAATTTATCTATGAGCCATGTAATTGCGATGTTTTCTTCGTGATTTTTTTTTTACGATACTTTATATATTTAGTAAAGATAAACTTCATAAAAAAATCTAAAATCTAAAAAGCTAGTTAAAACAATGATTGCTTTGAGTACGTATGTTTTTACCTGTTAAAGTTATTTTAACCCTCTGTAAAACTAAAAAGTTGTCTTGTATAATTAAATTTGTCACAATATTTCTAATACATTCAAATCATGTACTATAACAAATCATCGTATATTTTTGTTTTAATTTGAACTAATTATTATTAATGAAAAATCTAGCTTACTGATCACTGGAAGTAATCATAACGTTATTTCTTTGTTTGTTTTTTTTAAATTGAAGTGGAATGTAGTGCTTATATTCTTTGCAGAATTATATTAGTAATAAAAAAAGTATAATTTTTAGTTTTTCAGTAGAAAAATAAGAAGAAAAACAAACTTATAATATTTTTATTTGAAAATAAAAAATATGCCCAGGACCGGGACTCAAACCCGAGTCGCCTAGGTCACTAGCCTAGAGCTCTGCCAATTGAGGTATCCTGGTTCGCCTCTCGGTTATAGACATATCCTTTCTTTTCACTGATACCATGATTTATAATTTGATTATATTATATTATATATTACATTATATTATAATGAATTATAATATTTTTGCTGGGTTTTGAATCATTGAGACTGGTTTAATTTTTTTATAACATTATAACTTAGAAATTGGAGACGGGGTAGCTGTAGAAGACTGAGTTGCTGTATAAAATATTCGATAGACAAAAAAAAATCAGTTTTACTTCACAGCTTATTCTCTTATTCTTTTTTTAAAATGACAAAGTGTTAAAAATATTGGAATGTTAAAAGAAAACCCATTCTTTTTTCTTTATTCTGATTCATGGCCTAGGTTTCGTATTGTTTTATATAAAAGGCTTAGAAAACCCGAAGGCTCATAGCCGATGCCACCATTCTCTGCTTACATACTTCTGTCCATCCGAATCACTATTATTCATTTGGTGTAAGTTATTATTTTAAAAAGAGGAAAGAAAAGGTGCTAAGTTATTTTCTTAAATCACCTTGTGTATAGTAAGGAGTTCTCAAAGACTATAATTGACTCGGAAACCACGTATCAGGAATAAAATTGTATATAATATATTGTGCGATAGGAATACAATTATATTTTATACCATGAATACCCTATTTCTCCGTTGAACCGGAAAGGATGACAATTTTTGTTGGAAAACCCATTTTTACAAAACCCTTGGAATTTACCACGCGCTCATTAGCGTTAATAATATCTCAAATAATGAGGACCTCGTTATACAATATTTCAATAGAGGTATTATTCGATTCTGCTGCTTTTGTACCTGAAAGCCACGCGCTCTAACAAAAAAGTAATATTTCGCTCATGATTATATTATAACTTTTAATAACGGCGGTAGATGAGACTTCCGTCACAATAACTTTTTGAGATTATAACGTTCTTCATAGTTCACTTTGTAGGAAAGTAATCGGTCATGTTTTCGAACTAATAGCCTAGTAGTTACAATCGATCGGCAACTCTATCCATGTATACAATGAGTCACAGTATACGTTTTAGTGCTGAAACAGTCATTGTGAAAAAAAGTCGCATATAACATTTTCTCTTGGAACATTTGACTTAAATTTTCAGTAAAATAAATATATCCCATCCATTTGAAAATGATCTGTTTTGTTTTCAAATATTTAAATTTAATTATTTTTTATCAGTTATTGTTTATTGTTTGATGAGCTAAAAACTATGGAAAGTATTCATCCTAGTATTTTTTAAACCCATATTCTTTTCCCCGAATTGCTTATTATAATCATATATGAATCTAGCTTTTGCTCGCGACTTTGTCCGCGTTGAGTTTAAAGGAAGAGCGAATTTTGAATTCCATCAATGAACTCCATATTATAAACAATGACTTAAAGGATTAGTGAATTTAGCCAGCCTACCAATGCTTTTATCCCAGTGGTGATAGATTTTAATAAACTGTCCTATTAAATTTTGAATGGCATAATTGCAGAACTATCGATAAGTTTTCTATTGAAGTCCGCCATGTAATATCCAAGTAATTAAAAAAAATAGTTGGATATAATTATTACTTTTGAAGTATTAAATATTATGTATGTTTATATAAAAATACAGACACTCGTGCATATATTTTTAACTTAGCCTTCAACTTGCTACTGAAATATTGAAGTTCGTATTTAGATCAATTCTCATAAACAGGCCCATAAAAATGTATGGGGAAAATAATAAGTTGTTCTTTTGATTTTTTTTTAAATGTACGGTATTTCATGTTTACTTCTGTCTTATATGGATTAATTTTAATTAAGACTACGCCTCTCTGTAATTTTATTTTGCATATAAAAAAGATTATGAAGTATTCTTGGATATATTAATTCTTTGGATCAATAGTTAATTCTTCGAAATTTTATAATCATAAACGTAATTATTATTACATTTTCGTTTGAATTGAGGTTTTTATAATATAGTTTTATTGTATTGCATTGTTGACAAATGTCAACAGCATTTTGTCATTTTAATTAAAATTTCTAGCAGGTATGTCCTGAAACATTAATTTACATTTTAACATTGAATCAATTTTAAATTATTAAAAAAATAGTTATAATTGGTTACTGTATATCAGTTTTATCAATAGTAGTAAATACGAGTAGGTTTCATTTACAAATAAATATGTAAGTAGTATAAAGCTTTTATTTTCATATAATTGGAGTGTGTTTATTTTTTATAAATTCGATTGTAAACTTTATTAAAAATAAAAAATGGTTTTTAACCTTTGAAAATTGTTAGCCCTAGCTAACTTTTTTGTTCTTAATATTATTACTTTTTTTATTTATTAACAAAAACACTGATTTGATGCAGTACTAGTTTCTCAAATGTTTTAATATTTTTTGATAAGATGACTCTGAAATAATTCATATAGTAAGTAAATTATTTATAATCAACGAACAACTTGCTGTATTATCAACCCTCAAGAGAGTTAAAATTAGAGAAATATCGATTTTAATCTGTGATTTAATTCTTACCACGGAGGACATGAAAAGGACTTGTTGAGAGAAGCTAATCGGCAGCGAGTCCTATCTCCGCTACGGGAAATCGTTCTAATATCCTTTCAATGGATGTACTACTTCCATTTAAAAATGGGTATAATGATTTTATTTTATTTTAGTTGTATATTCTACATATTTTATTATGAGGGAGATCTTAAATGTTTACCTGACATCGCACAGACTATGGACCTCTATTATGTCCCAGCCGAAGGACGGTATTACCTTGTATTTTTTCACTTCCTTTAAAAAAACCCTAGTCCACCTCCCGGGCTAAGACCCAAAATCTCGGGATGGTTTATTTAAATATTAAACAAGAGGAATTAACTATCATAATTTTACTATAGTAATTTCTGTAATTAATATCTTATTGATTTTACTCATTTATATAGTAATGCGTACGGCGCAAATGTAAACACTTCGAGAATGCAGTTAGGTCGTGCTGGTCTGCATATGCCGTACGTCAAGGGGCAACGGATTGCTCTCGTTTATGTCGTCTTAGTTCTAACTCTGAATCGCCTGAACTCACTTTCTTTTTTATAGCTTACTTAAACAGTTATTATATAATTTTTAATTTTGTTTTAAACCAAAATCATTAGAGTTATACTAAGTGAATAATTTTTTTTATCATTTTAAATAATTTTGTTATTTGAAAAAATAAATATACTCTTATAATAAAAAAATATATATATTTGTATTAAACTATTAATTTTGAAGTTTTAATCATGTTCATACTTTTTTAACTTTTGAATTCTTTAGGAGTAGATTGAAACCATGACCACATACAGTATCCTTAATGATGAACGCTTTAAGTTTGGATTTATCCTAATAAATCTAACTTAAATACTGTTTTATTCTTAATTATTCCATTTTTCAACTCAATAAATAGTTGTAATTTTAAATTGTATTGTTTGAACCTTGTGAAATCTTATATTTTCGTCAAGTTATAGGTTGTCAGACAAAGTCAATTTAAATTTAGCCTAATATAAATTTTGAGGTTACCTTAATCAGGTATTTCTGGAAAAAATTAATGATCTAAGACCAGTTCTATTTTTAATTATTCAATATTACGTTTTACTTCTAATGTAATGATGGTAACATGTCATAATTTTAAACATGACTGAATTGATCATTAATTAATTAATTAATTAGGTCACTAATACATAATAAAGATATTAACGATTCAATATTACATTGTGTGACTTGTTTTGTAGTCGTTAGCAAATAATGCTTGTATTATATTTCATTTTTTGTTGAATATTTGTTAAATTTCTTTTTGTTAAAGTATTTTCTGCAAATTGATATGAAAACAATAACATAAATTCATGGAATTCACTGATGTTTCACTTCTTATTCATAAATGTATGCATGTTCGATGTATTTATGTCAAGCATGAAAATGCCCATTGTTGAGTCCATTGTTCTTGGACACTAATTAAAGAGAGCTTATCGAATCTGTGTTGTCCATTGGTGATTTCTCGGTTTCAATATTTAAGGATTAAATCTTCTTTTTTTTTTTTTGTTTACAGCTAGTGATATTTCTCCTGGAACCGCTAAAAAAATAACTGTTCCTCCAGGTAGGTAATCAATTACATAAAATAAGGGGGTTAATGATTTGTTAATTAAACAATACTTTTGGTATTTTAATAGTACTCTACCTACTAAGCTACCAGAGCCCGTAACCAGCTCTGACATATCCATTCTCTTCACCGATCCCACATCCCCAGCACTCGCAATTTTTGCGATGACATATGGGGAAGAATGTTCTTTGGGATCTGATTGACGTACGTCAATTTTATTTTTATATTTTTCATTTTGTATTTGATTGTGATACTTAAATGATTTTATTTTGAAGAGAAAATATTTATCCTGGCCGGGATTCGAACCCGGTTCCTCCGCATCTCTAGCGCGGTACTCTACCAACTAAGTTACCAGGATTGTTACCAAAACAGACAAATCCGTTCCCTTTACCGATCCCACACTCTCAGGACGTAATTTTTGCGATTGAACATTACTTTAATACGTTATATGTACCATTCATATATGTACATATAATAGATTTATTATTTGTTCTGTTTTGTTGGCATCTTCCTTCACTGCTTCTATCCATCCTACTGTTTTCTTTCCCTTTATTAACGTAATTAAAATCTTTTTTGTAATCGGTGTTTCTTCCATTTTTTTAAATGTCCATACAGTTTTAGCCGTCTCTTCCTCATTGTATCTGTGATTTTTCTATGTTTTTATAAACATTTTTGTTGGTATTTCTCTCTCTCTTTTTTTCTAGTCCTCTTAGTTCGCTTTTCTTGTTCAGTGTTAAGCACTCTGATCCATATATTGCTTGTGTCCTAATAACTGAATTATAGTGTCTACTTTTCGATATTTATCGATATATTTCGCAAATTGTGACTTTTTCACTCTTTTTGTTGTTTTATCCAGTCCGTTGGCTTGGATCCATACCCTGAGGTATTTAAATGTATCAACTGTTTTAATTTGTCCATAGTATGTTTTTAGAAATATTTCTATATTATGTTCGTGTTCTACATACTCGTTTTTTTCATAAGATATTTGTATCGCAGTTACAATATAAACCTATATAAATACTCACACACATTTAATTCACGTTTAATCACCGATTTTCGTCTACTCCTATCTTGCCTATTACTATTGTAAGACGTCACTTAGTTTTCCGATGTCACGATCTTCAAGAGTGTACAGTTAAATCATTCACTCCGCAGTTGACTTTTCTACACGACTCGTAGCCCGCAGTGACGACTTTCCTAACAGCCAGTAGCCGAATAGAAAATTGCATTTATAATGGAGTTGGAAAGTTGTTATAAAGTTGAGAGAGATAAACTTTTAGCCAATTAAACATTTATCTGGCGCACTCCTACTCCCGGTGTGGGGGAGTCTTCTTAGAATCAACCCCGACCGATTCTCTTGTCAGAACTATTTTATATATTTTTCTGGCTATATACACGTATATATATATTATATATATATATATATATATATATATATATATATATATATATATATATATATATATATATCTGGTTGTATATATTTATATCTTGCTATATATACATACTCACAAATGGTTATAACTGGTGTATTCGTTCATTTGTCATAGTAGTCATTAAACGTAACTTAATGATTGAATATAATTATTTTTTATTTTTATTTTGGGTTAGGTTAAGTATAATATATCTGATTCTTGCCCTGTATAATTTTCTTAATCAATAAAATGAATGCTATCTAAACTTTATTTTTAACGTTTTCTGGTTGCCTATTAACATGTATTTAATTCTGTTTTAAAAATTCTTTTAAAATTCATGGTAAATAGAAAAAAAAATTAATTATATGTTTTCTTACCCTTTACCACCTGTAACTCGTATATTTACTTTTATGAAAATATTAATTTATTTATCGATTAATTGTTCAACAATATATCATTAATAAACCTAATCTGGTAACTTAATAGTCTAGTTTTTGTAGAATTTTAAAAATTCACGTGAGCTTATAGAGTGTTAATAATTGCTGTAAATATCTTTATTGAATGTCTTTTCAAGAGAGAGTGTTTGGTTCTGAAGGGATAACGTAATTTATTTTTATGGTAAGTGGATTATAACTATTTATTTTACTGTTAACATGAGATGTGTTTCCGTCATGAGATGGGCTTCGTCAATGCAACTTCAATTGTTTACGTTACTTTAATATTGGTTACCCAGTAATTTATATTCTTATTTAATTAGCTTCATCTTAAAATGCCATATTGTTAGCCATTTTATAAATGGCTAAGGTACATTTGACACATGATTTCAGTGAGCCCTTTGTGATTTTTTTTTATTAATTTTGTTATTGGATGATTAGTTTAAATAATTTAGCATAAGCAAGTAGCACGAGATCTATTAAGGTCGACCCTACGCGTATAAATCCAGTTACGATGGGTTCAACATAAATTTGCCTCAATGTATTGAAGGGTCGGCACATTCTTTCCCAATTCCAGTGTGACCAGGTTGCGGGGTTTTCGGTCCAAGGTCCAAATTGATTTAAATAAACTATTGTCCAAAGAAAAATGTTGTATTCTTATATTATACATCAACGGTAACATAGTGCCAACTCCAAAACTTAACCATAATATATATATTGTAACATCAACGTAACACCACCAACGCTGAGCCGCAAAGATACGATAAGGTAAAAATAATTAAATTTGGCAATTACTTGGCCATATAACCCACTTATACACATCCGTATGGAATGACGGTCCTCAGTTAAGTGAGGTCCGATAGGTACAACTAGAGACACCTGACGGACGAATTTAGCAACAAAAGAATACTCGTTACACACTCCCCTCCAGCGATTAAGTCCGTCGGGTTGGATAAAATAATTTAAGTTTTGAGGGATGCCATAAGCCTATTATCTTTCCATCTTCATCTCTCAGTTTACAGGATCCACCACCCGTAACGGAAACAACCGTAAAAGGGCCTTCATATTTGGGGTTCAGTTTAGCCGCGAGTTTATCAGCTGCCGACGATAGCTGAAACCTCATCTTTAAGACTTGGTCCCCCGGTTGGAAACGATCTTTCCGGCGTCTCAAGTTATAACGACTGCTCTGATTTAGACTTGCCTTCAGAGAGTTTTCCTCGGCTATATGATGAACTTCAGGCAGTCTGCCCACTTTAGTGGCCCAAGCAGCATGTTCGTCTGTGCCAGCCACTAGGATATCATCGTCGTTAGCTTGATGTAGAGGCCTCAGTTCTCTACCAAAATTTAAGAAGGCAGGACTGAACTTAGTCGAATCTTGAACAGCGGAATTTAAGGCAAACTGGATCTCTCCTAGTTTTTCGTCCCAGCGTTGGTGTTTCTTCCCTAGGTACGCTACGATAAGTTGCTTGATATTCCGATTCGCTCGTTCTGTCGGATTTGCCTGTGAATGGTAAAGAGGAGTAGTTTCTCTCTTGATTCCAAACTCCTTAGCCACTTCAGTTACAAGATTACTGACGAAGTTCTTCGCATTGTCGGAAATTACTTTATGTGGTGCGCCATACCTGTATATTATGCGGGATTTCAGTTTATTTACAATAACCGAAGAGGTAGCTTTTCTGATGGGACATAATTCCACCCATCTACTAAATAAATCTACAAACACTAGTAGATATACGTTGCCTCTAGAACTCCTAGGATAAGGACCCATAATGTCAACTGACACCATTTCCCACGGCTGCTTGTTATAGCGAGGGAACATTAACCCACGAGGTGGCGTGTTATTGGGTTTGACCTTCTGGCATAACTCACACTGCCTCACATACTGGCTTATATCTCGGTATAATCCAGGCCAATAATATAGTCTACTAACCCTAGAAACAGTTTTATCTATCCCCAGGTGGCCTGACTGCGGTAGATCATGATTTTCATATATTATTGCTCCCCTTAAATGTCTAGGAACGACAACTTTCCATTCCTCACTGGGGTCTTCTAGCTCTCCCTTCAAAGGATTCTTTCGATGGTATAATAGCTGTCCATCTTTTATCGACCATCCAGGGTGGAGTTCTGGGGACTTCTGGACTCGATAAAACTTCTGACTATACCATTCGTCGGTCGCTATGAAAGTTCCTGAAGTCGAAACTGAATCGGTAGAAGAATTAGGATCGGAACTGGTAGACAATACTGTGATAGCAGCAATTCGTGATAGGGCATCGGCCACTGTGTTGAGTTTCCCCTTTCGATATTCCACCTTGTAGTTGTAAGGCTGCAAGCGAAGAGCCCATCTAGCCAAACGACCTGAAGGGTTTTTCAAGTTCAGTAACCACTTCAGACTGGCGTGGTCAGTTATTACAGTGAATGGATAACCTTCCAAGTAATGCCTATTCTTCTCGATACCAAACAGAACTGCGAGGCATTCCTTTTCGGTTACGGTATAATTCCTTTCAGCTGAACTTAAGGTACGAGAACAAAAAGCGATGACTCTTTCTTCGCCGTCTTGTATTTGAGTCAAGACCGCTCCAAGGCCTGTATCACTGGCGTCAGTCTGTAATTGAAAAGGCTGTTTAAAGTCTGGCCTAGCTAATATTGGTGCTTCAGTCAGTGCTGACTTGAGAGCATTGAAAGAGGCGTCCTGCTCTTCTGACCAGATCCATTTAGCGTTACGCTTAAGCAAAGCTGTTAGCGGAGAGACAACTGTAGAGAAGTCTTTAATAAAACGGCGATACCATCCTGCCATTCCAAGGAATCTTCTGAGCTGCCCAGCGTTGGTGGGAGGAGGAATCGAAGTAACGGAACCAACCTTATCTGGATCTACACTCAAGCCATCCCTATTAACCAGATAGCCCAAGTACCTAACTTCATTACAACCAAATTCACATTTTTCCGGGTTGATACGCAGACCTGAGGCTTTAAGTCGACTGAACACTTCCATTAGCATATCCAAATGCAGTTTGAAAGTTGGTGTGCAAACCAAAATATCATCCAGAAAAACGACTACGTAAGGGTAAAGTTCGGGTCCAAATATTGCATCGGCTAACCTCTGAAAGGTAGCAGGTGAATTCGTCAGCCCAAAGGGCATAACTTTAAACCTGAATAGTCCTCTGCCAGGAACTGTAAACGCAGTAATGTCTTTACTAGTTTCGTCGGCAAGGGGCACTTGCAAAAATGCTTGCTTGAGGTCAAACTTGGAGAGATATCTAGCCTGTCGAAGTCCGTCTAAGAGAGATGTCATATTAGGCATAGGATAGGAATCTTTACAAGTGACTTCATTAACCTTACGAAAGTCTATACAGAAACGATAACCTGATCCCTTACGAACCATGACTACCGGGGAAGACCATGGAGATTGGCAAGGTTCCACTAAGTCTTCATCCAACATTCGGTCTAACTCCTGGTGCATTGCCTCAAGTACTTTGGGTGAGTAATGGTAGGAGCGCTGCTTGATAGGTTGGGCATCCTGAACATCTACCTTATGGCTAATGCGCGTCGTTAATCCTGGAGAATCTTGGAGAATTCGCAAACCTTCACTGACTATTCTATCCAGATCCACCCTTTCTGAGGGATCAAGTGAACTAATGCCGCATATTTTTGATGTTTCCTCTTCTACTAATTGAACATCTTGACGAAACGAGAACTTATGGTCGGGGTCATCTTGAAACCACCATGTCGCTTCACGATGATTAGTACTCATATTTGTGTTAACGATAAAATCTAACCCTAAAAGAAACATAAATGGAAGCTTTGTTAAAACGTAAAGCTTCGTGTCATATGACCGGTACCCAACGGTAATTGAAATGGAGAATCTTTCATCAACGATACAAGAGCTTCCATTAGCGACACAAATATTAAATTCGGGAATTTTCTCAACTTCATATCCCAATTTAAGGAGAATTTCAACCCCTTCTGGCCCAACAAATGAGGTAGTGGAACCAGGGTCAAACAGGGCCAAGTAGGACAGGCCTCCTTTGTCAGGTTTCCCTATTCGGAAATCAATATAGTGCTGTTTAGGAAACGGTAAACGATAAGATACGGTAGAACTTTCGGGAGAATTCGATACGACACAAGGAGAAACGATATCAGATTTAGCGGTACAAAAAGGTAAACGATAAGGCACGGTAATAGGTAAATCGGTACTTGGTGGGTCAGCTGAAACCGTGGGAATAGGAATGACCCTCACTTCCGATTCCCTTGCACATTTCCCGGAGTACATTTAGGACATGCGTGAATGGAAACTCCTGGGTTACCACAACGGTAGCAAAACAACTTTCGTGGTAGCGGACATCTGGAATATACGTGCGGTCCACCACAATTCCAGCAAATTAATTTCTTAGCTGGTAGAGCCGGTTTTGAGCCTTTTAGACACGTTTTCTCGTAGAGAATCGGTTCGGTACTATTTCTTGATTGTACATCAGTCGGAGAGAATACCTGTTTCTTAGAGCCAACTGCCTCAATTTCGAACTGGTCGAATTGAGGATCGTGATTCGTTGTGTTAGCAGCAACATCGGTTTGTTTTTCCAATGGCGAAACAGTAAAAATTCCCGGAGATATTTGTTCTTTTCCGGAATTGGATTTGTTATATCGTTTAGTGGAATTCGCAGAGCGGGATTTTTCTATAATAGGCTTTTCTGATCGGCCTTCTTGAGCCATCATTTCATATACTCTAGTTCGTTCGGTGACGAAATTAATCAAATCCTTATAAGAGGGAATATCTGCTGATTTTATTCGTTCTTCGAATGCTTTTCTAGTCCCTGGGTCTAAATTATTAAGAGCTAAATGAAGTTTAATGAAATCCCCCATGTCTTCAATGCCTAAAGCCGATAACGCAGAAAAATTATTTTCATGCTCAGATAAAAATCTCTGCAAATTAGACGCTGAAGAATTGTTTAAAGGGGTAAAATCCATCACCTTCTTGATATAAAATCTGGCTAGTCGCCTTTTATTTTGATAGCGAGAGACCAATGCGTCGTAAGCGAGCGAATAATTAGCTTCGTCTAATGCGAAGCCCGAGATAAGCGACAGAGCTTCATCGCGTAAGCTACTTCGTAGATAATAAAATTTCCTAATGGTCGATAGAGATTCTTCCCTATGAACCATAGAATCAAATAGGGAATAGAATCCATTCCAGTCCTCTAATTTCCCTGTGAATATCGGTAAGTCAATTTTCGGTAGCTCCTGAGGAATAGAATGAGAATGGACAACCACAGGATTATTCTCAGGAGGGCAGGTAGATTGTACCACTTTGTAATAATTCGCTTTAGTAATATCAACTAAATCGTTAAATGAATTTTGTACTTCTGTTGTCTCGAGTTTTTCACTTTTGTTCTTTATACTTGCATTAAATATCCGAATTTTTGATTGAATTTCTTCAAATCGAATTTCATTTTTGAGTAAGCGGTCATAAGCGGGTTTAAAAGCGGATGCTGAATCGGTACTTAAAGATTTGGATTTTGTGAAAATGGATTGAACTGCGGCAAAAATATCCTCCCTCTCTGACACTAGAACGACTGGATCACCCATCGTGACAATAAATCAAGACGTTACCCAAAGTTACAAAAAAAAATGCCAAAGAAATTAAATGTTGAAAAAAATACCAACAGAACCTTTAAAAGTCGTAAAATACTTAAAATTAAATTGATTAAATTATATTAAAACTAACAAATTAAATTAAATCGGTAAGCGTCCTTTACAAACTTAATATATAATTTTTTCATACGTCAGCCATAGATAAACAAATATTTTCCTTTTAAAAGGAAACACAAGATAATGCTAAATAGAAACAAACAACAGCTGTTGTCTCTAAGTGAACTTAATGCTTACTTGCTAATCTATCATGTGTTCAATTCAACTATTTAAACTTACGGTAAAAATACAAAATAAAATAATATATTAGTACAAAACATGTGTTAAACAAAACTAAGTCGATCTACGACCTTAAGTAAAAATTCTTGATTTTTGTTGTTGATACAAAATTATAAATTGAAAATAACTATCTTTACATTTCCTAAATTGTGTCAAAGACAAACCTTTTGCTTCAATCAACAGAAATTTAGTACCTTCAATTAATACGAAAATTATATTTAAACATTAGAAAAAAATATTAAAGTATTGTTTGGAAAAATTATTCTGTTACTATTATTATAAAACTATTATCACTTAACTTCACTATTTCAAAAAAATGTTAATATAATAATTAAATCTTCAACTAATAACTTATCTGTAGATTTTTCTTTTGTAGTCCCTGTATTCGAGCGCCACAATATTTGTGACCAGGTTGCGGGGTTTTCGGTCCAAGGTCCAAATTGATTTAAATAAACTATTGTCCAAAGAAAAATGTTGTATTCTTATATTATACATCAACGGTAACATAGTGCCAACTCCAAAACTTAACCATAATATATATATTGTAACATCAACGTAACACCACCAACGCTGAGCCGCAAAGATACGATAAGGTAAAAATAATTAAATTTGGCAATTACTTGGCCATATAACCCACTTATACACATCCGTATGGAATGACGGTCCTCAGTTAAGTGAGGTCCGATAGGTACAACTAGAGACACCTGACGGACGAATTTAGCAACAAAAGAATACTCGTTACACCAGATTCACATTCATTGAATGATTAAATTCCTGTATTGCCTTATTTATTATTACGCCAAATTCCATCATGTTAATATTTATTTTGATATCGTTCGAATTTTCTTGTCACGAATTGTTATCAGTTTTATGTATTCTCCAACTTGTTATCATGTCCAGCTGTAGCAGATAAATTACTTAATTTGTTGACAGTTATGTATGAGCCCTGCGGGATCTGTAGAATCTCTTAAAAAACTCATGTTTTTGTGTTGAAATAAAGTCTGAAAGTGGATAATTGTCTTGAGAATAGTTTACAAAATATTTACCTTAAGTTAGTTGTAAAATTTCTGAACCAGTAGTTGTCAAATCTGTTGGAGATACTTATGGAGTATAAGGTGGGTGTTGAGGATTTCTTAACCAAGCTCGTTTAGTTACTTCACTTTCTTTCGTAAAACATGAGGTCTGGTTTTGTGTTAAAGCATAGGTCCCTTCCGATTAACCAATATATGTTGTTATATATTTTTGTAGCAGGTTGAGGTTCCAAGACCATGCTTCCAAGAGTGTTATTAGTGGACAAGACATTAGTGGAAAATCGCAACCAAAACGCCTTAAGTATCTATAATAAAACAGAAAAAGAAAATACTTGTCAATATTTAGCCCAATTAGGTATCATCAAGACTGAAATAGAATAGCAGCAAATAAAAAAAAAAAAAAGCGAATGTAGCACATCCTAATCTCATGATACAGCAAAACACTAACCAGGGGAAACATTCCACCACCTCCAAGGCCCAAATGGAACTACTGAATCATAAGAAAGGTTAATGGACAACTGAATAGAAAATACAATATACAATCACCAAAATTCATTAGCGCAACATGAAAAATAAAAAAAAAGGAAGAAAACAAGAGGTTTTGATTCTTTGCTCTTCAATATTAATATATTTTGTGGAATATCCAGTGGTTTCTCGATAATGTCATTTTTATTATTTTTTTATACGATATTTTGTCAGTTTTTGTGTTGTTTCTGTAATACTACAGCCCGCGAAAGGTCTGGGGTTCAGTACATGGTAGAAACAATACTATTTCTTGGACAACGGTTTTGCAGAGAGAAGATTTGTCCTAGATCACGCTCAACCGCCAGATTTTCCTCTTATTTCCCCAATTTATAGTGGCTGGGTGAGGGTCAACAGATTAAATATACCTACTACATATATTTGTTTTGTTAATAATTATTATTTATTTCTTAAGTTATGCCTTTTAAAGTTTGGTGAGTGCATTTCGCCTTTTTTCAGTAATTATCAGCTGTCTTTATCTAACCTTTTCCACTCGGACCATTTTCTACCCCTTAAACTATTTAGGCGTAGAATATGTGTATGTTATCTATACTCGCGCCGTTAGACCCGATAAATGTTTTAATTGTCCATTTAAGCCGGATATTAATCAATAACCCGATGTATACTACGGGGGAAGGTTATTATGGCAGGTTATTATGTGAGCGGGTACCATCCGAGGGTTGGAAGGGTTAACCGCTGAATGGGCCGATGGTGGGGGTTGTTGTGTTGTGGTTGCTAGGGGTTGCGCAGGTTTCCCTCAGTACTCCCTCTGTCTTCTCTCAGCTAGGGTAGCGCCTCTTCATCCTCAAAAGGTTTTTCGTCACGATTAATCAGTTCTTTTTATTACATGTCTACGCGTCGCAGTGGTCCAATGTGTGTAGTGATAGTGCAGAAATATAGTCGTGAACCATGTACGAAAAGTTATGTAAGCTATATTCCCATCTGTTTGTAAAGGAAGGGTTCGTAAATATATAAACTAATTGCATAAGCCTCTAGAGTAATGAAACACTAACTTACATCTCTCAATTTCACGTTAAAAACAATTAAATATTCATAAATAGATATGAATTCAAAAATAAGTTTTAATAGTTTCCAAAAATACAAGTTATCGTGAGCTTTAGTATTGAAAAGATAATGTAATTATGGTAAATGAGTAGACTTCGGTAATAATTGCATCAATAAATAAAAGTTTCAACTAATATTTCATATTATAGATGATGTATGTTTGTTGAAATGTTAATTTCTAGATGGCCAGACTGTACGTATTTCCCATAATTACATTCTCTTTTCCATACTAAAGTTCATGATAACCTGTATTTTAGGAAAATAAATCGAAAACAAAAGGTTAAAACTGGTTGTGATTCAACTCGAAGCGACAACCTGCGGAATAATTAACCAAAATGATAATAAGGGTTATCTCCGTTTACAAACTTTCATCCACGGACGATCATCCAAACCTAATTCTGCCCAAATCACTCTTAGAGCAATCCTCCTACCTACGCCTTGGTCTACTCCACAGTTTATTGGAGATATATTGTAGTGCCAAGATATCTTTAAAAAAAAAAATAATAATTAAAAAAAAATTAAATATGAATTAAAATTATGCGTGTCATTTTCATAAAGGAATTTAATTAAAGTATTAATCAATTAAAATTTTGAATAAAAAAAATGTTATTTTCCTTTATAATCTTTAGTCTTTTTAAAAAAAATTATAAGTATATTTTTATTTTCCTTAAATTTATGTACAAAACAGTGTAAATAAGCATTTGTAGTTTGTTTTATTGTGTGTTAAGTGATTTATATCGCATTTCTTTATGGAGTAAATCATATGATAAAGTTTATATGTGAAGTTAATTTGAATCTATTTATAAAAGACAATTCATAATTATGTATCCTTAATTGACTTATTTGCCTATTTATTTTTTTGATCAAGACAGGGTTTTTTTTTCTATCCCTAAAAAAAAAACTCTAACCACTACGACCCGTGAACGAGTCTGGGGTTCAGTACATGGTAGAGACTGTACTGTTTCATGGACAACGGTTCTGCAAGGAGGTGACTTTTCCTACTCTCATAGTTTATAATTAGTATTCTTGACCTATATACAGAGGCTACTATCTATTTGAAAAACTTGTGCTAAATTAAACTTCACTTTTTATTGAACACGCAACCGGTAGAGAATTACTGTGTCCTTTAATATATGTAAAATAATATTTTTACATTTATTTTTTTTGGATGGTGGGACGAACAATGGCAATGATTAAGGTTTTATTTTTATTTTTTTTGCAAGTTTACTTGTGTTTTTTAAGCGCAACCTACTTGAATGAATCCTTAACCTAGAACGCTGTGGTTCAATCTGAAAAACCAATTCATCAGAGACAGCAATAAATACTTGGAAGAATAAAAATTAACATACTTGATATAGCGGAATGTGTAGTGGGAAACTAGTGTTGATATGATTACTTCTTGTAAATAAATTATAATTAAGTATTAATTTTACAAAATGTAGTTTTAAATGAACTATTTAAACACTCATCTATGTATTAACCTCATAGATATTTTTATGATAATGAGCCACTTAGGATTTAATAATGACCAAACGATATTTTTCGACCGAACAGAATAAGAAATTTTTTTCTAAATTCTTAGAATATATTTAGTTCCGAAATTGGAGTGTTAAATACAAATGTCTGTTCTAATAGATTACAATAAATTAAAATATATTATTAATTAAACTTCATCTTTGTCTTGCTTAACCAATAAAAATTAGAATGGTAAAATAATTCATTTAAATAATATATTATTCTGAATAGATTTTTTAAAATAAATTAAAATTGAATGTTTTACCTTATATATCGTAATTTAATATTTATTTGTTAAAAATGGACAAAAGCTCAAAATGAGACTTAAACTATAAATATGATGCAATAGGGAAAAAAACCTTTGCCTTAAGTTACCTTAACCTTTGACGTGTTAGTTTTTCGAGTACTTTGCGACTTTAGGTTTTTATTTTTTAGATTTTTTCTATTGTATTCTATTAATATTTATTATGGTAAATTGGGCATTTTTTTTGTTCGCTTGTTGTTTTTTCCTTCTTTTGGTCTTTTTTTATTATAATGTTCGTAATGTTGACTTTCTAAAAGTTAAAAATGAATGAGGGATGGGAGATGAGCAACAAGTGAACAGGTGTTAGTGGACCGATAAATCATTTATTGATTGGTGTCTTTGCTTAACGTCCCGTTTTATCACACTTCGTTCTGATGTATTTATACTCTATTTATATGCACATATCATATCCTTAAATATAGCTTTCTACACATAATATATTTATTTCAAAAATAAGTATGCATAAATTTGTGCAAACCTACTTTATTACTCATAAATCCCATAAGAACCTTCTATCGTTGATATAGATCGGCAGCTGGCCCAAGGACTGTTTATAGGAGTAAAAATATATGGTTTGACCATCCTTCGGAAGGGACGTAAAATGTTGGTCCCCAGCCTGTGCGGTGTCAGGTACTCGTTTAAGATCTTTATCCTAGTTATAGGCAAAATTTAGGACTTCCACAGTAGCAACGCCCGATTAGCCATAGCAGCATAAAGTGAAGTTGAATATATAAAAGAACCTATAAATCCGAAAAGTCATTGGTAAAATTCAGTTAACAATAATCGATTTTTTTAATTCAATCACATTTATCGGTAACGTATGAAATGTCAGTTTCGTTTATTCACAGTTTTCTTTTCATTAGGAATTAGATTATTTGTACACAAACAATTATGTTATATAAACCGTTTGACAGATCATTTAATCCCTTTTCACAATCAGTCTTACTTTTCCTTTTGAAAGTGAAGCAACGTTACAAAAATAAATAATAAAAAAATTATGTCTTCCCCAGAAATTCGTATAATTTTTCTCTACAAATTTAAACTTGGCCATAGCGTCACGGATGCGTTCCGAAACATTAATATTGTTTACAGTGAAGATACAGTGAGCGAAAGAACAATCTTCCGTTGGTTTGAAAAATTTCGGTCTAGGGATTATCCCCCAAAAAAGAAAAAAGTTGATAGAGCTGGTCGAAGAGCCCTTCCCAAACCACTCGTGAACTAGGTCCACATCCCTGAGCAAGTGCCGTGACTGTTTCCAAGCACCTTAAGGAGCTTGGTAAGACAAAAAAGCTGGAAATATGGGTGGGTACACCATGAATTAACCGAGGCCCAGTTGCTTACCCGATTGGAAACGTGCTCCGTGCATATGCTCCAGGAGCTGAATATAGAGGTCCTTCCTCACCACCATATTCTCCGGACCTTTCTCCAACTGATTTTTACTTTTTCCGTTGTTTGGATAATTTTTTAAGAAATAAAAAATTTGACAACGAAAATCGTCCCTGAAATCGGCCTTCAAAGACTTCGCTTCTTACTTGACACCTAATTTCTACAGAGCGGAGATAGAAATGCTTGTTTCACGTAGGGAGAAGTGTATTGAAAGTGAAAGATTCTTTTTTGATTAATACAAGTATTGTTGAATAATTGTTTGCTAATAATTTAAATTTACACCTTCACTGATATTTACAACCGAATATAAAAGTTAATGTTATCCTCGACATCCTTCAACTCAACTATTCAGAAAATAAATAAAAATGTATTCCACGAATGGCATCATTCAAACGATATTAATTAACACTGTAATATTTTTAAAATTTTTAAATGATTTATTTTTTTACCAGTTGCCTTTGGTGAAAAAAGAAAAATGCTCATCGAAACTCCTTTTTTCTCTGTGGCTTTATCCTTCTGTTATTACCTGTGTATATTTACTTTAAACACATATTCACAGAGATACCAACAGTGTTAGCAAATTGACAAATAAACATAATGGATGTTAATGAATATTTAATTTTTGATCTGTGCTGAGAGGTTGAGGCTTTTTGGTTAAAGTTAGTATTTCGTGTTTTTAAAAAAAATAAATATACCAAACAATTTTTTATTATACAAAAAACTCCATTTGTTTCTTCTGGTTTAGACCGTGTCGGTCTAAACCAGAAGAAACAAATGGAGTTTTTTGTATAAATAGTGGCCGTGGAAACTTGAAAGAATTTTTTATTAATATTAATATCTTATTTTAACTGAAGTGTTGTAAAGGACTTTTTTTATCATCCGAATTTATTAAATTAATTTACAATCTTACAATACATACAAGATTAACAGTGTTCATTTATGTATATTTATATGTATACTGTAAAATTTTATTTTATTAATTATTATTTCATGCTCTCAGTTTCTATTCAATAATGAAATCTCTTCGAAAAGTTATTTTGCAATTAACAGTATTTTAGAATAATCATTATACAGAAAATTGTGAACCGGCTAATTCAAGTCCTTGAGTGGTTAAGTCTAATTTAACTTTTGACGGACCGTTAACTTCTCGTTTCTTCTTAATTAGTTTAATAAAAAGTCAGCAGGGCGACCTCATTACTGCAGATTTCTCTGCAAAATGTTTAATTTCTTAAGTTACACTTTTTTTGTTAACATTTTCTGCGATAAGAATAATGAGAAAGGAATAAAATTCCGGTCTTAATGATATTAAATATTTATTTGGAATTGTTATCTAATAATAACATTATTTATTATCCGATATATTGTGCTAGGCTAAAGTCGGCTTCAAATTAGCTAGAATTTAAGTAAATTATTTTTTCTGAGTTTTTTTTTTTAATTTCTGAAATCTTATTACAGTTATTAGCGTTAGAGCAGGGTTGATCAGCACTAAGAATTAAGTTAAGTTAAGATTTTTTTTAATTTTGTTAAACCCGTTAGTGAACGATGTAGGGTCCGCAGACTTTCTTGTGGCTCACCCAGCCTCAATTAAGTGGAAGGAGCCAGACGGACAAGTTTATTGGCCCAATCACCTCCTTGCACATCTTTTTTCTTGGTAACAGTAAGAGTCCGTGCCTACGGTGCAGGTTTATTTCTATACAAATAATTTAACCCTTACTATATTCAATTAACAGTTGTTTTTTTAAATTTTATATCACAGATTATTTTAAATTATAAAATAGTACAAAACGTTTCCAAAGAAAAAGTTTGTTTTCGATAGAGCCGTATTAATACTTTTATTATTTATCCCCTAATTTTACTTAAATTAATTTTTATTCTTAATCAATTCTTGTATTTATATCGTTCTGAATTATTTTAATTAAATTGGTATAGAAATCAAATATGTTTTGTTATACTATTGCATTGAATATAGTGTGATTACATATGTTGTATTGTCTTAAATGCAAATATTAAGATTTTCGCTAGATTTCGCGTTTATTTTCCATTAAAAAAATCCTTGTAATTATAGTTAATGATTTTATTTTAATTATTAAGCAATTTATTAGTCTAACTAAATTATGTTTCTCTTTTTACAATTCTCTAAATTTTTTAAATGCTATTTTTATTTTTTAATATTGTGAGGGTATAAATAATAAAAAATTAGGGCATTAGGATATTTAATGACCTAAGATTTTGTTTAATGTAATATAATTTTACAATATAAATAATAATTATTTTACTTAAAATATCCAGCCATAGCCTAGCTCTTGTTTTTCCCATCATATAATAAATAATATTAAATATATATTCATAAACAATTAGTGTAAACGAGCATTTTAATATCGAATAATAAAATAATTCATTAAATATTTCTAATAGTCATTAATATTTTCTTGTTTTTTTCTTTTATATCATTAAACTTGTTTATACTTCCTATATTCATAGGCATATAAAATAGTCATTTATCTATCCCTAAATCCGACAATGTTAAAGTCAGATTCAGAAGATACGTTGTTGGTAAGATTGGCCAAAAATTCTTTTTATCATGTACACTGGTGCTTTTTATACGAGTTTTTATATTTTTGATTGGATAATAACTTTTCGTAAAATAACCCGGAACGTTATACAACCTAGTTTATTTAATAATTCCTTCTCCGAATGAAAATCTTTTTCCAGTCATTTATGATATACAACTTTATTATATGAAACGTTTCGAAATCATGTCATTTTCAATCCACCTAAGAACTTTTTGTAGCATTTCATCTTTATCATCTTGAAAAGAGTTACAAGTCACATTTCTCTGTAAATTATTAAACACAACAACAATATAACAAGTACAAATTTATAAAAACTTTCCATAAATAGAAGTAAGTTCCTAGTTTATTTAAAAAAAAAAAGTTTTACTTCCAGAATTTTCTTTTTTTCTTTCTATTTCGCTTTAGTGAATTTAGTGGACCACTGCGACGTAAGACCCGAATAATTTATTGAACAGGTTTCTCTCTACGCCTTAATATTAAAACAGTTTTGTTCTATCGCATTCTTATTTTTAGAATGTGGTTATTAATAAATGGATGGACATTACCTATTATATTATATACGTTTAACGGTGATCTCTATGCAATATGTATTAGTTTTTAGTGTTATAAAACTCGAAATATAAAATATTTTCGAAAAATATTGTATTTTCACAAATATTATATGCATAAATAAATGTTACGAAACAGGATTAGATAGAATTTTTTAAATATTAATGCAAAGAAAATGATTATTTTCTAAATCACTAGACCGTACAATTATTGGTTATTTTAATAAAGGGAAATTGACGAGTTATCTGTCAAAATTTAATATTTCCAACTACTAGATAAAAAAACACGATTTTGTCGAGCTAAAAATTTGCATATTGAAAGTTTTATTTTATTCCAACTAATTAATTTTTCAAAGCCAATTAATGTTGACTATAATTTTTACTTGGTTTTTGTTTATTATTTATTATCTGTAACTTTTAATATAAAAACTTTCAATTGGAAAAATTACTATAAAAAATGCAATCAAGATTGATTATTTTCATATTCATTAGACAGATATTGAAACTTTTTATGTTTCATTTTTGGTTCCTTTTGATCTATAAAATCAATTTTCCTGAATTCGTTTATTAAAAATTTAAACCGTGTGTTAGTCACTTCAATCATTTCTAAAGTCGTCCCGTGTAACATAGAGTCAATGTTTACAAACCTTACGTCATATATTATGTACTATAACCTCAGAGGATCTCGTTTTAATCAAGTAAGGTCTGAAACTTGAGGTAAACTGAGCAGCAACGTAAACAAATTAGAGCGTTTAGTAACTGTTTATAAAAACATAAAATAGGAAATAATAGCGAAAACATTTAAATGAAAATTATTAAAAAATCCGTGTATATAAAAATCTTCCAGTTTTACATTTAAAATGTTTCCACCTTGTTTGTTTAATTGAGCAACTTAAAAAAAGTAGCTGAAATAAATGCTGATTCGGTTCGTAGTCCATTCGGTTAAATTTCGGGTATTTAATATATAATGATTTAAAGTATATATATTTCAAATATGATTATTAACAATAAATAAGCATAATCTTCATAAATATAAATATCAGTTATTTAAAATATGACTATTCAAAGCAGATTAATATCGATTATAAATTTCAAGCATTTATAATATATCCATTAACAAAAGGAAAGTATTAGATATTTAAAATATAATTATTTACAATAAATACAATTGTAATAATTACAAATAGCAATGATAACTATCAATGGTTAATAATAGCTAAGTATCATTGATAAATAATAGATGTTTGAAATATAATTATTAATAGTCGACAAATATTGATGATGAATATCAGGTATTTAAAATATATTTATTAACAATTAACATATACCACATATTTAAAATATAGTCATTTACACTATATAAATATAACTGTCATAAATACAAATATCTGTTATAAATATCTGATTCCTAAAATATGATTATTTAAAATAATTAAATATAACTATCATAAATAAAAATAACAATGATAAATATAATATATTTGAAATATGTTAATAATTGCTAAATATTTATAAATCTTCATCATTATCATCACTGGCACTACAACCCGGTACTGGTCTTCGCCGCATCAAGACGAATCATCCACTCATCTCTGTCTTGTGCCAGGGTCTACCAAGCTCTGGTGTTGAGGAGCTTCTTGTACTGGGCGCCATCCCTTACAGGTCCAAACATTCTTCTCAGAATTTTTCGATTAAAAACCTGCAAGCTGATAGCATCTGTACGTGATAAGGGCCATGCTTCTGAAGCGTATGTCAGTACAGGTCTATTTAAAGATTTGTACAGACCGATCTTAGACTTTCTTGTCAGCAAATTACTTCTTAGTACTTTGGCTAGGCCAAAATAGCACCTTTTTGCTGTTGTTATTCGTCTCTGAACCTCCTGACAGGGCATACTGTCTGCACACACTAGGGAACCTAGATACATAAAACTATTAACGCTTTCAAAGGTGTATCCTTCCAGCCTAAGAGTGGATGGTGGTCGCCTTAGAGGGTTAGCAACCATGTATTTGGTCTTTGCTTGGTTGACTTGAAGACCCATTTTCCGCATTGCTGCCTCTATAGCCAAGAAGGCCCGTTCCAAGTCCTTCTTAATAAATAAAAATATCAATGATAAATATAATATATTTTAAATATGTTAATAATTGCTAAATATTTATAAATATCAGATCTTTAACATTTATTGACAAAAAATAAATATAACTATGATAAATACAAATAACAATGATACATTTCAGAATATATATTTGTTCACAATAAATAATTATCAATGATAAATATAACTATAATTAGATAGTTATTTTTTTTACGCAAACCGTACGATTCATAATGCATTTGACAGTTGTTTTTTTTCACAATATATATTTAAAAGTAATAAATATTTATTTAATGACTTTATATTTCAAATTGACGGTATAATTTTTTTTATTATTGGAGAATTCTCTATGACTTCGGGAGCAGCATATCTAGAATAATCATATCCTGAATTTAGTTCTTTTATAGCTTATGAATTATATATGCTACACACCTATATATGATTTTATTTAAATCCTTTTCATATACTTTCCTTACAATTTGAAATTATCTGCCCTAATTTTTTTTTTTAATAAAACATTTGAGATATCCATACTTCGCATATGAGATATCCATAAGAGTTTTCGTATGTTTTAATAATAAAAGGCGTAGAGAGTTATACAGCCGTGCGATTATCATAACATGTCATCCTCCCGTTTTTTCACGGCACAAAGGGGTTTGCTGAGAGAGTACTTAGGACTCCGTTGAAGATGTCCGGTGGTTGGGGCCTGCCTCCAAGATGTCCTATGAGGCCAGTCTACGGTACGTACATCACAGTATATATATTATAGTGCAATATTTTTTATAAATGTATTTTTATAAATAAATATGATAATATAGTTACAGTGGAAACTCATATGTAATTTTTAGGTAAATAATATACTCCTTAAAACTTTTTTTTTAAACTCCTATTCCATGATACACATTAATGACTTTCTGTTACCTTTTGTTCTATAAAATAGATTATTGTCTTTATTTTTTTTTAAATTTTCTCCATTAGTTAAATCCTCTTGTGACGATTTTTTAACTTTGCTTCATGTGCCTGGTGCATGTTTCTCTCATCACAAGTTGACCGGTTTGTAGGAGCTCTATTAATTATATGATTAAAATAGAGCGGGGTAGTTTGGTATGTAGATGTCTGAAAGCCCCGAGTTCGAATCCGGCTCTAACAGATAAAGTAGAATCCCCAAATCCTCCTGCGGCACGCCCATCCTCTTTAAAGTGGTTCCTCTTAATTGGAGGAAATGACCTGATAGCTTAGGGTGATTCTGGACAAATCAAATAACTTCACAATTGTTATCGTAGAAACTGTATAGTTTCTACCATGTACTGAACCCAAGACCTATCCTGGGTTGTAGCGATACAGTTTTTTTTTACTTCTAATATTATTGAATTAGATAAATCGTGAACACAATTAAACCACTTGATATAAATTCTTAATTAAACATATTTGGTGTTTAATTATCATATCTCCTGTTGTTAAATGCGCTTAACGAAAATATTCTCCTTAAATCTGGGCTGTTAGAAGAATAAATAATTTATCCCCCTGAATAGTATAATACACATTAAAAAAATATAGTTTATCTATAAAGTCGCAAAATTAATGTTACTAATAATTACACTTTTTATTTAAAGGGAACGAAATATTGTATAATACCAATTGGACCTTTTCAAACTTATTGACAATATGATGGTAAGTGAAGTTTGTGTAATTCATTTTTCTTTTTCAATATATCGTTATCAAGAAAGGTAAAACAATATTTCGTGAACCTAGAAGTTGCTTTTTTAATTATTCCATTTTTTTCATTAGACGGAATTAAAAAAAAAAAGGCGAAGACTATTGACTGGAATTAAACTTTTATTTTTTCATTTTTAATGAGCCGAAAAACCCATGCCTTCTAAATTAAGGGGAAACAATGAAATAATTTATTGTAATTTAATTTATATTACTCCTATTTTAAGAACCTTTAGCATTATTTTATTACAATATAAAGAGTTTAGCATGTCAAGTGCATTTGTGCTGGGTTGTCGGTAGGGAGATGTATAATTGATGGACGATTAAATCAATAGGAAAGGTTTTGTTTGTCCTACGGTTTCAATCAGTTGCCCCTCTCTCTATACCTCGCCTTTTACTTGCAAACCTTTCCAATAAATAAATATGGTAATTCTGCTAGCTCGGTTGTTTTTTTTTCTAAATTATGTTTACACTTTCCAGTTAGGGAAGTTACCGAACGATCGTGAGGTTGAGGAAATTGTAGATTCGAAGTTTCCTTGATTTTTTTTCCGATAATATTTATTCAACGATCATCTTTATTTTTTTACGGGTTTTTATTGAATTCCTATTTCAAATAACACTTTTAGCACCTAGCATTGAAATGAGCATGTAACATCTACGATAAAATGTGCTTCATAAATAAATAATGGTAATATAAAATTAAAATTTCTCCCTATTCTAAAAAAAGTTTTAGTGACGACTGTGTAATATTAATGGTGGAATAATAAAAATGGGTCGTAATAAATTCAGCTTATCTGATATAGAAGGCCCTAACTTACTGGTACAAACATTACTGAGAGAATTAATTACTATAGAATTCTTCAAGGAGACTGAAACGCCTCTGGAGCAGGGATCTACTGCAAAGAGATGAACCACCCTGTGTGCTTTCAATGGGAGGTTTCTCCATCCACGCTTTCGATTGAATCCCTTAGGGGAGGTTATCAAAAGAAGATCGCAATATAATATGCGCCAAATTCCATCTGTATAATTTGTTAAATAAATATTTGTATAATTATTATTTATCTTACTATAGAAGGTGTATCAAAAAAATTTGTTAAATTGGGGTTGATCCACCGTTAGCCATTAGAGCAAGAAAAGTCCAAATGAAATAAAATAAATTATACTTTTTTCTAGAAAATCTTGGTAAATAAAACAAATCTCCCTTTCAACTAATACTTACATGAATCTCAAAGCAATATAAAAAATATATACTGTGTGTTTGCGCATGATTATTTTATGGATATTTCATTATTACGTCCTAGTTGTACCTTGTTACATACCTTGGTACTAGTACCGATGGCCGCCTATTCGATGACCCTACCAGATTCGATCAGCGTGCACTGACCTGTGATGTCACAGTAACACCTAATCTCTCTCCACCCTCAGGGGATTCGTTGCAGGGATGAATTTTAAATAAATAATACATAAATATTAGACGAGCAAATCATATTTTTGAATTATATTATGTATTCTGTTCCTAACATGCAAATCACCTTCTTTCAAGTTTCTTCATGAAAATTCATTGAAATGACTCAATTTCAGCTCTCTTATGGTAGTATCCCGGAGAAGAGAAAAAATTAAGTTTAAAGTGTTTTTATGAATTTATTTGTTTATATAAAAAATGCAAATGGAAAAAACCACAAGCAGAGCCTTATGTTTCAAATCTGGTGTAAAATACAAACAATTATCAGTCGACGTTTCGCCTATTCAGGCATTATCAAGACACGAAAAAAGAGTAAGATCAATCACATCTCAAAACAGAAGTGCAATACATCCCAACGAATAATCGCTCAAATAGGCTCATAACCTGAGACCGCACGTCTACCCCAAGACGTTCAACCCAAAACTCAGTTTTGCAATTAATGTATTGCACTTCTGTTTTGAGATGTGATTGATCTTAATCTTTTTTCGTGTCTTGATAATGCCTGAATAGGCGAAACGTCGACTGATAATTGTTTGTATTTTACACCAGATTTGAAACATAAGGCTCTGCTTGTGGTTTTTTCCATTTGCATTCTAATAAAATTTAATGTTTCGTTTTGAGTTTTGGCTCTATTTATTGATTTATATAAAAAAGTTTTTAGTGGTGCAAAATTTTATCAATCAAGATTAAGACATTTTTCTTCTAAATAATATTTGTTTTATATATAAAAGAAACTACATTTTAAAAATCGCTATTTTATTGAATGCAAAACAATCAAACAAAATATGGCACTGTTTTTGCATTTGAATGGAAAAAATTGAATGCGCCGATAGGACAAATAAAACAAGGTACATCTTATTCCATTAGTTCGAATTTAGGACTGTTATTTAAATACAGAAAATGCAGAGAAATAAGATTAACATTGTTTTTATAGACTATATATTTTTTATTATAAAAGAAAAAAAACATTATTTTACTTAATGAAAAATACTTAATATCTTTAGAAAATACTATGCAAGTGCTCAAATTTTAATAGCCTCACTAGTGGATTCAAAAATAAGTACTAAGCTGAACTTCAAGTTCTAGATTAATATCGGGATACCTTTAAAATCTCCTTGTTTTTTAAATATTTTAAATCATACTTATTACGTCTTAAAAGATTTTCGTAGGAGTATGGATCAGAAACTTTAAAGTACCATAAGATAGTATTATCGATTGACGGCAATTGATAGAAAGTATAGGTTTCCATCCTATCCTAGCCTCAGAGTTAAATAGAAGTTTTCGGCGTGACCCGACACGAAATGGAGGTCAAAGTAAAACACACTCGATTCAAACCTGTACGAAATGCATAGAAGTGCTATTCTTCTGTTTAAACCATGTGGATTTTGTTTCTACTTTGTTGGCTAACCTATATTCACTTAGCTTAGAGATGTTCAAGCTACAAGGGGAAGCCCAAGTAGGACTTAATTAAGTCCGTACTTAAATGAAAATTCAATTCGAGCCGATCTTATCTTGATGTCTTCTACTTAAGGATCTTCATCCGAAAACTAATCATCATTTCATAGCCACTTCGTTGTTCGTTAATTCTCCGGCAGCGCTTGTTTATGGACGACAGAACTAAATTCAATCAGCATCACCTTGTCCGACAAGAACGAAAATAGAACTCACTTGATCACAATTTACTGCCTTTTTCGGCCGATACTCATCGGACAGTAATTTTTTTTTTAGTTGAGGATTTTTTAAAAACAGTTTAATTAGAATCTTACAAATAAACTTTCTTTAGCATAACCTTTCCTGTTTCTTATCAAAGAAGTAGCCATGTATATTCAATAAAAATACGATTATAAAATTTAAAGTATTCTCTTTTTAGGTTTATTAACAATTATAACTAATTATGGTTTTTTTAAATAAAAAAAAAATATATATATATCTGTTCCGTAGGTTGTCGTTTCGAGTAAATACTCGTTAGTATTTCCCGTTTTAGCGATAACTTCTTGAATAATTAACAAATAATTTCATTTCTGTATTTGAGAGTCCGTGGCTTAATAAAGATATTATCCGTCTAGTATTATTTCATATTGATGTGGAAATGGTTCTCTATAGATGTAAAAGCTATAAAGAAATTGTTGTGGTTTACGGTCAATAAAATAAAAAAAAACTGTACCACTACAACCCGTGAACGGGTCTGGGGTTCAGTACATGGTAGAGACTGTACTGTTTCATGGACAAAGGCTCTGCAAGGAGGTGACATGTCCTAGGTCACGCTCAACCGCCAAATTTGTCCCCCTTATTTTGGGTACGCTATTTTTATAACATTTTATAGAGGCTGGGTGAACCCCAGGAGGGTCCTAGATCCTATATGATCCATCTCCCGCTGCATACAGGCTCTTCGGTCAATACAAATTCAATTAAATAATTATGAGTTAGTAATAAACCTATTTCTCAGAAATATTTTAACTTTAAGTTAATAAGATATTCGCTCAGCAGATTGTCGCTTCGAGTTGAGTTACAACAAGTTTTTACTTTTTATTCGTTTCATTTTTAACATTTTTCATACATACTTGTTCTCGTGAGCTTATTATGGAAAAGTGAGTGCGATTATGGGTAAAGAGTAGATTTCAGTAATTATTTCATCACGAAATAAAATTTTCAACTACAATTTCGAAGTATGTAGATGATATGTATTTGTTGAAACGTCAATTTCTATTAAAAGGGAAACGAATAAAAGGTTGTGAGTCAACTCGAAGCGTCAACGTGCGGAAAAATTTATTTACTTTTTCATTTTAAATCGAGACGGACCGTAACGGAGACAACAAACTTCCTGAAAAATTAATAAAACAAGTAACTGCAAAAAAGTTATGAGAAAGACTTTTTGTCAAGGATTTTGTCCAAGTTCATTTTTATAATATTACTGATTAAACCGAATGACGTCCTGTTGAGAAGTGTAAAAATTATTAATATAATACATTTATTTTATTTACAATTGATATAATAAACGTGCAATTTTTAAATATATTGTAATAATTTGGACCATAACGAAAATATATGAACAAAATAAAATAAGACAGCTTTACTACTGTTCAAACGTTTAGATAAATTAATTAATAAAGCGCTATTTATAGGATTGAAGTGTAAATCTAACCCCACTTGAACAAACTCAAAAAATTTCATCAAAATCGTTTCAACCCTTTGGGAAGAGTTCAGTGACTTACACCCGAACAGAGAAATTCTAGATATAAAAATGGCGAATCATTCAAATTTGGCTTGTCTAATAGCAATTCATGTAATTTGAATTTAGTTTCTTATTAGTATTGTAGTATTTAGATACTTAATTATATTGATTTAAATTTATCTCATATGGATTCATACTAGCATATATACTCCTTGAAAAGAAAAGTGGCTAAAATGGCATATCTGATATTTCTTTTCCTATTTTTAAAATTTTTTTTAAATATTCATAAACTTTAATAAAGTAATTTTATGAACTTCAAATAGTAATAGTGACATAACTTAAAATCCAATAAGTTTCAACCTTTTTTTTCTAATCGTTAATAGAATAATTTAAATACTATCATAACATTATGAATGAGTTGCTTTACCAATGCCCAAATTTTTATATTTTTCATTCACATGTAACTTTCATATTTCTCTATTGAAAAGATAAGTTTTAGAGTTATGACATTGTTCTTTTGAGGAAGGGATGTGTGCAGTAGTTCTTTTAAAAACTTAAATAATAACAAAAAATTAATTGTTTAAATAATAAACATAATAGAATTATTATGACAAGTTATTTAAAGCCAAAAAAATTAACGAAGGAAGTCTTAAACGCCAATTGAAAAAAAAAATTGGAAATAGAAGTTGTATTAACTAAATCAAACAAATATATTAATCTTCTAAGTTGCTGACTATAATTTGGTTATTAATATTAATTATTTAATTTATGGATCTTATATTGTTAGTCGTTATTTTTATAGCTATAAAAGGTATTTTCATAACTATAACAGGAGTTATATATATAACCAAACTGTTGTGGAAAATGGTCTTATAATAAAGAAGCGACATCCTTTGAGCAGTGACCGTTAAATTGGAAACACCTTTATAACCTCATCTTAATCCCATCCGACCGAATCAACGCTGTATCAACTCAAGTCGTCTCAGATCTCTCTCATTGGTTTATTTCGTCTTCTTAACCCAAAAACTTTTCCAAATTAACTTCATACTTTTGTAGATATAAATCGAATTGTATCTTACTTATAATAAATCACCTCCCTGTATAACCGTTGTCCAAGAAATAGTATAGTCTCTACAACGTATTGAACCTATGACCCTCCATGGGGTGGTACAGATTTTTTTTTGATAAATCTTACTAATAATCCACATTATTAATAGTAATAATAATAAATGACAAAACTTATGGATACCTAGAAACAAAAATTGACAGTCTGCGCGAACAGGGTGAGGAGATATACTGAGTCTGCTGAAAGGAGAAAACAAAACGAAACTTTCACAAAGATGGAAAAACTTTTTTATAGACAATTGTCCCCCCAAAAACTTGAGGCAAGCAACAGTTACCCAAGCAATGAGCATGAGTTATTCGAGAATTATGGTAATGATTATATGTATATATATGGGAGAGGGGTGGTTCAGTGCAAAATCCGGCCATGGCAGATTTTATTTAGTCTCCTAATAGCCTGGGAGAGATCCAATGGGATCTGGGACAGCCCGGGGCTCACTCAACCCCTATAAAAAGTTTACTCAAACTACAGGAGAATATCTGGCGGTTGAGCGTGCTCAAGGGCATATAGCTTCCTTGCACAGCCGCTGTCCTAGAGACAGTATAGTCTCTACCACGTGCGGAACTCAAGACCGTTCATCGGCTTTAGTTTGTTGTGTGATCTAAAGAGATTAAGATGTTGAAGTAAAGGCAGAGTGTAGGCCTAGCGATATAAACCTCGTTAAGCAGCGCCGATATCTCTTATCTATCGACCAATCGTTTCGTCGGGTATTTGATGTTTGATACCTCCAAACACATCACTTTTTTCAGGCATTTATTTAGGACACATTTATTCAGGCATATACACTTATAAAAACCTTAAATAACTAAATCATGTTTGATTTATTTAAATTTAAAAAAATCATTAAGCTCCTTATTAACACCCGTGGCCCCCGGGGTATTAAAAAAAAGTTATTTTTTCAATAAAGGTATTTGAATGTATCGAGTTAAAAAAATAAAAATTGGGATATTGGTTAAACAAAGCATTCCTATTCTAATGATGGTATTGTAATTATTTTATTAACCATTAAAAACATGTTGGAATTTGAGATATGTCGTTATTTAATTAAAAAGTGAACCAATACAATTGGTACAGAAGGAATGATATATCAAATTACTTCCATCGACTAAATTTTAACAAAAATTGAAATTTTATTAGAAGAAATTAAATGCTGAATGGGAAGGAGGGATGGGAAACATCGGATGGTAGAATAAAGCATAAATGTTGTAAATAATGAAATATTATTGGGAATCTTTGTTCATTAAAGTTTTTTTTTAATTATTAAAAAAACAATAAATCTGAAAGTCTTATGATTATTAAATCATTGACGAAAAAATTTTTTTTGTCAGCACAGTTGATTATAAAATTATTTTAAAACTTCTAAATTTTTTTAACGTTACGTGCAACTACTTTTACAATCCAATAACATAATTTTTTCTAGCTTTAATTTCAAGTACTCTGCCGAATAATTAATGTGGCATTTATTGTCAAAATAAAAATAATTGCAAAATTAATTTTCGGTCGATTCAAACTAAATATAAATTATACGTACGTGGTTTATTGTAGGTTATTAAACATGAGTTTAAGTTATCATCGTTTCGATAATTTTGGTTGCAAATAAACATACGTTTCAAAGAGAAATAAGTGAGCAGATTTAGGTAGATAGATTCATTAATTAATTTTCCTCGTCAAATGGATTTAACGGACGACAACCTCAAGTCAGTAAGCCGATTTATATTCACGATGATACCATATCATACGTATTTATTTAATACATTATTTAATTTAATGTTACTTAAAAATAATTAGTAGAACGTTTGATGAATTTCGTGCAACACAAAGTTTTTAGGGAATTCCTTTTTTCCCAAGGTTAATAAAAAAAAAAAACCTGTACCACTACAACCCATGAAGGGTTTGGTGTTCAGTACATTTTAGAGACTGTACTGTTTCATGGTCACGGGTTCTGCAAGAAGGTGACTTGTCCTAGGTCACGCTCAACCGCTAGATCCCCCCCCCCTTATTTTGGGTACCCTATTTATATAATATTTTATAGAGGCTGGGTGAGCCCCAGGAGGGTCCTAGATCATATACGATCCATCTCCCGCTGCAAACAGACTAAAGAAATGTTATGGCCTGCAGCGGGATTTGAACCAGGATTTTCGGCATGGCAACTCAGTGCTCTACCACTGAGCCACTCCCCTCCTTTCTTTCTTTTCCCAAGGTTTATTCTTCATATATTGGAACATACAATGTATTTCAATCAGTAGAATTTATAATTTAAAGACAAACTTATATTTTTCAGTAAAATAAAAAAGATACAATAACCCATTTATTTTATATTTTTGTTACGTTATTAAAGATATACAATTAAAGTAAATACATTTCAAAAATAATTCAATTTTTTTTTTCCTCCTCAACATTCCGATTGCTTTTTTATCATCTTTGTCTCAACAGGAGTACTGCAGGGATCAATAGTTTTACTTTTGTTATAAAT
Organism: Troilus luridus; assembly: GCA_964056705.1. NCBI lineage: Eukaryota > Metazoa > Arthropoda > Insecta > Hemiptera > Pentatomidae > Troilus > Troilus luridus. The sequence goes on from OZ057415.1 coordinate 67,943,667, forward strand.
CCAGTACATTTAATGGATAACGACTTGTTCCGCAACAACTTTAACCCTATATCTTCAAGCATTTTTTTTGTATAAAGATAAATATGAGTAAAAAGTAATTTACTGTTCATACAATATTCACCGTGGAACACAATTTACCTAACTCGTTTAGGCATTTATTTGAGTTACGTTTAACATTTTTACTGCTAAGGGAGGAATAAATAAACCTTCCGTTATTTACTAAACTGACCTCCTGCAATATTTGTCAGGCACTTGAATGGTTTCAGGACAACTTTTCCTGTGTACAGAGTGTGTACAGAATAACATTCAGGGGAAAACACAAACACAAAAAAAAAGGAGTGAAATATACAGGTTCCTCAGTTTATGGGGTGAATATATTAAGTACTGTAATAATTTCTTTAATAATTAATATTAAATGATTACGATAAATGGAAGGGGACATCACAGAAAAAATTAAACAAACCCGACTAATCGATGAAATGGCCTGAATGAAATACATAAACTGTTAGAGAAATCTGTAATAAAACTATAAATAAGTGATTACTAATAAACAAAAACATGTTTTAGATAATTATCCTGAAAGGAGATAAATTATTTAATCTGTTAACTGCCATTTATGGATCTTACGATCCATCCTAAGGCTCACCCAGTCTTTATAAAGTCTGTACCCTTATCTGGGGTTAAATTTGGCGGTAGAGCGTTATTTCAGATTTAAACAACATTAAGATAAGTTAAACTCAATCCCCGCATAGAGTCTTTTACAATAATCTTGTTTGCTTAGCTGCGATTTTCTCTTTTGTTCTCAAATCTGAATTTACTGCAATCTTAATGTTCGTTTGTTCCATTTAATGTCACTTTATGCTGCTATGGCTGATCGGTTTTCCATATCCATGTTTAAGTAGGATAGTGATCTTTAATGAGGACTCGACACCACACAGTCTCCGGACTGCCATTTTACGTTCATTCCTAAGGAGACCATAACAAAAGAATTTTTGTCCCTTTTAAAAAATCCTAAGGCCGTGCTGTGAACTCGGTTGTACCCCAAAGGTGGCCCTAAATCGTAATTTTGATATGTGAAAGTATCTTTCGAAAAATTGACAAAATTAATATTTCGATTAAACTTAATGCTTATGAAATTATAATTAAGTTTAATTGGTTTTAAAATAACTTGTTTTAAAGTATAAAAGCAAGTAGAAATCCTAAGGTACCTCCAAGGCAGTAGGAAACATCATTCATTTTAACTACGCTTTTAATTTTAACGCCTCCCTGAGACAAATGGGTCTCTGCTTGAGAGAGATAAAAGCAGTGTAATAATGAACACCCAACTTATTTGCTCCGCTTATTATTCTGAATTGTAGTATTTATTTCAACAAACATCTGAAGTTATAAGTGCTGTGATAATTTAATTTAATTAATTCTCTCATAATCATAAAACATTTTTAATAAACTTAATATTCTGAGATGAGACGAGTAATAACGCTTCTTGTTTTTATAACCTTTATTTATTTTTATTATATTACCTTTTTTTTATTATTTAAATTGAATTATATTCTGTATAACACCGATTTTATATGAAGACTTTATATGAAACTCTAGACAAAAGATTATTGGGCTTTCGTCTTTATAATATATACTTATTGCGTTGAGTTGCTGTGCTGGAGATTCCTTGTTCAAATCCAGCTGTGGCAGATGAATTATTTAAATAAATCAGTTAACAGCCACGGGTGGGGCCTTAGGGTTCCGCAGCCCTATTGGAGTGTACCTAGCTTTTATAAAGTGGGTATCGTCCTGGGTCATCTTACCTCCCCTACACAACCGTTGTAGTAGATACAGCAACATCTCTACCATGTTCTGAATACAAAGCGTCCAGGATTAAAACCGGACAACTCTAAATTAAAACAAAAATATCACATTTTTCGGTAGTTTAGTCAAACAATATTTTATGCCGCTGAAACTTGAGGTTCAGACCATAGTAAAACCAGAAGACTTAAGGCGGGAAAGTATCTTGTTAGCCATATGGCTTGACTTAACTAGAGAAAAAGCAAAATCTTGGAGTTAACCGCTGTAAATCCTGAACGCCTCATAGGTATATATTCTCGTCTGCAGTAAACCCAACAGAAGAGTCGCTTATTTTCAAATTACGCATACCCTATACAGTAAGCATATTGTATGTATAGATATAAAGATTTAAAAAAGTAACAGAAAAAAGTGATAAAAATAAATAAATAAATAAGTAAAATATAAATGGACTAAGATGAAGAGTGATAAATTTACATTAAAGTAAACATTTAAAAAACCGAAATAGTTAATCGCTAAAAATATACACTGGGCAAAATTGAATAGGAATATAGCTAATTTTGTCGTGATACTTTACCTAGCATTTATGCTTATATTGTTATTACATTTTTAATATCTCCATTAATATTTAATGTAGTATAAATTGTAATAAATATTAATGCTTTTTATAATAAAAATAATATTAAAATGGTAAGCAAAGTAAATATAACAAAATTAGTGGTATCCCTATTAATTTGTGCGCATTTTATATCGTATTTTTGTTTTTGTTATACAGTAATTTATTTTGGATTTATAATTCATATTGTCAACTATAAGGCACATAGCCACTCACCTGAATGTTTTTTTTTTTACTTCCGATACTTTGCATTTTTATCTACGATATAAATTTTCTTATACATCTTAAAATATGTTCTGTTTAAATAAATAATTGTGATATTAGTCGAATCTAAGATTTAATTTTGCTAAATGCCAGATTTTTCAATATAATTTTTAATAATTTGATTTATTATTATTACAATGAAATGTTATTAGTAACTTATTATTTTTCTTATTTTCTTTTGAAACAATTTTTTACCTGATGCCTGTTGTAAACTTTATTGAAACCTCAAGGTATTGTTAAATCGTTTTCAACCGACCTGTTTTGGAGTTGCAATAAAAATAAATTAAGAACAAAATTAATTCTGAATACCCTCAGAATACTTTTTAACAAAGGTTCGTTCGCCATTGTATTGCCTCTTGGTATTTTCCTGATTTCGCTGTATGAAGATATGGAATAAGAAATCAATTTTGCTGAAGAAAGAAGACTTTATTTGAACCCGAAGAGGGAGCCGAAAAATAGAAAAGGGTCATTGAATAAATTAAATTTAAAAAAAAAAATGCTTCTTGTATTTATTCCCTTGTATTATCCTTTTCTTCGGAAAAGCTTTTAATAAACCGGGATTTCTCGGATCCCCCTTTTTCTTTAGTTCCCTTTTAACTCGTGTAATTAATTTCATTTAATCATAGTTTTATTCTTGATCCCTTGTCTTGTTGATATTTGTTTGTTACAGGAAAAATTCTGAGTAATTATTCCATAATTAAGAATAATTAACTGCCTGCATGTGTGGGTGTATACTGTATAAGCTGTCCTTATAAGCCCAAACAATGATTTCAGGGAAAGTCGAGATCCATTGATTTGACTCATTTTTAAATAGTAACATGGTGTTAACAATAACTATAATTATTGAATAAAATATGTATCCCTCTCTTTTCCACTGGTGTACGTGATTGATCGAATGGAGGGGAATTGTATTAATAAATGAATATCCTTTTATATCAGATAAAATAACATTACATTCATTATATTGTTACGGGCTACTGGGTGTAAAATGGACTAAACTATTACTTAATTCAAGAATCTAATATTTATTAACAAATTAGAAAGAATACAATGAGATTATTTAAAACAGTTAAATTATTAAACTAATATCAATTTACAATAATAATATTCTACTAAATGTTATCTAATTTCTAAGATAATATACAAATAATATAAGATATTGTTTATACTAAGTAACTAAACTATTTATATAAATTTGTACAAATACAATAATATTACACTATAGTTTACAATTACAAATTAACACTTACAGTTCGCTAACTAAAGTCCACCGACCGTAAGACTCTCCAAATATGACAAACTGCCACACAGTTTATTACACTTATTACACGGCCACTAATTGTCACTGTTGCTCACTAAGCACTTATTACAGACTGATACTAATACTAACTAACTCACACACACTGCCACTAGTTAACGACTGCTACTCACTGGCTTATTACTGACTGCTCCGGCCGAAAACAGCTGGCGTCTTTATATAGGTAAGGTAGGTCGGGGTGGGGCATTACTCGGAACAAGATCGAGAACCATCCAGGCCCGATCCCAGTAGGCTCTACGCCATTCTATAATCCCTTCCGCTTAATCCTATTGTTTGCCTAATCCTCCTCAGACAGGGCTGCCAAGGAAGCAGCATTGTCATCGATTGATATTACAAGTATCTACACCTCATCAGATATATGCCACTTTTTAAAATATGGAGTAACACAAGATTGGATCCAGCTTTGGGAAAACACCGAGGAACGAAATAAGCTTAAAGCTGTAAAAAAGGAATTAAAAATATGGAAAAGTTCCAACCGCAGTAACAGAAGGGAAGAGGTAGTTGTAACAAGACTTAGAATAGGCCACACCCGACTTACCCATGGTTACCTTATAACAAAGGACAGTCCACCGAAGTGCACAACATGTAATAACGCACAACTAACAATTAGACACATACTGGAGGACTGCCCCCTCTGGGATAGTTATTTTCAGGAAGCTCAATTACAAAGATTCCTCCCAACTATAGTAGGAGATAATAATAAAAATATAGACACAGCCATAAAGTTTCTAAAAAAATATAACCTTTTTGACAAAATTTAAAAAATGACAAAGGACAAAGGACAAAAAAATAAAGAAATAATATAGATTGAACGACGGACACTGAAGACCCTTGATGTTGAGTGTCCATAAGCAATTCTACCTACCTACCTAATCCTCCTTCCCGCTCTGACCGTAACAATATGTTGATCATGATTACAAAAAATACATGCCTAATTACATAATTCCTCATTTCGTTATGTGTGTGTTATACATCTGAAACGTCTTTCATGAGATCCCACAATATATTGACTTTCTCCCGTTCTGCCTACCGCTGTGAAATCTCTTATTTTTCTGGTACAGACACTGGGAAACCCCGTAAGGATTTCAGTAAATATTCTCTGGCTCATTCTAACATCCATAGAATACTAACAGTGTCATATATAACAATAAACATCTACAGTCGCGGTGAATAAGTGTTTTTGTATAATTTCCTCCAAAATTAGTTTTTTGCACTTAAAGAAGCCCAATCGTGTTATTTTCGCAGTAAATAAGAGGAGAAAGTCATTCATTTACTTCAATAAGGGTTATTGCTTATATTACAACTACATTTCAAGCAAAAAACTACGAGAATTACACAATCCCAGTTCTACCAATACAAGAAACTACGTATCTCTGGACAAAGTTCGACTTTGCCACTTATTTACCAGGGATGTTGATAAGTAAAAAGAAGTTTAGGATTAAATAGTTATTTTTATCTTTTTAAATTTCCTTTTTTTTTTTATTGGCTTCAGGTATGTTTATTCTTCTTGCTTATTCCACGTCAATTTATCATTATCTGTTTTCTGTTTGGAATGTCTGATCCTTTTAACTAACTAGCTACTCGCCTCAACAGTCCCCGCAGAGCCGAGACCCTCCCTGACGAGTCTCCTCCACACCTCTCGCTCCGTCGCCTCTCTCCACCTTCTTACTCTCATGTTTTTCAGATCTTGCTCTACATAATTGATCCACCGTGGGCGTGGTATTCCTCGTTTCCTCTTTCCCCCTGGTCGTCCAAAGAACAGTTTCTTGGGGGTCTGCTTGGCTCCATCCTTTCCACATGACCAAGCAATCTCAGCCATCCCTATTTTATTATATTGACAATGACGGGTTCCTTATATATATTCTGGCGTTCTACATTTTTCCTTATCCGCCATTGTCCATTCTCCTGTATTTGGACAAATATATTTCGTTCCCATTTCCTGATCTCTCTCTCTGCATGATCTGTGAGTGCCCATATCTCACTCCTGTAGGTCACCGTTGGTTCTTGTACAACTATCAGTTCTTTTACAATAATACATTTTTTTCAGCAATTTTTTTAGTGCTCAGGATGTATTTTATTTTCTGTTTTATATGTTTGTTTTTAAAATATTAAATAAAGGTTATTTTGAATGCACGTTATTTGTGTGTTTAAGCCCGTTTATTTTATTATTTGTTTACGAATGCCTTATTATCAGTTTACTATTTAAGCTTCATCATCACTTATTTATTGTTATTGCAGAACCCGTAAAGAGCTGCCAAGACCTGCTCTATCATTTGATGGAGATGGTTAAAGGTAAATCAGAACTACAAGAGTGAGCACTTTAAAAATAAAATAAAAAGGCCTGTTTTTTTAGTTTAAAAAATAATTGTTTAAAAATGAAAGCAAAATTAGTAGAGAATTTTTCCATACGAATTGTGTATTTTTAATAAATTATTAGTGATTATAACCTCATATTTGTATGCATAACCATTTTTAATTACACCTAAATTTTGTTCTTATGCCTAAAAATTGATAAATGCATCTGTTTATTATTTATATTTTAAATATGTATGAAACAGGCCTTTTCATGCCTAACACGAGGTTTTGGGTTCGCATCATCACCCCAATCATTTTTGTACAGAAGCACGGGTTGTAAATTATTTTTTTGCCTATTTTATATTTACAAAAAAAAACTTTTGTATGTCTTTTTTCTCATCTTACAGTTTTAGTCATACCTATTGTATTCAGAAATGTCTCATTGTTGTAAATATTTTTTTAATCATTGTTTGACTTTTTCAATATGTTGTTTGATATTTTTTTACCTTTGCCTTAAAATAATATACATGCTCCTACTTTTTAAAGAATCGATCTTATTTTTATTAGTTTTAAACTTTTTATTATAATTTTTTTGTGAATTTAATGTTAATATCTCTTATGTGTACAAATCTTAACTGTAACTTTATGACAAACACTATTGTGTTCCGGGATCCGTCTGTATTGTTCCAAACGTTACCACAAAATATTTTAATATATCCCCTCTACGGTTTGCTCGAAGTAATTACTTACAAGTATAATTCGTAGGAGTAATTATTTGCATGATAACTAAATAAATAGATCATAAAACTCTATAAGTTATACATAATAATATGTTGAGCATGAGTATAGTATTAAAAAAAAATAACTTAGTCAAAACTAACCCGAGAAAACTAGAAAACGTAGCATAACGTAATTGGGATTGCTCCAGATTCGTAAACGCATGTTTTGGAATATTGTAAATTAAATAGTCGCAGAACGTTTAAGTATGCTTTTATCAATAGTTTTTTTTTAAGTATAATTGCTTAAAAAAATATATTGCGGACAGGATAGGATTATTTAATTAAAAATATTATAAAAATAAAATTGTCAACAAATTTGTACATTTTTATTCTTAAACCATTCTCTTTTTTTTTAAATTTACCTTAAACCAATTATTTCATTTGCATGGGACTTTAGGTGATTTTTTTTTTGGTTTTTACCCTTTTTTTATTTTGTTAATGTTTAATATTAAACAATCATATATAGTTGACAAATGGGGATGTGTTGTTACAAAATCCCGTTTTACTTAAAAAAAGTTTTCTATATTTCATATTTATATTTATAATATTTACGGAGCGGAGTGGCTCAGTGGTAGAGCACTGAGTTGCCATGCCGGAAATCCTGGTTCAAATCCCGCTGCGGGCAATACTTTTATTTAGTCTTTTTGCAGCCGGAGATGGATCGTATATGATCTAGGACCCTCCTGGGGCTCACCCAGCCTCTATAAAATATTATAAAAATAGGGTACCCAAAATAAGGGAGAAAAATCTGGCGGTTGAGCGTGACCTAGGACAAGTCACCTTCTTGAAGATCCGTTGTCCATGAAACTGTACAGTCTCTACCATGTACTGAACCCAAGACCCGTTAACGGGTTGTAGTGGTACAGGTTTTTTGTTTTTTTATTTATAATATTTAATTCTTGATTGGCATGAAGGGATTTTAAAATTTTACCTATATTACTTTGAAACATTTATGTGTGGTATTTTCATGTAACACTTGTCTCTCAGATATTGGATAGGATTATTTTTGTATTATTTATTGCATATTATTCCAATCGGACTTGAGAGTTGATAGAATATTGATTACTTATGTTTCGTATAAATTATTCCATTTAAAAAAATATATATATTTTTGTTATTTATTCATTCAGTCCCTTTTAGCCAATGTTTTCTATGATTGAGATAGGTTTAGGATTTGACTCATGAGCTTGGAATAACAAATATTGACTACGATTGTTTCGTATTAATTATTCAATTTTTCTTTAACCTGTACCAATGATGAGTCTTGTGTTCGTTACGTGGTAGAGACTGTAGTTTTTCTAGAAAACAGTTGAGCAGGGTCGTTATTTCTCCTAGATCACCCTCAAATACAAGTTTTCCACTCCATTAATGGGAATATTTGGCAGTTAAAAGATGATCTGTGAGCCCCGGGAAGTTTTTAAGATCACACAAAGCCCCTCTCCGGCAACATATTAAATAAATTATCTGCAACAACCGAATTCGAACATGCGACCTTCGGGACGTCAATTTAATGTTCTTTCAATTTTTTTTTTTACATAGTCCCTGTTGGACCAATGTTAGTTGCGATGTATGCAGCTAAGCCATTGAGATAACACTAGAACGTTGCTTGATAAATGAAGCCTTGATAGCGTTGCGTGTGTTACATTGGAACTCTTCATCAAGCCATCGTTTTGCCCCAACACTGAAATTCAGCTTATCGCTGTGTAACAGTTTGCCCTACCTTACACGGCACAATATTATGAGAGTAAACAGAGATCGTATATATACCCAACTAATTGGAAAACTATGATGGATATGAGCTGAATTTAAACGCGAACGGATTGGATAGAACTGGTTGATATATCAACACCAGCATTTTAAAATAGCCGTCAGGGATGTGGGAGCTTTTATATGTTACATACTAATAATGCTGGATAATTATATTCCAAACTTTATTATTACGTAACAACAAGTTAATATGATCATTTATACTTAAGGACCAGGATAAAGTCAAGTAAAGAAACTATCCAGTGCTAGTACTCTACTAACAAAGTCAACTTTGAAGGTCATCTTCTTTTCAGAAACTTCAGAGGATTATCGGGAATTGAGGTGGTAGCTAGGTTTGAAGCTAGTGGGTTTGAGTGGAAATAAAGTTTGTCTTGAAAGGATTAATATTGTGTTCGGGTCAAAACAGTAACAAATGGGACATTGACGTCATTATGGATGACTTTATTCGTAACAAAGTAAAAAGTTTTAAGCATTTTATGAGAGTTTTTGGATTGTAAGGATTGGATACGAGAGGAATTTGATGGCTAGTAGAACCCCATAGCTCTTCTCCATATGTACAAACAGGTCTTTTAATAGTGTCATTTACGTGAATCTTTCGTAATTAATTGGGAGCTTAGAGCGTTTGTCTTGAAAGAGCGAACAAGACATTTAGCAGACCTTTTCTTTTCTCACATTTTCTAAAGGGATTTTTATGAAAGGTACACATATATCTCCGATAAGAATGTCTACCAATACTGAATTAATAGATAAATAATACATTAAATTCCGTATATAAATATTATTATTTAATCAATATTATACATTAGTGTTTTGCTTTGTACATGATTTAGAATTCTAACCGACCGAGACTGTATACCCATTTCAGCGTATCAATCGATTAGTCCCGTACATTGTTGCATTTATCAGTTCATTTCCTCTCAGGCTGTTAAAAGCTGTACATTGAAGCTTTTACAATAATTATTGTTGTAAATTATTTATCCCATACGGGTTTGAATTTATGAATTTGTAATTTTTTAACATCTATCGAAAGTTTAAATAAAATCATATTACAATTATTTTTTTTGTTTAGCGGTATTAATGCTTATTATTTGTAAAAAAAAGTTTATTTATAAATTATTTTGTTAACATCTTAGCTTCAGTGCTATTCCCGGATGCTTTAACTCCTTTAAAAAAATATTATATCATTTTACTGAATTGTACAACTGTAATATGTACATCTAGTACAATGGCTAAATGAATAAATAAATACTTGAAAGGACATGTAGAGGCACTACCCACTGGCAGCACTCTAATAACGTTTCTATAATAGACGGTCCCGTGGCCATCTTCTCTTCAGACGCCTAGGAGGATTGTCCGGGATGGAATTGGATGCAAGGATGGAAACTAGTGGGTTTGGATGGGCCTGGAGTTTATTATGGAATAATAGGTATCTGGAATGGGCTAAATAGGTAACATATGAAACGATAAGGTCATTATGGATGGTTTTATTTGTTACAAAATAAGGAGCGTTTAGGTTTTTTCGAAGGATTTTGGATTGCAAGGATTGAATACGAGAGGAATTAGATGGTTTGTGGAGCCACACTTTAAAATTTATAATGTATTTTACATGTTACATGATTTTTTTGTAAAATAATTTATTTTTAAAATATTTCCAATATATAGTATTTCATAGGGAGCTGGGTTGTTCAGTTTGTAGAGGGTTCCTGGATCAAATATACCTGTGACAGATAAATTATTTATTTTCTTAAGAGCCAAGTATGGACCCTGTCAGATCTGCAACCTCTCTTAGTGATCTATCAGCCTCTTTTAATTGTATACACTAAATTAGGGGAAAGCCTAGCGGTTGAGAAAGATTATGACAAAATCACCTCCCTACACAATCGTTGTCATAAAAACAGTCCTGTCCCTACCACGTACTGAACCCAAGACTCTAAGTGGGTCGTGGTGGTAAAGGTATGTTTTTGTTATTTCATATGTTTTATATAAAAAAAGTCCTAGCACAACCCATGAAGGATTCAATACATTGCAGAGCACTGTTTCTTGATCCACTTTGTTTTTCTCTCCAATCAAGGTTACTTTTTATAGAGGTTGGATAACCCTTGGATGAGGGAGTCTGCAGATCCCACAAAGTCAATCCACGACGGTTAACAGAATAAATTATCTACCTCAAACATCTTCAAACTATGCAGCTGAGCAACTGAGCTATACATGCTCCCCATTAATTTTTATAAAACATTTTTTTTTTCGTTTTGTATCCTCGATCTTTAATTCTTCTCCATTAGGCATTCTCATTCTGTTAGCATCCTTTCTTCCATGAGTTTTATAAAACCATATATATAATCCTAACGGTGTACGCTTGTAATATATACATTGCACACGTTACTTCAATGGATGCACAAATAATGGATCAATGAGGTTTATAAATACGCTGCTGCATAATTAATCGCATCTTCCTTTCTGCAGTAAGCAGACTGCGAGAGCACTGGGATGAGGCGAACAGCAAGGTCCTGCAGCGGAAGACGGAGCTGGACGCCATGTTGGCAGACTCGGAGAGGTACGAGGCGAAGAGGGCGGAAGTAGACGCTTGGCTGTCGAGGATGGAACTCAGGTTCGCCAGGATGCCGCCGGTTGGCAACACTGCTGATGTCCTCGAGGCCCAGATGAGGGAGCAGAAGGTAAGTCGAAATCAATAATTCTTATTCCTTTCGTATTTATCTACATTTCGTATTTATAATACTATTTATTATTTATAAATCATTCACTGGTTCAATTATAAGATATTCGTAAGGTAACACTTATTGGAAAGAAATATCCAATAAGTGATCAATATCTGAAATAAAATAATTCAAGATGTTTTATAACTAATTAGACCATAATAGGTAGATAATAATTGAACATGTAAACTAAAACTTATATAAATGGGCGACCTGTGGTCTAGTGGTTAGCGTAACAACTTACTTAGCCTAAGATTGCGGGTTCGTAGAGCGGCTTATGGCCCTAGTATTTATTAATGAGAGTAAAAGGCCCTTTATTATGCCGTCCTTCGGAAGGGACGTAAAACGGGGTGGACTCTGCACGAGATACTCGTTAAAAATCCCTATCCTAATTAAACCTGGATAAGCAAAATTTAGAGCTCCCACTGTAGCCTCGTCCAATTAGCCATAGTAGCATAAAAGTCACGTTAAATAAACAAACATACAAATAAATAAATATCACTGGCTCGTATCATATGAAATGCCCGTGTTTATTATTTCTAAAATTCAAATTTGAATTAGTGGACTTATGTTGCTCACCATGTTTATGTATACAGATTGTAATGAGCTGCCATTAATCTTGTTTCTTTTTTTTTTTAATAATTACTATCACTATAGTGAAATGAACACTGTTTAGTTATAAGCTGGACACTCTCCAGCTCAAGCTGCAAGAAACATCACCACACGTATTCGGGCTTCACATCCACAACCTACTGGAGGTATATTGGCATAATGCAAGAAAAACTTATCAAAAAACTACCTGCATTGTTTAATCTGAAGTGACATAAACTCAATGACAACGCCAGACCTCATGTTTTACCACAGATATTAGAAAACTAAAGGAGTTGGCTTACTAAGTCCTCTCACAAGCACCGTATTCGTCAGGCACAGATTTCCACCAGATCAGAGATTTGGACAACTTCCTAACCGGAATTTTTTTGAAAATGATTTTCAAGTAAAAAGCGGCTTTTCGGACTTTATTTCATCACTAAACCATGAATTTTTCTGTTTTAGGATTGAGAATTTGATAACACGTTGGGGGTAAATTTGTAGAAAATACTAATAGCAAACTTATTAGAGCCATGAGAGCGAAAAGAAATACGCAATGTGGCATTTTTTCAACTAGATAACTATAATAAAAAGAAAAAAATCATATTGTTCTGAATTTTTTTATATTCATTCCTTGAAGAGCCAAAAATTAATTCGGACCAATTCACCTAAAAGGAAAATTAAGGACGGTTAATAGATTGCAACTAAAAAAAAAATTGATGATTCGACTTAGCATGATGCTTTATATCATATTAGTCTTGACTTGAAAGCATATTCCTCTTTAACATTATAGGGTAAATAGGCTCCAAGACTCGTGGTCTTTATTATAGTAATAATAAAATGGGATCGTTATAGGAAATCGTTAAGAGGTAAGATTATCGCCTACAAAAGTAGATGTCGTTTGACGACTAGGTGTTATAGTTCTGGGTATATGTACATAGCAATTCACTCCTATATATTGCAAAGTTTGTTGTATATAAGAGATATCTTCACTATTCTTGCTCGTTCTTGGCTCGTCTTTTACACTTAGAATAAAATAAATCGGTTACTTGTTATCCATGTATTCTTTTTATTTATTCATCATTATCCATTTATATTATTTATTTATTATGTACTAGCTGCCCCACCAGACGTTGTTCTGCCCTAAAACAAAGGGCTTCCAAATTTTCTACAACCATTTGAATGGCAACTTCATGGATTGTTGCTGCATTGGAACATCTCGCATGTTTTCTTACAGGAGTTTTATCAGTTCTGATTACTATTTTATGATTACCAGATGACATAAGATCCAGCTTAGTTTTAAACAATAAAATCAATTTTGTCGATGAAACAAAGTTTGTAATTGTTCTACAATAGAACTCCTCACTAAACTGTTATTTGCACAACGCTTATCAATTTCTTCTGGTGTATTGCCCATTTATTCCATTTGCAGGAATTTATAGTCGCCATCTGTCAGCGGCAACAGGGAGCCTGCTTTATGATATATTTGGCCTTGTATCAGAAATTTTAACAGAAAAGTTTTATTTTTACACAAAAACTTATATTATTTTATTATATGATGGGGACTGGACCCTAATAAACTTTCACTAACAACTAACGCGCCTTTGTTTTGCTTTGATTGAGGTCAAATGTTTGACACCTGAGAACAGAGCGATTTGTATGGGAAAAGAAAATTGATGTTTTTATTATTTCCCTCGTCATTTTTACGGGGTTTCTCTCCATAAGAACGTTCTTTGCACCTTAAAAAAAAATATGAAAAAAAAATTAGCCGAATTGGTCGAGCCGTTCTCGAGTTTTGCGGTTAGCAAGGAAATGGCATTTCATTTTTATTATTATGCATTAGGGAGGTACCTACTCTCCACTTAACGGCGGACCAAACCCTTATTTTTGGAAAATTTTACAACTATTCATTGAATTTTACAACAGTAGCTACTTAACGTCTTAATGCAAATACCATGATATTATTCTAGAAATTGAAGTTAAGTTTATTTCTCATTTTTTATCTGCTTAACCTTTTACAATATGAGTACCCACTTTTTATTGTTTTGAAACACTTGTATTGAATAAAATTCCACTGAATAAACATTAAATTGAATAAAATAAGTATTTCATTTTATTTTAGGTTTGCTTAACAGGCTTTAAATAATTTATAGTTTATAAGAAATAGCAGTTTTGAAACCGAAGTGTTGGAATATGATGTAGCTTGTTTTATGTCTTTAATCGATGCAATACATTTTTTCATTTTAATTCAAATACAGTGTCATACTTTGTATAAATGGTTTATAGAATTCTGGAACAGTGGCTTTGCGATTGGCCAATTTGTAATAAAATTATAATTTAACCGATGGATCACATCTTACCAAACAAAAAGCCTCGATCCTCGATCCGTTGCTTGGCAACTCTTTTTATAAAGTACATTACAACAATTTTTTTTATAATTGAACGATATATTTCACTTTGAGTCTGCTTCTATATTTGTTCGTCTATACGAAATTTTTAATCCATAACCATTGCATAACTTGCTTATATTCCATTGACCTAATGACCATGGATCCATACCAAATTAATGTTATAAAACCTACTCTTTCTTCATTTACTTTATTTCGAATATGTTGTTTTAATTCGTATTTTATGTTTTAAAAAATATAATAATAATTGCCGTTTTGAATAGGAATCACCGCATATGTTATTCGGCCTATCCTGTTCCGACAGAGAGACTGCTTAAAGGCAATGGATAGAATCAATTAACACAAAGCTCTAATTGGAGAGGGCGGTATCCAATCAGCACTTCACTAATATACTATTATCGTTACTATTACTACTACCACTCCTACTACAAGAGCTCGTGGCTAAGCTCAGCTCAGCTCAGCACAGCTCAGCTCTATGTCAATGAGGAGGCCGAGCTGAAAGGGTACTTGGTTAACTAATTAATGGATGGGATGAGATTGAGTTAATATATATTGGAAATCCCCCTCCCCCACTATTAAACATGCCTAAAATTAATTTATTACTAATTTTTTTTTACTAATAAACCACTACGAACAACCTTCGTTTCCTTCTTTTTCATTTAACATCATTTGCTACCTTTGTTCTTGCTTTCTTTCTTCTCTCTTAATCGCTCCTGTTTTACTTTTTGGCCGTTCTTGAAAGCCTTGAGCATTTCTTCAAAGTCATCCGGTAAGATGGGTATTACCATTCTTTATATTTAAGTTACAGAGGAGATAGTTGACTGGAAGATCTGAGTAAGGAAGGAAATAGTTGGGAGTGCAGTCAAATTAAACAGTAAATAATTGGGTACTTATTTTTTATTTGTGCCTAAGTTTCGACCTACTTTGTAGCTCATCTTCAGGGCTAAGAAAGAAAACAGACAAAACTATAAAAATACATTACAGTACTAAGAATATAATAATATAAAAATATATGTAGAATAATAGAAAATTAGAACAAAAAAGTGAGGGATCTATATGAATAAAAATATTACAGAGTAAATGTACAGAAAAGTGATGATGTAAAAATTACAAAGATAAACGAAGGAGTGAAACAGAAAGTTTACAAAAAGAAAAAGTATAAACATTAAAGGTGAGATATAGAGGTGAGATGTAAAATTATACACAAAAATAATTGTGGGAATAAGAAAATTGGTGTCTCCGTTAAGGTCCGGCCGCAATTAACTATAAAATGAAATGGGATCAGATAAGTGAAAAGATTTGTCCCCAGCTGGTATCAACTCTGGCAGCTTAGTTGGTAGATTCCTGTCACGGTAAGACAGAAGACCCGGGTTCGAATCCCGGCCAGGGTATATCTTTTCTCTTCAAAATAAAAATAAAATGAAATATTCCATGTTCCCTAGATTTTTTTTAGATTTTAGAGAGAAATAATTTTTAGAAAATCGTGTAAAGTATGTTCTGAACAGTTGCCTCGCCATTTCACTTTGTATTTTTAGTTGGTGTTTTCATTTAATTAACAAATGGGAGCTCGACAAGGGAGTGTCCATTTGACTGGTGGTTTTTCCTGCGAGTGCTGACCATTTTCAGATTGAATTGGATGGCATCAAAGGAAATTAAAACAGCTACGTAGTTATAATACAATGGAGGAGGCTTTGTAGGCGTTCACGTATTCAAACAGTCTGTGTTAAATGAGTAATTATGAAGTTGCTCTTCCACTATGAAGATGCCACTGAAGTGATAAAGGAATGTAGACATCGGAAAAAGTTAATAAATCATCTTTAGTTGGGCACATCCAATACTTCAATAAAACATTTAATTTATATCTAATGAAGGATCTCTACCCAGATAGGAAAGAGCTATAGTTTATTGTATCATACTGATAAGTGGGAACTCTCAGTTCTTTAAACTTCTTTTTGGCTACGTTTCGAGACTATCTTGGTCTCATTATGCCCTAACAGTGAAAAAATTAGCTTTTAGTGAATAGATTAAACACACTAGTCTTATAAATTATTACAAATTAAAATATAAAAATAAATATAAATTGACATATGTAAGATGTTAATACATAAGTGGTTGAGTGGTACAAATTGATGGAGAAGTACCGTTTATACATATACATATACACACAATTATGTAATTCTTTCTTGGTAGGCCGAAACGTTGGCACAATTAAAAAATAAGTTCTTCTCATTTCGTGTTATCTTTGACTACATCCCCTGACCAATTCAATCCATCATCAGAATTATACAGTCAACTATGTTCCTCTCAAAGATAGTTTTACATCAGAGACAATATCTTTACTATTTGTTGTATGGCGTTCATGATTTCAAAAATTCTATTTCCGAAATTGTCTCTTCGTTTTATGTAGGTTTTTAAGTCTCAAACTCCTTATATGGAGTTCCCACAATCTTGATTATTTCCTTTCTTGCCTACAACTGACTCTTTTTCGACCTTTTCAGTGTAATGCCCCAGGGAGACCCAATGAGGGATTTCTCCAACTGCTGTATAACATTTATAACAGTGACATATAAAAAATTAAATTAATATTTAAACATTAATAACTTTTAGGTATGATGATATCATTACCGATATAGGAGAATTCAATCTTCCCCTCAACTTCTAACTAAGATAGCTGTTGAACTAAATGTGTTCAACTACCTTGGACATTTTTCCAGTCTCATGGAGTTGAAGAGTGCTCTGGAGCTGGACAACACGTTCTATTGGAACTGTAAATTGGCCGAGACAGGAGATCCATTTCCACATCATTAACCTTTCCTCTGTGGGACGTGTTTCGGTTGGATAGCGTCCTAGTCCTTCACGAGCTAGTCTGTGTTGTTCTAACCATCCTTTGGAAAATATATTAATTTTGTTAAATACTTTGCTTTAATATATTTCTTATCAATACTCGTTCATTTTCTAATTTATCTAATGGCTATCTAAAACTAACACCTGTTCATAAATATTTATTGAAAAGAAACTTTTATTTGTAATTTTTTTTCTCTCTTTTACTTTAATGGGAACTCAGTGGTGGAGCGCTGAGTTGCCGTGAGGAACGTCCCGGGTTAAAATCTGGCTGTGGTATATAATTTATTTAATTTTTAAACAGCTTAGGTTAGATCATGTGGGATATGGAGACCCTCCTTGTGTTCATTAAGCTTCTTTAAAGTAAATACCCTTAATTGGAGGGAAACCCCAGTATAAATATATATTTTCTGTATGTATGTATATTAGTTCCCTATTAGGTTTCGTTCATAGAGTCCATGAATTCATGGTTGTTCATCCAAGCTATCCAGCTCACTTTACAAAGAGTCCATTTTAAGATCCATAGGGTTGCATGACCTACCCTTTTTGAGTAATGAAAGCTTTCCCCAGCTCTTAAGCTACCGTAATAACTTGGTTGTACTGTTAGAGGTAATGCTTATTTGCACCACCCATGTAATTATACAACGTAATTCTACTAATACATTTTCATGTTATTCTTGGACTCATTATATTACAGTCATTTGTGTTGAGTTCTAAATTGAGTTTTTTACTATTAATAATGTAACTCCACTTAAAGAAAGGAGTCCGTCATATATGTTTTATGTCTCACTCCTCTAGGATCAATAAATCCCCATTTATTTGTCAGGATGATTTAAATTTAAATTTTTTTTTTTACAGAAACAAATATCAGTGTTACTAATTAAAAGGTGTTTAACATTCGTCTTAAGTCAGAATTGACTTTCATCATTAGGTACTTATATGGTACCAGCTTCGTGGTAAGGGTAGTTAAAGTACTGTCAAGATATGGCAGGTTAAGTAATTTTCCCTTACGATCTTGTCTATGTATTTCCCATCATTTCTTCCCTTAAGTTTAATTTTAACATAACCTAACCGATGGGTACTTATTTTGTTTTTAGAATCTGCCATAATTTCCTATTCCTATACATATAATGAAGGTTTTCGTAGCCTTTTCATATAAAAATAAATTGTACATGTGAAAATGAATCATATTGAACTACTCATTACTGACTATGTTAGTCATTATCAAATAAGCTGTCACTTTGTTTTACTGAGGTATATTTTCAAGCCATATTTTTTCTAACCATTCCAATTTGTTTGTTCTTTTATTTAACGTCAATTTATGCTGCTATGGATAATGGAACAATGCTAGTTGAAGCTCTAAGTTTTGCCTACCTAGGTTTAATTATAATTGGGATTTTTAAGGAGGACCTGACATCGTACATTACGTGACGCCCGTTTAACGTCACTTCCGAAGGACGGCATAACCAAGGATTTTTTACTCCCTTTAAAAATACAAGGCCTACCTGCCAGGCTACGAGCCTTGGGCTTAGTAGGTTCTTATGCTAGCCACTAGATCACAGGTCCCCCACCAATCCAATTTTTCAGATTACAAAACGTACAAATTACGTAACGTGACCTCACTTGAAGGGACTTTAACTAATTCTACCACAAAGATGGCAACCTGCGGAATAAGTACCGATTATTTATTTTATTAATTTTTTCAAATTTTATTTTAAAACTATAAACTGGAATAATTGTTTGCCGTTATTTAATGTTGTATAAATTTTCTGATCCCTCTGAGAAAACCAATAGGGTTTTTAATGGTTTTCGGTTGACCATAAATCAAGATAATTAAATTCATCAAAGTAATGATTTTCTCGTAGAGATCTTTCTAAGCTCTAACATTGGTCCAGTGATCACGTAACGGTTCATGTAGAAATCGGAATCACCCAACTTGTACAAACTCCAGACACTACAAGAGTCTCCCCATACCACTCCATACAAAGTGGAAAAGTCCTTGATATAGGGAAACATCAGAACTAAAAGGGGAAAAGAAGTTGGAGAGGAAAAGAGGATGTCCTCTTTCCCCAAGATTGCTGATAAAACTAAAACTATATAATTTGTTTTATACTTTATACAACTGTTCCACTTCTGAACAAATAAAATTACGGTAATTATTCCGCAGGTTGTCGCTTCGAGTTGAGTGACTACAAGTTTTAACTTTTTATTAGTTTCCCTTCTAATATTTTCCGAAACAAATTTTCTATGTCATATCATTTATCAACGGTTTCGCCATTAGCTCCTTTATTCATTTCAAAAAAACATCTGCAACTTCTCATTACAATTTAGTTCATCGTTTTTGGCGATTGGTGGCGTCTCTGACTATTCTGCATTTTCTTGGTCAGGATTGTCCGAAATTTCATTGTCACCTGGCGTTTTAGATTTTTCAAGGATTTCTTCATCACTCAGTACTCCTGCTGTTATAATTTCGTTATCCACGTATACATACTGTTCAAATGTTGGAAGCCTCTCATAGGTATCTCCTAACACTTTTTTCCCAATCCTGTAGCTGAAGTCCGAGGGTATCTGTTTCCTATTCTACTTGCACATCATTATCAGCCGTGTTTTGAAGAGAATAAATTAAGCTTTCGTAAAGTGGAGTAATACTTTAGGTACCAATCAAAACAAAAGAGGTACTTATAGAGGTAAATACAAAAACTGTCCCATTTACAGAGGTAATTTCCACAAATATTGGTTCCACATATACAGGGGAAA
Organism: Troilus luridus; assembly: GCA_964056705.1. Classification (NCBI taxonomy): domain Eukaryota; kingdom Metazoa; phylum Arthropoda; class Insecta; order Hemiptera; family Pentatomidae; genus Troilus; species Troilus luridus. The sequence goes on from OZ057415.1 coordinate 67,963,811, forward strand.
ACATTCCAGTTAAGAGTTTTTTTAAGGGAAAACTGATGGGGCAACAAGTTTTATACGATGTATAGAGGTATTCATCTTATGCAGGTACCACTTATCCAGGCTCGACTGTATAAGGCCGCGTTGCCACTAAGGCCATATAAGATGAGCGATACATCAGGAGGAATACATCGCGACGCTTTATTGCTATGAAGTTCGTTAGCAGCATCCGGCGCTACATTTTTTCAAAATTTTTACCGTTTCAGTTACAAAAATGAACTCAAGTAAGGAAGACGGTGTAGTATTGGTTCATAAATATTATGGGAAGAAAAAGAAAATACTGGGTACATCAAGAAAAATAAAAGTAATGGAAAAGACAATGGAATAGTTAAAGATACACCCATGAACTTTCGCTATATTAATGAAAGTCAGAATCTTATAATTAAAGTAAATAATTATCTTATCTTCTTACCGAAGCTCGAAATATAGGACGATACTAATCGCCGAGGAAACTGACAAGTAGTTCTTCAAGAGATATATCACTTGGAATATGTTGCGAAATCGCGCGGGTACAAACCTTTTTTATCGTATCCATTCAGATTTTATGAAACTGACTGTGCGTCTCGCGTATTGTATATCGCTTACGAGATATCGCTGATATTGTATCGCCTTAGTGTTATCGCAGACTAATAGTTTAACTATTTATCGTATTCTATGTATATGTTTTAATGAATCATGTTTACTTCATATTTTATTAAAACGGTGGAATACCCCTCTTAGGCTACACCTACATTGGATCCGATTCGGTGCGACGTGATTCTATCACATATGATGCTGGGGTGTATACATAATACATATTTTACAACAAATTATAGTAAAATATAAATGTATTAAAAATAATTAATAAATAACCTTAATTTTATAATTTTAAAGAACCAAATGTTAAAACTCTCGATATATTTCAGTCATTTGGTTTGCTAGCGACGTCTCATCGTATCACACCGGATCCAATGTAGGTGTAGCCTTACGCATAGGTGCGACCAAACTCCCCCACCCTGTTTCTAGAATACTCATTAAATACAATCCATTTACTTTTTAATCTTCATTCTGAGCGTTAAATGAGTCAACTCCAAACACGTTATTAAAGATCAAATGCTTATTTTAATTATATGTATATATTATACATCGGAAACTTTTTTTTATAAAGTAGAGTGATGATTTTACAAAATGTTGTTACATAAGAATTTACAATTTCAGTTTTAACGACTACAACCTAGCTAGTAGTGTTTTAAACTTATGTTGATAATATTAGTAATGAGTTCAAATACAATTAATGATTTGTGTCTACTATTAAGTTTGTAGGCAATTATCTATTGATTGCAGTTCTTCATACTTCACATTCTAAAAATAAAGTATACTTTTATGAGACATATTATTGAAAAATATTAAGAATCCTTAATAATTATTAGTTAGTTATTGATAATTTAACACTTTATCGATAATGCAGTTTAAAATTGCAGTTGATTAATCGCCTCCAAATCGATGACGTATAACAAAAGTGGTTTATAATTCTTAGTGTATTTAGTGATGGTTTTCATTTAAAGTAATAAATAATCAAATGTTTAATTAAATTAACAAAAGTTTTATGAATAATTATTATTTGGCGGGTTCTTAAGTGAAGCATGGCCTTTTTGATCGCCATGCATAAAAATATATGTAAAGTGCTGCGATCTGTAGGATTTTTTAGTACCTACTAGTTTCTAGTCCAGAAAGATCTCTGTTATCGTTTTCAAGTAATTAATATCATTTAGCGTTTAATTTACCATCATATTTTTTATGTTGATTGTTAAAAACCCTTTAACAAATCTTTAAATTTAATACAAAGTCGGTAAATTTAACTCAATAGTTTTCAGACCACACTACAGGTGGCCATTTTTTTTTATTTGTAATTTTCTGTTAAAATTTAGCTATTTCATAATTCTGTTTCAGTTATTTCTATTGTACATTATTTATTTTAACTTTTTGGATACTCCGAAGACGTTACTATAACTAATAATAATACTTTACTTTAAATATATAGATTTCAGTTAGTATCTTAATTTTTAAATATATTTCTATTCCAAATGATTGATTGGTTTTACATTATGCACAGAATATTAGTACATTAGAATATGATGTAATATTCTAATATTGCAATCACAGTATTTTCCTTTGGAAAACAAAAATAGTATATCTTTATTGATTATATTGACATGCTAACTACGAAAAGTAAATCCATTGAATTGCGATTAGTGTTGTTTAACAATCTTAAATCACATTAAATTTTGTATACTCAAAAATATATTGATTTGTACTGGTTAAAAATGTTTACCCTTTTGATACATACATAATTGTTTATCATTAGTGACAGAGAAGAATGAGTTGTAATTTGATTATGCCTTCTAGTTTACTTATTTCGGCGCTAAAACATCTATTTCGGTAGAAGTTGTGTTGTTTGTTACAACAGAGTATGAATAATTTGCTTAATTTAAATTTGTAGATGCATATTATTAAAGAGGTCTTTTGAAAAATGTTCAACTAAGCGCCTCGAGCCGTATATGATTCTTTGACTTTTTCTACATTTAATGTTGACTGTTATCCATACACATGCAATCTATAAAGAATTGTTAGACTTCCATGTACATGACAATTAAAGTGTGTATTTTAAATATGTGTATTAAGTTTTAACCATAAGTTTAATTACTACTTCAATAGTGACAATATTTTAACAAATTTAAAAAAATTAATTTTATGATTGCATTAATGTTTTATTCTGGTTCATTAGCTTCACAGTGCATTACTTATTTCATTTATTTCTTTATAGTTTATCTTTTTTCTAATAACATATTTTCTGTATTTTTAAAACATGTTTTCTGTATTTAATTTAATAAAAAAGCTATAGCTTACTATAAATACCATATAATACATTATTTGGTTTTAATTATATTTTTTGCATGTCAATGAATAACTACATGGTTTTTCTGTAGTCCTATCTTTAATTGAATTTGATAATTAAATTCTAGGCATTCCATGCTGAATTGCACCAGTACAAACATCACATTGAGCTATTCAGCCAACTAACTCAGAAGTTGATTGCAGTTTACCAACAAGATGATACTAGCAGGGTTAAACGAACTACAGAAGCAATAAATCAGCGATATGATGAATTGAACACCAGGTAATTTATGTGTACATTTAAAATTTTATTTCTGCTAACACAAATAAAATTTGAAATATATATATATATATATATATATATATATATATATATATATATATATATATAAGTCTCAAATATCATTAGCTTCGTAACAATCTAATTTAATCATTACAAAAGATATCAGTGTAATTCTGAATTTTCAAATAGTACTTTTGCAATGTAGATTTATTGTCTCTTAAAAATTGTTTCTCCTGGGCAAATCTCGTATCCCTATTTCACAGCTGTTGAATAGCTAGAAGCAGCATAGGTATAAGCTGTTTTAACAGAATATACCATAAGTGTAGAATAACAAATCTGAAGTACAACAACAAAACGCCAAAAAAATGGTACTTAATTAGCTTTGTTAGTTAGTCGACAATGTAGTGCTTGATGAATTTTCAAGTATAGATATTGTTTTATTTTCTGATCCTTATGAATTATCAAGTTTTTCACTTTGGAGTGTGCATTCATTGACATTTTTATTGTCAATTCATAAAAGTTACTTAATAGCCTCTAATTCTTTAACTGTATTTGCAGTCTCAGTTCTGGGTGTTGTCACTTAGAGTTAAGTCACAAGTTTTAACTTTCCATTTGTTTCCTTTTTAATATTCTCGAAAATAAAATTAATCACGAGCTTTAGCATGAAAAAAATAGTAAGTTATGGAAAATGTCATATTTCGGTAATCATTTCATCAAGAAATGAATGTGTCAACTTACATTTTGAAGGGGAGATGATATGTGTTTTTTGAAACTTTCATTTCATGATGAAACGAATACCAAAATATACACTTTTCTCATAATTACACTATTTTTTCCCATACTAAACCTCATGATTATTTGTATATTTGGAGAATTAAAGTAAAAAGAAAACAAATGAGATGTTAAAACTTGTGACTCAACTCATAGAGATTATCTTGGAAACTGATACCGTATTTGATGTTACTTACAATGGCATCTTGGTAAATAATATATTGTTTTCTAAATTGTATATTTATTTCTATTTCTAAAGAAATACAATTTTAGCTTGAAATATAAAATTTATAATTAAAAGTAACAAGAATGACTTGTGAGTGTTAATGTTTCTTTTCCTCATGTCTTGGTTTGTAGCTTTATAAAAGACAAACCTACAATTCACAATAGTGAAAGCCGCGTCATTCAGAAATTTCTTTCGAAATACTTGACTTCTTTTTAATGGTGCCTGGCTCAATCTCTGTTTCCAAATAAAATTGGTGATATTCATCCCTTTTATTTTTCAAGGATTATTTTTACATCTTGTTTTGACTTTGCCTTAGTGTATTCCTTCAAAGACTCTTATATCACCTAGGATATTTTTTCACGCTCTTTTCTTTAAATATTACAGCATTGATATTTTCTTTAGTATTTTTAACTCACTGCTATAAATTAAAAACAATAATATCTGACTTTTTTGTTTATCTTATTTTTATAACTGAGCTGTTATGTACTATGTTTGTTTCAACTTTTCTCACCTTCTTTTCCATATCTCTTTCATTTGTTCACTATGTTTTAGTTTACTTTCTTCTGTCCAAATTGTGGCTGTTTTTCTTGTCAGTCGTTCTTGAAAATGTTGAGCATTCTGAAGTTTTTTCCTTAGTGAAGAATGTCCTTCAATGCTATCTGGATAAGCTCTTCAATACCTTTTTCAGTCACTTTATTTCATGTGTTGGCAGTTTTAAGTTTTAGATAAGTAAATACTCTTTTGGTTTTTCTCCTCAAGTTCATCCTTTGTAAGTTGGTAGACCTGAATTATTTGTTTTCTTTGTATGTGTAGGGATTTCTCATTTATTTTATTTTATCATTTTTTAAATGTATCTTTTTATTTAAGTTACTTCCTATAATCATTATTAACAAATTGTTCTCATGGCTTTACAATTAAAATGTCACCCTTCCAAATTCAGATATAATTAAGATTTTAATATGAGCTTTAGATTTAATTAAGATATAACTATTCCGTTTTCTATTATAAAATTTATACTCATGTCATGTATTCATAAATTTGGATTCCCTATTTAGTTTGTATTCTTAAAATCTTCATAAAACCTAAAATAGCATTTGAGAAGTTAATTAGGATTGTATATATTTTTCTTACTTAACTATATTTTGTGATTACTTCAAAATATACTCCAATAATAAATTGGTTTATTTAAATTAATTAATATATCTGGTACTTAATGGAATTGGGTTGAAAAGAAATGTGTTTGTAGTAAATTATCTTTTAAATTAAAACTAACTTTATGAAAAAGTTGAATCAGCTGTTTACCTAAAATATAGGCAAATTTAAAAAAATTACATTTATATTTTTTATTTCTGCTTTTTATTATTTGTATTAATTATTTTAAATTATTTATTTTTTTAAATTAAGATTTTCAGTATTTTTCTAATTGGAAAAAAAGGGAGTTATAGTAATAAAGGGAGAAATAATTTATCGAAAATGCAGTTCAGAAGTGCTCTCCATATCTTTTATTTTAATCAACTTTTGAGATATAAAATTTGTAGGATTTTCCAAGAAATCCCCATTTTTCTTTTAAAAGTTCACTTACCTCTATGGGAACTAAAAACTAAGAAAGAATGTACAAAATTACATGTACAAATAAATTTGAATAATGTATATGCAGCCCTAGTGAATAAGTGATTAAGTTTTTTGTATTTTGTAGCGCATAAATGGCTTAGTCAGGCCATGGCTTAAAATGGAGTTATTGCTTATACTGCAACTCCAATTCAAACTATAGGCTAAAAGTGTGAATCGATTTCGCTTCACTTAAAACAATTAACTCATTACGAACAAAATTCAACTTAACCACTTATTCACCGGAGCTGGAGATATGTAAATAGGAGATTACACTCTCTGAAATATTTCATTTTAAATAATTTTAAGAAGAAGATAACATCGGTTGAGGTCTAGAATAAATATACAAGTTTTAGCAATTTCCTTAATGGTGACCAACATTGTAGGTATTCATCAGAGCCACATTAAGAATAGAATAAATCAATCATACATTCAAATTCTTTGTCATAATGTCAGCATTAAATAATCATTTAAAACCACTTTATTTTATGATAATTGTTTGGCCATACAAATATCATGGAGGAAAAATGTTCTGGATGGAGTTAAAAAAAAAACAACGTATACAGGGTGTTTCAGGGTTAATTAGCCAAAATCAAAATTTGAACTAAGGACCCCCCACAACAAGACTTAAATTCCCTATGGAGGAATGGTCGCAAACACTTTGCTTAGGAGATATCCACACCTAAAAATTTTCATTGTAATTAATTATTTGGGGATAATAAATAAATAAAAATTATTTTATTTGTTTCAACTACTTCTTCATTAAATATAAACATTAACATTCTTATTAAATATAGTTCAAAGTGATTTCCTTGACCATTAAGGGAGGCTCGGCATCTTTCTTCAACAGCAGCAGTGGCAGAACGACATTGGATATGTGTTATGGTCTAATGGTTGTAGATACTCCACTACAACGAAGAAGGAAGATGTGGTTTCAATTAATTGTTGTCCTGCACATTACGATAGAGTTCCATGACAATGGCTAAATGTTAATTATCCCCACCAATGGCTTACCCTGGCATGCTCTCCAGAATTGACACCACTGAATTTTTTTGTTTAGGATAACATTAAACGAAAAGTCTACACAAGGCCAGTCGATCAATGACGTTAATTCTTTATGGAGAAGGATACTTGAATCTTGTGAAACAATAGTATATTTCCAGTACAGTTCTGCCACTGTTGCTGATGGTTAATTATGATTGATATTATTATTGATTATTAATAAACAAATAGGCATTCATGTATTTTTATTTGTATAACTTTCCTAATTATTTATGAAATTTTATTTTAAAAAATATAATAAAAATCTAAAAACATTATTTTATTAAGTTTCTATTTTTTTTTTTATAATTCTAATTAAGTTTCCGTATTAATAACTATTGTTAATTCTGTTTTAGCATCATAAATCGTGGAAAAGGTTTGCACTCTGCGATAAACTCACTTCACAATTTTGACAGATCTTTAGAGAAGTTCCTTGCGTGGCTGAGTGAAGTCGAATCCGGACTGGAAGCAGTGGAAGCAGAGGCAGATCGGGAAGGCAAACCTTCACATCAGCTAAAGGTAGGTCACAGATAATATTTATTTCTGTTTTTATTTTTTCCCATCTTTCGTATAATCTAATTAAGCACTTAGTAACCACCTGGGTGTTCTTGGAATCTATACTTGCTCAGTGGCACATGGAATGTAAATATTCTTATTGATTAACTCTAAATCATCAAGATCATTCAAAGTTTTTTAGGGAACTTATATTTGAAGTATTGAAGTTCAATTTTTCCAAAATTCCCATCTTAAGATATAGTTTATATATCTAAAACTAGTTTCATTCTTCTATTTTTTTAGGATTGTATCATTTTACCCATAAAAATATTGGCATTTTTTAATCTTGTAGAGAGATAAAAGCCAAAGTTTTGCTTTTGTTACTCAGTAAAGCGTCGATTAATTGAATTAATGTTTTTCGGGTGGGGTTTAGGCAATCAAAATTTTCTTAAAAAAGCAAAACTGCTTAACAATCACCATGTTTGTATTTACAAAGTGTCAACTCTATTTTACTAAAGAGTATTTGAAAATATAAGTAGAGATCAAGGCTAAGAAGGGGCAGTTAAAATGACATGGTCCTTAGTAGGCCAATATGGGGAAACAATTTTTTTTAAACAGCAAGATTTATTGAGATTGTAGCACAAAAAAAGTTATAATATTACTTTGCTTCCAAATTGACTTCCTATTCAGGTCAGCTAAATAACTAATTCTTTTATGTCTAGTATTAAGTAATAGTTGTAGTAGGAATCCAAATTTTAGAGAAAATATTCTTCATATTTGTTGTCCAGGAGTAGCAGTGTAAATACCTCCATGTATAGTTCACATATTTGAATGTTAGAATAATTGACGCGTTAGTATAGTGTTTATTTCAATTAATCACTTTAGAAAGAAGATATAAAGTTATCAGTTTTTGGAAGGTTCTTTCATCAATTTATTGATCATCTTAGTTCTTTTATAAATAATATCATTTGTTTTTTTTGTATGCTCTTTTTCACCAAAAATCAGATATTCTCTGTTTATATTGTCTTTCACTATCACAATGTCAATGTAATAATTTTAATCTTGTATTTTTATATTGCAATGGTCATGTGAAAAGTATTCTATGTAACTATATATGTAGTTACATGATATCTCGTTTTTGGAAACTATTTATCTAACGTATTGTACATCTTTATACATCAGGATGAGTTGGAGTTCTTGTTCCTAAAGGGCAATAAACTAAATTTTATTTTATGTGTTTTAAAATTTTAAAATCAAACTAAAATTAAATCTGGACGACCCGGGTTCGAGTCCCGGTAACTTTTCTTTTCAAATAAAAATATTTAAAAATTAACAACAAATAAAATAAATACTAAATTGTAATAATTATAATGACGTAAGTCAACAAGATCCAAATTAAAATAATGTTCAAAGAGCATTCTTCCCCTCGTAAAAATGCGAGATCGTGGGGACTTGGGATCAGTGAAAAGAAAGGATATGACTATGACCGAGAAGGATGCTTGTTTGGGGCCAGGATAGCTCAAATGGTAGAGTTCCAGACTAGCTATCTGGACGACCCGGGTTCGAGTCCTGGTCCTGGACATATCTTTTCTTTTCAAATAAAAATATTTAAGAAAATAGTTGGGGGTGCAGTCAAATAAGACACTAAATAAGTGGTTACTTATTTTAATTACGTGCCGACGTTTCTTATTTGACTGCACCCCCAACTATTTTCTTCCTTACATCTATCCCTCGCTTCTCAAAAATATTTAAAATTAGATTCCTATTACATCATTTTGTTACTAAGACATGTTTTAAATTATTGGTAGTAGTTTCTAATGATAATAATTGCTCTACATTGTCTTCGAAAATATATTAGAAATCTAACTAAAACCACGTTTGTTTCATAAATTTTACTTTTTTATGTAGTTATTATTAGTTTTATTAGTAATTTTTTATTCATAAAATGGTTAAATTTATTGTTTATGTTTCTTATTAAACGTATTGAGCACATTCAGGAGATAATCTTAGTGACCTTATTGATTATTTCACGACTGCTCAGGGTGGAGTTCTATTTACTCCTCTCAGCATATATTTATTTTTTTCACAGACATGAAGTATTGATGAAAGCGTGAGTAGCCTTTTTAGATACAGATAAGTCGTCAGATGGTATTTTGTCCACTCGTCAATATAAGTCCAACATTAGTCTTGATGTACATTCTGTTATAACAATGTTAAGGTTTGATAATTTACTAAAACATTTAAAGAAATTTATGTCACACCTGCCAAACAGTTGCTCGAATATTACGTTCGGTTATATTTGAAGTATTTATCAATTACAAATGAGATAATAACCTATGCCTGGTCACTTTAGTCAACCCCCTCCCTTCTGTTTGTTTATTAATTACTTTTTATTGTTGTTATAAAGAATGCATTTGGTTAGAATTATAGAATGTATTTGCTACTTTTTTTTTATTAGCAGTTGACTTAATCTCTAAATTCTAATGGGTATTTGGGAAATCGTTCTTTATTGAATCCATTTTATAGTTTTGATACATCTGTCGGTCGCCTGGTTGTATTCATTTAGTTATATGAATAGACCCTTGAACATTAACTTTGAATGAGCTTATTGAAGAGGTTAGTTAAGTGTTTTATAGTTTTATTTACAGATGATTGGCACATTCATTTTAGAAAAAATCTTGTGAATAAAAAGCTTTTAAAGTATATTTGCTTTTTATTTTTTTTCAATAATTATTAATGAAGATACTCCAAACTTGCAAGAGTAAACATTTGAAAAAATCTCATCACATGATGCAAAATATAGTTATTGAAATTCGAGGAGTGATTAAATTTTAATTATAAATTGATTGTAATAAAACTTAACCATTTATGTAAAGAAAATTAAATGTTGTTATGTGGCAATGATAATTATCATACAGCATTTTTTGCTTATTCAAGTTTAAAAAGATTTGACATCAATAATCTACTGATAGTGGATGTCAATTAAAACTGTTGCTTTTAGATGGGCCATGTATTGAGATCTAAAAATATAGCATAAATTGTGATTTTAGCCAATAATAATTTGAATGCTGTACTTCTAAGATACAGCTGTGTTTCGTAATTCTATTAGATTTTTTACATTTACATTTTTAGTGTTATTACTACTACTACTACTCTGTGGTGCTACGACTCGGTGACGGATCCTAGGCTCCTCCTCTGTTTTGAACAGCCGTCATCCAGCTCCTGACTCCCTGGATATCCCTTGTGTCTCTGTCCACACCTTCTGACCACCTCAGCTTCAGTCTCCTCCTTCGTCTCGTGCAGTAGAGAGGTTCTGTCAAAACCTTTTTAGGAATGGCCTCATCTTCCATTCTTGCCACATGACCAGCACATCACATCCTTTTTAATTATTATTAACTACTCTATAAGGAGAAAGCATTTTTTGCTGCTTCATTGTACATTGAGTATACTTTGTTGTTTGTTCTCCATCACTAGATTCCATCTATATAAACTCCACCGAAAATTCTTCGGATAATTTTTCTTTCAAAGACTGGGATATCAATGCTCAGTCAGTTTGGTCATTGTCTATGTCTCCAATCCAAACAACAAAACTGGGCTGACTAATGGTTTGTACAGATGGAGTTTGGTTTGCAGTGGTAGAAGGCATGAGGAGAATTCCTGGTGTAGACTAAAGTAGTACCTGTTAGCCATCCATATTCTTTTCTTTACATCGACCTCAGGTGCATTTTCCTCAGTCATTGCACCCAAATATGTTAATTTGACTACTACTCTCGAAGTTAATGGGGCCAATATTGATGGTTCACCAGGTCGGGAACTTCCCCTCTGACCATGAACTTTATCTTCCTCTCATTCACCTCTAGTCCAAGTGTTATAGCAGCCTACAACAGGGCTTGGAATAACTCTTTGACAGCATCTCCTTGGTGTGGTCCTTTTCTTGAGGGAAACTCTTCTGTTCTTTGCCCAGCAATCTGCACAGTGCATCATTGCGCAACCCTCATGGTCAGCTTTGCAGGAATTATTAATTTATCAGCGATTTTTAACTACTTCACCACTTTGTAAAGTTCTTCCCAGTTAATGCTGCCGTAGGTTGCCCTGAAGTCCACAAAAAGATGCTAAGTTTTTATTTTAAATTTATGTCCTCTCTCAGGGATTGTTCTGAGGCAGAATATTTGTTCTGTTATAGATCTTCCCCACCTCAATCTACATTAGTAGGGTCTAGGCTTCTGCTCTGCAAAGGGTAGGAGACGCTGGAACAGAATGTTAGAGAGGATCTTACATCCACAAGATAGAAAAGAGATTCCTCTGTAGTTTTGGCATTGGAGTTTGTCACTTTTTTTGAATACAGGAATTATGATGGTCTTCTTAATATTATTAAGAAATTGATAATAATATGCATATTTTAATAGTCACTTTAAGAGATTTATTCTGTGTAATTCATTTATTTCATGACTTGAATGTCCATTTGATTCTGTCTTCCAACTAAATCACTTCATTTAGTTTAATGTTCTCTGGAGTTAAAAATTTTACTCGTACTTTAATAAGAGTTAGTGAAAGAAGAAATCCTTATTTTATCCTGGACAGTTTAACATAACTACAAGTTTGGTTGGCAAATTATGATTCTGCATCTTGAGTTCTCAGAGCTATCTTTTTTCTGGATTTAGAATTTTAAATCCAAATGTGGTTAGTTGTCAAATTCCTAGCACTAATGCTACATTTTATCATACGTATTGTGTTCGCTGAAACAAAAAAAAAATGGCATCCCAATTCTTTTAACTCTAGTATGTCTAATGACTTACTGTGCATTTCAGCAATACAAGGGTTTGGTGATTCCGTCAGTTGAAATACCCAAATTCTACAATGGTGATAAAGGCGTTTTGATACAATTTGTTTGGATTTATTGTTATTGTAAAGAAAATTATATTTTTATATATATAATTTTCTTTTGTGAAAATGTATCTAGTTTTCAATGGATCATTTGATTTTCCAATTAATACTTTGAAAATATCTTTAAATATTATATAACTATATTCAATTATCAAAATATAATTTCATGCAACAGAAATAGTTTAAATTCCCTGTAAAATTTTATTTCTTTTATATATTTAAAATTATCAGAATTTTTCAAACATACTTATGTTAATACCTTTATTACTGAATTTATTACTCGCCAAATATTTTGTTTTATATATATTTCCAGTACATATTAAATCATTCTATTTATTTTAATAGCTTCTGTATATTCATGTAACCAATTTCAATATGCATAACCATAACCAAACTAAAAGTTTTTTGTTCCATCTTTTCCACTGTCAAAAATAGAAACATCATATTAATAGAAGTTCTTGATCCTTTTATGCTTAAATGGATTTTTTCAAAATCATCCCGGTTACATTATTAGTAATAAATTATGTTCAATGAACAACAACTATGACTTAGAACTGTTACTTATTATCTATTATTCATTTGGGAGAGAATGTTTGTTTAAAAGATAATCTTTTCTGTTCGTGTCTACCCCAATGGCCTCCATTAATATCTTTTTATGGATGTTATGCAAATATGTGATATTATTCCATTTAATGAGCCAAATCAAACTCCATAAGATCACACTTAACCCAATCCTCTATTCTACATCTCGTTCCATTAACCATTAAGAATTATTCAGTATATGAGAATTTTATATAAGCATAATTTTATTTGTCCAGAAAAGTAGTCGCTAACAAAGTTTTTCTGTGGTTCAAAATAATACCTTGAGCCACAACAATCCTACCCATGATTTATAGTTCAATTCCATTCATCTGAGCTAGAATGGTAAAGCTGGTTATATTTTTAAAGTTATATGAGCTGAATCTCGCTGTTTCTTTTTCTAGGGAAAACACCATGTAATCCTTTTAACTCCTGATATTACTATATTAGTTTTTGAGCTGGTTATTTCTAAGTTTAGGTGCTTTGCTGATTTGGTTAAAAAATGCTTCTGACAATGCTGGTAGTGACCTGCTAACAATAATCAAGTCATTGTTATAAATCATAAACTTGTAGTATTATCACATTGTATAAAATTCGAATTTGAAGGGGCCTAGTATTGTAGTCATTTGATGGTTTCTGTTATTTCTGCTACTTATTGTTCATTAATTCCTAAGCATTTTAGTATTGTAAAAAAAGTTCAAATCTCTCTATTTGTCCTGTTTAGTCTCTTGATACTAAGTTAATTTATGGATGTTTTTCAAAATATTAAGATTTTTTTTCTTGAGAATTGATTCTTTTTAAATTCTATGGAGTTCATGTTGATTCTCTAAATTTTTTTATGAGCGAATAATCATTCGTTTTTTTAGAGTTATTTTTTTGTGGGATCAGATTGTCAAAGCACATATTTAAAATATGAACTATTTGGCAACACCACTGTAAAGCTATTCTAGGACCTGAGATGCCAATATTTATTTTTGTTTATGATTATATTAGTAAATGAAGGCATTTACAAAGCAGAAAGTTTTGACTTTATGTTTTCTTGATCTCTCGGGAGTTTTTATAATTTGTTTTTCTCCTGTTTTATTGTGTTTTTTTAGAATAGCAGTTTTATATAATGCTCATGATGCAATGGTAATATTTTTTCAATTTTGATTAACACAATTTTTTTTTATCCCAAAGATGGTTTTTGATCAATATTTTATAATCCCTATTAAAAATTATAATTATAAAAATTAAAATTATATATTCCAATCATAATATTTAATATGCTTATTTTAAATATTAAAATTATATTATTATATTCAGATATTTTATTAATATTAAAATATTAATACTTTTTAATCCTAACGTTGGTGATGACTGTGTTGAATAGGATGAATTGTTGGCTTACAAGAGAATTATTATTATGATATAATGAGTCAATAGATCTTATAATTGATATTTCTAAATGGTATTTTATAATAAATATTCAATTAATTCAAATATTCAATATTAAGAACAAGATTGTAGTTGTCCTAATGAATTTCTCTAGCCTTATTTATTTCCTCTCCTGATTCTCTTAAAATTTAGTAGCGAATAGTACGTTTTTTCTTCTTCATAATTTCATAATAGTTTAATACTTATTTGTAATTTATTATACATTAAAACAAAATATGAAATATAATATATACAAACAAAATATAAGAAATTAAATATGATTCTGTGTTAACTAGTTTCGGATTTTTATAAAAATGAATGAGTGTAAAATAAAAAAGTTTATTGCATCTGTGTTGAGAAACTGTAAAAGAATATTACCCCTTCTATTATTTACACTGCAACATCTTGAATCCAAAGAATGCCATTGTTAAGTATAACTTTCTCCTCAACTTTCTATAGTTAAACTTAAGTTTCAAACTTAAAAAGAAAAGTTGGCTTAAATTTCATTCATGATCCTTGAGCACCTCTCTCTCCCTCATAAAATATTTAAGGCATCTTTCAGGCATCATTTAGCGTTTATATATTCTCTAAAGTAAAGTTCAGCTCTTCCCATCCATTCTCTCTCTCTCACTCTCTTTTATAGGCCATCGTAAATAATGAATCAATTGACAATTAAATTCTCCATGGCTGCGGTTTCTTAAATCTTAATATTAATTATATGGTATACTATGTGAAAATTCTTATTAGAGTGAAAACTGTCGGTTTAAACAATATTTTATTATATATTGTTCACATGTATCAAATATAATAATAATCATAGCAAGGATCTAACTAATTCAAGTAAGTAAATATATTGAAAGAATTTAGTTGAATGAGAACTTATGATATAGCTTTTAAATAATTTACAGCTTTCGATATCTTATAATAAGAGTAATAAAACAAAGTTTTTCTTTATTTTAGTTTTATTGATTACTGAAATATAAGAAGATAACAACTTGCTATTCTCCGAGAAGAAATTATATTGGCTAAATGTAAGTGATAAAAAAAAAGAAAGAAAGAAATAATATTGATATAAAACTCGACAATAAATATAGTTCAACTTGTGCACTTCTTTTATTGTTTAAACAAATTGGCTGGTAATTTAATTTTCATAAGCATTTAACTTTTTTGGTTACAGTTATTTTTGGTCCCATTACATTCCACCAAATTCATGAACAGTTGAAAAATGTATTAAATTGGCTGGGCATAGTATATTATGTTGGTATAAAGAATATACTAATTTAGTTTAAAACATTTTTTTTGTTACTATATGATTTTTGAATAAAAAAATTTAAACTTGAACATACTTGGAATATTTCAAACATAAAGTTTTAAACCAATGATGTATGGTAAATTGACTGTAAACAGTCAATATTTTGCTATGAAATTACAGAAATGTAGAACAAAAACAACTCATCATAAAGCAATATCCAAAAATTATAATCCAAGAATATTGCAAAAAAGAAAATGCTCCAAACCATCCAATAACATACTTTGTTATAGGTTAGGCTAACAAACAGTGACTTTATTGTTGTAAGTCAATCTATTTAGTGTCAAATGAAATGATGTTAAATGGATATTCAAAGAACTTTTGATAGTTAATAACTTGACTATTAACTATAGACTAACATTATAAATTATGAACTAACATAACGACTACTCTACTAACTAGTCTTTTCGTCACTCAATATTTTAGAGATGGTATATATATATTTAGAAGAGCGGAGTGGTTCAGTTGTAGAGTACTGAGTTGCCGGACTGAAAGGCCTGGGTTCAAATTCCACTGCTTGACAGACTTTTATTTAGTCTATTAGCAGTGGGAGATGGATCCTATGGGATCTACGACCCTCTTGGGGCTTACCCAGTCTCTATAAAGTTGGTGCCCGAAGAAGGGGGAAATCCTGGCGGTTGAGCTTAATCAGGGACAGATCACCTCCCTGCCCAACCCTTGTCCTAGAAACAATACAGTCACTAACATGTACTGAAACCAAGGCGCTTCATGTGTTGTTGTCGTACAGGTAGAATCCATAAGCATATATTGGAACTTCCGCCATTTTAGTTATGTTTTATATGAAGCAGTGAAATTGAGTACTAATTTTATTATTATAATATTCAACTATATTTTCTATAATTATTTTATATAATTTACTGCAATTTTAGCAAGTATGCCATTTAGATTTTTATTTAAATACCCAAGGGGAATAGGGTAGTTACGGATATTAATATCTAGAGAGAAAAAAAAACTGCATTATGTTTAATACAGCTCTTGTCGTTGGTGTTGAATGAGAATTGTGAGAGGGGGGCGCTATAAACTTTATAACTCTCACCCTCCCTTCTAAATGGATTTTTTTTTTTACTTTTAAACGATCACTCTCAGAGCTCTTTGTAATTTTATCTAGATTTACTGCTTTATCGCTTTTTTTTATTCATCTCCTTTCTGTCTTATGGTTCGTTTTATTCTTTTGTTTATTAATATTTTTCTTAAATCCCTCGGGCAGCCAAGTAAAGCTTCTCCTATTTTCTTTTTGAGGAAATAGTTGATTTAATCGATGTGTTCAGTTTTGTTGCGCATGCTGTTATTGGCCAAACTCGACAGATACAACACTGCATTGTCAGTGTTGGATCCTATATGACTTTTCATTACTTGTGACAGCCGGTGCTGATGAAACACCTACCTCTTTGTATCGTGTACCCTCATCTTATCACTCGTCCCACTTAAATTATTCATTTAACGTCACTTAATGCTGAAATGGCTAATAGGACAATGCTACAGTGGGAGTCCTAAATTTTGCCTATCCAGGTTTAAATAGGATAGAGATCTTTAACGAGTTACCTTTTGCAGTTTTCGGCGACTCTGTTTCTTCATCCAAGATTTAGCCTTCCGATGCTTCTCGATCCATAAAGTTTAAAAAAAATATTTTTTGGCACGCTTTCATCGTTCATCCTTGTGAGAAATATCCAGGGTATCAAAGCCTCCCTACGCGAGTGACTCTAGTAATGTTCAGTTCTGTCAGTATGTAGAGCTCTCAGTTACTCTTCGGTTTCCAGTTCTCGCCTACTTTCACTGGACCTTAGATTCGGGGTAAAATTTTCCTCTCAAACACAGGGAGCCTTAACGAGCTGTTAAATCGGAGCTCGATTTTGAGACGGTCCCAGTCTCCGATCCGTACAACAAGACATGGCGAATCAGGGTCTTATACAATCTCATCTTTTCATTTTACTATTACAATTTATTTATTTCAATTTCCATTAATATTAATGAGAAGGTAGGCATTATCAGTCTCAGAATTAACTGTGTTTAGGTTATAAGCATTGGCGGATAACAGTCAATGTCGACCTGATAATTTTTTTTTTGTTTTTGTGCTTTTCCTTTCCGATCTTGAATTCGTATTTATTTCCTTTACATATATACATTCAGGCAAAGCAAATAAAAGGGTCCTAAAAAACAATTTTCTTGTTATTTCAATGTTTATATGATAAGGAAATATCTGAATTTCCAAACCGTGGTTTCAACTAAAACCCTTCAATGAAGCGGTCGAGGATGACAAGGAGGGAGAGAGGATGAACAGGGCCCTGGAAATGCAAAGAGATAGAGACTGATGAGGTTCCAGCTGGAGGCTCCATATTTGATAAGAGCTCCTAATTATCCAGTTAGCTCCTCTCCCCTAACGGCCCCCACCTCACCCTCTCTCATTCTCTCTCTCTCTCTCTCTCTCTCTCTCTCTATTTATCTCTCTCTCTCTCTCTCTCTCTCTCACTTTCACCTTGCTATATCCTATCTAGCTTCTTTATTCTTTATTTCTGTCCTGACCTTCCTAAACTGTGCAAATGCTTGACTAAACTAGAACTATACACATTTCGGTTTATTTATTTTTTTTAGTTATCATCTATACCTTGTTAAGGAGTAGCCCTGATGGTAAAGCCCTGAGCTGCCATTCCCAAGTTTCTGGGTTCAAAGCAATTGGACAGATTTTTATTTAATCTGTTAGCAGCCGGAGATGGATCATATGGAATCTAGTAGCGTTCTGGGGCTCAACCAGCTTCTATGATGATGGGGAACCTAAAATAAATTGAGCGTGATCTAGGACAAATCACCTTTCTACACAACCGATCCAAGAACCAGTACTGTCTTTACCATGTTCTGAACTCCAGAACCTTCATGGTTTGTAGTTGTACAGTTGTTTTTTTTTATCTATACTTCTTATCGCTTCGTATATCCACTTTAATTCTTTAAAATCAGATCTTTTTGTCAAATAGAGCTGCTTACCCTCCCCCTCCATGTCAACTCGAAAGTAATCCCCCCTTTACGTCTCGGTTGGTAAAGCTCTAGATACCTGTAATAGAACTGTATTTTATTTCGTTCAATATTGCGTTTATGAAAGAAATACAAAACAATACATTTACTTCTTATGTAAATGAGAAGGATCATGCTAATTGTTTGGTTAACATTTTATCTGTAGTTTTCTTCACATAATTTCCTACATAACTTCATTCCCACTAGTTGCTAATATTTTGTACAACTTGTTATTCGTACGAATCGTAATATCTTTATTAATTAACGTATAAATATATTTTTATTATTTATTAAAGATGGGCGTATTTTAGTACGCAACATTGACCTCCATATTTCTGAATTCCCTCTTGTTTTTAATATTCCAAAGAAGCAACAAGGTAAAATGATGTTTATGGGCGAAGGGTGTTTCAAAGAGGCCCAGAGGAGAGAGGTGTGGAATGGAATGAGGACGGATGGTAGGAAAAGAAAGACTCAATTATTGTCTTGCCACCTGTAGCTTCCAGCAACAGTTCTCGCACTTCTTTTAATGTCTTATTTTTTTTAATTCTTTTTTCTACCTGATTTTCTTCTCATAAACTAAATGGAAAATCTGGCTAATAAAGCCTGGTTTTATTTCTTCGCCGTCGCCTCTTTTCTTTTCTTTTTATCCATTTAACTGGTAAGAAAATCGTGCCTTAATTGAACATTCGTTTGTTTAAGGAGACTTTTTTTATTTTCAACTTAACGACGCCGAATTCATTCGGTGCTTGGAAAGTTTCCTCATTTTCTTTTTGCTATTGTCTCTTTTGCATTACTAATACGCCATTACAGAAATACCTGACACATACAATCTTGACTAACACAATCACGAAAAACTACAAAAAATGTCATAATTCACTCCTGGACACCCTAACATACTGCTACAATCATTACTGACAGACACATTACAGAATCCGACAAAGACTGAAACGTCTCTGGAGCAGGGATCTACTACAAGGATATATAACACGCTAGGAATGGGGAGTTTCTCCATACACGCTTCCACGTGAATCCCTTTGTGGACGTTCGCGAAAGAAGATCACAAATACAATATGTGCCAAATGGCATTAGTATAATTTTTCTCAATAAATATTTGCTATTATTATTTATTTTGAGTTTAACGTCTTTTCCAAGTCCTCTTGAGGCGAGCTATTCTTATTATTACTACAACTTACCATCCTTTATAACCAGAGCTAGAAGGTAAATGTATTTTATAGAGCCGTAATGAAATAAATTAAACTCTATCTAGGCCGGACTCGAACGACAATGGCAGAAGCCTTAACGATCGTGGCCTCGTTTGCATTTTTACACCTCTAATAAAAAGTACTTTCACAGCAAGAAATGAAAACGTGCTCTTGGAAGCATTATGGGAATGTGAAGAGGCAGCTAGGAAGGCAGGGCTCATTATAAATAAAGATAAATCAAAATACATACTCTCATCCAGGAAACTGCCATCCAGTGGATTTCTCCAAGGAAGAGGGTGCAGTTTTGAAAATGTTTTGACATTTAAATATCTTGGCAGCATTATTACAGAATACAGCAGACTGGAACATGAAATAAAGGCGAGGATTGAAAACGGTAACAGATGCTATTGGTCCCTCAGAAACCTGTTCCGAAATAGAGCTGTACCCCTTAGTCTCAAAATAAGGGTATATAAGACGATACTTCGTCCTGTCGCTGCCTATGGTGGGGAGGCGTGGACTCCAACCAAACAGCATGAGAGATTATTGAATACATGGGAGAGAAAGATTCTTAGAAGAGTGTATGGCCCAACCAAGGAAGGAATTTGTTTCCGCATGAAAATGAACCAAGAACTTAAAGACTTATATGGAGAACCTGGCATAGTTTCTTGTATTAAAAAAGCAAGATTGAGATAGCTGGAGCACGTTCACAGAATGGACAAAAAAAGGCTCCCAAAGCTGATTCTGGAGGGACGTCCAGACGGAGAAAGAGGAAGAGGAAGGCCTAGAATGCGATGGCTGGACGATGTGGAAGCAGACCTTAAGCTCCTCGGGGTAAGAACATGGGAAAGAACAGCGAGAGATCGGTCAAAGTGGAGAAGCATTGTTGAGGAGACCAAGGTCCTCCATGGACCATAGCGCCATGTGATGATGATGATGAATAAAAAGTAGAGCTTAAAAAAGTAATTCCAATTAACTTTAAACATTGTTTAAATAATACAAGGGAGTATCCATGAATGTATCTTAAATAAATTTAAAATTATTGTAAAATATCAATTAATTTTCAAGAAAGAATAATTAGAGCTAAAAGTTAATCTATGCAGGTTTTATTGCTATGAGATAGAAATGAGTTAATCGGTTTCAGAGGAGGTGGAATAAAATGGAATAATAAATGATTAGAACGGAAAGTGGGTCAATTGAAATCCAGTTTATTACTTTAACAATCTATTTTATTTTCTTCGTGCTCCTCAGATTAAAAAAAATATATATATATTTTTAATTCTATATTATTTGTAGATACTAATAAAAGAATAAGAGAACCCGAAGGATACCGATACCACCAATCGCTGTTTGCAAAATTCCATCCACCTTTACCATCTAATGGCTAACTCGAAAAATCACCGTCATTGCAATCCTCCCACCTACGCTTATATATCTGTACTCCCAGTGAATAGTTGAATAATTAGCGAAGTCGAATTTGGACTAGGTAGATTTAACTGTATTGGAGAAAGCAGGGTCGTGTCATTCTCTTAGTTTTTGGCTTGGAATGGAGTTCTAATGTCATTGTTAACATTCAAAACAAAATGTAATTTAACTACATTCAAAACCAAGACTGACTTATTTCTTATTCTTAAGAAAAATAACAACTCAGCTTCCTTAAGTACAATAAACTCATTTTGGACGGATAAAATTCAACCTAACAACTTATTCTCCAGGGCTCTATATACAGGCTGTCCCATTTAAAGTGGATCAAACGTTTTTTACTTTTAAACAAAACAAAACTCAGAAAAACGTTTCAGGTAAAAGTTGTAGTTATTCAGGCCTTGTTGGAAGAAATAATAAAAACTTTTTTTGGTTTTTCACTTTAAATGGTCAATATCGACCTTCAAACAATGTAGTTTCCTCTTGACCCCCATTTTTTTTTATTTTTCTGAAATGTACAATACAAAACATTAACATTTATAAAATATTACCAGTGGCTGGAAAATGTAGAAAATTCACAGTTTTTTCTATTAAAACGTCGTAAAAGTAGGTTTTTAAATGTCCAGACATTTTCTGAAAGATTCAAAATACCTTGATTAGTAAGTTATTACGACTGAAAACTCTTAAATAAAATAACTTAATGCTACATTACGTTTCCTCGTAAAAGAGGTATATTAAAGTAGTGAACTTTGAATGCTTTTTCTACTTAAACTATGAAAGATAGAAAACAAATGTATGTAAATTTTTTCCATGTTTTGAATTGTACATTTCAGAAAAATATAAATAAATGGGGGTCAAGGGGAAACTGTTTGAAGGTCAATATTGACCATTTAAAGTAAAAAAACAAAAAATATTTTTTTATTTCTTCAAACTAGCCCTGAATAACTACAACTTTTACCTGAATCGTTTTTCTGAATTTCGTTTCGCTTAAAAGTTAAAAACCATTGATCTACTGCAAATGGTAAATCCTGTATATGTATGTATAACAAACATGGGCGATGCCATATGACATATATTGAACTATTTACATATATATCTGCGTGGTTTATTTCTCCTGTGGAGACCCATATCTTGGGGATTTCATTCTTCCGAGTCACTCATATCCGGTTGACGTTTTGACGAACCTCTTAACATTATAATTTTATTTTTTATTTTTATCTGCTTCACATATTTGTTTATCCGAAACACCCAACACCACAGCTACCCTAGATAGCACAGCCTATTATCCTAAACGGGGCTAAGTAACCCTGAGAGGGAGGATAAGGCATAACCTAAGATAATACCTGGTTAGGGCGCTCGGCTAATGGAAGGGCTATAAAAATGATTATAGATGGACTCCCGTCTTTACTTAGGCCTCTGCTCTGAGGGTCTTACCCACCTACGGAGTATTTTATCACTCTAGGGCTGTCTTCATGCTTCCCTCTTGATCAGCCAAGGATGTAAGTAAAAAAAATGAATATTTTTCCGTATCCTACACATATTTCGTATAACATATGTAAAAACAAAATAATAAAAAGGTTGGTCATGTACAAGCTCAAAAGATAAATCTAATATTTGTGCCTTTTATAATGATGAGTAAATTAATCTGTCTTGGAGTAAAATACAATCAGTTTTTAAATAGAAATTATGAGTAGGTCCCATTAAAAGAAAGAAAAAATTTAAATAAGGTAAAATAATTATAAAGTGGTAACTTAATAATTATAAAGTACATTCTAATTAGTTTCGCTCGAATCATACAAGGTGTTATGATTTCCTCCCTCTCCTATTCGATTAGCGATTCTTCCACATAAATACAAAGTTAACCAAAATGGAATTATTTGAGTCAAAACTACAAAACCGAACCTCGGTCGGTCAAAGTTGAGGGGAGTTGACCCACGCTTAGCAGTCGTTCTCGTAGATGCGCCAAGCTCCGTCCCCTATCTGTTTGCCGATCTTTAATTAAAAAATATATACCAGATAAATAAAAAATAAGTCAAATATTTAATTTTTTATTCTTAATGCTGCAGATTCAAACATTTCCCATCAAAGGTACCCATAGTATGGAAATGTATATCAAAACATTTTATCAATGTTTCCAGTTTTGATGGACAGGCGCGCTAAGGCCACTACGCATTGAATTTTAATAAGATTTTAATCCCTTTTTTTTGTTTGCGTTTTTTAGTGAGTGAGAGACATGGGAGTGTTTGTATTATTTTAAAATTTCCCGAGAGTTTATTCTGTTGTTTTGTCAAATTGTTAAATTTCCATCTTTTCAGTTGTTTGATATGAAAATTATTTGTGGGCTTTGGTGTTTTATTGCTATTATGCAAAAATAAGATTAATTGCCTCTAAGTTATACTTTTTATTATATTTAATTTAATTATCTTAACCTTTGTTTAGGCACAGCTAAAAGAGACTTTGAAATAAAGTGTTCATAATCATCATTCGTATCAGATTTGTCAAATCCATTTCTTTTTGGAAGGAAGCAGAATAGGTTACTGTGTAGAGGTCTCGGGTTCATTTTTATCTGTGACAGATAAATTATAATTTATTATGAACCCTGTTGGATCTCAAGATTCACCTAGCCTCCCTAACCTCGATATCCTTAGTCGGGTAAAAAACCTGGCGGTTGAGCGTTATCTCTGATAAATCATCTGTTTGCACAACTGTTATCGTAGAAAATGCACAGTCTCTGCCATATCCTGAACCCAAGACTCTTCTTGGGTTGTAGTAGAACAGGCTTCTTTACCTTTTTCTTCTTGGAGGAACCGAAGTACAAGATCTGAGAAGGATTTATTAACGCTTTTTTCCGAGACATTTGTTTTACAATTATGTTTTGGTTACTAATATTAATAGAAAGTTCATTGAACATATATTGGGTATCTTATAATGCACGCATTTTAAATTTGAAATATATATTCATAACATTTTATCGATTCTAAAATCTCAAAATGCTTTATAAAAATGGAAATTCTTAAATAATAAACCGTATCCAATGAGCCGATACCAAACAGTGAGAAAATAATTTTGCCTTGGCCTTGTATTGAGTGACTTAACTAGAGTTTACCCAGCTTCTATTAATAGAGTAACTTGCCCACTTGTGTTCTTGTTCAGGCGCGCACTAACTAGAAACTGTCACAGTTGATTTTTATAAGATTGTTCTTTTACTTAATGTTGTTTTTACATTTTAAATTTATTATTTACGTACGTGACATTACTTTTTTATTATAAAATTTTATTTATTTTGATGTTATTGAAATTAAGGGGCATCAACAGTCCAATTATTGGCACAGATGTTGGTGCAAGGCTGCTGTTTCTATTTGATAGGTATATTTCTGTTAGTTTGAGATGTGTTTCACTTTGTCTTCTTTGATGTAATCTTCTTTTGATGTTTGTCCTGGTGATGCAGGAATAGGCGAAGCGTCGACTAGTTATTTTTGTTTTAGTATTTTGGAGACTTAATGCTGCGTTTTAGGAATTTTCATATTTTCATCTCTTCTGTAATTAGATTTTGATTACTTTTTACGATTGATTTGAAAACTGGACAGGATGCAGCATTCGATGCCCATGTTATTCTTCAATGGAATAATCATCGTCATAACTAAAAAAAAAAATCTAATTTTTCAAAATATATTTCAAAGTTCCATGTGAGTTAAGAAAAATAAAAATTCGGGCATTAGTAAAGCAAAGAATTCCTGTTCTAATGATGGTATTTAAATGATTTCATTAATTATTAGGAAATGCTTAAACCTTGAAACTTTTTTATTTTAACTTATGTCATTATTCCCTTAAAATTTCAAGTTCAAACATGATACAACTCAAAATGCGATTTTAATTTTTTTTAAACATGTTGGAATCGGAATATGAAGCATGTCATTCCTTTAAGCTTCAACCTTGAAATGAGTTGACGCTTGGCTTTTTTGAGCTATTTCGTTGTTCTTTTGGAAGAGCGATATGTCGTTTCCCCATAAAAATAGATTAATAGATCTTTAATGTTAATTTATAATCGCATAATAAGATATATGTGATTAATAATTAATTAACCAAAAATAAATTGATGAAATATTAATTGACTAAAACCAGGGAAACAAAGCTCCGGAATATGTTGGCACAAAGTCAGACAATGACCGCTAACAGAATATGTATCGGGACCTGAAACATTAATCACATTATGTATGACGGACCATAAATTCTGAAATAATTTGCTACTCTATATAAAGTAGCCGGGACCATTTATTTTCCAACCTAAAAAGAATAATAAATAAAATAAAGGAGAGAGGTACGGCATAAGGGGCTCTCTAGGGCACAAAGGTCATCAGGTTATCGATTCACCATTAATTTCTCCCTTCCGGAACCTACCACCTATGTTGTATATACCAGTTTCCATTCCATTCATAATCAATTTGACTTCTCTTATACGAAAGCATAAGTTATAATTACGAAACTGTATAGATCCAGCTATACATTGACCTACAATGATGTAAACCCACACATCTTATATAAGAGAAAAACTCCGAAACTAAGTCGTAAGAGAATATTAACCATAAAATTAATTAATTATTAACCGTAAAATAAAAACATCTTGAATAATATTAAATATTCATTTTCTATATATTGTTCACTACTTCTTATAAAATAAATGAAAACAATGAGTTTATGACTTGAAGGAAGCAGTCCGAATTTCTGAACAGGAGATAAGTCTGGCGGATAAGATGAGTGTGGGAGGACTTCGTAACCCCTCGTTTAGTTTCTTTACTGTCTGTCGTGAAACGTGGGGTCTGGCCATGTCGTTTGAGAGAATAGGCCCATTTCGATTCACCAATGGAGGTTGTTATTTGGTAAGTTTTCTTTGGACTTTGTCACATCTACATTGTACTAAAAGGATATGTACGATGTGGATATGATACGGTTTCATCTCTGGGTAGGAAGGAAAAATGAATTATTCCTGCCATTGGCCACCAAACTGATACCAATATCTTTTTTGGATGCCAATTGAGTTATGGCATGAGCGAATGTTTCGTTCATTACAGCACCCTTCCCCGAATAAGTAGTAATATTTCTTGCAGCTTGGACTCCCCCGTTTCCAAGTTTAAACTCATTAAAAAAGTACACGGGAATCCAGGGTCATATTTGATAGTTTAGTATGTTCATTTAATTTTAGTGATAGTAAATAAATATCTAAATAGAGGATAACTAACTGCTCATTACGATCTGTAAGTATAAACTTAGTGAACAACAGAACTAGTAGAAACTTAGTGAACTTTGAATTTTACAAATATTAAAAGCGGGTATTTCACAGGAAAAGACCCAATAATTAAAATATTAAACCCCAATTTTTTTTTAAATTCTTGTTTGATTAACTTTTTTTTATGGGTTGTACAATTTCAACTTTCAATACCTAGATATTTTTAATCTTGTTGAGTTATAAACCAAATCTCTACAATTATTATATTAGTGTTTATCTTAACAGATTAATCAATTTTTGGAAGACCTGTGGTGGTGGTGTATGAATTTTCCAGTCATTCATGTATCTATTGATCGTTCATGTCCACTGCTAAAGCATCACAAGTTAAATCCTTATTTACTTATAAACTGATTTTCTCTCTTTATGTCTTCTTTTGTCATCACAATTTCAACAGCTATGTTACGAATTTCTATTTTTTCTTTATTGTACATTGACATTTCGTAGTTTTATATTGGGAGCGTTGAATTCCCATGCCGAAGGTTTCCTCCTCGTTTCCAATCCCGCTGCTGGTAGAGTTTTATTTAATCTGTTAGCGGCCGGAGATGGATCCTGTGGGATATAACCATGTGATATCTCAGTACTGATCTAACTTACTGTAGATCTGGATCATTTAAGTTACGATTTCTGGGGTTAATTTTATTATATGTACC
The DNA here is from genome assembly GCA_964056705.1 of Troilus luridus. NCBI lineage: Eukaryota > Metazoa > Arthropoda > Insecta > Hemiptera > Pentatomidae > Troilus > Troilus luridus. The sequence goes on from OZ057415.1 coordinate 67,990,912, forward strand.
TTTCAGATCGAACTAAAATCAGATTTCTATTCCACAATTTAGTTACTTTTATCGAAAAATACCGGGATAAAAAACCAGATCGCGGAGTGTATTAGTTCGGCGATGCCCTTCCCGAACTACCCCCACGGCTTACGATATAAGATAGTGGATTTATGCGCAACGAATGAGCAGAGGATCGGCTGTAATCCGGAAAGAAGCTGGATGAGAGAGCTGGGTATTAGGAGGAGAGGGGCGGAGGGGAGGGGGCAATCTCTTTAATTGGTCGGCTAAGTGGTTCCAATTACCTCTCTCCCCGACATTTAGTTTCTTTTCTTTTTCTTTTTTTTTATTCTCATCTCTTTTACTCTTTTCCTATCCTCCTTTTCCTTCTGTCTTTTCCCCAATTTTACATTTGATAAATCCTAACAGATCCAGTGTATTTTTAGATTTTGCTTTTACGTTGATTGGTTCTTGTTTAGCTGATCGATTCCATAAATATTTAATAATATATTTATTTACACTTTTTCGGAGGGTGATATCTGGATATTAGTTTATTTCTTTATTCATTCAAAGCCACCTTATGCTACTATGGTTAATTAGACGATGATTGAGTGGGAGTTAGTGCCACCACAAACATATTTGTCTTAAATGAGGCTTTTAGAATCCACAGCGGATAACCCAAAAATTTAAAAAAATTAACCTTTTATACTTCTGCGATAATTTAGTCAAGAATTTGTCTAAGGTAACAATTTGTCATCTTATTTTACATTGCATATCAAAGCACTGCTCGACTAACAAATAGAAAAATGTGAAAAAGAAAATTTTTGAAATTTGGAGGTATCCGCTTTTGATCCTAAGCGCCGCAATTACCTTATATAATTTATGTTTTGTGTCCATTCATTACTTATATTCTCTGAAATCTACTATTATTTTTTATTGGAAGATTACATTCAAATATGGAAATTTTGAAAAAAAAATTGTTTACTAATATAGATCTGTACAATATTTACAAAAAAATAATCTCTTCGAAAAGAAAAAAAAGAAAATCCGTCCGTTGAACGTCTCTTAAACTACTCACCCGTTTTTTTTTTTTATAGTAGGTATCTTACTTTTCTCACGGTATCATTTTTATGTTTTCTATATTTTATCTGATTCAATGAAATTAAATACCGACTCAAGTAACTCCAATTAAGTTGATCTTTCAAATCAACGATAAAAACCCATATCCTGGTTCGTATTTTTATCTACGAATTTACCATTGCGATTTAGATGTTGGAAGTGTTCAATAAAAGATAGATAAAATATTGTCTAAATGATCCATTAGTTAAATTAATTTCAAACTCTGATTCTAAAGTCTTTTTAAGGATTATCGCCCAGTCTCAATCCTCTCTGATCTTGCATAACCCCTAGGAAGACTAGGGCAATCACTGGGCTCCGGTTTTCTTGGAGGATCCAATCATATCGATTCAATCGAATCAGATTTTCGATTTGTCTTTTTCTGGGAATTTTAAATTAGACGTCTTGGGCTGATGCTGTCTATGGTTGAATCTATTGTTTGGGCTGTTAGTGTGGGATGTGGTATATTTCATTCTTATCATCGATATTCAATTTTAGTGCCGGTAACTTATGATGCTTAAGTTTGCGAACCACTCACAGGTTACTTACTTTCTAATGTTTTAGGGATTTAAGCCGTTGTCCTTTGGATTTCATTATTTCAATTATAGTGATTTTTTCATTTCTTACTCGTTTTTTAAAATACATTTTTACTTACTAAACTTTTGGAGCTGTTGATCCCGGATTCGAGACCGGCAGAGACAAGTAAATTTTATTGACAGCTATTGATCAACCCTATGGAATCTGGAGATTCTTATGGAGATCATCCATCTCTTTAAAGTGGGCACCCTTAATAGGGGGAAACTTGGGGGTTGAGCGTGATCTGTCAAATCGCTTCTCTGCATTACAGTTGTTTTAGAAATAATACAATCTCTACCATGTGCTAAAACCAAGAACCCTTCATGAATTGTAGTTATACAGATTTACCCAGACCAAACGAGGGAAATTACATTACGAAAATCAATATTATCAATTAATATACATAGAATAAATATATTCAAGAACAAATATAGAAGATACGGGATGAACAACTTTAGGAAGTAACATCAGTTTATAGTGATATAGCTTTTGATATGATCAAATGTACATTAGTTAAGTATTAAATTTTTAACTAATTAAGAATAGTAATTCTTTATAGACAATAATAATATTTCATTAAATTTTCTACTATTCAAAATTTCTGTGAATTCAAACCTTTCGAAAAAAGGAGCATTTTTTTATTAAATCGTTTTCCTCTGTTCTATCTTCTTTTAAAGTGTCCTGTACCCTGTCTATCCGGAACTTTCCGACTACCCTAGACAGAACAGACCTTCCACATCTTTCATACTCCAGGGATATCTTCGTCCCTCTACAGGTTCCTACTAGTCCCGAGAAGACAGGAGAGTGGCAGATGGGGGTTCGCCCGGGGTCAACAAAGGTCAGATATTATTGACTCAACAAAAGCTGTTGTACTGAGTATAGCACTGCGTGGTCCGGCCGGTGTCATCTGCATCTGTTATCGCTGTACGGTTTTTAGCATCGTTCTGTCCATGTTGCATTGGCAGTGTTAGGTCGAATTTTCGTCATGGTACATCGCTGTCGAAAAAAAATCCCGCAACAGTGTTCGATCGAGTGATAAGAACGATTTAAAATCCAATGCGATTAGTAAAAAAACAAAAAATATTTATGACGATCTGGAATTATATGTATATCGGATATATGTAGGCTTCTGATCATATAGCATGTTTCTTAAAACAATGTAGATAAGTTTAACGATATCTTACATAAAAAAGAAACTGCAATTTATTGAACAATGTTTTAGTCAATACTCTTCAAGTTTTATTATTTCCAAATACCTGGTGTGTCGATTAAATTAACAATCTTAGAAATATTTCAGTATACATCAACTAACACAGTAAAGGTCCATAGATAAACGTGAATAATTAATTATAAATGTTTAGCCAATACTGGTTAGTAGAAACTTTAATGCGTTATTTTGTTTTTTTAATATTGGAACGTAAAACTTAATAAAAAAAATTGATGTATGGAATTAAATTTTGTTTTTCTTCGACGATTATTATATTGATTCGTTTATTCATTTAATATTCCCTATATGCTGCTAATGCTAATCGAACGGTGCTACAGAGATAGTCCTTAATTTTGCCTAACCAGATATAATTATGAAAGGGATCTAAGGGGAGTACTCGACATCGCACAGGCTCGGGACCTCCAGTTTACGTTCCTTCCGAAGAACGGCATAACCAAAATTATTTGTTTAAATCCTAGGGCCACCTTCACCTTTGGTATAGTTGATTGTTACACTAACCACCACACTACAGGTCACCCCATTTCTTCATTGATCTTCAACATAATTAGCTAAATACGATATTATTCTTTGAGAATCTTTTTAATTACATATTTGTGTGAAGTCAGTTATTTGTTTCATTATGGGGTTTCCGCGAGATCGATTTTCTATCCAGGTCAAGGTTGTCAACTGAAGTTCCGTTTTGGAAATGCATCATAACCCGGTTGTCGCAAGCAGATTATATGCACTCATATTAAATTTCGACCTACAACAGACATTTTCCAATAAATCAACACAGGTTCTACGGCCCATGGTCCACTCTCAAGGCGTCGGCTCCACTCTTCTCTTGTGCCAAGGTCCTCCAAGCTCTGGATCCAACAGTAATTCTTGCATACCTCGACCTGCCTGCCCTTCTTAGGCTACACGTACATTGGATCCGATTCGGTGCTACGTGATTCTATCACATACGATGCTGGGGTGTATACATTATACATATTTTACTATACATTATAGTAAAATACAAATGTATTAAAAATAATTATTAAATAATCTTAATTTTATAAATTTAAAGAACCAAATGTTACAACTCTAGATATATTTCAGTCATTTGGTTTGCTAGCGACGTCTCATCGTATCACACCGGATCCAATGTAGGTGTATCCTTAGTCGTGGCTTTTTAAGTTTTTAGACACTTTTAGGAGGGGAAAATAAATTAAACAATTAAAAAAAGAGAATAAGATCACACTCTACCACCAAGTTTTCCCTCCAGTTACTTTATAGAAACATCAAAGAATATTTTATAATTTATAGGATACATTTATAGTGGTCTCCAGTCTGTATATGGGTGTGAATGTGAATGATTAAATAGTTAACATACATGGACCAAGCATACATGGAATCCCCCTTCCGTTCCTAGTTCTTTTATCAGAATTCTGTAAGAGATTAACCTATCATTGTAAGGCTAGACCGCACGGTGAACGGGTCTAGATCGGATCATTTTAATGTATCTAATGTATTTGTAACTTGTGTATTTATAAAATCTACTATCGAATCAATTCTTGAACTTGCCTTAACCAGTTATAATTTACTTGCCACAGCCAGAGCACAGCTACCCCGCTCTTCAATCTGGTCATATTTATACATATTTAAAGGGTTAAATAAATGTTTTCCTCTCGATCGATTAAGAAAGTTCATTATTGCAAAATATTTATTGAAAACACATAAACAGTCTTGTCTGGCTGATAGAGACCTGAGAGGCATACACCGAAGGAGGAGAGAGGAATAAAGTTGAACCGAGATTGGCTAAAGGCCTGTCATGTCTGCCTTTGACGGTTCTATCTGTGGCCCACCATTCTCCAATATTGTTCGCTCATATTATAAATGCTTCTTATTTTTTGGCCGTTTTTCATCTTCTATCGAGATATTTCCGTAGCTTTATCTCGTATAGTTATACACTTATATCGCTTTGTTAACATTAAGATAGAAATTTCCTTGGAATATCCTTTAAGGAGATCAGTAATGGGTGCCGTCTTCAAACCTGGGTGTTACATTTGAATTCCTTAATCTGTGAACAGCCGTGGATGGACGCTGCGGGATCTTCAGACCCACCTGGGGTTCTCAAGTGCGTACCTAAACTATATAATGCGTAACCTTAATTGGGGGGAAACCTAGTGGTTGACATGGTCTCGGTCAAATCACCACTCTGCACAACCCTTGTCCTATAAAATTACAGTCTCTACTATTTACTCAAAACAAGATCCTTCATGGTTTGTTTCGGTACAGGTTTTATTTTGTATATCCTTTTGTAAATGTAATAACATACTAAAAAGAATAAAATATAGTTCTCGATACATTTTTTGTAAATTATATGCTCACACATTTTTTAAACGTTCATAGAAGGCGTTCAGAATCTAATGCGGAAAGTTCCAAAATTTCAAAAAAATATTTCGCTAGTTTAATCAAGCAATTTTGTCTAACGCGACACTTTGCCGCTTTATTTCTCATGTTTCAGTCCGGTTCTGAACCTGACGTTGCTGGAGTGACGTTGAGTTAACTTGGGTAAAATATTAAAAAATCAATTTTGGTAGTTTCGAGTTATCTGCCTTGGCTCTTGAACGCCTCAAATATATATACACGCTCATATGGTTATATAGGACGCTATATTCCAATATAGGTATGAACTATAATATTTTTTTAAAACTACTGTAGGTAATTTAAAATGAAAGATCTTTTCGAATGTATTAACTTACATGGATCTTAGTTTCCAGGATTATTCTAGGGTATAAGAGTTCGTTTTTCTTAGTAGGTATAAGTTCTTTTAGGTACTTCAGATCAGTGCAAAATAAAGTAACTTCGCATCTATACTTTGGGATTACACCTCAACTGTGTACATTATAGGTATTCGGTAATTGTAGGCTTTGTTCTGCGATAAAGGGCACGGAAGTTCCGACTATTTTTGTTGCTCAGTAGTCGATGATAGATAGCCCTAACAAACATTTCAAGTGAACACATATTAACTCATGTATTTATTAATATTTGAATGGGTTTGGAGGTTTCTCACTTGTTGGAATTGCCTGACCGAAATAAACCTTTTTAATTTATTATATTTTTTTTGTTTATCCTCCTAATTTTGACTAATATTCTTCGGTATAAATTTTGTGTTTCATTATTAAGTATATTAGTCTCCAAAGGATAGTGTGTAGCTTTAATTTATCACAATCTCCCATTATACTGTTCCTCGTTTCTGACTTCCTGGGCATTGTCTGGTCTCCTGTTCTGTGCTCGTTCCAGTCCATATTTTGTGGAAAGAATCATTAATAAACTTATTTGTGTGGTAAAAACTTGATCGAATAAAAGGCATACGAGCGGAGAGTTACTATGCCTTAGGTTTCGGTTCGAATCCTGCTGTGACGAATAAATTATGTAATTTATGAACAACTATAGACGAACCCTTGGGAATCTACAGATCCTCCTGAAGCTAACCCAGCTACTGGAGATTCTTAATTTCGAGAAAATCTGGGGATTGAGCGTGATCTCAACTTCTAGCAATTAAAAAAATGCGATATGGGAACTTCATTATTCGACAATTTAAATAGATTATAAACGAGCCTATTAAAATTAGGCAGAACCAACAACTCGTCAAAGTTATAAGCAGTAATTACAATGCTTTTTCCTCTAGCATATTAGCCCATTAATATTGTAGACCCTAAATAAACAGTTTTAGCAATGCATAATCATTTAGAAATAAATATAAATTCTATCATGTTAATGTAAATATAACAACTTATTTCAGGAGTGAATAATTGAATATGTTAGATTTGGTTAATTCACTATCTTTATCTCACTCTATTCAGGAAAGCCACGGAGCGTTCACTTCTCCTAATTTCTCTTTATCTTAATATTTTATGCTCTCGTGAGTACGAAATTACTGATAATATAGATAATTTATATAAACTTGAGTCTGTTAATCTGTTGCATATACTCGTCTCCGGTTTCGTTTCGCCGCAGAAAATTATTTGTACCAGTTATTCCTTTTCCTTTAAATATTTTCCTGTTTTATTATAAACTTTTTTTTTATCGTGAGCAGTTTTTCGAAACGGTATTAATAAACTTTTTACGACTCTACTTAAAAATGTCTCGGATCGTCAAAGCTATTGTTCCTGTCGTGAAATCCATAAAAAGGTTGGTGATTATAGTAAGGCCTTTTTAATGGCCCGTAGCTGTGAGTAATTGAACGGCTAAATGTTTATTTCGTTCAAAGTAACTGTTATTGCCTCCATTGGAACTGTTTTTTTTCTTCTCGAGAATAAAAACACCTAATGTAGAACATACCTAGTCCTTATTATTGTAGTATTTTTTATCTCTATTATTTCTTTTAGTCCCCTGATTTTACACGGAATACAATATAATTAACACAAATAAAAACATTGAGCGAAGTCCTTGTTTGAAAATCTAATCAATGAACTGGAACTATACTGTGTAACTATCTGTAGCAAAACAACTAATGAAGGGTTCAGAACAAGGCTATACTGTTTCTAAACTAAAGCTTGTGCAAGATGATTTGACAGATATCGCGCTCAACCACCAAGTTTTTCCTCCTAATTAGGAATATCTACTATTGGGTCTGGGTGAGCCCCAGGAAAATCTACAGATCTCCGAGTCGATTCACGGCTGTTTACAAAATTAATAATTTCTCTGACACAGTTGGTCTCGAACTCGATAACTATGTATTGAGGTAATCCAAATTTAAAGATAACATAATTAAATCATACATTTATTATTTCCTTAAATATAGTATAAAAATGTTAACATATTCTGGTGTATTGAATGATATCGAAAACATAAGCTGGTATTATTGTTCTCGATAATACTGAACCATTACCGATTTCATGATCTCCGATCATGTTAATTTTTGTTTCCAATTGATTTACTGAAATTTATTTTACCCACTTTACTAAAATAATACAAGAAGTAAATATGAATGTCACGCAATTGCGTGAGATGAAGCAGTGGTAGTACTTAAATAACAAATTTATGTTAGGTGACGAGTCCACCTTTTCTGACACCTTGGAGGAATATCGGGTTGAAGAGGAAGCTAGGTTTGAGTGGGAATAAAGTTTGTCATTAAAGATTTGACATTTCTGTCTGGCCTAATCAGCAACGAATGGGACTATATTGTCATTATGGATGACTTTATTCGTAACAAAGTAAGGAGCATTGAGAATTTTACGAAGGATGGTGGATTTTGAAGGATTGGATACGAGATGAATTCGATGGCTAATGTTCTACTCTATAAGTCAAAATACAATGACCATGTATATGAGTATTTTTCAATCAATTGGGAGCTTAGTCTAGTAAGTGTTGAAGTACCCTGAAACGACTAGTTTTTGTCGTTTCAGTCTAGTATCGTATTTATTTAAGTTTGTTTTTTAATATAAAGATATGTTTGATTAAATCGGTTTTGCTTGAGGATAATATTATTTATTTTGTTTTAATATCCAGATCATCTCCAGTTTTTATGAACCTATCTTTAAACAGCTTATTTTATATTAGCATAATAACTCATGGCATACAAATAAGGGTGTGAAGGGTTGCATAAAGAGAAAGAGAGAGATAGAGATCGGCTATGGCTAGCCACAGACAGAGAGGGAGAACGTCTAATGCACCCCTGGGAGTTACCGTTCGGAAAATGAGTTATGCCAATGGCCAACGTATTGACCTCTCGTCCTCTCACCTTCCTCAATATCCTTCTATCTATCTATCTAGCTTTTACATATATAACTCTCTATATCTTCCCTGTTATTATTTTTCGTAACAATTATTATTTTTTTTAGCAATCATCATAGTTTTTAATTATTCCAATTATTCATTAAAAAGAACGTCATAACTTGAAAAAAAATAATTTTTCAATAGAGATATTTGAAAGTTCATTATGAGTTTTAAAAAATAGGGTATTGGTATATCAAAGAATTTCTATTTAGCGACCAGGAGTTAGAGGGCCGCGAAAAGTCGATGTGAGTTTCATTTTTGATATGTTGTAAGGGCATCTCAAAACTGGGGAGTAGTGTAAATCCAATTTTGCAACCGAAAAAACAGATGGGAAAACTTTTGGTAGCCATAAAATCTCGAAATTTTCGGAGTTATTTCAGTTTTTGGCCTGCATCTCATAATCGGTGCATTTAAAAAATAACCCATCAGTAACCATTTTTAAGAAGATTAAATTTCCTACAATTCGAATCCAAGCGCAGTTCTGTAGATTTAATAGATTCTGATGACGCCCCTTTGAAAATTGGTCTTTTTTCAAAAAAGTCCAAATTTTAAGTTTTGGCCGACTTTCGTGAGGTACACCGGCCGAAGAAGTGATCCTACAGTGAAAGTCGAGTGAAATGGAGTTGTAGTAAATTTAATTAGCTTTAATTTAAGCACACAACAAGGCCTATTGTATATATATATATATGGCTCATGACATTATATGTTGGCGAAATCTTAACTTCTACAAACTTTTCTATCTTCTATATTATACTTCAATGTTTTAGCAAATTAAAATTATTATCATTTGTAACAGATAACTGGTTTATATTCTATAAGCTACTAGCTGTGCTTGTGGTGTAGCTGGAGAAATGCGGTCTTAGCAGTTCATTAAATATTGCCTCGCCCGGAAGCCGTACTTTCTCTACTGTCGTCGTTTCAATTTCCACAACCGTTTCGGGAAATTGCATTCATTCTATTCACTTCCTTATTCCAATCCCTTATCTTTCTCGTATATATCCTTCTTGGATGAATAGTTTCTTTGTCTTATTCTTGTATTGCTATAAATTATATGAATATTTGTATTTATTCGTTACCTAAAATTAATTTTTTATATTTTTTTTTTTCAGGTGAGTCAGAATATTGTCATAATCTTCTGTAAATTACTGTAAGTTATTTATTTAATTAATTAATTGAACTGTAACATTAATAGTTTACAGTATGTTAATAGAAAAGCCTTTGTTCAAGATAAATCATTAAAAAAATATAGTGATTTTTTTAGGATCACTAATTCTCAACACTTTTTATAATTTGGAATATAAATTGTATTTGTTAATTTACAATAAGTTAAAGTAGAAGGATAAGAAGGAAAAATTAGTAGTTTTTATTTTATTTGTAAGCTTGTAAACTTGTTGCTCTCTTTAAAATATTCCATCATAGTCCAGGATCCATGGTCCATTTTTGCACTTGATTAGTATCAAGCTGAATCTTCGTGAATAGCTTCGTTTCGATGAGACATCCAACAATTTCCTCTGCGAAAATTCTCGATTGTGGTAGCTAAAAGAGGTAGCAATATATGTTGGATGATGATATATGTCGGATTGATGATTCTCAAAAATTTATTACCAACTGGTTTTTTTTTTTGTTAAATCTCAAGATAATAAATATAGCTTATTATATTAATAAATATATAATAATATATTAATAAATAAAGATAATAAATAAAGCATGTGGGATCCACAGTCCATCCTGGTGCTCACCCAGGCTCAATAAAAAAGCTACTCTTATTTGGGGAGGAAACCGGCGGTTGAGCTTGATCTCGGGGAAAGCACCTCCCTGCGTAACTGCTGGCTTAAAATCGGTCTTATACTAACTAAATGTACCTATTTACCTTGTATTGAACTAACCCTTCATAGGTTGCAATGATAGTTTTTTTTTAAATTACAATGTTTACAAGCACGATTTCTAGTGTTTATCGCTATATTTTTATTATAAACTTATTAAAAATTATTCTCTATTATTTAGTTGTGTTCCCTATTATTTTTCAGTCCTTAAAACTGACATTTCTTTTCTAATTTTTAGTTTTGTTAGCTAAAAAAGCTTGTTTTCTTTGTTTTTTATTATTTAATTTTTTTCAAATTCATGAAACTTCCTAGTCATCGGTCCTTAAGAAATGTTCAATGTTTCAACCTTATTCGAGGTTTTGAAAAGACCGAAACTTTTCAAAAATTCCGTTACATACATTCGAACATAGTAAAAATGTACTGAAAACTGAATAATCTAAATAAATCGACTTATATTAAACAGTTCATCCTCTACCATATACTTAAAGCAAAGACCCTACATGAGTTTTGATGTCACAAAAAAATCTTTGAGAGATTGAATATACTTCTGTAGGTGATTCGCTCTACATTATTACAAAAAGTTTCGAAAACTTCTGAAAACTCCCAGAATCCCATCGCCCATACATGAAATCAATGATATGAATTTAAACCATACATTTTCATCAATTATCAAAACTATAAATGCAAATCATTAAAAGCTATTAGTTATTTATATTCCTCTTGAACAGTATTAGTTGACTTTATATAAATGGGGAAGAAAATCATCCGGGTAGAGGTAAAAAAAAAATTAATAATAACCTGTACCATTACAACTCTTGGGTACAACTGACTACAAATATTGGGTTCAGTACTTCATAGATACTATCTTGTTTCTTAGACAACAGTTTTACAACTTTATAGAGACTGGCTGAGCCATAGGAGGGTCCTAGATCCCGTAGAATCCATCTCCGGCCGCCAGCAGATTAAATGAAATTCTTCTAGCGTGCGGGATGTTTTAAAATAAATAAAAAAATAAAACTACATCCATTCAAGTTTCTCTTTCGTGGCTTTTAATATTAATTAACATAATAATTGGCATTAAAATAGTTAATGGTAAAGTTACTATCGGCATTGGAGGGTGCAATATCGACCCCCTAGCCAGGACGGAAATGGCCCGGTTATCGCGGCGGAAAAGCGATGAAATATGCTCTTCCCAAGCTCACTCTCTGATGGATCGCCCCCTCCCTCATAGCGAATATCTTAACGCGGATAAATCTTAATGCCTACCTATGTACAAATATATATTTACTGCTTATCAAAAAAGGTAGGAGCGGATTTACTGCTTTTATATTTTTAGGTTTGGCCCGAACCAGATATCAATCATGACAAACTTCATTCCCGTTCAAATCCACTAGTTTCAAACTTCCCTACTTCTTCAATTTCCACTCCGAAGAGTCTGAAAAGAAGATGGCGTCGTGGCCTTCTAAATTGAATTTGTTATTTGGGTTCTACCAGCAGGTAGTTTCTCTACTTGCGCTTTTCTCATGGCATTATGTATCACTCAATCTATTTTATTAAAATTAAAATTCGGGGTGACCTGAGGTTAGCATATCAACATACTATGCCCAAGATCGCGGGTTCGTAGCCCGGCAGACGGCCCTAGGATTTTTTGAAGGGAGTAAAAACTCCTTGGTTATACCGTTCTTCGGAAGGGACATTAAACTGGGGCCCCAGCCTGTACGATATCAGGTAATCGTTAAACATCCCTTTTTCAATTAAACCTGGATAGGCAAAATTTATAGTATCGTACTGTAGCATCGTCCGATTAGCCATAGCAGCCTAGAAGTGACGCTATATAAACAAATAAAATTAAAATTAAATCTTTACATATTATAAAACGAAGTGCTCGCCTGCGTTTGTTCGCGGTAAACTCAATAAGTACTGCACGGATTTTCATGCGGTTTTCACCAATAGATAGAGTGACTCACCAGGAAGGTTTAGGTATATAATTTGTCGAGGTTTTGTGGAAATGGGTTGGAATATCGATGGGTTTTACCGAAGGCTCTGCTTTCCTAATCCCATGCATTTATCTAACGTGCAAGATAATAAATTCGTATATAAAGATATATTTGTTTTTATTTTTAAAATTTCTATATATTAAAGTATATTAGCTGAGCTGGGAAGAAAGAAAATCAAGACACCCAAAGAAGCCTAACCAATGATACAGTTTTACATTTAATTGTTTGAGTTTATCGTAGAGTGGAAAAAGTAATGTTGTTTATATATATGTTTTACTGTGTATAATAAGTTCTTCCCCACTTCAAATTAAATGTACATTTAGTTGTTAAAGCGGGAATACAATACTGTATGAGCTTGGTTACCGACAACAAGCGAGTTCAAGGGCGCTATATCTGATGAATTATGTATTCTGTTTTAACAGCTTAATATCGACTCAAACTCGAGACCTTCCTGGAGCTATCCTAGTCTCAGTAAAGTAGATACTCTTTATCTGAGTCCAATGCTCTTTATGGCTTATATTAGTACAGTTTATCTACTTTTTTTTAGTTGTCATAGCAATCGATCAAGGATATTTTTCTAATTTTTCAACTACACTAAATAAGTAAAAAATAGTTAATCCAGCCGTCCGGAAGCGACACTAAATGGGAGTCCCTAGCTTGTACGATGTCATGTGAGGTACTTGTTGAAGATCCCTATTCTAATATTATCTGGATACGCAAAATTAAGGAATCCCACTGTAGCATCGTCCGATTAGTCGTAGCAGCATAAAGTGACTTTAAATGAAGAATCGCCAATAAAAATTAAAAAGAAGCAAAAATAAATATTTTAAAAATGAACGGAATGACTGCTTATCAAATTCGAACTGGGAAACATTTATTCAGGGTTGAGAAGTAATTAGCCAATATGTAGCTATACTATTAATCTTCAATCGCCAATAAATAAATTTCCTGTACTGCGTCTAAATATAATAAATAGAAAATAAGAATAAATACATATGATATTTTATATATTATACTGCGTCTACGAATAGAAAATTTATGTTATCAGATAATTGGTTCTCCGCGTGGTTTACCATTTTTCCATGAATTGATTAATGATAGAATAGAATAAATCCTTACCAAGAAGGATATGGGGTTTAAGTTTATGGTGGAGACTGTACTCTTTCCAAGCCAACGTTTCTGCAAGAAAGAGTTTTGGCGGAGGTTACGCTCAACCGCTTGTTATAACTATGATATACGCCTGTTTTTATATGGATATAGGCACTAACGGACACTTATATGTTAGGTACCATTCTGAAAATAATCAATTTCTTAGTTATTTAATTTTAAGGATGTATAAATGTTAATTAAATTACAGATATGGGGTAATTAATTTTTAGACAATCCCTGGCTGGAGCTGATACGAGCTCACTAATTGTCGCCATCATCAAGGGGAGACTATCGTCCGTAATGCTTTTACTAAATTATCCGATTCAAAAATTAAATTTTACTTCAACAAACTTTTGATAATGAAAGTTTATGAAATCTAACTTTCTCTTAATATTAAAAACAAATTATTATTTTTTTATGTTGGTTTAATTTATAGAGTTCTGCAAAGCTAATAGAGCCAAAGTATATTTGAAGAATCTGCTCGAAATAATGCTGTAATACTTCGAAGTGCATTTTCAATAAGTTTTGGTCGTTTTAGAATCGGTAATAGACTAGTTCATTATTTTCAAGGAGTTATTGTTTAGATTTTTTTTAACGTATCTGAAAACAACCGAAATTTTTAGTTCTTCTCTACATTTCTTTAATTTTCTCTTGCTACATTGAGCAATGTATTAGAAAAAAATGTACTAATGTGAGTTTTTTTCGTGCCCTTTTGGTTCGGGAACAATAATAATATTTCTCTAAATTTCGAAATAGGTTTATATATTAATTAATAATTACTATTATATTGATTAGAAGCTTGTCAATAATTAAAAGCTTAATTATGGTATATTATACTAGCGGTTACCTACAAGTAAATTTAATAATTATTGTAAAGTATGAATAGTAATCATTTATACCATAGTTTAAATTTCAGAATATAGTTGTCTAGGATAACCTTTTTTATTTCTTTTATCAATTCGTTAATTTGCTTTATTAATAATGACTGTTTTTAATTTAATTTAAATTTCTATGTAACCCTGGAATTTATAATTGTAAGTTTTAAGGTATCATTATACCTCGAAATTAAAAACTGAAAAAAATAATTATAATGTTTTCTAAAGAGTTCTTTGTCTCTTTCACAATCTCAATCCTGTAGGTTTATATAATCGAGAGGCATTTATCTTGAATCACCCGCAGATAATCGGTTAGAAAGACTTATTGTTCTAATTGTTACTCTTCTACACAATCCAAACCAGTATTACTTATATAACGTTTAACATTACTTCGCATTATTGTTATTATTAACGAAATAATTGTCATCTACGGGATCTACAGACTCACCCAACCTCTATAAAGTGAGTTTAATCACTAACTCTTCGATATGGTGTCTGTCATTTTCCATGGCGGGTCACCGTCCGTGTAATGGTCAGCATAACAAGCTTTTATTCCTAATGTCGCCACTTTAGCATCTTAGTAATTGCGTAGCTTTAAAATGCATTAAACGGTTGAACAAACCTTATGTTTATTTCTTACGGAATTAAAGGAAATTTTACGCAGGGAAACTTTTTGGTTTAGGATACAGTTACATTTTTAAAAGGTTTTTATTCATTCTTTCCGTCTACTCCTCTGCATACGAATATCAATATTCAGCCAATCGCATTTCTAGATATATTGATGGTTAATTCATAGTATGCATTAAAACAGGGGTCGGCAACCTATGACCCGCCGGTCATCGAGTGACCCATTTGATAACTTCTTAATGTGACCCAATTATAATATATATTGGACCCAATTAATTGTAAAACTAATATTATTAAATATTAATATTCATTTTATATATATATCGAGGATTGAAATCGGTAATAGATGCTATTGGTCCCTCAGAAACGTGTTGAGTAATCTCAAAATAAGGGTATATAGGACGATACTTCGTCCTGTCGTCGTCTATGGTGAGGAGGCGTGGACTATAACTAAACAGCATGAGAGATTATTGAATACATGGGAGAGAAAGATTCTTAGAAGAGTCTACGGCCCAACCAAGGAAGGAAATTGTTTCCGCATGAAAAGGAACCTGTCATAGTTTCTTGTATTAAATAGGCAAGATTGATATGGTTGGGGCACGTTCACAGAATGGACAAAAAAGGCTCCCAAAGCTGATTCTGGAGGGACGTCCAGACGGAGATAGAGGAAGAGAAAGGCCTAGAATGCGATGGCTGGACGATGTGGAAGCAGACTTAAGCTTTATATTTATATTTGCTTGGTATAATATTTCTTATTTTTTACGAAAAGACCGTTTTAATACGAATATATGTATCTCTAAAGAACGTCTCTTTAACACGTTGCCACAAATGTCGGCTATAGCCCTCCGATCTTTGGCGATATGTAGACAAACAACGGCTATAGCCGTCGTGCATATTTTAATCAATAAAAAAAAGAACAGCGCTAGTACGAAGTGTATTGACGCATACACCTGTTAATTGTTGAGAAATACATTTTAAAAAAAGGTGTAGCATGCCAGGCAGCGTGTTTATTGTCTTTTTATGCGTTTTCTCGTGCTTTACCGTTTCGAAACATTTGGGCATCTAGAGAGAAATTACGGCTGTAACAGTCTACAGTTTTTTGCAAAAACTGTGGCCAAATGTGATAATTTTCACTTCTTAACATGCAACTTATACTGGATTTCGTCTGGCAGTCATAAACAATTGAAAAAAATGTGTTTCTGAGGATGATCGTCAAATTATAAGTGTGCGGCAACATGTTAATACCCGTGGAGGGTTGTATCCTATAGTTCTATACCTTTTCTTGGAAAACGGTTGTGCATAAAGGTGATTTCTCCTAGATCACGCTGTACTGCCAGATTTTCCTATAATTTTCGGTTCTCACTTAATGGAGGCTGGGTGAGCCCACGGAGTTCCTAGTTACTGTAGGATCTCTTTGCGACTGCTTACAGATTAAATAAAATCTCCAGGGACCGGGATTCGAACCTTGGACATTCGTCATGGTAACTCAGGGCTCTACCACTTTATTATTTTTCTTTTTTGTATGTATTTTCATCAAATATCCGCAAAATAACCATTTTATAAAAAAAAAACTTTAATTAAAAAAAAAAAATGACTACACGAGATTTGCATTGGAGATACCGAATTTCCCATTCATCATTTTCTTCGGAGGCCTGTTACGGATGAAGAGGACAGGAAGGGGTATATTTATTGGTATTTATGAATACAAGATAAAATGCCGGGCGTGCTTGCTCATTATCCAACGCCCGGCACAGAGCCGCGATAAGAGAACACAAACAGAGGGAGCTGGCTAACACATTAGGCTGTATTGCAGTCTGCACTCAGATCCGATCAGCGCTACACCACCACTGTAAACCTACTCGCTACATTAGCCTTGTCCATAATCCTCAACAATAGCTTACTGTTTCTCTCTCTCACACTCTCTCTCTCTCTCTCTCTCTCTCTCTCTCTCTCACTCTCTCTCTCTCTCTCTCTCTCTCTCTCAAATAAACTAGGTTATGTAATTTTTTAGAAAACCATTTGTTCTAAATTTTACAGTTCACTTAACAGTTATCTAATTGAGAAATTTACTTTCTAACATCCGTATTAAAAATTATTGAATAAATTCGTTGTTAAGGATAATATAATATTTGTTATTAAAAACAATAGCAGAACCGTTAGAAATAAAAATAAGCTCTTGCAAGTTGAAAATTATAAATATAAAAAATAAAAAAATCACACCATGAAATGCTATTACCCATGAAGGGTCTTAGGTTCAGCTCATGGTAAAGACTGTTTCTGAGGCAACGTTTGTGCAGGGAAATGTTTGTCCGACACCACACTCGAAAGCCTGAGGTTTTTCCCATAAATAAGGGTAGGGTATATCCTTTAAACAGGACGCTATGTAGATCCCATGAGGTGGTTTTAATAAACGAATTAAATACTTTATTTTAGCCGGATTTGAACCTCCAGCTTGGCAATTAATTGCTCTACAACTCAGCCGTTGCGCTCCTTAAATATTTAATATACGGCATAAATATTTGTTTTTCATAATTCCCAGTTTGTTACTACTAACCTTTAGACGTTTCTTCTTTTCTAACAATTATTATATTCTAAGGATATTTAACTCGAAGCCTTATGCCTGCTTATTCAATGTCCGACTGCAACTGTGATAATTAATACTGTGCAACAGACCTTGACTACGAGATATCTAAATGTGAAGCGATGACATCAGTGGTGCTATTCGGAGTGCGTTCAACTCCCTATCCTTGATTGTTCTGTGCTTCTCAGCTAGGATTCTAGAGGAACCTTCAAATTTAGTTTAAGTGGAATTAATTTTTTTAATATTTAGTTATAATAATAATTTTCTGGTATAATGGTTTTCAGGGCCAGAAAACGAAGTCTTGATTTAAAAAGAAATCTTTTCAGCCTAATTACATTAAAACTATTTTTTGTCCCTCTTTGGGAATCCGTCAATATGCCCCTTATTAATGAAAAACGTCATGGAGAGGGAAATACAAAAGAGATACAGACGGAAATTATCGAATGAGAAAAAGCACCACTTTTAAAATGAAGTGTTTCAAGATTCATTCAAAATTAGTGTGTATCGTCAAAACTTATTCAACTTATTCTGTTTTTATGTCTTATAGATGATTTTTTATGAATTCTATATAAATTATCAATCTTAAATCAAACGCTTTAGATCGAAAACGAAAAATGCGTTGTTTGCATTTATGTTGAAGATATGCCTACTTCCTGAACTGCATCTACATACCTAACTGACGTTTAGTTTCTTTACTCTTCTTAGAAGACAATTTATATTCAGATCATTTGATTTGTTACTAAATTCCCGTTAATTGACATATTGCAATAAAAAATATAATTTGCGCTCACGTATTTTTTTCAGGAGACAAAGCTTCCAGTGATGGCTAGGCCATCTAGGAAATATTTTAAATCGTACTTTTTTTCTGTAAGAAATTTTGGTCAATATATTGTAGTTTTGATTCAACATCTTTTTTATTTTTGGATTGTCAAACTATTATAGTAATTATAAATCGGTCAGAATCGCATATCGTTATAATTGTAATGTTTCATCAAGCTTATTTACTTAAATTTAATAAAATCGGATGAGAATGGGAAGCGGCATTTACATATTAAATAGAAATTATATGGAGATGATGTGTGTGGGTCCAAATGGACCATGAAGAGTGACAAGGAGGCGGTGGGGAGGGGAGAGTGGGGGCGGCTGCGCGGGGGACGGCAGTCCGCCTCGGGATGTCTCTGAGGCACAGGCTCCGCTGGTTCCTCCTCCGCCGCCGGCAGCTCTACGTCGTCCATCCGGCCTGATGGACCAGAAGAAGAAAAAATGGCCATTCGGCTTCCTAAAGGCCTCGCCGCTCTACCGCAGCGTCAGTGGGCGGCTGTCCGGCGGTAGGAAGGTCGCCAACGGTTCAGTACCCAGGTCGGCCGAAGATGATGGAGGGTTCTCCACCTGGGAAGGACATCGCGGTGGGGCCACAGTGGTCAAGTCCCAGTCGGCCTACAGTCTTCCTCTGCCGCCCGCCTACCAGCCAAGGCGTCCAAGATCTTGGTCTCCGGCGGGACAGCCTTCGCCGTCGGATTCTGGCTACCGCTCGCTGCCGGAGGCGAGGGCCCTCGCAGACCACAGGCTCAAGGGGGGCGGGTTCTCCTCCCTGCCGCCCCGAAGACTCGCTCCCTTCGGCAGGCCCCCCAGGCCGTCCCCGACCTTCCACGGCACCCCCTTCAGGACTACGCCGCACAGCCTCAAGCACCTCGACGACAAGCTGGCTCTTCTCTTCGACATCTTGGACACCCAGGAGAAGTTCGCCAAGGTACCGAAAACCTTCCTATTAAGTAGCCGCACTAGTAGAGGATCTGACCAGTTCTTGTGAAATCAGTTTTGACGAAATCCTTTCTAATAAGTTAGATTACAGAAGAAAAAAATTCTGCGATAAAATTATTTTAGGGTTGTCTAATTACTTTAGTAAATAAATAAACCAGTATTGCTTGTCGTAATTATTTTAATCTCATTTAAACAACCATGCTTTTATTATGCGTATTTACTTAGATTTATATACTATGCTACAGTAGAAATAATAATAATTATTATTATTCTAATAATACTCTTAGCAAAGCTATACAGCTTTAAAATGGCGGAGGTTAAAAATAAATAATTTCTTAAATATAAATAAGCTAATATTTAGTAATGTAGTAATAAACTAGTAATTTCGTTACCAATACTAACCTGTATACCGTTGTTCTAATTCAAAAGTAAACCAAATACAAAACTTTTTTTTTTTAAATCGAGCTAGTAAGGACTACGTTTGTATCAACTGTTGTTTTTTTCTTCCATATCTCTTTCGATCCCTCCCGTGGTTTTGCCTTCAAATAGCATCCCAGTACCAGCCTAAATGAAGAATCTGTCCTTACCGTAGCTATCAGACCTTCCACCAGGTAGTTGTGGTTATTTATATTTTCCAGTGAAGAAGTTTCTCATAGTGTTCAATATCCATACTGGAGCTTATAGTGAGGGAGGGGATGTTCGAGTTCCATAGAGTGTATTTTTTTAATTATGCCGGAAAATCCATTCCTTAACCCTTCTACACCGGACAAGTGTTTAAGTCTAATATTTTTCAGAATAAGTTTATTGTCCTGAAGGAAGCGGAATCGCATCATTTTCGTATTTTTTCTCCTTGAAATGGAGTTATAGTATTATGAGTATTTATTAAAACTCAATAATCGTTTTTTAATTTTTTTTTATCTCTTTTTAATGCATCTAAACTGTTTCAACCTAAGATTCAGAGGTTGTCTTCCAGAAGACTGTGTCACTCTTAGTGATCTAATGCTATCCCCTCTCCTTAGAGTGGCACATTTTAAGCTGAATCTTCAATTTTTTATTAAACCAAAGTTTAAAAGTGCGATTTGCGAGATTCTTACCGTTTCATTGTCCGAGTAGACGTTGTTCTACTACTAATATTTTTTCCCGTTTGTCCAAAAATTTAGTTTTTTGACTTTACTTGAAAAATACTAGTCCGAAATAAGGAAGAACTCCTTTTCAAGCCAATGTCTGGCTTGACCACTAATGCACTATTCCACTTCCCTCAATCCAGTCATCTATCTCTGGACAAAATTTGACTGAACTACTTCTTCACCGGGGCTGTACACTTATGTATGGTAATTGCATTTTTAATAATTTCCTTACAAAAAAAGTCCGATCAAAATGCAGTAAAAACAGTTTTTTACATTTTTGAGCTAACAAAATTCTTACTTATTCTAAAATCTTTTATTATAAATATTACTTATTTTTTATTAACAATCTTAGAAGTCCGCTCAAGATTAATCCATGTAAAAAAAAGAAATCAGAAAAAAATTAACATAAATTTAACTTGTATATTAATGACATACTAAACTACATTATAAAACTAAGTATTAGTATATCAATAGATTAAATTTATTTTACTTTATACAAATTTTAGGCACATCAATTAATTTAAATGAACAAACGATTGTTTTTAATAGTGTAATTAAGTCAGTTACATGTTCTTTGTTTAATCGAAATTGTTTAACATCATGTTATAGTTTAAATAATTGACTTCCGATAATAATGATGAGTAATGAACATAGACTAGTTATATTTTTCACAACCCTTTCACATTGGTGATGGCATCAGGAAGTCGGTTCTTGTATATTTCTTGTATCATATTTAGCGATAACATCAATTAGTCAGTCTTTTTCAAGTTTTGAAAATTCAGGATTTTACTGTCCATTAAGGTCAAGAAGTTAAGAAAGCGTAAAAAAATCATGTGTTTTTCCATATTCATTTGGATATAACTTGAATAAACTATATCAAATAGATATATTAAGTTCTCTTCTGATAGAAAAAAAAAAAAATCACATTTAAACTAAATATCTGAAAGAAATGAATCAGCTAAAATTATCGAATTATAAAATAAATCATTTAAAATCTCTGGAGATTATATTATAATTAATTTTGTAATAGACCTTAAAAAGCAAAACTGAAAAGAAAAATGAATAAACGTTTCTATCTGTATCATTTTTAAACCAGAACATCT
Organism: Troilus luridus; assembly: GCA_964056705.1. Classification (NCBI taxonomy): domain Eukaryota; kingdom Metazoa; phylum Arthropoda; class Insecta; order Hemiptera; family Pentatomidae; genus Troilus; species Troilus luridus. The sequence continues at coordinate 68,012,599 of OZ057415.1, forward strand.
GTCAATAGTTCTTTGGAAGTAGGATGGATAGGAAGCGATTGAATAGGCGGGATTTGAATGTCGTAAGAGTATAATGGTGCTAGGAATGGAAAAAGGGATTGAATCCTGTAGGGTTGGAGATTATATTAAGGATGGATGTCAGAAGCTGCGATTCAATGAGACGTCGTAGATAGATCGGAAAGTCAAAAACGGGGGTCCAGACAGGATTTCAAGTGGCGGGAGGATTGGATAAATCGGCAACGGAATGTTGCAAAACTATTGACAAGGTAAGGCCCTTTTTACCCTTAAGAAACTTTACCTCTTCGTTAAATCTTGTATCAAGGGAGTCATTAAATATCAAATAAGTAACTAAGTATAAGTTTCATATTGAAGTATATGAGAAAGAAAAATGTGGAGTTTTAGGTAAATAGGCGAAGAAAGTAATACGATATATCTACTGCGTATATTTGAGTAATTAAATCAAATTATGTCCAGAGAGGGGCTATGGCATTGGAAGGAAACGGGATCATGTCGTTCTCGTTGTTTTTGGATTAAAATGAATGAACATTAGCAATAATTCTATTTCAAGAATATTCCTTACTTAGCTATTTATCCATTACGAAATTAAAAAGACTCTGCTACCCTACAAGAAGCTTATTTGGGACAAAATTAGACTTAACCACATATTCACCGGGGCTATATAAGATCAGATCATAGATAGATAATATTAGAATCCGGATATATAATAGTCTAAGTAGATATTATGTAATTAATCAGTCCATTGGTGGATTTCAATTTGTAACCTTAATCGTGTAACCTTAATTGCTGTTAATATATCTGAAGTATGTGTGTGTGTGTGTGTGTGTGTATATATATATATATATTTTAAGCAGATAGTTTGATCAATGATTCAAGGTTTTTGACCAATGGGTAGGCTTTGAAATGAATGTTATTTAAAAAGAGTTGGAAGATAAGAATATTCGCAGTCAGTCTGCCTCAGGATTCTCCATTCACAGCTTAAGGTTATTGTCTACTGTCAATCTTGGTGTTTTTTCTTGTTTAGTAAATATGTTGAAATGTGAGATGGGAAAGTGAATTTGGAAAATCCTCAGAGTAGTTAAGGTTTCCGAAGTTTAGGAATTAGCAGAATAGTGTCATCGATTTAAATTGCGAAGAGACTTGGTGACAGTGGCGAGCCCTGGGGGATATCACAAGAGATGGCTAGTTTATGTTAGACCTCTACGTACTGTCAACTATCAGAAATAATCTAAACCTGCGCATAATAATGTTGGGTAATGGTTGAATATAGAAGGATGAGGACTGCTAGTTCTCAGAGTACATGGATGGACATCGTACGTTGTTTTAAGGAATGTGGATTGCGTTGAGTTTTGTGGTTGGAAGCTGAATTGGAGTGTCTTGGAGGAAAAGTATTTTAATTCTGGAAATTTATTTTTTACAAGTTACAACAGTTTATTTTTAACAACTTAATGAAGATTGATAATTATAGTTCATGTAAATCTACACCTAATGTACATTATAGTGTGAGAACATCTGAATCTATAATAAACGTTTAGAAATTATAATCTTCGTTTATTAAGTCCTTCCAAATTCTATTAGACCTGATTTGCAACCTCTGAGAATATTTTTTGTCGTGTAATCACAAAATGTTCTGTTATAATATCGTCCCTACTATCGACATCGTCAACTATCGAATGTGAAAAAAACACAGTTTTCGTTTTCGACTTATATCAGTTGCTGTAGGGTTAATAATTGATATAAAATTCATATAGGGGCATCTATCAGTCACAAAAACAATGTAAAACGAATCTCATTGGTTTGATTATAGCCACTCATTTTTATTGAACCTTGAAACTTTTTTTTTTAATTCTCCTCAAAAGTACCGATTTTCAGATTTGATAGTTGGAAATGGTAGGAACTATATAATCAGGTGTATGTGTGATATTCATTTTCTACATTTTTTTAAACTAAAAAATGTTTAATTAAAAAAAAGTATTTTCTATTTCTATCAAAGAACAGTAATTAAAATATTAGTTATTAATTTTTCTCTTCCCTTCACCACCATGCTCTAGTACCAATTAACAAAAATGTCCGCGGTAATATTGATTGTAGTTGTGAGTGACTGTAAACATTTTGTTTTAGCAATGTAAACATTTTTTTTTTTGATACCCATAAAAATTATTTAAAAAATTGTTAACGGCTGTAGTCTGAATAGTCGTAATTACAGTCATAAATGCTTTAATTTGGATCATTTTACTGAAAATACTTTAAATTGCTTTCAATATATTCTTTTTTTATAAATTTACAGTTAAGTAGAGACAAGTCCTGTACCCTTTTTGTTTTTATTAGAATATATCGATGCCTTAGTTCACAAATCTGTTAAGTGCAAATTTTTCAAAAATGGGCTTTTTTATATAAATAATATTGTAAAGTTGTGATCAGGAAGTCATAGATCAAATGATGTTATAAAATTAATAGAGAAGCTGTAAAGGTTACAAAAATATATTGTGTGGTTAAACTTGAACTGTATTTCTTGTGTTAAATTATTATCAATATTGACTCATGTAAAATCTTGTTTTCGGCACTTAACACATTTGTGAACTAAGCCATCGATATAAAGCGTTATAAAAAATCGTTTTAAATATTGAGTCGGATTAGAGCTCCTCATATACGCTGTCATTTTTAACTTTATTATAATTGTTTATTAACTTTATTCTGATTATTAATTTCTGAAATTAAATAATCCGAAATTCATTCGTCAAAACGACTTTAATGGTTATTACAATGCGTTTTGAATGAAATATTTTCACTACGTAAAATATACAAATGAAAAAAATAACATTAAAAGAAAATCCTTATTGCTATATATTTATTTAGTTAGGTTATTTTTAATTTTTTTATTCGTGGATTCCCAGATAATTAAATTTTGATTAAAAGAGAGATTTGTTTTTCGAGTCTAATCATCAAATATTTTCGGTTTGCCTTTAATAACTTTCCTTGTCCAATTTTATTTTAAATTAAAAACAACATTTACATTTATTCTTTTTACATTTACTTATATAACATCACCGACAATAAATTAAAATGTTACAAAATTATTAAAATTAGTCTCTTAAAAATTTCGTTTATTGAATGAATGTACTTATAGTTGATAATATGTATTTATGTTTAGAAAGATTGGGTAGAAACCAAAAAAATGTTTTTGATAACTTTTTGAACTAACAATGTTCTTATTTTTAGTTTTTATTTTATAAATCATTATTTGTCATAAACAGTAGTCGATACATTTAGGATAATGGAAGAAATCTACCACTCTGACTTTTACAATTATGATATTATAACCTATAAGTTTTATTTCTCTCTTTATATATACATATAAATTGATATTATCTAAATATTTCTGTGAAACAATGAGGTAATGGATGAATTCCTCTTGCAGTACCACGATTGAATAACTGCATGCGAGCTGTTTGTTTATTTAAATTTAAATTAAACAAACTTTTTTTCCTTGCAAATAGCACAGATTCCGTACGTTCCAAACCAAACAGAGAAAAACGTACAGAATTCGCAAGCAGGAATTCAGTCCTGACAAAAGTATAAACGACTAAAAACTCAGAAGGCTTACTTTGTTACAAAACCTCATTGAATTAAACAAACATGATCCGTAATTTAAAATTATTCAAAGTTCCATGAATTAGTGTAGTTACTAAATTAGCTAGTAATCATTATTAAAAAATAAAATAAAATCTAATACGGCACTTTGCCAACTTATTGGTCGTGGTTTTGGTCCAGTTATGTTTTGGGGCCATAAGTTGACCATTACTTGAATATACTTGCGATACATGTGAAGAAGTCATCTTTTGAAATTTGGAGATATCAACTTTTAATTGTGAATAGCACACAACAGACATGAAAGTTCTTGGATTTAGTACGTGCTAGAGATGGTACTGTGTTCACGGTTGTGCAAGGGAGGTGATTAGTCCATCATAACGCTCAACCGCCAGGTTTTCTCCGTAATCAACGGTACCCACTTTAAGAAACTGGGTGTGCTCTTTGAAGCTCTACAGGACGTTTAGGCTTCATCTGTGGCTGTTAGCAGCTGAAGTAGCCATATTCCAAACCGGATCTTCAGCAAGCCAATTCAGCGCTATATACACTGAGCTAGCTCGCTACTCTTAGTACGAGTATTTATTGGAATGTATTACTCCCAAGCTGGCATTAAACGATATTGGAAATGCTGAGCTTTCAGATTAAAAGATGATATACAATGCGGATCTGGAAAGAGGGGATTCATTGCTCGTGGTGACTGTAAGGGAATGCGTACCTTTAAGTCTGGAAGCCAATTATGAAAGTAGTCTTTCCCCCGCCTAATTATTGCAACACCGCGGGCCTACCTGTTGGAGTCCTAAAACCGTTTACGTAATAGAATTCTGTTAATTAATCATTGAAATACAGGCCATTATGTGCTCATTTAGTCGGCTCGTGGTCGTCCAGTTTTTATTATATTTAGGGAATCCAGCAGTCTTTTGTTATTCTCTGAATATTTAACGTAATTGTGATTTGTAAGTAAACAAACGCTTTTTAAAAAAAAAAAAATGTTTTTCTGTCTTTTTTCTTCATATATTTTTTAAATTTAATTTAGTTAAATACTTATTAATTCATGTACCATGACATTTCGTAAAATTTCATGGCATATGACAAGATAAAAATCGTGTATAAGATAAAAATGTTCATCTTAAAATTTCGAGATTTTTATATTTTCTTAATCAATAATTTCCCAATTTTTAATTTTTTTTATTATGGAAAAAAACCTTGTACAACTACTACCCGTAAAGGGCCTGGGGTTCAGTACATGTTAGAGGTAGCACTGTTTCTTGGACAACGGTTGTGTAGGGAGGTGACGTCCTTGATTACACTCAACTCCCAGATTTCCCTCTTTATTATGGATAACCATTTTATATAAGAGGGTCCTAGATCCCAATGGATAGATATTCTGCGCTCTAAACACTATCCCGCTCCTTTCAATTCGTTTTGACCTCTTTAAATAGTTGCTGATTTCCACACATACATATATATATATTTCTATTTACAATTTAATTTTTTAAAAGCCTATATTTAATTTTTTTTTAATAAATGTTATTTTTGTACTGAAGGAATTTTTTATATTATGTACTTAATTTTGAACAAGTATGCAAAGTATGTTGTATCACCCGGAATCCCTAGATTGAAAGGGATTCCCTCAGAAAGATTATTTAATTTATAACACAATTATTTAACCTGTAAACCTCCATGGACGGATCTAGAGACCCCCTGGGGTTCACCCAGACTCCGTAAAGTAGGTGCCCTCAATTGCGGAATATGGCGGTAGACTGTGATCACAGACATATCAGCTCCAACCACAACCATTGCAGTACAGAATTGTTAGAGAGTACAGTCGCTATCATATTCTCAAGTGATCAATTTTTTTAATCGAGTCGAATCCTCAAAATCGAATTAAGAACGATAGCGGGATGATATTTTCTTAACCTCCTCCGAAACGAAACCCTGATCACTGTAGCCCGCACATCGGAGGTATTACAAGAATCAAGGAGAGACACGAACAGATATTATTTGCTGACTAGAGGTCCGCTAACGAACGAGGAGATAGGAAGGGGAAAGCATGGCCACCTAAGAAAGTTTCTGCAATAATTCAGACCACCTTTAATTACTTGCGCTTGAAAGGCTTTTCTCAACGGGAACATGAAAAATGGCCACTTTTGTTTGCTCTCTTGTTGAGCTTTTGTTGCAGCGTTGTTGTTTTGCCCGGTAATACGCCCTATGTAGGGGAGGAAACAAGTTAAGCGTTAGAGAGTACAAGTTAAGCGGGCCTAACACCGACCGTGTGCTCTGTACACCGCGCACTACTCACACACTATATTACATAAAATGTAAAGTATGGCCTTCATAAAGTTATAGCCAACAACGAAACTATGTTATATAACAATATTCGCTACGACTTAAGTAGTAACCGAGAACATGAGTAGTAGAGCCATTGGAAAATATATAAAGCAATTTCTAATGTCTTTGTACATTCTGTTCTTATGATTATAAGAGTCTGTAATTAATTTAATTAAAAAACACAATTCTTGAGAATAATTAAGATTATTTTCAAATGCTAACAAACAGATAAATTCATAAAATTAAATATACCCAATAAAACATTATTTCACCAAAAAAAAATAATGGTTAAAGAATTTCTTACCTTAGTTTTATAAGAATGGTTGAGTGATAAAAATAGTATGATGAAATCTAGATATATTAATTTTATATAACCTTCGTATTTTATTCTAAAGTATTTAGTAGGTTCCAAACAATGGAGAAAAAATATTCTAAAAGAATAACACTTCTGTCTTATGGCTTCTGTCGTAGTAACGTCTGATCAGTCATAGTAGCATAATGTTGAATTTATAAATAAGAAATTATTAGGAAGGAGTTTGAAGTTTTTGGGTTGGGCTCAATGAGTAAAAAATCTCTAAAAAACTAAGAAGTCGGTCCTGTAAGTAGAGCGAAACGTAAGTGGGAGGATTGTTCCACTGTTGAATTCGCTTCTCTGTGTTTTGAAGGATTTGGAAGCATGTAGGCCTTGGATGTTGGGTTACTCTTGTCGATGGGTGGTATTGGCATCGATCTCATCCTTACATACTCTAACCTTTTAGCGGATTCAGGGGGATCTTCCTCTTTCCCATCTTTCTAGCCATTTTATTCAACATTTATAACAGACGTGGATTAAGTAAGTAACGAAAACAAAATCAGATATAGAAGTGTTTTCAGGTGAGTATCTCAAGAAATGTGACAAAACTGTTGTTATAACAGCATTCTCTGACTAAAATATGAAAATACAATTTTTGAAATGTGCAGCTATTCACCTGAGATCTTGAGCGCCTTATATTTGCTATTACCAATTATGCAGTCAATAAATATATTTAATATACCAAAAATAAATAAAAGCGATAACTATAAATTATATCTGTCGTTTGATAGTGTACTCACAATCCTTTAGCAAACAGGAAGAAAAAGATATTTATTTACAAAATAGTAGATGGAAAACTTTTACTTACAAATATTTAAAAAAAACAACATAATTATATTAAATATAAACATGATCGAAAAACATTGTTTTTTTAAAAATAAATAACTTATCATTAATACTTGCTATATTATCATATCCCAAATTGAATGTTATTTATAGACCCTTTGATTGTAATATTATTTTAATTATAAGTTATTTAGAAGACTTTAGGTTAATTAAATAAAGTGGAATGGGATAGAAATAAAAAATATTGATGTATTAGTATTAATATTTTTAACGCATAAGATTTTCGTTCTCTTATTCAAAACCTAACGAAACTTAAACACATTTCTTCAAATTCAGTTCTATTTTTAAACTATTTTAATATTAATATATGATATAATATATATAATGATATATAATAATATATTAATATGTTTTAGTGATTATAATATTAAAAGGCATATTCAATTTATTTTTCATCAACCCTTAGATTGATATGCTCATCTATCTCATTGGTATCATGAGTCTTTTTTTAAAAAATTTGTTTATTGAAATTTACAACTGTATTGTAGTGATAAAACAAGTTAATAGAATGAATGATACGTAATGACATTGGTAAAGGCTAGTAGTGACTAGCTGCAAATACAAATTAAAAGGTCACAAGGCCATATCTTAGTTTTTATGTAAGGAGGCTTTTTAGATACACTGATTGCGTTTAAATGTTATCATTATTAAAGAATTATTAATGCTCATATGACTGTATAAAACCTAGCTCCCTCAAATTGAAGGCTTATAATAGAATAGAGACGTGGCCGAATGAAGTGGACGATAAGGACACAGTACAGGCCCCTCCTGCCACGATGAACCCCCTGCTTTTAATGAGTTTCAAGATAGTCATCTTATCTTGGCTTCAAGTCTTCTTTATCCTAGTTTATTTCAGGATACAATTAGTTCGTCTTAATAATAAATTATTTTAAGAAGACAATAGAGAGGTTATTTTGATATAATAATTAAGTTATATAGGATTATTCCACGTTCATATATAACTTTTCACGCTAAAAATTATAACTGTGATCTAGAACAGGAATATCTTAAATTCTTGCCACATTAGTCACACAACAGGTCTTTGCAGGTGACAAAAAAAAAAGATACGTCATTGTTTAAAATTATTAAAAGTCAGACCCAAAGAGTTTTTTCTTTCCACTTCAATATGGAAGAGGTGGGATAATAATTTATAATTTATTAATTAAAAAAAAATGTATAACTTCAAGACATGAAGGTTCTTAAGTTTAGTACATGGTGGAGACTGGTATGTTTCTAGGACTGTTGTTCTGCAGCGAGGTGATTTGTCTAAGATCAACTGCCGGATTTTTCCTTATTTTAAGGTTAAGGTTACCCATTTTATAGCGGAAGGTTGATCACCTGTAGGTTCTCTACATTACACTGAGTTTCTCCTGAGCATTTGAAAATTAAATAATTTCTCTTTCTCAGCTGGATTTGAATCTGGAAACTTCAATTTAGTAACTCAGCACTCTAGACACGGAGCTACCCCGGTCTCTATACTATATCTGTCCACATATTTTAAAATGTATACAATTACAATTATTCATTTCTTATCACACATATTTGGTTTTTAAATCGGATTTTAATTATTCTTATAACTTTTGCGTAAATTTAGATAATGTTAATGAGAACAGATTCCCTGTTGGAGGAACATAGTTTTTATGGTGCAGTGACTTACCGCCCATAGATAGAACCATAACCATTGTCCTTGGCGGCGGTCAATCAAGAAGGCTGTTTAATGTGTATATCTCCATGAATTATGAGTGTTCGGGGTCAGCAGGAATACGAGGCCTACATTTCTTTTGCCCCAATCAGTCTCTGAACCCAATCTCCGGGAAGCTGTTGACATCCTGGAAAACAACTATGGCATTTCCGATAAAAGCACACAGGATAGAGTCAGCCCTCTTACTGAGTCTCTTCTGACGGGCGTCATATACTCATGGATGTAATACAAATATCCATTTATAAAATTAATAGTAAGCTAAATTATAAATTAAAAAAAAAATTTTTGACTTTTAAAAATCGAATTGTAATGAAAGTGGACTGTATTTGCTGCGGATAAAAAGTAACGCCTTTGGCCTTGAAATATTTTATGATACGGCACTGTATCAGACAACCCCTTTTATCCGAAGATTTATATACAATTACTCCTTCTCTTGTTCTCCGACCTCTGTACGGGTCGGAAAACAAGAGAATAAGAGTTCTTACTTCTTTCTAGAAAGAAGTAAGAACCGGCAAGAGCTGATTTATTTGGCCTGATTCTGTTTACCGGAGGCAGGCAGACAGGTTCGCCCCCGCAGTCTGTTCCATGTTTCCAGTCAAGTAGCTCGATATCAACCGCACCGGTATAGATTTATATATTGCCCGGAGTCCCACAGGGGGAAAGATTAAGGCAGAGTATTTGTGTCGCAGGTTGTGTACGTCTCCGTGGGCGACGTATCTCCAAGTCAGGCACGTATTTTATGACAAGTTACCGGAATGCAGTGGAGCTAGGTACGCGTAGAAGTAATGTAATGGTACATGGTACCTCACTAGCTTTAATGGAGTCGATTGTGTTTTACTTCCCATCTATATTATTTCGTTTATAATATACATTGAAAGGAAGAAGGATCCAAGCATAGAATGCATGGATGATGATTTCAAAGACTATTTCCTTACCATTTAAGAGTTCTCAGGAAGTAGTTACTGTCGGAAATCAGTAATTTTTATCGGAGAGAATGATAATGATGGTGAAACGTTGGACACTTTTCGTTAAATTAATTAGATTAAACGAATACAAATAATTAAATTATATCCATAATCGATTTTAATTAAGCTTGTGACGCTGTGTATAAGGACAGTTTAGAATTCATTTATTTGTCTTTGTATTTTAATTTTATTAATCAGCATTGCATGACAAGATATTTTGCCATCACTGTAAAAAGTAAAATATAAAATCTTTGCAAGATTTCAAGATATAGTATTTAGATACTTTTACTTGTAGACGTGGTTCAGTATATAAGAATAGCTAGGATTAGATGGGCTGGACATGTGGCCAGAATGGAGGACAGCGCTACTCATAAGAGACTGCTATTTGGGTACGTTGACGGAAAAAGGATGGGCATTAACGATGGGCAGACGAGGTCGAGAAGGATGCAGGTAGCAATGTTGGATCCAGAGCTTGGAGGACCTTGGCACAGGACAGATAAGAGTTGAGGCGACGCCTTGATGCGGCCAAGAACCTTACTGGGTTGTAGATCCAGTGTTGTTGTTTACCACTACTTTCAAAGAAAACGGTTGTGTAGGTAGTTGATTTTTATGATATAATTTTCACCATTATGTTTTTCGGTTTAGAGAGTAATTTACAGAGGCGGGTTGAGCCCCAGTAGAGTCTGTAGGTCCCACTGGCTCCACCAGAGGCTGTCAACAGATTAAATAAGTTATTTACCACAGCCGGATTCGAACGCAGAACCTTCAGAATAGCAACGCAGAACTCTACACACTCAGCCACCCCACATCACAAGTACACGATATATGCACGAGTTTGTTTATATGCATTGTTTATATGCTTATGTGTAACTTTTAAAATAACATAATTGTATAGCGGTTGTGGGGGTTTGCACACCTTTACGTTCTTGAAGTGCTCTTACCTCTGTAAAAGGCCCCGGGCGAATTTTTCAGAGTTGAGGGTTATGAAAAAAGTTAGCTCTCAGAGCACGGACTTAGAAATATCTTAAAAGCCTATTTTTTATTTCATGGTCTCACCCCCAAGGGATTGGTGTATAAAATTTTCCTTTCTCTCATTTTCTTTTGGGGTTGTCCATTTCTGAAAATGAGAGAAGGAATCTCTTAGCCATGAAATTCTTATATTGTTATATCCTTTTATTTTTGTTTTATCCGAGAAACGATATTATTGTAGCCGGCCTGAGCGACTTCTTGAATATCCTATTAATGCTATAATCGGCTAGTGGTAATGATGGTTCATCCAATTAGTGGTGAGGTTGGAACTGGGATGGCTCGGGGCTACGTTGGTGGTGGGGGTAGTTTAGGGCTGGTTAGTTTAAGCCCCCCAGAAATATTTCTAGCTTCGTCTCTCGTTCTGTCTTCTACAGTAGTATCTGTTTGATATCATTGTTATCAAGATTATCATTGTTGTATAATAATAAAGTTATAATAATAATTGGATATTAAAATCTTACAATATATCACAATTCTAAGAATAATTATTTAGTGATTTTTTAAGTATTTATTTTAATATCATATTATTTTAGTCTTGTTTTCTCATTAATTTTTTGTTTACCTAACAAGTTTGATACTCAATCCACAATTTAATAACACATTATCTTGCAAACATTATATTTTAATGAAACTAATATTGATTAGTCTTATTTTGTGTTTGATAATAGTTTGAAAATAATATTATTCTATATAATAATAAATAATATTATTATTAATCGTGTGTGTAATACACTTTTTACACGCTTTTTTTTACGCAACAAGTTTGGTACTCAATCCACTATTTAAAACAGTATTAAACATTCTATTATCTTCCAAGAATTATATTTTAATGAAGTTAATAACTGTATTTCTATTAATTTTCAAATTTCTTCATAATTTATAATTAAATCTCAATAATATATCATAACTATAAGATAAATTGTTTGTTGATTTTTTAAATATTTATTAGACTATTTTGTGATAATTAATTTTAATTTTTTTTTGTATACTTACAAGCATCATACTTAATCCGCTATTAAATGTTTTCTTATCATTTGGATTATATTTTAATCACATTTAAACAAAGTTTTTTGTTAATTTTTAATATCTTTGATAGTTTATAATTCAATTTGAATATAATCCAGTAATTATTAAAAAAGATATTCATTATTTTTTAAAACTTATTTTAGATAGTAAGACATTTATCTAAGGTTATACAGAAGTAAAAGGTTAATATGAAATTAGAAATACTACTTAATTTATAAACTGTGTTAAAAGTTAACTTAAAAACCTAATTACCATGATTGTGGAGTGTTAAGCATGCAACAGTTACATACAAAGCACCTTTCTTCATCGGTATTTATTTCTTTTGTAATTAAAAGTGTGATTTTATTCTGCGAAATAAGTTTTTAGCTGCCATCGCGCTGGAATCTGAAGAACACTGCGATATTGCGATACGTTTTGAAATTACATGATTATTTTAGTAAGACTGTCGAGATGCCTTTTTCTCTTTCGGCATATACGCTTCTGAACTGTAATTGCTTAAAATTAACTCTGACCATTATAAGAGAGGTTGATAATCTGAAATTACGAACCGTCTTAATTCATAGCTGGTGAAAGTAATAAAAATTTACATTTATTGGTATATATTTTGCTTGGTATGGGAGCGGAGTGGGTCCAGTGGTAGAGCACTGAGTTGCCATGCCGAAAATCCTCCTTCAAACCCCGCTGCAGGGAAGACTTTTATTTAGTCTGTTAGCAGCGGGAGATGGATTATATAGTATTTTGGACCCTCCTTGGGCTCACCCAGGCTCTAAAAGTGGGTACCCAAAATAAGAGGGGAAATCTGGCGATTGAGCGTGATCTAGGACAAATCACCTCCCTACAGAACATTTGTCCATGAAACAGTACTGTCTCTACCATGTATTAAACCCCAGACCCTTAACGGATTTTTTTCCGCTTGGTATATTATTTATTGTTTATGAAATAAGTTTTTCTTCTTTATTTTCTTCTTGATATTTATTCAATGCGTAATCTTTCTTTTGACGACCTTTCGACACTTTATTGTTCTCATATTCAAGGTTGCGAAATATTTTCAACTACATAACTCAATCAATCTGTTTTATTGTGCATTTCATATGGCGTATAATGAAAAAAATAATGGTTGGTTCATCTATTAATCATCCAGCCATTGTTGGAGTGTCAATTTCCCCGCCTTTCGATATTAAAAAATATATATATTATCTTGCACATCTTCCTTTTTCACGTTCTTGTCTCAATACTCTGGATGAGATGAATCGGATCGATAGAACTTGTCCGTTTTGCACTTCATTAATAATAATAACATCAGAATGGTGGAGATAATTCGAGGAGTTTGGCTGGGGGATGGATACTAATGAGCAAACCGATCAAAATCGGACGTGTGCGGTCGCTCTTCCTGAATAACATGTGATGAAACCATCATCATAAAGGACAATCAGATATGAAAACTTTTCGCTCCCAGTCCTACTAATTTTTTGGCTTTTATTCTTTTAGATATGTTGTATGATGATTGTAGTGTTTGGACAAGCTACTCTACTAAAAAAAATGTATCAGTTTCTTAGAATGTATATTTTTTCATATGAGGGAGCGAAGTGGCTAGTGGTATAAGTGGTAGAAGAGATCTGCAGTGCCGTGCCGATACCCTGGGTTCAATCCCGCTGTTGGCAAATTTGATGTAATCTGTTAGAAGCCGAAGATGGGTCCTATAGGATTTAGGAATTTCCTGGGGCTTACCCAACTATATCAAGTGTGTACCCGAAAATGGGGTGTTGACCGTTATATCGAAAAAGTCAGATACATAGAACCGTCGTCCTAGAGCCAGTATAGTCCCTATCCTGTACTAAACCCAAAGCCTTTAAGTAGTGGTACAGTTTTTTTTTAACTCTTATTATTTATACACTAACTGTACGAGAAATAATGAGCAATTGATCATAAACGAAAACAATTTTTTTTTAGTGGTAGCTCAGTGGTGGAATCCTTAGGTAATGGATTCAAATTCCGCTAGCCACAGACTTTCATTTAAATTGTTAGCGATCGGAGATGGATCCTATGGAATCTAGAACCCTATCTAGTGGTTGGGCGAGATTTAGGACAAATCATCTCCCTGCTGATTTGTTCTTCAGTCTCTTTCACGTCGGACTTCTTTATGCCTCCGAACTGTCCGGAAGTTGAACTCCTTAGAGGACCGGCGGAAGATCAAGGAGGCGGGAGCGGTACTAGTGAGGTCAGGAAGTGGATTAGCATTTACAGAGGCCAATATCCTCTTGGCTTCGGGTCTTCACACTTTATGATGGTCCGTTCCTCCGCCTTCTCGGCCGTGTCTTCATTGGGTAGCCCTCTCCCTGACCTCGGACTACTGGATGTGACAGTGTTATGATTAATGTGAACTATTTTACGCTATTTAATAATTATTAGTTGATTGAATTATAAGTCTTTTAAGAAAATCATTAATCTTAAAAACAATCTTCAATGACATCTTCAAATTCTTTCTCCGGTGGAGGTCAGAGAAAGAATAGGTTATATTGGATTGAACTATTTGTTTGAACGTTTCGGTCCACATTCCAAGTGGTATTCAGGGCTGGATAGACAAGACACAAACAAACTAAATTTGTTTAGTCCAATTTGGGTCGATTTTTGGATACAGACGTGGAGATAGTTTGGCATTTTCCTTTATTTAAATGAATTATGATTATCCGAAGTTGTTATAATCTGAACAACAACCTACCAAATTAGTTCGGATAATCTGCTCTCTACCGTATTCTATAAAATTATCTTGTATATAACCGTGTTCAGGGAGATTTTTTCTATGGCGTTTATAACATAAAAATAATGAAACAATAACGCCATTATCCGATTTACCCACATACCAGGAATTCTTTAGGTTGGATGGACAAGGCACAAATATATTTAAAACTGAAATAATTGAAATAACAAAAAAAAAATAGAATACAATTTCTTTATTTAATTTTGACCTGAAACAACGGGATATAGGTAATAATAAAATTACTAGTTCATCACTATATTACTATTTTTACTATTTAATATCAGTATATTAACTTTTTTAATTATTATCAACTATTTAAGGAATCAATTTTTCTTTTTACTTCTAATCGGATTGCGTTCCATTTGCTCCCTTTATTTTAAGCTAAATTTTCCGTGTTACGTGTATTATTGTGTACTGAAGTGGAACTAATACTTAGGAATATTGATGAAAAATATTTATTGACTCAGAAAACTTATGGCTCTATATAATTTGAATTTATGTAAAGTGTTACCTTAATTGTAACAATGATATCACAATTTTTATACCAGATTTTTTTAATTCTGTAAACTTACGTATAAGAACGGATTCGTACTTTCTTTTTATGTATCCCGAAATTTGATTTAGATACCTTACAGCAACTTGGCGATGGTGTCCGTTTGACTTGTTGAATTCAGATATCTTAGTTTTTTATATTTCCCATTTTTTTTTTAATTGATTATTAACCCATCATTGGAAGAAGCTTCAGTAGAGCTTTTAAAATTTATAAATCTAGAGAATGAATGAAAATCGTGGGTTTAACGAGTAATGTTGGCCGCTTATTTTAAAAAGATAAAAAATGCAATCAATATCAACTAAAATAATAGATTGTTTGAATACATATTTAATTTTATATAAACCCAGTATTACGGAGCTTGCACCATGTTAATTATTTCAAATTAATAACATCGCGAAGGTTGAAATGGGCAAGTAAGGTTCTGGGGTTAAGTGAGAAACAAATCTTAAAAATTTAGTTCATTTTAATTAAATGCAGAGACAAGATCTGTATAAGCTTTTTTTTATTGTGGGGTGAATCTACGTTCAAAAGAATTGCCCCATATTATAGGATCGAATAAAGATATGGGGGCGCATATATGTTCGGGAAAAAAATCGGATTACAATTTTGATATTTTGTATATTAACCCTCTGTACAATTTTTTTTTTTTTAATAAAAGCCTCCCACGCCTCTTTACAAAATAAATTTCTTGGGCATATGAAAATAAACAAGTATTACATTAAAAGTTTCAACATAAGATAAAGGAGCGCTGTTTAGAGAAAAATGACTAAAACTAGGTGGGATAATTTTTTATTTTGAACTGGTCTCGCACCCCCAATGTTGGAAACATCTGCTCTACACACTCACTAATTTTTATCTTCCTAATTATTTATTTATAAACACATAAAGGCTTGGTAGATTAAGTTTTATCACTGTTATTTCTTTAATAAAGAAAGCAATTAGGTTAAATGCGGTATAGGGGATGGTGGGATAAGCCCGCCGGCGGAGCATGAACCAGTATCGACTCGACCAGGGAGATATGCATTTTTTACACAGCCTTTGCCTCCTAGCGACAGTCCTCTTCTCCCTTTACCACTATATCTGTTTAGATCTTGTATCTTATATCTTACACCTATCTTTTAAATATAATATGTTTGTAAATTCAAATATTAATATATATAGACATAAATAACCTGTACGAAAAGTCTTTGGTTCAGTACGTAAGGACTGTACACTTCTTGGACGATTGTTCTGAAAAGAGGTGACTTGTCCTGAGTCACGCTAAACCACTAAATCCCCCCCTCCCTATTTTATAGAAACACCGTGAGCCCCAGGATATTTCAAGATCCGAAAAGATCCATCGCCGGTTGTTGACAGATTAAAGAAATCTGCCACAGCCGGATTTGTACCCGGGACCTTCGGAACTGCAACTCAACGCTCTACCACTTAGCCACTACAGAAAAATAAAATTTAGAAAAAGCGAAATCAAACAAGGTGATGTTGGTGGCATGTTTGGAAACAAGGTAGAAAAGTGGATTGTAAAGTCAGAGAAGTAAGCTTTGAAGAAACTATGAATAAAATGGACAGATCAGAGAAAAATAATACATGAAAAAAAGATGAGGATGTACGGAAATATCAGTGCTTTACATGATCCTTCTGCGTCCATTCGCAATAAATTAATAAATAATAATATTTATATGATCAAACTTTGAATATGGATTCTAGTGGTTGTATTTATTTTTTTATATAATGCACCCTTCCTCAATTCAAAGGTAAGGAAAAACTCATAAACTTATATGAGACAGAAGTATTTGTTGAATACTCAAATCCATTTAATTGCTCGGAGTTTATCTTTACAGGTTAGGATTTTAATTGTTTGTTTCTTTAGTTTACGTCACTTTATGATTCCTTGGCTAATCTGACAGTAGGAGTACTTAATTTTGCATATCCTAGTATAATTTAAGATAGGGATGGTAGTACTTGACATCACACAGGGACCTTCATTTTACGATCCATGACAAGGACGGCATAGCTAATGATTTTGACCCCCTTTTTTATACCTGTCGGGCTACGAATCCGCTAACTTGGGCATACTAGGTTGTTGTGCTAACAGATGGATTTATCGATCAAGTAGTTATTCACTCCTAGGTGAAAACAGTTTATTTATTTATTTTTTCATAAGCAATTACATTTTTCAAACGGATGCTCACGGTGAAGCCAACGGCTATTACTAGCAGCTCTCTGAGGAGATAAGTGCCGTGAAGAAGGCGTACACGATTCCCCCATTGGACCATATGGACCGTTCCCACATCGCCAGTCGGTTATGAAACTTAGATTAAATGTCAGCTCTAAGGCCCACTAACACAGAGAAATAAAGCTGCCGCTACTTTCTCAGCAGGCTCGTCTCCAGTCTCAACTTTATACATTCTCAAACTTTAAACACTCCTTCCAACTCCATCCTCGGCTCCTTAATAGGCCTCTTAACGTATTTTAATTATAGTTAAGCAATTTCGGTTTAGTTCGGTTCGGTCCAAACATGGCCGGAGAAATAATAACTATTTTAATGATAACGGGTCGCTTAGGTGATAATGGGTTATTAAAATAGTTATTATAACAAATCATAAAGGATATTGTCTTAGATTACGAGGTGTAAAAACAAGTTTTTATTGAGAATGATAATCAAGTTTATCGCTTTCATTTCCTTTATTCAATATAAATAATAAATATATAAATAAATACAATTTTAATTATCGTCATTGAATTTTACATTTATAAAAATACCAGTAACTGTACAACCCATGAAGGTTCTTGAGTTCAGTAAATGCTATCAGTCCGTGCTGCTTCTTGGACAACGGTTGCGCAGTGAGGTGATTTGTTGGAGATCATTCCCAACCGCCAGGTTTTTCTCCCTATTTTGGGTACCCATTTTATAAAGGCTGGGTGAGACTAATGAGAGTATGGAGAAGATCCCACAGGATCCATCTGGGGCTGTTAAATAAATAAATGATCTGCCACTGCTGGAGTGGAACCCCAGATCTTCCGCGCAGCAACTCAGGTCTCTACACTGAGGAACCTCTACCCTATTGATGGCCTGAAAGCTAGGCCGAAATGTCACGAAACGTAAGAAATTCATCTACCTCACTCTCCAACCATTTTTGCATTGTTTAAATATTTGTCATAATTATCTATCAAATTATAATATTGTTGTTTAACTTAATAATCATTAAATATTCAGCAATTACAATGTTTCGAAATACATTAGATGTAGATGAACTCTCTAAAACCGACTTTAACTCAATATTAAAACTAATCGCTCCTATATCAACTAAAATATGGCTTGAAGCCAATATCACAAAAATGGCTTTTATTGTTTTATACAGACTCTATTGAGATATATATTTTTTTATATTTATTGGTAACTTAGTTTTTATTGGGTCATCTATAGTGATTGTGGCCCAACATTGCAGCCCGGGAGTTGTCCCTAGGATTTTTAAAGGGAGTAAAAAATCCTTGGTTATGCCTTTCTTCGGAAGGTACGTAAAATGGGAACCCCGAGGAGGTGCTGTGTTATTTAGTCGACAATTATCACTATCCTAATTTAACCTGGATAAGCGAAATTTAGGACTACCACTTTGACTTTTCCCGATTAGCCATAGCAGGATTAAGTGCCATTAAATAAATAAGCAAACTCAGTTTTGTTCAATGTCTAGCGATGTTTACATTTTTGGAAGGTCTCCTGATGTCACGCTGTAAAAGATTCCTCGCCTCACACGCATTTCCTCAACGCAAGGTACAGCATCCCCTAGATCGACTGATAAATAGATGATGGCTATAGGCCTGACCCCCCAAACTGTTCCTCAGTTTGTGAATCTTATAGCAGCTCTTCACGCCCCTTCAATTATTCCCCACTCTACCGCCCCTGCATCATTCAGCGCCCAACTTCTTGTCTTCGTAACCCACTAATTATCGACGAGCCTCTGCATCATCGTCAACAATCGTTTCCGTTGTAAACAATAGTTATTTATAAGTGGCAATAATTGTAAGTTATTATATTCATGAGGAAATGGTTGACTGGATATTCCTTAGAAGAGTGTATATATGGTTAAGGGGATGTAGTCAATAAATTACCCAAAATAAGTTAGACTGCATTTTTATGCCATCTTCGAGGCAGGGGGATATATGGTAAAATTTTAGAGGCATTTTGATTGAGTGATATGTTAGTAAACATTTCGTCATCAGTTTGTAAGTAACATCAGTGTATTAACATCGTTCAAGTGTCAATTTTATATCTTTAGACTTACCCGTTAGTTAATATAATTCACTAAAAGTTTCACCTGTTTCTTCACTGTTTGGGCATGGTTATGAGAACCATGTAATATAGAAACTTTGCCAAAAGATTTCTTTAATGAGTACACGACTACATCTCAAGAACAGAAAGAATAACTTTTTACACTTTTTTTTATCTATGAATTTGGTCATCTGTGGAGTTGCCATGCCGGAAATCCTGGTTCAAATACCACTGCAGGCCATGACTTTTATTTAGTCTGTTTGCAGCGGGAGATGGATCATATAGCATCTAGGACCCTCCATGGGCCCACCAAGCCTCTATAAAATATTATAAAAATAGGGTACCTAAAATAAGGGGGAAAACTGGCGGTTGAGCGTGACCTAGGACAAGTCACCTCTTTGCAGAACCGTTGTCCATGAAACAGCACAGTCTCTACCATGTACTGAACCCCAGACCCTTCATGGGTTGTAGTGGTACAGGTAATCAAAAAAAAAAATTCTGTGGAGCGCACATAACTCAAGACTTATGGTGTCTCTTTTTCTTCTTCTCTTCCCAGTACTTCTTTTCTCCAACTGCTCATCTCTGATCATCTGTCCACACTCTCTTCGGTTGAGGCTTAGGGTTGTCTTCTTCATAGGTTGCGTTTTCTGTCAGTAGCCTAAAGCGGTTCTTGTTACACATTGTTTCTTCTGTAACACCTATTTTATTAGCATCTTCTTCACTGCTTCTATTCATCCTACTGTTTTTTTCAGTTTGTTAACGTAATTAAAAATCTTCTTTGTAATCCATGTTTCTTCCATTCTTTTTAACTATCCATACAGTTTTAGCCGTCTCTTCCTCATTGTATCTGTGATTTTTATATGTTTTTTATAAAAATCTTTATCTTTCTTTTTAATCGATTTATTTTCATTGTTTCTCTCAGGCCCTAGAATGTTTCTTAGTATTTTTCTCTCTTTTTTTTCTATTTATCTTAGTTCGCCTTTTTACTTCAGTATAAAGCAATCTGATCCATATTTTGCTTGTATCCTAATTAGATGGATATCGATTTATTATTCTATTAGCTTTGCGTTAATTTATACGCAAATTCTAACTTAATTTTACTCTTTCTTATTTGTTGTGTTATCCAATCCGTAGGCTTGGATCCATTCCTCGAGCTATTTAAATGTATCCACTCTTTTAATTTTTCATACTTTGTTTTCATAAATTTTTCTATATTATGTTTATGATATTTATATTATATTATGTGTATTATGTTTTATATCGTGTTTTTTATATGTATTTATATTTTTTTTCTTTCCCATGTTCTTTGCATTGTTTTTTTATATAACTTATAGTTGGCAAGTTAAAAACTTCAAGAACAGAACATTGAGGTTTAAATGTTATCTTCCCATTTCCTACTGAACCACACGATCCTTCAGCTTATTCCTTTATAATTGCTCAAGTTGAGATGGGCAGTGAGGCTCAACTGTAATCCCCCCCTAATTCAGAGATGCGGGCTAAGTTGCTTAGAGCAAACAGTGCGGCATGCGCGGGATGTCCTCCCCTTTGAGGGGGGCAGGAATGTGACAACTCTTGCGGGGGCGGGGTAGCGCAATTGCGCGCATACCTCGACAACAATCCCTATATTTACCTCTACTTCTACCGTCTTCTTTTCATGTGCAAATTGAATTTCTTTACGTCTTCCCTACCGCTTTCCCATCCCCTTATCCATACTTCTTTTAAACTGCTTTCTCACCCTCCCTCTCTGAAATGAATCTAAGTGACATGACACCTTCGTTTGGATTTGAAGAAAAAATATTAAAAAAAAGAAATCCCGTTCCTTATCTCATTCCGAAGAGAATTGCCTTCCATCAATCATTAGTATGAAGAAAAAAAAGCATTTGTACTTTTATTAGATTTTCGACTGTGATTAAACGGCCGTTCCGATATCTAACATTTGCAGGAATTTGTGTTTCATTTCTTTATCCCATATTTATTAGAGATAAATATTCAGGTCGTGCTGTTGTATAAGAATTATGTTTAAATATTGTTTTAAGGTAAATTCTAACATCAGCTTTAGGATGTAGGATGTAATGGAATGACATAAATGACACGTAAATATAACGATTCGATTTATTTTTTTAAATACTGAATTATAACTATCAATAATAAATTAGTAATTAACCTGGCTGCCTGGCCACATATTCCAATCCCACTCACTCGGTAATTTTGTTTCTTTACGTTCTTTTTACCTTACTTCTTAGCTCCACAGCCTGAGGTGGGCCTTGGCTTTCCTGATAACATTCCTCCAGTTCCTCGTACCAAGAACTGCCATGTCTTCTTCATCCTGTACCTAATACCTCCGAGGTCGTCCTCTTCTCCTGGTACTATACATAGGTCCAAGCAAGTGGACTTATTTTATCTCTATCTTGACTTATATTAAAGCTATTCGAAAATTTAGATTCCCTAAACTTTAATAATATTTAAAATCAAATAAATAATGATTAGTTACTAAAACAAATTTAACTATAAAATATTTATTTATCCTTTAGTAAAAACGCTCATACTAATCTCATAATTTTAAAATAGACTTCATCGTTGAATTTTACCAGATAATTTTAATATTTTGAAGCCAAGAAGAACTTGTGAATTTATTGCAACACTCTTTTAACGTCAATACCTTTAAATATATAAGAACCCGTACCACTCAACTCATGAAGAGTCTTGGGTTCAGTACGTGGTATCGACTGTATTGTTTGTAACTGTTCCATTGGTTGTGCAGTGAGTTAATTAGACAGTTATCAACCCCCCAAAAGTACAGTCTCTTGAATAAGGTTGTAAAGGTACGCTCAACCGCCAGGATTTTTCCCATTTTTTATACTGGCTGGATGAGCCTTAGAAGGGTCTGCAGATACAATAGGCTAGATCTATAGCTGTTTACATATTAAATAATTCATCTGTCACAAGCGTATTCGAACTCGGGATCTTCAAGCACAGCAACTCAACGCTCTACACACTAAGCTACCCCGCTCACCTCAAACGTTCATAACAATATACATTATTTACCCTTTACTAAAAATATAAAAGCTATAATGTATTTAAGACAAACTTTGTCGAATTTTACGATATGATTTTAACACTTTCATGCCTAAAGTGTCAAAATGAAATATCTCCTGTGACTTTTTCTGTTTAAAATGGCCTAAATAACTATACATTTTTTTTCGCCCTACCATTTTTTTTTTTTTAAATAGTCCAATAACCCGTCCAAACTGAGGTTAGAAAGACTAGCTTGCTTGTGGTGCAATCTGTTACATATTCTGGAACTATTCATGTAGAATACTGGCTACACTGAGCATTAAAACGCTAACAGGAGTACATAGCAGATGTTGTAGCTAAACGGCTGCATACGGCATGAAAGGGTTAATATAGTTAATCCATGAGGAATTTGTACGTTTATTTATTCATGTAACGTCACTTAATGCAACGTCGCTAATCCTATGCTACAGTAAAAGTCCTAAATTTTGGCTATTCAGGTATAATTAGGATATGGGCTTTAACAAGTACCTTAAATCGTACTGGCTTCTGACTCCCATTGACTTCCAAGGAACGGAATAATCAAAGATTTTTCACTCCCTTTTTAAAAAAAAAATCCTAGGACTATATCTAGGGCTGAGAACCCGCGATCTTGGGCATAGCTGATCGTTATGATAACTACTACACTACAGGTGAATCCGCACGTTTGTTACATCTCCCTTTTTGGAAGTTGTATACCAATACAAATACCAAATACCATTGTATCGGTAATTATCGTGTTTTATGGAAACAGCATTTAGTTAGCTGAGAGGATATAGATGGAAAACCGGAGAGTGGGCGAGTTGTCCCCTCATGAGAGGGTAATCGCTGTTTAGTCCTCACAATTAGCTGTCTCTATGAATATTTATAAGATAATAAAAAGCTGAGAGAGACAGTGGCCATTGGGCTATGGTGTCGCTATGGACCGCACACTTTTTAATCAAGCCCACTGTCACCTGGGACGCTGTTCCACTCTTCCTAGGCTTTATTAATTCATCCCGTCCTCTCTCTGTCTCTCTCTCTCTCTATCTCTCACTCACACTCACACACACTCTCTCACTTCCTTTCTCTCTCTCTCTCCACGTTAAATATTATCGTTCCATCCTCTGTATCTACGTGCTACCGGCCTGTTAACTTTATATCTCTTCCCTACGATGAAAAAAAGTTTTACTCTATCAGTTGTATCAACTGTGGGGCAAAGAATTTACCAATGGGAGATCCACATCGACCTGTTTTTATTATCACTACCTTGATCAGGCTTTTGTCTTTTTTACCCCACGAGTATTATAATGTTCAGAATTGTTAACCTTAATGAAATATTAAGATTATAACACGCAATGACTTCTATTGTGAAAAATATTACCAGATGTACCTACTATTGTTAATAAGTGATAATGATTCTCGTTTATTAGAATTATGGATGGTTAAAAAATAAAAGTATGCTTGTGGATATTTTAGAATATATTTATAAGTTTTATATATTCTAATTGATTTTGGGATGCCGGAGTTATGATTTAAGAAAATTACTCAAATTATTATTTCTTTAACTGTATCAACTTTATTATGAATTGGATTCTCTTCCAGAGTTTGGTTGTGTGTACCAATTTACTAATTAATTAAACCATCTTCATAGTATTCATAAATATATAGTGCATTTGGGTTAAATAGGCAACAAAAGAATTATGAATATACTTTATTAACACAATTTGAAATACGGTAATTCAGATGTAATAGAAGGATTGCTATAAAGTACATACAGAACTTAAAACTTAATTGGCAAAACAGAGGCACAAATTGAGTTCTTCTTCAAGTAGAGGTCTGTATAAGGGCATCTGGGTCTTTCCATCTTCATCTCTCCTGTCCCCAGCCATCTAGCTTCTCTGCCAGCCTCTGCTTCCGGAAGTCAACTCCGACTCCTGCCTCACCTGAGTCCTTTCAGAGAGTGTCTTTTCAAAGGTGTGGAGTCTTCCCACTCTTGGTATCTTGACCCCCTTGACCAGTATACCTGAGTGACCTATTTCCCATAAACGGTCATTTGCTCATTAGGCAAATTCATAATTATTTTTGTAATAACGCTGAGTACGATACTTATAATTAGCAAAAGTTTCCGTTACCATGGAAACTATGGTTCGTAGGAATTTAAGGTTGGATGACATCTTCCAGGCTGTATGTAATCTTACAAGTTGGATTTGCTTGGCGTATAGTGCTAATATAAATAATTATAAATATTTGTTTATTAATTTTTGTGCCTCTTTGGGATTTAGTTGTTTATTTAACGTCACTTTATGCTGTTAAGGCTAATCGGACGATGCTACAGTGGGAGCTCTAAATTTTGCCTATCCAGGTTTAATTAGGATAGGGATTTTTAACGAGTACCTGACATCGTACAGGCTCGGGACCCCCGTTTAACGTCCCTTCCGAAGGACGGCGTAACTAAGGATTTTTTGCTCCCTTAAAAAAATCCTAGGGCCATCTGCCGGGCTACGAACCCGCGATCTTGGGTTTAGTAGTTTGTTACGCTAACCACTAGACCACGGGTGACCGTACCTCTTTGGGATTTAGCTTGGGCTATCTACATTGTTTTTAAAGTCATTTATTTAGTTTGTATTGATATTTTTATTGTACTTCACCTTGTCGAAGTAAGAATTATAAGTGTATTTAATCAATTCTTTATATATAAAACATCAATTGTAAAATAATTATTACATAAAATATTTATATGACTGCAGGTAATCATATTTAGTAAAGAAAAAAAAAATATATTTCACCATCAATTCACTGTTGACAAAGGGTAGTAAATAAAAATTCTATTTTTAGTCATAGTCGTAATAATATTATATACCCCTAAAATGGGGGGGGGTGACGAATATCCCCTCCCCGTGCCTACCAAGATTATGAGACCTTTTATTTTCTCACCATATTTTATTGTTCGCTTTATAGCATTTTCTATTACATATCCATATTTATTTTTCCTTATTTTATATTATTCCTGTCATTCCTTTTCCTGTATTTGTTTGTATCATCTAATTTTATTTTTTTATTCTGGCTTTATCACAATTTCGTACTTTTAAAACTTTTTAATATATATATTTTTTAATAGAAAATAGTATTTTAATTTTAATTTTTTTTTTTGCAGGTAAGAGTTTTTAAAGTGGCAGTGGCATTATTTCTTATCAGTGAGTACTATATGTCTATTAATTTATTTTATTAATTATTTACCAGGTTGTTGTTTATAATGCACTTGTGTGAGTTAATATTAATAAGCTTTAGGGAACCCGAAGGGTCGATCCCGCTATCAGAAATATCTGCTTCCTAATGTCCTAAATAACTCAAGCTATCACTTTAAGTTATAAAATTTAAAAAAATAATACTAGAGGACCCATTGAATAACTAAAATTAGAGATTCCAACTGCTAGTAATTGTAGATGAATCATTTAAGAGATCTAAATATCAGGGGGGGGGGCGGGGTGGCTGAGTTGTATATAGCCGAAGGTCCCGGGTTCAAATCTGGCTAAGGCAGATAATTTACTTAATCTGTTAACAGCCTTATCCAATAGGATCTGGAGACCATCCTGGGGGTCACCTATCCTTTATAAGGTTGGTACCTTTAATAGGGGGAAAACCTGACGGTAGAGTGTTACCTCGGTCAAATAATCTACCTGCACAACCGTTGGCTTAATCCTTTTTCAGTAAATTGTGTCGATATGATAGATACAGATGCAAAGTATCTAAAGAGAAAAAAACATATTTCTATATCAATCTATATCGTTTGTTTTAGTATTGATGACAATTGATATTAAATTCCTATCACCTTATGAGAGCCCTATTTAAGGAAGAAAAACAATGTAAAAAGACATAGCTAAAATACGTATGATGATACGCCCTGAGTTTGAATGAACATAGCACCAATTTTTCAGTATCCTGAAAAGTGCCGTTTTTTACATTCGATATTTTGAATCTATTCTAGTCAACTATCGATTCTACACGTCCGGAGAAGTGGCGCGATTGTCACATATTCTATTGTTGTTCCCCAGCACTATTCATCTCCTGACTTGTATTAAATCGGACATGTTTATCACTGATGTTGGGAACACACGTTACGTTGGTCTGGTCAGCACTGTATCTGTATCCCTCCTCTGTAGAATACATTTAGTAAATACATTTATGTATCGTGTTACTTATTAGTGAGGGTATCAGTTATCCTCCTATCCATCAATCCCTACCCCTTGTTAACTTCATTCATCACTTTTCCCTTCCTAACTAACCAACTTCTCTCATCAATATCTCTTTCTCGTTGATTAATTATCTTAATCACTAATTCGATATAGATCGGCTTGTTTGACCATTACTTCTCTTTTTTGTTTAGTCCAAATCGCTCAATGCAATTTCATTTTCGTACTTAATGTTATTTTATACGATAATTATCAATGGGTATCCCAACAATCAAAGAAAATAATAAAAATATCTAAGGTATCAATTATTTAGCGAACAACGTAAATTATATGTAGGATGGAAATAGTTGGGAGTGCAGTAAAAAATTACACAACAAATAAGTATAAACCTATTATATTTTATGTGTGCCGACGACGAACATAAATTATAGTGATTTACCTGAGAACTTTTACCAGAGATAGAACGCATCGTTTACTACAGACAGGACACTTTTCCGCATGATAGCATAGTCTTGACGCCTTCAATATTTTGTTTACTGCAGATAGGGAACTGGTTCAGGACTAGATCCCCTTTTTCGTCTCTTGTAAAGTTTAGAAAAGTGGACTAGTTGCCTTTTTGGAGTTGGAAATTCATATTTTTGAACATATTCGATTAGTAACAGAACGTGATATCCAGGACAGAACATGGTCCATTTTTGCACTTTATTACTATCAAGCTGAATCTTCGTGAATAGCTTCGTTTCGATGAGACGCCCAACAATTTCCTGTGTGAAAATTCTCGATTGTGGTAGCTAACAGAGGTAGCAAGGATAAAACATGTCGATTTGATGATTCTCAAAAATGTATTACTAACTGGGTTTTTTTTGTTGTTAAATCTCAAGATAATTATCTAAATTATTTGAAAAAATATTTGTCCTACAAAATGTATGGTTTTATCAAAGAGTCCCCCCTCCTTCCAACATGTATCGATAACGAGGTCATCAAAAATGATTACTAACCAGGTGATTTTGTTTTACTTCTTCTTTTTTGACCTCTAAATTTAGCCTATCCAGGTTTAATTAGGATAGGAATTCTTTACGATTACCTGACATCCTGCAGGCTCGGGGGCCCCGTTTAATGTTCCTTCCGAAGGACGGCATTACCAAGGATTTTTTTATTAATGACTTTAAAAAATACTTGGGCCACCTGTCGGCTATGAACCCCCCCCCCCCCCCGTACTTGGGCTTAGTAAGTTGTCGTGCTAACCACTACACCTTCAGGTAAACTATAGAATCTGATTTTTTATAGTCATTTCAATCGGAAGTCTATCACAATTTTACTAATTTAAAGTAATTATTTTTATTGTTTAAGGGTTAGTTAGCTCGCAGTTATTAAAACAAATCTGACATGGTAATACTTAATCATTTTTACGAGAATAGAGATAATTGATTTTCCTGTTCGTAGAAATAGGAAACGTATCATATATTTTGATTTCCCCGTGCGAGGGTTGGCATGGAAACTAAGAATGATGAACTTCGACTTGTCAAGACATTATTAACTAATAGTCTCTACATTTCCCACGTTGAACTTTATACCAACCCCAAAGTGAAACGGATCGTTAATAAAATTACATTTTTTAAAATAATTTGTAACAATAAAAGTCCAGAAAATTAAAAATTAAAAAAAAACAAGTTAACCATTAACAGTAAGTAAGCAAAAACCAATATTTACTATCCAAACGAATTCGCCCGTCAAGTACTTAAATGTCAGTACTTTACCTAAAACTGGGGTATCTCCAGTGTGTTGAGTACAGACGTGCTTGAAAGTCCCTGCTGAAGATCAAATCCGGATAGAACCGATGAATTTTTTAATCTGTTAACAGGTATAATTATAATCTTAGCTACCCTCTATCGGATCTGAAGACGTCCTGGAGGCTTACCCAGCCTCCCTAGAGTGGCTATCATCATTGGGTTATATTTGGCGATAGAATGTGATGAGAAATCACCTGGTTGCACAACCGTTGGCTTAGAGACTAAAATTTCTTGTAGAGGTGATTTTATATGTTCATATAGTGCATAATATATTATTATTAATCTATTAGTTAAGATTTAAATTCTTCCTTTTTAAAAAAAGAAAGAAAAATGACAAATATATTTTAGTAGAATTCTATTAAATTTATTGTTTATATTAAGTGTATGTATTATTTTAAATTTTCTTCTCTTTCAATAGTACAGGTTTGAAAGAGAAGAAACGAGGATATTACTTTGTTGGCTTTTTTTTTTGTTCTCATTAATATTATTTTTAGAAAAATGATTAATAAATTAAAAATAATACTTATTGAATTTTATAATTATAATAACTGGAATTGAATTTTCGTAACAAATATAATTTCAAAAGCATTTGTTATAATTCCTGTTTTCAGAAAAGGAAATACGATTTTTGACAGTTTTACATGGTATTCATTAATTTATTTACTATTGATATTTCCGAGTCCATGCTTCGCCAGATCGATGATTAAAATGAAAACTGTTAATCGAGTATTTTACGCTTGAATTGTAGTGACATATTTCATGTTCTGCAACACAGGGATGGACTTGGTTTGCTTGGTGGGTTGCAGATCCATAATACAAAGCGGTTTTCCGCAATTAAAGGAAGCTAGGACACTCTGCGACTGTTATTTATTCATTCTCTTACTTAATCCTGGACCATACCACGTGACCTCCATACCTATATACATCTCTCTCTCTCTCTCTCTCTCTCTCTCTCTCTCTCTCTCTCTCTCTCTCTCTCTCTCTCTCTCTTCTCTCACTCTCTTGCTCTCTCACTCCCTCTCTCTACGTTGTCAGATTTTTTTTTCTTTAATAAATCTCTTCTGTTATTGGGGTTGAATTCATGTTTACTAATTTGTAAGAGGAATCGTAATATAATAGTAACAATAATAATGCATAACGTTCCCTTCAATTTCATATGGTATTTTAACATAATTTTATTATAATCTATATATTTAAAGTAATTCGTTTTACTACATTCATTCAAGATTCGTTCATCTAAAGTTTCTTCGGGGTTACCCCCTAAACCGTATCGTCAATTGTTTTTTACTCATCACTAGCCAAGCTATTAGCTTCCTCAACGCTTAATTTAAGGCTGGAGAAGTCCCTTCTATCCTTCGGTACATATACTTGTTCGGGTCCGGGGGCCGAGCCTATTCTTCCAGTGGTCTGATTGGCTGGGCTTTGGTTGGCTGCTTTCTGATTTGCTGGGCTCCAATGAGATCATTGTAAGTATAAGCTCCGCCCTCCGGACCCAAAGAGGTATAAATACCGAAAGATCATCTTTAGCCAATCTAGGACACCTTCAGCCTTAGATTAAGCCTTGGAGTGATAGCACTGTGCCTGGCAAAACGTTGTTAAAGAATTTGAATTTAAAGTAACCCGAAGAAACTTTTTATAATTGGATTCACAATATTGCCAGCAGCGATTTAATAGTGTATTTTGATTTTTGTATTTTGAATGCTATTATTAATTCATAATAAGCTTGATAAATTTGTTGATTTGGCACGAACTCCATATAAATCCTTAAATAAAAAATTTTCATCCCACCCAAACCCTCTAGTTTCAACCCCACCTACCTCTTCAATTCTCTAAAATACTTCGAGGTGTCTGAAAAGATAACCTTGTTTGAGTACAACCACTCGGTAGTTTCTCTACTTCCCTTTATCTAATGTCGTTAGGTATCATTCATTCTATTTACTTGTTGCATCATTATAAAACAGTCGTAAATTTCAATATTTTTTTCAAATAAAGTTGGCAACAATTTCGATTATAATAGACTGTATTTTAACGATGAAAGCGCTACAGCTAAGATAATAGAAAACCGAAAATTCCCTATCATCTGTAAACAGGCAAATTTATTTTCACTTTTATAAATTCGTTCGTTTACTCTTCCCCATCATCCCCCTTTCGGGAAAGAACCTTATTTCTTCGTTCTTGAAGGGAAATGAGGCAGTCCCGAGTCCTGTATCAATCAAGCCGGAGACTGTAGAATTTATGGGAGACTTCCTCCCCGATGTCGGCCAATAATAGGAGGACCCGAGAAATTGTCTTAGCCAATAAGGTTCCGATCCTCGTGTAAAAAAGGCAGGGGGAGGACTTCCCCCACATGGTAATATTCCATAGAAACGAAAGGTGTTTTGTCCGCCAAGTTTTTTGCTAGGAACGACGCGGGATATTAGAGTTGCTAAATCGAGGTGACCGTATCGACTGAGAAGGCTCTAAAAGCCCAGAGCTGTTTAGCCTAGCCTCCTCGTACTAATGGACTTCCCGCTGAGCACCTTTTTTTCTTTTACATTTCCTTCTTAACAACTCCTCCCATCTCTGGCGCACTTGAGCTGGAGTGAGGTCCGATTTGTCCTTATGCAGATCATTCCGATGGAGTCCGTATTGGTGTGTGGTAACAGGTCGTATATTATGTATTACGCAAAATATAAAATATATCTACCTGAAAAAATATCTAGTTATTGTCTGTTTTGATCCAGGTTTAATCATATCACGGTATATGCACATAACGGTACATCGCCTATAATGAAATATACATTGGACGTTTATGTACTGCTAAGTTTGTGGTGTTAAATATATTTTAGAGGATGAAAATACCTTACACAGGCAGAACTGTTTATTGAAAAGCTGATAATAAGAAAGAGGTTCTGTATATTAACAAAAAAAAAATTTTTAAATATTCTATTGATTTTGGGATGCAAGAGTGATCATTTGAGATGATTACTAAAATTATTATTTCTATTTTAAAAAGGATGTAATCTGGACTGAAATTTATATACTATTTCATTAACACAATAAAAACCTTTATCCAGTCAAGTATCCTTTTAATAAGACGTTTCGACATTAAATGTCATTTTCAATTATTCATATAAAATTCTTTTATCCTCTCATCTTAGTTAATAACTTGAAAAAGTTACTAGTCATAAAATTAAAATGGAATCAAATCAAGTGTATTATTACACAGACCAAAGTTTAAACCATTTAACAAAAGATGACCATGGAGGACAATTGGCCTCTAAGTAAAACATTTTAAACATTAATAATGACAATATGGAAAAAAAAGGTAGCCTTACTTATTTCTATTTTGGACATATTTTCTAAATTTTCTAAATTTGTATTTGTTATATTACTATAGTTGTATTTGATAATTTACAGATTTTATGACTTGTAACTTTTTCAAGTTACAAACTAAGATGAAAGGATACAAGAATTTTATATAAATAATTGAAAATGACATTTAATGTCGAATCGTCTTATTAAAAGCATACTTGACTGGGTAAAGGTTTTTTATTGTGTTAATTAAATATTATATTATTATTTCTTTAAACCGCCTTAATTTCTCTGAATCGGATTTTTTCCGGAGGTAAGTTGTATGTTTACCAATTTACTAATTAATTAAATCAATAGAACATTCATAAATATATAGTGCATCTAGGTTAAGTAAGCACCAGAATTATAATGAAGATACATTATTAGTACAATTTGAAACACGATTAATGATTCAGACGTAATAGAAGGATTGCCATAAAATGCATTCAGGACTTAACTTAAAACTTATCTGGTAAAACAGGGGTACATCTAGGTTACGGCTATGGGTAGGGTTTCGGAATGGTTGCGTTCTAGTTCTCCCGAGGCAGTGTCTTTCGCCGGCCTTCTTCCGTATACTCGCACCTTCTACTTCCGGATCTTATCTGAGTGTCTTTTACAAATCTTGAGTCTTGGAACCCTCTCTGTCGAATCTGTTGACCTCGGGGTCTTGCTACCTGCCTGAGTCACCTATTTCTTTAACTATTTCCATTTTTGACCATTCTTACTTTCTACGTTTTTTTTATAATAACGCCCAGTACGTTATTATAAAAGAGAACATCATAAACCTAAGAGAACTTTCAGAAGAAGAGAACATCATAAAACTATTAAAAATATATATACAAAAGGATAAACCTGCAGAATAAGTGGTTAAGTCAAATTTTTCCTTTGATGAGAAGCCGAATCGTGTCATTCTCGTAGTGAATAAGTGGCTAAGTCAGACATTGGCTTTATATGAAGTTATTAACTAACTGCTGAGCTCAACAGTCCTTGCAGAACCTAGAACTCCCTGACGAGCCTTCTCCACACCTCTCGTTCCGTCGCTTTCTCTCTCCACCATCTCACACACATATGAGTTCCAGATCTTTCTCAATGTCGCCGATCCACCGTGCAGGTGGTATTCTTCGTTTCCGCTTTCCTCCTGGTCTTCCATTGAGCTTTTTTTTTTGGAAGTCTGCTTGGCTCCATCCTCTCCACATGCCCAAGCCATCTCTGCCTTGTCTGTTTTATTATATTGACAATGCCCGGTTCGCGATTGATGTTTTTCAGTTCTATATTTTTCTTTATATGTCATTGTCCATTCTCCTGTATTGTACCAAATATCTTTTCTAATCTCTTTCGTTCCGATCTGCTGATCTCGATCTCTGCTTCATGTGTGCATTCAAAATCTCCCATGATGATTTTAGCATCATATCTCGGTAGCTCCTTGTAAGTTGGCTTAATAGCTGTTCAGTTCTACCATCTATCACCTACTGAGTCTATATAGAGACAATATATTTCTCCAAAATTTTCAAATACTATTGTAATATTTGTTTTTATTATATGAAACACGATTATATATATTTTTTTTACCGCGCCTACTATACAGTATATGACAGCCATGTTTTTTTTACTATTGTATCAGACGGTTTGGCTGTTGTGAAAACCATTGGTCGAGTGATGTGCCAAAACCTGTCAAATATCCATTAGGACGTGTACTCAATCCATGTCTGCGAAAAGGTGGAAGATATATTTTTCGATACATTCGTGAGGGAATTTCTCCGAGATTCTCAGGTTTCCTATATTCAAACATATTTTTGTATTTTTAAAATTAATTAATCATACTATGGTGTATAATAGAAGGATGATTCTATGTTTTTTTTCCGAATATTTAACATGTTTTTTTTCAGGAATTGAGTCAGTTTCTCCAATCTATTTTCCTTTACTTCCGCTGTTAATATTTGTATATTTTTAAGAACTTATATCAATTTTCCTCTTCTGCTGCATAACATTTCCATACTTGCTTCAATAAAGAGATTTTAATAGAGCCCTATACGACGTCTTATAAGGGCGAAATTAAATCGGTTTTCAATAAATATGGCATCTCATATTCAGTTTCATTTTTTTTCTTTTAATAAAAGCTCAATGTTTGTGATAATTTCATTTGATTGAATAATAAAAGAGGTAAAATAATATAATACATATTTTTTGTAATTATATAAATATTTATTTTTCATATTTATTCAAATGTAGTTTTTATCATATATATTTTATATATTATATAACATGTTTTTTCTATATTTATTCATACTTTCTATATTGATTTGTATTTTCTTGTTAGATTCTAGATTATTCTTATTTTTTATATTTATTCAAATTAAATCACCATTTTCGTATTTATTGTTATTTTATTGGCATTGTTAAATTGTGATTTTTTATTTCTTGAATCATGAGATATTTACGTTTCTTGATATGTAGGAAATAAATAATTTTTCCACGCTATTTAAAATTTCTAATTTTAAGCATCAAACTAACTATACTTTCGATCAACAGTTTAATAGTTATTTTTTTAAATAATTCGTTAAAGCTATTTTATCGGGTGAAAATACAAATATTTATACGACACCTCATGTGGTGTTAAAATTGGTTATCATAACAACGTTCTATACTCATAGTCGCTAGTCTGTAGCACGTCAGGTGGCCTTAGGATTTTTTTAAGGGAGTAAAGAGTCTTAGGTTATGTCGTCCTTTGTAGGGGGCGTTAAATGGCGGTCTCGAGCCTGTATATCCTAATTATACGTGATTATGCAAAATTTAGGTCTAACACTGTAGCATATAAATGCTATCGTATAGACGATCATATTTCGTATAGATGCTACAGTGTTATGAAGTTAAATAAATAAGCAAACGAAATATTTTTACAAATTTCTAAGTTATATGTCACAGTTCCATTCTCGGTTAAGTTATATGTAAGCATTTATCAATTATGGGTGCTGAGTGGCTGTGTAGTGATACGCAGGGGGACGCGGAAGTCACCGCTCCTTAATTTTTTTAATCTACTTATTATCTTTAATAAGGATATTTAATCTTTAATCTGGATGGATTCTCTGGAATTTTGAGAACCTCATGGGTACACAGATTCTGTAAAGGGGGTACCCAAAATAGGGAGGAGATCATAATGATTGATTACGTACATAAAAATCATCTCACTGCATAGTCGTTATAATAGAAAAAGTACAGTCTCTGTCTACGCTAATACCAAACATTTATCTTAGTGGCACAGTTTTTTTTATATATGTCAATATTAAAATTAAAACTCTCGATCAAGGGAAGGTTAAAAGTATTCATAATAAAATAGTATATAATAAAAAAATAGATTCGATTTTTTTTTATCGCACATTACTTTATTATCAAGAATGTGTTTTGTAAACAAAAAAAACGGATCGAAAATCCCTTAATTTAGTTTAGGACGGGTAGAGAAGGACAAAAAAACATAAACGTTCCAATGAAGCAGTGGCTTGAAGAGATTGAAAATTGTTTCCCAGACTTGTTTCCTTTATCGAAGCTAAGCTGTATTTACAGGGTTTTGAATCCATTACGGGAGGATTTGATTTGTACGTGGTGGTAGTAGAGGATTTTAACAACCCCCCTGTTAAATTGTTTTAATAAAAGACCGTGCAGACCTTGGGCGGGCTCCCCGTTACCCCCCCCCCCCCGATATCTCCCAACCCTTTCTGCATATTTCACGTTCTCGGCTGATGAATATGAACAAGGGAGAACTGGGGTAACTGCTTCCGCCATCTCTTCATTTCTAAATGACACTTTCCCTCTCTTTCCTCAATTACTCCTATCATAGTTTTCCATTTCCCTGCTTCTCAGTTGCAATATTGCACTTTGCATTTTCTCTTCCTTATTATATTTAAATTACAGTCTTCCTTCTTATATTATATATGAAAAGGACTGGAGGGTAATATAAGTTATTGAAATGTCGTTTCGATCAAAGAGTTACAGAAAACTAAATGAAAAAATAATCTAATTTACCAACTAATGATATTATTGAATTTAGAGCATAAATAAAATTAAGATAAAATATTATTTATTGTCTCTATTAATTGGTTTGTTAGCATTGATATGCTTGTGTAGGAATTAATTGTATTTAGTACTATTGCTTGTGAATGAACCATTTTTCTCTGGGGGGGGATAAAGAAATAGTAAATGTAATTTACTAATGATAATATTGTATTTAGAAAACAAAAATAAAGATTTAATTTATTTTTATAAAGCCATCGCTTAACAACTTTATTTATTTAAATAATATCCCTTCGCTGGAATCGTAATATTTGTCATAATGAAAAGTATTTCTTTTATCCCAAAAATTTACTGATTTTGGGAAAAATATTCATAATTATACACTAGTTATAAGTATGCCTACCTAGCAATTCACTGTACGTCATTTGTCATCTATAATAAAGCGTTTCTCTCTGGGAGAAGATAAATGCATAGCCCTAATTCGTATCTCTCTATATTGGATGCTGTTATGGAACGTATGTAGGGCTAAAAAATATTGTATTTTTAAAATTTATTTTTGTATTTTTTTGCAATTATTATTGTGCTTAGTAGCGGGGTTTATCTTGCACTAGGTTTTATTCGCTATTGTTATCAAGAGATTGGGAGATTTTGTCGGAGGCGGATCCACTTTAGAGAACTTGCTGGAAAAACCACAATGCTGTCAGGCCTTCAGTAATATTTCAAGGGATTCAACTAACGTGGTAAAATTAATTATGGTAGAGTTTACAAAATCTATAAATGAAGAAACTCTAAAACTCTAAGATTAATAGTTTGAACTGATAGTTAAACTTTGAACAGAGGAAGGAGATTTATCTTTAAAATATTACTTGACGCCCGGTGACGGTTCAGATCAAAGAGATTTTGCGAATTACTTCGCGTGAGAGCGGTTTTAAAATATATACATGGGATTGAACAGTCCCCATTAAGGTCCACCACTACCCTAAAGTGCAACCCCTCAAATACTGCTTTGATGTCGTTATAAGACTTCTTCATTATAAGACACATCTCCCTCAAAGATTTATTTACGCATGTCTAGATGGGAAACATATCTCTTTTTTTGTCTTGATATACTTATTTACCTGTCTGTTTAATTCATCCAAAAAACTTAAACTGGTAAGCTGGGTTACTTTTCTCTAATTACGAATTTCGGTATCTAAACAAAATATATTGGACGACATACATCTCATTTCTATGAAGCACTTTCTAAAGAACTTTCATTTTATTGTTGCATTGCGTGACTTGGTAGTGAATTAACTGTTCCAGCGTTTGTTGAGTCTTTGTTGATGGTATTATATCTGAAGCCCCTGTGAATAAGTGGCTAGGTCGAATTTTGTCCCGAATAAGTTAATTGTATTGAGGGGAGTGGAATAGTGTCATTCTCGTATGTGGTTTGAAATGGAGTTAGGATATAAGCAATAATTCTATTTCAAGCCAATGCCTGACTTAACCACTTACACACTACAAGAATGACACGATTCCACTTTCACTGAGCTAATTATGGACAAGAATTTATCCACTTGCATAAGTGAACGGAAGCTGCAGATGCAAGATGCTGGATTCTAATTAGTTATGTATTGTTAGAATAGCAAACTTATATGATTAAATAATCATAAATTACGAATTTATTTAATTTTGTCTTACGTATTTAATTGTGGTCTTTACGATTAATGTTTAATTACCTACTTTATTAAAAAAAAAAAATTCTTAGTTAAATAAAGTAAGAAATTTGGTAGTATTATAGGTTAGTTTTTCTTTTGTATTATATTTTATTTAAATATTTTTTCAAAAACAGACAATTTGGATTGATCCAAAGACTTCGGTGATATGAGGTAATGTAGTAATGCATATTAAAAATCAAAAACTGTGGTGTAGTGGTTAACATAGCAACCTTTTATGCCGCGGATTCGCAGGCCGTCCTTAGAAGGTTTTAAAGGCAGTGAAAAATTCTAGGTTATTCCATCCTTCGGAGGGAGCTTAAAACGGCGGTGCTAAGCCTGTGCGCTGACAGGTACTCGTTAAATATCCCTATCCTAATTCTACCCGAATAGGGAAAATTTTGGACTCTCACTTTGACATCGTCTGGTGAGTCATTTCAGCATAAAGCGGGATTAATCGAATAAAAGAACTATAATAATTTAGCTTACACATTAATCTAAAGAAGTAATAATTTATTGGATGTACAATTTTGATGAACTTTGCTCGTTTTATTAAGTTGAAATTGCTAATTTGTGTTGAGTACTATTGTTCCTTATGTTCGTAGCAATAACACACAGAGAATCCTCAGATTGGAAAAATATAGGGCTATAATAAAAGGGATGAATTAGGAGAGCAGAGAAGCGGGAAGATGTCGAAAGCAGGGAGGTTCTATAATAGGCCCTTCTCCATGTCCTTAATTGGAAATACTTGGAAACTCCTCTATTTCATCTTAGTATTTCTTGTCCTTAGCAAGAATTTGTCTTAGCCATTTGTCTTGTTTCTATATTGGACCAATACCCCCGACTCGCCTGTCGGACAAGTTAGCTGTTGAAGCTGTTGGTTGTATTTTGTTGGGTATTCTGTCTTATTTTCACCTGACTCCTATTGGTCAATTTAAGATCATAAACAATAATTTAAAAAAGTTTTTTTGATTCTTTTTAGTTTTTTAAATAATTAGTTGTGTCAACATTTTTTTTTATAACACCATTGATGGGTGTAGTTAACCTCAATCGAGTTCAGTTATGTTCAAGAGCTTCTGACCAGGTTTGTACGTTTTAGGTATAAGGTCAAAATAAAGACGTAAAAAAACGAAGTTGAAATACTTCATCGACGATACATAACGTAGCCGAGCATAGCACCTTAACAGAGCACAGAAGCAACTAAAAATTATTTAGGAAACAATTAATTTTAAGAAAAAATAAAAAAATGATTCAATAAAATTCACTGATTAGCATATGATGCTTACCGTTGAGCCGCAAAGAAAAAGTTAAATAAATGAATATTCGGGTTTTTTTCTTTGCCAAATAAAACTCTAAAATTGACGTAAGTTATGCATCCACATGCAACGATATCTCACCACAAAAAGAATTATGGATGGTAGACTTTAAAATCCCTTCTGCCTACACCGGTAGGTAGCAGCACCGGTCGGACTAGATACGTGATAAAAAACATAAACATGTTAACATCTTTTAAACACTGGGAAAAAATGTATAAATTACCGAAAGGCGGACTGATCAAAGGACCCTGAGCTATTAGTAGAGTGTCCCAGAATAGGTACTTCCCGGACTGGTACAAATACTCCGGGACCTTATAAATCAGATTCAGGTAATCAACGTACCTTATTCCTTATAAATAGTTTTCAGTTACGTGTAGGATTTGAGGATCATATATTTGATACTTTTCACTGGACTGAGGTCAATGTTAGAGTAAAATATCAGTGATTTCTTAATATATTTGAAACAGTAAATTTTTTATTATTTTGTTTTTTCAATAATCTATTTTTTTTAATCACAAATTTACTTTTATTAGACAAAAAGGCACAATGAAAAAAATTTAATCCACACTCTCTCTCTCTATCTATCTATCTACCTCTATCTGTATCTCTTCATATATACATAGATAGATATGTCACCTTTGTGATGCCAAGCACAATTAAAGCACGTGCATTAATAAGTGCTTAAATAGTAACCTGCAGCCGATGGTTGCTCAGTTTATTAGGAGAACTGTAGGTGCTTGGTTTTAATCCAGTTGTAACTGATAAATTGCTTAATCTGGCAAAAGCCAGAAATGGATTCTGTTGGGCTCTCCCAACCTTAGTGGGTACCCATAATTGAGGGTATAAACGTTGTTCAAGAAACAGTACAGTCTCAGCCATGTATTTAGCCCAAGATCCACATGAGGTGTAGTGGTACAGGTTATTTTTCTTTAAAGGAAGGTCATTTATCGCTTGATTAGCCAGCTCTGTTCAACGTGAAATTAGGAACAGTTGCATAGGTTTATTAGATGATCAGGTTTAATTATGAGTGGGTATTAGAGGGGAGGAGTATTTGGGGCCGGCTAAATTGATAGAGATAGCGCTGCGATCGGAATATGGAGTGTAATTAAAGTAATTAACTATTTAGCGGCTAGCTGCTGACCAAATCCTACGCCGCCTCTCCTAATCCAGTTAGCGTTCTCCCCTCCACTAACGGGATTGCCTTCTCTCTCTCTCTCTTTCTTCTTTCCTCTGTAGTTTATTAATGTGCTTTGTACGTTATATATAATTCAGTTTTATATATTCAATTATAAACAATAAAAATGTTTGGAAACCAGGTATAAAATAGTATTAATAGTGGATAGTCAGTCCTGACCTAACCCTCCGAAATATTTACTAAATTCATTACCAAGAAAATGGAGTTATTGAAAGAATGCTGCTCCGTAGATTTTTTGAATCTCTAAATGTTAATGTTCAATTGGAGTACGCGTTTACAGGATGTTTGAGGAGCCCGGCATAATTATTTGGGTAAAAATTAATAGATTAAGGTGGGCAGGCCATGTTGCTAGAACGAGTGAGAAAGGAAACAAGCTACTGGAGGGAAAGTTGTACCTCGGACCCCTCAAGAAGTATATGGAACGTCGGTGACTAGAGGGCAGGTGCATTGGATACAGCTGCATAACGAAGACTCCTTGAGGATGCTAAGACCAACACAGGGTTGTTAGCCCGTATTGTATTGTAACGTCAGAAAACGAAGCATTCAAGAAACCAAGAACAAAGTCATGGGTATACAGAGTCAGACAGCGAGGGTATGCTCAGGATATGTGATAACTTTGGTTAAGTCGAAGATCGCAGGTTCGAATCCGGATTTGGCAGAAGTATAGTATAAAATGTTAGTAAAACTTTGGGGGTTGAGCCTGGTCTCGACCAAATCACCTCCTTGCACAGTACTTGGCCTATTTAATTGGCTTAATAATAGTACTGCCTTTTAATAAATTGTTATCATATACCAAGAATCAGGCTTCACTGTATGTTGTTTAGTGGCAGATAAATAAATTTTAAAACTATAGAAA
Organism: Troilus luridus; assembly: GCA_964056705.1. Classification (NCBI taxonomy): domain Eukaryota; kingdom Metazoa; phylum Arthropoda; class Insecta; order Hemiptera; family Pentatomidae; genus Troilus; species Troilus luridus. The sequence continues at coordinate 68,053,443 of OZ057415.1, forward strand.
CTCACTAACACTTACAGCTTTTCAATGCTATAACAAGACTTTGATTATTTGAATTCAAGCTTTGAAGGATTGTTTTGAGAACGTCTATGAAATTAAAAATTAAAACACTTTTTTTTTTAATATAATTTTTTGATATTTGCAACTATATTATAATAATATTACAACAAGTAAATCTGCTAAAATGATTAATATGACCTGAAAAACACTTGTGGAGAAACAACCCATCGGTAGCACTCCAAAAAAAATTAAAACACTGAATATGGGAAGATAAGGACAGTTTTTTTTTCAAGTGGCTACTTTATCGTTTGTAAATATTTGTATATTTTTTAGAGACGGATGGACTGTTGCAAAAAATCTAATGATTGGTCATTAAATAGATTAAAAAGTTAATTATCCTTTTTGTATTGTAGCTCTAAAAAACACTATCTATTTATTTAGATATGATGGAATAGCGCAATAAAAATATGAGCTGATGACTAATACGGAGATTAGTCTCTTCGTAGATGGAAATATGGCCGAAGTAAATCAGAGAGGACAAGAATAATAAAGTAGTGGAAGAATAAAAAGAATATAGACGGCGAGGTACAATGGAGGCTGGGAATGTTAAGTACGGACATTTGTACGGGGCTTGGGCAGAGAACAAAGGGGTTCGAGTCTCCAGTTAGCCCCCAGATTTAGTGGCCGTTTAAATGAGGCCTCTCTAGAGGGCTGGAGCGATAAGAAATATTCCAGGCTTACCTGGAGAACCTTTGTGGGGGATCGCCCTTTAGGGACTGGGATCAGCTGTGTCCTCGGCCTGTCTGCCCTCGGATCTTTTATTAATCTCTTTATATAGCGCTAGTTCTTTATGTATTTATAGATATATATATATATATATATATAGACGTGGTGCATTCTCAATAGCTAGGGTTCTTTGATCATACACGTTTTTCCTCGATCACTTCGGAAAACTTGTTTCATTCTTTGAAAAATAAGGGTGCAACTCCAAAGGGGATGGTTTTACTTTACCGAGAAGATATAGCAAACTGTATAGTTCCACGTGGATTTTTTCTAAACAAAAAGTTAAAAAATATTTCATTTTACCTGGAAGATAACAAAATATGTTTTAATGTCTTATCTCGTATAACGTTGAATCTAAAATTTTTATAATCTATAAATCATAAAATAAAAAGTTTTATTCTATTAGCTACTTTCTGTTTTTCACAGTAATTAGTATTAAATGTAATCTATGCAAAGTTGATGCCTTAACCCATTCTATTTATTAAATGTTTTAATAAGGATTGATAACTTTATTTATATTTTTTAAATAATAAATTTAAATTAAATGAATTTCATTGAATTCATTTAGCATCACACTTTATCATTAAATATCAACCCTGCGATTTGGTATCTAATTCATTATTTTTATGGTTCTATTATAACATAATAGTTATGCATTTAGTTAGTTTTATTATTAACAATAATAATACAGTGGAATCCCGATATTTCGTATCCCGATTATTCGTATTTCCGGCTAATTCGTACAAATTTGCCGGTCCCCAGAGAAAATCCCGATAAATGGTATAAAATCAATGCATTTATAAATGTATAAAATCTCGTTACATAGTACTCTTTTCGAAAGGGAGGGAGAGAACAGTGAAACAGATATGCCAGGGAGCAGAATGAGAATAACTCCTTTTTAGGAAATCACACTATTTGTATTGGTTTTAAGCAAAAGTATGTTTGTACTTTTTAGAGGCGCAGTAGATCCTATCGTTTTTTACGGGAGAGCGAGTGAGAGAGACAAGTTTTCTTAGAAATCTAATAAGCAATTCGTACTGTTTTCACTCAAAGAAAATGAGGGGAGTTCTAGGAATTTTATTAAGCTTTTCTTACAATCACACTTTTATTTACAATTCAGTCTCGTTTTTGTTACCGCTGTGACACGTTATCATGCCTCCAAAATACGTTAGCCTCTCTATTGAAGAGAAACAACAAATCATAAACGCCGTGACCAGTGGCTGTAAGCTAATTGACGTATCCAAGCTTTTCATCGTCCCTGGTTCCACGATCACATGAATTGTGAAGAACAAGGACAAAATCACTTCCCAGACTTGTAGAGAACTTAAAAAAGTGGTTCGTACAAACAAGGAATTCAAACCAGTTGGAGGTAATTTTTGAAGAGAAAAAGCCCGAGTTTTCACAGAAAAATGGGAATTGAAGACTTTCGTGAATTGAAGTGATGGAAGGTTCGATAGATTCAAAAAATTGTATTAATAGATTTTTTAATTTTTTTTATTTTGTACTCCCGATAATTTGTACCAAATCTTCAGTCCCTTGACCATACGAATTATCGGGGTTCTACTGTAATCATGAAATTTGATTTTTTTTTTTAAATATGTTATTACAGATCTAGGTTTTCATTCAAAACAAAGATTAAATGAAAAACAAATTAAAACAATTTAAAAATAAAGTAAGTAAAAAAGATAAAATAAATAAAATTACTTGGCTTGAATATATTCAAACCTAGTTGAGTAGGTCGAAACAAACAGAAAAATAATATAATAAATTAAATCAACTTATAAAATGTAATAATACAAATGAATCCATTTTAGTTGCACTAATGAATGTGTACTAAGCATATCCTTATACGCCTGTACCTCATAATACAAATTTTATGAATTTATTTTTAAAAAAATGATTTTACACGGATTTTCATAAAATAAATAATGTTATTACCAAAGTAATAATGAGCACCTATAAATTAAGTTAAGAAATAATATACATATATAATTATTACATCTTATTAATAATAATAATGATTGGACAGATGATATTAAAATTAATTAAATAACTACATCTATTAACACATTGGAGCCGCTAATGTTTTGCTGAATTTGCTATGTGACTGAGGCTTATCACCACAAACGAGATTTCTCGTTCCAAGTCACCAATAAATGTCTAATGAAAACGAAAAATCTCGTTCCCGGACGTCAATGTGTTAATAAAGAAATACGTCTTTCATTTATTCGTCTCCCTAATGATAGTGATTACAGGTAAATGTTAAGTGTAATGGTCGATAATTATATCAGAATCGTTGAACCCTTCCCAAGTAGTAATAAAGTAAATTCAGATTATCAATTTTTTAAAGTTTGACTTTTAAGTTATAAGGTAATTACAACCAATAGAATAATAATAATGTAATAATAATTACATCCAAGTTACCGTAGGCTCTCCAGTTTAAATCGCAGGTTCTCAACCCAATTGGTTGCCCTGGTATTTTTAAAAATGGTGTAAAAATCATTGGTTATGCGGTCCTTAGGAAAAAAAACGTGTACCACTACAACCCGTGAACGAGTCTGGGGCTCAGTTCATGGTAGAGGCTGTACTGTTTTGTGAACAACGGTTCTGCAAGGAGGTGACTTGTCCTAGGTCACGCTCAACCGCCAGATTTCCCCCCCTTATTATGGGTACCCTATTTTTATAATACTTTATAGAGGCTGGGTGAGCCCCAGGAGGGTCCTAGATCCTATATGATCCATCTCCGGCTGCAAACAGACTAAAAGACTAAATAAAAGTCTTGCGTGCAGCGGGATTTGAACCAAGATTTCCGGCATGGCAACTCAGTGCTCTACCACTGAGCCACTCCGCTCCCTTGGGAAACGATCTAAAACCAAGATTTTTTTTCTCATGTTCTGGTTTAAGATCTCTGTCCAAATTATGCCGCAATAGGCGAAATTTATAACTTTCATTGTAGCATCGTCCGATTAGCAGTAGTAGCACAATGTGGCATAAAATGAAATATTTTAATTATTATAAATATAATTTTGTTATACTTTTTCCAAGTTACTCTTTTGTGTTCGACTCCCATCCCGGGTTTTGCTAAAATAACACGCTACATCCAAGTTATAAGCAGGAGAGGGTAGCCTGTCATGGAAGGGAGACATTTTTCAAGCCCTTGCGAAGTATAAGAGGGTCTGGTTTCATCATTTAGAACTTAGAACTTAGAGTGTACGTAACTTGCCCTCTGAGGGAGATCTTCCCGGTGATGAACGAGTTTAATGTAACCTTCACGGAACTGAAGGATCGAGAAAAAATTATAGCCATTTGCCAACTAATTCCATCTGTCATCCTATCTCTCCTTCTTATTGTTTCTTCTTCCAGTACTTAATTCTCCATTGATATTTATTGCCCTTCGATAATTACTATAATAAAGCCTTAATCAAAAATATTTGAACCCTACTCTCCTGTTTGTAATCCATATAAAGACATTTTTTTTAGTTAAATATTTAAGGCCACTATATGCTGCTATGGCTAATCGGACGATGCGATAGCGGAGTTCTAAATTTTGCATATCCATGCATCATTAGGATAGAAATCTTGAACGAGCGCCTGCTACTTTACATGCCCAGGACTTCGAAGAACGGCATAACTAAAGATTTTGTACCCCCCTTAAAAAATTGTAATGACTCTTGTCTGGCTGCGAACCCGTGATGTTGAGCTTTTCTTGTTAAAGTCATTGATAGTTCTTAGTTTTATACTGCTCTTATGGTCCGTAATATTTTTTCTGTTTTGCTAAAACCAGTCTAAAAATGCTAAATTTATTTATTTTATTAACGAGTATTTATTTTTTATATTAAAGAAATACGTCATTTGGAATCTCTAGTCACATTTTAGCATGTATTTATCCTATTAAATAAATTTATAAATAATAAATTACAGATTCACACAAATTTTTATTATTTATTCTTTAATATATGTTTTATATATAAATTTATTCTATAATACAATATTAAAACATGTAATGTAACAGCAAATATTCCATAAGGCACATCCCTTTAATAAAAAAATAAGTTATATTGTCATTATTTTTTCTATATTAATATTCTTTCTGTACTAGTCATTGTTTAAATATTCTTTATTTAAGGTATTTTCTAAAAGACCCCCATCAGTTACTTTTATTGATAACTGTTATAACCTAATAGAAATAAAAATGTAAAGAAAGATAAAATCATTTAGTTTACATTATGTATTATGTACATATGATTTACTCAGTCATTAAAATGAATTTCTTAGAATTGGCGAACATTTTTAAAAATCGAGAATCAAGCATAAAATATGCTCAAGATAAGGGTATTATACATAAATTTATTCCAATTGTTGGAAAGCATACAATAATATTTAATCCATTAAAGGTCAATCAATCCCAAAATTTTGAGGATATGCAAACAACAGCTCATACTCAAAGAATCGAATCTCTATAGTCGACTCTCAAGAGAATGAACAAGAGAGAATGCGGTACCCACCGGAGGATGATGGATTCGTACCTGTGTGAATATATTTGGAGGAGGTACGAAAACAGTGATTTATTTCAGTAGACCCTGTTGTCTTGTGGATTTTTGTCCTCCAAATTGAAAATGTATATCTATAGTTGTCTTGGTTATTTGTTGTGTTTTAAATTATACATATATACAAACATATGTTCTTTTATTTCTATTAGGTTATAACAATTATCAATAAAAGTAACTGGTGGATATTCTATAAAAGACCGTTTATTTATAATCACTATAATTTTTCAATGTACAAATTATTTATTTTTTAATTATTATATATTTGTACAGCTCCCTCGAGAATGGAGATGTCATTCATACTTGTAAGGCAAAAGAGCGAATAAAATATTTAGGATGTACATTCTCGGGATAGCTTGTATTCGATGAGAAAACGGTGACTAAATTAAGTGAAAATTTGGGCAAATTAGTGAGCTCTTCCAAACTCTACTCAAATCGGAGCAAAAGATCAACGTTGTCAATCAGTACCTGTTCCCGGGACTTACCTATCTTCTCCAAACCGCGCCCCTGAGAAAGATTATCGGGCTCCCAGCAAACACCTATACGGCCATGATGTACGCACCGACGAGGTATCGAGGCCTGGGACTGATCTGCTGTCAATGGGAACCTCCACTGCAGCATTGGTCAATTCCCCAGCGACTGTATAATGTCCCGGATGCCCTGTTCCAGTCTATATTTAATTATGAAACTGAAGAAGCTCAATATGTTGAAAGACTGAGGTTGATCAGGGCTTCCGAAGCGTGAGAGCTCTACGACAGCCACTGCGAGAGAATTCTTGCGAAGAATGGGCTACTCAAGGCAGGGTGTTAGAGTCCGTCATTTCAAGGAGAGACAGAAAGCCAACAGGTATATGTGCAAGGAACAGGTACTCTCGAGGTCGGAGTGGACTAACGCCCTAAAACTTACTAAAACTATGGGCCCCTGCGTGGAGTCCCAGGAGCCAGCGGACAGGCGAGTGAAGTTGGGTCCCTCTGTCGCAAATGCGGCAGAGTCTGAAACACCAACCCATGCGCTGGGTAAATGCCCCAACAACTCCCTCCTCATAACACGCCGACACCATGGGGTCAAATACGAATTAATGAGGCTCCTTAAAAAAAAAGACTTCGCCTGGTTTGACGAGGTTTATGGTATCGACACCGAGGGATCCACAAGATAAGGATATTGTCGCATTTCCGAAGACCGGAAAGAGCTTGGGTATTGGATCCGACGGTGGGATTTGAAAAAAACGACCTTGACCAGGCCGGTTGAGTGGAAAGGGAAAATAAGGAAATATATGATATGTGCATCCCTTTCTTAAAGGAGAAATTCCGCGAGGCCTTCGGAGAGAGAGAGTTCACCGTGAGAGGCTCGCGTAATGATTCCGAAAAGAACATGGTGCTTCCTCGATGACCAGGGTGTCATTGGCAGGGATGTGGCAGTGTATCTTGATTAATGGCATGAAATGGAGAAAACGAATATTCATAAATTTTAAATTGTAATGTACAGTATGCCCAATATGGATTTATCAGTATGCTGTGGGTTATGGCAATCCAATGTAGTTGGACAACACTGCTGAAAAAAATAAAGCATTTCTCTCTCTAGTTTGTGAATATCAGTTGACTATTTAGGTACTTAAAATTTCAAATTACAAAATCAAAATAAATAAATAAACTTTTCTAGATCTGTGCAATTTAGAGTAGAATTTATAATTCACTTAGTTTATATAGTCACTTATTGTATTGTAAAAAAAAATAGTATAGTAGTTGTCAAATGACAACTTAAATTTATATATTTCTTTTTTAATTATTCTTTATTACTTACTTTTAAATTTAATGAAGATTTGTTCGTGTAGTTTTAACCTTTAATTGCAATATTATTCACTTTTGATTCTTTATTAATAAATCATTTTAATTTTTTCCCAAAAGTCTCTAAATTAACTTGATTTTGGCATTTGATTAATGTTATTATTATTTTATGGTCTCTATCGATCTTGTCTATTTTATTCATATTGTTTTCGTTTTCATGCCTAGAGCTAGATATCTTATCTTGGAGTGTTTTATCGTCTTTAATCCACAAGATATTAGTTATTTATGGTTGTAACTAATTTATTTGCACCATTTTTCAGTATTTCAAAAACAAATCATTCTTGGTTTCTCAGTAATTATTTAATTGTTGGTATTTAATAATGTTCATGTCTAGCAGACTATTTTATATTATATCTCATGGCAACTGATATGACTTCTGTGTTCATATATGGAATTTCATCCAAGACTGTTTTGTCTTGGAGAGTTTTATCGACGTTTGTCCATAAATAATTACTTATTTATTTTCATTATTCTTCAGTACTTACAAAACAATTTATAATTAATTTTATTTCGGTAAATATTTTTTTATAATTATTGCATCCTATTTGTTTATGATATCTGTTAATCTTGTTTTCCATCTTATGACAAGTTCTATGTCTTTCGTGATATTGTATGGAGTGAATGGGAGCTTTTTATTGCTGTTTTTATCGATGTGTAACCATAAATAATTTCTTAGAATTATTTCTTGTTTAGTTAATTCTAAGCAGTACTTTGCTCAGGTGTAGGACTTTTTATCCCTAATAAAGAGACTATGTGAATGGATTGGGGCGGAAGGAGTGACTTTGAGCTGGGAAGTTTGGTAAGCCCCGGGACGTGGAGGTAAGAAGAGCGAGAAGATATTTGTCGAACAGATCCGACAGGGTACATGGAACTACATGGGGGTACATGGAGGTAGATAGAAGCTAGGAACAAACAAGCCAACATATGTTCTCATATACCTTCCATTCCGATCACGAAACTTTCAAACTACTGGCCCACAACCTACTCTACCTAGATATGCTGCCTTGGATAAACTTGCCTTTCAGTGATCGGTGGAAATAAAAAATATCTATATTTATTCAATATATAATATTAAGTTTTCTTATTTTGGTCGCTACATGTCCTGAATAATTTGCTAATTTCTTCATTAAAAAGAATAATTATACACGCATACATATATATGCAAAATATATATTCTTAAAACCCAAGGAGATTATTGAGTAAAGTTTATACTGTCAACGGCTGTGCTAGGAGCTTATTTACTCACTCTCAACCGTAAGATTATCCCTTAATTATTGGTACCCACTTTACAAGGCCTTAGGAGGGTCTTCAGAACCTACACAATCGATTAATACCTATTAAAAAATAATTAATTTGTCTGACACAGTCGGACCTTAAGTTAAACAACTAATAACGGTCTAGATTTATACAAGACAATTCATAAATATTCTACTGGTACGTTTAAAGTATTCCTGCTTAGAAGCTTTCAAGATCAAAAGCGGATAACTCCATAATTTCAGCAATTTTATTGTTCTGAAACTTAAGATTCAGAACCGGACTAAAACCTTGAGAAGTAAGTTTTTTAATGTTGGTTTATTGTTTTATTTTATGTCACATAGCTTCGTGACTATTCGTGCCAATATTATTAAATTAATTCCATTCAATAATAAAATCATATGAAAAAAATATTCGGAATAGAAAAAAACAACTGATAAGTAAATTATTTTAATTAGAGAAATGTTCACAGCAATGACTCGCGATAGTGTCGAACGTTTTAATTGCCATTAGTGTTTTCTGTAGGATTCTACTTTGATATTATTATAACGAATAGATTCTTTTGAGAGGGTGAGAAGTCAAGGGATAGGTGGCTTTTATTCAAAGAAAGGTCTAAGCGCGGCTTTGGATAGTTAATGCACATATATTATTTTCAAAAGCTTTCTGCAGTTATTATTCAAGGGGGGTAGAGTCATATTATGAGTATGTTATAGACTTAGACATTTTAGGTTTTATGAATAAAATAACTAGAGGCGTTCTCCAATTGTTCAAACTCCACCATTGTTCAAATCATTCCAACTCCAATTTTGTATAATTGGTGTAATAAGTTAAAGGAATGTTTTAGTTTCTATGACCGGTGTTAGTTACTATTTTTCACATGAAGCATTCTTTTCTATTAGGCTAAAAAGGTTTTTACTTCTCCTGCAAAATTATTTTTTCATGGCTTACTATATTTTTCATGTGAACGCCTCAGTTCTATGTTTTTCACGCTTTCTGCTGACTCGTTCTTGTTCAGTCGAATTTTTAGCTTTATACTAAGTATTTTTACTGTGTTTTTTATACATTTTTTATCGCAATTTTTATAATGCACAATTTGATTTTTTAAGGCACTCTCTTTGTATTTTCTGGTATGCTTATTGGTTTTTCCCTGCCCAATATTTTGGTCTATATTTATAAACTGTTTTGAGTACAATCTTTCTTTTTTAGATTAGGGCCATACTGCGGTAGGAAATTACCGTCGAGTAATAAAAGACCCATGTTATGTGGACTATGTATTTGTAAATTGTTTGCTTAATGAATTAATGGAAGCGTCTGAGGGGTAGACCGAGGTGTAGGTGAGAGGATTGCGTTAAGAGTTATCTATGGGGTTGCCAGATGCTAGACATTTTTGTCATTTTCTGTAATATTTGTGAGCTAATAAAAAATATTTAAAAGTTGTCCGTTTTTTTCTCGAATATCTGGATACCCTAGTTATCTGGCGGATTTGGGTTTGGGCGGTCTGTGGACGGAGCTTTGTAAGCAGAGATTGGTGATATCGGCATCGAACCTGCGGGTTCGCTAAACCTTATTTTTAATATTATTTTTATATATATATATATATATATATATATATATATATATATAGAGAGAGAGAGAGAGAAATATATATATATCGAAATAAATAGTTCGTTTTAAGACTATTAAGCCCTAAAAAATCCTTTGATATATTTTGTTCGCAATCTTGCGCTACTATAAATCTTATTGGTATACACCTGTTTACTCATACTGTATAGAGCAGCATACTCTTGTGCTAGGTAGATCCTCTTGAATGTACCCCCCGAGATCAATCACAATATCCATCCTCCCTACACGGAGACTACTTGATATATATCCCTCCCTGGAGCTCTCTGCTTTTGGCCAATTTAATTAAGTGCCATTCGTCTTCTTGCCCCGGCACACGTCTCTTAGGCTCCCCCCTACTCCGTATAATATATTTATAGCAATTTTTTTGCCGGACACGTACGTGGATGAGGTAGAAAGATTGTGTAGTTATGAGAAATATTGCCATTTTACTCCGGCATAATGGATGCCGGTTTATTGGGTTATCAATTCGCTAAAGGCTCGTATTTCTTAATCATTTTTTAAGATGATCTACTATATCTGTATTTGAATTAATACCACTAAAAATCTAGTATTTAATAAATTATCTAGTATTTGCTTTTTCTTTTCTTATTCGTTCATTATGTTTCTTATATTACTTAAACTATTTAAAATCTAATATAACTAAAATTAAAATAAAATATTTCTAGTTCAAAGAAACATTAAAAAATGAAGAGAACAAAAAATGCCATTTTAAAAATTCTAAATAAATCTTCTAGTAATTATTTAAATTTTATTATAGTATCGATTTAATTGAAAGAAAGAAAAAATGAAAAAATTAAGAAAACGATAAAACACAAATTCTTAAAAAAAATTATTGTATGGTATTGCATCTCATAGCATTGTCATATTTATATGGGGATCACATGTATTATTAGGGTTATATGTATTGTAGAAAGTCAGGATCTAAAAAATGTTCTGGGTGTGAAAATGCTATATTCTTTTTGTCGGACAATAAACAATTCAGAAAACGACTTTTTTGAATCGGAGGCGGAGCTGTGGAGTGTTGGTTGGGAATTGTCAATGTTTAACAATGTCATGATATATCATCAGTGATAGAAATTATATTCCTGTTTCAAAAATTCTGGTGTCCCTGTAGTATTATATTGTAATTATTGTCACCATAATGATAAGCTAGTGAAATTATTGCTTTGTATTAATCACACTTCTTTTTTTATGAGTGTCGCATGAATGTAAATAAAAATAAAAAAAACTTGTCATTTAACTAATACAGATAGAATAGATAGAAACAAATCCATTAATGTTATCCAAATAATATAAATGACCAATATAAATTTGAGACTTACTACGATGAATTTTGAAATTGATGACACAATATTCTTTTTCATTTAGTGCTTGTCTTTCCATGTCCTTTTCTCTATCCGGACGATGGACATTTGTTTGATAAGGGCGCCAGGTGCGGGCATATTTACAGTCGCAATAAACTGGCCCTTGGTAATAAAAGTTGGAGTAGCAAGCTCAGCAGGGCAGTCATATTGTGCCCTTTAGTACCGGTGACATTAAAGCATCATGTCGATATAGCCGTGTTGGGTAATCAGCAGTCAGGCATTATGCTTGTACGAGTATGTCAGTCTCGTCTGCAGCGCCTACTTCCGGATTTCTGTTATCTAATTTTAACGCTATCATGAATTATCTGTATCGCCTTCTGAACCTTTCATTCTACTCAGAATTGTTTATTTTTCAGTAAGACATTGGTTTCCTTTCTCTTCTGTCTTCGGGGGACTTATATTTAAGTAATTGATTATTTATAGAACTGATTTAGTTTAATATAGCATCATTCAACTATACGATGACCATTTTTGGTGTAGTGGTTAGCACATTTATCTAAGTTACTAAACAAATATTTTATAACTATTCGCTAATTTATATACAACCGAGTAATAAATTAACAATAATACGTTAAAAGGGGGAATTTTAAGAAATACATAGGGGTCTCTAGTAGGGTATTGGATGGCATAATAATCTTCTATGTCCAAGATCCCGAGTTAATAGCCCGGCAGGTGGCCCTAGTATGTTTTAAAGGGTATAAACCCAACCTGTGCCGCCCCTCGGATAGGGCGTAAAATGGCAAGGATTAAGTTGGTGGTTTTACGTTATGAAATACATTAATAAAAAATTAACGTCAAAAACATGATTAACATTTATTGTTAAAAAACTGATTATGTATTTTCAGATTTAACAAATCCACACTGATAAGGACACTCTACTCTAAACACATTATTTTCATTTTCTATAATGAATAGATATATTATTTGTGTTACGCGGTAAAAGGAAGTAAACAAAAAAACAAAACTTGTAGTCCTTATCTTGAGTTCAGAAAATGCTAGAATCTACCACAACGGTTGAGCAGGGGAGCGATCCCCAATGGACATTATAAACAGTTTAAACTTAGAGAAGATCCCTCGGTGTTCGTGCTACGGTTTCTGTTAGTTTTGTTGGATATTTGAGTTGCTGGCTCGGAACCAAAGTATCGAAATTTCTCAAGTTCAGCTTCTATAAAGTATTATAAAAATAGGGCACCCAAAATAAGGGGGAGGGAATCTGGCGGTTGAGCGTGACCTAGGACAAGTCATCTACTTGCAGAACCATTGTCGATGAAACAGTACAGTCTCTGCCATGTAGTGAACCCCAGACCCGTACACGGGTTGTAGTGGTACAGGTTACCTATCAATGAAACGTTACTTAATGACAGACGTAACTATAGACTGATGACTACTAGGAAGGACAAGTTACTGAACCCCTCCCCAGTTATGCCCTAATGACTCCAACCGAGAGTAAGTGAGCGAGCTGTTCAAAGATAAAGACGGGGCTGTGAATACTTGTCGAGTACCTTCTCCGACCACACTTACCTGCAGGTATTAGGCGGGAAGGGGACCTTTTTGCCTCCCCGAAGTACCAAGGGCTCGACATCCTGCGGCCAGCCTCGTCCTAACTAATAATACAACTAAGGGCTTCTCCTTCCCTTTTTGGATTAATTAGTGAGTTGGAACAATCCTACTTCCTCCCTTCTCCACCGAACTTATTGCATCATTCCTCACTCAACTTGTAGGATTCCGCCATAACATTTCGTATCATGGGCTATCTATTGGGGCCGAACTTGGAACCGAAACACAACCCGGACATCGGACATTGGAGGATTGTACTAGACCAAGTTTAGAACGACGAAGCTAATGAAAAATAGATATGTATAAAATAGCGTATTATGTATAAAAATGTAAACAATAGGAGTCAGAATAGGTAACAGCCATCTCCATAATCTACTGTTCGCGGATGATCAGGTAATTGTCGCTCAGGACCATGAGGATGCAGAATACATACTACGAAAACTGTGGGAGAAATATGATAGTTGGGGCCTTAAAATAAACTTCGGAAAAACTGAATATATGATCAGGAGGACCTCGTTGTTGAAGGAAATGTCATAAAACGAGTGAATAATTTTAGATACGTATTTGGGCTATGTAATGGAAAAGAATGGAACATCAGAAAAAGAGATAAAACAAAGGATAATTACAACCCGCAAAGCTATCGGTATCCTTAACTCAGTCCTTTGGAGCAACAATATGACGAAATATACAAAGAAGCTCGTATAAAAGTCCGTAATTAAAAGGATATTGCTATATGGAGCAGAGACATGGACGATAAGCGCTGCTCTAGGAAAAAAGCTACTTGCTACTGAGATGGACTATTGGAGGAGAGCTGTCAGAGTATCCAGACTAGAAAGAAATTAGAGAACGGATCCAAATTCAACAAAACGCCCTCCAAAATATATAGAAAAAATATTGTAATGGTATGGCCATCTTAGAAGAATGAAGGAAGAAAGATTGCCCAACATAATTTTCGATTGTAGTTCCGAAGGAAGGAAACGGCGAGGAATAACTCGAAAAAGATGGTAAGAAGGCATCGAGGAAAGTATGCACGGCCATGGTCTGAGGTAGGAAGATATACAAGACAGAAAAAAAGTGGAAACATGAATTAGAGGAAATTTTTGGTTGAAGGAAACCTCAATCTGAGGAAACCTTTAGAGGAAAAAAAATAAAATAGCGGACTTACTATTTTTTTTTAATCTACAATTTCAGTCATACTTCCTACAACATTCAACATTCTAACCTCAGATTTTTTACTGTACTTCAAAACGCTCAGTTGAAACTCCTGATAAGAAGAAGAATGGAAACCTCGCGCAAGCAATCAAATTTTAATTTTTGAAACTGATAAGTGTAGAAACTGTGAATCAAATAATGCAGAAGCAATAAAATTATCTATATTTATTGTCCAAGTCAGTTATCCCGATCAGCTATTATTTATCAACAGCTATCAAATAAGTGTTACCATGATAATTTTTGTTTGCTGAATTTCAATAATATAAAGTAGAATATTGATCAGAGATCAAATCATGTGCTGAATTCAGTATTCATTGGAACATAACCGCCATGAATAAGGTTTCTAAACTGTCAAGTAATTATTTGTTTAAACTAGCTTTAGTTGATTCAAATGTAATTATTTTATTGCTACAAATATTGTGTGGATGTGTGATATTCTCCATCAAACTAGTAAAATAAAATAAAGTACCTCTGATCAGTTAAAGGCCATAGATCGACCTTGTGGGATTTTCAGACCCTCATAGGGATCACCACCTAGTTTCTGTACGAAACTGTAAATACCAGTACCTGTAAAAATACAGTTAATTTCAATAAATGTAAGAAGATTGTGGTTCATAAACTTGAAGTTTTGTAGCTCTAAATATGATCTAGACCCTGTACCCTAGATCTGAATACATTCATGGTGCTCATTCAGCCTATATAAAGTAGTTGCTCTTAAACTCTTGATTGGGAAAAATCTGGTGGTTAATTGTTCCTCCGAGTCCTCCACAACGGACGGATTGGGTACAGTACAGTCTCTCCCGTGTACTGAACCCAAGACCCTTTCTAGTGATTTAATGTTGATTTATATTGTTGTTTTTTTAAAAAATTTATTATGATTATCTACATAATAATAATAATTCAACAATACTCTTTGCTGTATGATATTAATCTTGTAAAGTAGAAGATTTCGAGTGAAAAACAGAATTATAAGAGATGTATATTGGTAACCAAAAGCATAGATACATTTTCTTGTACCACTGTCTCTTGAATCAATTTCCATATCAAATTCCAGAGTTCAAAAGTCCGTAAATATTTTAATGCTATTTTTTATTAAACACTTAATAATCCATTTAGAACATTCTGTAAGCTTGTTTACTAACACTGGACTTCTTCAAAAAAAGCCTCAGTTTAGTTATTCATTTCAAAGAAGAAACATGACAGTGTCCTACGAAATTCTCGTAATTTTAAGACATTACTGGAAGAAAAATTTCACAGCCGCTGAAACAACTCGTGAAATTATTAATTATGAAGGGGAAGGTGTCCTTGACCAGCGCACTGGGCGTCGTTGGTTTGAAAAATTTAGCAATGGAGATACAATGTTGGAAAGGAAGAAGGGGTCCGGGGGAAGGTGAAACGGTTATATTTTTTTTGTACACCCCCTAAAACAGTACAGTCTCTAGCATATATTGACCAGTGCCCAGCATCATATTTTTTTTATTGAATTTAGACACAACTGCCTCACAGAGATATTTAGTTTAAACATTACATTGTTTTAACATTTTCCTCTCCGTATTGAAAATGTTTTCGAATCTCCCTTTGTTATGTCCATGTATTATACTAGGTAGGAAGGTAAATATGAAAAGAAGTGGAACAGGTGTGGCGAGGGGGGATATAATTTATTGAAGCGGGGAGAAGCAATCTTCATCGGGCGCGGAGATCTGATTCGGTTCGGGCCGTGTGTGATTTAATGTCGCTCTTCTCGTGGAGTGCCGTGCCCCACCAGGAGTGATTACCTTATTTTACGGTTCCTTCCTTGTCCCATATATCTGCCGATCTACCCCCCCCCCCCTTCCTAACGTCCCCAAATAAATGAATATCAATTCTGTCCTCTCTCTACTGAACCTTTTATCCGATAACTGTTACTGAAATATCTTTGGAGTTTGTGGGGAGGCTAGTAACCCATTAGCCTCCCCTCGTATCGCTGAACCTTCCCTCAATCATTAAACCTCGGGTACACACTTTTTATTAATTATGAATTATTTCTCTTTCTGTTATTTTCTCATTATTATACAATGCGTTCTAAGAATCCCTTTTCATTCATTTCTACCAATTCAACTAATATACAGTCCACTAACACCAAAGAGAGAAGTTATATCCGATCAAGGGAAGGTATTTCCTCTAGTTTAAACAGCATGTTCTATCGGTTTTCTATTCACAATAACTAATAACAAAAAATAATTTGGTAGTTATTTATGCTTCTGTAATACTGCCCTGTGAATGATTAAGTTCTGAAAATATCACTTCTCAGTCCTTTACGAATACCTTTTTAGATATGGATCGTTCGCCCTTTTTCTCCATGATGGAAATAAAGAACAGTTTGACCCTTTTTATTGACTCCATTCTTCTCCGTTATCTTGCCAATATCCTGGATCGCTCCTACTCCCGCACATGCAGGTCTATTTCTGTGACTGATCTTCCTCCTTATGGAATCTCCAAGTTCCTTTTACGTTTTTATACTTCCTTTCGGAGATTTATTACTTTAATTTGTCTAACCGGTTAAGTTATTTCATACATGATGGGTTTTTTTGGAGTTTAAAATATCACTTTCGTCTAGTGCAGTTAATAATATCTAGGCTCTGGGTTACTGTTCTGTTTCATTTTGTCTTCGGAATTCCTTTTTCATGAATAAGCAGATGTAAGCGTTGAGTGACGTAGTGGAAGCATATTCCATATGGAATGTACTAATAATTTAATGAGATATTGCTTATATTATTATAAGTGTTTATAATACATATTATTAATAAGTCCACTGATGTCAGTGGGTAGATTCGTGATGTAACATGTGAACTTTTGACACCGGGCACCCCCCCCCCCCTCACCAGTCTTGAAGAAGACCTCCAAAGTGGGTAGAAATGTTGGCTATTTAATAAACATTTCTCCTTATTTAAGAGAAATTTATTGACCTCCACCTGGACCATTCTTTTCCACATATATTCTTTATTTTTTAAACAAGGAGTTAAAAAAGAGGATTTTTTTTTTATAATTACAATATATTTTAAAGTATTAAGCACTATTAAAAGGCACGAGTAAGTGACCAGTAGTGTCGATAGTTTTCCCTATTTTATATATATATATATATATATATATATATATATATATATATATATATATATATATATATCTGTTGACTCAATGGAAATTCTGTTTATACCGCGTCTTAGATTATATAATCGATTAAATTTCACTGATACATATTTGTTCCCTTGGGTAGATTTTTTAATAGTCAACTATTAAATAAATAACAATTGTTTCAAATTACTTATTAGAGAAAAACGATTGTGTCTTTAATTAGATAAAACATTTTACACTCTAGCTGCATAAGATGGGACATCTTATGTTATCCTCTTTTTATTGGTTTTTTTTCTAATTAATAAGAGAATTTTCATGTTCATTATTACTATGTTGAGACTCATTCCACCTTTACTTTATCCCGCATCGTTTATACCTCTTGTGCATTATTAATCACTTTGTAAAGTTTTTAGGTCATTTTTTGCTTGAGCGGAGTTCAGCCACTACTATTCACTGTATCACAGTTAAAAGTTCGAGTTATAAATAATTATCGTGATAAGTGCTGCTCCGCTAGGGCCTAAATGAGGGCTTCGTTATTTTTTCCTGAGCCGAAAAATTGTTATGCGTTTGAAACTTGTTAGTTTTAATTATTCATGTAGTTCTGTTGTTTTGAATGTCATTAAGAAAATTACGCATTTTGCTTATTTATTTATTCAAAGCCACTTTATGCTGCTAAGGCTAATCGGAGGATGCTACAGTGGGAGTCCTAATTTTTTTCTTTCTAGGTATAATTTGGGTAGGGATCTTTTACGTGTACCTGACACCGTATAGGCTCAGAACTGCCATTTTACGTCCCCTCCCTACGATTATTTTTTTTTACGAATGCCTTTAGGTTGGCCATTATGCTGACCACTAAGCCACAGGTCTTACAATTTTCCTTTAAACCGCATTATCATCACTTTATTATTGGTTTTTCTTTACTTTGGCAATTAGTTCGTAGAATAATGGTTTAGTATCTTGGATCAATGTGGCAGGCGAATAACTTTATATAAATGATTTATTAGAGTTTGTTGCTAACATTGCCTCTCCTTCAGTGCTTTCTGAAGTTAAAATGTTCTAAGTGGACTGTATTTCTAGGTAGTAGATAGCTTCATTATTAATTTCGACTGTAGTTAAAAGTTTTTTCTTGACTTCTTAAAGTCAAGAAGCCACTCTTCTTAAACTACTCTGTTTTTCTGCTTGCTTTTATCCATGCCATTATGTATCATTCATTATTATAATGCAAATGGAAAAAAACACAAGCAGAGCCTTATGTTTCAAATCTGGTGTAAAATACAAACACTTATACAAACAGTCGACGTTTCGCCCATTCAGGCATTATCAAGACACAATAAAAAGTAAGTTCAATCACATCTCAAAACAGAAGTGCAATACATCCCAACGAATAATCGCTCAAAAAGGCTCATAATCCGGGACCGCTCCTCCACCCCAAGACGTTCAACCCAAAAAAACATTTGGTTTTAAGGTAGAACTTTTTTCCAGTTATTGCTACCATTTTATTAATTGGGTATCTCACTTTTTTCCTTAATAGTAATACTATTTTTATTTCTCATGAAGATTATAAGAATAGTAGAATAGCTAGTAAAACATTATGATTTTTCTTCTATAATTGCCTATTTGACATTTATTGTCGGTCCATTACAGAGATGGATGTATTTGAGGAATGTTTGATCGATTATCTGCTCAACAGTTCCCCCCAGTGATGGGCGAGCATTGAAGTCCCCTCTTCCCTATTGACAGCCTCCTGATGTTCCATTACAGATGTTGCTAAGACAGTGTTTCCACTTCGGCTCCTAATGATAAGATTATTGTGTTTAAGTCTCTTGTCGATTTCAATATTGTTCCTAGCCCCCATTATTATTATTGTTTTTGTCTATGCATTCATTTATATATTTCTTTTATCATTATTTATGATTTCTTATATATTACTCTCAATACAGCTTAGGAAACCGCCTTTTACCTTCACCGTAATTTCCCATTTATTTGTGTATTCATCGATTGGATTAAATTTAATTCCTGAAGTTACTCACTGCTTGAAAAAAACTGTTTGATTCCTACTTAGACTTTTTTTTTCTAAAAAAAGATTAAATTATTTTCACAATTTTGTGGAGAAATTAGGAGATCTGCAATTATTTGTTTGCATGATTAAGATCCTATATCATCATTATCACATTGGAAACATATTTTTTAATAATGGGTAGAATTTGTCGGGTGTGCAGTCATACAAAATAAGCAAAACTTATTTAATCATGCCTACGTTTCGGCCGGAGATATAGGTCATCTTCAGGGCTCGCTGGGGAGGGCCGATCTGGAGCCTAGATTGTCATTTAACGACTCAATTTATTTTTTAATATTTTTTTTATTCGAAGATAGACTACTGTTTATTGTTTCTATACTTGTGAAATATTTTTTTGTAAAACTACTTTATATATCATATTTATATATTTATTTATATTTTTAAATATTACTATTTATTTGTGTACATAATTTGTTCCATTATTGATTCATTTTTTTTTTTTTTACAGGTTAGAGGTTACTTTCTACTCGTAATAATCGTTTATTTCTAATCGTGAGTAAATGCATGCTTTACATATTTATATATACATGTAAGTACTGTCATTTTTTTTCTTTTCTCTCAGCGAGTTTATAAGTCGTTTAGCTTGATTTTTTATTTTATTCGTCGAGAATAGAATACTACCAGTGTATTCAACGTGGTATGTCCGTTGACAAATATCCTTAATTAATAATCCGGATAAGCCTAGGGTAGCACAAGTATATGTTAAAATTGTATATACCGTTCCAATTGTATATTTGATATCAGTTCCGCAGGTTGTCACTTCGAATTGAGTCACTAAAAGTTTTTACTCTTCATTCCTTTTTTAGTTTTCTCGAAAATAATAATATTCGTCAATTTTAGTATGAAAAAAAGAGTTTCTGTGTGTACAATCATTTATCAAGAAATAAACATCTCAATTGACATTTCGAAGTATAGATGATATATGTTTGTTGAAACTTTCATATCTTGATTAAATTATTACCAAAATATACACATGCCCCATAATTACTCTCTTATAATTAATTATAAATTTCAATGATATATTTTTACTTCCTCTTCTTCTTTCCCATCCTCCGTATACCCTTCTTTGAGGAGGAGCCTCAACCCAACTGTAGGCTAGTCCTGTCGGTCCCGTGCGAAACGCATCATATGTCCCTGAGTATTACCTCTTTCCACTCCCAGCTTGGCAACATATTCTCTATGCGTAGTTCGTGGTCTCGATCCTGACTCATCCGGCAAATGTGTTCGAACCACCTCAGCTGTCATTTCTGCAGGGAATCTTTTAATGCTAGAATTCCGTTATACTAATTCCTTATTCTTATATTTCTTACCCGGTCTCTTCTTGTTTTATCAGCGACTCAGTGATGTTATCAGCGATGATGTTGTTTCCGCTTCGGTAATTCGAAATATAATTTGTTTACAATATTATCTTTTAATTATAAATAAATTTAAAAAGTATTTAATGAATACTAGTACATGAGGTATATTTAGTCGTGTTTAGAGATTACGAAGGATTAAACGTAGATATGGAAGCTAAGGTGTATATCTCGAACGGTTACCTTAATAACGGAAAAAATCCCCATATCGACAAAAGAGGGAGAGAGAGTGAACAAGGCAATTGGAAGGGATTGATGGCTGGTCGGCAACAGATCCCTCACTCGTCTTCCCCTGCCAACAGCTCTATCTTACCCTTCTTATCCAATTAGTCCCTCCTGTCGATTGCTTCTTTTCCTTCCACAACAGTTTGGTGCGCTCCCGATATAAAACTGTTGTTTCAATTTGTCTTTTTTCTCTCTCTGACGCATAGCTAAAGCAATTTATGGCATTTGCTCCATTTTTTATTTTTAATTAAGGAGCAGCTCAGTTTACAGAGCGATAAGTTGCTGTGCAGAATGACCCGAGCTAAACTGTGACGGATAAATTATTTTTACAGCCACGGGTGGATTATGTGGTAGGATTTGAAGAATCTGGGTCTTACCCAGCCTCTATTAATTGGGTACCTTGTTGGAAAACTTGGTGGTTGAGCGTGGTCTCTACCCTCGTACTGTACCCAAGACCCTTCATGAGCTGTAGTGGTAGAGGATTTTATTTTACTTGTTCCTTTGGTCGCTGGTAAAGTAAATAATCGAAATCTGACTTGGACACAAATGCTCTGCACCTATTAACCCATATACCACTGAATTAATTTTAAAAACAGACAGAAGATGTTTTTCAGCACTTGATTTCACTGATCGTAACAGTTGTAACTTCATTATAACAACTCACTTCAATATTTCACACGCTTTGCCTCAATTCCCCCTCCATTTACAAGACGATTCCGATGGCATTATCGTTCTATAGCTGGATCTTTGAAGAGCAGCAATCTCGGTTAGGGTATTCAAATGAGCGGGGGCTCTGGAAGAGGAAAAAAAAAAGAAAAAAAATGTTCCCCTAAAATACGACGGAACGGGCAGTAATCTTCGCCGATTTTCTCAGACGTTTTTCTTTGCTGGGCTATCCCGGAGTAATTAAAAATAATGGGTAAGGGAAAGACCAGTGGAGATAGAAGAAAATCCTTTAATGAAGCTGCTACCGACCGTAGCATTTTCTTTTAAATCACACCTTTTCCCTCCAGCTCTTTAACTTACAGCCGCCTAGTTTTGTTCAACGCGTTTCCAACGGTGGCTTTCGCCACCAACGCCTCAACGATCCTTATTCATAGAACTTCATTAATAAAATTTTATTGTATTAATGGGACATTTTTTATTTTTAATGAGAAATATTTTCTCACTAATGGTTTTTCCAGAGCCCTGTTATAGAAATCATGACGTTGCAGTAGACAGCATTATTTTTTTCATTTTATAAGTTTCTTGATAATTTATTCATCTCTGAAATATTTGATTTTTTTAGAAAAATCATTCCTTGATCGCTTTTGTTATTTTTTTACCTTCCTCGGTATCTCAATGAGTTGATTAAATGATTTAATACGCCAGTTGGCACTGCTGGATCCCGTGGAATCTGCAAACCCTCCTGGGGCAAATACCTTCTATAAAGAGGGTACCCTCCATTGGGGGGGGGGACTTGGCGGTTAGGTGTTATGTCTACCAAGTACTGAAACGACACTTCATGGGTTGTTGTGGTACCGTCCTTTAATTTGCTTACTACTTTTTTATTCTATTTTTGGAGATAAAATTTAGCGATTTAGTGTGATCACCGCCTGGCACAACTTAAGGCTTAGCATGCTTACAGAGCCACAACCACAAAATTATCCCTTAATGTACTTAGTGCTAGAGTTTTTTATTTTTTTATATCCATTTACAAAGCAAGGGAAGTATTTTAATCCAAATGACATCTACTTTAACTATCCCTGGATCGATTTTGATTTGATTTTTTCGTGACGTCTGTATTTTCATTTCTATGTTTCACGATTAGCTAAAAGACTGAAAAGAAGTTTAAGAAAATGTTTAAATATAACTTTAACATTATAAAAATTAGACTCGCCGAGCATAGATTTGTAGAAAAAGAATTTTTTTGGAGGAATTTATTCTAAGGGTTTTAGAGGTTAATTCTATTTATATTAATTTTTTCATACAAACGTTGAAAAAATATTAAAGTTTTTTATTTTAAAGAGAAAATATTTGACCCTAGCCGGTATTCGAAGACGGATCTCCGCCTCACCGTGGCAACGCTCTAACCATTTTAGCCACCGGGATTGCTCCCTACTTTCATAAAAATATTTAAAAATTAAAGCAATGATTAAAACATTGTAATAAATGTTAAATAATATAATGACGTATGTCAAAAGGTCCTAAAATTAAAAGTAATGTTCAATCAACTAGGATTCTTCCTCGTGTATACATCGCTAAAATTGTGAGAACACGGGGATGTGGGATCGGTGAAGATAACAGATTTGTCCAAGGTAGGAAGCGACCCCGGTGGCTCAAATGGTTAGAGCGTTACCATGGTGAGGCGGAGATCCGGGTTCGAATCCCGGCAGGTGGCAAATCTTTTCTCTTCAAAATAAAAATATCTAAAAATTAAAGCAATCATTAAAAATTATAATAAACTATTTCAATAGACGACCACATAAAAAAAAGATTCAGAAAATTTCACACTCAACTACCAAAAGTTAAAGGAGCAATAAATTACAACTTAGGAAAGCAGACATTATCTCGAAGACTAAAGCCCAGGTTACTGCAGGACATCTTATTATAAGTTGTATAAGTATATTTAGAAAGTGATATAACTACCTTAAATTTATCTTCCAGCTATTTTATATTTGTAGATTTTTAGACAGTTAAGCAATAGTTATTACGATGTATTTAGTTAAGGGTGTCTATTGTACGAGACTATGCCCCCCCCATAATCAATTGCTATCAATAAAACCAATATTATAACAACCACGTAAAGACCCACCAGGCCGATCTGGTAAAAAAAAAAAAATAAATAATAATAAAAATAAAATATTAAAGTTTCTATCAAATGTTCCGAAATGAAATGTTTAGGTTGACATTTTTTCTATATAAGTAAAACTGGCACAACACATTATCATTAATGTAGAACATATTAATATAGAAGAGCGAAAGCTCTTACAGGACATAAAATACTTTTTAAGATATTAATGGAAAAATGGTAATAAAAAAAATTAGTAGACGCATTTGGCCTTAGAGGTGGGGATGTTTTTTCTGGTTATTGTCTTGCTACATTTTGGGGTTAGGATATGTTTTATTATTTTCCTTTGATATTATTATCTTTCTTTTTTGCCTGAATATGCAGAATAGGCGAAATATCTACAGGTATTTTCGTTCCCTGTTTTTATTTAAGATAATTAAGGCTTTTTATTTCCAATTTTACCATTAATGTCTTACAATATCATTAAATTTTTCTTAGGGTGAATTATTCTTATGCCAGCGATTAGATCTCAATATTTTGACAAAAATTGATGAAATCGCTAATCACACTATATCGCTAAATTTTATCTCCAAAAATAGAATAAAAAAGTAGTAAGCAAAATAAAAGGACTGTACCACAACAACCCATGAAGTGTCGTTTCAGTACTTGGTAGACATAACATAAGATTGAAGTTCTAAGTAATGCATGGTTTTACATTACATTTTACCGTTCTGAAATATGCGATCCGTCTTTTGTTGTTGGAGTTCACACCTCCAAAGCTAGAAGGGAAATTATGAGGCTGAGGCATAAAAATAGCTGCACTCGTAAATTGTATTATGTGTGTGTCGATTTAACGTATATTAATACTCACATACATACACACACACGCGCACACATTTATATATAAATACATATACAACTAGTTCAGCTAGAAATAACTCACCTGGCATTGGAAGGGAAATCCGAGGACACGTTAGGACAGGATGAAAGAGGTGGAGGACATATTAGCCGGGACTGGAAGGACGGAGGGATGGAAAGAGGGGGAGAGAAGGGTAGGACTAAAAGAGACAATAGAAGAAATCCTGTCTTTATTCAAAAGGGGTTCTCCGGACAAAGGCAGAAACTCATCTTCTTAGTGACCTTTTTACCGGACCATCCTTCCAGCATCGCTATCCCATTGTCTTCCGCCTTCCCTATTTGTCCTCCACCCGGGCTACAGTTAGCCCTCTAAATGGAATCCACTTATCTGCAAATCGGACTCGTACAAATAAAGCGAATAATTTAGGAATGTAATGGAGTATACGAAAAGCCAAAATCTTGGTTGGTTGGGGATTTATAGTAACAGATAATTATGGGTACATCGTTACAATAAAAGTACCTGGCTAAGTTACATAATTTAATTAGGGAATTAACAAGAACAAATGCACCCATACCAATAATGTTAGGATGACACATTCAAATTTTTCGATTATGATTTCACCCGAAAATTGTCTCTCCTGAACAAATATAAAAATTACAAAATGTCATGTACAGATATAAACTCAAATCATTTTCATGACAGGTATTTTTTTTTGGGGGGGGGGGGAGGTTTTACTGAAATAAAAAAAAATCTTCAAAAATTTCGACTCCGCGATCGCAGCTCTGCATTTTTAGGAGTAGTTACAGTCATACTCACGAGCAGGTGAATTATATTTATAATTATTATTATTGTATAGCAGACCCGATTTATATCGTCCTGTTCATTCGTTAAGGTAGAGGATTAATTTATATTAAAACGTGTATATCCGATCGAATTGTGAATCTAAACCATTCTCGAACCGACTTTAGCTCACAAAAATGACAAATCACTTCTATCGTTTATTTTTGAAAGTGTAATAAGTCCATTTGGATCTAAAACATATTCGTTTATTCTTTTAAATGATTTTAATAATTATTATTTCATAATAGACTTTAGTGTTATGAAATAAGTTTAGTGTTAATGGCATCACTCTTTGCTAAGTGTTTAAGACATTACGTTTCCTCATATTTTTTAATTAATCCAAATGCGAACTCTTAAATATATCAATATATAAAATTAGGATTTATATCACTTTAGAAAAATAATCGGTCTTTTATTGTGGTTTTATTCATAGCTAACTTTAGTTGCATTATATTAATGGTTAAATCGTAACCTAAAGGCATGTGATTCCTCTATTTTTGATTTAAATTGTCTTTCATTTGTATCAAAAAATTTGAATAGTGAATGTTTAAAAGGTCAAAAAGTGTGTTTGATTTAAATGAAGCATACAAAGTTCGAAATTTACTGTACAATATTTTATTAGACCTTCGAAATTTCATTTTAATAAAAATGATCAAATGATGTTTCACCATAACATTAAAATATCCACGTTATTTGTCTTATCCTTTTCACAGTGAATTGATGCACGAATATAATATACTTGCCTTTATATATGTGAGTATTATATAAAGCGGATATCTCCAAAATTTCAAGTTTCAGGAGATAAACCATTGCTAGTCTGCATGAGCAAAAACTGTGAAAAAGTAAATTTTAAAAATTTTGGAGCTATCCACTTTTGATCCTGAACGCTCCATATTCCATTTTTCGTATTGAGTTCAATTTGAAATTAAAATTAAACAAATTGTGATTTAATAATCAGAATATAGATGTAATAAACAGTCACAAGTATTAAAAAACTAGTCATTTAATGATAGTCATAAGAAAGGATTACCTCAAACTTTTCTACAAAGTACTGTTTTGTTATCGTAAGCTAATCCTACGAACTAATAATTGGAATTGATTCCTCCCTACGATACTGCATGATTATGTAGCCACGATGAATGCGGTGGCGGACAGGGACATGGATGACAGCCGTTCGGAAGAGCTGCCGTAGGCTGTTAGTAACGTACACCTGCATAGCACACCTCATTTACATATAGTTACTGCACAATATGAATTGTAAGCTTGGGATTAGCTACATGGGTTGAGTTACGCCAATACAAACCCCTGTATCGATATACAACCCATATATCGTCATACTGCTGCTTGGGGATTCGGAAAACCGGGAGTGGTGGCAATTCCTGGGGCCTAGTTGCGAAAGATTAATTCCTATTCATTTACCCAGTATTTATGAATATGCATTACTCTATCTACTTCTTTAAATGACCCAATTCTCAATCTAGCAACTCCGTATGTAATTTAAATTAATCCTGATCTGACGATTGAGTGGTACAAAACACCTGCACAACCGTTGTCTTAGCAAAGTACATTCTCTATCACTTTCCGAACTCCCCAAAAAATCTATGTATAAATAAAAAAGCAGACCTATACAAGGATTATATTCTTATACAGTAAAAAAAAGTTATAGGAGTAAAAAAATTATATTTTTTTTTTTTTAATCCGAGTTTTAGAAATTGAACATTCATGAACTGCCAGTAGTCGTATGTTTGTCTCAAAGATCAAGTCATGCATGATTTAGTACTTGACACAAGAAACTACCGTATCTTCGGATATGAAAAATCGCTAATACTGAACAATTATGAATTAATAAAATCCACAAACTAAAAACTAAAAAAATTTTTAACTGAACTAGGACGGAATTACTCTGAATTCGTATAATTAATGCTTGCAGTTGTTCGCTTGGCACAGAGACCAGACGTTTAGACACATAATATACGATTGCCATTTGTATAAAAGGGTAGGGGTACATCAGTAGAGTGATTAGTTGCTATGCTGAAGGACTCTGGTTTAAATCCGTCTATAGTAGATAAATTAATTAATCTGTTAACAGTCACGCATAAATCCTGTGGCATTTATAGACCCGCTTGGGGCTCACCCAGCATTTATGAAGTGGGTACTCTTAATTTGGGGGAAATACCTGATATGAAATAAGCCACATATCATCCACAACCATTGCTCTAGAAACAGAACAGCCTCTCTATTCACTGAACTCAACCCCTTCGTCAACTGTAGTGGTACATTTTTTTAAATATTGTTTATACACATTGTCGATAAATAACGAACAATTGAACATAAAAGAGAAAGAATTTACGGAGCATTAATACTATGGCCAAATGGGACAATGCTAGAAGAGAAATATTGGCCGGGAACGGAAAATCCGTACTAATTCGGGAGTAGCAGATGGTTGTCTCAGTTCAAACATCAATTTCCTCCTAGCGCATTTGTACCCGCTCATCTTTTTCCGATGATGGAAATCGCCATAGAGGCCCTGGACAAATGATCACTCCATAGATCAGGCTGTACCAGCTGCGAAAATAACTGGTATAGTGTCTTATAAATACACGATCAGTTTGTTGGTCTATTGTACTTTATATCCTTCCGTCACTACGCGTTAAATACATTTTGTTTCTCTTTCACTTTTCTCCCGTTTGGCTTTTGTAATTACAGTTCGCAAATTGATTATCGATTATATTTTATTGTACATTATTCTTTTAATGTAATAATTAATGAATAAAATAAGAAAAAGAAACTGCAATAATAATGTACTTTTGGTCCAGATATTTTTGGTAATGTAATGTAAATAAAGCCCAAGGTTAATAATGTAGTGATTTATATTTTTTTTTTAACATTTCCTATTTTTAAGAATATTAAATTTGTAAAATATCTTTTAAAAAAATAAAGACATTTTTAGTTGCCTATTTTTGAAATAACAGTAATTTATTCTTAAGCAATTTTTGTTCAAATCGTATATTTTGAATAATAACTAACTGCTTTTTTTTTAGGTTGGTAACATTTGATTCATACAATATTAATTTGAAGAGGTGTAGCTTAGTGTTTAGAAGAGAACGACGAGTTGCTGAGTTCCCCCGGGTTTGATTTCGGCAATGGCAGATAAATTATTTTATCTCTTAATATCCGTGGATAGACCCTATGGGAATATCATACTTTTCTCAAGGTCCTTGTTTGAAGGAAAGTAATCGTAGACACTTTGGCTTATTTCCTTTTTGTATTGATGAAGATAACTGTATAATTTCATCTAGCGTGCTTCGGATAATCAAATAAAAAAAGGAAATATCCAATAATCACCACGTTTACATTTAAAAAACTCTTTATTTTATTGTGTGGTACACAAGTTAAACAAACCACAAATCAAATGTGCGTACATTGCAAGATTTATCAAAGTTTTCACACAAAGATATAATGTTAATTTGCTTCATTCTTGACTTCCTCTACATGGCTGGCGTCTCTAATTTGTTTAAGTATAGCAATAAATATCATATAATAGTTTCAGGAAATCAAATTTTTTATAAAATACTATTCAAGCACATTTTCTATTAATGGTGATGTGCACCTATCCTTGTACATACAACGTATTAAAATAAATACTTGTACCCCAATTATTACATGTTAATGGGTATAAATATTGGATAATCATCAAAAATATCTTTCGTTTATTAGCAGTCCCGTTTACAATGTTTCCAAAGTCCAATTTTTGTTTGAATTGTTGTTGGCTGACGATTGTAGCCGTCCTTCGACAATTGGTGCCAATTGCTGGTGACAGACTATAACGCGTTTAATTGGCCTTTTAATTCTGCTTCCTCCGATGCAGTTAGTTTTCCGCTATTTATCCATTTTTTAATTATACCTAGTTGAAGTGCTTGATACAGTTGTTGTGAAAGCTTGCTAAGTTTTTTGTAGTTTTCGAGTTCTGTTGAGCGCAGTTAGGTTTTTGTTTCAGGCGAAATAAGAAATCTTACAACACTTAATATTTGTACTCGTTAATAGTTTCAATATTTAGTAATGATTGCGGGTAGATGAGTGGGTAAAGCCCTTTGTTACTATGCTGAAGGTTCCGGGTTCAATCTGTTTGAGGCAGATAAATTATTTTATCTCTTTACAGTCACGAATGTGTGAAGTGAATACACTTGATTGGAGGGGAAAATCCTGACGGTTCAGCGTCATTTCGGACAAATCACCGTCTTCCACAGGCCTTGTCTTAGATACAGTACAATATTTACCATTTTATCTTGTGCTGACCCATTTTTATTTTTATATAGCAATAATTGAAACTCAAATGTTTCTTATTGATGCATTTTATATATGAATGCTAATAGTCTAAGGTGTTATAATTTATAAACAAAATGGAATAAATAAAAATTCTGCGTGTCAGAGGCAAACTGTCGTAACCTTTTACAGATCAATATGAAGTTTGAGACCCTCTCTGCGTTGCTTCTTATGCGTAGCGGGAATTTTTTATATTTGATTACCCATTTTTATAGGTTATTTACGATTCTTATACTTGAAAAATATGGCCACAATAAAAATACAAAAGTTTATGTTAGCTATTAATTATGCTTTAATTATGAAACATTATATAAACATACTAGCGACCTGGCCCGGCTTTGCATGGGTAGTAAGACATATTTTGCCCACAGGTTTTGTCTGCCTAATGTATTTTATTATGTAGATATTATAAACATAAAAACAAAACAAAATATTTCTTTATATACGAATTTATTTTCTTGCGCGTTAAGTTTTTGCAATAACCCATAAGATACTTATTTAAATTATATGGTATAAAATGTTCTAATAATGCGCATGAAATGCTTAAGGTAACTAAAGTATATTAGTTGATAAGAATTAATACTGTACTCATCTAAATTGCTTTCCCAATACGTGATCATTTTTTTTAGAAGATAAAATGGTTATAGTAAGCTTTCCTTAAAATATAGATATATGCTAACACTGATTTTTTTGTAGATTAACAAAGGAGGAATATTCCACCATGCATTGTTTCGTTATATGACAAAGGCATTAGCCAGCTCCTGCGGTGAAACCTCCCAGGAGGCTATATTTTTTCCAGCAATTCCGTCAATTATCGTTATATTCCAACCCATTTACACAAAACCTCGATAGATTTTATACCTAAACCTTCCTGATGAATCCCTCTATCTATTTGTGAAAACCGCATGAAAATCCGTGCAGTAGTTATTGAGTTTATCGAGCGAACAAACGAGACTGAGGTCTTTGTTTTATAATATGTATCGATTGTTTATCTTATCAGATCTTTTTATTTATTTTAAAATAAATTCTTTATTTTTTATAATGTCTATTTTATATATAGTATACACATTTTTGTACTCATTTCTCCTGAAACTAGTACAAATTTCAAAGTTTTAATTGATAAAATTGATCGTATTTACTTTTGTTTAAAAACATTATTAAGGGTTGAAATTCAATTCAGTTTATAACAAATGCATTTTCATTATGGGCTTTTGAGATGGAATTGCATTTGCTGCTAGGATTAGGAGGAGGAGCATCTTCGGTAAGTCTCCTTGGGGTACCTAACTAATTGCCGTTATAGTTTATTAAAATAGTTCCTAATTTGGAGGGATTTTCTAATATTAATAATAATACCCATATTAGAAATAAAAGAGAGGAAATCAATATGTAGGAAACACTGTTTCCCGAAAATTAGCCATGATATTGAAATTGGAGTACCAGCAGATCGTAGGATACAAAAAGCGGACGCCGAAAAAATTAGAAAATTTCAGGACCAGGTAGAGGATTGAAGAGTTTGTAAAATTGACAAAGCTAAGGTTTTGCCTTATTCGTAACAAAGTAAAGAGCATAATGTATTTTAAGAAGGATTTTGTATTGAAATGATTCGCCGTAGAAGAGGAATTTATGGCTTAGTGGAGCTCCAGAGCTCTATTCCGATTATTTCGTTTATTAATTTTTTAATATGAGCTGCTATTTTTGTGCATTTTTCATATTCGCCATATCCAAGAGATTTGAGTTAGTTTAATAATATTACTAAACTATTATTTATAATAACACGGGTTTTTATCACTTAGTATTCAGTAAAGAGTGGTGTTTTTAACCCCATAAAAAAAACCTGTACCACTACAACCTGTGTATGGGTCTGGGGTTTAGTACATGGTAGAGACAGTACTGTTCCATGGACAACGGTCATGCAGGGAGGTGATTTGTCCTAGATCACGCTCAGCCACCAGATTTTCCCCCTTATTTTGGGTAGCCACTTTGTAGAAGCAGGGTTAGCCCCAGGATGGTCCTAGATCCCATAGGATCCATCTCCGGCTCCTGACAGATCAAATAAAAATCTGGCCAGCAGCGGGATTTGAGCCAGAATTTTAGGCATAGCAATTCAGGGGTCTCCTATTGAGCCACTCCGCTCCCTTTACACCTTTTAAATTTTATTATGAATTAATGATTATCAAAATCATTTAAAACAGCTCATATGGTGTATTATCTTCCGAATGATGATATTTGTACATCTTACCCCGTTTGTTTGTAACTTGGCTTTGCGTTGCAAAAAGAACTGTCATTGTTATTTTATTGTACAGTACATCGATTTAAAGTCCACGCCCTTTTAAATCGAACGATACCAGCGGAAGGAAACGGGATGGGGCTCTAAATTACAACAATGTATTAAAGGAAGGCGGACCTAATAGCGATCCTTGAAGGATGCCTTATTCAGCGGGGAGGGGGTTCGAGACCCGGAAGGTCACATTAAATTTCGAAGAGGCCGGGGAGTCGTAAATTATCGGGTTTGCCGAAGCCTTGTCCTTCTATCCGATGAGAAAACTGTGCATGTTTTAGATAGTTATCAATCACTCTCGTCCGCTCATCAGCGTTCCGATCAAATATTTAAGCTCTGGGTTCTTCCTTATTCGTAACGTTTACAGCAGGCCATTACCTACCGCTCGTAATTGTCTCATTCGTTAACAACACTAGTTTGTCTCGACAATAAAACCCGTACCACTACAACCCATGAAGGGTCTGGGGTTCAGTACATGTACTGAGACTGTGCTGTTTCTTGGAGAACTGTTGTGCAGAGGGATGATTTGTCCTAGATCACGCTAAACCGCCAGGTTTCCCCCTTATTTTTGGTACCCACTTTATAGAAGCTGGGTCCCTGTCTAACAGATTAACTAAAAGTGTGACAGCGGGATTTGAACCCAGGACTTTCGGCAAGGGACCTCAGTGCTGTACCGCTGAGCCACTCCCCCCCCCCCTTTTCCAACAATAAAGCCTGTCATTATTCTTACCTTTGAATTTTATTAATAAGGAAACTTGAGGCATATGAAGCGGTGAATGCGTCCCTACAGCATACTCGTTAGATTTTCTTCGCACTGCTATGCTCTCGTACAAAGAGTCTTATGCATATTCAGCTATAGGGTTGAGTTGTAAATATCGTATTCATTGCTAGCTCTACGTGTTGGGACTTAGTTCTTGTTCGTTCGTTATATGTGGTTCTCAATATTGACATTTGAAACTTCTTGGTTGGTTCCTAATCGCTGTTTCATATTTAAAATTTCCACTTACACACGAATGCTTTCATTAGAGGTGGAAAATAATTTATGCGAGTAACTATACTCAAGCCGTGGAATCATCGGATTGATTTTAATTTTGATGTTCACCTTTCATAAGAATATACATAATCGAATAATTATATAATAGAATAATAATTCTCTAATATAATTACATTATACAATAATTCCATTAAGGGTCCTGGGTTTAGTAAATGGTAGAGATTATACTGTTATGTGACTTATTTATTATCACCTTCAACTGCTAGGTATTTCCTCAAATCAATGGTATCAACGCGATAGAGGCTGGGTGAACCCCAGGTTGGCCTAAATATCCCACTTGATTTATACATCTTTGTTTAATAGGAGCAGTGGCAGAACGGCACTGGAGATGTGTTGTTGTTTCACAAGATTTATCATTATTAATTAATAATTAAACATTATGAGTTTATGTTACATTAAGATTGCCATAATGGTAAGAGCTGAAATTGGAGCAGATGAGGATGGGACAGACTGAGCGCGGCCGACCGTGAGGAACCACAACGGCAACATTTAATCCTGACACAGCTGTGACTCCTACTGTCTCATCCGGCATTACTTCCACAATATCTATCTCACCATATCCTCTCCCTCCTTTCACATATTTCCCTCCAACAAGGAATTCTCATCTTTTGTATGGTATAGAAGTCATCTTTCTAGTCCATAATTAAGGAAGGACTGGGAAATAGAGAACTGTGGAGCATAAGGAACTTATATGTCCCTTTAATAATAAGGGATTATAAAAGGGATAGAAATGAGAGTGCGTCTAAAATCAATGATATGCTCCTAGAGGCATTCGCAATATCAACGCGGACGAAGTCGCGGGCAAAAGCTAGTATGTATACATTTGTTTTGTCGTTATCAGTCTGAAACTAAATGCATTGATACAACTGATCACATTCTCGATTCTTGAACTATAGCACAAAGAAGTATTAATAATTGATTTATCTACGATATCGGTTATTTTTCTTTATAAATGCTGAACGCATAGTATCTACTTACTTGCAATACAGTAAGTGGATACATTTTACTACAGCTAGTAATATTACATAAATGCGAAAACTTATTACTATAATATATAAAACAAAATAATGATAATTTTTTATTTGGCAATAATGCATTGTCTTGGAAAAAATTAGTTATTAAATTGGTAAACAAACTGTTAAAATATTTTATGCAAAATTACCGTATAATATTCATGTACATTAATCACTTAATCGTACTTAATTATTTTTAATTAATTGTAACTTAATAAAGGAAACAATAAAAAATAATTATATAGTATGGATATATACATACATATACATATATACACGCTTTGTATAGCCCGAGAGGGGGGATTATAAATTCCCATGAAGCTAATAAAGGATTAATTGAATACAGTAATTATCAAAAGATATACTATCCGGGGGCCGAAGGATGGAAACAGGTATAATTTAATTTTCCTTTTACAGTTTTGACAAGTTTAACTGATATATGGTCTTGAGTTGCTAAAAGTTTGGCAGCGTCCATGCAGAGTAGCTTGCTTTCATCCCACTTTTACCATAACCAGCAAGCCTTACTACCGTGTTGTCTCCGTCTTACAATGGGTCAAAAGCATTAACATTATAGTGCTGGTTTTTATAAATAAGTGATATATAATAGTAGTATTTGTTACAATTATGAATTAAATTAAAAAATATTCACCTGGCAGAATATTTAGGAATATATAAAAAAAAAAAAAATTAAGTACATATTGCATACACAAGATTAGAATATAAGATTTAACAGTCTTTGTTTTTACGAAACATTATAAATAATAAAGAAAAACAATATAAGCTTAAATGCTAATTTTTAATCTTTTACAGAAAAAGTTAATATTTTTTTTTCTCAGAAAAAAATAAATTATTAGGACTAGTATTGAGAAATATGCGGCTTATTGGACTCTTTAAAATTGCAATGTACGTCTTTGATTTTATTGTTTTATTAAAAACAGCTCCTAAGATTTTAATGAAACTTAGGATTTTTTATTATAGGTAATATTTTTAACGAATTTGTATCGAATTTCAAAATTAATTTGGATTTTATTATTCGTCAGTTATACTTGAGTTATTGAGAGCCATTATATGTTACTTATGTTAAATTTATGTTTGATATTTGGGGATGAGATATTTATTTGTTTTGCTTAGTGGTTAGTATGGAATAATGGTTTCTTCTATAGATAAAATATTAATTTGTTGTTACTATAGCTCGATTTAAAGTAGCGTTCTTATAGTATAATATTAACAAAAGTTTATTTAATTTGATAAATTAGTTAAAATTAAAATATAATATTGATTTATTTGTAGCAGCAATATTTTCTATAAATATTACATTCAATATACTTAGCGTAGTTAATATAGGCTTTATTGATTAACGTCTTTATTATTTCATTGTATAAAATTGATATGGCTCATTCAATGATTTAGCAAAACCAAAGTCATAGCAACTATGGAATAATGACTATAGTATCTCATATTCACTACTATATACTTGTCTTATCTTCTAACATTTATTTTACCTTTTATAATATATTCTGAATATTAATATATTTGATGAACTATTTATATAATAGGATCCTATTATAGGAGGGAATTTCAGAGTAAGTTAACAATGCTGATCATAAACAATGAAGCGATGTCATAATTTTCAGCGACATGAACCCATATTATATAAATAATTTCTCAATTCACGAATCCTAAAAAGTAATTAAGCTTATTCATAACTTCATTTACTGATGCTTATAAATTACAGTACTAACTTACTGTTTACTATTATGTATAATTTTTGGAGTTCTTGAGTGATTTAACATTTTTTTTTGTGTGCCTTAAATTAATAAAAATTAATTATTTCTTTTACTTTATTAATTGCCTAAGTTTGAGACGAGGATAGTGGAGTGGAAACCGGACCTAAGAAATCATTCTAAATTTGATTTTTCCTTCAGGAGTACCAACCCCTCCTCCACTTCGGTCGACAGATTTATGAGGCTGGTGAGAGGCCATTTTTCTTAACAAATATTGGTCGGTTGGCTGGCCTGATAAGGGTCGCTATAACAGCCTTCATTCCAAAAAAAGTTTCCTTATTATTAATTTTTTTTAATAATTTTAAAATGCGGTAGTTTTGGATAAAATATAGTCTAGAATTCGGTTATTGATATTGCTTACAAAAAAGTTGGTTTAATCATTAGCATTAATCAATAGCCACAACTTGTCTTACATTGGCGGTTGAAATCAAGAAATATTGATATTATAATGGTATACAAAATATTTATAGTTAGTATATTACAAAAAACCGTTTTAAAAAAATATGTATTTTTGTTTTCTTGTCTACGCTATAGTATTTGATCCCCATTGATTATATTGATATGTGTCAATGTAACCATGTGATACTAATTAAAATCCCTCTAAAAGCAGAATGATATATATGTTTACTTTTTTGTGAGCATACAGAATGTTTTGGACTGACAGCAAAAGTAAGAATGAGTATATTAAGGTGTCCCACAAGGTTGTATCGTATCCCTCTTTTACATCCTTCACATATATTCTGAGTAAATATTTAAAAAGATACTTTTTAATGGGAATCAAGTTGAATGCGGATATTATCAGCATAAGAAATGCTTTTGAGTAAACAGCAGTATCCACGTACTGATGTATGCCCCGGAAGCGTAGACAATGACGGAAACACTCAAGCAGAAATTAAAAGCCATTGGGATGCGGGCGTCCCGTCGTAATTTACGGATCTCATGGATTTACCACACAAGCAACAGAGTACTGCTAATTCGGCTACTGTACTGCTAATTGTCAGAAAGCACAAAGAAATTGTACATGTGATTTCAAAGTGGAAATAAGAAGACCTTGCGATAAGACAAATATTTTACTCTGCGATTGATAAAGCAGGGAAAGATTGATTGTAGGAGTGGACAAAGAAAGAGAAGGCACTTCACTCTGCATAAATTAAACAATGGTTCAGTCAAACTGTCTAATTATTTAAAAGTCCACCATCTGAAATTTGCTAGCCTATAACTGGTCTTGTGGCTTGATAGGAATAATTCGGAGTACTACCTTTGGCCACTTATTCCTCCCTCTATTGGCGTATACAGTTTAACTAGAACTCTTACCTATCTCTTTATCTTCTTCTCCTGGTGATCCAACTTGGGAAAACGCGTCAGGCCAGAGCTGAGCTCCAGGTAGTTTCATCATCTCAGTGTGCCTTTTATTTGATTCCTTCCATACAGGTGATTCTTGGTTGTCCTTGTCTATGCTTCCGACCAGATGCTAGTTTAGACTAGGTTTTCCAATGATCTTGTGGCCATCTCCTGCTGTGTCCCTTACGACCTCAATCGCCGTTTCCTATTTATCCGATATTAATAAAAAAAAATTAATTTGCGAAATTAATAACTTTTTTCGGTGGAGGAAAAAAATCACTAGTCAAGTACAGCAACATCATTTCTTTGGCTACAGGATCATACAAAATTACAGTTTAACACTTTTATAAAATAATTATAAACATTTACAAAGGCTAATATAATGACTAATGACTAAATAACAATTCACAGAACTATGGCATGACTGACAGATGTATGACAATGTGTGTTATGCAAGGGAGGATATATTTGTTAAAGAATGCCGAATCAGGATTACTAGGAAATAGGCACAGGTGCATGTGAGGTGGTGTGCAGCTGGTCTCTTAACTCAAATATATAGATGGATGAAGTTGACCTAAAGCATAAATCATGTATTTAGGTAGCTATTTACCAGATAGTTGACGACTTAATCAATAAAATCGCTCTAGCCTAACGAGATAAGAGTGCGACTACTTCACCAATCCTCAACTATGATCTCTTTACATCAACTTCCATCATTGGTAGGTAGTTCCATAGACTCCTTTCCCCTTCAAAGGGCAGTAATCCATGGATTGAAGTATTTATTCCCGGATAGTATAATGGCTCGTAATATAGTATTACAGACCCCCCCCCCAACCCTATCGTGTACTACGGCAGAAGGGAGGCCTAATTAAGCAGCTTTATTCATAAGCACTAGGGTCCTGTCGGTGATTAAACGCTGGGCGGGCCGGGCCCTATTTCCCCCGGGGCGTCCCTTACCACTACCTGTCCTTTAATTCTACTTTGTTATCATATTTTTTCACCTTTTTTTAGGTCATATTTACGTATTCCGTTACTGTTTCCCTTATCAAATATGTATATCTCGAAATACTTTGACTCTGAAATAGTTAGTTTGGAGTTAAAAGTTGTCGATTAGCGTTATATATTTTTGGAGATGAAGATGGAGAGTTACTGTTTACCAATATTCAATAGTGGGAAACTTTTAAAATTATCAATAATTAGCCAATGATAATCGATAAGTTAATGTTTATCCAGTTAATGTCACTTTATGGTGCTTTGGCTAATCGGAGGATGCTACAGTGGGACTCCGAAATTTCGCCTATCCAGATATAATTATGATAGGTACCAGTACAGACTGAAGACCTTCATTTTACGTCCCTTATGAAGGACGGCATAACTAACTTTGACAAATCCTAAGGCCACATGGTGGTCTGCGAACCGCCAGACCGCATATGACCCTGATAAGTGCTAATGTTTCTGCAAATTTTTTAACTGAATTTCTGATCATGTGATTTTCATTATCGATCACAAATGGTAAATGATCTCGCTGTATATTTCTTTTTTCACACAACGACCTTTTAAGAAAAGGCGAATATCGTTACTTTTCCTTTCTCATTTTCGTCTTTCTCTTCTTACAGTGTTTTCTCCTACTTTTTGCGTTCCTTTGCTTTCGTTCTTCGGACTACGCAGAACCCTTCTGTTTTCCTTTATTTTCCACAAAAACTTTTATTTCTGTTATTTTTGTTCATATTGTCCTTTATCTAGGTA
This sequence comes from Troilus luridus, assembly GCA_964056705.1. Classification (NCBI taxonomy): domain Eukaryota; kingdom Metazoa; phylum Arthropoda; class Insecta; order Hemiptera; family Pentatomidae; genus Troilus; species Troilus luridus. Next base: position 68,092,400 of record OZ057415.1, read on the forward strand.
GTTTTTGTCTGTCATTTTAATTTTGTATGTTCCCTCTCTCATCTGTTTTACATACTCTCCTAAGCGGTTGTATTCATGGATTTTGTCACAATCCTTCTTGTTTAGCCTGATTCTTGTTTCGGTTTCCATGTCTTTCATCTCCCAGTATATTTCCTGGTTGGATCTTAACCTGTAGCTTTCCTGTGTTTTCATGGGTCCATAGATTCTCGTCAGGATCCTTCTCTCTAATTTCACTAATTTTTCTAGTGTAGGGAGACATGTTGTTTGCATCACGTACAAAATTACAGGGCTTATCACCGTGTTGTAGTCTTATTTTTTTGCGTTCGGCCTTACAGTAAATATTGTATTATTCATTTTAATTATCGTTAATCTATTTAACAAGTAAATCTGTATAGTATATAATGAAATACATAGGGATGAGATATAGGAAGCATGGGCTACGATGACAAATAAGATATTTGAGAGGCGGAGAGGCGGAAGGGGATGATGGATGGAGCCTTGCTATCTCAAGCAGGTCCCAGTGTCCTCTCCCTTGCCGGGCCAAGATTGATATTAACTGATCGTCCTCCATCGCTTTTATACTAGCCTCTTGTCCATTATAATCCAAAGTCACTTAAAAATAAGTCAAAGCAAGGGTGTTTTATATATATAGTTGTTTTATATCTTCTTAGTCTCAAGTAAAAATAAATATTAAACAGAGAAAGTATAACGAAGTCCTGTTTTTGGCAAAAAACATGTTTGGAATCAAGTGGATAGTAATGTTAGAAAAGGGAGAAATGAGTTACCAGAAACAAAATAGACGGATTGAAAAATAATTCAGGTAGAAAAGATGAACGAAGTATGGAAAAACGACGTCTTAATGCTTTGTGTGATCTTCCTGGGTCCATTGGCAATAAATAAATACTATATATATATATATATATATATATATATGCATAGTATTTAAACATCGCCATATAAAGAATATAATAAAGAAAGGGGAACGACTTTCTACACTAGTCCTATTACTCTATCGCATAGCTAGAACAGTTATTCTGAATACTTCATTTTTTTTTTTAAGCCTATTCATTTATCTAGATACCTATCCTTCCATGACAAGCTCCATATGCACTTGAATCCGCTAGTCTCTCAGCTTGCTTCCCATACTATTCCTGATAACCCTCCGAGATGTCTGAAAAGAAAATGGCCTCGAGAACTTCAGCTATAGAACTTTATTGGAGTGCTACCGATGGGTAGTTTCTCCACAAGCGTTTTTCGTGTCGTATTGTTCATATTAGCAGATTTACTTGTTGTATTATTGTTATAGTTGCCATTATCAATAAATTCTATTAAAAAAAAGATTATTCATTTAACGTCGCTTTATGTTCCAATGGTTAATCGGACTATGTTACATTGGGAGCCCTAAGTTTTGCCTATCCAGGTTTAATTAGGGATCTTTAACAAGCACCTGACATCGTATGCCCCTACTTGAGGACGGCATAACCAAGGATTTTTGGGGTTCCTCTCCGTGAATTTGGGCATAGTAGGTTGTTACGCTAATCACTTGACCACGTTGTTTTATTTATAGCTATCCAGAAATTTCGTTGTAATACCTTTCGGTTAAGTTGTTTCCCAATAACTTCTAAGGTGTTTATGTTTCCCTAGTCCTTTATTTGTATTTTTGGTATATATATGTCAAACTTTTACGATACATAAGGAGAGGATGGATCTATCATGTTCATTATAAGAAAGGGGGTATAATGGTAGGAAACCTGCTTGATTTCTATTGTTTAATAGGGGTAGGCCTCCCGTAGGTATGTATGTGGCATTTTAAAGTAGCCACACATCCACATCCTAGACTAGAACTAGAGTGTGTGTGTGTGTTGAGAGAGAGAGAGAGGGAGGGGGGGGGTTGGAAGGGTTGAGGGCGCTAGGGACGGACACAGAGCCGGTAGATCGAAGAACAGAGCGTAGCCCGAGAGAGATAAGACACGACCCGCTGAGCCAGCCAAGAGTCTCTCCTCGGGACCTCTCAGTCTTTTATTTGACTTGCAAATCTTGCAATTATAGTAGCTTGTTCCCCCACCCCTACTACCCTACTACTGCAAGCTTACTAATTTGCAGTTCATTGTCTCCCATCCTCCCATTTACAGTTACAGTCCGCTCCTCCTCCGGTTTTATGGCCGTCTCATCTCGAGTCGGGGAATGGGAGAGTAGTTAGTGGTCGCCTGAGCAGCTCCTGTCTTAAAGCCTCATCTAGTTTACATACCGATTTTGAGACGAGTTTTCTTTATTAAGGATAAATAGTTACAATGTAAATGTATTGTTTGTTTATTTACAATCCGATGTGTTGGTGTTACATTTTTTTCTTAATAATCAACGTTATTGTTAAACACTGTACATCTGCAACGTAAAATTTCGTCCACATTGAATTAGTTACATCAAGACCAGCCGAATCTCGTCATTCTCGTAGTTTTTGGCTTGAAATGGAGTTTTAATATAAGAAATAACTTCTTTTTAAACCAATGTCTTACTTGGTCCCTTATTCGCTAACCACTATTCACTACCTCCTATTCACTGCCGGCTCGACTCATCGTTATTCAAGGAACTATTGCTTGCAAGGCGAGTTTTAACTTTATCCCACCTTACATGAAGAGGATTATTCAAAATTCCAAATATTCTCTAGTTCACATTTTTCTCTATCTTAGACTAGCTGTATGCTCTCGATACTTCAGGTTCAGGAACGGACCAAAAAGATTAGCTATATGGCTTCGAAGTGTCTTCTCATGCATATTTGCTTGACTGAACTAGCGAAAAAATGCGACCAAGACAAATCTGGAAATTTTCGATTTATCTGCTCCTGTACGCATCATGTAGTCGTTTCAATAGGACTTTTCAGGATTTTCTCCCAAGTAATTATTCTACCTAAGTCTGATTTATTTTTTATTGTTTTGAATCTTTATTTAAAAATTCCTTCTTTTTTTAAATATATGTTTTGAGAAAAGTTAATTTTGTAAAGTGAAGCTTGAACTAAACTTTTTTAAATTCATTATAAATCCATTACTATCCAAACCATGTAATCTTAACATGTATTGTTCAGCTGATTTGATCTACTAGTAGTAATGACATTGTGATTTTTATGCAGCAAAGTATAATACCGCAAATTAGGATCCCCGATGAAGGGCCTTCAAGATCCGGGAGATGAAGGACTCATTAAGGTAGGCAGCCTGGTGCCAGATTTTAATCGAGGAGGCGCTGAGAAGAGGAATTGCCGCTTCCGTGGTTTTTAATATAGGCAGCTCTCATTGTCAGTGTTCGCTGTTAGTATAATACCTCCTCCATCCAATAGACCATCCGACACCTCAGCCTTCTGTACCTGTATCTTCCTTCATCTTGTCCAGGTTTCTTCCGCATCTGAGGACAAGTCTGCCATCTTTGTCTCCTCCTCAGGCCATGTTCCTTTAATCTCCGGTATAGACCGCGATGGGGATATTACCACAATGCTGTCAAAATATTATCAGAATTATTACAAGTGGTAAGGGAGAAAAATCTGGCGGTCGAGCGTGACCTAGGACAAATCACCTCCTTGCAGAACCGTTGTCCATGAAACAGTACAGTCTCTACCATGTACTGAACCCCAGACCCTTCATGGGTTGTAGTGGTACAGGATTTTTTTTATTTTTTTTACTTCCCAGTTTGAGATTTTAGTGCAGTGTAATCACTAATTGAGCCTTATATTAAAAGCGATCTTGCTGGATTGCTAATAATTAGTTTAAACAGAATAATTTATACTGAAAACCTAATACGATTGCCTGCGGAAGCAATCTTTATTTCCTTCTCAGACCATGTCCCTTTAATCATCGGTATTGACAGCGATGACGCTAAGACAACTATGATGTCAAAATATTATGAGTATTATTGACAACAGGATTGAAATAATAAACTTTAATTCCCCGTTTGATGTTTCTGGTGGGATCACTAATCTAGACCTATATTGAGATTGGTTCCATTGGATAGAAAAAATCACAATCAAGCGATTAGGGTAGTTTGGATATCTAAAGATGATAGAGGAAGATAGACGAATACCAAAAATGGCCCTATATAGCTGCCCTGGAGGAAGAAGAAGAAAAAGTAAGCCGACCAACTCATGGATTAACCAAGTTCAAGAAGACATGGTAGGATACGGTCTCAATGAAGAAGTTCCTCTTGACAGGAAGGTCTGGAGAGAAATATTTTCATAAAATTCGGTTGGAAAAAATGCAACTTTGGGGGGAAAAAAGAGGGATTTCCCTTCCTTTTTTGTTTTGTTTTATTTTATATTTTTTCCTACGCTTATCCTTTCCTTACCATCAAGTGGATCCTCTCTAAAAACTAAAGTTGTGTCTTCCTGGAGCAGGCCCGCGGAAGAGAGCGAGGTCGATAACACTTTGTTAAAGATTAACCTCGAGGTCTCTCGACTACACTATCTTCGATCCCAGAATTTCAAATACAATTCAATAAGTGCAGTTTCCTTTTTTGGGGTGGGATCCCCAACTCTTATTTAGTTTTCTCTGTGAACTCACCAAACTTCCCGCGAACACTTTATTAATGAGATGTTTTTATTTATTTAATATTTTAAAATTAAATGAAGCATCCCTTAGTCGAAAATTATTTCAAGTTTATTTAATTTGATTTTTGTTGCTACATAATATGCATATATATGGCATCGTGGTGGCTTGCGGTAGAGCAATGAGCTACCGTGTCGGAGGTCCCGGGTTGAAATCGAGCAGTGAATAATTTTTTAATCAGTTAACAGCCGAGGATGGATCTTGAGGGATAAACAACCTCTATAAGGTGGGTGCCCTCAATTTTGAGAAAAACCTTGCGGTTGAATGTGATCTCGGAAAAATCACTTACCTACAGAACCGTTTTCCTAATACGTTTCAGTTCAGTCTCTTACACGTTTTCAATCCAAGACACTTCACAACTTTTTATGAAAATGAGTTAGTAACGGTAACGCATTTTACAGGTTGAATTACACTCTAAGGCTACACCTACATTGGATCCGGTGTGATACGACGAAACGTCGCGAGCAAACCAAATGACTGAAATATATCGAGATTTATAAAATTATTAAATTAAATTTATAAAATTAAGATTATTTTTAATACATTTATATTTTACTGTAATGTATAGTAAAATATGTATCATGTATAGACCCCATCATCGTATGTGATAGAATCACGTGCACCGAATCGGATCCAATGTAGGTGTAGCCTAAGGAAGGCACGTTTTTAGGTAGCAACAGCATATATATATATATATAAATGATATTCAAAACGTGCATTCATTTTGAGTAACTCCCAAATCAATTTTTTTCATTATTTTTGTCACCTAGTAGTTCAGTTTTGCATTGATTTTGCTTGTTGGAATAATGATTATGTTTTTAATCGGGCGTAATGAAAAATTTACATAGACGGATTTTTTGGTTTTGGAATTGAATTTTTTTTTACTTTGGAGTATGCAACATTTTTGAAGAGATAATTCTGTTATACAATGTTGCTATTTATTTGTGTTAATTACAATGATCCCTGGATACCTCGGTTCTCATCTCCTCTTCCTTATGATTAGGCAGATGTAGTTTATCTAAAATTAGTTCTATAAAGAATTGATACTAGATTGCTAGACTGTTGGATAATATAGCCCATTCCCGAGTGACATGGAGCAGGCAGCCTGCCAGTCTTCATTCTCCATTGCCAGTCACTCTGATTTATCCATGCATAAGTAATCAACATCTATTCCAGGTTTACATCTCTTACTGTAAAATGTTAAATCTGATCCGGCATGGAAACCTTCCTCCGGGTAAGGTTGTTGAACTTACCCAGAGCATCCATCTGTTAGCAATATTCCTTCCGAATGATAACTTTGTTCCTATTGTTACGGGCTACTGGGTGTAAAATGGACTAAACTATTACTTAATTCAATAATCTAATATTTATTAACAAATCAGAAAGAATACAATGAGATTATTTAAAACAGTTAAATTATTAAACTAATATCAATTTACAATAACTATATTCTACTAAATGTTATCTAATTTCTAAGATAATATACAAATAATATAAGATATTGCTAATACTAAGTAACTAAACTATTTATATAAATTTGTACAAATACAATAATATTACACTATAGTTTACAATTACAAATTAACACTTACAGTTCGCTAACTAAGTCCACCGACCGTAAGACTCTCCAAATATGACAAACTGCCACACAGTTTATTACACTTATTACACGGCCACTAATTGTCACTGTTGCTCACTAAGCACTTATTACAGGCTGATACTAATACTAACTAACTCACACACACTGACACTAGTTAACGACTGCTTATTACTCACTGGCTTATTACTGACTGGGGCAGGCCGAACAGCTGGCCTTTTTATATAGGCAAGGTAGGTCGGGGTGGGGCATTTCTCGGAACAAGACCGAGACCCGCCTAGCCCCATCCAGGCCGATCCATTAGGCTCTACGCCATTCTATAATCTCTTCCGCTCAATCCCATTGTTTGCCTAATCCTCTCAGCCGGTCCTCCTCCCCGCTCTGACCGTAACACTATACTATATTTTATAAAATATATTTAATAGAAATATATTCAATTTTAATATCTTAATTTAATTTCCACCCTTTAATGGCTGACTCTTCGGGACTGTAATGGTCGGTGAAAGAGCTCTGAGTTGCCATGTGGGTTCAAATCTCGCTCGCTTGCTGACTTTATTTGATCTGTTAGAAGCCTGAGATGGATCCTATGGAACCTAGAACCCTCCTGGGGCTCATCCTGCCTCTGTAAAGTGGGTACCCAAAAAAAGGGTAAAATTTGTTGGTTGAGCTTGATCTAGGTTGGAGAAATCACCTCGCTTCCTAACCGTTGTCTAAGGAACAGTACATTCTCTACCATTTACTGAATCCTAGACCCTTCAGGGGTTGTAGGGGTACAGGTTTTTTTTTGTTTTAATGGGAGAGTCTGTACGCTTGTATAAATAATAGCTATGTATATAGTTATATATAAGTTTTATAAATCACCTACTCTTTATATTTTTTTTTATTTTTTTTTAAATCGATGTGCCAAACAAAATAATTTCCTTGCTCTTCTCCAGCCAATTATAAACTTTTCTATTATGTCTGAGGGCCTCTTCATTTCTCCTTTGTACCTTTGTGCAAGAACCTAGTCCCTCCGCGTCATGGATTCGTGTCATAACGAACGTAGCGACCGCAAAATATCCACGAACATTTATTCACATTTACATTCACATTAAACATTACAAAAAATATGTTGGGAAATTCCAATAACCTGTATTTATGTTAATTCGAAAATTGTTTTTGAACAATTTTAATTAAATTTTACCCTCATTATTTGTCGGATAAGTTTTCGTTCAAAAAGGACGTTTCTAAAAGCAAGATTATTAATTATTTACATTATCACTCTGAGGATTGGGCTCGTATATACAAAATTGCCTAAAAGAAAATAACATACATTCTATTTACTCAATTGCAATGAACAGTGCAAATACTGTATTGACACACCTTAAAATATTTTGTATTTGAAGACCTCAGGATTAAGTTACGGTTCCTTAAAAATTAAGCTGACAATTTTTATAACTTAATTAGTCACTTTTTGATTCATCACAATTCAACTATTCACGTCTCACATTCGGGTAGGTATTTTTAGGGGAAATAAAATCAGATTAGAAAATATGAAGCATAACTCTAAAATAATAAAAATTGCGGAAAATTGCAGAACTGAAGATCTTTTAGCGACTGAGCATTGATCCTTTGGAGTCTGGAGATCACTCAGTATCTTGAAAGTGGGTACCCAAGATATTGGTAAATTCTAGCGGTTGAGTTTGATCTCGTTAAAAATCCTCTTCCTTCACAACCGTTGTCTTAAAAAATAATGTTTCTTCTCTATCACGTACTGAACTCCAGACTTTTTATGGGTCTTAGTGGTATAGGTTTTTTTTTTTTTAAATAGTTGCATTCTAATTTGTAGTTTTCCACGGTCTATTTCTGACAAAAGACAATATTTATGCAGTAATAAAAATGTTGTCTTTTATCCTCTGCTATTTTTGTTCTATTTTTTTTCTAGTTTTGAACTTTGTTTTATTTAGTTATATTGTATCTTTTGATTTTCTATTGTTATATTTCTGTATTAATCAGTTATATTCTCTATTTCCATATAAGTTAGGTCCCCCAGTAGTTGCGGAGTTGCCTTGCCGGGTCAGGATTTAAATCCGGAAGGGGCAATTAATTTATTTGATCTACTAACGGCCGGGAATAGATCTGGAGGCCTTCCTAGGATTCATCTAACCTCTATTAAATAGTAATCCTGGAGGTTGACCCTGATTTCGGACAAATCATCCCCCTATACATCCGTCTTTGAACAGTACAGTCTCTACCTCGCACTGAACCCAACATTCTTCATGATTTGTAGTGGTACAGGATTTGTGTATATATATATCTGTCCTACTAATTTGCATTCTGCGTGCTAACAAAAGACTATATTTCTGCAGTAATGAAAAACTGCATGCAAAAATTGCATCTGCTGCTATTCTTATTCTGTTTTGTCTCTAGTTTTGTGCAATGTTATATTTGGATGCATTAGACATATCATATAATACATGAATAAAATTACAAGACAAATCCTCTGTTATTTCTTTTGTTCTTTTTCCGCTTTGTTTTGTACAGTTATATCCTATCTGATTATTTCCCATTGTCATATTTCTGTAGTAATACATAATGTCATCCGAAATCATTGTTTATTTTTTGAAAGGCGTACTATCACCAGCCCTACTACCTAGCTTACTCAAGTTATTTTCTAGTTTTTATTTTAATTGTTAATCAGGGCAAGTAAATGTCTCTATACATATTATTCTTTGACTTAACTCGGTCCGTACCGGTAAACGAAGGAGATGGCAATTAAAGAAATTAGTTGTAGTGGAGTAAGGTAAATAATATGGAGGTGGCTGTGGGAAGGGAATTCTTTGCTCAAAGACCTCGCTTAATTAGGAACTTCTGCATTGCGGCCAGGGACAAAGATGTTCCATGAATGGCCTCTCCTCTCTCCTCCGAGTCTCGTCTTTACCGGTTTTATTTCCTTTAACCGGTGCAGCTCTTAGTCACCGGTGTCGGTCCGGAGGTCGGAAATTATCCCTGCACTAACTGGTCCTTCACGTAATTGAAATATTTACACTGTAGAGGACGGGAACGCATCTTAAATAGGTTGAAAGTGACTAAAAACTGGAACGAGTAGTATTTTAAAGGATTTTTTTTAATTAGATTTAATAAACCTCTGAGCGATTCATAAAGTTGTTTACATCATCTGAATAAAAATTCCCCGTCCAAAACATTTCAACACATATTCCAGCTATTAATTTTGAAAGTAAGACAAAAAAAACCTGTTCCACCACAACCCATGAAGGTTCAGTACATGGTTGAGACTGTACTGTTTCTTGGAAAAGGATTGTTTAGGGAGGTGGTTTGTCACAGCTCACGCTCAACCGCCAGATTTTTCCTCCTTCTTTTGCTTACCTAATTTATAGAGGCTGGGTGGACCCCACGAGTGTCCTAGATCCTATAGGAACCATCTTCGGTCGTTGATAGATGAAATAAAAGTCTGGCAGCGAGCTCGATTTGAACCCAGGGCCTCGGCACAGTAGCTCAGTGCTCTACTCCTGAACCACCCCGCTTTCCGAAAGCGAGAAACCTCTTTATGTTACTTTTATGCTAGATATTTAAATGTTAAAGTGCGATCGATGCGGTCCAAAGGGAGTGCGAGCGCTGAGTCCTTACCATCGCTGTGGACTGAATACTTTTCACTCCTTACAGCTCAATTACTTGATTAAAAGTTGAAGGGGAGACTAATAAATTATTGTAGTATTTCTTTTCTACCAGATTGTACAATAATGGAACGTTATTTTCAAGCATCAATCATAAGCTTAATATTGATATGACTATAAGTTATATAGTTACAACATAAAAACAAGAAATAAAAATTCCAGAGTGCCCTTGTCGCTAGCTATTTAGGATCTTCGATGAGCTCTCTCATTCGTTCGTCATGATGGTAAGCACAGCACCTTTAAATTACTTCTTTTTTTTTTTGTAACTAGTAAACTATTAAAATAATAATAAAAAGAAATGAAAAATCATAAATTTAACGCCACATTTCATTATTTTTGGTTTTGAAGCTCCAGTTTTATGTATCAACTATTAAATATTATGTGCATTTTTATTACCTTTTAAGATTATTCGTTTTAACGAGTATTTTTATGATTCATATCAGTTATCTTCGATCATTTAGGTATATTATTCTTAGTCTTGTTTCGGTATTTTTTTTATTTTAGTTCATTACTATGATTATTATTAGAAATTTATACAGAGACGAAATTAAATATAAAATGAGTATTTATAAATAGAAGCCTAACTGATGTAATATTTTATTTAAAGTATTCATTTGTTTAACTAATTTTTTCCGGAGAATTTAATTTTATTATTTGTTTTATTTTTTCATGCCTTCCGATCAAAACAAATTAATTTAATAAACTTGCAAAGTTTGTTTTAATATTCGCTAGAATTAATATGAAATTGTCGTGACGACTGTTAAAGATTAAAAATTCCTACCTATATACATATGCAAGTATGTTGTGTTTCTCTGTAATTGTTTTTTGTTTTATGAAGAACATGGTAAATATATTTAAAAAGACATTTCTAAAATTTATTAATAAAAGCTTTATCAGATTGTTAAGTTGCGTTAATATTGAATTTTCCTTTCACTCGATACATCTTAAAAGTTATTGATTGTAAAATTGTTTAAATCAATAAAAATGTAGTAATATTTTTCGTTTATTTATATGTTACTGCAAGTTTTTATTAATTTTAAACACAGTCATATCCGTAAATAGAAACAGTAAAATAATCAAGTAGTATAAATCAAGCCAAGATCTAACTTAAATTAAAATGATTAATAAACAAAGAAAACGTTTAGAAGGTTGACTCTACATACTATTTATTAATAAATTGTATTTAAAAAAAAACCTGTACCACTACAACTCGTGAAGGGTCTGGTCTGGGATTCTGTGCATGGTTGAGACTATACTGTTTCCTGACCAACGGCTGTATGATTTTTCCTAGGCTCAACCGCCAGGTATCTCCCCTTGTTTTTGGTACCCACATTAGAGAATCCCCGGCCGCTAACGGATTAGCATGGCAGCCCAACTTCTGAGCCACTCTGTTCCCAGTTATTCATTGTATACAAACTATTGATTAAAACTAAATTATTGATAGATGAGATTAATGAGGATTACTAATAGTCATATATAATACACGAATAACCAAATTGATCGATGAGTTAATTAATAGAATGATTGATTTTGTAATACGTTCAAGTAAATGAAATAGTTATAATATATACTGTTGATGAGATAATAATGTGTATAATAATTAGTAATGGTTTCTTATACCGAAAGTCACAAAGATATTAAAGCACCTTGTAACGTTAATAATATTGTGTTATTATGAAAAAATATTAACAAAGAAGATCTTCCCTTATTCGTATTTACTCAAATAGAAAATCTTAAATAAAGTTATTATTTTATAAGAATTTGATTCCTAGAGACGAAAATAAGTTGTTGCATAGAATATTCGTTCCGAAAAACAATGAGACCACTGGAGAATTTAGGAGATTACACAACGCGGAATTGCGAAGCATGTACCCGGTTAATATTATTCAAGTGATTGCGTCAAGAAGATTAAGATGGGCTTATAAAGTTGCTGAACTTAGTAGTAACGAAGGAATTAATAAAAAGTTAATAAGCGCTATGCCAACTTGGAAGCGTCTCAGCGGAGGATCGAGGGGTGGGTAGGAGGATAACCTTAAGAGTGATCTGGTGGATTTGGCTTTGGGTAGTGGTCCTTGGGCAGAAGTTTGTAAGCAGAGATTGGTGGTATAGGCATCGAGCCTTTGGGTTCGCTCAGCCTTATTGTGATTATAATTCCAAGAGTAAAAATCGGGGAAGAATGAACACTTGAGCGGACAAGAAAGATAATTTGATAACGCGAATGGTGAAAAATCTGTGAGATTGGAATGATTAATGAATTTTATGAAGGGGACAGGAGTGTTTTGCGAAACCATCTTTCTAAATTAGTTGGTGTATTAATTGCTGAGGGGGAAGGGGGGAGGGGGCAATCTCTCAGGAGCACTTTTGAAATATTGAAAACATTTTTGGTAATTCCCCATTCCTCTCCATTCTTAATTAAATGTCAACCGCAAGATTCACAATATAGCGTGTATTATCTACAATAGATTCCACTGTTATTGGTCGTTCTCGCCTGTTACTACTTAGTAATTTCAAGATTCTTTAACTAATGGGAATAACAATGATGTAAAATACTGCTCACTCTCTCAGCTTGGAGATTAACTTTTTTTAAAAACGAGAAAAAAAAAACAATGATGAAGACGCAATTCAAAATATATTAATGGGCGATCTGTGGTCTAGATGTTAGTAAAGCAACCTACTAGCCCAAGATTGTCGGTTCGTTGCCCTGCCGAGAGGCTCTAGGATATTTTAAAGGGAGTAAAAAATTCCTTGGTTATGCCGTCCTTCGGAGTGATGTTAAATGGGGGTCGCGAGCCTGGATGATATCAGGTACTTTTTAAAAATCTTTATCCTAATTAAACCTGAATAGGCAAAATTTAGAGCTCCCAATGTTGCATCGTCGGATTAGCCATAGCAAAATAAAAGATAAACAAACATACAAACAAAATATATTAATATTCTAAATAATAATAAATAAATAAATAATAATAATTATATATATATATATATGTATATATTACAGCCATATATTAATTATTTAAAAATATAAAATACAGCCATATATTAATTATTTTAAAATATAAAATGTCTCATAATTAGCTAATTATCCTGGATATGGTATGGTATGTTCAGATCCCTCAACATCTGAGAACATTTTGACTGAATACAGTTACGTCTGGTTTGAGTATGATTGATATTGATTTATGATAAATACCAAGAAATTGTATCATCAGTTTCAAAATTATTAGAAAATCGTGGAATGGAAAATACTTCTTGAGATGTAAAAAAATCTATATTTGGTGATTTTTTTAGTAAATCTCTCAAGAATTAGACTTAATTTGGAACTAGGCTTATTTGCAATTCTTCCACGCTATTACTTTTATATGTGTTACTTCTTGTGCTAACCAAAAATGTATTTATTTTCTTCGTAATCGTAATTTTCACTATTTTGTATTTGTTAATAAATTTATTATTTTGAGCTATTGAAATTTTAAAAATTGAACAGAGATCAGCATATGTTTGCTTTCTAATCAAATTACGTAAGTACTGATCCAATCTGGCTGCTATGTGACGCAGTTTAATTCCTTTTCGTTCGTATTTCTTGAGATTACTCTTTATACAATAGATATATTTAGTACGGTTCCTTTGGACTCATTATTTCTTCACGCGGTGATTTTCCTCCATCGCGACTTGAAGCAGAAGAAATAAAAGACCCGGAAGCAGATTGAGGTTCAGATGCCACCGCTTCGAGCTTCCTCGACCCGGTGCCGAGACTTTGCGATCCCTCATTAAAATCGTCATTAGGATCCCGATTACTGGGAGCTGATGGGCTATTCATTCCAATGTGGGCATCTCATGTGTGCCTCTCGTCGTCAATCGATTCTCATGTCTTAACAGCCCGTAAGGCGTGGGAATATTTTTACACAACATTTATATGTTCGCTTATTCATTTAAACTCACTTCAATCAGACGATGCTACAGTGGCAGTCTTAAATTTTGCTTTTGAAGTTATAATTATGATAGGGATCTTTCACCAGTGCCCGAAAGCGTACAGACTCGGGGCCCCATTTCAAGCCAGGACGGCATAACTAAGGATTTTTTATTGTATTTATAAAATCCTAAGGCTACATGCCGGGCTGCGTGCCCATGATCTTGAGCATAGTAAGTAGTCGTGCTAATCACTAGACAATACTTTTAAGATTGATAGTTATTAGAATATTATTATTATAAGAGTTGTCATTTTATCAGGTATATAATTGTTTATAATATGTAAAATATGTTTATCTTTTATCTAGCCCAATCAATATTACCGTCTAACTCCCGGGTTCCATGATGATTATTTGTTAATATGATATCTGAAACTTGTTAGTATATTTCCAAATATTTTCCTTTCTGAGAGGTATTTAAAGTTGGGAGGGGGGTGGGTGGGCCCTGCGGCTTAGCGGTTAACATAACAACCTACTACAACCACCCATAACCTACTAAGCCTTAGAGCCCGGCAAGTGACTCTAGGATTTTTTAAGGGGATGGAATAATTCTTGGTTGTGCCGTTATTCGAAAGGGACGTAAAATGCGGTCCCGAGTCTGTACGGTTTCTGCCACTCGTTAAAAACCCCATACCCTTAATGGGTTGTAGAGGTACAGCCTACCTTGAAGGTTTAGCCTTGAAAGGCAATATTTAGAACACACTGTAGCATCTTCCGATTATCTGTTACAGCATGAAGTTATAATAATATATTGTTATAATTGTGCCAAGTTGTTTTATTTTCCTACGAGGCTTCCGTAGGATTTTATTTTTAATTTATTTATTTTTTTTAAAACTGTTTTTTTTAATGTAAAGTTAACGTACTTTTAGCTAAATTTCCAATCTAGAACTCCAACAGTAGTTTTCTAAAGGGTCTGTTTTGTTTTTTTAATTTTGAAGTAAAGTTATTATGCTTTCAAAATAATCGCCGAAAGTATATCAGTATAGCACAATTTTACGTTCCCATCGAGGGGATACAATACTGATGAAGCTGCAATACTAATTGGCCCGGCCGAGACGAAGGAGGGGAGAGGGAGTTGATATTCGAGGAAGGGAAGGTTTACAGAAGGCATTATCCACTAGGAGATGTGACTAGACTCGTGGATCCACCTTATCTGGAACAGTCTGTTTATCGCCCCATTCACGGCCACTGGAGGCTAATCGTTCAAGGAGCTCAGCTCTTCTCTATCATCCGTCCCGGATCTGGTGGAGGAAGATCATGTCCGTGTAAGGTTTATGTAGAGATAATATGTTTTGCATGAAAATTACTGTTCAATATCATTTAGTTAGGATCAGTACTCCTATCAAATGACTTGAAATGAATCAAAATACTAATGGCTTCCAGTCATTACCATTCTAATTGAATTTTTTATATAAAGTATTACTTATTTATAGGATTTGATAAAATTACTTGTTCTTTGCATTAAATAATTAAGTTACGTTGCCATCATTTTCCATAATGGGTACTTTACCCTTAGAGGTACCCCAATACTTCTTTCTAGAAATTTATGTTCAGTTTTGTTCCTATTTTTTATCCTCCTAATGACCCTTTTAAAATAAGAGTGCGTACTCAGTGTTATTTTGAGTAAAGTATTTAGCATTATTTTTATTTAAATTTTAGATTTATAGATAAAAAAAATTATAGTTTACAAAAGAAATGTTGTAATCTTATTTTACAGCATTCTCTTTATTAAACAGTTCCAAAGTCGAAATCTTACTTTTTAAAGTGATTCTTTCCATTTTTTTACATTTTAATTACTGTTCTATATTATATTTAATTATGATATAAAAGTCAGAAATTTCTTAAATAAGGCTCTGTTATTTGGCTATTTTTAAGATTATTTATAACTTAAATGATCGAGCTATGACTAAACGAAGTGGTTCCCCAGTCGCTAGTCAGTCTATGAAATATTACCCTACTAAAAACCGTTTTATTTAATACTGAATTACAAAATTAGAATTTGAATTTAGAAAACTTGAATTTTAGGTTATCGATAGAAATTGTTTATAGTATAGCGTAATACATTATGAGAAGCGAGGGGATGGTTGACTGGAGAGTATACGTAAGGAAGAAAATCGTCGGCACATAATTAAATAAGCTACCACTTATTTAGTGTTTTCATTTAACTGCACCTCCAACTATTTTCTTCCTTACGTAATACATTATGATTTATATATGTATATATAATGTTAAATTATGCATGTATTGTATTAAAATATTTTTCAAAACCAATACTGTTCGAAATTCAAAATATAAAATAGAGCAACAATATGAGACTAATACAAACTTGTTTTTTTTTATATGGATTTTCAAAGAATTATTAAAGTTTCACTCGTACCGCATGGCTTTAATTATTTACAGAAAAATAAAGGAAAACGTGATTTTATAGAGAAAAACGAAAAAACACAACTCAATTGTTTTGGACGTTGATATTTAAGGCGCGCTGTTCTACCTGACCCGCAACACTGTTAGGTCTTGCTGGTTTCTGGTTATAGCTCCGTCCCATTTTATCATGGTGTTTTATTATTATGACTTCAATTCTCAGTTAACCTTTATTCATTAATCAATTTATTTATACTAATTAGTTAATTCGTCATAAAAAAAAATGTCATCAGCCTGTGAATGGCTTCTTGTGACAAATCCAGAGACTGTATCTCATTCTGAATAAAAAAAAGTTCAAAAAGTGTGAGTTAATCGCTAATTTTACCTAAGGCATTAATTATGCCTTAATTTACTTTTTTATTAGAAATAATATTATATGAAGCGTATTGACCATACGCGACGTAATTAATTTAGCAACTTTTCAGAGAAGTGAGGTCATGAATATTATATTAGCTTTTCGGTTTCGGTAATTTATTAAAATATTCCGCTTTGACACCTTTCCCGCCGGTCCGTCGGAGTTATGGCTGCATTAGACAAAACTGTTATAAAATCAAGCGATATCGCAGCATAGTACTTAAACCTAAAATGTGTCACAGAGAAGATTTTTTACAATCAAATAAAAGGTGTTGAAGAGCCGTTATAAAATGTTTTACAGTAGTGTAACCGCGAAACATCAAATGTCAGCTTATTGTCGTTTCATGAGCTGAAATAAGCTAGGATTACTTTTTTCTTGATAAAAATAAAGATTTTACAATGATACTCGTATTTTTAGAAATTGAATGGAGGTCATTCTCAGCCTTTTTTTATGATTTATGAGTCCTGTAATTATTATCCATTAAATATAAATTTGCGGTTCTTTATTGGTTTTGTGGATTTAAAAAAAAAAAACTCGTGCAATAGCTTATTTTATGGTTACTTAGATTAGCTATAGAATAATTTTATTAATTCTATAAAGACTTTTTTACAGTTCTATAATATAATTTCTCAAATTATACCAATAATTAAATAGTATTAAACACATATCTTTAATTAAATTTCAGGTTTATTAATATATTCAAATGATAGTCAAATATGTGTTCATAAAATTGAGTTCGTTAATGTTTGATTAACAATAAAACCAATTCTTATATTCCCTTTATTTTAATTGAATTGATAAGTTTCAGGAATTAGTTCAGAGATATTTTCTCTCTGGTATTTATTTTTATCACATCCAATTTTTTTAATTTCGGAGTAATCCTGTTTTGATCCTGAACGCCTCATATATACTCATCTTGTCTCTTTCATACTATATATCCTAATATTTTAAACTTAATATAATTTTATAAACTGAAAAAAAAATTTAAATTCATATTCGCGATATTTGGTATTGCAGATTATTTCTTGAATTAATTTTTAATTAAAAAGCTTCTCCTTGAAATTTGTCACGCTTCGGGATTACTAAATTCTTCACTATATCCCACTGGATTTACCTCATTAGATTGGGTTTTTTTTTTTATATTCACGTTTAAAGTACTTTTATTTAATGTTGCTATGAACTTAACATCTTCGCTTTGGTTGTCTTAACATATCTGTTCACATTGAGATCATACGAAAGAATTTAAATGAGTTTATGATAAATAGTTACTCTACATCGCAACCCTTCCCTCTGTTGAGAGTAATCGAATTATGGATAAGGGATAATTATTTTTTACTCCCTCTTAAAATTCCCTAGACAACCTACTGAGGTGCGAACCCGCGATCTTGGGTTTTGAAGGTTGTTTTGCTAACCACTAAACCACAGGTGACCACCAATTAAGGTGTTTAATGTAATATTATTACTATAATAATTTATTATTGTTATCTTTATTAAATTGCTAAGTAGGTAAGCGGCCGTTGTGGGAGAAAGGAATTACTCTTTTAGGAAGCACCGGGGTGGTTACAGGTTGTGGCTTGTGGTTGATGGGTTACTCGTAGCTTTTTTTTTTTTTTTCTTCCCCCCTGACCAGATTGTGGGATGCTAATTTTTTCATTACACACTGTCCTCTCCATTCTTAACCGGCCTTCCTAATTAGAAAGTCAAATTTTACTTCATGATACAATCAGCTGTTGTAATGAAAATTTTATTTACCAAGGAATAATAGATTGTTATGTTAAGAATTTGTTGTGAATTGGAACAGTTATTATTATTGTAAAAAGTTTAATTTTAATAATTATCAGAATTCTAAAATTCTAAAAACAACTCAAACTAGCTTTGGTTTGATAAATAGATAAGGACATTTAATATATTGTAGGGAAGGTTTTTCTTATTTGATTCATTTGAAGTGACTATGAAGTTAGACCCAAAACCGTTGGCACTTTTTGAACCAATCATTGAGAAACTACCTACCGGTTATAATCCAATAACAGATTTAAATTTGTAGGTCCCGAGGCAATCTTCATTCAGACACTATTATTGGGATTATTCCAGAGGATTATTTGGAATTAAAGAGGTAACTAGATTTGAAAGTAGTGAGTTTGAATTAAATTAAGTCAACCATGAAAGGACTGATGTGTGATTTTATACGAAAACAAATTAAGGAGCATTGCGGATGTTACAAAGGATTTCGGATTGTAATGATTTTATACACGAGAACTTCTATGGCTTATTGGAGCCCCAAAGCTCATAAATCTAAGTAGGTCTTGTGATAGTCACATATATGATTCTTTTGTAAATTATTGGGTTCTTAGAGCGTTTGTCTAGTAAGTGCTAAAGTAGCCTCAAACGGCGAAATTTAAACTCCTTGCTGTGGAAAGTTCTATTATTGAATTTAACGAAAGTCCTTTTAGAACATTTATGATTTTTTTTAAACATATATGAGCTATTAATTTTTTTTTATAATAGTTTTGAAATAACTGTCTCAGTAGTTAAAACTCTTTATTGTGAAAAGTTAATTCTTAGTATGAATACAGTAGATAAAAAAAGATTAAACAGCATAGAATACTTCTTTTGACATAAATGGAAAAATCCAATCAAAAATACTCTAATATAAAAACAGGAAAAAATTCCATTAAATTTTTGTTCATCTGTTTATTTTAGATACATGAGGATTTTTGTTTCTTTGGTATTTTCCACACGATTCCTAATTAGTTCCTTATAATTAACACAACTTCTTTTGACATTTTTTTTTCATTTTTATTTAGTCAAAAAATAAAGAAAGTCAATCCTCAATAAACACTGGAAGAAAAAATACCTGTAAAATGTTGTTTCCTGATTTTATTTATTTATGTCTTAATTATTATTAATAAACCTCTAATTAATCCAATTTTGAGATTTTTTTCTTTTCTGTTAAGCCAATGAGAGCCAACAATACATTTTGTTTCTGAAGTGGAACAGTAAACTTTTCGTTCGTCTTAATACTTTTGGATTTGATTCATTATAAATGTACCACGGAATAGATTGTGGAGCTGGGTCCAAAGTCATTGACACATCCTTGATCCCGCATCACCTCGTTTCCTGATCGCCACTCAACGGACGCCCTCGGAGGATGATCCCGGAAGAAGAAGACTTGACTAACCGGATCGCAATGATTGGCTGAGCAGACAGCCGTGTGATTGCCCTTCTGCTGTTTATCGAAAAAGCGAGAGCGGGAGAAGTAATTGCCCCGGCTAACTAGTTCATAAATCAATTAGCTCAAACCGCCATCTTCCTTTTTCATCCAACGCAGCTTAATCAATTCTTCCTCTCCTCTACCAGCTCTCCTTCTTACTTCTTAACTCAGGGTTTACTTACACAATCAGGATGAAATATGGCTAATAACGAAGGTTTGCATGTTTATGATGATCAAATGAAGCAACTTGTAGTTGCCATATTGCACAGGCAAATATCTCGTTTCATAGCTCATTAACCAAGCAATCGCCACTGTCACCTGCTAGGTTTGCTGAAAACAAAAGGTAGCTTCAACCCTTCAAACCCTTCATTAGGAAATGATCCACATATATTTTCCACTATTTGTCCCACATTGCACATAAAGAAATGAAATATTTTAGTCCCCAATGGTTTAGTTGTTAGCACAACAGCCTAATATGCCCAAGATTGCGTATTCGCAGCTCGGCAAAAAATCCTATGTTTTCAAATGCAGTAAAGAATTAGTCAGAATTGGTCGTGCCGTCATCCTGAGAGGAGGTAAAATGGTAGTGCCCATGCTGCGTCAGGTACTCGTTAAAAATCCCTATCCTAATTGTACCTTCTAATTACACGAAGTATTTCAGTACATGATTTCACTAATGGTAAAAGCTTTAGCTCAATTTCATTATAAGAGGTCACTTCAATTTTCTCCTTGATTTGCTTTAATCCAACTCCTCTCATTTACCATACGATAACAATAACATTATGCTTCTATAGCTGGATCTTTAAAGAATATCAATCTTGGTTAGGGATAATAAAAAAACAGAAAACAAATATTGATATTTAAATTTTTTTAAATATTTATTAAGAGTATTTCTACTTATATCCTATTCATACTCGGCCTTCCTTGAGCATAATAGAGAGGAATGGAATAGATTGACTAATGTTGAGGAGAGTGTTGCGGCGCAATGTTGCCGTGGCAGTACACACACACAGCATGGAGCGATGGCTGACAAACGACGATAGGCAAACCATGGCAAATTGATGGCCAGGCCAGAGCTAGCGATATATCAGATCTCGCCTTCCTCCATCCCGCTCCACTTTTACGTTCTCTCAGTTTCACTCTCGCCCTATATATCCGCCCTAATCTATTCCCCCTCCCCACCCCCCACCTATATCACCCCTTTCCTTCGATAAATAATAACTACCCTGCTCCTCTTAGTACCCTTCATAAATATCCTTCGATCCGGCTTCTGGGCTCTGCATTAGTCTCTCCAATCGCGTTCATCTGTCTTCGATATTATAGCGTCAGGTGAGCGCTAAAAACGCTCATTTATTTACGAATTTCGCTTTCGGGTTGCGTGCTAGCTATTTATTTACCACTCACAAAGAAAGTGGAGTGGCTCAGTGGTAGAGCGCTGAATTTCCTTGCCCAAGATCCCGGGTTCAAAACAGTACGTAACAGATTTTACTTACTATCTTGACAGCAGCAAAGGATGGATCCTTTGGAACTCCCATTGAAGCATTGTCCGATTGGCCATGGCACCATAAAGTGACGTTAAATCACCTGTCTTATATGATCAATCAATCACGTATTACTTCGGAAAAGAAAGGATAAATATTTTAATCGATAATTATAGATTCCTATTCTCATTATTATTATGAATTGCATAAAGGCAAATTCGTAATAAAATCCTGCACCTCAAATTTATAGTGACTGTACCGCATTATCTTAGGGTGATATCCCATATTACTATTTTGAAAAATAATTGTGTCAATGGATCTTAATTTTCCCCGAGTTCACATTTTTTAAACTAGTTGGAATAGCATAGACAACCCATGAAAGGAATTAATTTCAGAACTATTCTGTTTATAAACCAACGGTTGTGCAAGGAGTTGCTTTAGGCAAGACCACGCTCAACTCCTTTTTGCCTTTATTAACTGTACCTATACAGAGGCTGCATCAGGCCAAGAAAGGTCTCCAGATCCCGTCATTCCTTATGTTGTGGTTTAGTCTGTACCGATAGCCGTGGGATGGATACTTTGGGACCTGGGACCTGAGACCAAGTCTCTGTAAAGTGTGTACACAAAATAGTGTGGAAAACCTGGCGGATGATTTAGCGTTGTTTAGGGGAAATCACCTTCCTCCACATCCGTTGTGTAAGAAACAGTAGTCTTTACGGTAGTACAGTCTCATAAGGTGAATGCTGAATGAATTAATTTTACTTGTTACACTCAGCCGATGTGTATGTATTTAAAGATTTATTTGCATTTCGTTTATTTATAATGTGTATTCAGAGGATTTTATTAGTTGGCTGCTTAACAGAATAAGTTATGTATCCTCCATAGCTGGACTCGGACTAGTGACCTAAAAAATTATAATCCTACCTAAGTATCCTGAGGTACTCCGCACCCACTGCGAAATAGATGGTACCTACCAAAACTATTGCGTTCCCAAAGTTTCTAGTTAAATAAGATACATACTTATCCCTGTACCTTGTAGTACACTCCCTATCCCCTATTGAGCAGACTGCCATAGGCCCTGGAGACTGGAGATAGCTGCGGTACAGGATCTGGAGAGGCGACAATGCCAGTATTAGCCCGGGCTGGAGGATGATGGATGGGAGTGCCCTCTGCTCTCAATCACTGCCACAATCCCTTCGCCCTTATATTATCCCTTTTATAGTCTTTATACCGCTATATTAGTCAATCATTAACATTAACTATTAGCCGTTTGCAGAAAAAAAAATTATTATTGTAATAATTTGTTCCTCCTTAGCAAGAAAACAGGCACAACTGAAAATTCCAAGTTTTACCGTTTCCCTCAAATCTTAGAGAAGGTTTTACTAGTTCGAAATTGGAATAACTGCTATCTAGCAGCCGACTACTAGAGTTACTTTCGCGCCTCTCATCGACATAAAAATTTAGCACATTTTCGTTTTTTCAACAAAATTTAAAGCGAACTAAAACCAAACTAGAAAGAAGTGAAATTATTAAATACAAATACAAATATTCTAGTTAATATAGGATTACCGCAATTTTATTTTATTTCCATTTGCGATGTTTAAGTTGTATTCAAAAAAATATTTAATTATGGAGCGTAGATTCTATTGACGTGATTGAATGAAATTCACAGAAGATTTTATTTTTACAGATTATATTCCTACTTTACTATTTAATAAAATACTTCATAGAGTTGGACTGTCGGTTCTGTATAGTCTGACCCGGTTCCATTTTAGTTAGCAATCATCAAAACAATTACGAACTTTTGCTTGTGAATTTAAATAATACCCATAGAAAACCTTATCGCTTTTAGTATAAATAAATAAGGCTGAATTAATAAATAAATTTATTAACAGGGTAAATGCTAAATAAATATTATGTTTTGTACTTTTTCATAGTGATTACAATAAAACCACATCCTCTTTGTATGTAAAACATAACGAAAGTAGTGAGTTTTATTTCGTTTGGACTTGACATTCAAGGAGAGTACCACTCCCCTTTGGGACTTCAACGGTGACATTTCGTCGCCACTTCAACCCGCCTCTAAGCTCAAGACTGCTTTTCTCCCCTTCTATAACTTACTTAGCGCTGTTAGGTTAACCAGTTTTTCTTGCTATGTATTTATTTTTATATATGTTTTATATTATATAATAATTTTGTGAGCATATTAATAAACAGCCTCCGACAAGGCGCACCAGCACAATTCTTGCTTAAATACTAAAAGTCGAGTCATCCACGCCATGAATTAGCGAAGTTGAAATAGATTTACAAAAAGTGAAAATAAACTCAATAGATGATCAATTTTTAAATTTGTTATTAGTTTAGGATACACTCAATGAATGGCTAATATGTGTTTAAGAAAATTGATTTTTTTTTTTTTTGTAGCGAAAAATACATTGGAAACTACAAAGGCGCTATTACTTTATATATCCGATAAAGAAAACAAAAACAACTGGCTAAAGTTTAGCGATTAGTATAACAACATCTTTGCCCAATTTCGTCCGTTTTAATCGGCCAGGTGACCTTAGTTGTTTTTTTAAGTAACTAATAAACCCTTGTTATTCCGTCCTTCAGAGGGTATATAAAATTGCAGTCCCCAGCCTGTGCGGTGTCAAGAACTCTTATAGGTTCCTTATCCAAATTATAAGTATATGACTCTTACTATAGCATCATCCGATTAGCGGAAGCAGCATAAAGTAGCGCTAAATAAATAATCAACCAATCTGAAACGACAGATTTCAAATTTTTCACTAATTTATAAAAAAAAATAATACAGTTCAATATTTATGATAATTTTAGCGATAAATAACACAAGTCTGCAAAAAAAAAAAAAATATTTTCGCCTGCATGAGATATTGTTGCTGAATTATATGTTTTAAAGTACGCTGATTTCAAAAATAACTTCTATTACTCTCCATCACGTATAGTTTTTTTGAAAAATAAGAACACAATACTGAGAAAAATCAACTATTTATTACAACAAACACACAGCATAATATTCATCAGAACCTATCAACCATTATTTTTGTTATTTAAATTTATACTCAACTTTATGTTTACCCTTTTTCCTTATGAAACCTTTTCTTCTTTTCTTTGATGCTTCTCCGAACTAGGTTTTGGTTTCCTTCTTTAGTTTCTCGCTTAAGCACCCAACAATAGTCCGTTAACATACTGACATCCCATCTTCCTTGGTAACGTCTCTCGATATCACGTACATCCTGGTGAAATCACCTTGTTCTTCTATAAGATGTGGTAATATGGGAGTGTAAGAAGGGAACTTTTAAGCTCATCTTGCAGCCTTGAGCTTTATACGCTGTCGGCATGCGCTGTATAAAGCTCAATAGTTCTATATTCGGGATCCTTAGTATTGCCCAAAAACTTCTGCACTACATTTTTTTTAGAATCCTATGCATCTTTTTTGATTTTAGCCCCAATTTAATACGAAGAGGTGGCAGTAAAACCTTTTCTGGCGGAACCAAAGTGGTATTGATAACGTTTTTCTCGCAAGGAGTTAAACAGTGTCGTGGTGGCCAGTCAGTTTTTGTCGAGTGTAGCTCTCTGGCTTTACTCTTTGTTTCCAGATAATTAAAATTATACTATTAAAATTAGTGTAAAAAATCTTAATTTTAATTAAATTTGAAGCTTAAAGAATAAAATACAAAATTTTAACTAAATCAGAATTTTACACATAATAAAAATATAAAAATTAGTATTGTAAAAAAAAATTGACGGAACTTTTTAAATATTCGGTTTTAGGACATCACAATCTATAAGAAAATGTATAAAAAACCAATGCAGTTATTTACATGCAGACCGGTGTAATTGAAACATTGTTTGTTATCTGATCATTACAATTAAGCAGCTAATGAGTGTAATGTGCGGTGTAACATCCCAAAACAGACATACAAAAAAAATATTACATCACTGCAAGAATTCAGCGACATTAATTATTCTGAGTGTTTTCATGTCATATTCTACATTTTTGCACATTTACTTGATATAATACCATTATAGTTGTAAATATCATTGAATTAAATAAAAAAAAAAAAAAAAATTATTCTGAAAAGCTCTATTGGCATAATGAATTATAAGTTGAAAAGGGAATGGTTGCTTCAAGAGGTTGAAAAATCATTAAATATTTCACTATTTAATATTCCGTAATATACAATAGATATGTTACTGATTACAAACTGTTATAAATAGTTATTTTTATTTAGTTTTCCTTTTTTGTAGGTTCTGATAAACCCTACGAGGGTTCACTCTACTTGATCCATTGCCCTTCTTAGGAGTATTTTAGTATTTTTTTTAATATTACTTCGTTTACACCTTCCACTTATAACTGTTTCATCACACCCCAAGATATAATCCTCCAACTCCTATTATAATATACTACAAGAATAATGCGGCACATTATCAATTTACCCTTAGCCCGGTATAATTTCCTCTCCGCGGAGCATCCCCGTATAGACAGATATGAACCCGTAGCCGTATGAAGAGTTGGTGAAGAGGAAATTGAAATGTGTTATCAGGCTAAGTTGGTGAAGCGAGGGACGTGTTTGGGTGCAACAGTTGCCCCATATCCACGCCCGCCCACTTCTTCCTCTACCTTGACTTTTATCGCCCGAAACTCTTAGGCATTTATCTTTCCTTCAGGCTGCTTCTTCTCACTTTCCAGTTTTGACGGTAGTATATATTAAAATACATATATAATCGTATATGTCTACTCCTCATAATATAGAGGGAAAAAACCTTTCTTTGTTTATTGTTATTCATATAACGCCGCCTTATGCTGGGTGATCGGACTATGCTTTAGTGAACACGGAGTGCTAAATGTTGCCTATCCAGGTATAATTAAGATAGTGATCTCTAAAGAGCACCTGATACCGTACAGGCTCCCTATTGTACCCCCCATTGTACGCCCCTTCCGAAGGACCCCATAACTAACGATGTTTTAGTCCCATTAAAAAATACTTGGGCAACCTCCCAGGCTGCGAACTCTTTTAATACCTTTTATTTCTTGATTAGTATGTATAATTAATTGATTAAAATGTAAAATATTAATATAAACTATAATTTATTTTATTTTATTTTTTTATAATTTTATAAATTTTTATTTAGAAGAGAAAAGTCTTGTCCAGGACAAAACTTTCTCTTTAAAATAAAAATATGTAAATATAATGATTATTTTAAAAAGTGGGTTTTTGTTTTGTTTTTCTATGCCGGTTGCATTCTTTACAGCCATATTAAAATTAAATCTTCTATTATTTATCGCTTTGTTGCTACTGTTTGTATTATTTATGATCTTTATTATATATATTTGGTTATAGTTTGAAATATTTACCAATGTCGCAATTTGTTTTACTGTCTGACAATTTTAAGACATAATACATATTTTAGTTCAAATTTAAATCTTAGAACATTTTTTCTTTATAATTTATAAAAAGCACTGTGTGCATTATTCGTTCGTTTGTTTTCATTTTCTATACATTTAGTTTAATTCATTGTAATACATTTCAATCCATTAAAACAATTTTATCTATCACATGTTATAACTATCAGATTGGGGGTAAAACCTCTTCTTTAGGCGTAGCTTTACATTACAAGTAAAATAATGAATTTAATATAATATATTAAAAATTTAGAAAAAGATACAAAAGCAACTTTCTCAATTATTAGCTCCTCGAAAGGAGAGTAGCCTTTTACGCCCAATTCGATAATTATAATCTGTGATTGATAAAATTGTTTTAATGGATTAAACAACCCTAATGAATACAAGTATCTTCGATTTATGGTACTACAATGAGATAAACTAAATTTAAAGAAAATGAAAACAAACAAACGAATAATGCAAACACTGCTTTCTATAATTGTACCAGTAACCGTTTAGGTACTATTTTTAACATGTTAAAGTCGAAAATACGCGCATAAACTAAAGAAGTATTTTAACTTAAATTCTATAATTAATAAAACCCTAAATTTGTTTTTATTTACGTAATAAATTTCTAAACATATTATAACGACAATCTCAAGGCAAAATAATTACTGTAGACTTTATTCAAAGTCGTGATTTTTTTCAATCATTTCTTCCGACTAAGGGATTCTCGGTCAATAAATATTCTACAACATATGTATATGTACACAAGATGTGTATGCGCATAGGAAGTTCATTCTCTTGTATAACCATGAGCAGTGTATTTTAAGTAAAACAAACTTTGTTGTTTGTAATCAACTGGCTTGGATCCGCGAAGAGAGAAAGAATGTTGTCAGATACAACCGGACCTGGAAATGAAGATGTCATTACAGACGAATCTCATCAACACCCCTGGCTCCTTTGTATACTGTTATGTATATCAGTTTTATGTAAAGTTATAATTGTTATTTCTTCGTGTTATTTCAATATTCAAACAATTATATAACCTTATAAATGTATTATTATATAAACTTATGTAAATAAGTTATCAATATATACAATGAGTTTACTTGATACCAGTGACTTTGTTTGAATAAACTTGATCACACCATCATTTCTAATTGGTCTTGATTTTTATAATGTTTCAGTAAATTGAGAAATTAAAACAAAATGCATTTAAAAAAAAGTATACATACAAATTGACGTAAACTATCTCAATAGAAATGGATAAACTTATCTTCACTAGAAAGATAGGACAGTGAAAATTCGCCTCTATTTAATTAGTGAATAAAAAGTTATAGGTTAATAAATAGTAATTTATTTACTGAAATTGAATAAAAACTGACAATTTTTATTTTATAATTCTAATAAACAATATTAAAAACTGACACCGTGATCACTTTACTTTCTTCAGTTCTAATCATTATTTTTATTCAATTTAAGGAATAATTAAGTGATTGCATTTTAGGAAAATCTTTATAATTTTGTATACATGTCCTTCGTTTACTGTGCCTTCTGTTAATTTTTAAAAATATTTTATTTAGTTTAATTTAATTTTACTTATAAATTTCAGCTTATTAGTTAACAACTATAATTAATGATTCTTTTAAAGAATTTTTACTGTCAAAAACATACATTTTTGCAGTTTTCGAATAATTCTGTAAGATATAGATCATTTCGGGGTAGGAGAAGAGGTAAAAAATGTTTTCAATTCATATGTTGTTTTTTTCTCAACCCTCCTAATTTATGTATGTACAATACAAAAAAAAATACAATATGACAATACAATTTGTAACTGATGCCTTATACTTAATAGCAGGTTATATTATATTATATATTATAATTACTGTCGTTATTTTAAAGTAACTATGATTACCGAAGGACAACGACATGACAATGGAAGTCAAGGCTAGAATTACAGCTGGCAACAAGTGTTTTTATGCTCTACGGGAGGTCTTGAAATTCAGGAATCTCTCCCGTAAAAATAAATTCGTTATCTACAAAACAATCATACGCCCCATAGTTACACATTGCAGCGAGACATGGGTCCTAACAAAAGCAGCCAAAGATTCCCTCAAAATTTTGGAAAGAAGAGAATTAAGATCAATATATGGCCCTATTAAGGAAGGCGAGCAGTTCAGAGTTAGAAATAATGCAGAATTGGTGGAATTGCTAGCGGAGCCAGACTTATTCACTAAGGCTAGGCTGGTTAGGTCATATTGAACGCATGGATCCGAAGAGACTTTCTCGAAAAATGGTGTATGATAATCCGGTAGGAAGGAGAAAACGCGGGATACCCCGACTGAGATGGATGGAAGATGTGGAAGAGGATCTGCGTAGGATGGGAGTGCGGAGATGGAGGCTAACCTTCAGATAGAAGAGAGTGGAGCAAGTTGTTGGAGGAGTCCCAGGTCCTACAATAGACTGTAGCGCCAGACTGTGAGTGAGCTAGTGAAGATTACTGAAGCTAATTGGAAGGTACAGAAGGATAAAGGAATATTAATCTATAGGAATATCATGATTAGTTAAATATTGTAATAAGTAAAAAAGGAAACTAATTTATTTTTTTTTAATTTCATTTTATTTATACATTTCAACTCCTAGTTTATAGCATGTACATATGTATAATTTGTTAAAAAAACAAAACATTTTCATGAAACATATCGATCTCTTTACTATCGGTAAATATTTATAAATGGGTAAAATGACCCATATCAATATATCGAATTATTATATTAGATACGCGTACTTTTATTTTTCAAATACTGAATTAAATTTTAACAATATGAGAATTCTGCAAAAGCAGACCAAGTGTTCTGCATTACAGCAAATAGATATTTTGTATCTATAATTATGGAATCTTTGCAATCCTCGTTTAAAATTAGTAAAAAGGTATCGGTTCTCCAGGATTTCCAGCTTCGAGTTAAGTTACAAGTTTTAACTTTTAATCGGTTTACTTATTAATAATATTCTTTAAAATAAAATAAAAAAATGTACCACTTACAGTCTTTAGTAACTATTAGTGACTGTATATAAATTAAAGAACCGACTTACTCCAACTGTTTAAGTTATATCATCATTTACACTTCGAAATGGTTTGAAATATTTAGTTCTTAATGAAAGGATAGCCGAGAATATAGAAATTCCCCATAATTCCACTTCTTTTATCATACAAAGGCCCGGCGCACTTTGGATCCAGCCCAGGCACAAACCAGGCCATGGGATGGGTCGAGTACCACATATTGAACCCAGTTGTTGTCACCCAGGTTTCGCGAGGTCAGTGTCAGAACTCCTGGATTTAGAATCCGAGTCAGAACATGAAGAAGTGATGAAGAAGTTGTAATATATTCGTAAGTGAAGAGGAGGAAAAGTAAAAGTATTTATTTAGCTGGGAGGAAAACATACGGAGAGTTCAACCTGAATCAGGAAGTTCCTGATAGTGTTTTTAAAAATAATTTATTTTATTTTTTGTTATTAATTGTTATAATTCTTAAATATTTTTTTGAAAAGAAAGTTGACAGTCCACCAGGCTAGAGACGTGGGCGACCCGTGTTCGAATCCCGGCCCTAGACATATCTTTTCTTTAAAAAAAAATTTTAAAAATAGTTTTCTACTCAACCTTCATTTTGGATCTCATATAGTCGGCATGACTAGTGTCGAATAGAAAGGAATGGCTCCGAACGATTTCTATTAACTTTTCGAACTCCTATTGGAAAGCTCAATGGTACCCACGCCCACGAAATCTGTGCGGAGAGTACAAACGTTTCAACGTGGATCCCTACAGACTGGGCTAGCCGTGGGCTGGGTCCAATGTGCGCCGGGCCTAAAACTCGCCGTTATTATTTCTCTTTGACGCTAGCGATGGAATGAGAGAGAATAAAAGAAAAGGATTAGTTTTATTTTTGAGAATATTAAAAAGAAAATGAATGATAAGTTAAAACTTGACTCGAAGCGACAATCTGTGGAACTTATTAAAAAAATAATATATATATATATATGCAGTCTTATTCATGCAGGTGCTCCGAAAGGAATAGTGTTTAGACAAATCCTTTGTTCTATGATTTACTAGTGCCCGATGTCATAAATTTATTCCGAATATTATCGCTCTTTTTTTATGTACCAACAATTGTAAATCGATAGCAAAGTGTAAACTCGCTTATTAACACGATTATAAGCTAGAAGATCGAGTTGAAACCTGGTCCTGATCCCAAGTCCGGCGGGGAACATTGATCAAAATCCGCACATAATAGATGACGCTATCAATCCTCGCTCCAGAAAATCTTCTTTCAGGGTTTTATCCCCAGCCGCTATAACTCCGCACCTTCGGCAGCCTCTTCGATATAACATAAATAACGAGATTAGGACTTCGTAGAAATTAAACTTTAAAAAAAGAAACTATGTCGTCAGGACTAATTTTTGTTTTGTAACAGTGTATTAATTCAATGAATATAATAATTACAAGTGAATATTTTTATTGACTTACTAACGTAATTATTTTTATTGTCAACATTGTTTTAGGAGGAATAAGTCGAGAAGTTTAAATACTTTGGGTCTATGGTACCTAGAAAAAATGAAATTCAAGAGGAAATAAAGAAGAAATGCTTGTTATAATCGGTCTCGGCTAAAATCGCGTATTTTGTCCAGAAGTCTAAAAATCAGAATTTATGAACCAATCGTCCTTCCAACTCGTCTTTACGAATATAAAACTTGGCCACTGACGCTGAATGATAAACAACGTCTTACGGTATTAGAAAATAATACCGTCGGTCCAAAAAACGGATGAGACCATTAGAGAATTTAGGTTAAATAAATGTGGAATTGCGAAGCTTTCACCCTGTTCATTTTATTCAATTGATAGCGCCACAAACATTAAGATGGACTTGTAAAGTTGATTTGTAACCGGGAACTTCGGCACGCAACACTCAACGCTCTATTACTGAGTTACTCCGCTCATTATATGAATAAAATGTTTATTCATTATTATTATTAATACATGATAAATGTATAATTATATTTTATTCAATATATGATTATTATATCATATTATGCCTTAAATTATTATGTAATCATAAATCATATATTATTTAACCATAAAATACTTATAAAATTGTATACTCTTATAGTTTAATTTTATATAATGTTTTTTTTCCAATAATTTCAGTTTTAATTATTTTTTATCTGGTTTACTCAGTCCTGAAGTATCCCTGTAATGTGGGTTAGAATGTCACAGTATACCTTAAATACTAATAAAATCTATTTATGGAATTATTAAGTACCTCCTCCTGGACCATTTATACGGCCAACTATTTATTATTCAAGATAGCTTTAATAATTTCGTTTATTTTATTTATTCTTTTGGAGTATTTCTATTAATTTGAATTACTTAAAATTTTATCGGCTGATCGAAGCAACAAATAATGTTTAATTCTAAGGTGGTAAATTAGAGAGGGTCCATTATATACACACTAAGGAAGTTAGGCAAAATAAACCTGACCCAAGCTTAGAGTTAAATTATGTGTACAAGTTAGCACTAAGCCCGGCCGCGGGAGCGACCATTTTAAATCAAATAAATTGCTCTTCATAAATCTGTTTTTATTTTTATAATGTAGCCGTGAGGTTAATATCTCTAAGAGGGGTCATTTGTTATATAATAACCTCGGAATGAGATTTTATCAGGGCAGGCGTAGAAATTAATTTTAAATAACCGCGCGGAAAGAAAATTTAGGGAATTAACTTTTTATTTACTTCGTATCTTTATAAGTATTATAAGAAGTTATATTCATGAAAAAATAATTTATAGAAGATTTTATTGTGAGAAAGGATAACGATTTACACATCTCTGCTGTATAAAAAGGTTTTTATAATGTCATATATTATCTGTTGAATAAGTGGTTAAGCCTAATTTTAATGAGTTTCTTGTACTTGTGTAAGCGGAATCAGGGGTTATTTTCGTAGTGAATAAGAGGCTAAGTAAGACATTGGCTTGAAAAGGAGTTATTGTTTATATTATAACTCCATTTCGAACCAAAAACTACGAGAATGATACGATTCCGGTTATCCGAAAGGAGTTAACTCTCTCTGGACAAATTCTGATTTAACCACTTATTCGCCGAAGTTGTAGATATATGAGGGAGAAAATGGTTTGGATGGAGGTCAGATAAAATTCTCTTTATTAAGAACTGTTTACCGTTTCAACCCACCTTGCAGGTCTTCTCCAGGTCTAAATATACAATATAATGAGGTGTATAAAAAAAATGACCGTTTTATAAAATTCCAAAGTTCAAAAGTCTGTAAATATTTTAATGCTATTTATTAATATAATGCTAATCCCTTTAGACCATTCTCTAAGCTTGTTTACTAACCCTGGACTTCTTCAAAAAAAGCCTCGGTTCAGTTATTTATTTCAAAGAAGAAACATGACAGTGTCCTACGAAATTCTCGTAATTTTAAGACATTACTGGAAAAAACATTTCACAGCCGCTGATGCAACTCGTGAAATTATTAAATATGAAGGGGAAGGTGTCCTTGACCAGCGCACTGGGCGTCGTTGGTTTGAAAAATTTAGCAATGGAGATACGAAGTTGGAAAGGAAGAAGGGGTCCGGGGGACCATTAATTGATGGTCATATATGATGGTCAATGATGAGCATATATTGATGTGGTTCTGAAGGAAGCTGTCGAGTCAAATCCGTCCACAAGTACTCGCGAATTTGCCAGGGAATGTGGCGTGTCGAAAGATACTGTTAGTCGCCGTCTTCTCTCCATGAGGAAGGTGAAACGGCCTCTTTTTTTTATACACCCCATTACATATAAATTAAAATGATACATGTAGTAAAGAATAACGATATATATATACTGCTAAAATGGGGAACCCTTTAGGTAGATTTAACTAAATACAGAAACCAGAGGGAATAGTTATAGGGAATTATCGAATAAGTAATGAAGAAAATCGTGAAGTGATAATATTTATTTAAATAATAACCAGGAATGAGGATTTACGTTGATGAGAATTATTTATATATAAAACCATTACAAAACAATTTCGGACAGGTTAACTTCTGTCATGTTAAGCTTAAACACAAACGAACCAAAACGAGAATTCTGATGCAACTCTAACTTTGGATGCGGTATGTCAACACATCGAGGCTTCATCTCATCAAAAGCATCCAATCAGGTTTAGCATTGCCGCGTTCGTTTACACCAAACGATCTAAAAGTTATTTGTAGTTATTTATTTGAATAAAATAAATAATGACTAATAAATGAATAAATAATAAACTGTATTTCTGAAATATCTTCTCCTTGCACAACTGTTCTCTTAGACAGTATAGTCTGTACCAAGTACTGAACCCTAGATCCTTCATGGGTTTTAGTGGGAAGGTTTTTATTTTTTTTCCATATTATTATTTCTTTTTTTTAACGATTAGGGTTTTAATGATTTGTCCTACGGTATCTAAAGAAGTTCTGAACGTTTATACAGAACATAATTCTATGTATTATAAATTATGATCCGTAAATCTTAATAAAATAATTGCAGCTAATGACAATTAAGTGTAAAATGGCGAGGAGAATAGTGAATTGTACCACAAAACTCAAGGCTGAAAGGTTTGTTTTTAATTAAAATATCGAAGTGGGCGTCTTTAATTGCTATACGTTATATAACAGCGAGGACATAAAATTTATCACCAATAAAACTTCAACACCTGGGTTTAATTAAAACAAAATAATTTATATAATGTTGAATTCATACGAATATTTCCCTCTCAATATGAAATAGTAAATAAAAAATCCATTTTATTCTTTAAAATAGTGACAATTGGAAACAAATGTACACCTAAAATACAAGTAAATATATTAAGATATATATTAATTTTAAAGATATTGTTATACATTTTATAACTAAAAATAAGAATAATAAATTGTGATTTTTTCCTAAAATCACTATCATGTACAAGTGTGATTTTCTAAATATTCTTCATTCTTATCGCTCTGCTTCTTTGTTTCTTTGTTTATTTATTAACACCACCTTATGACGCTTCGGCTAATCGGACGTTGCTACAGTTGGAGTCCTTAACTATGTCTTTAGGATAGGGATCTTTTACGAGTACTTGACATCGCACAAGTTTGGAACCACCATTTTTCATCTATTCCGAGATGGCATTTACCAACGGATTTTTTACTTCCTTTAATAAATCCTAAGGCCTCTTGACGGGTAGTGAACCCGCTATGGTGGGCCTAGTAGGTTGTTATGGTAACGACGGGACCACAGGTGACCCTCAGACAGTTGT
Source organism: Troilus luridus (assembly GCA_964056705.1). NCBI lineage: Eukaryota > Metazoa > Arthropoda > Insecta > Hemiptera > Pentatomidae > Troilus > Troilus luridus. The sequence goes on from OZ057415.1 coordinate 68,127,422, forward strand.
GTTTATTATTTCCTAATGGGATAGTCTAAATCGACAAAAAGAACTCTACCAACTATAACCCGTGGAAGTTCAGTAAATCTTAGAGGTTGTGCTATTCCTAAGGAAACGGATATGCACAGAGATGACTTCTATGAGGCCACTCTTAACCATTAGGTTTCCCCATAATTAAAAGATACCCAATTTATAGAGGTTCTGCAGATACTACAGGGTCCATCTATGGTTGTTAATAGATAGAATAAATAGTTAATTACCATAGCCGGATTTATATCCGGATCATTCAGCAAAACAACACAGCATTCTACTCACCAAGATACCGATCTCTCTATTTAATATTTAACACACTAATTTATGTACTTTTGTTCATGCCATGAATATTCTTCAGATTTTATTTCTATTAGGTGTTCTAACTTCAATTTTCTTACTTTCTCCCTGTTCCAGAAATTTCCTTCAATAATAATATTAAGGCTTTGGGAACCAGGAGGCTCGATGCCGTACGATTATTATGAATTTCCATACATGGACACTACCCAAACCCAAATCCGCCTTGTCACTCTTAACGCAATACTCTCACCTAAATCTCGGTTTCCCAGTCGGCACAGAGCTTATTATATGTTTAGGAATAAGTTCGTTACTAAGCCCAGTAACTTTTATTTATTTTATTTGATTATATTTTGCTTAATATTTTTCTTGTCTTTCTTCCAGGATGTTCAATGCGAGATCGAGAACCACAAGGAGGTGTTCGGGTCGCTCAACAGCACCGGAAGGAAGCTGCTGGGCAGCCTCACCTCCCAGGACGATGCTGTCATGTTGCAGCGGAGGTTGGACGAGATGAACCAGCGGTGGAACCACCTCAAGAACAAGTCAATGGCCATCAGGTAATTATATTTAGGTGGAATGATGTAAATATGTACTGAATGAGGTGTTTTGTAAGCACAGCTTATAGCAAAGGTTCAAGACTCATTACTAAAATAAAAATAAGTGAATGACAACAAACCAAGAAGAAATTTCTGGAGTCACACCGATTAAAATTGTTTGGCTGAGTATTTAGAATATAAGAGCTTAGGGATCCGCTGAAAACTACAAACTACATCTCTAGGGGTAGAATACCACGAGGTTGACCAAGAATTTCTTTCCTGGACTACATTGAAGGCTTATCCATAATATCAGGCAAGCTCGGGATCTGGCTACTTATAACTAAGGAAGAATGGCGGTTATTGCTAAGCTAAGGTGCTAAAGTGGAACAATAACAACCAATTTACAACTAGTTAGGGAATAATAAACCGAAAATCATCAAAGAGGTTGTAATCGCCATCCTCCGACTTAGGCATAGTCGTTATATCCACGAATACCTGATGAGAAATAGAGATGAACCTGTGCAGTACGTCATATCTTGGAGTACTGCCCTAGTTACAGTTATGGGGTGGAAAGCTGAGACGTGCCTTGGCAGGTTTTTTTTAGTTATTGGACGATAATGAACAAGGTATCCATAGTACCTTTACTTTATTTAGAATATCGGGACATTTCAGATAATTTGAAAACAAATATTTTACTTGATTTTTCTCTATAAACCTTTGTTTAACTGGGTTTTTTTTCTTCGTTTCCTGAAATAATGAATTTGTATTAATAAAAAATAATGAATCAGTTTTGTCAAGTTATGGGAACAATAATAACCATCAGGAGTTTGTTTTGTCGTTAGCGGGTTGGGTGAGTGCTAGAGCCCTAAGTCTCCATGCCGAAGGTCACTGCTTCGAATTCAGCATAATCGCAGTATTTTAATTTATACTGCACGCTTTATATTATACACTCAACAGCAAAAAAAACCGGACACTTAGATTTGTTCTTATAATTTTGTTAAATACATATGTATATTAATCTTTTTAATTGATGGTAAGAATGAAATAAACCCTGGAGTGCATCGTGAATGGCAGACTTCGCTACCCCAAGAACCGGCCTTCTCTGGCCAAGGGATCAGCTCGGGCTGTGTCAACATTTGAAAGAACCATTATTCTGGACCAAAATTTAAAAAAACATGTCTATTAATCACAGAAAAGGCTTGGTAAATACATTAAAGATGTTTAAATATGCTAAAAACTACTTACAGTTTAGAATAGGTCAGACAGGTAAATCAACTTCAAGACAAATAAATCAAATCTGAGTTTTATCTAATTGTTTAATCCTGAAGGGATTAGTTCAATGGACTTAGACCCTACATTCTCTGTAATAACTAGAATACCCACAAAAACAAACACATTGCTGAAAATAAGCTTTTAATACAAAAAATATGAAGTGTCCGGTTTTTTTTGCTGTTGAGTGTATTATATTTATATTACTTGCTATCTCTAAAAACTTGTTTATATAGTAGAGACATTACTGCTAAAATAAGTTTAAAAGGAAGGTATTTGTTTTCAGGAATGTCTCCATAATTCGTTATATTTGTGTATTTACTGTCAAACAAAAGTTCTCTCGAAGGACCTTCCAAATGACATATTTTTCAAACTAAATCCAGAATTCAATTTGAGAATGCTGAACGCTCGCTATACATCAGAACGTGTAGACCAGCGCACATAGCTCAGGGCAATAAACAGACAGGAGTGGAAAGCATTAACACCAAGCTGGCAGGTGTCACAGAGTGGACCATCTACCACAGTCATCGATCATCCTGCCAGTTCAGTGCTGCCAACTTGCCCGGCCTGTCGGGTCTACAAGTCTCTGCGCGGTCCTCGCCTTAGATTCAGAAGAGATTCTACGAAGCAAAGTATACATTTATTGGTCCTAAACATATCGATTTTACCTTCTTTAGTAAGATAGGGTTACCTTAAAGTGGCTTCTAGTCTAGCCTCAGCTTCCATTAGCCCTGAAGATGACCCACAAAGTGGGTCGAAACGTCGGCACATAATAAATAAGTACCCACTTATTTAGTGTTTTATTTGACTCTACCCCCAACTATTTCCTACTTTACTAAGGTAGGGTTACATTTGTTGGTCTAACAATTTTTTTTCGATATATCAATTAAATTTATAATTTAATTAATCAATAATGTAATCGATTCCAAAAATATGAGGAATTGAGAATTTTTTTGAGACTCCATTTGCTCCCATAGGCGCGGTATGCTCTGCCCATCATAGTCTTTTCACTTTTATTAGCGTAATAATGTCGGCATCTTTATATAGGCTCATAATTTTTATGTTCAACCATTGCCTCCAAGAGTGAAGTACTGCTCTAAAATACTCCGCAAATGCTTCGTTAAAACTTATTAGGTCAAGCTCCTGTACTTTTGTGAATCCAACATTCGGAAGTGTATGTTAAAAGGGTCCGTATCCAGGATTTCCTATATTCTTATTTGTGTAGTACTGTGTAGGGCATTACTTCTGAGGTATTTTTGGAACCTGAAGAAGCATTTATTTGCCACCATTATTTATCTATGGAAGTCAGGTCGCACTTCATTATTGGCAGTTATCTCGGCACCAAGGTATGAAATATATATTTGAGTTCCTAAAGCCGTTTGAAAATGTTAAATGATTCGGAATTAAAAAAAGGAAAAACTGATAAATTAATAATAATACAACGAGAAATTAAAAAGGGAGAAAGAACTGAAAAATTAAAAAGAAAAAATAATCAACCCATTAAACATGAGAGAATAGAGAAAGCGACTGTAAAAAGAACGAAGACAATTAGCAGGACTTAAGACCATCATTTAAAAGAGAATGGGCAAAGATGGTGTAACAATTTTTTTTAAATTAATTTATTCGTTGAAATTTACAACTGTATTATAGCAATACAACAAGTAAATTTGCAGAATGCGTATAGTGGCATAGATGAAGGAAAGTAGAGAAACCACCCATTGGTATAAATATAACATTTAACTATGAAGGTCACGAGGCCATCTTCTTTTCAGACGCTTTGGAGGATCATCAGGAATTTACGAGGTTGCTAGATTTGAAACGAGCGGGTTTGAGTGGGAATAAAGTTTCTCATGAAAAGATTTATATCGGATTCCGGCCAAATCAGTGACAAATGGGACATTAAGGTCGTTATGGATTACTTTGTTCGTAACAAAGTAAGGTGCATTGAGAATTTTTCGAAGAATTTTCGATTGTAAGTATTGAATACGAGAGGAATTCAATGGCTTAGTGGTACCCCATAGCTCTACTCCGTAAGTCCAGATGGGTCTAATGATTGTCATGTATATGAGTATTTTGTAATTAATTGGGAGCTTAGAGCGTTTTTGTAGCAAAATAAAAACCAAATTCTTCTTCAGCTTCTTGATCTTCATATTGATTTCAGTTTCTGTTATCCTTTTGTAGGGGAAGGCACTCCATCTGGCCAGTGGCAATCAGGTCGACTACTTACTGGCCTGGTGGCGGGTCTTCGGGGAGGGGAATCTCTTGGAATGAGTTGGCTCTTGCTGGGTATTAGCTTCATTTGCTGACCATCGGAAATCGATCTTGTCTTCCCTTCCGGCCAATCTCCGCTCCACTTCTAATGATTCCCTCCTTATGTCCTTTGTCCTGTGTATGCGTGGGTTTTGTGTGGACTGATATGTTTTATAGTTTGTAAATCACTACTTCCTCGACTATGGGACAAGTGAAGAATGGGAGTGAAAAAAAATTGAGAGAGGGAGGAACGAGGAAGAAAATAAAAGAGAGTGAGGCAGGGAGCAAGGAAGAAAATTAGGGGAGATAGGGGATAGGGAAGAAAGGGAAAGTGAGAGACAGAGAATAGTCTTCTATAACATCTTCTAGTATTTTCCGTTAAAACCTTTCTGGTTTTCAGTCTTTAGTTTAAAGTTGCGAAGAACTCAGATTGTTTAATACATTTTGTGGAAGTAATATCACGAAATTTTGATACCAGGGTAGCTTAGTGGTAGAACGCCGAGTTGCCATGCCTAAGGTTGCGGATTCAAATCCGGCTGTGGCAAATTTTATTTAATCTGTTAAATAAATATCCTCTTAAAGGGGATACTATTAATACAAGGGAAGGCCTGGCGGGTGAGCGCGACCACGGACAAATTAGCTCCCTGTTCAACACCTAAATAGTCTTTAACAGGTACTGAACCCAAGACTATTCATAAGTTGTAGTGGTACAAGATTTCTCTTTTAACTATGTAAGTAATATCACTAAAAGAGCAGATATATATTAAATTCTAACCAGAATGGAAAGGTCGAAATTCGATTTGTCCGACACGAAATAAAGTTTTAACTCGCTCAAGCCGGATTCGAACCAGCGCCGTTAACTGACTCTCACTGCGGTCTCGAACATTCTTTCTGTTATTTCGTTTCTAACTAGGTTAGAAACTTTAAGAGCATTGTTAAGAACTATTTGCTTTAATATTCTTACCAAGCAGTTCCGAAACCCTTGCTATATTAAGTCACGTAGCTGAATTTAAAAAGAAATTAAAATTTTTAATTAACCCGAAGGCTGTCTTCATATCGCCTACCTCAGTTGCTATTATCAGCAAGAAGGCATTTTAGAAGCACCTGTTAAAAAGGTTGATGACAAAATCCTCGTGCGAGATTGAATCTTAATGGAATTAAAAAATAATTTCGTAAAAGGTTGAATGAAAAAGGTGCAAGTAATTTAAATATATTTGGACCGCTCAATCACTTTAAAGGCGCTGCTGGCATTGATGCTTGTGAAAACCCGAAGATACAATATTTCTGTTTTTTCTCATGAAAAATGCAAATACAGAAACTTGAGCATGCAATAATTGGGACAGGAGCTATATTTGTTGCACTCTCTCTTTAAGATTTTTTTTTTTTTAATAAAAAGAAAATACTACCAAAAATCACATTAAAATACTACCTTCCATAACCTCTTATACTTATTAGTAGTAACTCGGCGTATTTTTCGAGGTAAGAGGTTACAGGTTACATAAGTATGTTTTTTTCAGGATTGGTTTTTCTATTTTATTCCTACTTTAAAATGCCTATTATTTCGTTGACTGCTGAATATTACTAATACCTTAACAGCTTACGCTTTCATTCGAGATATGTAATACTAACTGTTAATCGATTAAGTAAATATTGTTAATAATCATAACATGTTTTATCATTTGAACGGATATATTCCCTAATTTTTAAAGGAAACGTTTAATTATTTCAGTCCTACTGAATATTATTACTACGTATTGTGAAATCAACTTAAATTCATTTTTTTTTTTTGTATAATTAGAATAATTGTATTGTTAATGGAGTAGTAAATGACTGAGAAGAATAACATTAAGTGTTTTGAACTTTTATTTATGACGATATCGTAGTGAAGTATCGACTTGCAGTATTATTCTTCATAAGGCCTGAGCCGCAACAGTGTCTGTCTTCACGTTTGCGTGTTCAGCATTGGTAATAATATTTCTCATATATTATTCTTGCCGCATTCTCTTCTTAGGTTAATTTTTTTTTAGTTATTCATTTTTTCGTCGTTTCAGCCTGCTTCGACACTTACTAGACAGACCCAATTAATTACAAAAAAACAAACACATACATGCATATTATAAGACCTGCTATGTTTTATACTCTTAAATATATTTTGAATATTCTGATTGATTTTGGGATGCCAGAGTAATCATCATAAATGCCAGAGTAGTAATCATTTATGATGATTACTCACTTTATTATTTCTAACTTTAGTCTTATTTGGATTCTTTTCCAGAGGTCTGTTCTTGTGTTTTCCAATTTACTCAGTATTTAAACTTTCAATATATTATTCATAAATAAATAGTGCATATGGGGTAAGTAAGCTCCAAACCAAATTATAATGGCTATAGTTTATTAATTCAATTTTAAACAAGATTAATGATTTAATATTTACATTGAAAATTACAGTTAATGATTCAGATATAGATTTATAAATCGGATTGCCATAAAATACATAACAGGAAATAAATTATACTTCTCTGTGAAACATGGGTAGAGTGAGTTTATACGTCAGTCATCGCCTGGCCGCGTCCGGGTCTTCTGCGCCCTGCATCGTCCGCCGGCTTCCTTCTTCCGCGTATTCGGTCCTTCCTCCTCCCGATCTGTAAATAGAGTCCTTCTAAAAGTCGAGTCTTCGACCCCCCTCTTTTCTCATCTCTTCAACCACCTTGGCCATATGGGTATGACCATTCTACCTGCGCGACCTACTTCTCGCAAACCAACATTGCTCTTTGTGCAAAACACATTCACTTTCATGATGCCGCGCGGCACGATAAATAGCAGACCTATTTGGAATTACGGATGTAGAACTTTAGGGTTCCACAAAGCCATCGAATTCCTCTCGTGTCCAATCATTACAATTCAAAATCCTTTGTAAAATCCTAAATTCTCCTTACTTTGTTACGACTAAAATCATCCATGATGTACCATTAATTGCAAATAATTACCGAATTCAATATCAATCTTTTCATAACAAGCTACATTCCCACCCAAACCCTCAGTTTCTAGCCTAGCTTCCTCTTCAATTCCCCATAATCCTGGTGACCGTAAGAAGATGGCCTCGTGACCTTACATCTTAAATCTGTTATTTTATTACTACATCTGGGTTGTGTCTTTACTTGCCTTTATCAGTGCCTTTGTGTATCATTCATAATATTTACTTGCTGTATTATTTAATACAGTTTAAAATTTCTATAAATAAATGTTTTAAAAAATAGCTATTCATTTTTGGTATTTTTGTGTTGGAGTAATATCGTCCATAGAAATGCGAAGTATCGAAAGTAAAAAATACTACTTTTCAATGGAGTGAAACAAACTGTTTCAAGGTTCAGTCAAAATGAGTGTGTATTGTCAAACGTATTTTACCTATCTCATTATAGATGCCTCTGTATGAATTTTATATCAATTATCATCCTAAAAGAAATCGCTATTAATTGAAATCCAAAAAATTGTGGGGTTTTTCACATTCGATACTTTAGATTTGTATCGACGATGCATATATTTTTTTAATGGCTAATAAAATGTATTTTGTATAATGAAATGTATCTTTATTATCTATATCGATTGAATGAATAATGTGATTTTCAAAAGAGCCGTTTGCAAAACAGACTTACACCATTACTCCGGACTACCTATCGATTCGAAATTAAAATCGAATTGAGATATCGATCTGCTATGCTCGGTTGCTCTGTTAGATTGAGTCCTGAGGGGGGTATGGTTGGAGGGAGAGATCTCAGGCGTCATGATCCTTCAACATCATTTTGTCGAACCCACGTTTAACAATATTAAGTTATGATGTTTCGTTTTAAACCATTAATCAGTATAATGAAATAAACAAATATATAAATATTTGCATACCTACAATTTCGAAAATTATTGTTTACATCTTGTTAATGAACGTTCATGTCTTCATATTACCTTATGTCTTAAAGATTACTATTAGGAAGAACTGTGCAGTGAGTCTGTCATAACTTTCTCAGATCCCTACTTGATCCTTACTGTCATGTACATTTGTATAATATTATTGTGTACATCAGTAGGCTGACTCAAACTGTGATGGCTGAATGGGGTTAGTGAGAACTCCAAAAGCTTGTTAAAAGCTTGGAATTAGAAGGCTACTGAATTAAAATTAAATGAGGCTGCTGTATTTCTGACAGGACTGACAGAAATGAATCGAGCAGTTCAAGGCCCATTGATTGGCTGTAGAGTCATGAAAAAATAATAAGATAATTTTTTTGTGTATAGATTTTATAAATATAACTACAACTAATTACTATCATTCTTTTGTCCAGGAACCGCTTGGAAAGCAATGCTGAACATTGGAATGCCCTGCTGCTGTCCCTCAGGGAGTTGATCGAATGGGTGATCCGGAAGGACACTGAACTGTCCAGCCTGTCGGTGATGAGTGCCGACATAAACTCTCTCATCAAGCTACAGGTAACTTTCATTTTATCTTAATAAGAGTATTTATGAGGAGTGGATATAATCTCTGCTAACTAATTAAGAATAAATGTGTCTCAACATAGGCTGCTGTTGGTGTCATTAAGATACTGTCAAACAAACACAATATTATTGTTTCATCTAATTAAAGATTAGGAGAACTTGACTCTGCAAGAGTTGTAGAGCCATTCATAATGATAATGATCACTAAAATAAAAATTAAAGATAATATTATTATTAATTCTTTTTTTCATTTTTATGTGGATTTAAAGTAGTATTCCTGGTACATTTCAAATATTCTAAGTAATCAGAATTAAAAATCCAATCATTGAATAATATTAATTTCCTGATTACTTAAATTCTTGATTAAGCCTGGGTGAGCCCCAGGAGGGTCTCCAGATTTGACAGGATTCATCCGCCACTGTTAACAGTTTAAATAAAACCTACCAGAGCCGGATTTGAACCCTGGACCTTGAGCACGGCAACTCAGAACTCGACACTGAGTCACCCCTCTCCCCAAATTCATGTTATTACTTCCGCAAAATGTGATAAACAATCAGCCTTCTTCAAAACTTTGCACCAAAGACTGAAAATGAATAAGGTTTTAACGTAAAATACTAAAAGATTTTATAGAAGATTAATTCCATTTTGTAAATTAACTAAGGAAAAATTTCTAATAAAATAATTTTTTACTTGAATAATTATTAGTTGATGTCAAAAACATTAATTATTTCAATATTATAGTGATAATCTATTTATTAGAAACCAACATTTCGACCCAAATTCCAGATCTTCTTGCCCCCATCTTGTTGAATTCATCTTGAATAATGATTAGTTGATCATATAAATATGGGAAATAAAATGATCTTGGTGGGAGACAAAAAAATTAATGAAAATTAATGGTCTAAATGCCAGTTTCTAATAACTAGTTTATCAATATTTAAGGGTTTTTTTTTGTTTTTTTACCTCCATCTAGACTATTTTCTTCCTCCCAAAAAAGTTTTTTTTATTATTATTAATTTGTTTATCATATATACATATATACATATATTTTTTTTTTAAACTGTATTGCTTAAAGTCTGTTTCTGCTTGTTTACATATTTACTAAGATTTGTTTTCAGTCTTATTTGTAATGAAAATTATTTAAATTATTTGGATTCAATTTTAATTAAAACTAATTTGTATTCATAGCACCTCAGTGGCTGGCTAATACTAGCTATAACTTGTTATATACTAAGTCGGGAGTGCATTTAAGGTGTTAAATGCTGGCCAAGACCTTATTAAAATACAACAGAGGGCTTACCTGGGACGTTCTGCTTTAGCAAGGATTAGTCCCAATTATTCTTACATTATCTCACCTCACGCCTGTGCCTTTCTTATAGAAGCTGATATGCATAAAAAAGTATTTTCTAAAACAAGAGAAAACCCTTAAATATAGTTATTATCAAACCTTATGTATTAATGTTCTTTTTGCATGGTTTGATTTTTTTTTTTTTAATGGAGTCCATAAAAAAATTGTTTATTTACAAAACAGCTCAACATTCATTCTTTCTGTAACTACTTAATAATTATCCATTCTCGAAAAAATTACTATCAAGTGATTAAAGGGGTTTGGAGACCTACTGAGGCTGGAAAATAAAAGAATTCCAAAAATAACCATATACAGGTGCCTTGAAGGAAGAAGAAGAGGTCGATCAAAAAATTCATGGATTAACCAAATTTAGGAATACATTGCAGGATACGGTCTCAATGAAGAAGTTGGTCTTGACATGAAGACCTGGACAAACAAATATCTTTTTAAAATTAAAAAGACCCTAATAAAAGGGGTTAAACCCTCAATAAAAAAAATTTAATATATAAAAATTATAGTTATACGAAAATGTCTGACATGAGTCTACTAAACATTGATAAAAATATAGATAGTAAACATAATCATTCATTATTTTTAATAATTTATTTTCTTATCAGTTTTCCTTTATTACCAGTCTGTGCACCAGGAAAGTTTGCTGTTACTTAAATATTGTATGTATTTTTATTTTTATAATTGTTTTTATTACAGGATGATCATAGGGCTTTTAGAAGGCAGCTTGAGGATAAGAAACCAGTCATTGAAAGCAATTTGCTGTCCGGGCGCCAGTACGTCGCCAATGAACCTCCACTTTCAGATACCAGTGATAATGAAGGTAACTTACCAAAATGTTTCAGATGATAGAATTAATCTGATCTAGGGATATAAGATAACCAACAGACTCTTTATCTTCTTGACTGATTTGATTGTTTTACCACATTTTGTTTCTGTCATTGAACTCAAAGCAATAAATATAGGATTGACGTGGAAATTTTTGACTGGAAATTTTTTATGTGAAAATAATGGGGGTATTGCAGTCAATAAATTTTACACCAAGTTATATCTACTTTGTCTAAAATTTATTTTATCACACTAAGGCAACAATGTATCTTCACCTTTAAATGGTTTCTCAGAATTGAATGAATTGCTGGTGCATGAAGGTGTAAGGTCTCCTTTATCTGTTGATATGTCACAGACTGTTCTTCACTTCATCAAGCATTTTTCTCAAACCCGAAATGTTTTCTTCTGATACCAATGTTTATGGCCTTCCTTCTCTCTCAGCATCCCCCTGAGTGAAATATCCCTTCCAAATTCTCTGTTCCACCTGAATATAGTAATATGATGTAGGTAATCATTATCCAATCCAAACTTCATTTATTCCAAGCATTGATTTATGCTTAAACCACACACAAAATGATATCTAAAAAACTGTCCTCACTTCACTATGTAACCACGATGTCATAGTGCACACTTTAATCTGTCACTGATTATGAACAACTAAGCCCATAGATGACGCAGCTACTATGTACATGCCTACATATCTGAGCACTTGCAGCCTCCTGGATTTTTTGTTTTAGTCCCATTGCAAAACTTTAGTAGTACCCATTGTATTTATTGACTATTAGCCAGGAATTACCACCGGTTGAGGGTGTTCATTAATTTTTTTAAATTAATTTATGTTACTGCTTGTTCATCCCTTACACCTCTCCCTATGGCCATTGTAATGTTAATTCCTGTTGGATTTTCCATACTCAATTATTTTATTCAATCGAGCCTTTTATAATAAATATTAATATTTCATGCAGTGCTGAATTATTTTCCGAGAAGAATAAAAAAAAATAGAAAGAGTATACATTTTTAACATTAATTATTTTTCTGAGGATTCAATGACCTTTTAATAACATCTTTTAATAATTAGGTTTAATTTCCAACAATATAGCCCTTTCACTTTAATTTAATTAATTTTTTTTTTTTTTTTTTTTTTATTTAATTCAATGATATTTACAACTATAATACATTATTATATCAAGTAAATGTGCAAAAATGTAGCATATGACATGAAAACACTTGTGGAGAAACTACCCATCGATAGCACTCCAATAAAGTTCTATTGTAGATGATCTCGAGGCCATCTTCTTTTCAGGCGCCTCGGGGGGTTATCAGGAATAGTATGGGAAGCAAGCTGAGAGACTAGCGGATTCAAGTGCGTATGGAGCTTGTTATGGAAGGATAGGTATCTAGTTTGGGCCAAATCAGTAACATATGGGATATTAAGATCATGATGGATGAGTTTGTTTGTGACATAATAAGGAGTATTGAGGATTTTACGAAGGATTTTGGATTGCAAGGATTGGATACGAGATGAATTGGATGGTTTAGTAGAGCCCCAAAGCTCAACTCCGTATGCCCAAATAGGTCTGATGACTGTCATGTAAATAAGTCTTTTGTAATTAATTGGTAGCTTAGAGCGTTTGTCCAGTAAGTGTTGAAGTAGGCGAAAACGTCGAGCAGTTTCTTGTCTTTTCAGTCTTGTATGAGGATTTAATTAATTTGAATTCCAAATTAAATTCTTTTAAAATTTCAACATTGCTTCACTCATTTTTAATATTTCATTCCAGATGCCTAAAATAAAATCCAGGGCAAAAAATGAAGAATGTTTTGAATGTGATTCCAAGCTAGGGTTACAATTAATTCTAAGAATTTTGTTGTTTTCAATTATAATCTCGAGTCTTTGAGAGTTTTTTAAACTTAAAAATGTATCTTATTGGGAATATTTTTTAAGAGTAGCAACAGTTGAAATGTCCAATAAAATTAAATGGAATTTTTTCCTTTTTAATTATTAAAATCTTAAAAAATAAAGAGCTATAAATTTTATTTACATTTAGGTAGAATAATTTGACTTAATTATCTGATATAGCTGTCTGGTTCCGGAAAGTCTTTCAACTCTGTGGACTCTCCTTCTAGCCATTTTATTTCAGGCCTTCCCTCTCTCCTTGTCTTGAGCAGTTTTTGTGAAATTAATATTTTTGGAATCCTAGAATCATTCATTTAAAAGACCTGACCTACCCAGTTTAGCCTCCGAACCCTCCAAAATATCACATCACTTTCACATCCAGCTTGTTAAAAAGCTCGTTATTATTCTTATTATTTCTTTGATACCTAACAGTCCATTATAAGTTCATAATTCCTAGGAGATTCCTTTGCTCGCCTGCTTTATTAGTCAGAATCCACTGTAGACCACAAGTCTACACTGCGTTAATTAGCTTTTTAGACAGATTGAAATATTTTTAAATCAGAATTAAATTAAATTTTCAAATAATTTACTTTAATTCTAAATCAATCAGAATTAAATTTAATTATCTGGAAAAATCTCGCATAAATGTCAGAACTGTCCTGACCTCCAGTTTGATAGTCTGAACCTGAGGTGCAGGTCAACACTGGGTGACTTAGCATTTTATACATATGAATTCATTTTTAATAATATCTATTTTACAGATGTTTTAAAAAGTCAAAGAAATTCTAATTAGCAACTTTTATTGTTCTTCTGATTTCCAGACTTGAGGTTATTCCTTGTATAATTTTGTATGAATAGTAATAGCTTCTCAAAACTTTGTTAAAGAACACGTTATATGTAGAATTTAATTTAATTTGTAGAGAGGAAATCACCGACAATTGGATGTAACTAGGTAGCTAACTATCACACTAAACAGAGAGGATTTAGAGCTAAGTATGAATGAATGAAGGGGGAAATATCAATGATCTTCAATACTTTGTCTAGCATTCATTCATAAAATTTGTACTGCTGGATACCATAGTTTTTTCATAATTGAGCTTAAGCTGATTTGAGTACTACCAGTGGGTAGTTTCTCAACTTGCCATTACTCATGTCATTTTGTATCACATAGCCTATTTACTGGATGTATTTTTTTTATTATACAGTTGTAAATATCAATAAATTAAATTAAAAAAAAAAAAAAAGAGCTTAAGCTTTTCTTAACCTTAGGTAAAATAATGTTACCTTGATTTTAGAATAGAACTTTCATTTACTGATTGGTCCTAATAATTCCCTCTCTGAAAGATCTTATTAATATATTTGATTTATGCTATGTATTTGTCATCGGGCGATCAATTTGATGCTTGTTTCTATATTTGTACCTTTTCTAATAAAGTGCTTTTGAAAATAATACCTTTGGAAGTACCATGACTGATCAGTTTTTCCCATTATCTTGATGGTATATCAGTAATGCTCTTGAGAGCTATGTCTGCCTGTAGTGGCACCATGCTTTTCTCCCAACTTGTGGATTCATATTTCCAAGTAGAATTTCTATGTCGTAAGTTAGATAGCTTGTAAGGGCTCTTTCGTTTTAATAATTATCAATTCAAGAAATACAAATAAAACCGAATAAAGTTAATTGAAAGTATGATAAACGTATTATTTCCAATTTAAAGTAACACAAAAACATTCTTCACACTGTGCTCAGTTGAGGATTCCTATAATTCATATGTTCGGCCTAAACTATAATGGAGTGTAAAGCATTAAAAAATTGTAAAATTTATTATATTTATAACTTCCAGGACAACAAACAAAGTTAATAGAATAAAACATAATAAAATTAATTGGAATGATGGTATTTTGTATTTAAAGAAACGCAAAATAGTTCTTAACACCAGTTCAGAAAGCATATTCTGATGAGGGTTCCTGTAATTCTAAAGCAGTTGAAGATGTATTTTCTTGGTGGAGCATTTTAACTATTACTTGAATTTTTCATGTAAAATTGTCTGGACAGAGGCCCAGTATCTTGCAGAAAGGAGTTCTAATGGACTAAATATTTTTTTTCTTTTAATTTGTCATGATTAAACATTTTATACTTTATTTACTTTGTTGATTAGAATCTTGCTGTTAGCTATGTTTGTAGAGATTGTTCTTTTGTTTTTTGATAATAGTTTTTTGGTTGAAGTTGATCAGTTCCTACTTTCAATTCATTAACTGAAGGGTTATGGATCGTACATTTGGTTGTTAAGTAACAATACATTTGTGAAACTTACATTCTCTGACTATGTTATAGTTAATATTGATGTTGAACAATAATATAGAAAACAACTTTTGCTATTTTTCTTCTTCTTATTTTTTTTATTTATTAATTTAGATGTAACTAACATTTTTTTAATAGTATATTTTTTTTCATTTTTAGGAGAAGCTCGTTATGGTAATGCTGAGGCCAGAGAACTGACTAGATGTATTAGACGTGAAGTGAATAAGCTGTCTGACAAGTGGAATGCCCTCATTGACAGATCAGCCAGGTGGCACGACACCCTTGATGACACACTTACGGTAAGTGATATTTTAATGATTTATTTTATTTACCATTTATGGAAAAATTGACGTGAAGAAATGTAGTAGGCTATTTTTAGAGAAAGTTGCAGGCTTAAATAAAACACAAATAATTTTGACACAAATATACATATTTATTTTTTAGTTAAACTTCATTTCATTTTGATTGTTCTCAAAATCTAAAAAAGAATAGTTGAATAAGGTTATGCTTTTACATTTAAAAATTCATTCGACAAAGATAATATATTTTTTGTTGTTTTACATTTTTGTTAAATTGTAAGTACATTGTATCAAAACATTGTTATAAAAAATATGTATATGATATGAAGTTGAGCAGCAAAAGGGAAGAAAGGTCAGGAAACCTAAATCGTAAAACATTTTCAGGAAATCTGAAACCATGCTGAATGACGTAACCTTGTACATAAAATTTTATTTAATACCATTTTAAGGAAAGTAATATTTATTGTAAAAATTAAAAACTTGGATTTACCCCATTTCAGTACTCCCTCCATACCTCTTATCAAGTTTTTGATATTCAAATATAACTCTACAAAAAATTGTCTTAAAAAATTCAAAAAGTTTATTCTATTAAAAAACATACTAATTTCTGTAACATTATAATAACAAAAAACACCTATTCAAAATAATAAGGCAATTCCAATTAAAATTGAAACCACCATTTCTATTACTGAAAATATTTAATATACCCACATAATAAGATTTATAATTCCGATGATAAATCACTAAACAATAAGAAAATAAACCCAAATCATCTGACCCTAACAAAATAATAATAATATTAGATCTGTTTTTACTCGTTTGAATCTCTGGTCACATGGTGCATTATACCAAAGCATATTTTGGGTTTTATTTGATCTCATTTCCCGATGTTACCCGGATTTTTTTTTATGTTTATGGGTGATTTTTTTTCTTTCTATTTTGAAGGTATTTTTTGAGTTAATTTAGCTTTAACAATGATACATTAGTGTTAGTTTAAAAAAATATATTCTATTGATTTCCAAAATGTTAAATCTCACTAAATTCATCAACTAAAATGTTGTTATTTTAAAGCTATAAATTCAAGATTTTTTTATTATTAAGACTTGATTTGTTTGAATAATAAAATATGTTGACGTAATGCGATAGATTTTATTTATATTTGATTCTATTTATTGGCTTTCTACTACTACATTCTGGGCTATCATACTGTCTCACTTTTATATACACTTTAAGTGCGACCACATATACAAGAAGGTTCTAAACAGAGAAGGCAGTGATGAATAAGTTATCAGGCTTAAGTCCCACAACAAGATAAGCATCTCTCATTCACATTTAGGTGACTTCAACCTGCACTTTAACTTATCAAGAAATCATCTTTTCTAAGTGTTAGCTATTCAACTGGCAGTTTACTTTATTGGGTTTCCTCTCTATAGTAATTTCAATTTTTTATTCTTAATTCGTTTTTCTTTTTAACTATTGAATATATAAATATTTTGGATGTAATGAATATAAATAAATCCTGCATTTAAGTTAATTCATGTTTCATTTGCATGTTCATGTACCTTCAATTTTTATATCATCTTAAATATAAATGCATATGATCTTAAATAGAAAGTCCTTTATGACTTTCAATATTGGTAGTTAAAAACTAAATCATTGTTATTGTTTTATACATTATTCAAACTACGTTAAAGCACTTTTCAAGTAAATATGTAGGCCAAGTAAAGTGGATTTAAAAAATTGATGATAATATATTATATACAAATTTTTATCAATGAATTGGTCAAAATTTATCACTTTAATTAATGAACTTTAAAAAAAAAATTAAATAAATATTAAAATTATTTTATATTTATCTCAGTAAACATGTTAATTATTACAGTTGCATGGGCACTACCGCTTTTGTTCTCAAAACCGTCGTTGAAAGGAATGTAAATTCGTAATCATCGGATTTCCATCTGATTCGTTCGACAAAGTGCTTAATTCGCTAGTGTACCTCCTTTATTTGCGTGAATAGTTTTGTAAACTAACTCGTAAATATTTTAGCAATATTTAAATTAAATATAACCTGCGTTGTGTCTAAATTTGGTACTTGGTAAGGAAAAACTCCTTCCTGACCAACAGTTATAAGAGATCGGCCCTAATTTATCTCCGGGGTATTTTAGGGCTGTTCCCAATCCCAGAATTGATCTATTCAGAATTTTATAAATAAACGATATGAAAATAAAGGTTATGCTAAGTAATTGAAATTAGATCCCGCTATTCGGAGTCTAATTTCTAAACCAAGGAAATACCTTGCAATAAAATGGGGGTTCCGAGCCTATACGATGCCAGGTTCTCGTTTAAGATCCCTGTAATATTATATCTGGATTAGAAAAATTTCGGACTACCACAGTAGCATCGTCCGATAAGCCGTAGCAGCATAAGTTGACGTTAAATTAATAAGGAAACGGTGTTTTTCATAAAATACTCGAACGACGGAGAAAAATTTTCACTCAATAGTTAAGCCTGTAAAACAAAAAACAGCTTTTATTTCATGAATTTTTCGATAATTTTCCAGAACTTTAAGCTGGCTAATAATTCTTTATTTTAATGTTGTAAAAAAAAAAAAAAGGTGAGCCATATTTTTATACTTAGCTTTTTGTTTGCTATATGAAACCGAAGCTAGAAAACACCATCTTAAGGATGTAAGGATAGACCGAACATCGAAACACTTGAATGTTCTTAAATTAAATTTCTAAGAATAGAATACTATAAAATCTACAATAGAAGACTATGTTAAAAGAAACGAAGATGGATTTCAGAAATTTTTCTAGTGCAACTAAGTCGAAGTCCTGTTTTAGCTATTTCTGACTATCTTTAAATTCTTTATATTAACAAAAAAATAAATAAAATAAGCTTATGGACTTACTAGAAAATGATTACTATAATTACTAGAAAATTTACTTCAGAATAACTCGCCTCCCCTTTTCAGTGCTGTCAGGAACTGTAAGATATGCGATTGAAAAAAAAAATGTTAAATTACTAAATGGCGACAAAATAATATTTGAACCGTTACAAATAATATTCATCTCCCATTTTCAGTGCTAGTAGAAACCCCAAACGTTGATTTACGATTTTTTACAACCCGCGAATTGAGTTAAAATAATTTTTTTTTTATATAAACTTAATAAATAATTGTATCTACGCTTTAATTATTACT
This sequence comes from Troilus luridus, assembly GCA_964056705.1. NCBI lineage: Eukaryota > Metazoa > Arthropoda > Insecta > Hemiptera > Pentatomidae > Troilus > Troilus luridus. The sequence goes on from OZ057415.1 coordinate 68,146,156, forward strand.
CGAATTCTATTTTTAATTGTGGGCGTTACTGTGGACAGTATTTTTCATAAAACAAAAGTTTGGAAGTCTAAAAAAATAAAATATATACAAATATTTATATACACTGTGTGTATCAAAATATATATTAACATGTTTTATGTGGTGCGATATAATTTGTTTTTATTCAATATTCATAACTATTCTACGGTATTAGTATCTTATACTGATTAAAATATTTTTAAACAAAAAATATATTGCTATTAAAATAAATGTTATGTTAAAGCTCAACTGTATAAAAATATAATATTGCCTACAAATTTATTATCCTCGTGAGAGAAGTTGCTATATTTAATAAAATTAGGCTTAAATTAATTAGTTAGATATTTATATTAATTTAATTATGAAGTTAATTAGGAGAATAGTTAGAAATAAAGAAAGCTTTCCGTCCTAATGCATGAGCAACCTACAGAGAAGAAAGTGAAATCGACCACTCCTTCCTGACATTGGTTTTGATCGTACCATCTCTAACGTCGAAGAAAGCCCATCTTATGTATACATCTATGTACGTTTTTTGTTTTTTTTAAATTGGTATCATTCCCCATATCCGTGATATGGAAAAAAAAAAAAACAATCTTGGAATCTAATAGATGGAATTACGTATCATATACTTTTATTTCAGTTTTTAAGCTTTTCAGGACCAGTCTGTCTTTATATAGGAGTGGATTGGCTCGGTAGTAGAGCACTGAGTTGACATGACGGAAATCATGGTTTAATTTCCGCTGCAGTCAGTTATTTTTATTTAGTCTTTTTGCGGTGGGAGATGGACCATATGGGACCTATTACCCTCCTGAGGCTCACCCAGCTTCTCTAAAATATTATAAAAATAGGGTACCCAAAATATGGTGGGAAAACCTGGCGGTTATCAATGGCAGAACCGTTGTCCATAAAACAGTAGTCTCTAACATGTATTGAACCTCGTTCACGGGTCGTAGTGGTACAGGTTTATATATATTTAATATACGGTTACTATAAATCGGTTTTCCAGGTTGACTTTTACTTTCATTTTATTTCGATTTTTTAATAATTCTAAATAATTATTCATTATCCGTCTATATAATTATGTACCATCTCCCTACATCGATTACTTCTTGTTCAGCCAAGTACCCAGTACTGACCTCCCAAAGAGATCCGCTATCCTCCACATCCAAGACTGCCTCCGACTCCTTATCGACCGACGGTAGTAGTGTGTTAGTAAACAGATCGTGGGGGGAGTTCACATCTCGGTGGGGGCAAGGCGAGCTCAGTAGTGCCTCGTGTCTGCTTGGGATAGTGCAGCTGTTCTCGTATCCATGACCTTCCAGTAATGCACTTCGTAAGTCGTCCTACCCAGTCTTTGATATAATATATGGTATCAGTTCCGCTGGTTGTCGCTTCAGGAAAATTTGCAAAAGTTATTAATTATATTGTTAATCTCGAAAATAAAAATAATCGTGAATTTAGTATGGGAAAAGTGTAATAATGGGAAATGGTCATATTTCGAGGTAATAATTCCCCAGGTTTGTCGCTTCGAGTAGTATCACAAGTTTTGATTGTTTATTCGTTTCCCTGTTAATATTTTCCGCTAATACAAGTCATCATGAACTTTAATAGGGAAAAGTGGATGTAATTATGGGTAATGAGTAGATTTCGTTAATCATTTCATTAAGACATAAAAGTTTCAACTAACATTTCGAAGTATAGATGATATATGTTTGTTGAAACGTTCATTTCTAGATGAAGTGATTACCAATGTATACACATTGCCCATAATTACATCCACTTTTCCCTATTAAAGTTCATGATGACTTGTATTAGCGGAAAATATTAACAGGGAAACGAATAAACAATCAAAACTTGTGATACTACTCGAAGCGACACCCTGCTGAACAGATGCCTATTTCCATTCTCATTTTATCGTGAAATGAACGTTTCAACAAACATTTCGAAGCGTAGATGATGATATAGCCTAAACTGTTGTTTATGCTATATACAGTTTGTAATAGTTACAATATACAGTTAATAATGAAATTTTTAAAAAAATACTTATTTTAGGGATTATTAAAAATGATACGAATGAAAAGTTAAAACTTGTAACAACTCGACAATCTGCGGAACTGATTCCTAATATATTTTTGTTATATTATAATTGGATACTAAAAAGTCTTCGGACTGGGTAAAGAACATTTGATAGCATACCAGTCAACGTTTCGGTAAGCAATACTGTTCATAACGTGACCATTACATTTAGTTTATTTAATATTTCCTAAATTACAAGTATGTTATTGTTAACTGTCTATGTGTTTGTTGTTCGCATTGTCATACTTGGTATTCGATTCTTTGGCAGGTTTTATTTGAGAGACTAAAATCTTTGCTTAAAATCTCACAATAACAGCTTACTAAATTTCTTTATATTGATTTTGTCTTGTTTTTTGTCGGAGTGGCACAGTGGTAGAGTACTAAGTTGGTATGCTGAACAACATAGGTTCAAATCGTGCTGTGCCAGATGAAAATTGTAATCTGTCAACATCTTTCAACATTGTTTACACTTTTAGGGCTCACCCAGCCTCTATTACGTGGGTATACTTGATTGAGGGAAAAGCCAGGCTTTGCATGATCTTCGGACAATCACCTCCCTACACAACAGTTGTCTTTGAAACAGTATAGTCTCTACAATGTACTTCACCCAAGACCCCGTTGTGCTACAGTGGTACAGGTTTTTTCCCTAGTTAATTTACGTTTATATGATTTATAGTATTTCTATTCATGTATACGGTTTCAAGAAACTTTTTTCCGGAATAAAAAAATCTGAGTTTGTAAAATATTAAATGATCTCTATGCGTATTCATTACATTTATATATTTCTTTCAAAAATAATTCTTCCATTCTATTAAATGGATGGTAAAACATCTTTGAACTCGGTTCATTAATTTTGCTTATTTCATAAGAAATGCCATTCTGCTTAAAGTATATTTCTTGTTTAATCACTTCAATTGAAGTTAATGTGAATTCTACTTACTTTTTAATTTATTAATTTCCAAGAAAGAGTTGTTAAATTATTGTTGATATGTTTATTTATAATGACCCGTGTCAAATATTATCACGGATATAAATACGAGGAACGATATAAATATCATATTTGATTGGCAAGCCTTTCTTGTAAGTTTATCATAGGTCGTTAGCAGTACATAGGAATTATTTTTTTATATGGATTATGATTGTAAGGATCGTAAAAAAAAAGGTTTGTCTTAAAAGTAACAATGTTTCACTGATTTGAGTAAATTTATTCTTGTATTACATAGACTTAAGTTTTTAGGTTGCTATGTGTACCCAGTGAAAGGTAGATCGGACGTAAAATGTTTCTTTTTATAATTCAATTTAAAAAAAGAATATATAAAATATTATTTAATGTTAAAAAAAAAATTCAAGTAACGGATAGAGGAAACAGCAATGAATATGTTTTGATACAGTTAACTATCTCCAGAAATATTTTTCCGCCATTAATTGCTTAATCAACGGCCCAATTAAGATAATTAAGGGGTCAGTAGCCAATGGGTCAAGTAACAACAACAATGGTTTTTTTTTAACATCAACGGCTCGACTTTTTCTAAAATCAAATATAGTTGTTGTTTTTTTAAGTCACATACAAATATTACACATTTTCCCTGTAAATAATAAACAAAAATAAAACTGTATCATTACAACTCATGAAGAGTCTTAGTAGATGGTAAAAACTGTTTCTTGGATAACGGTTGTGCAGGAAGGGGATTTGTCCTAGATCACGCTCAACCACCAGGTTTTTCTACATATTTTGGGTGTCTAATTTATATAGGCTGGGTGATCCCCAACAAACTAGAAAATTTACTTTATAATCTGTATCTTTTATTTAAAACTTCATTATAAGATCTCAAAGTGATAAAAAAAAATTATTTTAGTTATAAATATATTAGGTATTTAATATACATCAGGCTGTGGCAGATAAATTATTTAATCTGTTTACAGCCACTGATGAGGCCTGTCGAATCTTCATACCGTCCCGGGCCTTGTTCAGTCTCAGTAAAGTGGTTACCATTAATTTGGAGGAAAACCTGATGGTTGAGCGTGATGTCTTCAAGATACCTCCCTCCACAACCGTGGTCCTAGAAACAGTACGGTCTCCACTATGCACTGAACCGAAGGCCCTTCGCGGGTTTAGTGGTAGTTTTTTTTTCAACTTCCGACCTCCGCGAGGAACATTTTTGGATACGCAGTATTGGAAGGAACATACATGTAATGAAAGAAAGGATAAAATGATAAATAAATAATATAATTTGTTTTATGAATTCGGATTGCGAAGAAAGAAACGCTAGTTTACCTCTTAAATGCTCACGATTAAATTTAAAATTAGGCTAAGTGCCAGCCTAAGTGTGATCCAATCGGGAATTTATTATTGGAACGTACTCAAATAAATTATACTCAGACTTAATTAAATAGTTAGCTACTAATTGTACATGCATTAGTCTTGTGAGAAAAATTTGGTTATTTTGGTCGATTTTTTAATTAATATAATATTAATATTTACTTTTTTCAGCTTAGTTTGTAGAGCGCTGGGTAGCTGTGCTTAAAGTCTCGGGTTCAAATTGAGCTGCGGCTGATAAATTATTTAATCTGTTAGATTAAAGATGAACCATGTGGGACCCGCTGACACTCCTAGTGCTCACCCAGTCTCTATAAACTAGGTATCCTTAATTGAGTGAAAAGTTAGGCTTAGTTTGGAAACTTACAATAACTCTTTATTAAATTTCTTTCTATTAATTTTTTCTTGTTTTTTATCGGCTCATTGGTCGAGTACAAAGTCGCTATGTTGAACGTTCCGGGTTCAAATCCGGCTGTTGCAGATAAATTATTTAATCTGTTAACAGTCACGGAAGACCCTTCTGGTTTCCGCAGACCCTCATGGGACTCCGTATTACCCTTAATTGGGGGAAAGCCTGGCGGTTGAGTGTGATTTCGGACAAATTACCTCACTATACAATTGTTGTCCTTCAAACAATAGTTTCTACCATGCACTGATCATAAGATCTTTCGTGCGCTTCAGTGCGTTCAAATCCAGCTGCGACTAATAAATTATTTAATCTTTTAGAAGTCAGAGATGAACCCTTTGGTCCCTGCAGGCCTTCCTTGGGCTCACCCAGTCTCTATAAAGTAGGTATCCTTAATTGAGGGAAAACTGAAGGTTGATCGCTAACCACAGCACCAAAGGTCCCCCACTTGTTTTATTGTGTAGGTGTTCCTCTGGGTTATACAGCTGATTTTAGTTGGTATAAAAATCATATTTTTTTATTAAATTATAAGGAAGGGAATTAATCCCAAATACCACACTGGTGCTAAATTATACCTACTATTTCCCACTCAAATATATATATTTAAGTTCATAAACATAACAAATACATAATAGCATATAAGACATTATATTTTATATGGGTTTTTTCTCTGTCTCCAAGAATTTTTTTATACATAATTACTTTGTACGGTGTTGTTATAAACTATATACACTATTATATTATCGCCTTGTGTTGACCTAGGGTAGAATATTTTCGTCCAAAAATATGCTTTGACTCAAAAGTGTGGGGTGTTTTCTGTGTGTTTCCGGTGTTGTGAAGTATGCTTATAAAACATGTTTCAGATATAAATTAATACTTTTCAGGTATTTTCTTCTTCAAACTTAAAAACTTTCAAAATCGTATGCTTTGTGCGGTAAACAGAGATCTTTCATTCCTATTGTCTCTTGCTTGTATGTTCTTTGTATTTTTTTAAATTGTCATATATCACGTCATTAACCGTTACCTTATGAATCTTCTTTGGTAGGTATCAATTATTGAAAACAATTCATGCCAAGGTAGCGACCCTCCAACCCACTTGTCCATTGTGCCATTCTTATTAGCTGTGATTCCTCCGACCACGCGGCAAGGTGAGGATGGTTGTCGATTTGTTTTAAGAATACTCTGTCGGAACCGAACCAGAGGTACCTCTACTAAACATTGAGGGAATTATAAATGTATGTAGTGGCTCACAGTGAAATTAACACACCCCATTAAAAGGAGGAAAAAATAAAAAAAATATATTATGAATATTTTTATTTTGAAGAGAAAAGACTTAAAGGTAACGCGGTGCACGCAAGGCACGCATTCCTGTCAGACAAATCTATTCTATATCCCCGTATTCTCTACATGTATATAGGATCGGTGAAGAGAATCGACGAGAACACGGGGACTTAGGATCGGTGTAGAGAATAGATGAGAACACGGGGGATATAGGATCGGTGAAGAGAATAGATTATATAAATTATTATATCAAAATAAAAATATTCACCATCAAAAGAACAATGTAAAAAATAAATTTAAATGAATACAGAAAAAAAACCAGAAGCTATTTAAAATATTTACAATATCAATTCAAATAAGTACACAAAATAAAATATTCAACTTTGATTTTTGTTCTAAATAACAAACAAAAATGAATAATTTCCCCTCATAGTCGAAATGATAGTCACTTTTTATTAACTTTTAGTTTTTTTCTGTTTTTTAAATATTTTTTTTCTCTTTATATATTTATCCACACCTGTTAATAAAATCAAATGACAATCAGGAGGTTTTATGTCCGTGAAGTTACAATAAAATGCCATGGGAGGCGTGAAGAAGAACAATACCCAGCGGTATGTCCCGTGGCTTGATTTAATATTTTCATAAAAGCAGATCCACGTTCTTTTTAGTCTCCTCCTTGTGTCTTCAGGCATGATATTCGTCCCCATTTATTTAACCAGTGGGTTATATATAGTTTTTTTTAGTTAACTATTAATTTACTACAATACTTTGTCGGATGTATTCAAACGTGCCTTTTGTTTCATTTCTCTGAAGATACAATGCCATAAATTTATCATCCCTATCACTTAAAATTTTACTTGCACTTTTAACTTTTTTTCTATCAATGCGTTTTTCCTATTTGAGTCTCCCCCTGTAAGCCGGATAGTTGTACAGCCTTTTATAATAATGTCGGCTATTTGATTCAGAGATTTTCTGTCATTAAAATGTTCAGTGACCAACTCAAGTTCTCAAAACATTTTGTGTGCTCCCATTATTGAAATAAATTCAATTGTTCGGTAGATTTTGTGGAAATGACTATGAAAGGAACCTAGTAGCAGATAACACTTCTTAATTAGGTACTACAGGAGAATTATTTAGAAGTTTCACAAAAACAAATTATTTAATTTATTATTAAAAATGATTTAACACGGTAAACGTCTTTGTTTTCTATTAATCTACATTAATGCAAATGAAATGGCTTATTCATTGCACCACTTACTGTAATTGTACCATCTTTCTTTATAATTTTTTATCAAGCTTTCAGTTATTTCGGGATGCGGGTTAGCTCAACGTTTAGAGTACTGAGAAGTTATGTTTAAGATTCCGGGTTCAAATCTGGCTGTCAGACAAACTATTTAACAGATTAATTATTATTACTTGGTTTGATGATATTAAAGCTTACCTTCTAAATATAATATAACATTACGCTATCAAAGAAGAATGCTGATAAGAGATTATAATGCCCGGAACACGCGCTTATAAAGAAGTCTTTTAGCCCCTGTGTTTATCTCCAGGCTCCAGAGCTGATAACAATATTTGACATAAAAAAACTTTTAAAAAAACTGTGTATCTAAAATTTAACTCTTTCCAGGTAGACTATCTTCAGCACCAACAACAATATGCCCTCATCTTTATGAATTTAATTCACTGGTTATTTTCCTCAATATAACCATTGTAAATAATAATCACTGTTATTTTTTAATTGGTATACAATTATATTAAAATTCATTAGTTATTAAAATTGGTTCCTTTATAGTTTTTAAATGAAATGAACTCCTAAAAATAATCGATAATTAAAAATAAGTAAATTTCAAGTACTTGCCCTCAAAGAATGATGGATACAAAACTTAAAATTAATGTATCGTAGCTTGTTGAAAATTTAGGTTCTCTATCGCTGATTTTTTTTTAATTATGATGAATAATATTTTTTAAATCTCTACAAATTGCATTCAAAATGACTTTCTATTTTTTTCCAAAATTCCATTTTAATTTTTTTTAACCATATTAACACATAATTGATAACAGATTAATACATTGGTAACAGATATAATTTTTTTTTTAAAACTGTACCACTATACCACATTAAGAGTTCAGTCCATGCTAGAGTTGATACAACGGTTGTGCAAGGAGATGATGTGCCCGATATCACTCTCAACTATATGTTAATTTAACATATTTCAGCATAGCAACCAAGCTCTCTATTCACTGAGCTATCCTGCCCCGTCTTAAAAATCAAAATAATATGAAAACTAATTTGAGTTTTCTAAACTCTGAGAAATTACTTAAGGTTTAGTCTAAAATAATATGAATAAAATGAAGGCTTAAAGTATAACTAGTCAAATGTTTAGATGTTTGGAATTCTAAGTCTTTATATGGTCGTTTGGAGAAAGTCACCGGTGACCGAATTAAACGAGTTACTGAATTTATTCCGGAACTGTTATTTTAATATTATTATTTTAAATTATTCTATTTAGGAATCCTTTTAGTATTAAAATTGTTTTTCTAATAATCGTTTATCCTTTGCACCGAACTATTAAAATAATTTTAGCCACTTATGGTTATTGTAAAAATATAATGCAATTAATTTTTATGTATTATATATTTCAAAATAAATAATCCTTTCTATCAATTATTTTTTTATGCAAACGGTCATAAATAATATCATGTTTGTAAACAGGTCATATTGAAAACTTTATTTATGTATATAAAAATATTTACATAATAATTTGTAATTGTTATACAAATGACTTCCTCATTTTTTAAATTATTTAAAAAGTCATCTTTACTGGTTGTTGGTTAAAAATCAAATTGATAATATAAAAAGTAAAAATAATAAATACAATTAAAATGGTAATAAAGTATTCATTAAATTTTAAATTATAAAGTAAATTTAAGAGAATTGTTTGATGTTACATTGTATTGATTGTGTGTTACATTGTGTTCGGTTCAGATCATTATAAATTATTGCAACAATTAAATTCCGCATTTCATCTGATCCGAAACTTCAGACTTATCTAATCATGTCACTGATATCACAATCCAACATTTTAAAAAAAATTGCAATAAGCCAATGCAATGAATTTTATAAATAGATAAATTTATAGCTTGCTCGTCTTTTTAATAAATTTAGTGCCTATGAATGAGATTTTGATACTACATGTAATGTCTTAAATTGTTATTGACATCCAAAACATTGGCTGTTTTTGATTTTATTTTATTTATTTTTAAACTATATATATATTTTTATACATTTATGTTTATTCCTGTGTGGCGAGTCTAATATTTCATTATTTTATAAAGAATTTACTAAGGATGGTATTTTTTTTAAATATGATTACTATTATTTATTTTGGTTTACTAATAAAACATTATTTAATTTAAAGTTTAATCATTTAGGATTAATTTTTATTCTACCTTCGTATATATAATTTTTTTTTATCATTCATTTCATTTTTTTTTTTTTTTTTGTGGATAGTCACAGTTATTACTATTGCTCTACTCCATGCCTAAACTTAATATTTGTCTGTACAATATTGTACCACTACGAACCCATGAAGAGTCTTGGGTACAATACATGTAGATAGATAGATTGTACTGTTTCTATGACAACGGTTATGCTGGGAAGTGATTTAACCGAGATAACGCCAGGTTATCCCCAAATTTTTTAACCTTTTAGAGGCTGGGTGAGCCCCATGAGGTTCTGGAGATACCACAGAGTCTATCCGTCGCTGTTAACAGATCAAATAATTTACCTGCCTTAATCCTTAAGTATACTAACCCAGCGCTCTACACACTTAGCTATCCTTCCTCCGATAATAATAACCATGAATAATAACATCAGTATCCTAGAATTCGTCTTTGAAAACCTAATGCGGATCTATTCTTAGATTTTTTTCTTCCCTATAGTTATTTTCGGCTGAGATCCTTTGAAATCTTAATAGCTCGAAATAAACTGGAAAAAAATTTGTTACGCTTTATTTTTTCTGAAAAAAATACGATTTTTCAGGGTAGATTTTGGCATGTATCCCAAAACGTTAGAAGATGTTGCGCTAACTGTAAGAAGACGTGTATATTCAAACATACTATGGGTCCGTGGTCATTAAAATAAATGTAAAAAGATTAAAACATAAATCACCTAGATGTGATTTATTGAAAAATAAGTTAATTGTGTAAAATATTCGACTCGAAAAAGGACATTTTGAGAATTACACATTACAGAATCGCAGAACATAAAGCTTTTTAATATAATTGAAATAATTTCTTCGGGAAGGTTGAGATGGACTTATAAAGTGGTTGGGTTCAGTAGCGAAGTAATTCCTAAATATATTATAATTTTTTAATCATTGCTTTAATTTTTAAATATTTTTATTTTGAAGAGAAAAGATTTGCCCCCTGCCGGGATTCGAACCCGGATTTCCGCCTCACCGTGGCAACGCTCTAACCATTTGAGCCACCGGAGTTGCTCCCTACCTAGGACAAATCCCTTCAAATAAAAATATTTAAAAATTAAACCAATGATTAAAAAATTATAAATAATATATTGACGTATGTCAAAAAGATCCTAAAATTACAAGTAATGTTCAATGAACTCGTGTATGAATCGCAAAATTGCGAGAACACGGGGTATATAGGATCGGTGAAGAGAACAGATTTGTCCTGGGTAGGTAGCTACCCCGGTGGCTCAAATGCTTTGAGCGTCGCCACGGTGAGGCGGAGATCCGGGTTCGAATCCCGGCTGGGGGTAAATCTTTTCTCTTCAAAATAGGAATTCCTAAATAGTTAATAAATACTCATCCTACTGTTTAGAATACTATCGCGTTAAAGACGATTTAACGGATTTTGGTTTGACTTCTTCCTGGATAGAAATTCGTAAGTAGAGATTGGTGATTTATTATTAATATTAAGATTTTTTTTTTTACGATCAATAATTTTCCTTTTTTTCACTATTTGTAATTGATGTTTACTATTTTATCTGCCATTTTTATTAGTGCACTAAGTAATATTCGATGTTTTGCAACCAAGCTGATATGAGATCCGACTTGTAAACTTTCCTGACGTATGGTGCCAGTTATCTAACGGATTTGGGTTTGGGTTGAAGTTTATAAAGAGATTAGTGGTATCGGTATCGAGCCTTTGGGTTCGCTAAGCCTTATTTTTATATTTAAGTATGACTTTTTGTAGTTATACATGGACGTTGAAGCTTAAAAATATTATTGATTATGGTTCACTGCGCATAAGACCGCAACAGTGTGTGTAGATATCCCTATACAATAGGGAGCAGAAGAAGTTATTTGAAAGAGTCTATAGAGGGGAGATTCACAGCTGCTTACACCCTCCGTACTGTTCAAGGCATCAGCTTGCTTCGTCTTATATCCGTCTCATTAGATTATCCTGACACTCTATACCTCACAGTATTGAACAAAATAATTCTTTAAAAAATAATAATATTAATCATAATCAATTATATCCTTCTTTATTTAATAATAACGTTTCGCTATCGTAACGGGTGATTTATTTATTGATATTTACAACTGTATTACAATAATACATCAAGCAAATAGGCTACGCGATACATAATGACGTGTGGAAATGACAAGTAGAGAAACTACCCACTAGTAGTACTCAAATCACAAGTTCAACTAAGAAGTTCACCATCTTCTTTTCAGACGCTTCGGAGGATTATCGGGAATTGAAACTAGAGGGTTTGAGTGGAAATGAAAGGGTTTGTTATAAAAGGATAGATAGCGGGTTCGGGCCAAATCAGCAACAAATGGGACATTAAGGTCATTATGGATGACTTTATTCTTAACAAAATAAGGAACATTGAGGATTTTACGAAGGATTTTGGATTGTAGGGATTGGATACGAGAGGAATTCGATGGCTTAGTGGAGCCCCAAAGCTCTACTCCGTAAGTCCGAACAGGTCGTATGATGGTCAAGTTGATGAGTATTTTGTAATTAATTGGGACCTTAGAGCGTTTGTCTAGTAAGTGTTGAAGTAGCATGAAACGTCGAGCGGTTTCTTGCCTTTTCAGTCTCGTATGCGGATAGAAAAAAAAGCGTTTTTTTGAAAATATATTACTCAAAATCAACTTCCTCTTTCTCTTTCCCACTCCCTGTTAAGCGGGTTTGCTAGAAGATTACAAATACAATGGCCAAGAGACCTGCTCAAGAAATATTAATCATTTCCAAAACTTCATGTTCCTGCAAAGCGAAGACAAAACACAAACTCTTGCATCAAATTGGCTGGATGCGCAATTGCGTAGGTGCAAATTAAAAATAAAAGAATAAAAAATACTATTACGTTGATTATTTGATCTGAAAGAAAATAGGTCGACTTAGATACGAGTGTAAAATGTGGAATTGTGTTTACTGCGCTTAATTTTAAATTTATTGAAGTAATATGACAAAGGCTGTTATAAATAAACGTCAACATTTTATTTTTAAAAATTAAATATAAGTTAATTAACGTTTAGGTAGAAAACAAAGCCTGAATATCTGAGGTGTAAATTGAAAAAAGTGTGAGGGGTTATCGTATAGATTCAGATTTTAATCTGATAAGTGGATTATGTATGTAAAAAATAGTTATATATTTATTACTATATATGTTTTTCATAATGCTTATTATTATTACAGTCCATGTGAGATACGAATAAGGTCTGGGCTTATGTCGAAAAAATGAGGAGGGATAAGGTCCATCTACTCCAAAGAATAACCAAGATCCTGATTTAATCTTAAAATTATCGCACAATCCATGGATCTTGACTGCTACTTCCATGTCATTGACCTCATACAGAGAGTTCTATTCGCGACGCAATGGTTATGAACGTACTCCATTATAAATTATTTTAACAAGGAATAAAATCCCGGCTAATTACACTCTTTTAAACGATACATCTAACAATAGTGATGGAGCCATTAGTATTATTAAACCATACGTTTCTTTACCACTCTGCACTTTTCATTAATGCTTACACTTCTTACTGTACCCTGTAAACATGTACAACTACAATCCGTGAAGGGTATGTTGTTCAGCACATGGTAGAGACTTTACTATTTCTTGGACAACGGTTGTGCAGGGAGGGGATTTTTCCTCGATCACACTCATCCGCCTGATACCCTCCACTTTCTATGGCTGGGTGGCCCATGGAGGGTCTTAGATCCTATAGAATCCATCTCCGACAGTCACAGATTAAATAAATGTCTGCCTTCGAGTGTAGAATTGAACCCGGAACCTTCGGCATGGCAACACAGCGTTTTACCACTGAGCCGCTTCCTTCTTATTCTGCGATATAGAACCTTCGGCGAAATCCTTCAAGTTTTTTTTAATTTTTCTGTGTTATTCTCGAAGTTTGCAAATCACAAGTATTTAATACTTCGCTCAAATTATCCTTAATAAATGCAGCAAACAATTGTTTCTCAGTATTTGAAAAGATTGTTTCAATTGTGTATCTTGAGCCAAAATAATATTTATGGTCTTGTTATTAATAATTGCATAATTATTGAGTTATTTCAGCCTTGATTTCTGTGAATTCTAAAAATTTTCAAAAAAGTATTCGTGTATTTTTAACCAAACAATCTAAATGGTAGGCGTTTGAGCCATAATATTTACACGTTTTCGTCGCGTTGTATGCGCCAAATGACTGTTTAACGGCACAGCTGTTGAGTTGCTCTTGCCTTATACGGCTGCGAAATCACTTTCTTCATCCCATCTTTGGACTAAATGTCATGTACTTTCGACGTGGGATTTATGTTAGAGACAGGCGCACACAGATAATGGCTAAAAAATGCCATGTGTTTCTTCATAATTTATTACTCATAGATGGCATCCGTCAATAACTAAGACAAGCGGGCATCAAGTTAAACTGTATGAAGTTGGCAAGTATCCCACCGCGACCGAACCTCATCCTTGGGGAACTACTTTTTTCTTTTTCTCCGAAGGGTTGAGACCATCCTGGGCAAACCGGATCTCTTCTTCTAGACTGCTCCTCCGCCAGGAGACACCTACTTGATGGTTTACGCCGTCTTCTGGGAGTACCGTTCCTTGGAAGCATTACAGATGTGTAGTAGAGAAGCATTATACTTTATTTATTACGAAGGATGGATCTGATACTACTTGTTTTTCATACCCCATGAGACATGAGGCATCCCATTAATTTTAATTAATTGTAATTAATCATATAATTAATTTTGCTGATGATGGGTTTTGATTTGGCCCGTTCATAAAAAAAAATAAAAATAAAATAATATTATTTATATAAAATCAATATGGGTATTATAAAGTTTCATGGAATCCAATCACGAACTACCGGCTCCTCCCCGAAGTCTTGAAATAACGCTTTTAAGTTATCGTTTACTGAATTTCTTGTTGCTCACTTATTTGTTCCTGTACAAGTTATCGGGTACTTATTCCGCGAGTATTCCAGCTTTGTAAGTCCCGTCAATTGACGTCACGATGTTATCTAATAAATAATTTTAACAAACAATCACTTAGGATATTCAACTTAGCCAATGTTTACTTATTTCGGCATATTATCCTTGTTATTTCCAGTCAGTTCTTTAGGTATTTTAGTGTATTCTTTGTGATTTGTCTATATTCTTGGAGTGCTCGAATGTTTTTTTTAATAAGTTTAGTTTTCGAAGGAATTTATACCGCTCCTTCATTCCTATTCCGTTATTGAATCGTTCCTTCAACTGCCTACTCCGATTTTCTCCGCAGCTGCTCGATCCATTATTGGACTAATCCGGAAGGGAGAAAGAATCCTGACCGCCCGGGCTAGTCGTTCTTTATTTGGCGCCTCTGGAACGATACCCTTATTAGGATGAGAGAGGTCGTTAGTATTAAAATAAAAGAAGAGAAAAAAATTCGAGTTGTATCCGATCTGTCTTTATGAGTTGACAGTCCAAGCTGCCTAACCAACGCATCCATCTCGGTACATCACACTCTTAAATAATATAATGGGAGTGGGATGGCTCAGTTGATAGAGCGCTGAATAATGGGTTCGAATCCAGCTGTGCCAGATAAGTTATTTAATCTGCTTACAGCTAAGGTAAAACCCCTTGGAATCTGACGAACCTCCTGGGGTTCACACAGCCTCTGTTGTGTTGGAACCATTAAAGGGTTGCACAACTTTTGTCCTTAAACAGTACAGTCTCTACCACGTACTGAATCCAGGACCCTTCATGGTTTGCAGCGGTATAGTATTTTTTTAATAATATACAAATATTAAGGATTCCTTCCCGATTTTCAACTCCAATGTATGAAACTATTATACTTGATAATAAATTATAATATAATAAACTAAGTTAATAATAATAATATAACTTGTTAAAGCCATATTGTTTTTTCAAGCGTTTGAATATTATGATGTTCAAAAAAAGGTATAATATGAAAAAAAACTCGTTTATATCAATTAATAGCATGATTGGGAAGAGTAGTGCGTTGAATTGATGTGCTGAATAATCCGGGTTAGAATCCAGTAATAACATAAATTATTTGATCTGTTAAACAGCCTTTGATATCTACAGACCTTCCAAATCACCTCCCTCCACAACCGTCTCAGGAAGATTATAGTCTCTACCATGTACTGAGCGCAAGACTCTTTATGGGTTGTGGTCGTACTAGTTTTTTTTATATTATACAATAGTACAATAAACCGTTCATGTGTTTGAAGTTATAATGTACCCTCTTTCGTTGATACAAATGCAGTAAAAAAAAAAAAAGCATCGAAAGTAAAAAAACAAACGGAATTTTTATTTTACAATCGGTTATAAAAGTTTATTATCTTATTTACCATTTTTATATATACTTTAGGTAACTTATAAATATTCATTCTTTTGATACGCTGATATAAACATTCCTATAGAGGGTCTAGCTGTGATATTGCTGTTATGTTGTTTTTAAACTGTGACTGGCAAGATTGAGTTCATATCCCGTCCCGAAATACTTGTGAGTGCCTTCTTTTGTAACAGTGGAACTATAACCTTCTGATCTGGACCGAACCCAAGCTATTATACAGCCCGTTGCTTGTGAATGAACGAGCTCGAATATTACGTTCCGCGGGGGAGGTCTGGGGCTTTTATATGAAATGGTCCGAAGGATTTTATGGAACAGTCTCATGGATGTTTTGTTTAGATTATTTCCATCTTTCATCGGCCCAAGCACGCGTAACTGAAATGATGAATGTCACATCGAGTTGAGTGAGATGTTTTAGAATTTTGTTTATTGGCTTCTTGGACACGCGTCGACTTCAAAGAGACATTACTTCATCTGATATGATAATAATTTAGAAGCTAACTTTATTACTGCGGACTTCGATAATTTATTCTGAACATCTTACCATATACACACATATATATGTATAATTTATACTTTCAGTCTATTAGTTAAACTACACTGTATGTACAATCCCCGAATTCGTGTTATTCAAATTTAATAAACTCTTAATAACTAATACAAATTAATAAATCGATACTAATGACTAAACAATCAATAAAAACAGATGATCCTAATTAACCGTCCGAAATACATCAATCCAATATTGCACATTTCAACAATAATATTTACAAAATACATATTAATATTGAGCAGATATGTAATGTTGATTGATGTGGTGATACACATTTCGTATAAGTGTCAATATTATATTTAGACCAGTGAGTTATTTAATATAATTCACTAAAAACCTATTTTCCTCCAACCATTGAGTAATGCTATCCATTACTCAACTAAAACTGGTGTGAAAAATCACATTCCTTCACTAGTGGGGGAAAGTAACAGCCACTAAGATCGAATTTGACAATCAGCACTCTGTTATTTTAAATTTTAAATGGCGGTATTAAAATATTATTCATTTTATATTCCTAAAATGTTAAATGAATGATTATGAGAACAAAATAGTCTAGAGATCAGGAGTCTCAAGAATCGAAATAACAAATAAATGAATAAAATAAAAATATTTTATGAGCCCTCTAGACTGATCCAATCATTCTTACTTTCTTTTCTTATTCAGACATCTCTTCTACCTTGCGGTGTGGAGATTTTGAATAAGGAACGCCACATGTCTCTGTCATGGGCTGCTCTCCTGGCTGTCGCCCATCCAATCCCTATTTCTTTAAGGATATTTTGGAGGTTATTCTTCCAGATCACTCTCGGCCTTTTTCCTGTTGGTTTAACCTCCATAGCTTTCTTCGCTGTCCGGCAGTCATCCGTCCTCATTGCATGTCCGTACCATCGAAGCTGTCCTTCTCGGTTATTTGATTAAGGGGTTCAATTTTGAGTGCAGTCCTTATCATCTTGTTTTGTATCCGGTCCCTCTCGGTCTTACCCTCTATTTTCCTCAGGTACCGCATTTCCATGCTTTGGAGTCGGCTCCGATCACAGTGCTTTAGGACCCAGTATTCACTTCCGTAAGTGAGAATAGGAACTTAAGTCGAGCGGTAAACAGCCAATTTAGTATCTTATGTGACTTCTTTCTTACTTAAAACCTTTTTATTTATAGCAGAAAACATCCTTCCTGAAGTAGCAATTCTCGCGCTGATTTCATCATTTAATTTTCCATTCTTACTTATGGTCACGCCCAAATACTTAAAGGTGTGGACCTGCTGAATAGTGTTCCCATTAATTTGAACATTAATTTTCTTTTTCGTTCTCGTCGTCAGCAAATGCAAGCCATGTGTCTTTTTCCAAGTCTATAAAAAATCTGTGAAAGATAATTATTAAAATCTGTGAGGTATTGGATTAACTATACACCTCTTGTTGTTGTTTTTTATATTTATTGCTCTAATTAAATTGTAATGTTTTCTACGATTCGAGGTTTTATTCTTGGTCCCTTGTTATGTAATTTGTTCAGGACCTCCTAGACCTATCATTGTTAATTTTTTAACCTCTTAATTTTTTTTTATTTAATCATCTCTGGGCTACAAATATATATCTTAAACATAATAATATATTGCATTATTATTAGTACAACCTTTTGTCTCATGCAGTTGCTTGATAGAAATATTTTTCTGCAAAACTGAAAAAGGTATCTTCAGAATATATTGACATACTTTACTAACACTTTTTATACCAATTTCTTTTCGAAATATGAACTCCATGTGCTGAAGTTTAATATTTTCCGGCCATTCTGTCTGTGAAATATTCCCTATTCGGCGAAAATATTGCTTTTAATCAACATCCGATAGTATTTCTGTTCTGGACTGAGGAAAACCTTTGTATACTAAACAAAGTTACTTAGTTTGGTTGCCCGCAACAAACCACCATACTGTTGTATACTCAACGCCATTCGGACGGGCGAAGGCTCTGCCAAATATCAACAATCTGTCAGATCTGTTTCCAATCGTAATTTTTCCCCTTTTCTTTTAATAGGAAAGCGCACGAGGAAAGTGAACTGGAAAATCTCGAATTTATTCTTGTACTTTTTAACATACCTTTTTTCCCACCTTTAATTAGATATCTTTGTACAAACTGACATCGTAATACAACTAATTTTGATGGTTTGTATGAGGATGTGGAACTAAAACCTCTTTGCTTCTATTTCTTATAGAAACGTATATGTATTTGAATATCTCTATATATGATACATATGTGTGTGAGCGGAATGGCTCAGTGGTAGAGCGCTGAGTTGCCGTCCTGGGCTCAAATCCTGCTGCTGGCGGATTTTATTTAATCTATTAGCGGACGGAGATGGATTCTTTACGATCTAGGACTCTTCCTGGGTTCCTGGGACTCGCTGCCTATATAAAATGGCCTCCCTTAATTGGAGGGAAACTTGTCAAAGGGAGGTCCCTGCACAACCTTTGTCCTAGATACATTACAGTCTCAGAGTTGTAGTGGGGTACTTTTATGGTTTTTTTAAATTTCTTTAGGCGGTAGTAGCACTAGTACTTCTCTATCACTCGTAAAATGTGAGGCAACATCAACAACTTCATAGAGTGGAGAAGGCTTGCAAAAAGATGGAATTGCATATATCTCAGTAACTTTACAGGGTAATATATAGACATGCGGATTATTGAAGTTTCTCCACACTAACTCCATTGGTTTTTCAAAAGAAAGCTTCTTGAAAGCGTGTACTTGATTTAATAGAAAAAAAAATCTGTAGTATTCTCACCCAGACTATAGAAATAGGGGAAAACCTGTCGGTTGAGCGTGGTCTAGGAGACTTCACAATCTTTGTCCAAGGAACAGTACAGTCTCATCCACGTATTACACCCAAGACAAGAGTTTAACCATTAAAAAAAATGTGTAAAATTTAATATTTTTATTTTGAAGAGAAAAGATTTTTCTTTGCTATCATTAATCAAAACAGTAATTTATTACTTTCTTAATAATTATAGGGGGGCGAATGCTGTATCTCAGTTATGTTGTGGACTATAATAAAGTATTAAATAAGACTTAATGATAAGTATATTCGATCGTAGGAAGAGTGCTTTTTCTATTACTCCAAATTTTTTAAATTGACTTTTTCACATTTTTTGCTAGTAGCATTGATTTATGCTTCCGAAACTTCAGGTTCAGAGCCGGACTAAAACCATGAGAAACACGGTGGCAAACTGTCGTGTCGACAAAATTACCTGTCTAAACTAACAAAAATGTGAAAAAGTCAATATTCGGAATCGATCCTATCCGCCTCATATACTTTTTCCTTCGATGGATTCAGCTGGGAATCGTTTCCGTTTATAATAGTCGATCTTACTTTTCTTTCGATAGTAGCAGGGGACCTACACTATACTGTCACCCCTCGCTCAAAGAAAAAAACCGTCCCCGCAGTTATAACCGTGGGAACTTAGACAATGTGGTCGACACTTAATGAAGGACCTAATGAGATGTGGAGCCTGACTTTGTGGGTTAAATGTTACCGTAGAGGTACTATCGACACGCCCACGAGGTTTAGGTTTTTGTCGGCCCATCGCCTCTAATCAGCGCTCTTTCACCTACTCTCTTTGTGTGTGTAGGCACCAGGATGGATTTCGACAAGGGTTTCGAATGAGGATGGTGGTTCTCTCTAATATATATAACGCTCAGTTGTTCTGGATCTCCCTTTTAGAACATTTAAACAGTGGAATAATTAGAGAACAGTCCCTTTTCTCATATGCATCATTTTAAACGTTGAGGAGATATATCTACAGGTGCGGTAAAGAAGTGGTTAAGTCGAATTTTGTCCTGGCTGAGTTAATTCTACTGAGGGTAGCGGAATCTCGTCATTTTGGCTTGAAATAGAGTTTTAATTAAGCAGTGACTCCATTACAAGTCCATGTCTCACTTAACTTCTTATTTAATACGATTCATCTTCATTCATGTAATTCTTATTCAGTAAAACTTAATTTATAGCCAATTTCTGACTTATTAACACCTAAGTACAAGAAACTCATTTTAGAGAAAATTTTACTTTAACCATTTATTAATTGGGGCTGTAGACATATCACAAAATTTAATCATTTTTCAGGAAAGAAATATTTTTTCTTAGATATTTCTCCTCATTTACATCCAGGAAAGGTTCCTAACAATAGAATAATAATAATAATGACGATAATAATAAAAAAATCACTGAAAAAAATTTAGGACTCTCACAGTAGCATCCTCTGATTAACCTTAGCAGCTTAAGAGTGACGTTAAATGCAACAAACAATAAAAATACAGAGCAAATTAAATCTTTTTTCTGATCTTTTGTAACACTTAGAAAATAATACTTATAATCGCCGCCTCAGGTCGAAAGCTTAGCAATCATTTGTATAATATTTATATTACTACTTATTATATTAAATTAATAATAATTAAAATGAAAAGTTACAAAGGGGCTTAAATTATTTTAAAACAATCCAAAATAACTAGAAATTCAAAAAGAGACAAAAATTAGAATGCAAAAGGAAGAATCCACAAAACCAAGGCCTTAAGTCTCTAAAATTTCATAAAATTGCATTTGCCTGGTTAGTTTTTCCAGTATTTTAGAGACTTAAGGCTTTGCTTTTGGGGGTTTATCCTATTGCATTCTAATTTAATTAAGACATGAAAATAAAAGTTCAAAACAAAAAGCTTTAACCTATAAACAATTTTATAGGGACTTAAGGCTTTTTTTTAGAAGTTTTACTGAAAATTCTATATACATATTTATTACTTAAATATTGCTATTAGCATACCTCGATGTGGAATGGACTGCGCCGGCGCGAACTTCCGAGGTGTTGAACAGACCTCTGAGATGAGGGTATAAATATTCGGAACGAGCAGCCGCCTCCTGTAAAACATGTTTAGTACTTTTGGTTTCGTTTAGTGTTCTTTATCGCTCTTCTATTTACGTTTTCTTTTTTTACATTCTCTAAGCGGGCAAAAATAGCCACTAGTTGTGTACTTTCGGTTAGCCAAAATGGTGTTAAAATAAACCTTAACCAAATACTAAGAATAAGAATAATTCTGGGACGTATTTTTGACATTTCTGGGTTAGTACTTGATAAGAAGTTGTTTCTAAACCAAATATTATTCGATGAAGTTATATATATATGATCGCGTTATATAATCTGATTTATAATCAGATAAAAGTTTTATTCAATTCATATAATATTGTGTTGTAACATATGAAATGTCAGTGAAGGAGTAAATTTAAATTATTAAACAATACTTTTACAAACCAAAATAGGATCCTTCACTTTCCCAACGCGAAACAAGCATTTCTATCCCCGCTCTGTAGAAATTAGGTGTCAAGGAAGAAGGGAAGTCTTGAAAGGCCGATTTCAGGGCATTTTTGTTGTCAATTTTTTTATTTCTTAAAAAATTATTCAAACAACGGAAAACCACTGTCCAGTTCTCCTGCGGTTATCGAATAACACCCACTTTTCATCCCAGATGGCCAAAAGATCCAAAAATGGCTCATTTCTGTTCCGCGACAGATGTGAGGAGCACGTTTCCAATCGGGTGAGCTGCTGGGCCTCGGTTAATTCCTGTGGTACCCATGTTTACAATTTTTTTTGACTTACCAAGCTCCTTAAGGTGCCTGGAAACAGTCATGGCATTTGCTCTAAGTTGTGAATTCACGAGTGGTTTTGAAAGGGCCTGCTTCGACCAGCTCTTTCAACTTTTCGTTGTCCAACTTAGTCTTCGGCCTACCACATTCTTTATTGGTAAGGTACTGTATATATACGCTCACTGTATCTTCACCGTAAACAATATTAATGTTTCGAAAAGCCTCCGTGACGCTATGGCCAAGTTTAAATTCGTAGAGAAAATTTTTTCGAATTTCCGCGGAAGACATAATTTTATTCTTATTTATTTTTAAAACGTTGCTTCACTTTCAAAAGGAAAAGTAAGACTGATTATGAAAAAGGATTAAAACTATTTTTCTTAACTAATAAAAAAATATATATATATGTATATTGAATAATAATAATTGAATGGGTGAGCAGGATATCGGATTCTGGGGAGTCGGCAGCAGTACCTCAAACCTCAGGAGAGATTAAATAAACCAAACTAGCTTAAAGAGGCAGAGGGGCATGAGAGAACGTAGGATATGCTTAGAGATGGACCTGTCTAAAGCATTACTGTTGACAAGAAGAGCAGGTTCGAGGCGAGAACGAAGCTGACGATCACAATCTTCGATGAGGAAAGGAATTACCAGAGATGATGAAAAATACTGGGCGTAGAGGACGTCGCGGAACAAGTTCTACGTGATTGATTCAGAGTAACCCAAAGTTGAATGACACTAAAAAAAAAAATTGAATGAGATAAATAATTGAATAACAATGTAAATAAATTAATAAACGAATAACAGGATATAAAAACTGAATAATAAGTGGATTAAGTAGATATTTCCTCACAGCTGCCTCACCTTACAAGATGAGATGCACAGCTGTTGAAGAAGAAGCTCTGGAAGCAGGGGTTCAACGATGATTCATTCCAGTGTGACCTGGACAACTCCAGCCGGCACCGGGACAACAAAACAACTCTCAAGTCCAGGTCTTCTACCTCCTGTAGGGTCTCTTGCTCTCCTCCCCTTATCTATCGGTCCAAGCTCCTGTTTGGTGATTAAGTTGACACGATAGCAGCTGGTAACAGTCAAAATTAGAAGCTCACACATGTTGGGAAGAAGGACGCCAAAGAACAGTGGAATTTTACAAGAAAAGGATTTGATGTTTCCCTATTAAAGAAAAAAAAAATGTGACAATTTCGTCATAAGCTCCATAGTTGTTAATGTTATCTGCTCACACATTCTCTCTCTATTATATAATGTTGGTGTTTAGTAATGTAGTATTTTATCGACGTAGTTTTTTAACCTTGATAACATGTACCTTCACAACCAATGTAGGGTTTGGGTTCAGTACTGCACAGTTTCTCGGACAAATTTTGTGCAGGGGAGTGACTTATCCGAATTGCATTAAATCAATATTTTATAATTATTATTATTACACAATTAATGAAAATCGTATTTATTGTAATATAAATAAAAACTTTACTACTACAACTCATGAAGGCTCTTGGGTTCAGTAAGTTGTAGATACTGTACTGTTTATAGGAAAAGGGTTGTGCAGGGATCAGATTTGTCAGAGTTCACTCAACCAGATTTTCACCAAGTAAGGATACCGAATTTATTGAAGATGAGTGAGCCTTTGGAGGATACCTAGATGTAAAATGAAACAATTTAAATTTTTAATAAAAATATTATTTTTGAGACCTAAAAGATATATTTTACGAAACGCTGAAAGTTTTACACTAACTTTTCTAATTGTTTTGAATTATTACAAACCTAACTTGAATTATTGATAGTTCTATCTTTTTTCTACATTCCATTATCTACCTTATTTTATTTTCTCCACACGTTCCAGTTGGCTTCGCAGTGTGAGACTGATGAAATTCGAAGTATTTGGAATGTTTTAATTTCAAATTTCAATGTACTTTTAATTCTCTCATTCTGATCGTAAAGAAATCACTATTTATACATTCAGTACATTTAATTCAAATTTAGTTTAGTTCCTGTTGTTGAAGTGTTTTTTTTCTTACACAACTGAAACCTATATTTTCTAGTTTAAGAAGTAACATGTGGACCGAACGCCCTTAAGCTTTAATCTATAGCGGATATCTACAAGCGATTTCCAGACAAGGGACAGGTCTATATCTAGTTCACTCTAATCCTGAACAACTGTTAGATTTTTAACGCCTCGATTTCGAATTCAGCCGCCTTTCAGATAAAAATATCCTATTTCCTATTAATTTCCAATAATGTATATTTAAAAAAGTATTTTTAAGGTAGACCTGGTAGCTCAATGTAGTGTTGAGTTGCTATGCTGAAGATTCCGGGTCAAAATCCGACTATGGTTGATAAATTATTTAATTTGTCATGGATGGGCCCTTGGGGATGTGAAGACCCTGTAGTGCTCACCCAGCATATATCAAGTGGGTACTCTAAACTGGGGGAAGAACCAGGCGGTTGAGCGTGATCTCGGACAAATCACCTCCTTACATAATTGTTGTATGTACTAGAAACGGTGCCGTAACATGAACATCTACCATGCTCTCAAGACCCTCCATGGGTCGTAGTGGTCCAAGTTTTTTTTTTAATACTTTTATTGTGTTATTTCTTCTGCTGAGTTTCAAATTATTAATATACGGATTTTAAGAAACAGGCTAGAAACAACAGATGCTTTACTGAAAGTAAAATTTGTTGTATTTTTTTTAACTTACGAATGAAATTATAGTTTATCGAGCAAAAAAAATTTTTTTTTAACCTACAAATTCAGAATTTATGAACTATTAACATAATATTTAATAATAAACTAAGGATTTGGGTTTTAAGACACGGCCTGAAAAAAGCAAAAATTGTATTTTAATTTAAACATTTTTTGTAAGTTCATTTAACAAACGATTTAAATAATATTTTATCGTGTTATAGAGAAAAAATTTGTGAATAAAATAATTCTTTTATTAACCTATATTTTCACCACTTTTAAAGTATTCCCATGACCTTTTAAATCATAATAGAATTAGATGTCTTTGCTGAAATCTGATCATTTGTTTTTGTCTGTTATTTTTTTTTTTGTTTACTTCCTAATCTTACTAGAATTGAAAACTTCCTTGTCATCAACTTTTACTCTGGCCTACATTGATCACAAACCAAATATGGGTAATTTTTTCTGTTCCAATTATTATGGAAAATATTTTTTTTAAATGTATTAATGAAATTTACAATATATAATGTATATTGAATACACCGAGTATATATAATGAAAGCTAATGTCCCGAGATAAAGGCAAGTAGATAAACTACCCAGTGGTAGTATTCAACTTAAAAGGTCACGAGACCATCTTCTTTTCAGACGCCTCGGAGGATTATCAGGAATTGAGGAGGTGCCTAGGCTTGAAACTAACTAATTAGGTTTAGTGGGTTTGAGTGGAAATGAGGTTTGTAATGATTGATATCGGATTCGGGCCCAATCAATAACAAATGGGACATAAAGGTTATTATGGATTACTTTGTTCGTAACAAAGTAAGGAATAGTAAGTTTTTATATAAAATAATTTTTATTCCATTAGCATTTTATATAATTCCGCATGATATTAACTGATTACCAATTAATTTTTCACTCTGATTCCTAAAAGTAACGGAATCTTTCTGGTCTATTATTTCAGGTAGGGTTAATAATAAATTAAACAGTTTCGTCGAGAATTACAATTTTTTTATTACCATAGAGTTTATTAGTAATGAACCTGAAGTAATCATGAGAATGATTGTTATAGCCATTACCTTCGTGTAATGGGTCTTGGGTTGAGTAGCATAGCAGAGGCTGTACTGTTCTAAGGCAACGGATGTACAGGGTGGTGTTTTGGCCTTGACTACGCTTAACCGCCAGATTTTTCCCCAATTAAGGGTATCCACTTTATAGAGGCGGGAAGACCCAGGAGGTCTGTGGATCCTGCAGGGTCCATCCATAGCTATTAACAGATGAAATAATTTATCTGCCGCACCTGTATTTGAATCCGAGAGCTTCGCCACAGCAACTCAAGGCTATACCCACTGAGCAACTCAGCTCTCTCAAAGCTTCTTGTAATATTTCTAATTTATTAGTTTAAATTCATTCCGTTTAGCATCGTCATTACTCTCTTAGTTCTTTATTTACAATTTACTACCATATCAAACATTTCTCAATTATTAACTTCTAATAATGATAAATTCTCTGCTCGCTAGTAGACTTTTATTTAATCTATTAGCGGCCGGAGTTGAATCCTATGGGATCTAGTATCCTCCTGGGGCTCACCCAGCCTCTGTAGAGTGGGTACCCAAAAGAAGAGAGAGAAATCTGGTGGTTGAGTGTGATCTAGGACAAATCACCACCCTGATCAACCGTTGTACAAGAAAAAGTTCAGTCTCTACTATGTACTGAACCCAAAACCCTCAATGGTTTGTAAAAATATTACATTACACCTTTATTATATAAGTAAACTACAGAGGAGCGTATGAGCGTGTTTTTGATTCACTGTTTTTTTTTGTAAGGAGGGGGAACACCAAATCTTTTTCTTGTATTGGTACAGGTCTGAATAAGTTAATGATAAAATTGTATATGTTAATTCAATTTAAATCTAAATTAATATACATTAATAACTAAACTGTATATATTAGATTGAGGTAAGTTATAATATAACATAAAATTACATGTTACATTGCGGTGGGGAAATTTTCAGTTTACACGGAATAATAATGGATCCTAACACTCATTAATCATCTTCCTTATCTCCGTCCAGAGCGGCTAGTTTTCTCCACAGCGAAATTTGCATAAAATAATTAAATATATCCACAGAGTTGAGTGTTTATCCCTCAGCACAAATATTTTACCACTGTCAGCCTATCTGTAAGCTAATGACAAAAAAAAGAATGGACTGAAAAATGTGTTATTCATCAGGACATATCTCTCGTATCCATTGGCCAAATATTTGAATCAACTTTCTTTTATCTAATTCATATTTAAAATTATGTTTAAAAAATATTCTTTAAATGTGTGTGTGAACAATATTATCTTGTGAACACATGGTACATATATGTATTCCACTCGTGGTTCCATTTAAAATTAATAATCTAGACTAAACATTTTGAACTTTTAGAATTATTTTATTTTAAAAAATTAAAAAAACGGGCGGAGTAGCACAATGTGAGGAGTTTTTAGTTGTTCAAATAGAGTTTCAAATCCAGCTGAGGCAGAAAAATAATTTAATCCGTCAACAGCCACAGATGTTCCCTGTGAGATTTATCGATCCTCATACGCACCCAATCTCTATAAAGTTGGTACATTAAATTGAGGGAAAACCCTAGGTGTTGAGTATGATCTTGTACAAATCACCTCCCTGCACTACAGTTGTCCCAAAAACAGTACAGTCTCTACTATGTACTGAACCCAAGAACCTTCATTAAAAATTATATCATTATGAGTGAGGAATATTTACAGCAGTTCTTCAATCGATCAAGTTGAATATTGGTACCTATAAATTATTTGTTGATTATAGAGCATCTGTTTGGGAATTTAGAAGATGTAAGAAAAGTTTAGATTTAAATAAGGTTAAAGAGGACGCATGACGGATATCGAGTGGGAGTGAGTTCCAAAGGGAGACAAAACGGGCGAGAAAGGAACGCTCAAAAGTTTTGGTTCTATAGGAACGGATATAGAGATCGGAAGGGCGAGACCTTGTGCCCAGGGATTGGATAGAAGATTTGAATTGTAGGATACTATAAATATAAGATGGATGTTGTGAGTTGATAGTTTGATATAAGTAGGAACCAAGGAAATAGAGACTACGGATGGAAGGGAAGAGCCACTTTAAATCAACGTTAAGTCGGGACACACGAGACCTCCGCGGGGGGGTCGAAGACAAATCGAAGCGAACATAATATAATGGCTATAAACAATGAAAACCTAAATGAAAACAGAATTTTTCGGGGATTATTTAACTAACGAATGAAATAATCGTTTATCGAGTTTTTTTAAACCTACAAGTTTACTATTTTTGATTTGGCTGAGACTGTACTCAACCTCAATCGCCAGGCTTTACCCCAATTAAGGTTGCCCGCTTTATAGAGGCTGGATGAGCCCCAGGACTGTCTGGAGATCACACTGGGTCGATCTACGGCTGTTAACGTATTAAATAATTTATCCGCAACTGCCGATTTTGTACCGACGTTGTTGAGATATTTAATCAAACGATCACACTAAATGCCCCGTTCACAATTAATTCTAGAAAATTGAGATGAAGTGAATGGGTTATTTAATATGTTTTCCACTGTATTCGAAATTCCATTCTTTCATTCCTCATTTGTCTACTATGACGTTGATGATTGTTTATTCAAGATACAAGTCTGGATGTGTTTGCATCCGAGCACAAAGCAGAAGGATTTGTTGGGTACAGGATCCCACAGCGATTAGCTTAACTAATTGAGACAAATTACAACCACAACTTAGGAGAAAGGAGTGTTCGCCTCACTGCCAAATGAAACAGTCTAAAAGCGGTCTTCCATCGCTCAGCAAAAATAGATCTGCCTCGCTCCTAGTCTCGTTCCCTCTATAAACCAGGAGTTCATCTATTTATAGAATCAAAAATACATAAATAAAACAAAACAATACGTTATGTTTATTATTTATATACTTGTACCATTACAACCCATAAACTTCTTTGGTAAAATATTTGATAAGGACCGGACTAAGGGGAAGGGCTGAAGCCAAAAACCGTGTCAGATTTCAGCCAAAAATATTTTGTAAGGCGTAAGTACTCAAGCGCAATTATAGATTTTTATAATAGTACAGTTACAACCTACGAAGGTTCTGTGCTTCGCCATTTGGTAAGGAGTATACTTTCACAAGTCAACTATTGTGCAAGGAGGTAAATTGGAAGAAATCATCATCAGAGTGTTTTTCCTAATTTCTGAAACTAACTGTTAAGTGACTGATTAGAAGAAGATAAGATCCAAAAAAAGTAGATCCATAGCTTAACTGTACTATTAAAACCCATGAACGGTCTTGGGTTCAGTAAGTGATACAGTGAAAACTGTTATGTTTCTTGGACAACGGTTGTGCAGGGAGGTGTTTTGTACTAGATCACCCTCAACCGCCAGGTCCTCCCCTCTATTTTGGTAACCCACTTTATAGAGCCTGGGTGAGCACCAGGTGAGTACCAGATCCCAAAGTATACATCCCTGGCTGTTAACAGATTAAACAACAAATATAATAGCTGCCACAGGCAGTCTCGAACCACTCAGCTACCTCTCTCCTTCAAATCATTAATTCAGCTGAAATATTGATAAAGACTTAGAGAGTATTATTATACTAGCTACCGAACGTCGGCCATTGTTATTTTTCTCTTCGGTAGGTCTAGAATGATTTTTCATGCCCACATAATTATTATAATCAGATGATATGAAGCAACGTTACTTCTGACTAATCTTTGGTTATTCTCCTATTTCACTCCGGAACTGACTAGCTCATTCCTATATTTATTTGATTCGCTGTAGTATGTCACTCACTGCAACGAGCTAAGATACACATCACTTATTCGAGCGATTTATTTCAAACTTAAATACATTTTAATTATTTTTTTTTAATTTATGCCCCTGCAAACAGGATCGTATATCAAAGGAGAGGTTCTAAACTTATTAAAGCCGAGTGACAAAGAGCCATGGATGTTGGCTCAGGTGGAACAGAACTAAGATTTAGGAGTACCTGCTTGTTAGGGGTGACTCACTCCTGGCAGTTCTCCCTTCGCTGTTTGGAGATGTTCCACCTTCCGAAGCTAAATTGTCTGCCCTCTGCACTCCGCTCTCTGTCGGTCAAGCACGTGTTTAGGATGATGATGATGGCTGGAGAGTCATATTAGGAAATAAAAGTTACCATTGGTTCTAACGATAGCTAAAAAACTACAAGATTTTGGAGATCTGTCCGAAATAACGCTATTTCGCCAAGTTTCCCCCTTATTTTGGGTTCCCACTTTATAGAGGCTGGGTGCGCCCCAAGGGGGTCTCCAGATCCCAAATTACTCACCCCCGGTTGTTTACAGATTAAAGAAACTATCTTCCATAGCCGGATTTGAATGCAGCACATTCGCTACGACAACTCAGTGCTCTACCATTGAGCCACCGATCACAAACAAAAAGAACGTCTGTGATTTTAGTAGTCATCGTTATCTCTTCGGTAGTTTCGACATGTCTTAGCAATAAAACCGACTTACATAAAAAAATGTGCACATCATTGCATTTCTTATATAAATCATATGTACCTGTTACAAATATTATTTAATAGGAATTATTACAAATATTGAAGAATACTGGTAAAAGAAAGTTCTATCTTACATCCTAAAATATCCCAAACCTTTCCATCCCTATGCTCTGATGATAGCCTAAAAATTGAGCCAAAACGTCGAAACATAATAAATAACAAGTTCCTATTTAGCGTGTATAATTGTATTGTCCGCACTCCCGACTATTTCTACATTATTCCTTATAACCTCCCTCTGATGCGTCTGAAAAGATTACCGCCTCGGGACCTTCTAATTTAAATCTGTTAAGTATTACCAGTGAATAGTTCCTCTACTTGTCTTTATATCATCTATAAGTATTTATCGTTAAGCTATAAGTTTCAATGAATAAATTGTATAAAGGTCTTAAATAAATTGGAAACTTTTTTTTTTGTTTTTGTAAACAGATAATTATCTTGAGCTAGGTTGACATATGAATGTGACGATTGATATAGATTCTTTTGAGGAATATAGGAAGCCTTGTCAATTGTTTTAATGGCTTGACATTCACATGACTTAACGCTTTGTTATGAATCAACGATGCCAACATAGGTGTCATATTAGTTATCCAGGGCCAAGAAATTTCGCGTAATAACCATACTGCCGGAAACAGCGTGCACAGATATTTTAACATCCGCTACTCTCTGTCGACTAAATAATTCATGAGCGGTCATATTCTGTCCTCGCTCGGTCTACCGCCAACTTCCGAGTGTGCGAACTGTCTCGTTCTTTACTTCAGTATTTACTTGCAATGTCTAATATTATTTTATATTAATACCCTGTTATAAATCATTTCAAATACATGAATGAGATATCTGGACGCTATGGATGCATAGGATAGATTACTAAGTAATCTGCTCTTATATATATAGAGTCGTTCTTGTCTGTTTGTTTATTCAAAGTAACTTTATGCTGCTATGGCTAATCGGACGATGCAACAGTGGGAGCCCTAATTTTTTCCTTTTCAGGTTTATTTAGTATAGGGATTTTTAACGAGTACCCGACATCGTACAGGCTTTGGACACCCCATTTTACGCCCTTTCCGAGGGACGGCACAATCAATTATTTGATTTTTTTAATCCCTTTTAAAAAGATTTCCTAGGGCCACCTACCGAACTACGAACCACCGATCTTGGACATAGTAGGCTCTTCAGCTAACCACTACACCACAGTTTGAATCAATTCTTTGAAATAATATTTGTCACTTTTTAATTAGCCGGTACCTGGGGACTGTTATCCGCCATTGTTTGTAACCTGAATATTGATAACACATACTTTCTTATGCATATTTATTAAAATTTAAATATACAAAATGGAATATTTTATTTATTTATTTACTGATATTCACATCTGTATTGCAATAGTACAAGTAAATAGGCTAAGTGATACATAATGACATGAGATAATGACAAGTAGAGAAACTACCCACTGATAGTACTCAAATCACAAGTTCAACTAACAACGTCACGTGGCCATCTTCTTTTCAGATGCCTCGGAGGATTATAGGGAATTGTAGAGGGAGCTAGGTTTGAAACTATAGGGTTTGAGTGGGAATAAAGATTGTTATGAAAGGATAGATAGCGGGTTCGGGTCAAATCAGCAACAAATGGGACATTAAGGTCATTATGGATGACTTTATTCTTAACAAAATAAGGAGCATTGAGGATTTTACGAAGGATTTTGAATTGTAGGGATTAAATGGAATATTAAAATGCTAATTCTGGACCCCTCTAGCTCTGTCCCTCTTGTTAGATAATTGTTTTCCCTACACTTTCGACGAAAACGCCTGAATTTCTACCCTTTTCAAAATATATTTGATGACCTTTTTCACATAGTTTCGTCTTTGGATTTATTAATGTCCATATTAACTGTATCAACTTGACCTACACATATAATCTAACAACCACAGATTGAGGCAAATACTATCATTCTTATCATCACTTACCTCAAAGTTATTAAAAGATTCTATTATATCCTCAAGCTTCCTTATTTCCATCATTTCCATGTTAATCAAAATTAGGGTGTAGGTTTATTTTATTTTGGAAGTCAAAATTAAATTGTAATTGT
The DNA here is from genome assembly GCA_964056705.1 of Troilus luridus. Classification (NCBI taxonomy): domain Eukaryota; kingdom Metazoa; phylum Arthropoda; class Insecta; order Hemiptera; family Pentatomidae; genus Troilus; species Troilus luridus. The sequence continues at coordinate 68,178,612 of OZ057415.1, forward strand.
AATTAATTCAACCTTTAAGTCTCTAAAATAATAGAAAATAAGATTAGCTGTTAATATTTCGCTAATTCAGGGATCATCGGATCAGAAGGATAATAATAAAATTAAAGTTATTTGTTTAAACATATAGTAAAGAGCTTATAAAAATAAATAATTACTGCTGTTTTCGGTTTGCAATGTTTGTTGAACAGAGGTTTGCTATTTAGCATTAATTTTATGGACAAAGATAACTTTTTCTGTGACACTTCTTTTATGTATTATAAATGTATTTTTCACATCAGAAATAATAGCGAAAGATAATTTAAATTATGACTTTATTTAATTATTATTTTCCTTACAGAGGGTTCGACTGTTTGAGAAGTGTCTGGAAGAGGCCAGTGGACGACTAGCAGCTTCAGAAACAGCCTGCGCCGCGTGGCAACCAACTACTGACCCAGGACAAGCTGCTACCCAACTCGACAGTCTTCAAGTTAGTAAATTGTCATTATTATTATCTAATTGTCACTACAATTAGTTCTTTTAAAAAATAATTAAAGGTAGTATGAGTTATAAGCTCAACACGTTATTTTTCCACGAGAGCTTTTGATATTTTTTAATTAAGTTTAACTATACCAATAAATGTTATGGAATAATTTATTATAATTGAAAAATAGTGATTATATCTTTGCTTTCATTATTATTTTTATATTTACTTTTTTATTCTTCTATATTTGTGTAACGAATGGCTTTATTTTTAAATATTTTATAAAACCATCAAAGAAAAAAATAATTGAAATTATTATGTTATGTAATATTTCAATCATTACTTGAGATAAACTTTAAAAGTTTTATGTATTATTAGATTTTTTTCTATAGTCATATAAACGTAATTAATGTTTTTTATATATAATTCTTTTATTTTTTTGTAAATCAGGGATAAAATTATGAATTTCTTTCATTTAACACCAAACACTGTAATATAAAAATTGTTGAAATTGTCATAAGTAGATGTAATAATTTAAAATTATCTCCTGATAAATACTGAGTTCATGAACTTATGAAAATACTGTTTTCAAATTTATAATTTTTATTTTCTTCATCATTTTCATATTTATAATTAAATCAACTCCTTATTATTTTATCGTGTTAAATACTATTACTGTGAATGTTTAATTTTTTATTTATTTTAGGACTGTTTTCTACCCATTAGTTTTAAATATTTATTTAATTTTAACTGTTTTTTCTGTTCCTTACAGTGGTTTTGTTTTTTATCTTACTAATATAATATCAATTTATTTCCAGAAATTCGGTGAAAGACTGGGACCCTTGCAAAGGTCGATAGAAGACCTCAATGACCATGTTGCATCCTTCAGAAGTGGGAGTGTTAACATCTCTCCCGCTCTTCTTTCAAGAGTCGATGACCTCAACGCTAGGTAATGCATCTATAAGAATTTATTAATATTATTTTTCTTATTAATGATACAACTTATGTAATTAATATTTTGCAATATTATAATTTATTTTGCCTTGACTTCTTTTTTATATGTTGCTATTTATGTTTTATAGGTGGCGAGTGATCCAAATGACAGTGGATGACAGATTCAGGGCACTTAGGGGACTCACCTCTGGTGGTGTTGCACCAAATCATTCCTTCCTTTCGGCATCGGTCGAACACCCGTGGGAGCGAGCAACCACCCCAGCAAAAGTCCCATACTACATTAAGTAAGTTAATTAATAATAATTAACTATAAAATTTACAACGTTAAAGCCCAGAAACATTTGAAACTAATTAATTGTCCTGAACTAATTTTTTTTTTTCTGTAGCCACCAAACAGAGACAACACATTGGGACCATCCAAAAATGATCGAATTAATGAACTCACTTTCTGAACTCAATGAAGTACGTTTTTCTGCATACAGAACTGCTTTGAAACTTCGCACTGTACAGAAGAGAATTTGCTGTAAGTAGTTCCTGTAATTTTTTCTGTATTCTTGTAGTTACTAAGCCCAAAAAAATAAAAGTTTACAAATCTGAATTATTATTAGATAAAATAAATTGATCAATTGGTAAACACATACTCTTGCCTTCTTAGAATCCTGATTTCATGAACCTAATGATTATTTTAACTAGTAATTTTTAAAGTTTTAAATCAATACAAATATTCAGCTCTTTATTTTTGTTTTAATTATTTCAGAAATTCACAAAATTTTATTAAATTACCACAATTTTATTTAGATTCAGTTTGAGAAATTTTATTTTTAATTTCTCTTGCACTTCAAAAACTTTTTCATAACTCTAGAAACATAAAGTTGGACATTTTACTTGAGAATCGTAATTAAATAAAAGTTTCTTGTAACATTTTTTTGTATACATCTTAATCTTACGTGTGGATTTGAATACGGGATTACTTTCACACGTTATATTGATTAATTATGTAGCGTAGATGTCAACAATCTTTGTTATGATTTCATGTTCTTAGTAAATCAATAAGGAATAATTTGTTGTTACAGTGGACTTAGTAACTGTGACCCGGGCTATTGATGTATTCGACACGCATGGCCTCAGAGCCCAGAATGACAAAGTTCTGGACGTTACAGATATGATTAGTGTACTTAGAACTATCTATGAGACACTTGCAGGAGAAAATCCTTCGTTAGTCAATGTTCCCCTCTGCCTTGACTTAGCTGTCAATTGGCTTTTGAACGTCTATGACAGGTAATATAAAGTTATTAATTTTTTAATATTATTTAAATAAATTTAAAATTATTCACTCTAATTTTTTTCGTTTTGGTTTGTTTCTTACAGCCAAAGAACTGGACAAATGAGAGTACTCTCATTCAAAATTGGTATAGTGCTACTTTGTAAAGGACATTTGGAACAAAAATATGGATGTAAGTATATCTTATCATCTATTACTGGCATTTATTTATATTTAAGTATTAAAACAATTGGTTTAATTAAGGGTATAAAAATATAAATACTATTATGCCATGATGTTTTAAAAAGTTAATAATTAATCAATTTGTTACAGATATGTTTAGGTTAATGGCCGATCCTAACAGGTTGGTAGATCAGAGAAAGCTTGGCCTTCTGTTACATGATTGCATCCAAATTCCTCGCCAACTTGGAGAAGTTGCAGCTTTCGGAGGGTCCAACATAGAACCTTCTGTTCGAAGTTGTTTTGATGAAGCTGGAAACAACGCAACACATATTGAGGTATTGGTTAACTTCTGTTTTATTATTGAGAATTTGTTAAATATATTTGATTGGAGAGATTTTATTGGTAGGGGGTATGGTCATTAAAAAACATAAAAATAAACTTATTTATTATGTATTTTGGCCTAAGTTTTGGGCTATAGCCAAGCCACAGAAAAGGGTATAAGCATAAAAGGACAAACTTGACGATTGCCACTAACTGTTAACAATAAATAATATTGTAAACAATTTTTATAATAGTTATAAATATTAAAAAATATTATTCATTATTATTATAACCAATATTTGTAGCTACTGTAAATAATATTTACCTACTGGTAAATATTAACATATTTAATTTTTTTTTTTAAATTTTATCTCCTCCATGTTTAAATCATTTCCTTAATGGTTTTATATTAGCTACCTTAATTTTAAATTGGGGTTGTTTGATTGACCTAAAGTGTAAGGTTTCTCCAAAAGTCATGTTTATAAACCACAAATATCTATTATTAATATAGTTAGCCTGTCTAGTGTTTCCTCTTCTAACTTTATGATTACTCACAAAATAAAATGCATGAAATAGCTGCTTACTCACTATTTATATTACTTCTTTTTTTAAAAATATATAATTTTTTTTTTGTGACTTAATTTTAACGTCAGCTTATTTAATTGTGTTTTTTTCGCCATTGAATGGTTTTATTTAACAAGTTAGACACGTATAATTTACCAAGCTGATCATAGAATAAGTTGTGTAGTTCCTAGTTATCTTTTAGTAAATATTTATTTCTACATGCCAAACATTTGTTCAAATATACTCCAAGAAGAATGGCAGTTTATGTGCCAGCTGTTATAAGCTATTCTAGTCAAAACCAGGTGTGCCAGGGATAAAGTTCCAACCATCTATGGCCAAATTAAACAGCCTTTGGTTTTAACATGAAAACACATCTACTGAGGTCTTCTTTAATGTATATTCATTAGCTGCCAAGCGTTTTTTCCATTTTAACAATAACAATTGATACAAATAATATTATCATGTTTTTAATTGTAAAATAACATCTCATGTTTCAGGCAATCCAGTTCCTAAGTTGGTTAGAAAAAGAACCGCAAAGTATGGTATGGCTTCCTGTTCTTCACAGAGTCGCCGCCAGTGAATCAGCGAAACACCAAGCAAAATGCAATATTTGTAAAGCTTATCCAATCTTAGGTTTTAGGTTTGTACTTATTTTTTTTTTTTTACAATAGTCTATTTTATAATTATAACCAAGTCAGTTTAATCTAGTTATTTTACACCTAAAATTTTACTCTTAACAGTTGTAATTTTTTCTTTTAGGTATCGTTGCCTGAAGTGTCTTAACTTTGACATGTGTTCAGCATGTTTCTTCTCCGGTCGCAAAGCTAAGAACCATAAGCTCAGTCATCCAATGCAAGAATATTGTACAGCTGTAAGTTCACACAATCCGTTGGACTATATTTTGATTCATTAAGTTATATGTTTCTTAATAATATGATTTTATTTTTATTTTTCAGACTACCTCAGGTGAAGATGTGAGAGATTTCACGAGGGCCCTTAGGAACAAATTTAAATCGAAGAAGTATTGGAACAAACACCCGAGAGTCGGATACCTTCCGGTGCAGACAGTGTTGGAGGGAGATCCATTGGCAGCACCGCCTACCCCTCCTCATGCTCCTACAGCTTCTCAGCATGATGTCCATTCCACATTGGAGATGTACGCTTCAAGACTGGCCGAGGTTGAGCTTCGCACTCGCACCAATTCCACTCCTGATTCGTTAGTATAAAGCCTGTTTTTTTGAATCGTCATTATGAAAGGAGAGTGGAATAGTTCTAAAATGTTTTTAATTTCAATTTAAAGAGATATTGATTGTTTTTTTATTTGTATTTAGGGAATACTTCATAAATTCAGAAACCAAATGTGATAATGAATATATCTACAGCGCTGGTGAATAAGTGATTAAGTCGATTTTTGATCCAGATAGAGTTCACTGTATTCAGAGAATCAAAATTGTGTCATCCTCAGGGTTATTGGCTTGAAAGGGAGTTTTAATGTAAGCAATAACTCCTTTTCATGCCATTTGCCCCTTGTTCACCATGAAAATAACATCACTTCCCTGAGTATAAGAAACTCATTTTGGAGATAATTTGACTTAACCACTTATTCACTGGTGCTGTAAATATATTTTCTTTTAGTTTTAGAGACCATGAGTTTAACTTAAATAACATTTATAATTTTTGAAAACATAATTCTCAGTTTATATTGCTCGACATTTTTACTGAAAATATTTTATTTAATAATTAAATTATGGTTTTATACTGCAATAGAGATTTCTTCAAATAGTCGAATTATTTCTCTTTCTCTTTCTTTTAATACTAAGTACACTGTTTGTTATTGTTAAATTTTACATTAAACAATTATTTTTTTATTTTTTTCTAATCTGCTTAGCATTTTATTATTCATTATAATACTGTGCTTTATAAATTACCAATATGTGAGTTATCATACACTATTGTTGTTAATATTTTTTTTTTATTCATGAATTTAATAAATCCAGGGCTGTATAAAAGTTTTCTTTTTTTTTCAAAGTAATTTTTCTGACCCATTACAAGTAATTCCAGTTTGAAGAGTCAGAAATTTGAACAATTTTTACCATAGGCCACAATATAAAAAGTAGAAAGTTCAATACTAAACTTGCTTTTACATTCAAAATTTGAATAACCTTAAATCTCAATTAAACAAAAAGCTAAAGTAAAAAATGATGGTTTATTTTGTATGAAACTCCATATTCGGTTATAACTAATGTTCATCACTGCAATTCCTTGTATATTTTTTATAAGTGAGCAAAAACTACCAGGAAATGTACATGAGTGTCAACTTTGTTTTGCTGAAATATCATCTTAGAGATTTAATAAAAATTAGGATTTATTCTATTACAAATGTATATCATTTTTATATTATCAACTTAATAAAAAATGTCCCTCTAATTTTTATTTTTTACTTAATGTCAAGCCAAGTCGTTTCCTGCCTGCATTTGCTCACTTTTATTTTTAGTATTCCATCACTCACTGATTCGTTTGCCTCTGAGTTTTTAAAGCTTTATCATGCACTGCACTCGCCTTATTTTTAATTATTATTCACATTGTCTCTTGTCATTTAATTGCTTTTGTAATAACTGTAATTGTTGATAATACCACCTAACATTACATTAGTTGTCCCTTGTCTAAATTACCTGTTGCTAAAAGGGGATGTCCAGTAGTAATTATGAAAAAGTAAAACTTTCTTTTATCAATTATTGAGGTTTTCAAAAGAATAAAAATAAAGAAATCAGAAAAGAAAAAGTAAAATAAATCCAGAGAGAAATTAGAGGGAGTTACAGTGTAAGGTGGTGTTTCCAGAGATGATGAGCACACTCTTATAGCTGCCTATTGTAGCTCTTTGAACGGGGGAGAGCCGTCGTCCATCCCAAGGAGCCCGGTGCAGATCATCCAAGCGATAGATGCTGACCAGCGCCATGAGTTGGAGAACATGATAAGGTCCGTGACTCATCTGTATTTATCCATAAAATACATTTGAAAAACAAAATTCATATATTTTCTAAAGCAGAACTAATTAATTTGAAGGTTTGTGGCTTTCAGAAAATTCTGGTCATCAGGATTTTTTTTTAATTTATATTAAATATATCTGCAGCCCTGGTGAATAAGTGATTAAGTCGAATTTTGTCGAGAGAGAGTTAACTCTATTAAGGGATGCGGGATGGTGTTATTCTCGGAGTCTTTGGCTTGAAAAGGAGTTGTAATATAAGCAATAACTCCTTTTCAAGCCAATGTCTGTGTCTGGCTTGAAATGGTTATGATGAATTATAATAACAAGGAATAATTCCTTATAAAGCTAATGCCTGACTTAGTCCCTTGTTCACTATGGAAATAACATGATTCCTCTTCGTTGAGTACAATAAACTTATTTTGGAGAAAATTCCAGTTAACATATTCACTGAGGCCGCATATTATGGATTTTATTTAAGTAACTAGGATAGGAATTCTATTTCAAGGACTGTTGTAATCTCTGGGAGAAAATTCAAAATGTAATACTTATAATATGCAATAACCTTATTTTAAATTGGAATTCATTTTCTCTAATAGCTTTCAATATCTGATTTATTAATTTTTGTTTGATTTGTTATCCAATTCATACAAACACTCTGGAGTAATTATATTTTATGGGGAATAAGATGGGATGGAAATCTCAAATAGTTAGATATCTGTTTATTTAGCTATAATTTTTTGTATAATATTTGAGAATTTTTATGAATCTCATTTTAGCAGGCTTATCTGTTTTACAACAATAATTAGTTCAGTCAACCAATAAGTATTAATTTTATTTGTTTAAAAAAAATAAAATTCTATAATAATTATGTTAAAAACATTATTATTTTTTTTCTGAACGATTGATGTATTCAGTTATTACTGCAGGAAAAATCCATCTCTACCAAATATATGTTCTGTAATAACTTAACTTAAACCCTCTTGTTACAAATAATTTAGGGAGTTGGAAGAAGAGAATGCAGGGCTACAGGCCGAGTGGGAGAGACTTAGACGGCAGTCAGGGGCCAGCGATGGACTCGAAGAGGCAGATATGGCAGCAGAGGCGAGACTGCTCCGCCAGCACAAGGGAAGGCTCGAAGCCAGGATGCAGATACTTGAGGACCACAACAGGCAACTGGAAGCACAACTTCAGAGGCTCAGGCATCTCCTTCATGAGGTATTTCCGTTTAACTAATTAGAGCTAATTAATTTAATTAAACTACTTGTTAGGTACAATAAGAAAAAACTCTGGACTCTATTAAGCATGATTAGAAAAGATAATTAACTCCATCGATTTGTTTTTACAGCCGAGCAGTAAGTCTGGAACAGGAACACTGCAGACTCGATCGGTGACAGCCTCACAGCTCGCCCAAGATTCACCTGCCAAGCAGCACGAACAAGCAGGTGGGCTTCTAACATAATTGTTAATTCATCTCATAACTAACAGTAGTTCTGCATGAATAACATTCGACTAACAGGGTTTAACTCAACTTTTAGATTCTATTAGAATAAATAACAAAAATTTCTCTGTTCCAATGAAAATAAAATGTATTTGTTACAAAAACATTTTTCCTCCCATTAATCATTAGGCTTTTCCTTTTTAAGGGGGTAAGGTCAGACTTCCCACAATTCTGGGAATAAATTTTGGGTGGAATTAATCCTGCAATACTTGTCAGCAAAAAATTAAACTGTGACCCTTCAGTAGTTACAGAATTATTTTTTGTTTGATGACTTTTTTTAAATAAATAACTAATTGGGTACTTCATTTTTGTTAAGTATTCAGCTTTAATAATATATTAAATCAGTGTTCAATGAATACTTAATATATTGTTTTCATTGAAATACAATTACTCAAAATATATTTTTATTTTTTAGGGAGACTATCTATAATTTTTTTTTATTATCGTTTATTAAATGTTACTTTGTTAAATTTTAAAACTTTACTATGATTCTTAAATATCTAACTGATAGATTATGTGACAGCTGATATTGCTTTTGATTTGATATTGCTTGCTTAAGTTACTCATGAATTTCGTTGATACATAAAAGAAGTTTGATTATTAACAGCTTTGTAATTATATTTGCTCTATTGTTTCAATTTTGATATATAATTTATTAAATTATAATATATGTTAAACATTATTTTGTTTATTAAATTATTTAAATTGCTTCGATTGCATCATTGCTTTTTAGTCTATTTTATTAGGCAATTTAAATTTTTATAAAATAATATTTGTGAACAATGAAAAAATAATTACTTATTTGAACTTAATATAATTCTGAACTTTTTCTCTAAAAATTTTAATATTTGTTCATTAATATTCATTTCATTTATTTCAACTTTTAATACTGAGAGTCTGAACCTGATTTTTTTTCCTATTTTCTTGTTGATACGTGTATTGATAATAGTCGTCTGTGCTGCTTGATCTTTTCGACCATGAGCTTTTACAATATATTTTGAGCATCATTGAATTGCTGATTAACTTTTATTTGAATTAATTACTTATTAAAAAGTATTATGACCTTCATTACTAAGGTCATTATTGATAATTATGATATTTTAGTTTTACAGTGTCATTGTGGCTTGTGAAGCTTTATCTTGTTGCTTAAATACTCATAATAATTTTACCAAATTTACTTCATTCAGCCTTGATAAAAATTATTTATACAAGTATGAAAATAGGAGGTACTTTTGGGCTAAAAAAATATATTTATATCAATTGTCAATGTAATATTTATTATAATTTAACCAAAATTGTTATAATTACTAAATTCAGAAAAAACCCAACATTACTAAATATTAATGAATATGCTCTCTTGTTGCTTATGAAAAAAATTATAATGAATATATTAAATATCAAAAGTACAAATTTAATTAATAACATATCATTAATAAATATATTTATAGTATCTCAGAACTTAATAAAATATTAATGAATGGGCCCTCTTGTTGCTTATGAAAAATTTTGCGAGTATTAATTACTATAAATGTTTTTGTAAAAGAAAAATGTTTTTGTCTTGTTTGCTATTTTTCCGTCTGTATTTATATTACGTAACACCGGATGTGGTTGGTGTTGTGGTGTTGGGTTTGGTTGCTAAGGGTTGGGATGTTTAGGTGCCCGCTGGGAGAGGCCCCCGCCACCGGCAATGTCTGTATCCCACAACCTGTCGACCCTTCATCACATTGCAGGTATATGATTGTCATAAAATCACGCCTTTCAGTATTGCACTGTTTTGTCGTTTCGTTTTGTTTTCGCTTATTTGCTTCATTTATTTTGTGAATTGCTGCTACGATCTAGCACCATTGTTGTATAGAAACATTTACTGTTGTTATTGCTTACTTCTACATTATTATATTTTTGTATTAGTATGTGTATTATATACTATCCACCTTTTTATTTTTTTTATTTGATTGTTTTTACATTATTAACGTTTTATTTTATGTTATATTTGCTTGAAATGTTGATTTTTATAATTTAATTAGGTACCAGTATGCTTGAATATCTTCTTTTCTTCTCAATATTTCTTCTTAATAAGATTACTAAGCCATAATATTATTTTTGATCCCCTCAACCACTTAATTTTAGTGTAGCATGTTTTTTTTTTAGATTTATTTTATTAATCATTATTTTGAAGCATGTATTATTTCCATGAATGCCATTACTGCATGGGTGTATACCATTTTTATTTAATTTCTGAAACTAATCATTTTTGTTTTTATTACAAGCAGCAACAGGAAGATTATAGGTATATAAAAATATCAATATGTTTTTATGCATGATTTTAATTTTAAATTTCTTTTGTGTCTAAAATCAGTTGAATTATTGCAATAAGATTGGTTAAATGCTAAGATATAGATTCAAAATTCCATATACAAAGCCTAGATTCTCAAAATAACATAAATCAACAAACCTAGATATTTTTTGATTTCCGAATCATCATGACAGAAAGAAAAGATATTTGTATAAAGAACTAAATATAGTGTACCTTGCATTTAGTTCAAAAATACACCACCCAGGGCAGCACTTCACAGCCCAGGACACCCATACAGAAGCAAAAGGGAACATAAAACTGAGAAAAAAATGAAGAAAAAGTTAAATAATTTTAAAGAAAAGTTTAAATGAACATGGCTGTCTATATCTTAGCAATTAATTTATGCCTTATTTTGAGCTTTTGCCCTTTTAAATTGGCTAAATATGTTTATTTTAACAGAAAGTGTACCATCGTATTTAACATGAAAATATGCCATTTATCATGAACTCCCGTTTTCAATTCATTGAACATCACCACTTTATTATTATATGTGGTAATGTATTAGTGGAATTTTTTTTCCTTGGAAATTAGAGGAATTCTAATGAACTTATTTATTTCAAATCATCTCTTCTATATTTTTTCTATTATTCACTAAAGTTTAATAATGAATGATTGTTTTAAATTAAAGTCAACATCTTGTGTTCATATTGAAAATTAAAAGTTATACTTATATTGATAATAAGTTAATTGATGTTATAGGCCAGGGGCTCCCAAACTTTAACGAGACTAAGCCTACTATAAATACTGATAAGGATACACATAAAAGACAACAAGATTAATGGAATAAAGTAAGAATAGAATTAATTATCTACTATTTTATATGTTAACAATTTTAATGTCTCTAAGCATTCAACATGTTTATGGTAATTACATGTTTTCTCTAACTGCTTAATAATTTTTAATTTTATCTATTTTTTTAAACTAATCGTGTTTAAACAGAACTCTACGAACCACAAAACATTCATTAACATATAAATGACTATAATTTAATTATTTTTAAAAAGCATTTGTCAGTATGTACACAACTGATCTTGATCGAGGATATATTAAATTTGTTAGTGCCACTCAAGGCCACCTCTCATTTTGGGAATCCCTGGGCATGATAGGCAAAGTAAAAATATTTTTTTTATTAATGATACTTTTAAAATTTATGTTTGCAATATTTAAAAATTTTTTATCGTTTGCAGCCGACGTCGGGAGAGCAGTACACGAATTGGTGGCACTGCTAACCAATAGTGGAGAAGGTAGCACTGCTGCTTCGTAACTGCTCCATTCCTCGTCTGGGCTGAAGAAGAATTTTATACACAAAGATTTTTTGTTTCTTTCCTTTGCTGAAGATTTTTTCGCCTGCCTTCATTACAATAATTCTTCCCATTGGAGGCAGTCTATTCTTAACTGTATTGACAAAATGTAACTGTACCAAAATTTTATACTTTTATTGACAAAACTCGACTAATATTCATTCGTATTGTATCCAGTTTAATGAGATTATGGCTAATACTGGGACTATTATCATCTAATGAAAACTTATTTTATTTAAAACAATTTTAATTTAATAACATATCAATATTTAATCATTCCATATCAGCATTGGTTGAAATGTTACAACTAAACATCATCTTCCCTAAGTCATATCATTGTAAAATAGTATATAATTATAAATAAATATATATATAAATAGAGTTGTATAATGTAAGTTAGTTTTTATTTGAAATCTGGTGTAGATCAGATTTTTGTATGTTATGTTAAAATTATATATGTATTTGTATTATATTATCTCTTTCTTTCTCTCATGCCTTGTGAAACCCGACTTGAAATATTTGTCTCCTTCCTATCCCTGATTGTTGAAATTATATTTTTATTTCCATTTTCATACCCTGATTATTTTTTTATTAGTTTGTTTCATAATTCGATTATTCGATATCATTAAAACATATCCATTCCTTCCTTCTGATCCTCTCATCATGAAAGAAAATAAATTTTTAAAAAAGAAACTTTAATATGTCTTTTTACTACTCATTTACCCATTATTTCTTCTATAACACTGGCCGACACCATTTTTGTAACACTGTTCACCCTATTATTTTTAAAATGCTACTACCTTCCTAATAATAGAAAAAATATCCCAAAAGTTCTAACAAGTACCATTTGGCAATATGCGCACTAGACCCTCCCTTACCGGCAGGTATAAGTATTCGGCATGTTTACGGCTCTGAGAGATAATGCAGCACAGAACCTACTGACTGGATATATGCTGTGGATAACTGCTGTGAGTGGTTATATGGTGTTAAAGAAGGTTTTCCAATAGTTTAGTTAACTCACGACAAAAATGTCAAGTAAAACGCGCCACTGTTGCAGAACTTCTCCTGACAAGTTCTGTTATATTTGTGGAGAATTTCTTATTCACAAGTAAGGCCAATTTCTGAAAATGTAAAAAAATCCTATTTCCTATAATTCGGTATTTCAATCGGAGATGAAGATAAACATTGGGTCCCCCATGTGTGCTGTGTAAGCTTTAGCGTGTTACTGGTGCAGTGGACGCAAGGGAAGAGAAAAAGTATGCCTTTTGCGGTTCCAACAATTTGGCGAGAACCCACCAATCATCTTAATGATTGCTATTTCTGTATGACAAAGACTGAGGGTTATTCCAAAAAAGTAAAGCAAGAAATTGAATACCCGAATGTGCATTCTGCCATAAGGCCTGTTCCTCACAATGCTGACTTACCAGTACCGACTTCGCCTTTAGCGTGGCAAGAGATAAAGGCAATGGCAATGATTCCACATCATCAACCAGCGCAGAAGAAGAGTGTACCGACCCCGCATTTGTTCTAGGTTCCAGTGCTGGTGAGCCACACTTGATTCTTCAATATGAACTACATGATTTGGTACGTGATTTGGGGTTGTCAAAGGAACAACCAGAACTTCTTGGTTCCCATCTTAAGGAGTGGAAGCTTACGAGAACAGAATTTGAGTAGCTACATAATATGTAAGTAGGAATCAGCTATTAAAGGCGACAGTTCCTACAGTAGTAATACAGCTATATCATAAAGACACTAATTATACTGGAAAAATTCTAACATGACGAGATCAAAAGCCACTCAAGAGATATTGACCATAAATATAATCATTGGAATAGTACTGTATTATAATAAATAGCTGTTACAAAAATCCATTTTAAAAACAAAAGAAATAACTTTGTATATAAAATTATTTGTAATATGATTTAATTAATACATTGTAATATTATTGATCACAAGATATAATTTATTATAATGAGGGCTACAAAACTACTCTCCATTATCCTAAGGACCTGTTGTAAGATATCAGTTTATTGTCAAGAGACCTTGTTAGTAAAATATTTCTTACAAAACCTATTTCAAACTTTAGAAATTAATGTAATATTAGTATCAAGTTTAATTTTCATGTTCTGTAAAATGCAAGAGCATCAAATTTACCAAAAGTGCCCTTATGAAGAGATCCATGATGGTTCTCAACCCTGGCTATGTCCAATTTAGAAAGAATTTAGCCTTCCCATTTGACTAAATTAATAAAGAATGGATTTTAAAAAACCGATTTGGTTTTCCAGGAGTTCTTATTATCTTATTAAGTGAATGATTGGAAACAGGAACAACACCATGGAATGGTGTCATTCTTTCTTCTCTCAAGAATTTGAAAATCTACTTAATCTGTGAAAATTGTGGCAAACCATTTTCCTACTCAAGTAACTAAAATTCAAAACCAATTCCAGTACAGTTTAAATTAAGGAACTAGGATTTTATTGATATAGTTTTGTGTTTGAATTGAAAATAAAATAATTATTGTATTTTTTTTAATTTTCCCCTCATCTCCTTCTTCATGCTCGTTCCAATTTTCCTATCACATTTTATTGTCTTGGGTAGTTGCCTCAAAGCTCTTTTTAACATAATTATTTTGGGATAAATAATAACCTCTTTCCAGATTTTATTTATAACAAGTACAGTTACAATATATATAATACTTACACACGCATATATGAGTACATTATTAAAAATGAAACATGAAAAAAAAGAATTTATTAGCAGAATGAAAATAATAATTAGTTACACCCAAATACAAAAACAAATCTTTTATATAAGACTTTAATTAATTTAGTTGATATTGTTTATTTTAACTTACATCTTTTTAAATGAAAATCATCATCAGGGGAAATATAGTTTTAATCAGTGACTATTACAGGTAATAGTTCATAATTATGATCATATACTAGTATTTAGTAGCTTAAATACTATATGTAATATTAAAAACATATAAATAACTTATGAGTTATTTAATTTTATTTTACTAATTTTTTCAACATTAAATAGTGTATCCTGAAATTTTAATTTAAATAGAATATATTTTAAATTAACATTTGAGCATTTATAAATAAACTTCATCCATATGAGTATTATTAAACATTAAATTTTTGTATTAAGTTATTGTAAATGACTGCTAGTTGAAGTTGTAAATATCAAGACAAAAATTTGATCGAGAGTGAAAAGCATTCCTTGGATGCCCCATTAAAAGAAAAAAAGTTATCTTGAATCAAATTTTTAAAATTTATTAATTGAAATTATAACTGTTTTATTATAATAATAAAACAAGTAAATACTATCAATGATATATAATAATCGCTTAGTAATTGCAAGTAGAGAAACTACCCACCCGCTGGCACTACTCAATAAAGTAAAAGATTTATGCATTGCTATTGGTTTTTATTATTATTAATTATATTTTAATAAAGTTAATCTCAGATAAATGTTATAGCATCTATATTTTGTATTTTCTTAGGAGACTAGTTGTCTCAGAATAAAAATTAATTTTCATTTAATTAAAAAAAAAATTAAATGGATGTATAATTGAAATCTGAAAATCTTCAGAATCGCAATAAGTATAGAAGTAACTAACATCTTTAAGTATGTTCATCATTATAAATTAAAGTACATTTATGAGGTACATAAGATACAATTAAATATGGGAGAAGTTTTAATTTTATTTATTTTTGTCTCAATTAGAGAAGACATATATGGATTGTTACTATAAAAATGTTAGAATATAATATCTATCATATTTATAAATATCTATATATATTAGAATATATAATATGATATCTATTATATACCTATTATAATATAATTAAACTATTTTAAATAATAAATTTTAAATATTGAGGAACAATTTAATAAAGTGCTCAAAACAAAGACCTCAAGGAAAAGTCCTCAAATCGGCCAGCAGCGCCACAGGCAGATGTCAGCCAGTAATTAGTGGATTAGTAATAGGATAGTAGGAAGTTATAGGAGCTCAACAAACGCTAGTAGAGAACCTTGTTCTTAGCTCCTGCTTTCTAACGCTCTCCTGATACTATCTTAGGTAAGGCCAGCTGACCTGGTCACTGGCTTTTAGTTTGTTAGCTCCTCATAGTTCTACTCTCCTAATCATTCATACACTTTTTGTAGGCATGAAATTGGGTCGCCATTTTTTTTTCAGCTGTTTAAAAAAACAAATTTAAATTTAAAACAATTAAATAGACTTTTTATTGAGATTTTTTTTTCTCTTTATATTTGTATTCACACCTGTCAAGTAAAAACAATTGATAATCAGCAAGCAGATTGACTATCAGAAAAATAAAACAAAATGACATGAGAGGCAAGAAGAAGAAGTAAATTTATTGCGAAAATTAAAGTAAGTTTCCTATCAGTAGGAGATATTACAAGTTCATTGTTATTTATATTTACTGATTATGAATGATTAATAAAATTGTGGTATGTTGAAAATTTTCATCTTGGAATGGCCTATTTTCTTAATTCAATGTTGATAGTTACTATAGATTTGTATTATATTTTTAAAAAATTATAATGATTCTGAAAAACAAGAACATTCTCAAGCAGTAGTCCACAGTAATAGTTTTAAGTAATAGAATTTCATGACTCACACTAATAATATAGAATTTATAACAGTAATAATAGAATCTAGATAGTAAATCTAGAATCTAATAGTAGAATTGATAATATAATTACTTTTTTTCAATTTTATTTAATGAAAGTTACATCATTTATGATTTAATCAAAGTTAAAACTTGTAATACATTAAGTAAAAATAATGAAAGATATATAATGGCACGAGGCAAAGGCAAGAAGTGAAACTACCCAATGATTAGTACTCGAATACATTATATAATCAAAGTAATAGAATCTCTTTCATCTGATGATTTTTGAAAGTTTTTCTTTTTTAAAAAAAGTAAAGTGAATTTAAACTGTTAATGTTGATGAGGATACTATTTGGAGTTAAATTATTTAAATATATTAAATGTTAAGTGAAATTATTTAAATATAACATCAAGCCTTATATTTATTGGTATTTTTTAAAACTATGTTAATTTATGATATAAATAATGATAAATTAACATATAAGTTAACATGTATATGTGAAAATGGAGAAACAAATATTATACAAATTAAGATGTTTATAAAATATGATTACACAAATTATTTTTCAGTTTATTATTTGTTTTTTAAATTATAAATTTAACATATAAAATAATAAATTATACATCATTTTTTCCTTTTTACTTCATTTTTTAGTGTACTAGTGTTATATAATTAATCTTATTGTTATATTTTGTCTGTAATTAATACTGTCGCTGTTAACTTAGTGATCATCTTGTTTTTCTTAGCTCTGCTGATGTCCTGATGAAGACTTAGGCCATAATATAGCTAAATGAACCATGGAGGTTTCTATAAATATATATATATATATATATATATTTAAATAATATATTCAATTAATCATATGTAAATAAGAAGACAAAGGGAATTTGAAGTTAATGAATAAAACAGTTTAATACTCAGGTTTATTTTAAAATATTTATAATTGAAAATATTCTATTGTATTAAATAAGAAAGATTATTGAAGCCTTACAAACTGTTGATAAGGTTACAATTACATTAACTTAAAAATTATTTTTAACATGATAAAATAATTTTGAAGGAGTACTGATAAAATGTATTTGTTTTTAACTTATGAAAATCAGTAGTTTAGCTAATATTTTTGAGTATTTGAAATAATTTTTTTTCATGATTCTTAATTATAAAAATATATCATAATATTAAAAATAAAAAACAATGGTATGCAGTCTTATTCTAACCATTAAAGAAAGTACTAAATTAAATTATTTACACTGGCCTGAAACAAAAATTGATATGCATGCACTTTACTTGTCATTCAAACATACATATTCATTAATCACTGTACAAATTATTCGACACACTTTACATAATTATTAAATTAATAACATATCTTACTTCAATAATTTGTAAAAATTATTCGTAGGTTTTTTTAAATTTATTACTAAATAAATTATAATTTTAATTAAGTCGAATTATTTACTACCTTAATTGTACTACACATCACAATTAGTTGATAATTAATTATTGGTTTTTAAAACCTTACAACCCTAAATTGGTATATACACAAAAGGAAACATTAAGAACCCACTCGAAGACATCCAAATCAGGAATAACATTTGGTTTCTCATGGAACTAAATTTATAAAATAATGGATGGTAAGAAAATAAATGGTAATCTTCAATGTTTTCACTTGGATTTTCTTTTAGTTGGTGAAACTATCCTTAAAAGTGATACCATAGGAGCTTCAAATAAGAGGGAAATAATGAATGCGATTATGTAAGATAAGATGAGGTGCCCAGTATACATAACCATCTGAAACAAAACAAACATATTTATTTAATATCTATATAATAATTATTAAATCAAATATTCTATTACTATAATCATAATAAAAATATTTTATTAATATAATAATAAATTTCTTTACTAAAATACTTATTAAATTGTACTTATATGGTTATACACAATGATTGAACATTCAACTTACGACCAACTCAGGACTGAGATGCAGTGGAGAATCCAAGCGCATAGTTACTGTCCTAATGACTACTGGATGCACGAGATAAGCACAGTATGTAACTCGACTGAATGGGTAGAGCAGGCTTGATGATAAAATGTCAGTTACATAACCTAAAAATAAAAATAATTTTGTATTTATTAATTATGTCCAACTAGTCACTTTTATTTATGTTTAAACATAATCCCAGATCCCTCTATAATTAGTTGTTTTGTTTTGAGTACCTAGTTAAAGGTGACTATTTAATAAAAATAACTGTGATTTGGAAGAAGATTACACAAGAGTGTATTCTTCTTCCAAGAATCAACTTCACACACACAACTTTTATGGCCCATGTTTTCATAATAATATTATCGTTTGTCTTGAACAAGTTTAGGCGCTACTTTAAGTATTAAGTATTGTCATAAGCAAAATACTACCAGATGTGATAATTGCCTTTGTAAGTTTGTCTGAGTTAATAAATGACTTACCTCCATAACCCGTTGAGCACGCTATGACTATCCAAGAAAGACCCAATGCCCAAGCTGTATGAGAAAGAGATGAAAATGCTGCTGCAGCAATGGGATGGAGTTTAGTTCCAAAGAGACCATATACCAGGAAGAGAAGTAGGGTCAATGTCAGTGCCCATCCTGTAATCACTGTAGCCTGTAAGAAATATATATTCATTTATAAAAACTTGGCCGTTACAATTTTTTAAATCAATAATATTAGTTAAATCAAATAATAACTAATTAGAAAAATGAAAAAGTCAGATTAAAATTTCTTTAAAGTAATTGAGGTGTTCACATAGAAAAGGTAGTAAGTCATAATTTTACATTAGAAGCAAAAAAATGTTTTGACTACTATAGGTAGTAACTACCACCGTTCAAAGAAATTACACAAATCCAACTTTTGGCTTAATCCTCTTTGTATTGGCACTGTTAATTATTTTTTTTATTTTTTTTTTTTTTATAGCTACCTTTTTTATGTCAATACCTTAAATAGTCTCATCAATACAAATTTTTTTTAAGAAGTCTAATCTTGACAAACATAACAATATTTATTTGGTGTGTTGTTATAAACATTCTAAATTATACTGTATATTTTAATAATGAAGAAAAAAACCTTATTCCAGTCAAACAAATTTTTGTTAAAAAATTAACAAAAGTTTACAAAACGTTTCGACATTTATTTGTCATTCTCAATTTTTTGTAGTTCTTCACACAGCCTCCATTTAAATTTACAAGTCCAATTATTACTTGAGGTCAAACATATTAAAAAGTCAAAATTTATATGAACTCCTGGAACTCAACTTTCCATGATCAAATATATAATATGTATTGTAATATATATATATATATTACAATATATATTATATATTTATATATATATTATATATGATCAAATATATAATATGTATTGTAATTTTTAACAAAAATTTGTTTGACTGGAATAAGGTTTTTTTCTTCATTATTAAAATATACAGATTAAGAAGATTAGCTCAGTATATAAGAAATATCTTATAAAGAAAATCTAAATTATACTTATATATAATCAGAAATGTAATTATTACAAATATAATTTTTATTTTGTAATTTAGATGATTAATTAACAATCAGAAATTCTTCAAATATAAATAAAAATATTCTTCATACATTGCAGTATGGTAAGAAAATTTTTTCCTCCACTAATTTATTCATTTAATGTCACCTTATGCTGCTATGGCTCATCAGACAATGGTACAGTGGCAGTACTAAATTTTGTCTTTCAAGGTATAATCAGAGCAGGAATATTTAACGAGTGCCTGACACCGCACAGGCTTGGGACTTCCATTTTATATCCCTTCTGAAGGATGGGATAATAATGGATTTTTACTCTCTCCTAGTCTAGTTTTTATTATTAATCAACAAATAATAGTCTATCTAATACATATGTGTATATATGTATATATATTGTTTATGGATCTTGAGTTTCAGTCAGTTATTTCAACTTCTTAGGCGACATTTCGAGACTAGGTTAGTTTCATATTCTTGCCCTGACAGTGAAAAAATGAAAATTAATTCTTATAAAAAATTTAATTAATTCTTGGTGATATAATAATATGATTCAACAATTAAATAAAACTGCTGTTCCATAAAAATTGATAACTTATTCGTTGATCAAAGCTTTTGCAATATAAACATTCTATGATACATTGCGAAATAACTGATTGATGGTAAACTGATCAATTCTTAGGAACTTGTAAGTCCACCCTATCCATTACAACTTACACTTGTCACCTTTATTTATTTTAGTCTGCTATTTAATGTTTTTACTAAAAGCTCATTTTTTCGGGCATGAATATAAGACTAACCTAGTCTCGAAACGTTGCCTAAGAAGTTGAAATAACTGACTGAAACTCAAGAATCATAAACAATATATTTCCACAACAGTCAAGATAAGTAGAAACCAATATATATATATATAGCCAATACAGATATTAAACAGACATAAAATATTTTAATGTATACAAATATAATAGAATAACAATTTCCCACAGGCCCTATTGTAATAATAATAATAATAAAAATAATTATATAATTGGATTAACTATTTAGTATAAATTTATTCAATGGATAATAATAAGTTGTAAAACAGTTGTAATATTTTATCATATTCTTTACCTTATTCATTTTTATTTTGCAGTTAGTTTTAAATAATAACCATCCAACTGACATTCCAACGATATATGGGCCAAGCCTTGTCCATGGTTTGTCATATATTTTATCGAAAAGAGCCAAAGGGTCATCCTCGCTGAAAGTTATATTTTTTTAGTATACTTTAAAAAAAAATGGTGGAATAGTGAATAAGTGTACAAGTCGAAAAAAAATAATAATGGTAATTCGAATTAAAAACATCTGAAGAAAGCAGTTTCAATTTTAAATCAAATTGTAATTTTATTAGAATCTTGTAATAGAAAATAATGATATTTGCTATCACTTTTATGGTCTGTCAAATTTTCCCAATTTTATGCAATTTTAAAGTATTTTTTTAAATGGATATAACTCATTTTCATCATATATGATTTAGGCACTTATTCACAATTCTATATATAGTTCTATTTATTTACATATAGTTTTCGTTTATATTTTATCATTACTTACTTTGGAATATGATTATTGGAGTAAGCAATAAAGCCTGTCGTGAACCAAGAGCTTACTAAAAAGAACGTCATGAGAGCAGTTGCCGATTTAAAGTACCTAAATAATAAACAGTATTATAATAAAAATAAAAATACAATAAGTAATTAGATCAGTGATTGAAATATCTCAGAAAACAAGTTTACGTACTTCACTGCTAAAATGAGAAGTAACACTCCTAACACATAAAACTGAGTATCGTCAGCAAGGTACCAGCTCCACAGCATACACTAAAAAAATTTAATTAAAAAATCTAATAACTTAAAAAAATACTTAATATTAATTAAGTAAAAATATTGAATAATAACTAAAGAAATTAATAGGTAATGTTAAATTTTATAATGCTGAAGTGCAACTATAAAAATAATAATTTATAGTATTTTCTAACATTTACACATTAAAATGGTTATTATTTATTAAATATGTAGCCCGAGCCAACAGCTAACCGAATATACTATTATTTTCATTGATTCACTTCTTATTTTCACAAAAGTATTGAGAACACATCATAATATATGTTATACCTCATTAACAATCAATTTAATATTTTAGTTCATAAATTAATGTCGAGACTCAAAGATAACATAAATGAATTACCATTTCTTGAACTGGATATAGAGTATTGATGTATAGTAAGTTCCTCCACCAGTACTGTGGGCAGTTTACGTGATCGAGTGTAGGTGGCTCAAAGACAGAATTGTGGTTGAACCATTTCATTGAAACTTGCACGCAACCGAGCACAAATAGATATGGCACAGTTAACCTGAAACAAATAAATTTATTGACATCATTCTGTTGTTTTTAATTATTTAATCAATAACTATTTTGTTATTTCTGAACTCCTAGAGGTCAATACAACTTATGATAAAAATGAGTTAAATGCATTGGATTGTAAAAGATGTCTCATTATTTGTATAAACTGGGTAAGTCAGAGACAAAAGTGGTAGAGAGAAATTGTGAAATTAAATAAAAAACAAAACATTTTCACATAATAAACTTGGCATGGATTTTTTTAATTAATTTTTTTTAGTGTATGCTGTGGAGCAGTGTTGACAATAACTAAGAAAGTTAAAGTTTAAATACTTCAACCGACATTTGTACTTCTGGGGCAAAAACTAGGTAGATTAATAAGAATGCAAATGGAAAAAATCACAAGCAAAGCCTCATGTTTCAAATCTGGAGTAAAAACAAACAATTACCAGTCGACGTTTCGCCTACTCAGGCATTATCAAGACAAAAAAAAAAAAAAAAAAAAAAGTAAGATCAATCACATCTCAAAGAAGAAGTGCAATATACCCCAACGAATAACCGCTCAAATAGGCTCATAACCTGAGACCGCACCTCCACCCCAAGGCGTTCAACCCAAAACTCCAACTTCAACTTCAACCCAAATTGTTTGTTTTTACTCCAGATTTGAAACATAAGGCTTTGCTTGTGGTTTTTCCCATTTGCATTCTAATAAATGTTAATGTTTTTTTTGTTTGTTTTTTGGCTCTATTTTATTGATTAGGTAGATTAATATTTTTCTATTTATTATTAAATTCTTCATTTCCTTAATATTTGTTTTCCTCTAAACACCTGGAATATTTTTACCTTCAACTCAATGATCATGTCCAAATGGGCCCATGAAGAAGTTCAAATAAATATTCAATCAAATAAATAGATAAATATAAGTTTAAAAAATTATAAACATATCTTATGTTATATTAATAAAAAAAGTGTGCTTACCTTGCAAATCTATAGCCAATTAGACTTATAAATTCTATGAAACCAGATGTAAATCCAGTAGTTTTCGTGTATTTAGTAATGTCATGCTTAGAGGTTGTTCGAAAATATAAAAATGATACTAATAATCCACTAAAATAAAATAAAATTATTAATTGCAGTAATAATAGGTGGTAAATAATAAAATATGGAATAGCGTACAACAAAATATCAACTTCAAAATTGAAAATCAGCAGATTCATATTAATTTAAATGGGACTGAAAATAAGGAAGGTAGGTATGATATATTAGATATTAAATTATATGTTTATGAAAAATATATTACAGTTATGTTGTGAGAATATGTTTTATACATAAAGAAAATTGAAAATAAATGAATAATGTGTGCTCCATTTCTCATAACATAACACTATTTGTAGGTAGATAGCAAGCCACCATATTTAGTTTAAACACCTCTGAGATAGCAAAGTTAGATTTGAAGGAAAATATGTATAACAGCTGCTTAATTGCAGAATTTGCTTCATTGAATAAATGAAATACAGAACAATCATAATTCAATATATTACAAAATAATCAACAATATTTGCAATACAAAGGTTTAGGTAAGATGATAATTTTTGAAGTCGGTAATTCGTTATTTTTATTTAAAATTGTAAACAAGAACGTTGAATAAGAATATTATAATGATACCAGTTGTTAACCAGATTTCGGCTATCCAACGAGAGACCAAAAATAAATCTAATATAATTTCAATTATTTTGATATTATCTTAATTGGTAATATATGAATACCTAATAAAGAAAAATGTGTCGACGGAGTAAGCTCCTTTGTTAATGGTCTGGAATATTAACTCTTTTTCAACGATTAATCTGTAAGCTGGATTGTCTGAAATAAATTTAGTTATATTAAATAAGTGATGTCTAATAAGATATTAAAATTAAAACTGTTTGCTAAAAAATGCTATCCTCACCGGAATATTTAAAAGCAATTATGCATGTGTGTCCAAGTATCACCCAAGCCATACTTATTGACCTCAAGCCGTGGATAGTGGGAATGGTGTCTTCTCCAACTGATTTTTCACATATTGTTGAAAAGTTCTTTTTAAACGAAAATGCAATAAAAACTTCTTTCCATATTTTTGCTGTAAGAAAGATAAAATAATACATTTTAAACTTAATAATAAAGCTTTCAATTTTCTCATTTACACAGCTAAAAGTTTAAGGAGTTGGGTAGCTCAATTTGTAGAGTTGTTGTACTGAAGTCTCTGAGTTTAAATCCAGCTATGGAAGATGAATTATTTAATCTGTTAACAGCAGCAGATGGATCCTGTGGGATCTTCTGACCCTTCTGGGGTTCACTCACCCTTTATAAAGTGGGTACTCTTAACAGTACGATCCCAGCATTGTTCTAAACCTAAGACCCTTTATGGGTTGCATTGGTCATGTTTTTTTTTAGAAATAACATTTAAAAAATTTTGTAAGAAAGGTCTATGAATTACAACAATATCGATTGTTTTCTATTTCATAAACACCTCTTTAAGAATTTTTCATGGATTACGTGCGTTTCTTTTATTTAATAACCCGTTTGATAGAACATTATGATATACAAATAAAACATATAAATTATATATAATTATAATGGTACAGTGGAGCGTCAATTATCCGAATGTTGAATAAAGGGAACTATTTTTTTTTTTCAAATGTAATTTTAATAAATTGGATCAGATCATCCAGTTACTTATTTGTATTGTTAAAATTATTGTTATTTTAAATAAAATTTGACAAAAAATAAAATGATTTTTTCCATGAATGTCAATAAGGGGGGTCCTAATCATTTCTCGGAAACTGCAAAAAAATGAACTTAGACTTCAATACCTATTTGTTTACTAAGAACTGTAAACATAATTACTATAGTAACTTCATTTGTTTCTCTGAATCCCTTCCTATTCATTTGGTTGGTAATAGGTTGCTCATCTTCAGTTTTAAATCATTCTTTGTGAGGTGTACATCGCATTTGTGATCACTTTTTGTTTTAAAATTGCAGAATGTCAACAAAAAGAAAACGAGTGGTTCTTTCATTCAAAGACAAATTGGAAATAATTACGCGGCTAAAAAAAAGGTGAATTGGGTCATACATTAGCTTGGTGTTGGTAAATCAGCCATAACAGGAATAAAAAATAATTCTGATTCAATCACCAGGTAGTAAATTTCGATTATTCGAATTTTTTATTATCCGAACCACCCCTGACAACATTAGTTTGGATAATCGACTCTCCACTGTACATGAAACAGAGTAATAATAATGTGATTACGAGACAACTTCTACAAAAAGTCTTATACGAATCACTTTACTGAACTCTTTAATATCATTTATGAATCTTCTTCTTTTTTTATATAATTCAGTTATAATGAAGCTCCGGTCTATTATATAATTTTGTATTTTTAAAAATGTATAAGATAAAATAATATACGATTAAAAAAAAATATATTGAAGAGGATAAATCTTCTACCACTACAAACCATGACGGTTCTTGGGTTCAGTACTTGGTAAGGACAATACTGCTTCTATGCCAACAGTTTTGTAAGGCAATAATTTAACTGAGATCATACTTAACTATCAGTTTTTTTTTCCTTAGAGGCTGGGTGAGCCTTAGAAGATCCACTCACAGCCAATAACAGAATAAATAGTTATCTCCCATTGCTGTTCTTGGCCAGGAATCAACAGCATTATAGCACTGATCCTTAACACTAAGCTACCTCACTCTTTGAAGAGGATATAATAGTAATAAAATAAAAATAATAACAAAACTTTAACGACATTCCAAACTTGGTATAAAATGGCCATCAAATGTAGATAAGTTGAAATTAGTGAAAAGGTTATTTTTAGCAGGTAATTAATGGGAAAAAATTAAATAAATTTAAATTTAAGAACAAATCAGACAAGAAAGTAGATAAATTAAGTTTTGGGAGATTCCGCCTCAATGATTCTTGTTCTTTAACAAATTTATCAATTATACTTACAAAACTTATTTATTTCATCAATCTTACTTCTAAAATTTATTCTAATCATGGAAATTTTTAAAAATCTTTATTTAACTTTGAATATTTAGTTCACAGGAACATTAGTTCAGAAAATATGAATAATTTGGTTATTTAATACATTTTAACACTTTTCGATGTATAGTTTGTTTTTACTACGTAAAAACATGTGGTTGTAGTGACCCTTAAAATTAATCCAACTTACTGAATTTTCCAACTACTTCTTCACTATTAACAGAATTTCTTTCTGATGACTCTCCTTCACTATCTAGACAAAAAAGATCTTGAATAAATTGGCAATATTAAAAATTAATAGAATTGAAACTAAAATATCACACCCTCAATGCAATACTGACATATAAAAAATATATAATGATATAATTATAAATATATAATGATTTTCCATCCCAAATAGAAAATTTTATTTAATTAAATACATAGGTAAGTAAATAAAACATCATTTTGAATCAATATTTGTAATCATTTTAAAGAACAGTAAACAAGAATAAGTTTTAACGTTAAGTTAAAATATTTTAACTCCCATTTTTATTTTTATCCTGCTGGTATTTCATTGATGGTGCAATATAAACAAATAAGCAAATACATGTAGAATTAACACATGTAATAGAATCAGGAAATAAATTTATGAATATTCGTAAACTAAAAATTACTGTCGTTATTGTTGGCACCGGGAGGTATTTTTAATTCGTTAACTGGTGATGGTATTTCTGGTGACTTGGCTATTTCATATGTGTAATTATCATAAGCAAATTTGGATAATTTTCTCTTTTCTATTTTGTTGTCTTCATAAATCTCTAAACCTGTTCCAATCAAAGCCAAGACAAATATAATAAGAGTGAAGGATCTGAAAAGTAAAAGTGAAATATTATTTTTAAAAAAACAGAAAAAAGGAAAAGAGAAACTGGATAGATCAGAGTAAGAATAAGACACAGAATATATATATATATAAAAAAGAAACTTATAAAAACAAAAAGTAGATCTTACATTAATATCCAAAAAACTGGGTCAATGGTAATTTCATACACTGAGTTGGGATTTTTCACAGGAGATAATTCTACGGTCCTGTAAGTATTCAGACCAGCAGAATCAATACTAAAGTTCAGAATTTCTTTGGCTTCTTGATCGGAGCAGGATGTAGGCAAGCAGACTCCAATTAATATTCCTTGGGCCTGGAAGAAAAAGCTGTCTTAAATAAATGGATTCTACAATCATGAACTAAAGAAAGGGATAAAATTGAAAAGACTTACAGCAGTTCTGTTAGCCTTTGCAGCAGCCATTGTTTCACTCAAGTATATTCTTGCCCTGAAGACGTAGAAGCCAAGTTGAAAAGGAGGCTGAGGTTCAACATTCCTGCAATGGACTGCCGAGCCAAGCCAGTAGTTGTTCCCCCAGAGGAAGCCCCCATTGTATCTTCCGCTAGCATCTGCGGCTATAAACATAAACAAAAGCTGAATTCAACAAACTGTTCCTAATGAAAATCAGATTTATGATTGATCTATATAAAGTTTCAAATTATAATTTTTACAAGGTATTATAAAACAGTAAAGATTTGCTTATTCTGACTGACTTGGATCAGAGGCAATCAAATCGATAATCTGTTATCGAAAACCCATGTAATACGAGTAATAACTATCCATTTACCATCATAAAAACTATAGCTGGTACGCCAATTAATTAAAAGAAAATAAGTTATGTTCTGATAAAGTTTGTTATTGTTTGGTTTGAAGGGCAAAAAAATGCTTATGGTTATTATTCCCCTCATGACTAGACAAAAATTTATCTACTATTTTATTTTATTTTGATACTGTACTATGTATTATTTTTTTATTATATTGTACATTAATATTACATTTAGCCATTTATTATTTTAATTTCATACTTTATTTTTTATTATTAATTATTTTATATTAATATTTAAAAACATTAATAGATAAAACGTAAGTTACATATTAATGTGTTCAAATTAACTAAAATGTCATGATATTAATGAGGGAGATAGCTCAATGTGTAGAGTGCTGAGCTATGCTCAAGATTCTGTGATCAAATCTGGCTGTAGCAGATAAATTATTTAATCTATATTAATATTATTTAATTGTCCTAGAAACACTACAGTCTACTGCCGTTTACTGAACCCAAGACACTCCATGGATTGTTGTGGTATGGTTTTTTTTTTCTTATTTTTTTAAAAATCATGATATTTTAAATAAGTACAGACCTGGAAGAAGACGGGGCTCCATAACTTAAGCCTGTGGTGTGGGCTGACATCAGTATAATTGGTTAGAAATGTGGCATAAAGAATTAAAATTTGTTGTGATGGTAGCCAACTTTCTTAACGGACACATAATGAATAAGATATTTTAAAGCACTATGGATAACCTGTTCATTGTCACCCAAGGCCTTAAATACATGTCCAGGCATGCCACATCTCCTCAAAGATATGATGCCATTGTAACTAAGATTTTTTCCTTGTTATCAGGTATTCTTTGTTCAAAGGACTATACCCTAAGGTTGGTAATAACAACCTCTTCTCTTCTACACAGAATATAGTTTTTCTTTATGAATTATTACTACTAAAATTCCATATTATTTTAATCTATTAATTCAATCCAAAATGACTATCTTCAAAATATGAGTTGGTTAGATATGTTTATAAATAACAATTCATTTGTTAGATAATTTGTTTTCCACAAGGATTTTCCTCTTGAATTTGTAGTGTTATCAATTAATCACGCTTCTAACTAGAACTAGATAAAGCACCTACAGGATGGTATTACTATAAACTACATATGGAAGGATGATGTACCAGAACCGCAGTGCTAGCAGTGACCCAGTCCCGGGCGGCCTTGTGAGGCTAGACTCTTCGCCTCAGTTACCTAACATCGTAATCCTTCGCTATCACCAAGAATCGACTCTTACAGCTTTCATTGTCCATCTTTACTGCCACGGACGCACGTATCGAACAAGCTTTCCACCGCCTCTTCGTCTATTATACAATACTACGAAACAAGTCACACTCAACTCCAGATTTTTTAAAAAAACTATCACTATTATTTTTCAAAGGAGAATTAATGGAATTTCTACCTCCTTAAGTTGTTCCAGCTGAGTCACGTAAGCCTTAGGCGATAAATATCTCCAAAATGAGTTCCAGCTTTTAGCTAACAGCTCCGACATTTCATTTCCGAATGGAAAGTGCCCCGATGTTCCTTGTGATTGAATTGTTGACAATTGACAATCCTTAAACCGATCAAAGGAGAGCAGAATAGACACAGTCCGGAAGTTAACCAGCTTTACAGGTCTCTGCAGTAACAATGTTATCGAAGGATTGCGCTTTTTTTCATTGTCTTTCTGCCTCTTATCTATTGATACAATCGTTCTGATATAGCGCTTTCTAATAACGTATTCCCAAATCACACAGGACGTCAACAACTTCCCGTTCCGGGGTCTTAAGGTTGTAAGTGCGATGACATATTAACAAGACAAAACATATAACAAAACATATAATATAAATTTTATATTATATCATAAATCTTATATAATTATGTATAACGTTTTATTTTAATATGAACAACTTCATATAAGTTACATTTCTATCATATGTTTAATATGTTAATATGGTTTTACTATGTGACTATTATAGCATGGTATGTTATTATTTAAATAGTTAACAATATTTTTACTAAGTGTAATAAGGTAACTAGAATATATAAATGTAATTATGTAGGTAATGTAAATATGTATATTCTCTAGTGGTAATTATGTAGATACTGTAAATATTTATATTCTCCAGTAGTGAGGGCAATAATAACCATTTGTAGTTGTTTGCCCTTAAAATAAAACAAAAACAACAACAAGAAATAAATAAACATCATTATGTAGTCAGTTTAATGATCATTTAATCACAATTTTATCCATCAAGTTATGGATAATGATGATCTAAGAATGATTCATGCATAAGAAAAACATGCATTGTATTTCTATTGCAAACGTAAGCTTTAAGTTGAAAGAGAACCTCCGTTTTTCAGGTTGTGTTCAGGGTTGATGGGGCTATGTTCAAAGGAGTTTCAATGTCTTATCTATTTCCTTCATGCTATACTCCGACTTGCAAAGATCAGATTTGATAAACATATTTTTATTTATTAAAAGTTACTCAACATCGCAAGAAGATCGGGTTGCAGCCATTTTGGTACTATTAATTACTCGAAGCACATTTTCTAATAAATTTCGATTACTTGCTTCTTTTTTTTTTATATCATCCCATAAAGAATTTCTAACGTGGGAAATACCGCACCATATCAACATTTCATCAACCATACCAACTACGGTCCTGGTATGGCATGGCCTTGATGAGTTGGCGAAAAGATATTGCAAGAAAATGATAAAAACTCTTTTGTCCGTTGATGCATCCTTTGAAAAGTTACCGTAACTAAAATATATGAGTGCTTACCCAGTACTGTACTATGTTACTTAATGTAGACAATATTGTACTCTAGGATGACGTCTGCCTAAGAGGACAGCCAACAATAAACACATATTATATTATTAAAATTGTTATATGTGTATTTTGGTACTATTACGAAGAATAAAAGTGGGTAGGGGATTTGAAACTATTTCATGATGTAAAAGGAAAAAAGTTAGAATCATTGTCTGGGACTTTGTTTACGTTGAATTAGGCGTTTTTCTTGGAAGTACAAGATACAAAATACTAAAATCATGATATAACTGTGTAGTAATATATGTGTAGTAAGTGATATAACTGTGTAGTAATATATATATTTATTTGAGTATATTATATAAATGCCGTTTGGGACATATTGTGCCTCATCTTTTGTAAATCTCACGTGGAGGCGTAGACAGAAAAACTTCCCATTGAAGGAACTCTTAAGGACTCTAGCGTGTTTCATCTCTCTGTCATGATCGGGGTAAACCTTATTATTAAAGCTTAGAATTAAAACCACGCATGCGCGTGGGGGCTATTGTTTTTTTATTATTTCGTAATAATGACTTTGTTCCTCAGATCGAGGTGCTTCTATTAAAGGGAATAAGCAATCTTATTTGTATTTGAGGAACGTCTGAAGAACTGTCATAGGCATTCCACCACAGCGCTTAAATCAATTAGCTTTCTTCCACAGCTTTGTAAGTGCAGTGTTGTTATGTCGAAACGAGTTATGCAACTATGCTAGCTAATAGACATGGCAAACTCATGTATATGAGTCTTTTGTAATTAATTGGGAGCTTAGAGCTTTTGTATAGTAAATGTTGAAGTAGCCCTGAAACGGCGAGCTGTTTCTTGTCGTTTCAGTCTAGTATGAGGATTTAAAGTTAAGCGTTTGTCAAGGTGTAGTTCTAAATGCCGGACCTGTTCTACAGGAATCAGTAGGATGTTATTAAACAATACAGGAGGACAGGAAGTCGTTGGTTTACGACGGAGGTTGAAGGTGATTTGATGAGATTTGTGGGAATTTATTTTAATCCTCCAGTTTTGACACCATTTTTTAAGGTCAGTGATATGGGATTGAGGAGTACAGGATGCTATAACTGGAGGTGTCAAAATTAGAGGATAAAAATAAATTCCTGCAAATTCCGTCATATCGTACCCTTCATCGGGGTCTTCCTGTTCTCCGGTATCCTTTAACAATATTCCACTGACTTCTGTAGAACGACTCTGATACCTAGGACTACATCTCGACAATAACATAAACATTTAACTTGGAATCCTCATACTAGACTGAAAAGACAAGAAACTGTTCGCCTACTTCAATACTTGATATGCCTCGTTCATTATATCTATTGGTTGTAATGGTTTAATACTGTTGTACATTTCAATAAATACATTTGTTTTTAAATTATTATTTTTATATTAAAATAGCCTAGTCAAATTAAAGTTTTACTAAGGTGATTACAGTTATGTCGTCAACACTAATCAAGTCATTAGTGGCCCAACTTATTCGTAATATCATTTAATAACATATTTTAGTATTTTTGGTTATACTTACTACAAAATGATATAATAATAAATATACAGATTATACAAATGTCATTTGGCACTTACAACAAAATAAGAATGAAGTGAGGATCGAAATTATCAAATCAACGAAAACGATTTAACTTATAACCGAAGAATTTAGGTTTTAACTAACAAGTGCTTGTAGTAAACCGTTATTGTTATTAACCTTAAAAATATCAATATATTTATTGCATATATAATTAATAGTTTGTGAGGCTATCAATGACCCATCATAATGAAAGGAAATACGACCCACGAAGGGACTTTGGCTCTTTACATGGTAGACACTGTAATATTTTTAGGACATCAGTAGTGCAGGAGGGGACTTGTCCAAGATCATGCTCCCCGCCAGGTTTTTTCTTAATTAAGGACACCTCCTTTATAGATGCTGGGTTAACCCCAGGAGGGTTTGTACTTCTCACGGGGCTGTTAACAGAATAAATAATTCTGTCAGTAGGATTTTAATCCGGAATTGAGCAGTCTACGCACTGAGTTAGTTGAATGAATGGAAATTAAATAAATATATATTATGACTCTAAACTCTTCCTATTTTGGCTAAATATCAGCAATCGGTTATCTATTATAAATTATAAACATTATATTGTTTACTTTTTGGTATTTTGTATAAATAAATATTAACATTAAACATTTATAAACAGCCTCTGCAATATACGTTAGGAACTATAGAGCTCCATTTACACATTTTTTTGCTCACAGCTATGAATTTTTTAGGCGCTTTCTTGTGGGAGATTTGAGGGAGGAAAACGTTGTATCGGCACATCTTCCTTCACATGGTTACCATACGCTTGTCTGATCCTATATTCAGTCACCTGGGGAATAGGACTTGGGATAATGGCACCATTCCAGCCTTCGGAGCTCTTCACGAACAACTTTAAAAGTTACACCTCCAGTGTATCGGCCATAATCTTAGGATTGAAATCATTTGGAATCAATAAAGTTTTCGGTGAAGTATAAATACACCGCGGGGGAAAGGAACCATGTTCTATTTCTTCGGATCGTACAGCTTCCTTTATTGCATCTTCTGTTTTTATTTCTTGATAGAAACTAAAGGGAAAACATTCCATGAAATACAAACAAATCTAAAAACCGTTTCAGGAGAATAGGAGTTCGATTCAGATACACTAAATAAATAATATTATAAAATGTAAAATCACATAAAATGTGGATCATAGAGGAGTTTTATAAATAAATGAACAATCACTATAGTAATAATCCACAATTGATTTGAGACTCTGCGAGTATTTATTTAAATAAATCTGAGACCTGAAAATTAAATCTCATAAATTGCAGAATATGGTATATATTTATACATATTCTGATTGTATATTGTGCTTCTAGTATGAAAGGAACAATTAGGATGGGATATTATGTTTCACACACCCTACTCTCCGGGACCAGTGATCATCGGATTACCATATTTTCAATAAATTTTATTAAAATATATTATTTAATGTGCTTTTTTTGGTTGCACTGCTAAATAAAAGGTTGTTTCATTCCAGGCGACTTGTAGATTTATTTATGATTAAAAAATCTATTATAATTTTTTTTAATGAAAACATTTTTATTCCTGGAAGATATCGAAGCGTTTACGAGTGATTATTTTCTCTATTTAGTTAATCTAAACTATAATGTTGAAATGGAATGTAATATCTCTCTTAGGTCAAGGATTATAAACAGATATTGGAAATGCTTTAGAGACTTCTAATAATATTAAAATAAAATTTGTATTCAAGTTTAAACTTACTCTAGTAATAGACACTTCAATTCAAATCATTTTCTCAATTTTGCTTCAAGTACTTCTCTTGTTTAGATATCACGCATGGTATTGCGATTATTCCGATTTAAAAATTGAATAAGGCAAATTATAAAGAACGAATTGCATAATAAATATGCATACAATTACAATACCGTGCATTACAAATATGCAACAGTGTGACCCAAGAGAACCCCCCCCCCTCCCCCCCCCCCCGACGATCGTCGTATTAAAATTTACAACTACATTGAATACATCAAGTAAATATAATGAAAGATAAATCATGTCCCGAGATATAAGAGAAGTAGAGAAACTACCCAGTGGTAGTACACAAATTAAAAGGTCAAGTTAGAAGGTCACGAGGTCATCTTCATTTCAGAAGCCTCGGAGGATTATCAGGAATTGAAGAGGTTGCAAAGTTTGAAACTAGTGGGTTTGAGTGGAAATGAAGTTTATCATGAAAATATTGATATCGGATTCGGGGAAAATCAGCAACAAATGGGACATAAGGTCATTATGGATTAATTTGTTCGTAACAAAGTAAGGAGAAATGAGGATTTTACGAAGGTATTTGGATTATAAGGATTGAATGCGAAAGGAATTCGATGGCTTATTGGAGCCCCAAAGCTCTATTCCATGAGTCCAGATGGGTCTAATAGACTAGTGTTGACTGGTAATGCAAATGTATCATCAGCATTTAATTTAATTTCTCTTAAACTCCAGCACAGTTGTGCAGAAGAAGGGTTTTTTCGGAATGAAAACTGCTAAAGAATTCGATAGTAGTGATCGGATTCGGCGAAACCGATGTCACGTATCAACTTTCGCTACTTATCAATGGGACAAGTTGCGGAACACTTTCAATTTCATATCGTCATCGTCACGTAGCTCGGGAGGGTTCTCTTGGGTCACACTGTTGCATGTTTGTAATGCATGGGATTGTAATTTTATGCATATTTATTATGCAATTCGTTCTTTATAATTTGCTTTATTCAATTTTTAAATCGCAATACCATGCGTGATATTTAAACAAGAGAAGTACTTGAACCAAAAATGGTAATATGATATGAATTTAAGTGTCTATTACTAGAGTAAGTTTAAACTTAAATACAAAATTATCGCTTATCCCTCTTAAAATGCGGTAAATGTAATTTTTGTCACGAAAAGAGTATACAAAAAAATGCATCAGAAGCTATTGGTAGGGTATTTATTTTAATATTATTAGAAGTATCTTAAGCATTTCAAATATCTGTTAATAATCCTTGACCTAAGAGAGATATTACATCCCATTTCAACATTATAGTTTAGATTAACCAAATAGAGATTAACCATAATCACTCGTAAAGGCTTCGATATCTTCCAGGAATAAAGTTTTTTTCATTAAAAAAAAAAATTATAATCGAGTTTTTAATCATAAATAAAACTACAAGTCGCGTGGAATTAAACAACCTTTTATATAGCACTGCAACCAAAAAAAGGGTATACACATTTTTGAAGACACTGCCTGGTACCACTAGATTTCTTAGTAAGAGTATTAGATATTTCATAAACACATTAAATAATATATTTTAATAAAATATATTGAAAATATGGTAATCCGATGATCACTGGTCCCGGAAAGTAGGGTGTGTGAGACATAATATCCCATCCTAATTGTTCCTTTCATACTAGAAGCGCAAAATATAATCAGTATATGTATACAAATATACTAATATACCATATTCTGACGATGGACACACCGTCTGATACCCGATATATCAAAATGGATATCCCCCAAACATGGAAAGGTAGATTATTATCTCACCCAACTGCTCACAGGGCATGGTTACTTTAGGGCCTCGCTTCGGAATAGAAGACCGAAAATCTTGTCCTACTTGTGATCCCGTGGATGAAACAGTGGAACACTCGTTCTTCTGTTGTCCAGGTTTTTCTCGAGAAAAGGAAGAGCTTGACATAAAATTCGGAAATAAATCATCGCGGGAAAATATTGTCACTTTGATGATGACTAGGCAGGAGCATTGGAGTGCTGCAGCAGACTATGCAGAGCAAATCGGAAGAAGGCTCAGAATACAGGAGCGAGAAAGGAGAGGAAAAGCTCTGGCTAATCCGACATAAGTTGTCCAAAGAAGAAATAGGCACATAGCCCTTCTGCCCCCCCCACAAAGTAATGCTGGACGGCTGTTCCGTGGGATGGTAAAAGGAGAATTGGGAGGTGGTTTTTTAGTGAGTAGGAATCTCACACTGTTGTGTTATTACACTTCGTCTTATGAAAGATTTTTCCCCTACCCAAGAAAAAAAAACAACCATATTCTACAATTTATGATATTTAATTTTCAGGTCTCAGATTTATTTAAATAAATACTCGCAGAGTCTCAAATCAATTGTGGATTATTACTATAGTCATTTTTCATTTATTTATAAAACTCCTCTATGATCCACATTTTATGTGATTTTACATTTTATAATATTATTTATTTAGTGTATCTGAATCGAACTCCTATTCTCCTGAAACGGTTTTTAGAATTGTTTGTATTTCATGGAATGTTTTCCCTTTAGTTTCTATCAAGAAATAAAAACAGAAGATGCAATAAAGGAAGCTGTACGATCCGAAGAAATAGAACCTGCTTCCTTTCCCCCGCGGTGTATTTATACTTCACCGAAAACTTTATTGATTCCAAATGATTTCAATCCTAAGATTATGGCCGATAACTTTTAAAGTTGTTCGTGAAGAGCTCCGAAGGCTGGAATGGTGCCATTATCCCAAGTCCTATTCCCCAGGTGACTGAATATAGGATCAGACAAGCGTATGGTAACCATATGAAGGAAGATGTGTCGATACCTTTGGTCCATTGATTGAAGTACACGGCGAAGGTGAAGTTAACGAAACCCGTTATGTTGATGTACCGAAGGCAGAGTGCATCAACAACGTTTTCCTCCCTCGAATCTCGCACAAGACAGCGCCTAAGAATGTCATAGCAGTGAATAGGACACTGAATATGACCATGTAGATATCTGGGTTTAGCCCGCCTCCTGTAGATGGCAGGTTGGATGGTGACTACCTTGATCAGAAGAGCCTCCTATATTTTGGCCTAACAATGTCCACGATCTTCGCTCTGTCGTTTTTACACCTGTCTACGGCAGTTGCACTTGGTCCATTCCTGCCTTTGTACTTGCTGCTTCTTTCTGGGTGTGGCGCAGTATCGACAGGCTCTTCTCCGCTTCCTTTTCCTTATCTTTCATCAAGAGGTAGAAAGATGTCTCGGGTGAAAACCAACCAGACATCAGAAACGCTATCGCAATTACAAGATTCACAATGTTGACCCCTTGGTGCGACAGACAAGCACCAATGATGAACCCGTAACACGAACCCAGTGACCCTGTCGTTAGGAATAGAGATCACATGGTGCCCCGCAGATTGAGCTGTGCTATTTCGGTCAAGTAGATCGAGACCACGGAGCAGACAAATCCCTTCCCCATTCCAGCCAGGAGTCGCGCCAGGTAGATGCACCACATCCCAGTTGCCAACATAGTTAGCAAACTTGCTACGATTAAGTAAACTTCTGTGAGGCTGATAACCATTTTCCTTCCCAGAATGTTGATGAGGTATGATATCCTTACTTGGGTAAGGATATTTCCCAAATCCAGTAATGACACCATGGACGCTACTTCGCTGGGTGTCACATCCGGGAAGATTTCTCCTGAGTTCACGCAATATTCGCCGATGCTGGCCAAACCAACCAAGCGGCAACAATGACCTTAAGTTCGATGAAAAAACGAGAAATATGCTTTTAAACTATTATTACTTCTTATTGTTTTATTTTTGCGGATAACAAATGTTACCGCTGAAACGAAAAGGAATTTATTAAAATCGAAAAAAGAAATAAATTAATAAAAATTGTTTTATAGCAATAAGGAAATGGGATATCGAACTTTAAACGCATATATATATTTAAAGGTTTCCAGAGGCTCTTTTGAAAGATGACTGAATTATCTATAAAACTAGATTTAATATCTAGTTTGTCCAAAACATAACTTTCATTTCTGCGGGTTCATTACAAGCTTTGTTTGCCGCATATTCGTTAGTTAAGGTTTCCTTTTATTTTTTACTTCATATTCATTGTAATTAGAGAAACCCATGACCTCTGAGCTAAAAAATTCCGACTGTGGCAGATAAATTTTTTACTCTGTACATTTTCCGACAATTTATTTGACAAATTATTTCGCGGTGCCTACGGGATATGCTGAATCTCTTGGGGCTCACGTTCTATTTAAAAGGTACCATTAATTAGGAGGAAACCTGACGGTTGAGTGTGATCTCGGCCAAAACACCAACCTTCACAACCGTTGGTTTAGAAACAATGTAGTGGCTACCATTTATCGACCACAATACCCTTCATGGTTTTGTAGCATAGGTTTGGAATGGACTTCGAACCCAAGGCAGTACGAACTAACCAATTGAACAAATCAAATACTCATTTTTATGATTTATTTTAAGAATTATTGTTTACTACCACACACTTATTATCCAATTCTTCACTCATTCCTTGGAGACAGATTTTTCTCAGTCCGACAGGGCTCAGAGCTATCTTCAATAAGACCGATCTTAGCCGGCGTACCTCAGGGATCAATACTGGCACCGCTGTTGTACATAACATATACACACGATATTCCACAAAGTACTGACATACTGACAGCAACCTACGCTGACGACACTGCCATAATCACCAAACATCAATACGCAACCCAAGCCTCACTAAACTTACAACAAAGCTTACAAAAGTTGAATGAGTGGTGCCACATTAGACATGGTGATAAAATTAGACTAAACCACGAAAAGTCACAACACATCTCTTTTACTCTTAGACGCGAAACATGCCCTCCCATTTACCTTAACAACTCATCTATCCCGCAGACAG
The DNA here is from genome assembly GCA_964056705.1 of Troilus luridus. Taxonomy (NCBI): domain Eukaryota; kingdom Metazoa; phylum Arthropoda; class Insecta; order Hemiptera; family Pentatomidae; genus Troilus; species Troilus luridus. Next base: position 68,217,766 of record OZ057415.1, read on the forward strand.
ACAAAGTACAATACCTTTGACTAACGTTTGATAGGAGAATGACATGGGGTCCTCACGTTAAGATGAAACGCCAATCACTGAACCATAAGCTCAATTTAATGTACTCTCTGTTCAGGAAAACCTCCAAATTAGATATAAGACAGAAACTAAACACGAACACTTACCTACTAAAACCAGTTTGGACATATGTATTACAAATTTACGGAATCGCTAAACAGACTCACAGAAAATGACTGCAAACTTTTCAATCAAAAGTACTAAGACTTTTCACCAAAGCACCATGGTACGTCAATAACAAAACTCTGCATACTGACTTAAAAATACCAACGGTTGACGAACACATACGAACATACTACAAACGCTTTCAAGAAAAACTACACGGACATTCAAACCCGTTAATAGAACGAATGGCCTCTACTCTCATGCCAGAGAACACTAGGAGGAGATTAAAAAGAACGTGGATGAGGGATTTGTTATCATAGGAAATTGAATCAAGCCAAGGGAGAGCTACCGCTGGGTACTGTTCTTCTTCATGCCTTTCAAGTCATTGTATCATGTTTTTAGTGTCAGACTATCTGTTGATTGTCACTATTTTGTATTTGACAGGTGTAGATAAAAATATAAAGAGAAAAAAAGCAAAAAAAAAAAAGAAGAATTATTGTAACTTTTTAACTTTTGATCATTACTTTATGGATGATATTGCACTGCTTTCGTTCAGTTGGGCTTCTTATGGGTTTCCTTACAAAGAACATTACTGTGCGCCATTGTCTTGTATTCAACTGTCAACCCTTTACCGTATTGTAAGCCCTCAATAAGACCTACAATATAGGTCGAAACGTTGGCTTTAAAATAAATAGGTTTCCTTATTAAAGATTATTTGTTTCTGACCTCCACCCAGACCATTTCCTTCTTTTTAACCTTACCTATAGTTGCAAATCCATATTGAACCAACACCCCAGTTTTAAGTGTTCTAGTTTATCGTGGAATTCATTCACACGTTCATTTCGGCTTCTATGAGAAGATCAGTTGTCTTTCTCACTAACGAACCAACACTAACTTCAGTAATTATCACTTTGTTATCACAGCGACGTAGAACAAGACTTGAATATAATCCTCATAAATAATAATAATCCTCTGTTACGTGTTGTTACACGTATGTTGACATGTTGCAAAATCCTTTTCCCCTCTCTTCGTGGTGATGTCTAATGATGCATTGAAGTTAATTTCAGCACGTCTCATATCTTGGTACGTTTTCTTTATTTGCCTCACATTATAGTCATATAGTAGTTATTATTTATTAATAATTGTTTTAAATTGTTGTTGGATTTGGATGAAACTTTACAGTAATATAGGTTGTACATCAGAATAACACATAGGTTACAATTTATAATGACGGTTACACGATTATCGGACATTATGAAGATGTGTCTATACAACCACAACCATTAATAGATGCTATTGGTTAATAAATAATACCTCCACATTATTGTTTCGACTACCATTATTATAAATATCGGCTTTCTCATTCAAGCTTCTGTTTTCAAGCTCAAAATATTAGTAGCCATATGAATATTCAGTTTTGAATCCCATAAGCTCATTATCGGTATTTCTTAAGGTGCTTGTGGAGATATTCTTTCGGCATACTTTTCACTAAATTCATAATACACATAATAAGAATGCCACTGAAGGAGATAGGTGTCGCAAGATGCCGTAATACTCCTCGAAGACACGGTCAGTCGTGTGCCAATCCTTTTGCCACTCGTCCTTGGCGCCCCCTGAATCTATATAGCTCCTAGCTTTGTTCTGATCGGTCTGATGACATGATGACATGATGATGCATCCCTACTTATTGCTACTTCGGTAATTAGAATTTTGCCAACCGGCTAAGACACGAATCCAAACCACTCGCTCATTTGTCCTGATTTAGGGACACTGACTTCAAGATTTACGAAATAATACCTATCGTTTTATCCATACTTTATACTATCTTGATGTTATATCAATAAAAAAAAACTGAAATATCTTTTAGTAAGTTTGAGCAGCTACTAACGTGAGGAACTAGTAGTATTAATGTTATGAATACCACACTTGTTTGTTTGTTCATTTAACGTCACTTTAATCGTCTATGCCCAATAGGACAATGTTACTTTGAGTTCTAAATTGTTCATATCCAGGTATTATTTGGATAGGAATTTTTAACGATTAACTGCACCACAAAGGCTTGGAACCCACATTTTACGTCCTTTCCCAAGGACGGCATAACCAAGGATTTTTTACTCCCTTTTACATAATCACAGGGTCATGTGACGAGCTGCAGCCGCGATCTTACGCACAACCGGTTGTTATGGAAGCAACTATACTACAGGTGACTACTCGAATATCACGTGATATATTGTAATAACTATTTTTTTTAGTTTTTCACGAATTTGTATATTTATTAAATCACACGTATTTCCATCGCTTACTTGTTTATTATTGTACAATATAAAATTATCTCTAACTTCCTTTCTCTTCTACGCGCAATTCCAAATGCATTTTTTCGGGAGATAACTTCACCCTGACAGTTCAAGTTATGACAGAGCAGTGATCTCTATATCATATTGCTCCCAATGCCAAGTTCACTTTAAATGTTCAGATTTATAAAATTTTATAAATAATATGTGAGGCGTTCAGGACCAAAAGCGGATAATTCAAATATTTCAAAAATTGACATATTCACATTTTTCGCTAGTGCAGTCAAGGAATTTTGTCTAACACGACACTTTTCCGCATTATTTCTCATGGTTTGAGTGTTGTTCTGAACCTGAAGTCTAGGGAGCTTAGTGTTGCTTGGGTAAACGAGAGAAAAATGTGAAAAAGTAAGTTTTTGAAATTTGGAACTATCCGCTTTCCATCCTGAACGCTTTATATATTAATTATATAATTATTTTTGATTATTTTAGAAAGGAATCTGCCGACTACTCTTTTATTTTTTCAAAATATCAACATTTAGTATACTTTTCTTTGATTATTATAAAATTTTACACCAGAAATTGGTTATTTATTTACGAATTTTACAAATAATATTACAATTAGCATTTTTTTCTTATCTTATTTAAGATATAACATAAAACAGAACGAGTTTTGCCCGAAATTGTATCATTATTTCTATAAAAATTACAAGTTAATATATAAATATTTAAGTTTTCTACCTAAAGCGTAACGCTAATTTTGCTATAAAAATTTTTCTATTTAAAAGACCAAAACTTTTTTTTTATTAAAAAATTATTTAATCCTTAAGTTTTCTGTTAACTATTACAGTTTTAAACACGATCGATGTATCATACAGCTTTAAATATGTATGTTTCTTCCTCTCTTTAAAGACCATATTTTTATTTTTTTTATTTTATGGTTTTAGCTTTCTTTGATAGTGTACCAAATCGGGGACTCTCTGCACAATAACCTTCCCGCAACGACCGAAAAATGTGATTTGTTACAGACTACTCTTTATCGGTCAATAGAAATATATCACGACAAAATAAAATAAATAAATAAAATGAACTTCATTTTGAAATTATATAATGAAATATCAATCTTAAAAGTTTAAATTAATCTATTTGTGAGGGAAATGGTGCTGAGATGACTGTTCTATCATGAATAAAATATAAAGAAAGAGTTTTTTTTGTTGAAAAGTGTGTTTTTAACCACTTTGTAACGGCCCATAATGGGAAGAATTGAGAAATAATTATTTCCTTTTTTTCGCTGAGTATTACGATACATTACAATATTATTATTACGATACATTACAATATTATTATTACGATACATTACAATATTATCATTACGATACATTATTAATATTATTTAGAGTTGTTTTATGAAAGAAGATGAAGATTGTCGCAGGTCTTAACGCCTCAGTAACACTTCATCCAATACTACTATTTTTATAATAAGAAAGATAATAATGAGACAAAATAATGATATGACATGTTACAATATTAATGACAGCCTACAAAACAAAATTCAGAAGACTGGAATAAATTTATTAAAATTAAATTTAAAATAGTTGTCTACATTCTTTTTTATTAAACTAAGCTATGTGAAGATTGAAATTACACGAGAAATAATCCTGACAAGCAATAACGTTGACATCTAACTATTGGAAGCTAAGTCAATGTTAAAATTATTTGAAGTTAACTTTTAAAGGCTCATTAATTGTAATGCTGTTGTTAGATATAATAACGTACAAAGAAAAATATAGGCAAAAAATATGACAAAATAAAATAAAGGAATAATAAATAAAGTTTTGTAAGTTTGAAGATGTAGCAATATAATTATAAGTTGCCATATGTGGGGAAGATTAAATATAGAAAAATGGAGAAGATGAAAATTATTCGAGAATAAGAAAAAAATACGCTGGAATACAGAGTCAAGCACGAAATAAATAAGTATAGAAAATATTCCAGGAACTAGAACAGCCACCATTGGAAAAATCATACGTAACGAAAAGTTTTAATCGATTATTATATATTTTTTTAATAACTCTAATTTGCCTAAAAAAAAAGATTAGTTTCTTTAAAATTTTAAGGAATCATAATTAATTTATTGTTACTATAACTCCTTTACAAAATAAGTGCAATAAACAGAAACACATTCCATCGTAAGATCATCCTGAGGAAAACCAGGTCAATGTTGATATATCAAACCTGAGAATATTTAAACAATTAAAACAGTTTTTAAACAATTCCTATAATAAGACGTGTTGTATTTTAATGTCCTGGAAACGATTCTAAACCAATAATTTAACGAACAAATGAAATATTTTTTAAATTGTAGTTTTCACTATCTCACATGCAATCAATACTACAGCTTTAAATAGTCAGTAATTATATTTATTTTATATGATAATTATTAATTAAGGATGGTTTTTCGAAAAGCTGTCTCATAGCAAATAAAAAAAATAACTCATGTGTGTTTCAATATTTTATGCAATCATTGCGCATATTGTTGAGGGACGCCTTATATTATTATTACATTATGCAGTATAATTGTTACATGTAGATTAATATAGTATTTAAGAATTATTAAGGATTTTTTACTTTCTTTAAAAATCTTAAGGGCGGGTTGCGAACGCCCAATACTGGACATAGTATGGTCAAAGGTATGATATAATACAAACGACTGTGGTTTCGACCAACACATCGGATCTGGCGGATATTTTCACCATATTACGTCACATATAATAGCGGTGATATAAGAATTAATTATACTGAGAGAGAGTAGATAGGACGGAAGGAAGGCAGCGTGTTAGTAAACACGGGTTCAAGGAACGTCCTTGCAACGCTGCGAAGGCCGCTATCACTCGAATCTTTCGACTTGTTTATTGTTACGTTGCACCTCACCTTGGATATCTGTTGTGGTCGGCGCTTTATCGGTATCTGCATTCTGTGCAGTCAACAATAATCAACATTCCTATTTATAATTACTTTCTCAAGTAATGAGAAGTTATAAAATTCTAAATATAATAAGTGGTGAAAGAAGGGAAATCATTAGTAGTATAGTATGGAACTAATAAAATAAAATAGAGAAATGATTAATAACGATAATAATAATTTTGAAAAACTGTACCATTACAAATTGAATTCTTCCTGAAACGATTCAGAAGTTAGAGATAGAAATATGAGGATAGTAACTAAATAAATAGAAAACACTTTATAGCAACTCAGCGGTCCCTCTTAGCTACCCCCCTCCATATAATATTAATAATAATAATAATCTACAAAAATGTAAAATATTGGCGATATTTGTATGCATTTATATTTGTTCATACAATATACTGTAATATGAATTTAAATTAATTCAATAAAATTTGATAGGAAAGAGAGAGAGAGTGAGGGAGAGAGGAAGAGAGGGAGTGAGAGAGAGAGAGAGAGAGAGAGAGAGAGAGAGAGAGAGGGAGAGAGAGAGAGAGAGAGAGAGAGTGTGAGAGAGAGAGAGAGAGAGAGAGAGAGAGAGAGAGAGAGAAGGAAATTTACTGTAGACCGTTGTTACAAAACAGAGAGCTGAGTATTGTAAATCCATTGTTCTCATCTCTAAACTTCCTGAACGTTCCAAAACAATTTCTCGGCTGAAGATGTTGATGGAATCTCAAGGAAAAACGAGAAGGAGTTACGCTCCAAATTATTTTCTAAAATATCAAAAAAGTATTGTACAGAAGTTAAAAGAGAAGACCTTATGCAGGCCGTACTGTTGTTGTTTACCTCATACATAGGTTCTGAAATTGACTAATGAAAAAATAAAGTCACAAATATTAAACTACTTTAATATTTAATAATATCTAATATTAATTTATTAATATATAATATTAAAATAAATATCTAACCATTAAAAATAATATTAGAACACAGTATACGTCAAAAAACCACTTTCATATTTAATTTAACCGAATCAAAAGGTAGTTGTTATTTACATTAACTAGGTTCTGTAAATAATCCTTGAAGACATGAAATAAAATTACAAATAATAAACCAGCTTGTTTCATAATATATTTCAAATCATTTTTATTTAAAAATTACTAGGTTTAACAAACGATCGTCTTAAAAAAAATTAATTTAAATTTAATTAAATAGTGATTAAATTTTACTGAAATTTAAAAAAATAATTCAAATACCAAAAAGCTGCTAATGGTTCTATAAATAATTTCCGAAAAAATAAAACAAAATTACAAACACAGGCTAACTTGTTTTTACATATCTATCCTTAATATAAAAAATATGTACTTAAAAAAATATATTTTCATAAAAAAAAATCTTTAACCAATCCTTTAAAAAATTAATTAAAACAACAAACATTAATTAAATTGTCCTAGAATAAGTTTATCATCATTAAAGAAAATTATGATAATAAATTTTACTTTAAAATTGAATTTAATTTAACTATTCAAGAACTTAACACACCTTACCATCACTAAAAGAAAAATAAAGACTGATGAATAAAAATATAATGTTTTGATCTGTTAGTATAAAATTATTGATGTTTTAATAATTAAATTCTTTATTATTCGATAATCTATTATATTTGTATCTGTTATCATCAACTTTAATTTTTAAAATATGGGTGAGAAATGTAAATTAAAATCAATTAAGTAATATTTACTTAAGTGTTAGGAAATAATAAATTGAAAAATTAGCTGGTTACTTTATTAGATGTCATTTAAACAATTTTTTGTCGTTTGTATGTCCTTGTAAATTAAAAGATTTTAATTGTCGATCTGGTTTTATTTCTCTCGACCAATGAATAACGGAATTTTTAATTTAAGGGAAAAACAATCTTTGATATGATTACCTGTTACTAATAGCTAATATAATGTTCTTGTAGGACTAGATTTTTTATGAGAGATATAAATACAGAATCCTAGAATTTGAATATCGTCAATACTAGAGTCATGTTTCTATCATCCAATAGAATTCTATCATATTCCCATGCTAATCCATCTCTTGCAATGCACCTAGTTGATCCTCTCGTTCCTATCAATATCCATTATAATGACTTCAAAAAAAAAATAAACCAAGGGGCAAAGAAACAAATATGTAACAACCACCTAGATATTCTATCGCTAAAAATTAAAAGCTTAATTTGCACAATAAAAGCAATAGCAACAAATAATTGCAATAATCGACAATATTATTTATACATCGACACTCTTGCAGCAGCCCCTGGACAAGTAATCAAGTCCTTTGACAGGATGGCAATTAAGTTACGTAATGATGATGGATGTTGAGAAGGTGATTCGCCCAGGAGGACTTACCACCCACTCTCCTGATCCTATCTAGTATTAAGTAGGATGCTTCGTTGCTTTCCAACCGGGCATTTTGTTTCCGCATTGTTGCTGTTTGTTATTTTATCCTCACTTTAGGCTATGAGTAATCGGACAATGACACAGTGGAAACTCTAAATTTTGCCTATCCAGCTATAATTATGACATGGGTCTTTAACGAGTAGTCGGCATCGCACAGAATCGAGACCCCCATTTTACGCCCTTCCCGAAGGACAGCTCAACTAAGGATTTCCAAACCCATCTAATAACCTAACCACTACTTCACTGGCACTAAAGATATGATATCCTAGAAACAATTGGGACTAAAGCCTATATTCCTAAAGGATGGTAGAAATGACCTGAAGAAAGCTGGATAACTTCAAAAGTTCCTGGAAATAGAAGAAGAGGGAAGCCTAAGCCGAGGTGGTCAGATGGTGTTTCACGCGATGAGGGAAACTTCCTTGGATTTTGGTACTGGACGGCGTCGACACAAGATCGTGACGTTTGGAGGAAGCGGTTGGAGGAAGCCAAGACAATGTATTAGGGTTGTAGCGCCGTTATAAAAAAATCACGTAATTTCTTGTTTCATTAATATCTTTATTTGACTTCGCCGTAGTGCTTCTAATATCTGAATACATCTCTGTAGGATTTGTATCGGGACCAAGTCTCCATATCTGAGAAGCGAGGCGAAATGCAGCTGCGACTAAGAATCATGATTAAGTACAAATATAAGTTCCTTAAGTCATTGCGGAAGCCGGTCATTATCCTAGGCATAAATAACTGCGTGACTGTCATTACTTACGCAAAGCTTCCTCCTACGCCATCATCAATAACCACCCTACCATTGCCACTCATGTAAGACAGAAAGAGAGAGAGAGAGAGAGAGAGAGAGAGAGAGAGAGAGAGAGAGTGAGTGAGAGAGAGAGAGAGAGAGAGAGAGAGAGAGAGAGAGAGAGAGGGTAAATATATATATATATATATATATATATATATATATATAGAGAGAGAGAGAGAGAGAGAGAAGAAATTGGTCCGGGCGGAGGTCAAATAAATAATTCCTTAAATAGTGAAAAGCCATTTTGTAGATACCGACGTTTCCATTCACGGTATTCTTCAGGACTGAATAGGAAAGATACAAAAAGATTTAAAACTGAAAAAAATTGGAATAAAAAATTAATAAAATATAAAAATGAAACCATTGGAATAAACAGTAAAAATTGGTGTAGTAGAAACAAGAGTCCAACTTTTAGGCAATATGTACCAATGACAATTTTATGATATGAAATGGCTTAAATGATAAATACGAAATTTGAAAATATTTATTATTTACTAGCTGTCCCGACAGACGTTGTTCTGCCCTATTTCCCTAAAAAAACAAAGGGCATCCAAATTTCCTCCAAACATTACAATTGCAATTTTTTTACCAGCTCTGAACACAACTTTATGTTTACCAGATGTCATAAGATCCAGTGCAGTTTTACACAATGTATTCAATTCATTTGTAACTGTTCTACAATATACCTCCACTCTGAACTGTTATTTTTTATTAAGGGATAAAGAACGATGTTTTTTTTATTATTCCATAAAACCCTTCTTTGCGCCTTAGCAAATATATGGAAAAAAAATTAGCCGCATTGGTCGAGCCGTTCTCGAGTTTTTCATTTTTATTATATAGATATATACATCAACAAAGTTTCTTTTAATTTATAAAAACATAAAAAAATATATTTTTCTTATCTATATCTAGTTTCAATTTGAGATTTTACATTTCTACGTACGATTTTGTTACAATCTAGTGGTAGTAACATAATAACTTAACAAGATAACAAACATTTTATTGGGCGATTTGGCACAGAATTATCTCATACGATCACTATTTGAGATAATCTATATAATTCATCTCGTAAAAGAAACAGGTGAAGGCCTACCAGGGATAAAGGAAAGTTAATAAGCAATAAATATCTTCGAAGTTCAAGTACGGTCAGTTTTTGGAATACATTATTCTGTAAAGGAAAAACATGTATCTATTGGGGCGTGATATATAAGCATTCATGTTTTCATAATTCCATTTGCATTATGCCTGACTTATCTGTCATGAAGACTTTCCTCATACGTTTAGCATGTAATAAAAATATTGATAAGACAGTAGCCAGTTTACATTTTAATTACAAAAAAACAAATTTTCTCGAAAAAATTATAAGGATGAATAATATGCAGTTTAATGCTTTTCAAAACAATTAATATTAATTTGTAATATATTAAATAGTATTGAGATGTGTAACAATATATAATATGTAACAAGATAATATTGATTCAATTCCTTAATTCAGCATTTATGAATGTTGAACCAGATGGTGATATGAGGGATTACTTCAAAACGGAAACCTAATTCGAAAAGTGTCTTAATATATTTTTGTTAATACATTAGTGGAAAAATTCCAACTAAAAACCTTAAGTCTCTAAACTAAAACAGGAAATTAAAAATACCTGTCCAATATTTCGCCTATTCAGGCATCCTCAGGGCAGAAAAAGAATAATAGCAAACCAAAAGATGAATAATACACCCAAAAACCCACATCCCACCACCTCCAAGGCTCAAATGCAACTACTGAATCATGGGGAAGGTTACTAGATTCCCAGCTGGCTAAGGTTAGATAAAAACAGCTGATAAATACACCAGATTTGAAACATCAATATAAATTCGCAAAAAACCAACAGGAAAACAAAATAAAATAAATAATAGTAACAAACAACAGAAGACAAAAAACTATATGAAAAAATGGAAGTAAAAGTGCAAGAAAAAAAGAGAATATATAAAAAAACCAGTGGACTTATGGTTATTCCACAAAATATATATTGAAAAAGGGAACGGTCAACAGAGACATCAATTAAAATAGGCGAAATATTGGACAGGTATTTTCAATTTCCTGTTTTAGTTTAGAGACTTAAGGTTTTTAGTTGGAATTTTTCCACTAATGTATTAACCTTTAATTGATGTCTCTGTTGACCGTTCCCTTTTTTAATATATTTTTGTAATGTTAGTTTTAATACTCTCAAAAATTTCTTAAAACATTTCAAAAATTGAAAATAAACACAGCTTTGAAGTTTTATTAAAATAAACATGACAATAATACCCATTCCAATCTCCTTCCCTCGCTTAAAATTTACGGTGTACAGTAAAAGAGATTCCTTCAAATCCTTTTTTCCATATATAACAAACAAAAAACCCATGAGGCTAAGAAAAAATAAAACTTACCTAAACATTTATAAGAAAAACTAGCAACGCTACAAAATGAACAGAATCAGTTATGCATTAATATGTTTGCATTAAATTCCTATTAAAACAAAATGCTACAACGTGCATTAAAAGAATATATCAATGTGGATTGATTTTGTTTCTCTTTCCTTTGCTATTCTAAGGAAACCTTGAATTTTATCAGCCCATAAAACAAAAAATTCCACTATTAAATCGCTATGGAGGTTTCAAGTCAAGGGTCCGAAGATAGTAAACAAGGCTCAACATTTACTTGTATTTATTATGAATTTAGATTTCATTACGTATTTAATAAATAACAAGTATAACAATTAATTGTCTTACTTGTTTTTAATTGTATTTTTTAAAAGTATATTTAGCGTTAGTTGTGAAGTAACGCCGCCTCAAAAATCCAATGAAAACCTAAATGTCAGGTTATTTTGAATTAGAAGTTAATATTGTAGACCCATCCAAATAATCTTAGCTTTATTTATCGAAGATATTTTAATACCTTACTTTTGTTCTCAATTTATTTATTCGCGCGCAAATCCGATTCGTGTCCATTAAAAGATTTGTCTTGTGGTTACTCCAAAGAAACAAATCTTCACATTCAACCAGCGCAAGCTACGTATTTAAGTTTTCAGTGAAATGTATATAAGTAAAAATGAATAACTATAATTAATTATTTCTGTAAGATAATAAATAATTACTACTTAATATTATTCAACTCATTATTGATTTAAAAATAATTAAATAAAAAATACCTGTGCCACGCGCCACTACAACGCAACCCTTGAAGGGTCTTGGGTCATGTATGTAGAAGAGACCGTTTTTAAGTTAATGGATATGGAGGGAGGTGATTTGTCCGAGATAGCGCTCAACAGCCAGGTTTTTTCCACTAATTGAGAGAACCCTCATTACAGAGGCTTGATGAGCCCCAGGAGGGCCTGCAGGCCTTGTTTATTTCACAACAGATTCCTTATCAATCTTAAATACATGATATGAACATACTTTTTTCAATTACATGAACCATCTATCACCAGAAACGTACGTGTTATTTGTTCAAGTGAGTGTTCTAGACAAGATAAACTTCTTATGTCGATTTGAAAAAGAAAATGGATTTTCAAGTTGGCCTTCCATGAAATGGGTTCGTTGGTGTGCCATTTTAAAAAAACTCCAAGGAATTGGAGGAAGACTCTGATTTTTCAGATATATTTATACTTTTTGTATATTTGTCAGGGAGTATATTATAGCCAATTTTATTTATTTTTATAGAATGTATCCTATATTTCCATATCTACGAATCTACGACAAAAACGATGCATATATGTTTATGGTAAAATTTAAAACCAGGTGTGATATGTTTTCTTAGTGCTGAATGATATTTGATAGTGGTGCTTGATGTTTAAACATATAATTTGCTTTTATATTTTTTAATTATAACTAAGTTAAATAAAATTACAAAAATTCACAGAACCTGAAATGTGGCATGTCTTAATCCTGATCTAATAAAGACATTTTGTTCAAACATAGACGGTTTCTGGTCATATAATTTGATGAATCTTCAGATCATAATAAGCAATCTATTGTTTTTGTTGTAAAAGTATATACTAGCTATATAATTATTCATCTGTTGATAAAATAATAGAAATATAGTAAATCAATAGCATTAATACGGGTAATATTGTTCTTAAAAAAAAAAAAAAAAAACCTGTACCACTATAACCCTTAAAGGACCTTGGATACAGTACGTGGTGGATACTGTGATGTTTCTTGGACAACGGTTGTGCAGGGAGGTGCTTTGTCCTAGATTGCACTCAGCCACCAGATGTTCCCCCCTTTCGTGTACCCTCTTTATAGAGGCTGGGTGAACCCCAGGAACGTCCTAAACCGTAGGATTCATCTCCGGCTGCTAACAAATTAAATATAAGTCATGAACCACTCGCTCCCTTGTAGATTGTTTTTCTTTGATCATTTTGTTATTGATATAACATTATTGTTAGTTTTTTTCATTTAAGGGACTTTTAATATAAATATTCGTATTTGCTGTTTTAGGATAGTGAAACCTCCCTCATACTAGCCCACTTTGAATTACTGAACCTAATGATCCAAGCCACCAACATCCGCCGCTTGCAGACACACCCCAGACGTGACATTATTCGAACTCGGTATGCGGATCATGATATCCAATTCCAATTAACTCTTAAACCGACCCTACTCTCCCTACTTGGAAAATCAACTCCTGAGAACACCAGAGTGCCACTGTTTTTTGTATCAGGAGCATGCCTCAGGCGTTGTTCCTTCATGATTGCAAAATTTCAAGCAAAGTACTTAATAAAAAAAACTTAGATACGTTTTGCTACCTTAGATACTTACATATATATAGGAAAAGTGCGAATCTTAGGAGGAAATCAAAACGTAAATAAATAAACCATAAGAAAGATGTTTGAAGTCCGATCCCGGAGCAATAGGTATTCGAAGATAAAGAAGAGCAACCGGAAACAAAAGAATAAGTAGGGAAAGAAAAACAATCACATTTGAGTCCAAACTAAGATCTCAGTGTAATTCCTTCTAATAAGAAAGTAGCTAGAGCAAGAAAAGTTTCAAGCCTTGAATTTGTCCATAAATAGGTTATATTTATAATTATAAAATAAATTATATATTATATTTAACAATTTTTTTATAACTGAGTTGTTTATCGTTCCTAAAAGCTCTCACCAAAGTAAAATAAATTATACGATTTTATTTGTTGTGATTATTTTCGTATCATTCTCTTTGCAATTAGAAGAGATGAAATATTTACTGATAAAAAAAAGCTGGTTATTTAACAAGTCATCTGGGTATGACATGTGGGTTAAACTACAAGGATACATGATTTGAGCGGTACTTTCAATTTTCGTAAATTATTACGATTCAGTCCAATTGAAGCCAACCTATTTATACTACTGTAGCACATGTAAGAAGGGTTAGTAGGGGTTATACTTTTTCTAAGCCAACGGGTACGATATGACCGAGATCGGACTCGACCCCAGGATTTCCCCACAATTAAGAGTTTCCGATTTGCAGAGGCTGGGAGAACCCCCAGGAGGGTCTGCATGTCCCACAGGAATTGATCGGCTGTAAAGTTATTTCAGAGATTTCAAAAACAAAACCAAATTAAAAATTAATATAGTAAACTGATTTTGTTTTTAATTACAACATATCGGAGATGACAAAAAACGAGAAATTATTGCAGAATTTTATCATTAAGTATTTCTGAAGGTTGATTCTGAGGGTGGAACCGTGAAAGCTTACTAGTGAGGGTGAGTCACTGAGCAATCTGAATTTAAGTGTATTAGTTCTCGACATGAGAACTAATCAAGTGTAGGTATATAAGAAAATTTTGAATCGTTCTTAAGAAAATCTGGCAAATTGTATAAATTATATGTGCTGTTTCGGTATTATGAATAAAACATTACAGGGACGAAAGGACCGGTCATTTATCCGGCATCTCTTAATAATATAATATCAGAGAAAACATGCAACATAACTAAGTGTTAGTTCGCAAAACGACTTACATGCAATAATTATTTAATAGATCCCATCGAACCCAGTTCGCCACCCCTTCATACGGCCTAATGACCGACTTACATAACTCGGTTATGAGTCAGTCGACTCGTAGAATTTGTGTTATAAGCTAACTTGATAATAAGTAAACGAGACAATTTCATATTTATTATGATTTAAGATATTGTTCCAATTTTCACTCGAAAATCGAGGAAAAAAATCTAGAAATCAATACTTCATCTTATACTTTGCTCTGACTACCTTCATCGTTTAATCTAGTGCCAACATGATCCTAAATATGCCAACAAATGCCATAAATGTTATTAAATGAGTTGTTTTAAAACCTCTTAAACATAGCAATCGCCGAAAAGCCTCCATCGAGGATGATAGGCAAGGATGTACGTTCAGTTAACGACATGGGGGGAAAGCAATGTGGGCCGAGTTAGGTAGGCTAAGGACAACTACAGTCACTGTACTATTTACTTTAATAACTACAGTGATATATTTCTTCCCTAACTAGGACGGGGCACCACTATCGCGTAAATTCTGCCAATGACAGCCATTCCAAGGGCAGGTCACATGTTCCGATTTTAAAATTCTAACGAATAAAGCTCATATCATGATAGGTTCTATTAGAAATGTCATTCCAGAACTAGTGAAAAGTAATTAATTTGTAATAGCAATTTATTAGAATAAAGGCAGGACTTAAGGCTACTGTTTCGGGTAGTGAGAATATGGTTTGAGTTCGAGCAAATGGATCCATAAAAAAATTCATGTGATCTATGACTTTATATTTGGATCTATCAGACCTTTGGAATAACGGTGTAACAAATGTTTCATTTGTAATGTCAGTTTTTATTTTTTCTAAGCTTCAAAGTGGAATTAGCTTACTGTGTTTATGTTTACAGATTCTAATGAGCTGTTATTAATCCTATATTATTAATGAGCTTCATCAGGATTCAACGCATCAAGTGGCTGGGCCACTTATATAGGATGGGCGAAGAAAGAACAGCTAAAAAGCTGTATAAAGCAAATCCGGATGGAGTAAGACCTCGAGGAAGGCCCAAAGCTAGATGGAAGGATGCCGTCTGTGAAGATCTGAGGCTGAGCAAGGTCTTCATCTCTCGAGCAGGCGATCGGGACGATTGGGGTAGAGCGGTTGAGCAGGCCAAGGACTTCTTTATGAGTCTGTCGCGCCAATAATGTAATTTTAAAAAAATATTTATTATCACTACAATTGAACGAACATTGTTTTAGTGTACCAACTAACGGTCATGCTCATACCATGGAAACACTCAATTTTCGTGAACAATTTTTTTTTCTCGAGTTAAAACATGGACACTAGGCGGCCCAAGGTGCAAAAAACATTACCACTGCGTTCAGGGAAAGGTGTTGTAATGAACGGACCATACGACGGTGGTTTGAGAAATTTTGAGAAAAAACGAAGATTAATTGATAAATAAATATGTATTCATAAATAACTCATTTTTCCTTTCTATTCAGAAGTGATGACAATAATATTGACATGAAGCAACAAAAATCAGCCTCTATTGGTTAATCGGAACGGACCTATTCAAGTGTGTATTCGGACAAATCACCTCTCTTCACAACCCTTGTCATTGAAACAGTATTGCCTCTCCCATGTAATGAACCTGAGACCCTTCATGGCTAGTAGTGGTATAGTTTTTTTTAATAGTTAATTTGAAAGTCTATAGTGATGGTATGCAAGATTGAAGTATTAGCTAGTACAGTACATCCCGATTGATGGCTTCATGACGTTGTTTAATGTCTGAAAACAGTAAGTCTATACGCTTATAAGCTTTATCCTTCAGGCCTGGTAATTCGAACGATGAACCGTCAAATAATTTAACCTTTCGCGTACCTACCTTTCTCAAGCGAGCACACGAGAGTAGCGGACGGACTAATAGAGGTGTTCCTCCGAAATAGGAAACCGCTACGGAAGCAGCGGGCCGTGTGCTATATGGGACTACAATTAATAGACGTCCTGTTAGCCGAAGAGGAAAATGAGGGGGTTGTGCAATCGCCGCTCTTCAGTTTCCGTAACACTTTCTCGCGGCGGAGGCACGGCATTAGCGAGCGAATTGTATAATTTTCTCGACAGCTGCTCTTCGGCCTGAGGCCACAGTGGCGCAGCCTTGAGAAAGTTACGAGCACTTTCCAGATTTTGTTCCTTATCCAGATAATTACACATACGTATTTATCAACAACTGTTGCATACAATCTAGGTATTCCCCGTGACGAATAAACTGTGCGAAAGACGGTGTCGGAAATAGAGAATAGGGTCAGAATCATCAATTGTTGCGCCATTGAAAATGAAAGTTCGCAATTTTTGATAGGATTATTGATAAAGCTCGGCCTTCAACAATGATTGTTCGGTTTAAAAAAAAAACCCTAACATTTTATAATTGATTTTCCAATTACCAAGCAGTATATAAAAAAAAATTCTGTATTTATACATATATACATACAAAAGAATGCGAAGAAGCTACAAACAAAATAGGGTTCAAAACAAACAAGGAAAAAACAAAAAATATGATATCGTCCAAGAAAAGCTCGACTGGTGGATCTCTGACATTTGGAGGATGTAACTTCGAAAAAGTTCGTTCGCTTCAAGTACCTCGATACGATAATCACTGTAAAAAAAAGAAAAAGAAGAAGAAATAAAATTACGGATCTAGTAGGGCAACAAATGCTGCTGGGCTCTTAAAAAAATCTTTTAAATCGAAATATAAATACCTAAAAATCAAAATGCGAGTATTTAAGACAGTTTTCCGGCCAATAGTGGCGTAGCTAGTGAGGCGTGGACCCTTACAAAGTGACAGGAGAACCACATTAATGCTTAGACCTACATTTATACCCTGAGAAAAATATATGGTCCAAACAAAGTCAAAGTCCAAACAAAAAGATTAAGAGCAACAAAGAACTTAGACTGCCTAAATAAAGATCTTGATTTAGTCACATATATTAAAAAAGGGAGAATAAGAAGGTTGGATCATGCGCACCGTATGGGATCAGGGAAGGCTACCAAGGGAGATATCGGAGGGACGCCCGGACGGTAGAAGAGAAAGAGGTAGACCCAGACTACAGTGGATTGATGATGTCGTGGCTGATTTACAGCTTCTGGGAGTGAGAAGATGGAGAAGAGCTGGAGAGGATCGCTCTGAGTGGAGGAGAATTGTTGAAGAGGTCCTTTATTGGCGTCAGAGATAGATAGATAGATTATTATTTCCAATTTATTTTGTTGAGTTATTTTATAAAATCAATGTGAATCATTACAACCACCATCGACTATAACAAAACATGATAATTGTATAAAGATTGATTAGTACGCTTGCATAGGACGTAAAGATTACCGAAAGCAAATTAGGATAATAAAAATGTCAACAAAGGACAGAGAATCAGGTTGACCAACCGCTAGATAAGGTGTCAGTAGGTGGTGGCGATGCAACAGATTGGCTAACCTGGCTGGCCGGCTGCCCGCACCATCTCAAGAACAATGAGTAGCCTTGGTCCTCTAACAGTGCTGCCAACTGTGTTGTAAGTTCAGGCACTACAGCTATTTGCACTTTAAGGGGCTTTAATCTGTATACCTGTCCTGTCGAAAACGATTCGTCCCTATCATTTAATCAGATTTACTATTTGTGTTAATATCTAACATCTTAGGTTTTTTATCAATGCTAGTTTATCTTGCTATCTTTTCCTGTTGCCAATCAAGATTCGGAAACTTGAAAGTTCTTAATTACCGGCATTGAGTCTTTATCAAGTGAAAGCTCATGTTCTCCGCCAGTGTTCGATGTTGATAATCGACAACTGTCGAACTGAAATTGATGATATTTATTTTATAAAAATATATGATATTAATTGATTATTTATTCATCAATTTATACATAAACCTATATTAAAAAATCATTGTCTGATCCAGAAGAATGACATGGTGTCCACATCCTGCAGCTAAATGACATTGTGTCCATATACTGCAGCTAAACAAAAAATGCATTCATCTAGTAACTGAGATCAATCTGGGCTCACGCTTAAGAAATATATAATTGGAGGTTTACAGGTCAAAAGATTAGGTATAGCACTTAGTAAGTTATGCTTTGCTTCCTTGAACTCCTGACATTATGGAGAAGATCAGACTATACAAGAGTACATTTATGAAATTACATACCTTTTTCAACATTAAAAACGCAATTCTGGCATCTTAACGTTACAAAAGGTCAAAATATAATCTCAATTTATTTATACTTTCGAAATTGTAAAAATCCATGATGAAATTAACCGCCATCTAAACTCACCGCTCCACCATATTGAAGGGTTCAACTTTCACATTGTTTTTTTTGTGTGCAAAATTATCTCTTTAGATTTTCCTAATATATAATCTTAAATATTAATCATTGAGATTGTTGTTAAAATAATTTCATCAATTAATGAAGAGTTATCAGTGATTTATTTATATTTCTTTGTAACAATGTCATGTTTTCAAATTGAAAACTTTCCGCCCAAAACCTACAACTGGACCCCACTGTAATAAAGTTGCAGGCTATTGAAAAACTTAAAGAAATAATGACCACTTGTGTAGTTGGTATTATCTTTTAAAATAAATATTATTTAATTGTAAAACTACACAATTCTCTAAACTATTAAATGTTTAAATATTTTTATTTTGAAGAGAAAAGATTTGTCCTGACCGGGATTCGCACCCAGGTCGTCTACATCTCTCATGCAGTGCTTTAAACCAATGAGCTAACAGGGGTTCAGTGGTTTAAAGCACCTTCAAAAGAACCATAAATAAAAATAAATTAAATGTTTAAGTTTTGTAATCAATAATTGAAATGCACTAAAAAAAAATTTCAGTGATATAAAATTTCTTAATCATTTCGATTCAGCTACTATTTATTTTCTTTTTTTTGGTATATAAAATTATGCAAATTACCGGCCTTCTGCCATTAAGTATTACATTTAAAAATTTTCAATTATGCTGGCCATAATTGCGAATTAGATATATATGTTCACGATGGTCACGTATAAAGTTTTATTATTTATTTATTTAATCGGAGTTATTTACAATTAATGTATCCCGATATCCAAAATCTTTTCCCGCCAATCCTTCCTATCGGCCCATTCTTCTTCTTCCTCTCGCAGCCCTCTTGCTGCCATTCCTTCTCTTACATCCTCTATCCATGTCTTCCTCGGTCTTCCTCTCTATCTTCTATAATTTGGTTTATTTAGAAAAGTTTCTTTGACGACCTATAGTTTTATCTATCGAGAAATAACTATTAATGACTTTAAAAAAATAACTTATTATTTTGAATCTAAAAATAAAAAGTAACGAACACATCAAATAAAATTTAAAAAAATATTATCACTAAAGAAATAATAATGTACTCACTGAATCGTCATCACTGTTAATTAAAATGATTCCATTAAATCACTTACCTGCAACAATTAACAATAGTTAGAAATGTGAAAATTAATCATAAAATATCTATAATATTTAATGAATATGGAAAAGAAATGAATAATAATAAAATAACTTCTTTATATTTACTCACATAAAATTGTATTAAATTGTGTTAATAAACAAATTTTAGTTTTCAAGCGTGTCTTATTATAATATAATAAATAATAATTATAATATGTTGGTTTCCATAACCTCTTATTAACATATATTTTTTGGTATCGTTCTTTTTTATCTAATACTTTTTTATTTTAATATTTATTTTCACGAAATAAAAAAGTATTTTTTTTTTTATAAAAAAGTATTAATTTTTTATTTTATATATCGATGCCTTAGTTCACATATGTGTTAAGGGGCGAAATATACAAGATTTTACAAGAATACAAGATTTTACACGAGTCAACTATGATAATAATTTAACACAAGAAATACAGTTCAAGCACATAATATATTTTTGTAACCTTTACAGCTTCTCTATTAATTTTATATCATCAACATATGATCTATAACTTCCTGATCAAAACTTTACAATATTATTTATATAACAAAACCCATTTTTGAAAAATTTGCACTTAACACATTTGAGAACTAAGGCATCGATATGTGACTTATATTTACTTAGGCAACCATTTCAATATTTTCATTCCTTCCATTCTTCTAGTTACTTCCTAAATGGCATCAATCAAATAAAATTGAACATATTTAAATGTAAATAAATTCAATATTATCATAAGTAACCAATTTTCTATATTTTGAATAATAATATTTATATTAAAGTTCAAGAAAATTACTGTTATAACCACGTTATATTCTCTCGATTACCAGGAATAAAAAAATAATTATAGCAAATTCTGGAAATAATACAAGAAAATTTAGGCAAAGCATGGCCATTTATATAAAAACTTAACAGGGATAATCAGATGACGATTTAATAATTTCATAAAACTTAAAGTTGAAAATTTAGTGTAAAATTACTTAATAATACTCCACTTACAAAATTTAACTTATAACTAATGCTCTGACCCAAATCAATAAGTAGCGTTATATAATTCCTATAATACAGCTCGTAGATTTCTTGGTGAATTGGTTACTTTATAAGGAATTTCGCGGATAGAAGCGTTGGGGGACTTGGATAAAAAAGCGTGCATAAAGGATAATATGGTTTGTGCAACACCTGTGCGGTGGCACAGTTCTGCTTCAGGGGTACCAACAGTGGCCGTGAACTGTTTAAGTTTGATACGGCCAACGAGGGTATCGAAAGGTTACTGAAATGGCACCCCATTACGTCAAAAATATGACCCACCCAGGTAAGGTATAGAAGTGAGCTTGAGACAGGGTAGGGTACAAAGAAGTGGAGCGGGGTGGCTAATTAGTAGAGCGCTGAGTTGCGGTTACAGATTAATTCTTTAATCTTTAAATAGCCATGGATTGATCTATTGGGATCTGTAGACCCTGCTGTGGATCATCCAGCCCCTTAATTGGGGGGGGATAACTTGGCAGTTGAGTATGATCTCGGGCAAATCACCTCCCTGTACAACTTTTGTTATTGAAACCAAACCATACCTTCATGGCTTGTAGTGGTACAGGTTTTTTTAAAGTACAAAGTTACTATTGAGAAAAAGAAGTAGAGTGATTTAGGTTAGGAGGTTACGGGTTAATAATCGTCATTAGGTTTACCAACAACCACCACTCATGAAGCCTGTTGGGCTCAGATCACCAGTATTTGGCCGAGATAACAATCAATCACAAGGTATCCCCCAATTAAGAATACCCACTTTATAGAGACTGGGTGAGCCCCAGGAAGGTCTGCAGATCCCACAGGGTCGATTTACACCTGTTATCAGATTGAATAATTTACTTACCAAGACCAGATTTGGGGCTTTCCGCTCAGAAACTCAGCGCTCTACACACTGCGCTACCCCGGCTGGAGATGAAATAAAATAACATTTTAAATATTTATATTAAAAAATAGTAAATTAAAAAAGATCTAATACAATTTTGCTAGCTAATGGCGATAAATGTCCTTAAACCTCTAAGAAGAAACATGTACTTTTTCTACTTGCAATAGTACTTTTGAAGTGTATGGCAAAAAAGGTCACAGATATTCATAAGTTATGAAGAGAAAACTACAATCCATATTAATACCGAATAATTTCTTATTTTTAGATAAAACATTATATTATTATAACTTATTAGGTATAAATAAAAATTCTTCATCCGATGGCATAGTTTAGCTTTCCTATAGAAAAACAAACAAGAATTTTTGTCTATTGAAATATGATGTTATTTCACTCGCAAATTAATCGTATATCTTATATAAATTATTAATATTTGAATTTATCGCTATATTAACATGTAGAATCTCAGTAATATCTAAGAATGATAGTTCTTACTACGAAGGACTAATAATAACAACCGATTGCTTCCTCTTCGCAATCATTCACGTATTGCCTTGAGCCTATCTAGCCATTATCGAGAAAATAAATATAATTTCAGTCATGCCTTGTTTAATCAACCATAGGATATAACGATGGTTCGTAAAATTATAGGTTCGGGGTTAGAAAATAATCTTGAAGCATATATATACATGTTTATTTCCAATCCAATAATTACTAATTTTTCAATAATTTTCAAGGTGATTTTTTTTTTCTCTTCGACCAGAATTGAGCATATAATATCCTAACATACAAGCTCCTTCCAGATATTGTTACACATCGACGAGGATATATATATATATATATATATATATATATATATATATATATATATATATATATATATATATATATATACATGTATACGTATACTAAAAATATATGTATATGTTTAGTATATATACACACAAATTAATTATTTTGGCCCCATACAAATACTGTATCCCAATTTACGGCATTTTATTCGATCTCCAATGGAAATCTTCCTTTTACGCCTCTTCTTTCGTATAGTACGGCTACTATAAAAAAAAAAAAACTTTTTTACTGTCTTTCATTTTCCATCCTCATTAAATGGCTAATAATAGTATTCATAAAATAATATTAGTGGGAGTGCGATAGCTCTGTATGAGCTGTGCTCGCTCCAGAGTTCAAATCCAGTTCCGGCAGATTATTTAAACTGTTAATAGCCACTGATGACCATGTGGGACCCTCCAGTGACTCACCCAGCTCCTATAAAGTGGGAACTCTTATTTGGGAAGGGACCGGACGGTTGAGCGTGATCTCGGACAAATCACCTCCCTCCACAACCGTTGTCCTTGGAACAGTACAGTCTCTACCATGTGCTGAACGCAAGACCCTTCGTGGGTGTTATTGGTGCAGGTTTATAGCCCCGATACCACCTCAGGAAACCAACTATCATTGTAATACCGTCAAATTTAAACAGTGAAAATCAGACTAAGGCATACAATTTCAAATGAAAGCTTTCTAGTAAGAAATAGTCATTAAATATTCTAAAATTAAATCACGCTAATATGAATTTCCAATCATCTTAATGCTACGTTGTTGTTTAGCTTACGAATTTCTTCAGCGAATGTAGACGGTACGTTATACATTTTACGCAATTCACTATGGGAGAGCTAAAAGCTTTCCTTCAACTTGAGGACAACGTTTCGCACTCGTAAAGAGCATAAGGAATAATAATGCTGTAAATTAATTTTCGATGACGATGCCACTGATAATCTTACGTGTTTCGTACGAAAATTTCGTTGGTTTACAAGTGAAATACATAATTGTTGTGTGAAATTATGTTTTTGGCTTAGACTTCGATATATAAATAGTTCTGAAGTGCTTCTTATTATTGTAGTTATGTTACAGTTCTTATAACTGAGGACTTAAACTTCTTATAAATGAGGACATCCGAAAGAGGTTTTTGAGATGAAAGCCTCGCTTAAATAGGTCCTGCTTTAATGAGTCGAACCTCAAGGATACTGACGATGATGAGCCAACTTTATGGTAAAATATGGCCGACCTTATCCCTCGTAACCATACCAAATCGTCAAACTTGACGTTATTTTTACGAATATCATCGTTACAAACGCGATGACACTGGCTTTAACGAGTTGAAACATGTCCGTGTCCTAAACATTCGATCTAACCAGCCCACCTTGCCAAGGCCGACGTAACATAAACTTTGTATTTTTCACTGTGGATATTTAATGGAAATTTTATGAAATATAGATTTATTAATTTTTTTTTTTAACTTCAATCGAATCTCAGTTTATCTTGTCTCCGCTAGGTGAGCCAAAGTAAACATTACTAACATGCAAATGCAATGTGTTCATTATACTTTAAGTAAAGAATCCAATAATGGTCATAGCTGTTCTTTCATTTTAAATTTACTCAAATCATTGAGTGGCGCATAAGGCAAAGTAAAAGTATTCGATCTTTCTACCTTAGTAATGAAATTTAAGATTAGTCCAATTAAGATAAATATAAAAACAAATATTTTTATTTTTGAAGAGAAAAGATAAGCCCAGGGATTCGAACCCGGGTCTCCCGCATTTCTGTCGTGGTGCTCTACCAACTGAGTTATCCTGGTTCGTAGCTCGGTCAGACATCCATTCTTTTCACTGATCCCATATCCCCGTGTTCTCGCAATTTGCGATGTATACATACAAAAAAATATATATTGTCAACTGTATTATTTATGTGGAAATGGTTGACTAGGTATATATTGAGAAATCTTGAAAATGATCGGCAGAGTACAGCCAATACATCATAAGAAAAATAAGTGTAACTTATATAATTTGTCTGCAATGTTTCAACCTAATTTTTAGGCCATCATCAGAGCAGAGGAATGTAGACTCAAACCTGTAATGTAATCTCAGGTATTATTTATCAATATAATTGGACAAATAATTGATCAAAACATATTTTTTAAATAAATTAAACTTTCAATACCATTTACAGGTGTAAAATAATTTACTTTCAAATTATGGAATTTACAGCAGACATATTTTACAATTATACATTATAATACAAGTTGTTTATAATTTATTATTAATATTTAATGTAGTTTATTTTCTAGTATCTATTTTAAATTTTCATTACAGAGGTATCTGTTCATTTCAAATGTGCTCCATTTTATCTACATTGACGATCACTGTATCACTGTATGGATCACTGGATCCATTGTAGTATATATTCTGATAATACATTCACTGATTTAAGGCTTTGTTTTTTTGAGTTTTTGAAATTCGCATTCCATTACAAATTATTTTTTTTATCTTTCTGAGTTTTTCTCATTATTGATAGAATTTAATAAGTTATTAGCAATGTAAGTTTACAGTGTTAGTTCCCATAGTGATTTAAACTATTCTATAAATCCCTAAATTAAACCAATCTATAATCATTAATATCAGAACACTTCATAAATGAGTCAACGAAGACTAGATACGAATACTTTAACAAGTTAAAAACGTTTCGTTAATTGCCAAATCGT
The DNA here is from genome assembly GCA_964056705.1 of Troilus luridus. Lineage (NCBI taxonomy): Eukaryota > Metazoa > Arthropoda > Insecta > Hemiptera > Pentatomidae > Troilus > Troilus luridus. The sequence continues at coordinate 68,243,275 of OZ057415.1, forward strand.
GTTGGAATAGGCGTGTAGTTGTTAATACGTGACAAAAGCATGACAATGAATTGTTTCAAACGAATACTTTGTACCATCTATAATTTACTTTCATAAGAAATGGCAGTTTTTAAAGAAGCAGCGATTATCTTTGTGTTCTTTGACGGGTGTAGTTTAACTAATAACATTGCTAGAACTATCATTAATATTGAGTGACGTTAGTTATAATTTTTCTTTTTATTTCGAAAACTACTTCATTAAACGCATTATTCCATTAAATTAAAATTTATAAAAGCATTAAAAATATTTAATATAAGTTAGTTCTCATAATCTTTGTAATAGTCTACGAGGGCTTGAATGAATACTTCTGAGCTTTTCTTCCTCCAAAATTACTCCGATCGTATCTATTTTAAAAAAATTATCCGATCCTAATTGAAATAAAAAATAAATATAAACTAAAAAACTCGATAGTTAACCGTGGGAAAATATTACATATTATAATTTATCTTGAATATTTATTGTTTAATAAATGATATTGTGTGATAACAGCTGGTAAGAGATTGGCCATCCTAGCGTTGGACTCCCCTAAGCTGGTAATTGATTTTAATTTTTGTTTTAGTAAATCATAATTTGCAATCGACAGAATAAAAAACAGTCGGGTCAACAAAAAATATTGATTTGAAATGCAATGTGTAACAACCTCAATGTTAAAATTATTTGATTTTTTCATTTTATTTGAGACGATATTCACATAAAATTATTTTCCAATTTTTTAATAGTGCCGTACATTAAACAAATTATTATTATAGCTAAATGATAAAGTCTAATAATTTTGTTATATTTTGCTAATTTTTTAGTTATCAAATTTTCCATATTAAACTTGAAATGTATTCATACTTACACAGATAAGGATACAGAATAACAGACCCGTAAACTCGTTATTTGTGACAAATGTATGAAATGCAAAGGTTTTTTTATTTTATATATATCCAATGCCAGCAAGTGGCATTTCTGTCATACGCCGCCGAGCCCCCCAATAAAGACATTAATCGTCATCAGTGAAAGGGAAAGGTCAAAATTAATAATTTCAATTTTAAAAAGTTGCCATCAAATTGAGAATACATATCCGATGTAATATATATATATATAGAAAATTTTTTATAATTAGAATCTTCTATAAATTGTAATAGGGCGTAAGTAATAATGTTTTTTATATTAATTTATAATACAAACATTTTCAAAATAACAATGCTATAACTCAAAAAAACTAATTTAGAGTTATTTGAAAGTTCCATGTCTTGTCAAAATTAAATCTGTCGGGTTAAAAAAAAAAATTAGGCATTCGTTAGCCAAACCATTTATATTATAATGATGGTATTGAAATTCTTTTATTATTTCAACTTATGTCATTATTCCCATAAAACTTCAAGTTCAAACATGATACAAAACAGAATATGACTTTACTTTTAAAAAAAATTGGAAATGGAATATCAGATATGCCATTCCGTCAATACAATTGCTACTGAAGTTTTTACTTGAAAATGCCCATTTCTGAGTTAATTCGTTGTTCTTATGTAGGGCGATATGTTATGATTTAGATTTTTTAAATAAGTAATTATAAGTTCATTAGTATAAAGTGGTATGGAATGTGCCAATTAATAAACTATTATACATCATGTATTTATTTTTTAAATATAATTCGATTTTAAATGAAAACGAAATGTTCCCAATGTCCGATTGGACAGACTGGAGCCAATGGAATGGGCGAAGCAGACACCTTTAGGTACAGTTACATCACCTTCGGTTATACCACATCGGATAACCAGTCGCTGCTATCTCGCTAGCATCTAACACCAAAAGCTGATTCACCATTGTATGAAAAAACAATATGGCTTTAAAAGTAAAAACTTGTTTCTTTTGAAAAGAAGAAAATGAGGTTGAAAAGGACACACCCCGAAGTACGGACATGCGCAACTAAAAGTTATATATTCAACTTTATCAGGTTTAAAAAACAAAAAAAATTTATTTTTATTTAAGGCATTTAAAAATTAACATACAGAAATCCAACCAAATTACATTTACTTGTAGACGATCAGACTTCCAAGTAGCGCTTTACAATTCCTCATTACCCAAACAAACAGACGAAATACTTGAGTCTTACGATGACTCATTTGGAATTCACATGTAACTTTGAAATTAAATTTGAAGAAAAGGTGGAATCACCGATTACTAAGACGACTACTTTATCATTCAAAATCAACAATTATTAATTTTTATTATAAAACATGTTCCTTAAACAGATATGGACTTATGCCACGCAGTTGTGAGGCTCATGCAAAAAAATCTCACTTAAAGAGCATTCGACAGACCACTGAATTCCTGCAAGGAGACAGAAACTTCGGTGGAGCAGTTATCTACTACAAACAAATGGAACTCGTTAGGAGGTTTTAACCTTTAGTGGGAGGTTTTCAAAAAAATACTTCTTTACAGAGTCTGGTTGAGTCCCTGATACCTCTGCAGATCCCACATGGTCCATCCATGGATGTTAACAGATTAAATAATTATCTTATGCCGGATTTGAACCATTATATGGTATCAATAAATAAAAACATTCAGACAACGGAGTGTTTGATTACTCGCCAAATAGTAACCTTATTATAAAAATACCTTGTTTTTTCGATAATGAGGATCTTTTGAAACGCATGAATCATTTAACTGATGAAATCCATTTTCTTGGTACATATTGCGTAGAATACCATTAGCTAGCAAGTCATTCACAGAGAATTTAGAAAGCTCATATCACCATAAGGTGTAAAATGGTGCAACTTTAGGTTTAATAGCAACAAATATTAATTAATTATTTTGAATATGTAACTGAAGAAAAATAAAGTGAACTAAAAATGTAAGAAAGAAGATTTTTAAAAGATTTTTTCTCTTTATTTAGTCGCTCTCAACCCCTTTTTTACCTCTGCTTACGTGTGGTGTGTGTGTGTGTGTGTGTGTGTGTACATAAATAAATATACTTGCTTTTTGTAATATAAATATATAAGATATTAATATTAATAATAAATAAACAATATAGTAATACTTTGTTCTTCCCAAATCCGCTGCTATGTGTTTACTTAACATCATCCAACTTTATAGATAAGCTTACAGGTGGAAGTTATCAACACCATTTACTTTTTTATAGGTGCCGATGGCCTTTCTATGGGTTCGATACGCCATAATGGGTCATTTTCTTGAGTGCGGTACTGAGTTAGAAGTTTTACATTCTATGAAAAAAACGTTTTCACGTAAAAGTAAGTTGTTTTTCATTGCGGATTTTAAAATTGCTTCAAATACAAATAAAGAAAAACTACAATGGCTTCGAAGAATGAATCACATTTTATAAATTATCAGTGTTTCTGTATTTAACATGTATAAGCCTTTTATAAATTAAATTAAAATAGGCTTAAATCACCGTTATGAAAAGAACCCAGTACAGGATCTCAACCACCAGGTTTTCCCCAGTTAAGGGTGCCCACTTAGTGTAGGCTGGATGAGCCCTATGAGGGTCTGGAGGTCTCGCAGGGTCCATCCGTCGCTGTTAACTGATTAAATAACTTATCAGCCACAGCTAAATTTGAACCTTCGATAGTTGAAATAATTTACACACTCTGCAAGATTTATTATTTAACCATGATTTTACAATCTCTTTCGTTAGATATTTAATTTTAAAATTTATATTCCCGATCTAGCCCTTATTTTTTATATTATAACAGCCTTTACCTCATTCGTTTATGGTGCAGTTCCGATTTTTTTTAAATTATCTTTTCAATTTTTTATGTAATCCTACTTCAATTTTTTGGTACGATTTGCTAATTTTATAAAATATAAAAGAGTAATAAATAAAAACTTAAAGAATGAATCGGGTCGAAAAAGCAGTAGCAAGCACTCCATATCATTTAGATTTCTTCCTACTATTGCGCAATACAACCGGAGCATATCGGAGGAGCCCGTCTTCACGCAGAAGTCACCAAGTAGCAAATATTTTTTGACCATGATTTTTACCTCAAAAAAATTCTAAAAAAATTATTTCATGAATTTAAGCATCAGATTACAACTCGAGGTGTTTCCCAATTAGAGTTGTTTGTTTCATTTAACGCGACTTTATGCTGTTATGACTAATCGGACGATGCTGAAATGGGAGTCATAACTTTTACCTATCCAAGTTTAATTATCAAAGGGATCTTTAACGAGTACCTGGCACCGTATAGGCTCGGGGACCCATGTTACGTCCCTTCCCAAGTACGGCATAAACAAGGATTTTTGACTCCACGAACCTCCGATTTTGGCCTAAGTAGGTTGTTATGCTAAAAACTACACCACAGGTAACCCCAATTAGGGTTGTTTCCCAAGTAAAAGATAATTTGTGATTCAGTTATAACTGTTATTTTTAATTATTTTTTAAAAATTCTATAATCAAACTTTTTTTAGTTCTTTAATGTATATTAATACTCTATTTTATAGCAAATATGAAAGAATTTTGCTACTACTTCAAAATATCCAGAATGATAATCGAATATCAAATTCAAAGAGCCGCGGTGCTGACTCATTCACCCATGGTAAAGAAGTAAAATATGTTCATGTCCTTTCGAAAAATTATAAAATTTATTTATGAATCGAACATTATTATTTGAGGATTAATTATTTTGCATCATTTATTGTGACAAAAAAATTAATGAATTCGTAGGTACATTCTATAAATGGACATGACGCAGTACTGACGATAACGTGAAAAACGGTAAGTTTTCACTGGACTGAAAGTCATATTGTACGAAAGAAGTGATGAAATATATTCATGAGTATCATATTGATACAAACATTTTATAAACTACTTGTTAATGTATGACCAGTGAGAGCAAACAGTTTAAAACATTAATAAACACTGATACAATGGAATCAGCCGCATATATTGCTAAGAAAATGGAATGAAATAAACTATCATTTTTTTTTAAATATTAACTTAGACACTTCGACTTATAGTCAGCAATACATACATATATACATTTATATACACGTATTTTATATATACACGTATGTACAATTTTATAAATTAATGTGTATTATTAATATAATATATATAAAATTGGACCCATATTATATTTTTATAAACTTCTCTCTCAGGTCAATGTTCTCTATATTCTGTTCAATATATTCTGAATATATTGAACAGAATATACTTAAAATATATTGAGAATATATATTTTGCATCGTTTTACTCTCTTACAGTTCGATGGCCTCAGAATGGCCGAACAAAAAGCAGGCGAAAAGGAAAAAGCTTCCTAATAGAGTAGCGGAGAAGGGCCTGAGAGATAGCAGCTAAATTTGAATATAAGTTCCAGTAGGAAACAACCAAGATATAGTGTCTAGATGTATTACCTCATAGTATATAACTTGAGTAACAGTTCTAAAAAGTAACTGTTTTAAACATACATTTGAAGTATTTGAAATTAAATCCTAACCCGTTCCTTAGATTAATAGCACCTTCTAATAAATTTATTTTTTAATTTCTTAGTTCTGCCATTGTAACCAAAGAATTTTAATGCGGAAAAATTTCAACAACCGATATTCAACAAGGGGTTTCAGAACTTTACAAGTTGGAAAAACACACTATCGAAGATTATGTGTGCTTTTGTGTGTCAAGATTATATCCAGAACGAATAGATTTATTGAGGGTTTTTTTAAACTTTTTTTACAAGTGCTTACTCAAGTTTTCCTTAATACTTCTACTTATCCTTTCGATTGGCTTGTAAATCCCCTTCAAAAAATATTGATAAATATATAAAATCTTTAAATATTTACCTGGTGAAGTGGCAGAAGGAGCTGAAGTTTACTCCAGCAGAAATTATTGCTTAAGATTATTACTAAAAGGTTTTCAGGAACTAACTAAAAAGATGCGGGGACACTTGGACCGAAGATAGGGAAGAAAATCATCTTGTAAGAACTAAGGAAATTAGGGAGATGAGGAAACAGAAAATAAGCAGAAAGTTGAATGAACATAGTTCATAACGAGTAATTCAATCTAAACAATTAATAAATCATCTAAATCACAACAGAAGAAGAACACCTGATATTAATTTTACATTAAAAAAATTACCGTCATCCATAACGACCTTAATGTCCCATTTGTTGCTGATCTGGCCCGAACCCGGTATCTTTCCTTTCATAACAAACTTCATTCCCACTCAAACCCTCTAGTTTCAAACCTAGCTTCCTCTTCGATTCCCGATAATCCCCCGAGGCGTCTGAAAAGAAGATGGCCACATGACCTTCTTAGTTGAACTAGTGATTTGAGTACTACCAGTGGGTAGTTTCTCAACTTGCCATTACTCATGTCATTTTGTATCACATAGCCTATTTACTGGATGTATTTTTTTTTATACAGTTGTAAATATCAATGAATAAATTAAAAAAAAAAAAAAAATCATTAAAAAAATAAAATAAAATGTAACAAATTTATTACTATATTCAAGCATGATTATTAGCAGATGATGTTGTATATCCAATGCTAAAATAGCTACTTTTCAAGTGACAGAAAAGAGCTATAAGCTTTGCTTGTAACTACTCTATGTTGGATAGAAATAGACTGAATAGAGGAAAACTCTTTTATAATTACTATAATTTTATAATTAATTATTGGTATCAAATAAATAGGATAGTATGACAAAATATTTATACTGGAATTACAACAAGTACAAAGCAAGAATACTAAATATAAACATTAAAAGCATACTATAAATATTTACTTGGAAGGAAATAATCTAGGTGAAGGACAGAAAATAATACCTCTTTGTTATAATACAATTCAATCCCCTCTGATCTTTAATTTATTTTAAATAATGCCTTTATGTCATTTATTATTTATTAATTTTAATTATATCATGTTATTCCTTATCTCTTATTAGATAATTCTCGATAACTATTCTCTCTGTTTTTATTATATCTACCTAAAGGGTTAGTTCTACATTTGGTTATATCTAAAGCCAGGTCTCCTTTATGGACCGTTAATACAAATCATTGTATACAAACTTAGATAATTATAATTTTATATGAATTAAGTTTCAATCACCTTAGTTATTTCCTCGTCTAGTGATTCCAAGTAGTTGGCGTTCTTTAAGACCAGCTCGACCTTGAGTACTTGACACATTAATCACGGCACTATTTTATTTTATAAGTCTCGATTGATGTTAATAAAAATATTTCATAACACTATTATTATCATTTTTAATAATACAATACTGTATAATAATATATACAGGAGATATAAAGAATACACAGAAATTGAAGTATCGTATCATAGATATCCAATATGTTTCTTATCCCCAATGAAGAGTCTCGAATAATATTATCGATAGGAAGGGTTAATTATTCCAATGAGGATTGGAAGAATTGATATAGCTTTATGATGATAATAGAGTAGACTCGTGAATTTGAAAAATAACTACATAATGGTTCTGAAGATTGGATAGCCTTCCACCGCTTGAAGACATGTGTAGAGATACAACTGGAGACACAACTTTATTTAACAATACTATTTTTGTTTTGTAAATATTGATAGTAAATATTTATACTTTGAATAATATTAGTTGACCTTATATATATAAGGAAAAAATTGGTCCGGGTCAGAAAAAAATCTCTTTAATAGGAAGAACTTTTTATTTATATTATTTTTAAAGTGAGCGTTTCCGCATCAGTCTTCAGGGCTAAATATACAAGATACATATTTGTTCGTTACGAAGTATTGCAGGAAACAGTAAACAATAAACAAATTATTGCAAAGAAGAAAGCTACAAAATTAAAATCTACAACACAAGATAAAAATAAAATAAGTAAGAAAGGTAAGCAAAAAAACAGGATCAGATGAATCGGAACAGAAACAGAAGACAGTAAACAATAGACTAACTAGTGCAAAGAAGAAAGCTACAAAACTAAATTTCAGAACCAGAATCGAAAATACGTTAGCCAAGAGAACGGCCAATTCAAAAAGTGAGCTTGAAGAAAACAAAAAAAAAAAATAAAAAAATAGAGTAATTCCTCTGTTTGTTTGAATACCAGAAAAATCTTTGTTTATTTGCATTCTGCCTTTAGTTTTAAGAAACATATTTTGTATCTTGATTTCAGTGTTCCCAATGAAATGTTAAGTTGTTTAAAATAACAGTTTCTTCAATATTTGTGTGAAAAAAATGTTTCACATTAATTTCACATTTATCTGGTTAATACAATTTGTCATAAGCCACACATTTGGGTCTCTATTTTTTTTTTAACCCTATAAATAAAAAATTAATATTAACTTTTAACAGAAGAATACGCAATAGGACGTAGCACACAGAAATAGTCAAATACGACCGATATTCTTAAAATACGTTTAAAATACTTTGAATGATTATATTTTAGTTGTAATTGGTCTAAAAAAATATCAATTATATCTTAAATATTGTAACTGTCATGTTTTTTTGTCTCTCCTGTAAAATTTACTGTTAAGGGGATACGACCTATTGCGCCTAAGCGATCGATATGTAGTATATTGATAAGAAGAATAATAAATGTGCAAGAACAATTAAATGTATAACCATCAATGGATATCAGTGATAACAAATATATAACAAGAATGGGGAACCCTTTAGGTAGATTTATCAGAAAACAGAGGGAATAATCATAAGAAGTATCGAATATGAGATAAGGAATAACATAAAGTTATAATAAATAATAGCATGACACAAAGGCAATAAATAGGGTGATTTTTTAAGAACTTTATGATTTGATTTTTTTTAAATACATAAAATTTAGAGAAACGTAGGAAATCTTTATTTGAGTCGGTAGAACGAGCTATATAATTCCATGTTTAAAGATGACTTCATAAAAATGTTGACCGAATAAATTCTTCAATATTGGCTTCCAGTGCGTCAACCGTTGCGGACTTGTCCCTATAAACATGAGCCTTAACGTAGCCCCACAAAAATAGTCTAAAGGCGTTAAATCGCACGATCTAGGCGGCTAATTGACCGGCCTCAAACGTGAAATAAACTGTTCACCGATCTCGCTTCTCATCATTTGATAATAAAATTCAATAACCTGCAAGCGCTGTTCGTTTCGTAAAGTCGATTCATGGTTAAATTATTGACCAAACTGAACATCTTTAACAGTAACATGTTACACGAAGACAGCTCAGCTGCCAAAAACAGTGTTGCCAAAAAGAAAGTTGCTAAAAAATCACCCATCATAAGATAAATCATAGAGAATTAACGCAAGAGGTAGATTAAAAATAAATAAATTACCTGTACCATTACAATCCGTGAAGGCTCTAGGGTTCAGTGCATGGTAGATAAGGTATTGTTTTTTGGACAACGGATGATGGACAAGGGAGGTGATTTGTCCTAGATCACGCTCAACCACAAGATTTTCCCTCCTTATTTTGGGTACCCGCTTTATAGAGGCTGTATGAGCCCCAGGATGGTCCTTCATAGGATCCATCTCCGACCGCTAACAAACTATATAAAAGTTTGCCAGCAGCGGGATTAAAACCCAGGCCTTCGGCATGGCAACTCAATGCTACATGTCACCGAGTCTTAAAAAACTGCTTTATAAAAAATAAACCCTATCTTATTAAGCACTACTCACATTGAAACCTTTATTGAAAAAAATTAATAGAAATATCCCATCAGACATACCAATATAGGTTGCATATTTACAGTAATAAACAATCCTTGATACGTAATAAAGAGACTTGGAGTATTCACAAACATTTATACAATGATCAATAATACATTAATGAGAGGAAGCTGATGAAGAGGAAGCATTAGTTGTGATATTCGCGTGGTATTTAAGGCTTTTTTGTGAGAAAAAAAAAGAAAAAAAATATACATTAATGATGAATCTGACACGTAAATAAAGCTTTACACAAAAGGTCAGAATGATTGTATAAATAAACATTATATGAGCCAACTTAGATGTGGAAGGACGAATCGTGAAGTTTGTGGTAATAAATGTGCAACAAGCTTTGGAGTTAGCAACCTTCTGGCGAGGAAGTGCTTGATTATGTATTCACCTTAAAATTAATTTAAAAAGGATTATTATTATCATTAAAGATGCTGAATAGAAGAGTAAAAATTAAAAAGTGATCATAAAGTCCAAAAGAATCCAGGAATGAATGGATTTTTTTATAGATAAGTTTATAGCTAACGATTGCGATAGCATAACTTGGATAAATACATTTAAATAATATAAAAAAATAAATGCAGAACCGTTTGCATAAAATTATTGCGAATTGATTTTTAATTATTTTGGAAATATATTTTGACTACATTTTTATTATTTAAACAATTAATTTTTTCCTTTCTTATACGTATTTAAAGCTAAAATTTCTACGAAAGTATAGGTTTTGGCTCAATTCTTCGAGATGTAGGTTCGTAACACAAAAAAAAATGTCCACCGAATATCGATAGAATGGGATTTCTGTAATCTTTGGTTGTGTATATCTTTTTTTATTGCTACATGGTTACCCGAAATGAGGCTTTGCTTGAAGGTCATAAAATATTTTTTTAAATAATTAAAATATAATAAATTTGAAACGGTTTTTTAGTTTTTCCCCGCTAGTTATTAAGAAATGCTGTTAAAAATAACTCTAGTATTTACTAATTTTAGATTTTGTTGTAACTTTTTTTTGTCTTAAAATAATATATTCTACTACTAATGTACTTTTGGTTCTTTAGGGAAAAACATATGTACTGCTTTTTTTATTAAGTTGTATTGAATGAGTTGATGTGGTGATCATATATATTCAGCAACCCAAAAAAAAACAAAAAAAAAAACGCGAAACGCGTGGTTGATTATAAGTTTAAAGTATTCATTATTCACTGAGCTACGTACCCAACGTTTTTCATGTGAAAAGGTACGTTAATATATCAACTTAACATCCACTGACTGTGGAAGGTAAATTATCTATATTGTTAATAGTTGTGATTCGACTCATGGGGCTCACCCAGCCTATATAAAGTAGGTACCCTTAATTAGCGGGGACCAGTGAGTGAGTGTAATCTTGACCAAATCACCTCCTTGCACAACCGATTGCTTTTATCAGTGCAGGTTTTTACGTTGATACAGGGACAATGAAATTAAAAGTAACCTACAACACACGTTGGCGCCACACGTTTTTTTCAGGCGTAATATTAGGTCTTTAAATGGTAAATTAGATAACCGAAATCAGGCCAAAGTAGGCCAGTTATAAAATAGTTTGTTGGCCCACTTAGAGCAAGGACTTCCACATTCCGAATTCAGGATTCTCAGGAAGTGTAAGGCTGCTAGGAAGTCGAGGACTGGTCCGTCCACTCTCCCTTTCTTCCACCGCTCCATTGACTTTATTCCACTAACGTATTTAGCCTGCGCAATATCACAATAACTTTTTCTCAGTTTGTTCATAATATTGTATACTGAAGTTGAAGATCGTAGTACGATCAAGATAGACTCGATGGCCTCTAAAAAATACCTCAACTATATCCTATATGATAAGGTACTTATCTATACTTGTTTGTTTCCTGGGGTTTAGAGGGCGTAGAACATCTTGGTCATCTACGCCCGATTATTTATGCTTGTTTATTAGCGTATGTAGAATTAGATTGTAATAAATCTTCCAATAATAAATGATACATTTAAATGGTATACTATTGTAACAAGAAGATGGCCTCGTGACCTAAGTAGAATTTGTTATTCGAGTACTACCAGTGATTTCTCTACTTGTCTTTCTCTTTTATATATTTCATTCTATTTACTTGATGTATCATTTATTTATTTATTGGACGCGAAACAGCCCTGAAGGACTACGCGACTATGGCGAAGCGTGGAATTTTTGCTATTCCGTTTTGTTTTCTAAGAAATCTAGTGTAATCCCGTGTTTCTTGTTTTATTTGTTCTGTGTATCCTTGTTTGAATTTGAACACTATAATTTTGGTGAAAATGTTTTTGTTTAGTCTCTCCTCGTTCATCCTCATCATGTGCCCATTAAACCTGAGTCTTCTAACCCTCATTTCTGTTTCCAAATCGCGTAGTCCACAGTAAATTTATTTGTTAGATTTTAGCCAGTATCCTTCTGGTGTTACTTTGGGCCCGTGGATTCTCCTAAGGATCCTCTCTATTTTAAGAAGTTTATCTATACTGGGTAAGCACATAGTCTCGCTCCCGTACAATATCACTGGTTTCACCACTGTATTGTAGTGCTGATACTATAGATTGTAGTATTAATACTATACAATTGTAAATTTCAATAAATTATTTTTTAAATTAGAAAAACTGTATATAGTCTAGTAATAGGGGGAAAAGAATAAAGGTCTCTTGGTCATTGTCTTTTAAAATTTCTCTTAGGAAGCCCAGGTATCAGAGAGAAGGAAAGGGAATTTTGGTGGTGTTTTGACATTTTTGCCGGGAATATTTGATTTTACTGTGGGAAAGTTCATGGTGTTGTATAGCTGACCTGTGATGTATCTGAGTATGTTACCCGAAATAAACCTAAGAGGATTTTCAATTTATTTTATATTATAATTTATTTTCAATATATTTAAAATTACTATTTAACTAAATACTGTATTACTACATTGCTAATAATGACGACAAGACAATAACTTGAATATACCAGCTTTTAAAACCTGCAACTTCACAAAGTTAAGTCTAACTTAGTAGCAGGAGAAAGTTGGAGTGCTTAGTGGACAAACGATTCTGACTTTCATCTGCCAAGACATCACCAAAATGGAAGTCAACTATAGACATCCTATTATCGTTTACTGGAGATTGAAGCATGATTTGTTTATGACGGGTTTGGTGGGATTCGTATTGAAATTATTAGAAATCTTGAGGTAAATTTAATATGAATTATTACAGAGAAAAGAATTAATTCAAAATAGTAATGGATTCAACTGGGATATTAAGATATTTTGAATAAATGTATTGGTGTTACTGATACAATGTTCTATATATACAGTATGTCCCACAGCCTTAACACCAAAGGAGGCAAGCCTCTCGTTCGTAATAAATAATAAATGCTTTAAATATTCATATAATGTTTTATAAACTACTAGACCAAACATATTGAATTTAAATACGGTGAAATAAACAGGCTAAAACACTGCTCTTATTAAGAACGGATAGCGATCTAAATTGGCAATACCGACTTAGGCGAGCCGTGAATACGCGATTAGACGACAAACAAAAGTAAATAAGAAAAAAAAGTCGGTCTCAAAGGAAGAAAGAGGAGTCCAAATAGAGCTTTCTCTGTTTCCTTAAAGCAAAAGTGAAACTGTTGTAGTTCCGGTCTCCTGTGTCTGTATTGTTCTCCCAATTTTAGGACATTTATTCTCTCGCAGCACGCAGACTATTCATTGTATTTTGTATGTATCTTCGGAGGTATGAACTGCAGATGTGGTATCGGATAAGAATGAAGGAAGTGCACCTAAGGCATAATCGTTTAAGAACGTTTTACGAATAGAACCAACGTTGGTCAGGCGTGAAGAACCGGTACTCATGCCACTTAGAAGTCATACAATGTTCGCAACACTAATATTTATATACAATAATATTTTATAATATATAAAAAAATCGATAGCTAACTTCGGTCCCATACAAGTTTTTTATCCGTCCCACTGTGCAGTGGTACCTCCTGATGCACGTATTTAATAGTAAATTGTAAATTCATTGTTATTAAATTGTATTTACCGCGAGGTAATTATTTATTTAGGCGATTACTCGGTGATAAAATGAGGCAAACTATATTATAAACGCTCAGTCCGTGTTACAAATCGGAGGCACTAATTTTAACAATACTGTGAAAATTCTTGGGTTTGCCAATTATATAGACATCACAGGGAGAAGATGTGATGGATGGATTCCTGGCTTTAAATAATGCAGCCGCTAAAACAGGACTCGTTGTCTACGAATCCAAAACAAATAAGTGTGTACGAGGCAAACAAATGAGCATGGGCACAGGGAAACAATCATAAAATAAAGAAACTACACCTTCCAGAACCTGAACTAATTTGTATATCTTGGTACCCAGATAAATGGCAGGAATTCGTAGGTTTGGTAGGAAGGGTGAAGGTAATTTGATGAGATTTGTTAGGATTTATTTTAATTCTCCAATTTTGACACCATTCTTGAAGGTTTGAGATATGGGATTGAAGAGATTAGGATGCAACAAATGGATCCTTATTTACTAATAACGCACATGTTTCATCAGCTTACAAAGTGAGGACAGTGCTTGGATGGGTTCTGATGTCAGCTGTATATATCGTTTTTTTGATGGGACCCAGGATACTACCTTGAGGAACACGGGCAGACTGGGCTAAGAGGGGAGAGTAGGAAAAATTATGGTTTACTTTAAAGGTTCTATTACTGAGGTAGGAACTGATAATAAGGAAGTAATTAGAATTCACGGAGTTTGCACAGCAGACCCGATGTCAGACTCGATCAAAAGCATGTTATATATAAACACTAAATATATAATATATAATACTAAATATATGTATATACAAACACTAAATAAAATATAAATAATCGAAAGCAACCCAAAAATTCAACAATAGTTCTCATAACTCCCAGAGATCCAATGCTATATAGCAACACTAAGAGCGTATAATTGGTATAACTAATAAAATATGCTGCTGATGGCAAAAATTGGACCAAAAATTTGGCAGGAATAAAATAAGTTGTAGTTATTTGTTTAAAATTTATTGACTGCACCCCCCCCCCCGAACATTCTCCAAGATATATCTAGTCAACCGTTTCCATAACAACTTGTAAAATACAATATTTACCGAATATACTGAATAATATAAACATTATTCCAAGATAATTTATAGAAAACTGCTTACGTAATTAAAATTAAAATTAATAAAATAAAATTAAAATTAAAATTAAATTAAGTAAAATATCGTCATGTAATCATACAGCTAATACCGTTATGAATGAAATGAATCGTGTGAAATTGATCTTGTTTTCGAAAAACTAAAAAATACAAAAAAAGAAGGATTATTAAATCTCTGATACAGCAGCACGCTAAGTTGCCGTGCCCAGTCTAAGGCACATGGTTCAAAGCTGTGGCAGATTTTATTTAAATGGCCGGGGATGGAACCATGGGTTTCTGGGGCTCATCAAGCCTCTTTAAAATGGGTACCCATAATAATAGGAAAACCTGGTGGTTGATCGTGATATAGGATAAATCACCTCCCTACATAAGCATTATCCAAGAAACAATACAGTCTCTAGTGTACTTTACGTATTGAGCCCAAGACTCTTCTAAGTCGAAGTGCTACAGTTTTTTTTATTTATTCATTTTTTTTTATAAACAACAGTGCTATAACGATAGCAACCAAAATCATCACATCAACATCAACAGCACGAAACCTGGAACTGTTAAAGAATTTGGTCAAAGCTTTCTTCCACTCAGCGAGTCTACTCAGGTCACCTTTCTCCGCCCTCGTAACTCCACCAACACTGAATATAATATTTACTGCATTACACAACCCACACACCGATATGCAATATTATGCTCCTGTCCACTCCTCAGCTTTCTAAGGTTTAATAACCTACTGATGACTATTCCGCAGCAATAACTGTATTGCGTGAGTCGATATCATATTAGTAATACGAGTAAGTATTGATGCACAGCTAACAATATGAATCTCAATTTTTAAGATTTATTCGAGTAAAACTAAATAATTAAACTTATTTAATGTTTTAATTGCCATAAAAGTAACAATTCTAACCTAATCGAATTATCTTATCGACTTTATTCCCGTACCCTTCCACTAAACGACCATTACATTCTTGAATATATTTGAACTATCAAGAACACAAACGCCTGTAATTAAGTGATGCTATTTCAAAATTATATGTGATGCAGATCATGCGATTTCGCGATGTGCAGTCCTATAAATTTTCAAATTACGTTTCTGTAGGTCAAAGTTATGTATCCTTTAACACGACTGCAATTCATATATTTGAAGAACTATCAAAAAGTAAAATAGTTTTGTAAACGTATCTGTCGTTTAATATTTTAAAGTTTAATGAGCAAATTTGTGAAAAATGAATTAAAAGAATTATTTTTGCTGATCGAGGTAGCTCTTAGTTGTAGAGTATTGAGTTGCTACACTGAAGGTCCTGGGTTTTAAATCCACCTCGTAAATAAATTGTTTTATCTGTTTACAGAGATGGATGGAGCCTGTGGGATCTACAGACTTTCTTAGGGCTCACTCAACCCCTCTAAAGTGGGTACCCTTAGTTAGGGAAAAACCAACTCAGTTCCACTGGATTTTAACTCCTTTCTGTTACTAAATTATCAGCTACGCCTCGGTACGATATCGCAGTCCTTCTACACTCTTTGAACTTTATCAAGTGTTATTTTTAAGATATTGGGTCCTAATTGTTCGATAGAGAGCGGGTTTATCTAAATCTTTTCACAATAACCAACAGTTTTCCTCGACTATAATCATACCTACTCCTTAAAGTAACTATCCATCGAAGATACCATGGATGATTATTCTTTAATGAATTAAGAACGGCATCCCTCTGGTTGTATGATAAACAACTTTGTTGCTAAGTGAAATGCTAACAAACCTCTTTTAAATAACAGTTGTTTTCAATATATACAAGACATCTTTTAAAAATTGGGTAACTTTAATTGGGGGGGGGCTGGCGGTTTAGCGAGATCTAGGACAAAGCACTTCCCTGGAAAACCGTTGTCCTAGAAGCAGTTTAGTCGCTACTATGTACTGAAATCCAATTTTATGAGTTATATTAGTAAATTTTTTAAAAAAGGCATTCATCATATTGTATCCCAAATAAAGCATTGAATGGCAGTGATGTTTGATAGATGGAAACAAATATTTTTTTGAGTGAAAAAAGTAACTGCGGCAAATGTTTTTTACGACGTACACGATTTAAAATAAGAAATTCTTTTAACCTATCCTGTGGGTCAATCCATTTGCCTAGGAAGCAATTATATTTAAACAAATTTTAGATCTGCATTATTATGTAAGTGCATTAGGGAATGCTCAAAATGAGTTGAAACCTCTTTTTTAGGCCGAAGAGTCACGTGGAGAACGTTCCTTGATCACCTCGGCCTACCAAAGGCCAGAACATTCTCTTCATTCCCTGCCTCTTATCTTTATCAATGAGTAATGCATTAGTCACATATAATTTTAATTCGTATTTAATATACTTGACTTCAATCTTTCGTAATTATAATTATTATCCTCTAGAAAACCAGTTTCTAGTCACAAAAATCATTTATTGTTTTAAAACGTTTCGACTCTAAAGGTAATTTTCAATTTTAACAATTTTTTGGTTTTATGTATCAAACCACAAAATTGTTAAAATTGAAAATGACTTTCAGAGTTGAAACGTTAAACAATAAATGATAATTGTGACTGGAAGCTGGTTTTCTTCAGGATAATAATACTTTTACTTAATTGAGTATATTAATTAAACTCCTTAGAATTAATAAGGTTTTGTCGGTTAAGAAGAACGGACAATGAAACGAAGGAGAAAAAAATAAATAAACTCAGAACATTTTTCAATAGTTCCAATTCATCCTAAAAAATTATACACTAAGTATTGTAAATATCATCCATTTAAGCCTTGTGTTTGGATAAATTTAGTTTCCCTCTAAATTTTGTTAAACAAAGAGTAAGCCTAAGGTAGGTACTTGTAATCAGATTTCATATAAGTAGGGTATATAAAGACCAACAAGTTTCTGTACGAAACATTACAAGTAAAGAGTGATTTAAAAAAAAATCAACTTTTCCCTAGTGGTCTCTCTGAATTTCCTCTTAAATTTGAATTAGGCTATCGATCCAACAACACAAATCATTCTTAGTTAAAAAAAAAAAATCCGCTTTTTTAGTGTAATCGGATCATATCAATAAAAATATTTTTGAGGTCTATTCTCATCTAAAATACTGACTCAAATACAAATGGAATTTTATTAACTGAACTAGTAAAATACTGTTTATTTTCCCACCTCACTGTAAACTCATTAACAAAAAACTAGGAATCTGTGTCCGTTAGGAAAGCTGCATAAATTAAAGCTCTAACAAACCCGAGGGCAAATCACCTTTGCAAACAATAAAAACAGAGAGAGAGAGAGAGAGAGAGAGAGAGAGAGAGAGAGAGAGAGTGAGAGAGAGAGAGAGAGAGAGAGAGAGAGAGAGAGAGAGAGAGAGAGCAACAAGTAATTTCAATTTTTAGATATTTTATAAATTATTGTATTTTAAAGACCACAGCCTAATGAATATCATATATTACCTTTTACAATAATATTGAGCCGATTATTTCAAGTCATAATCGTCCACAAACGTTCAGTCTTGAACGTTGTAGAAGAAAATGAAGTTTATATATTTATTGTTTTAAATAATTGTTTATTACAATGGTTACTTTTTTAAGTAATAATTATAATAAGCTTTTTTCAATTGGAGATTTTGTGCTGCACGATTGACTTTGTAATGCATATTTGCCTATATTCCAATATATAATATTCTGCATTCATATATAAAGCTATTCTTGCAACGAAACATGTTAAAATAAAGTACTATTCCCTGTAGATTGAAGATAGTGTTACATTAAGTCATCAATATCTTAAAAGAATTCTGAAATGGGCTTACAAAAACTAGTTTCCACGGCTGCCCTTGAATCCACCGTCTAATTCTAACACGAGAACGAACATATCAATTCTCTCCATAAATACCTATTAGATGGTTTTTCTATAAATTATTAATTTCTCCCTAGAAATGAAAATGGTATTATTATTAATGTTATTATTTCTTAGTATTTATCTCAAGCATGTTTATGAATTGGTTATTGAATGAAATAATAGTTTAAATACACTTAAAAATAAAATGTTTTTTTTTAAACCAATTAAGTATCTATTATAGACGCATTAAAAAAAATATCTGTGGCACTACGACCTATGTGAGGTTTGAAATTTCATGCAACTAAAACTCTAAATGATCTGTTCAAACAAAACAAGTTTTAAAAAAATTCGTATTAATTATTTATTTTTGCGGAATAAATCTTACTTATGTTGCAATAAATAATCAGGACGCCTTGTTTTATTAATTAAAAAATTGCCCACGATAAATTTTAAACCCGCTAAAAAAATTGCATTAATACGAGAATCCGGTCTCAATATTTTTTTTTCACGATGAATTTATGAATCAGAAATGATCAGATCTCATTTTTTTTCTTAGTCAAGCCATAGAAATATATATTCAAATCTTACATTATAGATAATACTTAAAAACCTAATAATAATTTGGTTAATTAGTTTATGGTTAGTAACTGTCTTACATGATACGTAATTTTAAATTTTATTAATCTCGAAACTGAATTTTTTATCTATAATCTAAGGTTTTATATATTTTTTATTTTCATTATCTTTAAAGACATAAAGATAGATGAATCTTCCATTTTTAAAGTTACTAACTACCAGCCTTCGTGTAAAGATTTTACATGTCTTGTAGTAAATTGCAATGAATAAATTAATTTAAAAAATAATAAAAAGTCATTACGAAAACCCTAAATTTTTATAAAACATTTCCTAATGATAAAACACAACTGGACAGCACGAAGATGTAACGCCATCAAGTCACGCTTTCCCTTCAGAATAAATTAAACCTTTACTGTTTACAAACGTTTTGTAAGGTAAGAAAAAATGTTTCGCCACTAAAATAACAATACACATGTTTAGCAATAAAAATAATAGTTTAAACAACTAAAAAATCACGCTTTAATAGGAAAAAGATACTAAAAAGCTTAAAATAGGAATAGAGTGATAAAATCACAAATTCATCGTAAGAAGCGTGGGGTGCATGATGTTAATTTTTGTAAATATTTTATTGACTTTTATTGGTTAAAACGTAGTGTCGTAGAGAATATCTTATTAAGCACCCTATGCATTTTACGGTTAAATTAATTTTATAGTTCATCTCTGTATTCTTATATTAAACTTGGTGAAAATTATTTTCTACTATTTTGTTTTTTTTAAATTAAATTGTGCTTTTTTAAACTATTATCATGCTTTTTATTTCGGTTAATTACTTAAGCGTGTTTTTTTGGTTTTTGTAAACTATTCTTTGTTTGTTGCAAAATATACGAAACTCCCCAGTTGATCCGGCCAGTATCAAAGATTAAGCCATGTATGCTTTAGTGGACGCCTCAGTATGTACTTGGCAGAGTACATTACAGGATGCCTTCGAATACCTTGTCAGGGTAATGAGACTAAGTTCTTAAATTATTTGGTACCTGTTCCGCAGGTTGTCCCTTCGAGTTGAGTTCCAAGTTTTAACTGTTTATTCGTTTCATTTTTAATATATTCGAAAAATTCAAGCTGTCGTAAGCTTTAGTATGTAAAAGAAAACGTAATTATGGGTAATGAGTTGATTCCGGTAATCAATTTATCAAGAAATAAAAGTTTCAACTAATATTTCGAACTATAGGTGATATATGCTTGTTTCAACTTTCATTTCAGAATGAAATAATTACAGAAGTATAAACATTGCTAATAATTAACTCCCCTTTTCCAAAATAAATCACACAATTACTTGTATTTTTGAAAAATGTTAAAAGGGAAAGAAAAAAAGTTGTGACTCGACTCGAAGTGACATTCAGTGGAATAATTACTGATTATTTTATTGTCATCGGTCCTTGAGAAATGTCCTAAGTTTTAATTTTATTCAATGTTTTTACAGCGGGCGAAAACCGAGTTGATAGATTCCGGTACATACAAAACCTTTTAGATACAAACACAGCACACAGTACGATGTGTATAGTTTAATACTATTTAATTAATTTTATATTATGATTGAAACTAAAATTCCTAATTCTCCTTATATTTCCTTCTCTCTCCCATCCTATTTTCTTTCATTCATTCCTTTCCCGACATTCCAAGGAAAAAAGAAAATTCCTGGGAGGTCTGGGTAGCAGGAGCCCATAGGGCCGAGAAGGTGAATCGATACCTACACCGCCTTCTCGCAATCCTGATACAGCGCTTGTCCATTTCCAACATTTCTACAAATATTTAGGATTTCCCTCGAATACAAGAAGAAAATGGTGGTATAGTATTATAATCGAATTTTAACACTTATTAATAAAATTAAAAAACTTTATAAAACGCTAACATGTTTGTGAACGTATGAATAGACTGAACCGCATACATGCATATATGTAAATACTTCTCGATTCAGTTGATTGGAAAGTCATAAAAATAATTATAAAAATGATGATTATTTTAGATACTATATGTCTACATAAATAATTATAATCTATAACAATTGTATATTTCTTCAACGCGCTTGCAATAATAATTGAAGCGATGACATAGAAAAAAGGTAATATAGTAAAAAAAAATCATTTTTCAATTTTCTTTCCCATAAACTTTAGTAATTAATCATTCCAAGACGAGCATGTCAAAACTGGTGTTTCTATGAACTGTGTGGTAGTTAATATTTTATAAATGAAACTTTCATTTCTAGTTGACAAAACACTTTTTTGGTTCTACGATAAAATTACCATTTTACGACTTGCTTACCTTTTCTCTACCAACGCCTCAATTTTCAATTTTACCAACGCATAAGCATAATATATTTACACTTATTTTATGGTTTATAAACAAAGACCTAAAAGATGAAGACTTTTATTTAAATCCAATTTTGTTATATTGTAAATAGAGATATTTAAAATATATTTGTAATTGATAAAACACACGAAGACGAAAAAAAAATTGTTTTTCTTTTGTTAATGACATTTATAAATAACATTATTAATTCTTCATTTACATAGAGTAGTTTAACATAATATAACTGAAAATAAACTATCTAGTAAAGCTCACATTTCATTTTCTGTAACATTATTCTAAAGGGACGTGTCTACGAATAAAACACAAAGAATAAGATAACGGACATATTTATAATTTTATGAACTACATTAATCAATAGACATGTCATTAAATGAAATAAATAACTGAATCATTTAATAAAATGAATATAAATTACAGGTTAACTCCTAACAAACAAATACTAAAAAAGTGTGGTGTATATATTTATTATAAGTACATTTATTTATTAGATTCTATTTACTTCTGAGGTATACTTTATACAAGATCTGGCTAGAAACTTTGCTTCGACAAATATTACATATAATATATAGTAATATATATTTTTAAATATATTTTTTGTATTTCTTGTACAATGTTTCCAGAACAATGGGCACATAGTTTTGTAATCCTAAGCATCCCTCACAAAAAAAAAAATTAATAAAGCTAAAATGAATATAAATAGAAAAATAAGTCAATAAAAAAATTAAATGCTAATACTCTATCGCAATAAGAATATTGAATTTCAAATAATATTACCGATGATAACTTCCTAAACGATATTTTCACTAATAATGCGATTTAATATTTAATTAACTCTGGTCAAATAAAATTATAGGGGGTCAAATATTATAGGGCATTGATCATATGACCAGGACTTTGGCATTTGAGATTGGTCGAACTTTACCGCATTCCAAGATTGTCACTAACATCGCCCAAGAATCCTTCCTGCACAGAAACTTATTGCGGCAAAAAAATTAAAAAGTGTTTGGAAATTTTCTTAAAAGTTGCTAAAGTATGCTATATGTGTTATTTCTGTTATTAAGTTCCTGTGACGGACGATGAAAAGTCATTTTATAAATGGTTCGTTTTTCTTATCTCCTTCAAGGAAAGTTTTCGCCTACCATTTGCAATCCATTGTGCCCGAAGACCACAACGTAATAAAAGCTATCTAGATGTAACAGATACCCAAACTGGGACGGACCTGATCAGATAAAAACTATTGTCCCTTTAGCGACTAATTGTAATTATGACAAACGTAAATAAATAGCTATCAAACATAATGCGCAGGCGAGAAATTTTATAGAAGTGAAGAATAAGAATGGATAGCAATGCTTCTCAGTTATAGTTGGTATATACGTGGGTCGTAAAGAAAGATCAATCCGAGAACACGCTCAACCGCCAGGTTTCCCCCCAATTAAGTGTACACTCTTTATTGAGGCTGTGCGAGTACCATATGGGTTTCGCAGATCCTGGAAATCCATTATAGCTATTAACAGAATACATAGTTCATCTGTCACAGCAGGATCTTCATCACAGCTACTCAGCGCTATATAAAATCAGCTACCCCGTTTCAAAGCACAACAATTATTGCTAGTTAAAAGAAATAACAAGCTATAATATCAAAATATAAGAAGCTATAAAATAACAAAAAGGTTATCTCATAATCCCTATGTCTAGTCTGCGGTTTCACCAAGATCTATGGCCAACATGATTTTGGACGAGATTATTATAGGATGGTGGGTTTCGTAAGTTTTAAGTTTTAGGGATGATATTATTTATTCAAAAATTGTATACAACTATTTTTGGCCCTACTATGAATGAAAGAGCGTCTTGAGTCCTGTATTTGAGAAGAATGTATTCTGTCAAACATTTTATAAGAATAAGGCTTGGTGATTCCGAAGACTCGATTTTGATACTACCAATCTCTGCTTACCAACTTTTGTCTACGGACTATAACCCAAATCCAAATCTGTCAGATCACTCTTAACGAAATCATACCACCTCGGTATACCCTTCGTACGCTCATGTCAAATACTTAAACTTTTTATTTATACGACTTTTCATGTAACAATGACATTCAAAAATATACGATTTAACACACTACATATTCAGTTGAAACGACACGAACAACGGCCAAAAACTTCTGGGCCGTTACTAATAAATTTCATCGAGTCCTTGGAGTAAAAGTCACTCTACAGAAGCGAACGTCACGAAAACAGGCACTTAACATTTCACTCCTCGCGACTGCTTCGATTTCGTAACGTCGGTCGATCCACGCCTCAAGAGCGAAGATTTTTATCCTCAACCCGTTCCGATAAATGTCACCACTATACAGAAGAGGAAGGTCTCATTAGTGTTAATCGCGCTTGACACTTGCGAACCCAACACCACATAGCCTATTTACCTACTTCTGCAAATTTGATGTATCATTATTTTTTTATAATAGCCAAGGGCCTGTGGGATTGATTTTATATGTGAATCGATCAGGTATCACGTGAATCGATCTAGTATCAAGTACTCAATGGGGCAGCTTTTACACGATCTGTCAGTCTGTCACTAATCCAGGAGTTATCAGGAGAAAGAGAATAAACTAGGTAATGTGATGTCCCATCTGGGAAAATAAATAAAGAAGGATTATATAAATTATTTCATCATCATAAATAACTAAATTCCTGATTAATAATCATTTTTAAATTAATATTGGCTCGGGACCAAGAAAGCTTTTCGACAAAAGAGGTAGGGGTCGTTGTGAAACTGCACCACGCTTTGACAGGTTTATGTAACAGTCGGAGCCAGCGCTCTTTCATGCCTTCGATAAACATACACCGTATAACTAGGACAGGACTTTTGTTATATAAAAAGCGATGATAACAACGCGAGAGAGAGAGAGAGAGAGAGAGAGAGAGAGAGAGAGAGAGAGAGAGAGAGAGAGAGAGAGAGAGAGAGAGAAAGAAAGAAAGAGAGAGAGAGAGATCAAACATATAAGTATGTCATAGCACAATTATATCGATGGAAATATTTAACATAGGCTTGTTTGCTATGCACAAATCCACCACTTGCTTTCTCTTATTAAAGTCGATCAAGAGTGTTCGAAAAAAAATAACATTAACATAAGAGGTAAGAACCATTAACCCAATAATCTATTAGCATGTACAAAAGGGACACGTAACCGTAAGGTAACAATGAGCCAGAAGGCATTGCAGGCAACTGGTTACATCTTCTGTGACTTCAGAGGCGGTTAACAATCACCTGTTAACTAACTTATCTTTTGTCTGTGAGTAATTAGAATCGCTGATAAGGGAATGGCCGTTGCGAAACCAATTGCAAATCTATCAAGTTCTAATTCCTTCGAGCCTTATTGTCTCAGCCGACGTCTTATTTGGACGACTATCATTGTCGCTCGCTTTCTATTCGGGCGTTATTATTAACAACCTGGTTAAGTAAGGAAGAACGATCGACGATAATTTTTTTTAAAAAAGGACGAAATCATTCATTAAATATATTTATATATTTTTTTCTTTATATTTATACAATATCATTTTCTAATAAAGTTCATCGATCATTTCTAGAATATGTAGAGACTCCTACTGAATTCGGCTCATAATTTACAATCTCATGGCGACCAAACAGGGTCCACATGAGGTCTGGTCGAGCGCCATGAGTTATGAGTAAATTATGAGTCGAGTACCAGTAATTCTCCTCAATATTGAACGGTACTTGTTCTGTTCGTGAGGATTCGAATAAATCTCCAAGCCTACAGGAGATTACCCTGACTTTGAAGGAGATGTTCACGACAATCATACATAAGGCTAGTGACCTATTGAGTTATCGCATTAAAGTCAGTTTCCGGGGAGTATTCTCTTTGGTGACAATACATGTTGTAGAGGTCGTTTTAGGGTATCTTCTCTTGTAGCCCTTACAGTACGCCTTGGAATATAAGTAAGAAGGAGGAGTGAACAATCGAAGTTAAACAGGACATCGATCTGAAGCCTTTGGGGTAGTGCCAGACGGTAGCCAGGCGGATTCCAGTCGTGTAAAGATCTCTCGTGAGGAGAACGTCGACTGTTGAACTCTAACTAGGGTCGGTGCTTGCTTGGAATAGTGTACTCTCAGGTACACTATCACACTACTCTTTGCGATGTGCATCCAAAAGGGACGCTTTTCTAGCAACGTTTAATTTTTTTTTTTTTAAATTAAAATACCAGTGTTCCAATGGACTTTTCAGGATAGGAGAGGCATTAACATGACGTTGATCATGAATCAATTAAAAAAAATAAAACCCTCACACAAAAGGCACTCTTGACTACAAAAATTTTTGCCGAATTCGAAGAAAATTTAAAGGAGCGTTTGGTGGTAGTCGTAGGAGAAATGAAGTGCCAAACAATAATATTGAAACAGATATCACTTTCTACAAATCTACTTTTAATTCATTAATTTTTCTTTGAACTGTAAACCACGTAAGAAATATAAAATCTGCGTTTTACAACAGAAGTTAAAAAATAATAATCCCATTTTTTCTTTGATTGATAACTCATCAATCAGGCAAGCAGAGATGGATCCTCTAGGATCTAGAACTCTCCAATCCTGTTTATGGGTACCCAAAATAGTGGGAAAATATGGTTAAGCGTGATCTAGGAAAAATCACCTCCCTGCACTACCGTTTGTCCACGATATAGTTAAGTCTCTACCATGGACTAAACCAAAGACCCTTCATGGGTTGTAGTGGTACAGGAAATATGTAGACTTAATTTGACACACAAATCAATATGGGTATTTTTCCTAACAAATATCTTCTCTCCACCTCTCATTAAAAGGATGGTTCAAGTCAGAATCAGAACAAAGAATTGGAAATGAAAATAATAAGAAAAGAAAATTTAATCCATGGAAATAAGAGAAATCTTTTTGTTAAAAAAAAAAAACTTTCCACAAATAGTCTGCAATATTTGCATTCTTTGTTTGTTTCTTGAATTAGAAAGTCTAAGTGTTGTTTTCACTCACCATTGTACATTGTGTTGACCAACATTTGTATAAAAGTGGTTTGTTTTATGATGTATAAATGCAATTCTTCAACGTAGTAACTAAAATGATCTTACATGCTTATGTAAGGATAAATATTAAAAAGAAGGTGTTATCAGTATAAAGTCAAATACTTCTATTCTACCAAAAGTTGATGTTCACAACCAGACTTGGGGCATGAGAAATAAAGCATCCTACACACGGTGGGTTTGAAGTATCAGTTTGGTGTGTTCATTTATAACTGTCACTTATAACTGAAGACAACATTCTCATCTACACGCCCACTTCGGTGTGTCAGTTCAATCTGCTACCCCTTGGAAGCTCCAGTCCCTCTTAATGTGTTTTGTGTAATGTATTTAACATATTAAACACAATTTTGTGTCTACATCATATTTTCGGACCATGAATTGTTATTACAATATAGTGCAGTTTTTTTTGTTTGTTATGATAGTCCTCGAAGTTACTTTCCACAAACATTCATTCCCTCTGAACAGTTCTATAAATTCTAAAAGAAAATCTTTGCCCCAACCATATTATCACTCGGTTATAACAAACACACTCAACGAAGGTATACAGACGAGGCTTGGAAAAGCGATTGAAAGCGTGATGTCAATCCAAACGACACCTGCACGCATGCTCAGATAACTAATGTGACACACCGAACTGACGCGACGGTACACACGATCACTTCAGACTGTCGTCAGTTCGGTATGTCTCTCGGTATGAATTTTCATCAGTCCATCAGTCCACTTTTTCGATGTGAACACAGCAAACTGACCGTGTATAGCGGCTTTAAGGCGGTGTATCATCAATAGTAGACAAAATTGCTCGAGTAAACAGGTGGAAAATGTCGAAAAGTGAAGTTTTGAAATTTCGAGAAAAACATCGAAACTAAACAAAAATGGAATAAAGAAACAATTTATTACTGTGATGGAGGTCTCGGGTTCAAATCTGTCTTTGGCAGATATAAATAATTATATCATCTGTTAACAGCCAAGTAAGGAACCTGTGGGATATGGAGACAGTACAGACTCTCGCACAGTCTATATATCCGAAATAGAAGGAAATCATTGAGGTTGAGCGAGATATCTGACAAATCATCTCCCTGCACGCCCGTTGTCCTAGAAAAATTACAGCGGTAGCGAACGTCAAACATTCCATGAGTCGTAATGGTATTTTTTTTTTTTTTTACGACCGAATAAAACAATACATAATTTATTAGAATATTTAAAAGAAAAATAATATGAACTGGAACATCCATAAAGATTCGATCAAGAATTCCTTGATTAACTAAGAGCTAAGAGGAACTGGCCCATGACTAAGAACAGCGCAAGGAAGTGATCTTGTCAGCATCCCTCCCATCGACTTAATGAAGCGCCAGGTAACCACATAACAGAATCTGGGACCGGGTTCGATTCGCGTCTTACGCAACAGAGAATAAATGTTTTTGCCAAAGACCAGGCGGGATTTAAGAATATTTCCACTCACCTGAGGCGGATTGGTTAAATAATAAACTGAAACGATAGGCTGCTACAGCCCAGTTCACAAAAATAATATTTTTTTATTTTCAATGCTTGTTTTGTTTTTTCATATTTCTCTACATTTTTTGTTTAAGGAGGGCATGGGAGGGATTAGTTTTAATAGGAGAATATTCCAGTTTCCAATTGTTAATGTTCCAACTCATTAATATTTTGAATTACCTCACCTCGTATTTTGATCTCTATGTATTTTTTCTTATTTATTTAGTTTCTATTTATTTATTTTTAATAAATCGTTAAAATAATATACAAATAAAATATAAATATATTACAAAAATAAAATAAAAAATCTCTTTCTGTAATAACAACAATAATAATTAATCAATCGTAACAATCAGCCGTTTTTGCCCTTAAAGCCTAACAGCATCCGTGCATTTTATAATAAAATACATTTTTTACCGACTATAAAAGGTCTTGGGTTCAGTACGTGGCAGAGACTGTACTATTTCACGGAAATCAGTTGAACAGGGGTTGATTTGTCTCAGTTCACTTTAGCATGATTTTCCGCCTATATTGGGTACCCACTTTATAAAGGCTGGGTGAACCCCAGGAGAGTGCTAGATCCCACAGGATTTATCTCCGGCTGCTAACAAATCGCATTTTGATTGCATATTATTATAAATCTGCGTTTTATAGTGACCATAAACTAAGCTTATTTGGGACCTGTACTATTTATTTTCATTCTCAAATCTTCAATTAAGAAAACTAGTAATTTAATGTACACGACTACCTTATGTTATGAATCATTACCTAAAAAGAAACAAAGGCATAAAGGGATTAAACGTAAACCTCTGATAGTACTGTTTAATTTTTCTTCATTATTTTTGTTTTTTCTTGGCATAAATTTGATATATATGTAACCAAAAATTATTTCTGTTATATAGTATTTGTTAACTTATTTTAATTTTGCATTTCTTTTCTTCTAATATGTTTTCAAAATATTGTTACTGGAGGTAATTCGCATTTTTTTTTTTTTTCACTTACTAAATTACTTGTTATAATTAATTAAATGTAATTATTTTACACTCTAAAGCAAAATAACTTACAACACCTGTATTGTTATTCTAAAGGGACTTGTCCCAGAATAAATAATGACATTATTATAATTAAAGGTAACACAAAGATATGTATTGTATTAACAGGCTCCTTACAGTACATAGTGCATTATATAATGCAATTAATTATAAATAAAATCTAGAAGAATGAGAAAAAATATATAAATCGTCACCAATATAATAAAATTATAGCATCACATTATATTTAAATAAACTATTGCGGCTGTGTTAATTAGGATAGAAGGGGAAAAGGCTTCAACTCAACTGAAGAGAAAGTACTGCTTCCGTAACGTCTTAATCGTTCCCACTCGGGTCAATGTCACGCAGTGTTTTCAAACAAGTCGTAAAAATAATAAAAATATTATTAAATTAATTAGTATTCACTCTCGGCCTTGGTAGAAGTGTCTGTGTCTTCCAGAAAAAATAAATATTGTTAAAAATTTAGTTATTCAATCCTTCGTTGTGACGAATCTGATCATTTGTTGATCCACAAGGAAAACAACGATTAATTAAAATTATTAGATTTTTTAAATTGATATATCTTATATATACCTAATTATATGATAGGTTTCAATATTGTAAGCTAAGTTAGTAAAAAAATAATAAGTTAAATTACAGATTATTCTAGATGTTTTAGGTATAAACAGAAATCATCAAAATCCGATTTCTAAGAAAGACGATTTTTTCATGACCAAATTTCTATTAATAACTGTTCAATAAAAAAAAATTGCAATATAATAAAAATGATTCTAAGAAAAGATCGTGATTCCCTCAAAAAAGTATAGTTCATGTTTAGAGAAGTAAGGAATTATAATTTTTTTTTCAAATCACTTTAAGGCCAGTTCACTCATCTCTAATCATAATCATAACAGGAAAGTAACTACCACCTGGATTTCATGAAAAAAACCTGTACCACGATAATCCATAAAGACTCTTAGGTTCAGTACACGGTAGAGACTGTATTGATTATATGACAACCCTGTTGGATTTATACGAAAACCGGCTCAACCACCAGGTTTACCACCAATTTGAGGTACCCACTTTTAGGGGACGGGTGTGCCCCAAAAGGGTCTGGGATCCCGCGGGTCTACCTGTGGCTACAAACAGATTAAAAAACTTGATGAAGATATTACATTTCGTTTTAACTTGTTTGTATCCATAATTAAGGCAAAGAATTTGAGTTGTTACCAACTGATAAGCATTCCACACATATACTGAATACATTGAGGACTTTATTGCTCAAAAAAAAAAATGATACTCATACACTTTGTATCTATAAACTATTCCTATGTCAACCAGTGCACGTGCCCTAAGTTATTAAAATCGGGGAGTTAAATAAATAAATGCAGTTTGTAAATACTTTATGCATCCAAATTATTTAAGGAGCATAACCTGAGCCTATATAGACCGACAGAAGATAACTCCAACTATGGAAGTAATCTCGATTCTGACGAAGGAGAAACCTGGAACGGTCGAAAGAGTCAAGTGAAAGGAAAGGCTTGATGCATCGCTGTGAGTTGAACCAGGAAGCGTTCCTGACCTGCCATCTTCATTCCTACGTCACGGATATTATGTTTATTTGTGAACGAGGAGGATTGTTATAAGTTGATCAAACAGGTCGGAGCAATATTGTATTTGTAATCATGTACAATAAAAGTAATAATAACTTAGATGGTAATATATTGTCAGTTTACAAAGAAAATATCGTGTCTTTAGCTTATGATAAATTAGTTCTGCAGTTTAACAATAGTTTTCAAATATAAAAATTGCATAGTGCTTAACGTTGCATAGTTAATCTAAAGCTATATTTTGATTTGTTCTACTTAGAACGTGTGGAGAGTTCCTGAAGAATAGATTCCGAGGTTAATAAACAAGGGGGGATCTGGTGGTTGAGCATAATCCAGGATAAGTCACATGCCTGCACAACCGTTGTCCAATAAACAGTACAGTCTCTACCATGTGCTGAACCCCAGACCCTTCATGGGTTATAGTAGTACATTTTTTTTTCTTCTTTTTATGGATATGAAGGTATTGCAGGCTAGTGAATAGAATCTGCAATAGCAGGGACAATTTTCAACTCATGAGTATATGGCTAAAAACCTACTTGAGTATTTATTAAATATCTTCACTACTATTTCACAAGCTAATAATACCGAGTAAAATAACCCAAAGCTTCTTTCCCAACACTTCGCCTTCACAGCCTTGGGGAGTCAGTTACGCCTGGAGCGCTCGCTGTACCTGGACGCAATGTATGCAACAACTGAAAGTGAAGGGGGGCAAATATGATTTAGGTGGCAAATATGATTTAACTGAAACATCATGAACTGTATTGCGAAACAGGCCTCTTTTATGAAACTTATATCTTGGTCAAGGATTCCTAAAAAACGTTTGGTTACCACCGACCCAGTTAGGAATAAAACATAATTCCGTTATTAAGAAAAAAAAACTGCTAAAAGAAACTACCCGTGAAGGGTGTGGGGTTCAGTACATGGTAGAGACTGTACTGTTTCTTATGCAACAGTTGTGCAGGGAGGTGATTTGTCCAAGATCAAGCCTAATCGTCAGATTCAAGGGCGTAAATTTTGGGTACCCGCTTTAAAGAGGCTGGGTGAGGAAGGTCCTAGATCCCATGGGATTCATCTCCGACTGCTAACAGATTAAAGTCTTGCCAGCAACATTACCACTAAGCCACTCCGCTCCCTCCGTTAGAAATAATATCCGAAAAATCATAACTTCGACTTAAACATAGTAGAAACTTTTATGGATATTGTGCTTTTATTTTCATTCAATTAGAACAAATAGTAAATTAACATTTCATTGATGTCAGCAGCATCGCTCATAAATACTTTTATATCCATTGTTATCGTATATTGTTTTTTTTAATAAATACAATAAGCGATGTCTTCCTCTTTGTTAAAATATTCAACATACTTAACCAAAATATTGTAACCTGTGGATTTATATAAGCAATAAATTTGTCTTATATTTATTAATATTAACTGGATTTATGTTAGAGCTTTTAAAGGTTAATATGACAGC
The DNA here is from genome assembly GCA_964056705.1 of Troilus luridus. NCBI lineage: Eukaryota > Metazoa > Arthropoda > Insecta > Hemiptera > Pentatomidae > Troilus > Troilus luridus. The sequence goes on from OZ057415.1 coordinate 68,275,575, forward strand.
CAAACCATTTTTCATCAATAATGACATCTTGTTCTCAACAGCTTTGTCACCCGCACCTGTCAAAAGTGAAAGTGTGACAGACAATATCTGGTGACAGAACAACGAAATTCATCTACATAATATTTCTATGATTAATGAATTGTATCTAGTTAATTTATGTTGTAAGTTTAATACATTATAACACTATAATAATATGTATGTTTTAAAAAAGTCCTTGTATAAATATAAGAAGAACAGAATTTATTCATGACCAATTTCTGATAAGATCTACAATTAGTTAGTGATTAATAGAACATTTTAAGAGAAAGGGCATACAGTTGCTAAAATCAATTAAACAAATAAAATAAAATTAACAAATATAGTTCCATGATTTTATTTTCTGAGCTTTTAGCCAGAAAAAAATTATTCATGAAAAAAAGTTTTTACTGTGATAGAAAATTTATTATTTTTTAAGCTGAAGAAATAAGTTGCCTCACAGACAACTTCATATTAAAAAAACTACATTATTTTATGCTTTATGCTGCCATTGCTAATCGGAGGATGCTGCAATAGGAGTCCTAAATTCTGTCAGTCCAAGTTTAATTACGAAAGGAATCATTAACGAGTACTTGTTATCGCACAGGCTATGGGCACCACTTTAAGTCCCTTTCGAAGGACTGCAAAACCAAGGATTATTTACTCAAATTTAATAAATCCTTGAGCCACCTGCCGGGATGTGACCTACGTAATGGGAAGTTTTTATGCTAACCTCTACACCCGATGTGAACCCCAAACCTTTGAATTGTTTGACTCTTTAATATAGTCTGAAATAATGAATCATTATGTGACCGGAGGAGCGGAGTGGTTCGATTGTCGATTACTAAGTTGCCACGCCGAAGGTCCTGCGATCTCTTTCGCTGGCAGATTTTTATGTAATACGTTAGTGGCCGGCGATGGATCCTAAGGGATCCTAGGATATCGAGGAAGCTGCTGGAGCTCACCCAACCTCTATGAAGTGGCTACTCAAAATAAGGGGAAAAAATCAGGCGGTTGAGTGTGATCTAGGACAAATCACCTCCCTGCACAACCGTTGTCCAAGAAATGGTACAGACTCTACAATGAACTGAACCCCAGACCCTTCACGGGTTGTTGTAGTAAAGGTTTTATTTTTTATATGAATGTAATTTTAAACATTACTATTAACAGCTAACAGTCGGCAGCTATTAAAATTAGCAGACAAATTATGGTAATTAAAATTATCAAACGACATAGTTATTTTTATTGTTTAATCATTATTTATTGATTTATTAATAATAGATTTATATCTGAGGGTAAAATTCTAGCATAAGCAGTGTAGACACGTTCAATGGGGGTATTTAGATCATGGAAATAAAAAGGAATATCAAAACAGTGATGTCCACGATCTTGAAGAAGCCAGAAAGAGAGTATTCTATTGCGGTTGCAGTTCTGAACCAATGTCAGTCACCTTACCCAATAACGCAGGTATAGTGTCAAGGCACCCGGGATCCGATTGTAGCCAACTATGACAAGAGGATCGAATTAATATGCTTAGTCCAGGAGTATATTCTTCTATGATAATTGCATAACTGCATCCAGTGAAGGACGACCGGAGGGAAAAGGCTATGAAATTTAACTTGAAGATAAGCTCTTGAGCAAAACCTGTTGAAGATTAATGCCAAGAATAGCGACTTATTTGGTTTCAGAGATGACGTTAAAAGTACAGAAGAAAAATAACAACCTCACTACAATGTACTCTTAAATTCGGTACATGTTAGAGACTACTGTTTCTAAGCCAAGGGTAATGCAGGGATGTCTTTCAGAGATTCCATTTAAGGGTGTCCACCTAAAAATGCTGGGTGAGCCCTAGGAGGTTTTGCAGATGACCCTGTGGGGTACATCTAGGGCAGGGGTTTCCAACCTTTTTTCTACAACCCCATCCACTGTTCAAATGAATCACTTCACGCCCCCTTGCACAATAAATTGTATGGGCAAAAGAATAAAACAACAAGGATTTGAAAAACATTTAGTTTTACGGTATACAAGATACAACATTATAAGTTTCAATTCAGTAGTACTGGTAAGAGAAAAATAATTAAAATTAAGTCAGATTTCTTTTATTTTCCACTCGTCTCGCCTTTAAATAATTAAAATTATTATTAAATTATTAAATTAAATAATCTATAAGCCAAAGCCGGAGTCAGTCCCAGCTCCTAAGAAAAAAAAAGAACATATAATTTGTGAAGAAAATAATGTTTGCTGCATATTTGGGGGGATACAAATATTGGCCGCTCATGGTTACTAGACATAATATACTAAAAATATGCCACAGATTATATTAAACAATAATATTAGTATAACGGTACAATAATAGTTAGGATTTATATATACTAAAGAGGAGGTAAGTAATAACTGAAACGTCAAATCAAATAATTAAAGAGACATAGTTTTTGATTGATAAAGGCAAGGATTTAAAAATAATCCTTTATATATTAAATAAATATTATGATATTTATATTAAACCCACCCCTTTAATATAAATAGGTGGTATATTAATAAAGCTTTGCTCGGGTAATAAGGCATATTTGTCTGTGTAATGTATTTTTTTTTTATCACGTCCCGGCCACTAAGGACGACGTGAATATCATTGGTTAGGCTTCTTTGGGAGTCTTGATTTTCTTTCTTCCCATCTCAGCTAATGTACTTTGTTATATAGAAATTATAAAAATTAAAACAAAACCAAATATTTCTTTATATACGAATTTATTATCTTGCACGTTAGATAATTGCGCGGGATTAGGCAAGCAGCATCTTCGGTGAAACCCATCGATATTCCAATCCATTTACACAAAACCTCGACAAATTATATACCTGAGCATTCCTGGTGAATCAATTTATATATTGGTGAAAACTGCATGAAAATCCGTGCAGTAGTTATTGAGTTTACCGCGAACGAACGCGGCCGAGGTCTTTGTTTTATAATGTGTATAGATAGATTAGGATATTTAAGTAAAATAAATTTTGTTTAAAAAAAATAAAAATATTAGTTAATTTTTTTTAATTCTTAATTTTTAGTTAATTTCATTCTCATCAAAATTAAATCATTGCACAGGCCTGAAATGTGAACAATATATTTGCCTTGATCGGTTAGGAAAATACTCTTCTTCCACGATTTTTTTTTTTTTTTTTTTTGCATCGGTGTTTAATAACATTTTATGATCCTGTTAATGCAAAAATAGGCTATTAGTGCATTTACCAATCTTTCTTTTTAGAGTAATATAAACACTCCCTGTCCGAATTCAAATCGACCTCGTGCCAGTTACGAAGTCGCACCTTAATCAAAGTTAACTACATCTTATTACAGTACACATAATTATAAAGAGATTAAAAAATTTAAATAAATATGTTAGCACTGAAAAATAATAGATCTATTAAATAAATTAATTCGTTAATAAAAATATAAAATTTAAATTCTGTCTAAATTCCGTTACAGTTCAAGGCGTATAGCTTCTAAAACTATAATAAAATCTTTCAATGAAGCTAAGTTAAAATAAGAATATGTTTTTAGAGAAAACATTGAAAGTATTTATTTATAGTATTGGTGGTAGAAAGGTGGGTTCTTGCAAGACCGTAGACCCATAAAAACAATAATAATAATTTTTATCACTTATCTATTTTTTCAGGAGCTGAAAAATGATTATATTATAAAAAATACTAACTGGATCGAAAATATTTCAAAATAATTCAAAATTTCTATAAAGCCGCCTCCAGACTTATAAAAAACGATTTGTTTCGTAACAGTCATAGCTTTTTTAAAAATAAACTACTTATTAGAATGAAAGTTGTGATTATTTTTAAAATAATCACTCCATACTTTCACTCCAATGCGGTTATTCAATACTTTGAGTTGATTAATTTTTTTGCACTTTTTTTTTTTTTCAAACGTCGAAATTCGATACTCGCCCAAAGATTTAAGCTCATATGACATCTGTTATAAATTTTCCAATTATATTCAATACGTCAATGTCGAGAATCATAGGATCACTAATTTTTATTTTAATATTTATAAATTATTATTAGAAAATGAGAAAATATTAGAAAATGGCTCGGGTGGAGGTTAAAGAAATATTTCCTAAAATATAGAAAAACAATTCATTAGAAACCGACGTTTCGAACTGCATTGCAGATCTTCAGGAATGAAGAGACAAGATTAAATTGCATTTAAATTAAATATTTAATTAATGATATGATTAATAACTTAGTAATTACCTTTGGGAGAAAAAGTCAACAATTAGCTGGTTTCGAGAGGTAAAGAAGGATTTGGAAAGAAACAATATAAGGGAAGACGACACTATGGACAGAGAGATTTTTAGAAAGAAGATCTTGAGTGTGGAGGGATTCCAGGGAAGAGTGAGGGGGAAACCTGGGGTGAGATGGTCGGAGGATAGAAAAAACACCACAGTATAAGGATGAAGGAATATTGGAAGGACGGAAGAGTGGACAGCGAAGTGGGAAGAATTGAAATTGGGAGGTGGTCCTCAGCTGGCCTCATCGGGGGGAAGAAGAAGAAGAACTTAGTAATTAATGGAGAACAAATAATATACAAATCTGAAACTAATGGAGTAAACCAAATATATAAGTAGGAATAATTTAAATTACAAAATAAATATTGCTTTTATTTTATTTTTTTAATTATTCCTACTTTTATATCTGGTTTTCTCCAACAGTTTTATTTGTTATTATATACAAAATTACCTCATTTCTTATAACTTTTTTCTATTCCAATTATTTCATTTTAATATGTTTGTGTCTTGTCTATCCAGCCCTGAGGAAGACCTGCAATGTGGGTGGAAAAGTTGGTTTCAAATAAATAGTATATCTTTACTTAAACAATTATTTCTTTGACCTCCACACGGACCAATTTTTTTCCCATATATAATCATAAATAAAAGTTAATATCTTTACTTTGAAGAGAAAATATTTGCCACCAGCCGGGATTCGAACCCGAATCTCCACCTCGCCGTGGCAACGCTCTAACCATTTGAGCCACCGGGGTCGCCCCCTACCTAGGACAAATCTGTTCTCTTCACTGATTCCATACCCCCCTGTGTTCTCGTAATTTTGCGATGTATACACGAGGAAGAATGTTCATTGAACATTACTTTTTATTATAGGATCTTTTTGACATACGTCATTATATTATTTATAATTTTTTAATCATTGCTTTAATTTTTAAATATTTTTGATTTGCCCCCAGCCGGGATTCGAAATGGTTAGAGAGTTGCCACGGTGAGGCGGAGATCCGGGTTCGAATCCCGGCTGGGGGCAAATCATTTCTCTTCAAAATAAAAATATTTAAAAATTAAAGCAATGATTAAGAAATTATAATAAAAAGTTAATATCGATAACAGCCAAAGTGAAAAATAAGTTGGACTCTCTAATTTAAAACACTGGTTCTATAGTATGTTAGGAGTGGAGTGGCTCAGTATTAGAGCTCTGAGTTCCAATGCCGGAGGTCTGTTTGATCTGTTAGCTGCCGGAGATGGATTCTATGGGATCTGGGACCCTCCTGGGGCTCACCCAGCCTGTATAATGTGGGTACCCAAAATAAGGGGGAAAATGAGAATGGCGGTTGAGAATCATTCATTGGACAAATCACCGTGCAGAACCATTGTCCAAGAAACATTACAGTCTCTACCATGTACTGAACCCCAGACCTTTTCAAGGATTATAGTGGTACAGGTTTTTTTTTTGGGGGGGGGGGGGGTTAATCGTATGTTACATGCACATAGTTGAACTCAAAAAGAAACTAATTTTTCTTTATTTACAACCTAATATTCAGTTTACACTCTGAAACCTAGTATAAAGGCTAATAAATAACAGGGTACAGCTCTTAAAGACTTTATCTGCCTTCATGCGTAGGCGACTCGACTACGATTGATGGCGGGATAAGACAAATTAATTACCACCTAAACGTCCAACCCCGCGACCGCCTTGAACTGTCTCAGCGATTAAGACCGAGTTATGTCCTACAACCTGAGATCAATCTGTCAAGGCAACAACGTATCTTTGCATGTCAAGGAATCTATTCTAGACTGATTCTTCGAAACGAGAGCAAGGCGTGGAAATGAACAGCGAATTTAGGGAAACGATAAAATCTGATATAGCTTTAATCATGAACAGTTGATAATTATCTACTATATCTATTATAATCTAGCATACAAAGTGTAGGTATAAATGTGTATGTATGCTTATACGTATCAGTTCCGTAGGTAGTAGCTTGGAGTTAAATCACAACAATTTTTATATTTTCATTCGTTGCATCTTTAATATTATCGTAAATAAAAATTATCAAGAGTTTTTGTATGAAATAAATAGTGTAATTATGGGAAATGTGTATATTTCAATAATAATTTCATCATTACATAGTATGTTATATCATCTATACTTCGAAATGTTAGTTGAAACGTTTATTTCTTCATGACATGATAACAGAAATATACAACTTACCGGTAATTACACTATTTTTCCCATGCTAAATCTCTATAACGGCTTTTTTATTTTCGAGAATATAAAAAAGGAAACGGATAACCGGCTAAACTTGTTGTTACTTAACTCGAAGCGACCATCTGCGGTAATGATACCCATAAACATGCAGACTCATACATACCTATTACTATGTATGCTAGATTCTAATAAATGCTGATTACAGATAATTATCAAATTTTTATGTTTAATGATGCATCAGCAAATTACTTAAGTACTAAATGAGTCATTTGCTGGCAAGAAAGTCTAAGATTGCTCTGTACAAATCTTTAATTAGACCCGTACTGACATACGCCTCAGAGACATGGCCTTTATCACGTACCTATCAGCTTGCAGGTTTTTGGGCGAGAAATTCTGAGAAGAATGTTTGGACCTGTAAGGGATGGCGCCCAGTACAGGCAGAGACAAAATGCAGAGTTGTACCAGATTTACCGGGAACCGGATGTGGTACAATTTATAAGGATCTCCGGGCTACGATTGGTGGGGCATGTTGCAAGAATGGACGGTGACACACCTATCAAGAGGCTGCTCTTTGGTATGTGGATGGGGAAAGGACGGCCACGACTGAGATGGGCAGATGAGGTCGAAGCCGACGCAAAGAAGCTCCTCAACACCAGAGCTTGGCAGACCCTGGCGCAAGACAGAGATAATTGGAGGCGTCGTCTTGATGCGGCGAAGACCCGTACCGGGTTGTAGCGAATAATACATCAGATTTAACCGTTTCTCTTCCCTCGCTCTCTGTTTCACGGCTTGCTCTAGTTGCGAACAATCAGTCTGGAATCAGTCCCTTGGCATTCATTATAGCACCTCGGGAAGCCATCTGTTCAGAAATGTGGACAACTTCCTTAGGGTAAAATTTTTTTTTAATTTTTCTCAAGTCTAAAACGTGATTTCAGACATTAATTCACCACAAAACCCTGAATTTTTCAATTCTGGGATTGAAAATTTTATAAAAAGTTCCCCAACATAATTATATGAGAAGACATTAACAGAACTAGAGTAACATAAGAGTTAAGTGGTGCGTTACGTGATAGTGACGTGACATTCAGTTATGCTACTAGTCACGGTGTTGCCACCACGCCAGTGATCTACTGTCACGATAATTGATGCAGCCGACGCAGAACTATCTAACCATCTTATCCTTTCATTTTACATTCCAAAAACAACTTCCTGAAAAAACGTTCCGTATTATTGAATTGCGGGCGACTTCAATTGGCATTGCCTTTACTCATTTCCCTAATAAATAGTAATTACAAAAGATAAGTAGGTGCGTACCTAACATTTTTTGTTACATAGTTTTGAATATCAAATTAGATAGGTGGCGTCCCCCATTCCGCATACACTGATCTGTGTCGTTTTTCATGACTCTTGGCACTATAGCAGGCAGGCGTTATGTCGGAAAAATTTTCGGGGACGTTGGTCTTCAAATCTAAGAGTTCTTGGACGGTTCATATAAACACGTCATTTAAAAAAAAAAAAAACATAGAAAAAAAATCACAGGAGGACAAACCGGGAGAGCGGGCCCAATCGCCCCTAATTGGGATGAGGCGCTTCGGTAAGTGTTCCCCCAAAGCAGCCATCGATGATGGCGATTGTACTGTGCCGGGACAAAATTTTTTAGTCTCGCCTCTCGAATGAGACCACTGATGCTCTGCTACGAAATCACGAAATCAACCGACTGAATGGCGAGCATTTCAAAGGATATTAAGCTGCTGCACTCTGTATACTAGTACAGGAATGAAACATGGAAAAATGTACAATTTGGTTGTTGGGAAAAATATGCAATCAATACATAATACTTGGGGTCAGCTGAAGTATAGTCGTTATCAAAACAACACACTGTGCCCAAGATCGCATCCAAGCAACTCGCTCAAGGATTTTATAAAGGAAGAAAAAAATATCCTTTGTTTTGTCGTGCTTCGGAAGGGACATAAAATTGGGGGTCCTGAGCCTGTGCGGTGTCAGATACTCATTAAACATCCCTATTCTAATTATACTTAGGTAGTCAAAATTTAGGACAGTCACTATAGCATCGTCGGACTAGCCACAGCATCATAATTGAGGTGAAGTGAATAAACAGGCAATAAAAAAATCAATAATACACCAAAAACGTAAACAAATATAAACCTTGCAAAGTGTTTTAAAGAGTATATATATAAGGAGCCAAAGACAATAAGTTAATCAAATAAATTAATTTTTTTGTTTTAAAAAATGTTTATATAAAGAATGCTTCTGCTACTTTTTGTATATGATTTATGTTATGATATCTAAAAAGTAGATCAAATTGAAAAATAAAGTTGGAAATATGAAAGGATGTAAGATGCTAATGGTCATCAAAATCTAAGACCAAGGATCTGAAACGCTTTCATTGTATTTTCTGGAATGGTGAAACATATTGTTTTGTTTTTTCTTGTCGTTTTTCGTAAATAAGTTATAATAAATTACATCATTGTTATAATCTCATGGATGTAAACATATGTACAAAGAGGAAAGATATCCTGGTTGGCCATTGTCCCAAACTGAAATAAACTACTCCATTTCTATCCATCTTATATCTAATATGGCAATCATAAAACGTATAAATAAAACATATAACTTGCTCATTATTTTAATTTTATAAATAGTTAATCGCCTCCTTCTAATGTCTCCACTACTTAATGATTCCTTTTACTTTAATCCATCCAATCATTTTGTCCTCTTTGTTACGTAACACTTCCGTATTCTTGCGCTAGTTGGCTGCTCAAGCATAATCCGTAAAAACTTTGCCGTGTAGCGAAAATGAAATCATCATCTACATTTTAATGTCTCATGTATTTCTTCCAGCTTATACGTTTACCTCTTCCTGACTCTATTCATTTATTTCCTTAACTTTTAACGTTTTTTGTTTTATTTTGTTTTTATTTATTGGATGCTATCATCCCGTGAGATTTTCTTTATATATTAGACCTCCCTTCCTCTTTAACTCGCTTTTAATAGCTTCGCCGGTAAGTAGCTGTGTATGTAAAGGTATCTTTGAACTTCGGCCAGTTCAAAATATCGGATTAAATTGAAACATTGGACACTTCTCAAGGAGCGATGACAATACAATAATTTAATAATTTTGTCTCATTATCTTGACTAGGATCTTCAGGATTAGCGCTTTTTCATATCTGACGACTTTTGCAAAGTACTAAAGGGTGTACCAAGGTATACATGGCTTAATCTTTGAGAACAGCGTATGATTACTGGCAGGTGCAAATTTGGAGTTGCGATCGATTTCCCTACTTGTTTATTATATTCTTTAAAAAGTAATTTTATAAATAAAATGTTTTTTTTATTTTTTTTTATTTTACCAATTAACAAAATATTCATTTCTGTTTGAATTGAAGCATAAATCTAAAGCCCGGGTGAATAAGTGGTCACTCTGAATTTTGTCCAAAATGAGTTTCTTGTAGTTATGGAAGCGGAATCATGTTATTTTCTTAGTGGATAAGTGGCTAAGAAAGTCATTTTATAGAAAAGAGTTATTACCACTTATCAGTTATTAACTTATCTTATTATGGAGTTGCCAAGCCGAAAATCCTGGTTCAAATCCCACTGCAGGCAAGACTTTTAATTGTTGGCTTATCCAGTCTGTATAAAGTGGGTACCCAAAACAAGGGGGAATAACCTGGCGGTTAAGCATGATCTAGGAAAAATCACCTTCCTGCACAACCGTTGTCCAAGAAATAGTACAGTACCTACCATCAACTGAATCACAGACCCTTTCACGGGTTGTAGAGGTACAGGTTTTTTTAGAACGAATCCAAGGGCTTGATCCCGATACCACCAATTTCTGCTTACAGACTTCTGTCCACGAACCATCCAAACCCAAATCCTCTAATCTCAACGTGATATCCAAACGAAAAATAGAATCCACTCCAAGGGCGGAATGGGACGTGTTCTTTTGTTCCGAGAGTTGGTCTGCCCACAACTAATAGTGACGTTGGAACGAACCATGAACGGAACTGAACCGACCTCGTGGAACAAGTCGTTCCATTCCAAGAGTTAAAGAAACGGATCATCCTTAATCATTCTTGATATCTCCGCAACGTTCCGTATCGAATCCTTTCTTCACATCTATCCAATGCTTGTCAACTTTTCTTTTCCATCTATGATGTCAAAACATTTATACACATTATATGATTTTATATTCAAATTAAAATATTGAGAAACATACCACTACAACCCATGAAGGGTCTTGAGTTCAGTACGTGTTAGGGGCTGTACTGTTTCTAGGGCATCCGTATAGGAGGAAGGTGATTTATCCCAAGGAAGGAAGGTGATCGCTAGGTTTCCCCCGATTACGGGTATCCACAACATAGAGGCTGGGTGAGCCCCAGGAGAGCATCCAGATCCCACAGAGATCATCCCCGAATGATAACAGCTCAAATTAATTTGTTGAAACCTGATTTTATGCTTATCATTTCATCGACCATCAGATTATGTATAACGTATTGATTTAACAGGGTATATAAAAAAAAAAAGTAAATCTGGTAACGATGTGTATGAGCGAAACTTTCGATAAGGTTAGAATCGGTAATAATTGTTCGTAGAAATTTGAGGTTCGTTCAGGTTTAAAACACCTTTACTGTTCAATTTAACACTCGAGTATGTTATTAAAAAGGTGATACTCAACGAAAAAGGTTTGAATTTGAATATGAATAGTAAAATATCCTTATAAAGCTAAACACACAAACATAATGAATGCTGATAAGGAAATATGCCTGGAAATAAATTCGGATAAGACTAATTATACGGTTAGTGACAGAAAAGGGCGAAATTTTGGTGATATTGTTGTAGGAGGGAATAAGTTCGAACATGTGGAGAAGCTTAAGTACTTAGGGTCTATGGTAACTAGAAAAACGAACGAACGAAATTCAAGACGAAATAAAGGCACGGCTAAAGGCAGGAAATGATCGTTAATATTCGTCTCGAAATTACTAACCTCGCGTCTTTTGTCCCGAAATCTAAAAATCAGAATTTATAAAACAATAATCCTTCCATTTCTTCTTTACGAATGTGAAACTTGGCCGCTAACGGTAAAGGATGAACAACGTCTTCAGGTATTCGAAAATAAAGTGTTACGTAGAAAATTCGGTCCACTAGGGAATATAGGAGATTACATAACGCGGAATTGCGAAGCCTACATCCGGGAAATATTATTAAGGTGATATCGTCGCGAAGATTAAGATGGGCCTGTAAAGTTGCTGGGGTTAGTAACAAACGAATTCCCAAGATGTTAATAGGCGCTGTACCGACTGGGAAGCGTCTGAGGTTAGACCGAAGCGTGAGTGGGAGGTTTGTGTTAAGAGTAATCTAGCGGGTTTGGGTTTGGGTGGTGCCGTGGACGGAGGTTTGTAAACATAGATTGGTGGTATCGGCATCAAGCCATCAGGTTCGTTAAGCCTTTTATTTATTGATTATTTATAACACCTAATTTGAAGATATTCACAGTCTGCGAGATCTGGTCTAGAGAATTCGTAAATAAACTATCCCTTCTTAGGATTACAATAGAAGGAAATGTTAAGAAAGTTCTCACCGTAACTTTGAATTTAAAAATATAATGTTGGTGAAGGTGTCGACTTTCTAAGCCTGAGAACTACACTTAGGAACTGAACAAAATTTAGAGTAGGCCGTATTTAATTTGTTTAAAGATGTCTCAATTTTAAACCCAAAACCTAAAAAAAATTAAACTATTCAGCTTTCTCCTCATTATATTGTAAAACAGCTAATAAGAAAACAAATAGAAATAATTAATGTTAATGTAATACAATACATGAGAACGGCTTTATTTAACTACAGGAACAACCTTTAACAGACATCAACAAATCCATTGGAATTACGCATTGTTATGTTGTCGAATTTTATTTTAAACTAGCTTTTGTCCACGGCTTCGTTCTCGTGGAATTTGGTCTGCCACATAAAGTTTCGCGACAGATCATTTTAAATAAATAATTTAATTTTGTTAACTATAAGTTATTCGTAGATCCGAAATGTTTAGATGTCTAACTTCAAAACATGCGGATTCCATACAATATTTGAATCCCTATTATATTAAGGGAGAAATCCTTGGTGGGGGGGGGGGGGTGGAATTATCCAAGTTCCTCTCTTAGTGCTTGTTTTAGCTATACAAAGAACCTCTATACGTATTTCAAGGTGCTAAGTGGTTTTTGTTGTGGGTTGACCGCTGGGTGTGTTGGGCAATCAGGTTACAGTTTTATATAAACTTCGTCTGTGTGGTGTTGATAAAAAGTAGCCTATGTCTTTCCCCAGGCTTGAGATTATCCATATCAAATTTCATCACTGACGGATCACCACAGCCGTGAAACATACATTGACACTGATTAACAAACGGGACGGACAGAAGTTTACTTTTGTTCGTGTCAAAAGGATTAGTAGATAAGTCAGTAAAGGATTAGTTTTTTTTAATTCCTTAAAAAGGATTAGTATGTAATTTATTGAAAAGGATTACTTACTATAACGGTTTCACTTGTCTTACGGCAGCAGCGAGAAGTGAACTATGTTACTTGATTTGTTTTGTTCAGCAAAAATATGTAGATTTTGCGAAACACGCGCGCAAGCATACAAACTTTGACCCCCCCCTTTTCACCCCCTTGGGGTAGAATTTCGGAAAATCCTTTCTTATCGGATGCCTACGTCATACAAAGATCACACCCTCCAAGTTTCAGGTCTCTACGATCAGCGGTTTAGGCTGTGCGTTGATACCTCAGGAAAAAGCATTTTATATGTATAGATAAAACAAATTGAACAATCAACTAATCGACTGTGTTTTATCTATAAATTGTAAGTAATAAAGAAACTTAACAATGATCAATATTAGTATAATTATTTTTATCTTCTAAGTTATATCATATGTTTATTATTTCATATGTTTCTATCTAATCATTTTTACCTGTGACATGTATTTAATTTCATTAGAAGTAATAACATATTTTACTGATTATTATCATTCCGAAATTATTTTACTTTATTTTCCCTTAAAAAAAAAATGATCTCAATGAATACTCACAGCCCTAATGACTGAAGGCCTTGGATGAAGCAACTTGTGTTATTTCTGAATAAAAAAAATCAACGATGTAACTATGTAAATAAACAAATTAGCTAGTAAGTAAATGAGTTAAACACCTTTACAGCAATGCGATTTACCCGACGTTGCATTACGTAAAACATATCAATAGCAAAGTTTTTTTTGTTTGTTCATTAGATACCATTTTATGCTTCTACGGCTGATCTTACCTCGCTACAGTGGGAATCCCCCCATCAAGTTTTGCCCTTCCAGGTATAATTAGGATAGGAATCTTTAACGAGTACTTGACAACATACAGTAGCATACCATTTTACGTACCTTCCAAAGGACGGCATAATTAATGACTTTTTTTCTACCTTAAAAAAAACCTTGGGCCAGAATAGTAGGTTTTTATGCTGGTCATTGAATGTCTGACTAAATTGGTGAAAAACTGTGTAACTTCTACGAATCGTAGGTCAGTGAGTAATTAATAATTTAAATAACAAAATCAGACATGAATTATTGAACTGAAGAATTAACTCACGTTTAGGAATTTTCATTTGTATTCACTTACCTGAAACAAAAAAATTAATATACATAAAAATTAAGAAAAAATAAAATAATTTCACATTATATGAATCTAATACAATCCTATCAAAAGAACAATAGTATAAAATATAAAATAATATATAGCTCATTAATAAAATAATAATAAACAAATATGACAAATCCATAAAATAATAACGAAAATTCCAGTCGGCATAATAAATACTAATTAGTATTTAAACCTTAGTATTTAAAAAGTGCATTTCATGCTAAATTCTGCTCTGTCCCCATTGATCATGTTTTACCCTGATCATGGTTTCGGATTTGAACCATGGCTGAGAGAACAGAAAATAAATTCCGCTATTGGCGCTTGAACTTGGGGTTTGGAGACTAGTGCCTAAATATATAATCAACAAAGGGGCCGGAGTGGCTCAGTGGTAGAGTGCTGAATTGCCGTTTCAAAGATCCTGGGTTCAAATCCGGCTCTGGTAGATAATCTGTTTAATCTACCAGCCTCTACATTATGTTACCTAAAATAAGAAGTAAATTTGGCAGTTTTGCGAGGTTTATGATAAATTTTCTAATATAATCCGCCAAATTCTTTGCCCTAGACAGTACAGTCTCTACCACGTTCTGAGCCCAAGACCCTAGATACTATTCGAAACCGGTATAGTTTTTATTTATTATTATTATTATAAATTAGTTGTAAAAAAAAAATATCCAAAATGGAATAAAAATTATATTACTTCATTGAAGGTTGTCTCTTGTAATGTGGAGATCATTAAGCGCAAGGTATTTGGTACAAATGTGGATTTGAAATTTCATTACTGTTTTAACTAAGGGAGCGGAGTTTAGAGCTATCAAACGCAGTGCTGAAGGTTCCCGGTTCAAATCTGACAGTGGTTTAATTATTTAATTTTTTTGCAGCAAAATATGGCCGTATTAGTATAGACTTGAGATAAACTTAACTAAAAGGTCCTTTAATAATAGTGGAACTCATAATATTAATAACATAAAATATCAATGAACTGGTTCGTTTCCGTTAAACAAATTTTATTTGTGATCATGAAGAAAAACCAGTTATCAACAATTATTTATTGCTTTAAAACGTTTCGATAATTACGTCATTCTCAATCATTAAATCAAGCATTTTGCATCAAAAAACATCATATATAACTTTATAAGTTATAAGTCAATTATCTGTAAAAAAATAACAATTACAATAAATAAATAAAATTATATATATATATATATATATATAAATCTAAAAACATGCCCCAACAATTAGTAAACCAAGTATAGATACCTCATAAAAGGCATTATTAATATCTAAAATTTATCTTCTTAGAGATCAACTATCCTACTACATGGCCAATAGTTAGTCTAAAAATGATTTATATATTAAATTATTATTAATATATGAAACAACAAAAAACAATTCTTAATTTTTTATTTAATCATTATAATCATAATATAATATTTTACAAAAAATATATGGAATCAGTTAAGAGATTAGAAACTATTGGTAGGTTACTGGATATGTAAAAAAAAAAACCATTTTTATTGTGTAATTGTTGTTTTTTACAGATAATTGATTTATGACTTATAAATTTATATATGATGTTTTTAGATGCAAAATGCTTAATTTAATAATTGAAAATGACGTAATTGTCGAAAGGTTGTAAGCAATAAATAATTGTTGACTGGAATTGGTTTTTCTTCATGATCATGATTACTAAATATTGTAGGCCAGTATGTTAAATACGAATTAAAAAAATTGTATTTGTTAAAGTTAAATGTCTTGATTAGAGTGCTGCCAATGGGTAGTGCCTCTACACGTCCTTTCATGCATTTATTTATTCATACAGCCTTTGTACTATATGTATATATTACAGTTGTACAATTCAATAAAATAATTTAAAAAAAAAAAAAATGTCTTGTTTTATGAAATAGTTGAAGTGCAAATGTTCTAAGTCGTGTTGTACTAAACGATGATAATAATGCTAAAAATGAAAATAAAGATTAAGAAGCAGAAAAATAAAGATTATTAACATCTATGTGAATCCTGGTGTTCACTCTCCCTCTATAATGTTGGTGCTCTCTACATTCGCGAAAAACCTGGAATGGGGGGGGGCGGGTGATATCGGTTAAATTACCTCCAAGAAACAGTACTGTATATATCACTTACTGAACCCAAGACTATTCATGGGTTGTAGTGGTACAGGTTTTTTTAATAATAAACAATGAGCAATAGAAAATAAGTTTTAACTGTTGTGTAGGATCGGAACAAGCGAGCACATTAAGGATGTGTTAAGTAAGAGGAGCCGAAGAAAGCTGTCTTAGGAAAAGCGCCGAAAGGTGACCTACAATCATGTGCTCCTCGGCCCATGGAAGGGTTAGCGGTTATACAAGAACGATTAATATTCATAACCGGAACCTGAAGTAAGTTCCTATCCGTGGAACTGGTAACTTCCCGTTCCCGGTACATCCCATACTGCTCATTGCAGCCACTTTGGCTTGTATTGAGTAAGAATTTCAAGTAAGTTAAGGACGTCAAAAAAGGCATTAAAGCTCAAAATCTTTAAAATTTGTCTTCTAGACTATTCGCAATATAAAACCGTCTGAAATAAACTTTACTAAAAGCATTATAGCAGGGGTTGCATACGTAAATGATCTTGCGCCCCACTTTGGAAATGGATCATATCTGCAGACGGTCGCTTCGAGTTAAATCACTACAAGTTTTAACTTTGCATTAGTTTCCTTTTTAATATTCTAGAAAATAAAAGTAATCCTGAGTTTTAACAAATATAAAAGAATAGAATCTTGGGAAATAAGGGGTAAACATTCCAATAAGAAAACAATGCTTCACTAAACTTTTTGAACTATAATAGATGATATAACCTAATTTATTTATAAGCCTAACTAGAGTATCTTAATATACTATAATTACAATATAAAAATATATATTGTTATGAGTGAAGAAAATTGACAGTAAGTCAGTATTTACCTCTGATGGAAATGAGCTATTAATTAACACTGATTAGAGAGCATATGCTTAAGAATTTAGGAGATGTAGGAAAATCACGGGTTCGAATGTGGATAAGGAAGAAGCATGACGAATATTAGGTGGAAGTGAGTTCCAAAATGTGGTGAGAAAGGAACGGTACGTAGGTTTGCACTACTCAGGCCATTATAAAATCCATTTTACGCCTATGGTAACTACACCACTAGGTTAGCTTGATAATTTTCTATGCCCAAGGTTGCGGGTTCACAGCCTAGCAGATGGACAATGTTTTTAAGGGAGTGAAAAATTCTTCGGAAGGGACGTAAAATGGAAGTCCCGAGACTATGCGAATATTCGATATTGAGGATCCCTAAACTAAATCTGGTTCGGCAGAACTCCCACTGTAGCATCCGATTAGCCATTACAGCGTAATGTGGCATTACACGAAACATACAAACATTCACACGAGTCAGAAAAATGATTGATATATGTCGTATGTCTTGGGCATATGAGTGTATCAGTAACCTCATTAAAACCATCAAATTTGGACAATTTTATATAAATGAAATATATCAGAATTTCCCCATAGTAAACAATTTTGTTATTTAATGCCATTTGACCTATTATTAATGTATACTCAGTTATATCCAAGGGCAATTTTGATGGACACGAACGAATGCACTGACTTGCGGGCTGATGCAAGAGTTTTGTGAAACTTGCTGTTTTATGCTTAGTCACACAAAGCAAACAATTAAAGCCAATGCCTTCTAGTTTTGTACAAATCTTAATTTAACATAGTCATGTTGACCCTCGATGGAGATTCCTTAGAAACAGTTTTTCGTAATGGCCCATAACATCATCCCAACGTTCACTTGGAATTTTGTGAGATCAAGGTTTCTGTTGTAATGATGAGCCATAAGGAGTTTCGTGAACCACCTCGGGATCGATAATAATTGCCAGAATGGGTTTCTTTAGAGGTGATGTAAATTACTTTTGGTACCCTTATTTCAAATATCGTATCGACTCGAATATGTATATATGTTTGTAAAAGAATAGAATAGAATAGAAAGCAAACTTTATTCTGGGACCAAGTCCCTTTAGAATAACAACAAAGAACAATTAAAATAGACATAATATTCATCTGACCGGAATGCTACATAATGATACAAATCAAGAAGTAATCATGAGTGACAAAACATAATAGAAATAGGGAAAAAAAAATAAATGAATAAAAAGTACGAGACTTTACAGGATTTTAACTAATTGTCGAAAATAATATAAAGGTTAGATATTAACAAAGTAATAATAAATAACATTAATATGATAGTTAATAACGGAATCGCTAAGTAAAATAAATTAATGGCATAGCACGCGATATAGTATTTACAAAGTCTGTATCTTCTTTGTTGTTGGAAAAATAAACAAAACACGTAGGTAACGAGATCGAGTATTCGATAAAAATTAATTCAAGCGGAAGATTGACCCGCCTGGAGAGCATCTTTTTGGGATGCCAAGAGATGATGGAAAAGCAGGGATATGGAATAAGGCAGTGAAGAAGAAAGGCGGATGGAAGGAAGAACTCAATATTATTATTGAGTTCCACACAGTGGTGTAGCGGGCGAGGAAAGAACGCTGGAATGCCTTAGTTCTATGGGATGGAATGTAGAGATCGGAAAGGCGGGATCTTGTTTTGTGGTGTTGGACAGAGGATTTGAATTGAAGGAGTCTATAGATATATGAAGGGTGTTGCGAGTTAATGGATTGGTATAGAAAAACACTAAGGAAATAATGTCTACGAATGGGAGGGAAGAGCCACTTTAACTCATCATAATGATGTGACACCCGGGAACGGCTCGGAGTACCGAGGACAAATCTTAAAGAGCAGTTCATTATTCTTTTTAAGCGACCCCCCATCATTTTCGAAAGGCCATCGTATACCACACAACAGTAGTCAAAGTGGGGGAAGATAAGGGATGATACGAGAACCTCCCGTGTAGATTCTGTAAGGAGATGGATGGAATAATTTCAGGGAACTAATTGATCCTCGGGATATTTGGGCGACGTGTGGTTTCTAGGAGAGGTTTTTGTCCATGGTAATGCCTAGGTTTTTAACGGAGGAGTTGAAACTGATAGGGTGGTCGTTTGATTTGATGCATCATATCATATGCATCCCCTTGGTTACCCCAAAACATATCATATGCATATCCTACGACGCAGTCATGTATTTGCATATTTATATTTAATTGAGAATATGAAGCTTATACAGAATTATAAATTATTAGTTGCAGCTTTCAACGAAATAAATATTATAATAATTTTTAGTATGTTGTAATAATAAAAATAAATATAAACTGCGTATTCAAGGTGCGGTTTTGACAGGCCAGGGTTACATAAAGGTTGCACAGCATTTCCTGAGTCATCAGAAATAACATTCCTTGATGAGGTGCCGTTGTCCCGACTCTTACTTTACCTTTTTTAATTATTGACAAGTCTGTGAGAAACAAAAATAGTAATAACGGAATAAAATAATGTAGGCCATGTAGTATTATTTCATTTTTTAAGTTTAGGAAAAGGAATAATTATCCAAAATACAAATTGATGAAGATAAACATCAAAGTTGGACCTAAGGTTAATAATAATAAAAATATATATATTAAAAAATAACATTATTGTCACCATTGATACGTCATCTGGTGCGCTCTTCAGTTTCGTACACCGAAAGACCTGCACGTACCTAGATGCATGTATGCATGTATGTGCATGATGTAATCTACACATTTTTCATCGCTCTCTCTCTCTCTCTTACCTTCCAACGACTGTTTATGTTAGATGATATTTGTTTGTTGTTAAAATTTTTAGTTTTCCGACGATCTTATCATTTTTTTTTCTCGTAAGGCCACTTAAAAAATTCAGTAGATGAGCTCAGTCAAACCTTTCAGCTAAGTAGAAGGCTTGAGGACTATTTAATTCTATTTCGATTCAACGACTTTCATTAAAAACATAATTTCAATGAATAAAATAAAAATGTTACCAGTAATTAAACTCACACTTTATATAACTTTTCTATTTACTAAACCTATTTTACCTTATATTTATATATAAGTATGTACAAATAAATTAAAGAAGAACAAAATACATCAATCAATAAAATAAGGAAACATATCGATCAAAGTAAAATGATTAATATATACAAACACACACAAAGATTATTAAACATTTGTCGATACTTATTTTATTGATGTACTGGTGTATTTGTTGTTCCTTTTTATAATTTCACTTTTCTCTATATAAAATTGTTATACAGAGAGGGTAAGTATAAGGGATCAATGGGAGAGAAACTAATACATTTCAGATGGACAAAGGAGTCAGGCAAGGTGATAGCCTTGGCCCACTACTATTTATTTTTTTCATAGATGAAATCCATAAAATATACAAGAATAGAACGTCACCAACATTAATTGGTAGATGGAATATGCGTCCTATCGTAGTCAATAGCCTTGTCTATGCTGATGACATTCTCCTTTTGGCAGAATCCAGAAAAATATTACCAGACTTAGAACAGTACAGTTGGGTAGAACGTAGGGGTAGAGACGAAGCTCCCCAACTCATATGGGAGAGAAACTTGTGTCATGCTTGACAAACACATAAACCGTATTACCAGGCAGAAATGAAGTACCTTTCGCAGAGTGATCGGTAAAACAAGGTTGGACCCTTTTGGGAATGCCACAATAAGGGACAAACTACAAGTGCCTTCCATTGAAAACAGGGATTGAAAGTGGTGCGGGCATATGCGTCTTTAGGACCAAGGAACGGCAACCAAGGAAGATAATGGAAGCCTAACTACTGGGCAGAAGGCCCTGAGGTCACCCAAGGATCTTGTTTCAAGAACACATACAATGAATAGGAGCATGAATGGGGAAATAAATGGGCCAGACGAAAACTATGTGTCAAGATCGAGAAGGATGGCTCCTCTATGCTGAACGGGAGAAAAGGAAGTACAAATCATTACTTTGGTTGGGTTTAAATCATCCATAGTCATCTTGATGCCCCATTTGTTGCTGATTTGACCCGAACCCCATACCATCCCTTTCATGACAAACGTGGCGTCTGAAAATAAGATTGCCACGTGACCTTATAGGTTATATTTGATGGATAGATTCTCTACTTGCCTTTATCCATGCATTATGTTTCATTTAAGCCATTATATTTACTTATTATTATACATGTGTCAATTTCAATAATGTTTTTTTTAAATAAATGTTTTCTACACATGTCTACATATAAATAACGCACTAAATAAAAATGATCTCTCCTGTGGTCCTTGGCAAGTACCATGGCGGTTATAATTGGTTTCGACACTACGCTAATTTGGCACGTATGACTAAAGAGAAAGAGTTGTCCACTGGGAGAAAGCAGTTGCGATGGTTGACTAACTTCCCCTGCCCATGCCAGCCGAATATTAATTACAATTATCAATTATGCAATGTCACAGCTATTAGTCGCATTGGTCAAGAAATCAAAATCAAATAACTGACCAATAATTGAGACAGCATAGGAAAGATAAATCACCAAGGGATGAGGCAACAATAAATAAAATGAAATAACATTGCAATGAAAAATAGACGTAAGCTTACTACCACTTCAACTGAAAAAGAGTATTGAGTTCAATACATGGTGGGCACTGTACTGTTTCTGGAACAACGTTTGTGCAAGGAGGGGTTTGGCCCAGGTCACTATCAACCGCCAGGGATTTCCCACGATTAAGGGTGCCAACCTTATATAGGTTTCGACCTGTGGTCTAGTGGTTAGTGTAACAACCTACTAAGCCCAAGATAGCGTTTCGTTAAGTGGTTCTAGGGTTGTTTAAAGATAATAAAAAATCCTTGGGTATGCCGTCCTTCGGAATGAACGTTAAGCGGGGGTCCCAAGTTAGTACGATGTCCATACTCGTTAAAAGCTTCCAACTTAATTTAACCTGGATAGGCAAAATTTAGTCGATGCCACTGCAGTACGCCCGATTAGCCACAGGAGCATGAAGTAGCGTTAAATAAACAAGCAAATCCTTATATAAACTGGGTGAGCCGTGGAAAAACTGCAAATCCATGGCTGTTGATAAAATAAATAATTTATCTGCCACAGCCGGTTTTAAATCCGTGATCTATAGTTCAATTACTCAGCATTCTACACTGAGTTACTCCTCCATCTAAATCAGATCTGTCCTAATCCGTCAGATCTCTTAACGCAATCTTCCAGCCTAAGCCTAGGTCTACCCCTTAAACGCTTCCCAGTCGACACGGCGTTCATTAACTTATTATTATTAACATCTAGCATCGTCCGATTACCCAAGGCAGCATAAAGTGACGTAATATGGATTTAAAAAAAATTAAAAACGAGTATAATTCACTCCAGATGATAAAAAATGTTCCCCAGTATAGCGTCCCAGATCGCTCAACAGTCACCCATTTCGTCACCGCGTAGTTACATTATGCATAAATCATTCCACTCAATAGATTTCACATTAGAAGATGAATGTGTGCCATTGTAGCGCAGAACAATCAAATTTCTAATCATTGGCATATGAAATATCGTTAGAGGATTGCACAAACAAGTGTCCAAAAATTGTTTTGTTTTTTCTATAATAGTTCAATTCTCTTGGAGGAAACGTTCTGTAATGATTTAAATATTCGGTAGGAGAGCAGTTGAGAAAAAACCCTGTAAAACTAGAACCCGTGAATGGTCTGGGGTTCATTACATGGTAGATATTTTGATATTTTAGGAGATTTAATGAGAAGTGAATATCATGTCTTAACATGAACTCTTAAGCATTCATTAATAAAAAAACAATTAAAAAGAAGAAATAAACCGTTTTCTTTGGTTTTATAATTATATAAGTAAAACTTATTGTAATTTACGTTGTAAATCTAAGAAAACGGTAGAATTTAAGTTCACAATTATTAACCATGCTGACAATATTGTTATTTTTGTCCGTATTATTATCAAATCCATCCATGCAATTGAAGAACATGGGGGAAGAAAGTAGCTTTATTTTCTTCAGCAGTGCTGTCCAACTACAATGGATCGCCATAGCACAAGCCTTAAACAGAGCCTTTAACCAAAAAACTAATGAACTTTGATTAAAAAAATCGGGTAATTATTCCGCAGATTGTCTCTTCGAGTTGAGTCTCAAGTTTTAACTTTTCATTCGTTTCACTTTTAATATTTTCCAAAAATAAAAGTTATTATGAGCTTTAGTATGGAAAAGATAATAATTTAGATAACCTAGACTACTAAAATAATTTATTTAAACAAATGAATATAACTCAAACTATAAAAAAAAAAAAAAAAATCCATAACACGAAGACTGATTTATTAAAGCAATATATTCACTCCAGGAACAATTTACTTCTTAACCCATCGTTAAAATCACTAGTCGACAAATCTCTAAGACTAACTTACGGAAGGGCTTATTGCTGTAGTACATGGGATGGTGTACTCCAGTGACAGACCGCTTACTTGCTAACTTCCTGGGTTAGAATCTTGCTGTGGCAGATAAATTATTTAATCTGTAAACAGCCAGGGATGGACCCTATGGGGACTGGAGACCCCCCTTGGGCTCACTCAGCCTCCATAATAACCTTTAATTGGGGGGAAACCTGACGTTTGTGCGTCAGCACAGCGCAAATCACCTCCCTGCACAACCGTTGTTGAAACAGTATGTTCTCTACTATGTACTGAACTCAAGACTCTTCATGGGTCGTAGTAGTACAGATGTTCTTTTTTTTATAAGTCATGTAATGTCGTAATAATGTAAAAAGACGGTTTCCTCTCATAACTCAAAGTCGCTTATTATTTGAGGACCTTAAACATTTTTTCCGTTAAGTTTGTTAACATTTAATTTGATATTTGTTCTTAATCAATGATTTGAAAAAACCTTATAATAAAATAAAATACAAAACTTGCTTAGATGTAGTGAAATATTTAACGGAGACGAATAATGCGCAATAAATACCGGCTATGTCTGTTTATAATATATAATGGTTGTAAACCCAAAGTAATCACCAACGAAACGGTGATTAAGAAATAAACAGAACAACGAGGGTAAATATCCTGTGAATAAGTGGTTAATTCGAATTTTGTCCTGATTAGTTAATTGTATCGAGGGCAGTGAAATCGAACCATCTTCATAGTTTTTTTATTGAAATGAAGTTATAAAATAATCAATAACTCCATTTCAAGCCAATCTCTGACTTAGACCCTTATGCATTAAGATAATAACACGGTTCCGCTTCCCTAAGAACAAGAAACTCGTTACTTAGCCACTTATTCACTGACGATGTGAATATATAGTTCATTGAAACACTCCATCAGCCAATGGTTTGTTTTGTTCAGCTAGGACTAAACAGACAGTAAAGAATAATAAAATTGAGTATAGGCACTAAAAATTTCGAAATTTAGAAGACGGAGAAATTAAAGACACGTCCAAGAGGTATGTAACACCGAAGAGTAGGCAGGAGAAACTGTGGATGAGGAGGTCAAGGTCATCACAAAGAAAAAACTAGCGTTGGATGTCCAGTGGTCTTTAATTTTTAAAGGAAAAAAATAACAAATGTCATCGAATTTTTTTTTTTAACCAAGGATGGATAGAGGACGTATAGCAAATTTAATTTATGTTAAAATATGGAAGAGTACTACAATAATCCACAAGCCTTCGTTTTTGGGTTTTATAATGTGCCTTCTGATATTCTGTCGAATAATTATAAATGCCCCGAAATACAACAAACCGTTTGATTTTCAAAAAGTTTGGACTGAAATTCAAATCAATCTCAGTAGCTTCGGTCATTAAAAAGGCCTCATCGATAAAAAACATAATTTCTCAGTGGCTCAGTGGTAGAGCACTGAGTTGCCATGGCGAAAATCCTGGTTCAATTCCCACTGCCGGCAAGGTTTTTATTTAGTCTATTAGCAGCTGGTGATGGACTCTATGGGAGATCCTAGACTTTCTGGGGATTACCCAGCCTCTATAAAACGGGTACCCAATATAAGGGAGTAAAATCTAGTGGTTGAGCATGATTTAGGGCAAATGACCTCCCTACACAACCGTTGTCCATGAAACAGTACAGACTCTACCATGCACTGAACCCGAGACCCGTTCAAAGGTTGTCGTAATAGAAATTGTTTTATCGTAGAATAAATTCAATGAAGAATTCAACTATAATAGGAGGAAACATCCGAGACTGTGTTGCGTAACATGAAGAATGGACGGTAAATGTATTAGACACAGATTTTCAATAAGAAATTGTTGACTATTATTGTGTAACAAGAGACAGCGAAAGTTACTCACAATCGAAAACGGGCATTGCAATGTCATAGAAAAAGTCTCCAAAATAGAATGACTTTTTTTTTCTCTATTTCAATTGTTGAGTGTTCATAGGCTACGGATCAGATAATTTTCCGGCACAGAAAGAGAATGATTCCTGATTTCTCTAATTTAGGAATCTTACTCTACATTTTTTTTGCAACGATATTTGGTTATACCGCCGTATTAAAGTAATATCGGTTTTCCCAATTAATGGTTTTAAAATCGCATATCTTTAGGAATACTTATTCAATGAAGCCATACTACATTAACAGTCCAGATAAAAGTCCATAATTCAAGATATAAAGGTGGCGTCATTAGTTTTTTCGGTCAAAAATTATTGCGCTATGAAAACCGTAAGTTTCAATAAGTAGTTCTCTTCATATTTTGTTTTTTTTACTCCCAAAAAGGGACATATGAAGCCCTGGGCCATCGAAAATTGTGTTTATAGTGATGAGTGCTTAAGTGAAAAATAAGTTAAAAATTGGGGCACCCGTTTTCGTACCGGAAATTTCAATAGTGAACCTCGCCCTGGCCAGCCAATAGTAGAAGAATTGAGGTAGGCCAATACATTTCATCACGCGACGTCGCTACGGAACTATCGACCATAAGACTGGATACCAAATGAGGCTCGATAATTGAGTTCCGCGTGAATTAACAGTGGACAAATTAATGGACCGAGTTTGTGAACGATGAAAAAATTCGTCGTCGAACCCCAGAAAAATACAATCCACAAGCGGCCGCAAAGCCACATATTGATGCCAGGGAAGGTAGTGCTGAGAGTTTGGTCGCTTTTGAAAGAAATTTATGTCTGCATTCTTAAGGACCTTTGTCCGCGCGATGTTAGCAGAAATATTTATTTTAAGCTTATGATATTTATTTATATTTATATTTCAGATCAGAAATGTCCCGGGTTCAGATCCCGCTATTTGGCAGAGTTAAATATGTTATTAAATTTGTTAGCACCCGGAGATGGATCCTATAGAATCTAGCACCCTTCTGGGTCTCACCAGTCTCTATAAAGTGGGTACCCAAAATAGGCGATTGAATGTGAGCCAGGACAAATTACCTCCAAGAATTGTCCAAGAAACAGTGCTGTCTCTACCACGTACTAAACCTAAGACCCTTCATGGGTTTTAGTATCACAGTTTTGTTTTTTAATTTGAAATGACATCAAATTAATCTCTTTCATTTTAAAAGTTCACCAAATCAGTTATATTCGTAGTAAACGGAAAAGTTACACAATGATTAGACGGATTGAGTTACTTCCGCGGGTTCTACATTACATGCCCTGAGAAGATTTCCATTGGGTAATATTTAAAACTTTACGTAGTTTGTCTGTCGGTACTAACGGCTCTTACGTCAGCTCTCTCATCATTTTTTTAATTAGGGTTTTTTTATATTTTCACATACTGGCTTAAGTGAGTCATGTTGTTTTTGAATGTTGATTTCCCAGACTTTTCTCCTCTCTTCATGTATGTTCATCTACGATTTTGAAAAGAATTGAGAGTTTAAAACAATAGCCGGTTTTGAAAAACAAATCATACATTTACGATAACGAAATTATCCTGTATAACAAAATTAAAACAGAAAACAGAAAGGAAATGAATCATTATCTCTAATGATCGCACGCTGTGTAGACCGCTGTGTTGCTATGAATGTTCCGGTTACAAATCAAACTGTAAGTTATTTATTCCATTAACAGCCATAAATGGACCTGTGAGATCTGAAGACGCTTTTGGGGCACACTCAAAGTTCTGTCAAGTGTTCCCTAATTTCGGAGAAAAACCTCCCTAAAATCTTTATGCAGAAGATCCCCAGTTCAATTTAATGTTTAATTTAAGGATTTTTAGTGCTTTATTTTAAGAGAAAATAATTTTAATAGTAAGAATATCCCTAAATTCAGATTGTTTGTTGTTGCTTAGAGGCGTAAAACCCTAGGGTCATCAACGCCTGTAGATTTTTGATTTTTATAATTATTTATCTTTAAAAAAAATAGAAAATAAATAAATTAATAAAATATTCATATACACACCCATACTAATAAATAATACATCTATAATAAGGAAATAAAACAATCGGAAAAAACAAACAAATGCATCTGTAGCAAGGACAATGGAGGATCAAATATTGGTTATTAATTTACAGTTTGTAATGAATTTCACCACTTTGTCTATTTCAGATTTGCTGTCTCTAACATCGGGTGGTATTTTGAGCTGATTTAGTATTTTTTTTATAGGAGTAGCATTCCTCAAACATATGACTCATGCAAAGATTTTTATTACACCTAAGGGCATATTGGTGGCGTCCCTTGTAATGAGATGTGCGTGGGTAAGCCGGGTGTGTCCTATTCTAAGGCGAGCAATTGCTCTGTCCTCTTCATGGCGTTTACTACGATTAGATGTAACCCAGGGCCTTACTTCCCTTTTTATATATTTCAATGAGATTGAATTTTTATAAATTCAAGTAAATATATACATATATATATATATATATATATATATATATATATATATATATATATATATATTTATATAAATAACTACAAAAGAATGTCTACAACTGATGATACATTTCTTTGTTAATGGTTAAGATAAATGTAATATTATAGAGTCGACAAAAATGAGAGACCTCACGTATAAGCAGTTAGCATCCCAAGATAAACTACGTAAAATTGGAATTTATGAATTTTAACTAGTTTTATCTAACTCTTGACATTGTGTAACACTTTCAATAACAACAAATGTTAATAATATGGCGAGTCTGAACGAAAATAGTTTTATATCATAATTGCATATAGGAATCGTCCTGATTAATACCTACAAATATAAACAAATATTGTAAGCATTAAAATTTATGTTGACACAGCAGGAGAAACTACCAGTAAATAAAATAAACCATATATCAAGCAAGTAATACTAGGAAAAATTTAAATATGTATTTTGTAAGAAGCAAGTTTATAAAATTCGGGTTTAAATTCACGAGGGAAATATATCTCCCCCTTTATCATCAAAACTGGAATAAATCAAGGTACGGGCTATCTCCACTTCTTTCCGATCTCTCTCTGGATAAAGTCCTTAAGGATTTGATAAAATAATTAAAAAATCAGGCACACAAGAAACCGATTCATCTTGCTAGATCCAAAAACAGCATACAAGTAGCTTGGATAGCATCTACGGGGCGACCAAACCATTCTTTCAGATAGTGAAGAATTCTCAGCCAAACAAATAGTATCTAGCTGAAGATAAACTAGGTTTACGAATTTCACAACAAAAGACAGGATTCTTCTGTACAAAAATCGGCATACAAAATTTAACTAATTAAAATAGCACCATTATATGCAAGTGAAGCACTCGCACTTCCTAAAAATATCTCTTGGAAAAGATGCAATAGGAGAACGAAAAATTAAAAGAAAAGCTTCAGGTCCAAAATAAGGATGCCGAGTATTATAAAAAAACAAAAACAGAAAGTATCTCAAAGCGCAAACCAAGCAACATACATAAGAAAAAGTCTACTGTAGTGTAATGGACATAGAATTCCAACTTACATACCTAAAGTTAATTCAACCACATCATGGAATAGCAAAGTTTTTTTATTTTTTATTTATTTATTGATATTTACAACTGTATTACAATAATACATCAATTAAATAGGCTAAGTGATACATAATGACATGTGAAAATGACAAGTAGAGAAAATACCCACTGGTAGTACTCAAATCACAAGTTCAACTAAGAAGGGAGAGGGATTCGATGGCATAGTGAAGCCCCAAAGCTCTACTCCGTAAGTCCAATTAGGTCGTATGATGGTCATGTAGATGAGTCTTTTGTAGTTAATTGGGAGGTTAGAGCGTTTGTCTAGTAAGTGTTGAAGTAGCCTGAAACGTCGAGCGGTTTCCTGTCTTTTCAGTCTCGTATGAGGATTCCAGGTTAATCGTTTGTCAAGATGCAACCCTAAGTATCGGATCTGTTCTACAGGTCTCAGTGGGATATTATTAAAGGAGACTGAAGGGCAGGAAGCCATTGGTTTACGACGTAAGGTAAAAGTGATTTGATGGGATTTTTGAGAATTTATTTAAATTCTCCAGTTTTGCCGACATTCTTCAAGATCAGTGATATGGGATTGGAGGCTTTGGGATACAATAACTGGATCGGTGTTGACTGATAATACACATGTATCATCACCATACGTGGCAAGGATAGTATTAGGATGTGTTGGGATGTCAGGCGTATAAACTGTATAAAGGATTGGGCCAAGGATACTACCTTGAGGAGCACCAGCATATTGGGAAAAGAGGGATGAATAGACATTATTATGGTTTACTTGGAAAGGTCTGTTTGTGAGATAGTATTGAAGGATGAGAAAGTAGGTAGGCGATAGGAATTTACGGAGTTTGTAGAGCAATCCCTAATGCCAGACTCGGTCAAAAGCCTTGTCTTGTGAAAAGACCTGTTCCACGTGAAGAAAGACGCCCGAACAATATGATCCACGTTCTAATGGAGAGGAGACTACATCCACCACACGATGACATTGCTGAATAGTGGAGTGGGATGCTCAGAATCCAAACTGGTGATTTGGTATTATGTGGTTTACATGAAGGATGGGGTACAATCGTTTGAGGATGAGTTTTTCTAGGATTTTACCCATGCAAGGTAGAAGAGAAATAGGACGGTAAGAGGATGGGAGTTAAACTAGAATTACAAAAAGCGAAAATAGAAACAAGTGATGCCAAAGAAAATGTTTGAAAACACGCTGGAAAAGTACACAGTCATGTCAAAGAAGGAAACAGGGACAAAACGGACAGAGGAGAAAAGATGAAGGAAATATGGATGTAACGACGTCAGAGTGTTTGTTTGTTCATTTAACGTCATTTTATGCTGCTATGGCTAATCGGACGATGCTACAGTGGAAGTTCTAAATTTTCCCTATCCGGGTTTAATTAGGATAGGGTTCTTTAACGAGTACCTGACATAGTCCAGGCTCGGGACTCCCATTTCACGTCTATTCTGAAGGACGGAATTACAAGGATATTTTCCCTTTTAAAAAAATCTGAGGGCAACCTGCCGGGATACAAACCCACGATTTTGAGCATAGTAGGTTGATATGCTAACTACTAGACCACAGGTGACCCTAGGACGGACGTCAGATTGGTTTGCGTGATCCTTCTTAGATATAATTAATATATATCATAAGTATAAGTAAATCTCTATGTACTCTTAATTTAGTAAAACATAATTGAAGATCTTATCGTAAGAGGAAGAGTAGTCTTCCTAAAAACTGCAATTTAAATTACAAAGGAGAAATATGTCTTGGCGAAATCACATACTTAGGACTTGAAAAAGTCCTAATGCAGTGGTTTAAACAAAATAAGAAGGACTTATTTTATTTTTGCCAACATTTCAACCTAATTTTTAAGCCATCTTCAGGGCTGAGAATAAAAGAAAACAGAAAAAATCTATATGAACATTGCAGTATCATAGAAGATATGACAGAAATGGATAGGAATGAAAAGAAATGCAAAGAGTAAAAGATAAATTATGAAATGAGAAATAATAAGTATTGAAAGATACCTAGAAGATAAATAACATAAAACAAGATATCTGTCCCGCAGGTTGTCGCTTCGAGTCGTTTTCGCTCGAGTTGATTTACATCCTTTAACTGTTTATTCGTTTCATTTTTAATATTTTCCAAAAATACAGACTGTTCTGAGCTTTATTGTGAAAAAGGAAATGTAATTGTGGGTAATGAGTGTAGATTTCGGTAATCATTTCATCAAAAAGTAAAAGTTTCAACTAAATTTTCGAAGTAAAGATGATATATGTTGTTTGAAACGTTCATTTATCGATGAAATGATTATCGAAATCTTCTCATTAATAATTATCTTTTCTATAATAAAGCTAATGATAACTTGTATTTTTGGAAAATATTACAAGTTATCATAATGAAAAGGTAAAACTTGTTGTGGCTCTAAGTGACAATCTGCAGAATAATTTCCTTAAACGTAAAACAAATAACATTATGTTTTATTATCTTCTATATTGCTTTCCATTCTTATTATTTCTCATCAGTTATTTCATAATTTATTTTTTACTCTTTGCATTTCTTTTCAATTCCTATCATTTCTGTTTATATAAACTGTTACATCTTCTTTGGCACTGCAATGTTTACATGAGCTGTTATTTTATAACAGATATATGACCATTTAGATATTTAAAAAATCGTTTGTTCTTTTAAATGATTTTAACGGTATTTATTAATACAATTGAAAAGGTGTATAGGGTTTTAAACGTCACTCATTGCTTTGTGCTAATGATAAAAACATTTGTCCGTTTGCCCATAACTTTACAGAAATAAAAATGGAAACCTTTCGATACCGTATATATGAAAATATGGACTTATGAAGAACTTAAAAATAAAAAAATAATAGCTCATATAGTTTTTTCTGCTTTCTATTATTCTCAGCCCTGAAGATGGCCTAAAAATCAGTTTGAAACGTTGGCACAAATGAAATAAGTCCTTCTTATTCTGTGTAATTTATTGACCGCACCTCCTAACCCTTTTAACACTCTTCTTTGGGGCGACCTGTGGTCTAGTGGTTAGCATACAACCAACTAAGACCAACATCACGGGGTCGTACCCCGGCAGGTGGCGCGAGGATTTTTTAAAGAGAGTAAAAAATCGTTGGTTAAGCCGTCCTTCGAAAGGGACGTTGAACGGGGGTCTGGACGATGTCAGGTTAAAAATCCCTATCCTGGTTAAACCTGGAGAGGCAAAATTCAGAGCTCCCACTGTATCATCGCCCGATTAGCCATAGCAGAATAAACAGAACAAACGGACCAACCCTCTTCTTAAGAGCTAACCAGTCAACCATTTCCACTTGGATTATACATTCATATAATATATACGTGAAGTACATCTCTGAGTACTCCGACTCTAGCAAAACATAACTGGAGACCTACCGTTGAGGGCCCAAAGCTGAGATGAAGAGTAGTCTTCCAAGAAGCGCGAGAGTTGGAGGCCACAAAGACTGGAAGGGTGAGGAGAAGACCAGCCTTTGGCCAGCCTCTGGGGGCTGTAAAGGTCGAGGAGGTCGGAGAGGTCGGCGGCGGTGGTCCCAACCACCGCAAGAGCTAACAGTACGCTCAACATCCTGGCGTCGACTGCCGCAGCGTCCTCGTCCAGCGCAAGAGGAGGGGTGTTGTGGCCCCACCGCTCGCCTTCCCGCCGTTCCCTCCCGCACTCCTCCCTGATTATAGCTTAGAGATAGCACAAAATACAAAAACAGGTCAAATTCATACCATAAACCCTTAAAGTTCTTTTGAAAAAATGATGTGTTCGGTGGAAGCATGCGGTGGGTACTATGAGCGCATATATGCGTCTGTTGAAAGTCACCAACAGGTACTATAGAAGCATATATGGTTTTTTCAATAATAATTACATGAACTTATGATTAAAATATTAGGTATGACATCCGCTACAGCAATAAATAAAGTCAGGTTATGAAGCAATGATGTTAATAGAAAGAGAATTAAAAGTAAGTAAAAATAGTAAAGAGTTCAAATTAACTAAAATATCCTGATATTTTTTATTAAATTGTATGGTAGGTAATATGGTCATATTGTTCGTAATCACACGAGAGCCTTAATAGCTACAAAGACACTCACTCCAGATTGTTTTTTGGGATTTTGTTGTAATACTTATGACAACAATAAATAAATTATGATAATTATGATGTAATAATAATAGATAATAATTAGGCTTAGCGAACCCGAAGGCTCGATACCGATATCATCTCCGCTTACAAACTTCTGTCCACGAACCACAACCCAAACCCAAATCTTCGTGACTATCACTTCAATAATATTGTGTAATCTCCTAAATTCTCCAGTGGTATCATCCTTTTTTGGACCAAACATTCTACTCGACACCTCAGTTTCGAATAACTGAAGACGTTGTTCATCCTTCACAGTTAGCGGCAAGTTTCACATCCGTAGAGAAGAGATGTAAGGATGATTGTTTTATAAATTATGGTTTTTAGATTTCGGGACAAAAGACGCGAGCTTAGTAATTTCGAGACCGAATAATAACAAGCATTTCCCGCCTTTAGTCGCGCCTTTATTTCCTCTTGAATTTTGTTTTTTCTAGTTACCGTAAGTAGACCGTAAGTACTTAAACTTCTCTACATGTTCAAACTTATTCCCTCCTACAACAATATCGCCAAAATTTCGCCCTTTCCTGCTACTAACCGTAAACTTAGTCTTATCCGAATTTCTTTCCAGCCCTACTTCCTTACCAGCACTCATTAACGTTTTTGTGTCTTGTCTTATAGTTTCTGCATCTTCACGCAAAAGTACAAAATCGTCCGCAAACCCAAGAACGGATATTTTACTATTCATATTCAAATTCAAACCTTTTTCGTAGTGTATTACCTTTTTAATAACGTATTCAAGGGATAAATTTATATTATAATTAATTATAATATTTATAACCTAAAGCGAGTCGCCTTGTTTTAAACCTCGAACTTCTCCGAACAATTATTACTGATTCTAACTTTATTGAAAGTTACGTTCATACACATCCTTACAAAATTTACTAATTTCTCTGGTATACCCTGGTCAATCAATACGTAACACATGATTTGAAGGTCAATGGAATCATAAGCTTTTTTAAAATCAATATAGAGTTGATGAACGACTCCTTTGTATTATAATTCTCCCTAGTATTTGGCGTAAGGAAAATATTTGATCGATAGTTGAACGGTTTTGTCCAAAACCACATTGATAATCCCTGATAATTTCCTCGGCGTATTCTGCAATTCTACAAGTCAGGGTTAGTGAGAATATTTTATAGCAAGTCGGTAGGAGCGAGATTCGGCGGTAGTTATTGCAGTCCGTCCTCGGGCCCTTTTTGTGGATTGGTATAAGCATAGATTCTTTCCATTCTTCGGGCATTTTATCATTTTCCCATATCTTTTTAACCAAAACGAGAACCATCAAAGTACATGCTTCTCCGCATCCATTTATTACTTCACTAGGAATATTATCGACACTAGATGCTTTGTACGATACCAGTTTTCCGATTTTGACTTCCTCCTTACTCGTTCCTTCTCTAAATGGTTCGCCACTCTGATATTCGGAAACAGGGATTTGATTATTACTGACGATATTCATGACACTATCAAAGTAATTTTTAAACTTACTCTTTTTTGGGGGGGATATTTTCAAATGATTCGGAAATCGAATAGGTTGTTATTAAGAACTTTCATTTTCGCTGCTTTTCTTTTTTTTTAAAACCCCTAACTATATAAATCTCTACATATTTTTGTAATACTTAGCGCTTTAACAAGCAGAGGGTAGAAGATATTAAAAAATGTGTTAGAATATTTATTGTTGAACTTTTATTTTTTATTTATTTATTATTTAATTTTCATTTCCACCTGAGCAATTGCGCACCCAGCAAATTTGATCCAAGTGCTTTTCTACATGATCATCGAGTTTTAGAATTAAAATATCAATAGGTGAGTAGGTCTCTTGGCCAATGTCTTTTTAATCTTTTCCTATCCAGTCCAGGTAACAGGGAGTAGGAAAGTGGAAGAACGAGTGGGTTCGGGTGATATTGTGTCGATGAGTGGAATGTTATGTATTTGTTATGAATATATGATTTTATAGTGGGAATTTTCATGTCGTTGGGTATGGTGTGATTCGAAATACACAATGGTGCATTAACAATTTTTTAAAGAATTTTGGAGTGTGTTGTTTGTATCTTGTGTATGTGGACTTTTTTTGCTGAACCCCAATGTTCTGCTCCATATGCTCAAATAGGTTTTGGTAAACTATTATAGATAAGTCGTTTGTTCCGTAAGTCAAGTGAAGATCTGTTTTCGAGAAAATGTGATAGTTGTTTGTACCGTCTAGTCAGTTCTTGTCTTTTTAATTTTGTATGTACGTTCCATGTAAGTCTTTTGTCCAAGTATAGTCCGATATAACGTACATAATTTAAGGAAGGTACTTCGTCTTTGTCAATTTTGACTGCTGGACACGAAGCTTTGCGTAGAGAGTAGCTTATATGGCTCGATTTTGTGGCGTTTATTCTGATTTGCCATTTATAGAACCACTTTTCTAAATCAAATAAATGATTTTGAAGAGCTATGGATGCTAGATTTGGGTCTCTGTAAGAAGAAATGATGGCTTTATCGTCAGCGAAGGTATAGATGTTGGTGCAAGGGTGCTCCGGAATATCAGAGGTGTAAACAGGATAGATATTGGGGCTTAAAACACTGCCTTGCGGTACACCCATGTATTGAGGAAAGAAGGAGGAAATCGAAGAGTCAACGGAAGTACAGAAGAATCGGTCTTGGAAATAAGATTGAAGAATTAAAAAGTATGTAGGAGGTAAGTGAGGTCTTATTTTCCAGAGAAGACACTTGTGCCAGACGCTATCAAATGCTTTTTCAATGTCAAGAAAAATCGCAGAGCAATATTCTTTTTTCTCAAAAGCGATAGATATTGCATCCACGATACGATGACATTTATGTACAGTCAGTGGCGGATTATCCGTAAGCCAAACTAGGCACGTGCCTAGGGGCGCGTAGTTACAAGGGGCGCGCGAGCTCAGAATTTTTAAATAAATAAAAAAAATAACATATCGACAAAGAAAGAAAGAACTAAATGCTGATCTATAATATAATACAAGCATGATGCTATGATGCTGACAATCAGTTAAAATTAAGATGGCCATTTATGGCCGGTACAGGGGCGCCGATAAAGTTATTGCCTAGGGCGCTCTGGACGTTTAATCCGCCACTGTGTACAGTGGAGTGATAAGAACGAAAGCCAAATTGGTGGTTCGGTATCACTCCGCTATTTTCGAGGATAGGCTTTATGCGATTAAGGAAGAGTTTTTTAAATAATTTAGACATTAAAGGGAGGAGTGCAATTGGACGATAAGATGAAGGATTAGTGACAAGTTTAGAAGGTTTAGGTATCATTTTAATCGTGGAAAGTTTCCAAAGGAGCGGAAAATAAGTTGTGCGGATGATTGAATTATAGATGAGGGAGTGATGAGATCATAGCCAGGAGCTTTTTTGTTTGGCATTTTGTTCAGTACTTGATAGATTTCTTTTGGATGAAAAGCCGGAGGAGGGAGTGATAAGGGTAGTGCTGTTGTCAAGCCGCCATCTATTTTGTCAGTGAGAGTATTATCTTGTATTTCATTTGCCATAAATATATGAGCACGATGTTTTGCAAATTCGTTAGCTTTTTCTTCGCTCGTCATCGCCCAAGTGTTGTCTGTACGTCTAAGAGGATATTGAACCACCTTTTGCTTTAGTATATTCCTTTTAGCTGTCCATTTTGGTGTGTCACTGTTATTTATGGAATTTAAATAGTCATTGTAACTGTTGTTTTAAAATTTTGATAATTCTTGTTGAAGTTTTCGGGTTAGTTTGTTGAGTTCTATTTGTATGAAGGATATCTTGTTCTTTGCCATAAAGCTCTCATCCTAGGCCTTTCGTTAATAAGATTTCGTATTAGTTCAGGTAGGTAGGAATCAGGTTGAACCTTTAATTTTATTTTATTTTTAAAAAAGAACAGAAAGATCGGACCAAGGACAACGGAGATGATGAGGTCAATATCACGTGCCTCATCCTCTATCTTTAAAAAAGGATCAAGAAAAGGCCGACCACAATCTTTGGTGACAACCTGTGTTTCTACAATTCAATAAACTTTCTATTACTAAACTCATAATTAAGAATTAATAAAAACCCCGTCCAAAAGGTTTTCCACACTCGTGCAACAAATTCGGCCTCCTCTCTATATCATATTTATTATATGATATTATCTTAGTATGCGACACTATTTAGATCCGACATATTTTTTGTATCCTTTAAAACAATAAAATATATTATAATAAAGAATGTTATTGATCTAGATGTATATACAGATTGGAACTCTGTGAATTGTAAACGTAAATAAAATTATGTATCTGAAGGAGACAAACAAAGCTAACCTCAACATTAAGAATTGTTCCATTCTAAATCTGGGTCGATCGATCATTCGTGGTGTCGAATCGATCTTCACCCATCCCTATTGGCGATCGGGTCAAAATGATTCGATCATTTCGATCATTCGGGTCTCAGACTGAGGCCCGATGGGCTTAAATGCTACTTTTCAGTAACAGCTCCAACCGTCACTATGATTTTTCTTATCTGTGATTTCTTAACTGCTACTAACTGTGATTCGTGATTGATGATGAAAGGGGTTAAGATTTAACTTAAGAGGGGTCCGGGGCAGGTATAACTCCCACTACATGCTACGTATAAAAAATTCAGAAAAAAACGGCTGTTTCAAAAGGACGTTAAGTATAAAGTTGGGTAAAATCAAAACTTGAAAGTGTAGGAACATTTTATAAAATAATTAAATACCAACGTTAAATAGAAGAATATATAATGTAATGAATGAATACATTTATATGTTAATTTTTTTGTGTATACTGGTAAATAAGAAATAAAATTCAGATACCTGATACTTATGTATTTTAACTTTAATATTTACCCATTTTAATATTTAATTTTTATCTTCATTACCTTATTCTTTAATTTTTAACACATTCTGTTTCATTCTTATTTTACTCTCAATTATGTATTTCACTACCTTCCTATCACTTGGTAATTAATACTATCCACTCATACATTTTAACATTTATATTTACCATACTTAGCAATTTTTACTATTTCTTAAATTTCAATTATCTGTATTTTGTATATTTAGCCCTGAAGAAGATCT
The DNA here is from genome assembly GCA_964056705.1 of Troilus luridus. Taxonomy (NCBI): domain Eukaryota; kingdom Metazoa; phylum Arthropoda; class Insecta; order Hemiptera; family Pentatomidae; genus Troilus; species Troilus luridus. The sequence goes on from OZ057415.1 coordinate 68,313,854, forward strand.
GCAAAGTAGGTCGAAACGTTGGCTACTAAATAAACATCTCCATATCAAAGAGGAATTTATTGACCTCAACCCGGACCATTTTCTTCCACACAGATTCTTTCAATTCTTTGTTGACAATTCGACTTTACCTGCTTTAGAGTAGTGATGGGCCAGAAATCACGAACTGTTACTTTTCCACTGCTACTCAAAAGTCACAGGTCTACCTATGATCACAAATTCATCAGTAACAGTTCTAAACTGATCTTCACAGTGATTGGCGATAGATTCCGTTCGGTGAAGCGTGATTGTTATTGTGATTACAGTAACAGTTCTAAATTGTTCTTCGCAAATGGGAACTGGTCCTCGGCGAACGGAATTGAAGCGTGATTGTGACTACTGTGATTTAGGTGAAAGAGTGATTACTGTTGTTAGGGTGCCTAAAGGATAACAGGGATGGCACCCTTGGAAAACCTTTCTCTATAGTAATAAACTCTGATAGGCTGCAGCATTAATTTGACTCAATATTATTGTAGAAAATTGACTGCTCAGGAATAAATTTAAATTATATTTGAATGTTTAAATATAAGGGAAAGTCAGATATTAATTTACAGCTTGTTTATTGTAAAGTATAAATATTTACTTGTAAATTACCTATACAAAAAATAATGGTAGTATTAGTAGGTACTACTATATAGGGCGGCGGCACGCCCCCCCCCCCAGACTTTTTTTTTGTACTGAGGAGAATCCATTACAGTACATACTTACAGGCAAATCGCAATATCATAGTTGTTAAAATATATGAATAAAATAACAGAAAGAGCATGAGTGAAACTATTGTTTTGATATTTTAATTACATTACATTATTGGCGCGACAGACTCATAAAGGAGTCCATGGCCTGCTCAGCCGCTCTACCCCAACCGTCCCGATCGCCTGTTCGAGTGATGAAGACCTTGCTCAGCCTCAGATCTTCATAGACGGCATCCTTCCATCTAGCTTTGAGCCTTCCTCGAGATCTTACTCCATCCGGATTTCCTTTATACAGCTTTTTAGCTGTTCTTTCTTCGTCCATCCTATATAAGTGGCCCAGCCACTTGATGCGTTGAATCCTGATGAAACTCGATATCATTAGGTCTCCATATAACTCTCTTAGCTCCTTGTTCCTTCTGATCCTGAGTTGGTCATTTTCTCGAACTGGGCCGAATATTTGCCGAAGAACTCTCCTTTCGAATCTATTCAGCTTTTCCACGCTGGATTTATTCACTGTGACCAGCGTATGTCGCTACTGGCCTAATGACAGTTTTATATATCATCAGCTTGGACTTTAGGCTAAGGAGCTTACTTCTCAGGAGCTTTGCTATCCCAAAACATGCTTTATTACCTGATACCCTCTTATTACCTGATACCCTCTATTACCCGATTTTCCCTTCCTCATCCAAACGGCTTCCTAAATACTGGAAACTTGACACTCGTTGGAAAGTGTATCTTCCAAACTTGTAGCTGTGAGGTGGTCGGTTTTGTTTACTATTCTTTATTACCATGACCTTGGTTTTCTCCTCATTCACCTGTAACCCAATTTTTCCAGCTTCCACTTCCATCCTCCCAAAAGCTTCTTTTAAGATAATCAGCGATCTTCCTACTAATACAAGGTCATCAGCATATGTTAGACTACGGTTAAAGATGGTATTGGTGTTACTGTGTACCAAAACATCTAAAAACCTATTTTTTTTAACTTTTTACTACTTTTTAAAAACTTTCTTTGCATTATATTCTGTTCTTTATCATTTAAAACAAAATAGCGATTTTATATGATCTAAATATTTTTGAAATAAATGTTTATAAATTGTTTAATGATGTTTTTTCATTTTACCTTACATTGCACACTTGGTAAAAATTTTAATAAACATTTCTGAGGAGCGAGCTGCATACCCAGTGTGCAATTTTCTTATTTAAGAGAATTCACTTACGAATTGGGTGATTTCTATAGTAAACTTGTTTTTTTATTTAAAATGAATAATATAAGGACAAAAAAATTTCCCTTCTGGGGACCGTGTTCGAAAAAAACCGTCGTCTTGAATGGGTTAAACCATAAGAGGAAAATTTACGTTATATAGGATATTGAAAATAATGCCATCTGTAGGGATATTGATAGAGTTATAGTGAATTATACAAGTGTTGAAGTAATTATTATCCTTATAATGTGTATTCTGTGATCGTTGTATTCAAGATGTGGAATTAAGTACGCCGACGGAATCACTGTTGGTTGCATTTCGACAGAATCACGAATCACAGTTAGTAGCAGTTAAGAAATCACAGATAAGAAAAATCACAGTAACGGTTAGAACTGTTATTGAAAAGTAGCAGTTAAGCCCATAACTAATCAGGAGTGTAGGTTATGCACAGGTTACGGTTCTCCACCACTCCACCAGCGAGGTTCTCACATCATTAGAATTTTCTTGACGTTTTCACTTATTTTGTTATCACTCACAGTTATTTTGTGTTTTTTGTTTTTCACGCATGGTTCTATAGTTTTCCACTTCAATAATGTTTGTTCAATAAGGTTTATTTTACCTCAATGATGTTATTTTCTAATTTTCTATTTTATGTTGATATGCATTGTGAGTTATTTTATTCTAGGTATATTCACGTCTCGTATCTGTTATTGTTCGGCCATTCTTTCCCTGCTCTCCCATTTGGTCTGGTAGGCTATTTATCTCTCTCTATATATATATTATCAATTGTTCATATTTTTTTTCATCATGCCTAATTCTGATACCGAATATGTCTCGCGAGCAACTGCGCTCGAACGCAAGATGCGACATATTAAGAGAAACATCAGCGGATTCGGCAAAATTAAGGCGGAAGACATCACTGACAATGAGGCCGATAGTTTGAGGCCAAAGTACTTGTAGCGAGAGAAGACTAGAGGAGACTTGCTACAATAGATTCACTTTAGGGACACCTTTAGGTCCATGGTCCACAATCGCCAGAGCATAAGTAAGGTGGAGAAATTTCACTATTTGATTTCCGCACTCAAAGGAGAAGCATAAGCCTTGATTTCCAAATTCCCTGTTTCGGAGGATTCATGTGATCAGGCGTGGGATAAGATAGTAAAGACATTTGACAACCCCAGAATATTAGTTCGACTACTCATACATCGAATAGTTGACTGTGAAACAAAATTCGTCAAAACGGACTTCCAACGCTACGAGCTATTCCTCACAGGAGTTGCTGACAACATTGAAGCATTTAAAGCCCCTAAGCTGGAAAATGCAAGAGAATTTATTTTGTCGACTCTTGCGACCTTACGAGCACTCGACCCTGAAACTCGAAAACATTCGAGCTTTCGCGCGAATCTAGCAGTGAGCTTCCGAATACAGAACATGTCCTCAATTTCGTAAGACAAAGAAAACTTGCCATAACCATGTCACAGGGGTTTCAACATCAGCCTCAACAAGGAAATCAATGTCAAGTCCTCGACGAACCTATCCAACCAGGAATCCCTCGCATAATGATGTTTCTTTTCATACTAATTCCAAAGAACAACAGGAATCTAAACCAAAATCCTTACATTGTCTAGAGTGCTAAGGATTTCACAGCTTAGGCAAGTGTGAAGACTTCATCAAAATCCCTTTGGAGAAACGTATCGACAAGATCCGGGCTATGGCAGGTATGTTTTAATTGTCTTAGCAAGGGCCATTACGTTAAAATATCGTTGCCGCCGGTGCTCGGAAGCTCATCACACTTTGGTTCACAGAGATCTCCAGGCCACCAAGAGGGATGAAGACACACCAAAGGAGGAAGAAAAGTCTTTCATCGGCTTCGGCTAAAGCCAACAGATCTCAAGTCCCAACAGCGTTGTTCACCTCGGAACTGTTCGTACTCTTATCAGAGGACCTAAGGGGGACTTTCACTCTGCGTACGCACTGCTAAATTCTGGAAGTCAACACACGTTCATGATCAGCTCTTTAGCAAAGAAAATTGGAGCTAGAATTTATCCTTCAAATGTTGCAATCTCCAGCCTTGCAGGTTCTCCACAACCAAAGCGATTGGTTAAAGGATCCACGCAGTGTGTTCTACGGACCTATTTTGAGGTAATTGAGTTTGAAGTAAACCCTTTAGTCATAGATCAGATAACGTCAGAATTACCTCATACCACTGTTCCCACTTTTCTCACTAGCAAGTTAATGCATTTACCGCTAGCGGATCACCAGTTTGGCAAACCTAAGACCATTGATCTTTTATTAGGAGGTGACATCTTCCATCAAATAATTACAGGCGTCTCCATTCCCTCCGATGTCAAAGGTTTGTCATTAATTCCGACATCATTCGGGTTAGTAGTCACAGGCTCCATTAAGGGGACTCTCCCAAGTTCTCACCATGCCATCTTCATCGAAAGAGACTGCTCCATTGAAGAACAAATGAAGGCATTTTGGGAGATAGATGAGCCTAAGGAAGTGTACAGGACGAATCCTGAAGATGCCAAGTAAGAGGAACTTTTCTGCAAGACACGTGACTCAGCAGGTCGCTTTACTGTTCGACAGCCATTCAAGGAAGGAATCCTCGTTTGAGACAATAGGGACATCGCATACTGCCGTTTCTATGCGTTGGAAAGTCGTTTCAGAAAAGACCCCCTATTTCATTCCAAGTACGTTAAATTCATGCAGGAATATATCGATCTGGGACACATGTCTCTCGCTTCAACAAAATCGTCTTACTTGATACCACATCATGGGGTCTGGCAGGAAGGCCCTCATGGTGATATGAAACTAAGAGTTGTATTCGACGCGTCATGCCCATCCTCAACAGGACACAGTCTAAATGACGCACTTATTTCAGGGCCTAAGATGCAAGAAGATTTATGCAATGTACTCATTCGCTTCCGCCTATTCACCATACCGCTTTGTGCAGACATGGTGAAAATGTATCGTCAGGTAAATATGCACAAGGAAGATAGGAAATTTCAGCACATACTGTGGAGGGATACACCTGAAAAAGAGATGGAGTTAAGCACGGTCACTTATGGACATAAGCCCAGCGCATACCAGGCTCTAAGAGTAGTACGACAACTCGTACAAGATCACGACCTAGAGTTTCCTTTGGCAAGCCGGCGCATTCTAGAGAACAACTATGTAGATGCTCTGTGTACTGGAGCAGACGATTTAGATAAAGCCAGAAAGCTCCAAGAAGAACTACATGCTTTGTTTGCCAAAAGAGGTTTCGCACTTAGCAAATGGGCTTCTACCGAACCTTCTTTCTACCAAATTCCGAAGACCAAACAGAATGTATCTCCATTCAAGGCGATGATACCACTAAGATACTTGGACTTCTTTGGACCTCTACAACTAACTCATTTTCATACACAGTTAGGACTCCCGAATCAGCTCAAAAAACGAAACGGCACATGCTATCATCTATTGCTAGAATCTTTGACCCTTTAAGATTACTCGCTCCGGTAATCTTCACGGCAAAATCATTGCTTCAAGAAGTTTGGAAGACAAGGACAGATTGGGATACCCGGCCACTTGCACATTGCTTGAAAGGAGCTAACATGGAATTGGCACACATTAAAAACCATATCAGTTCCTCGTTACGTCGCAAGGCCCAACGCTACACGCCGATTAGTCGGTTTCTGCGATGCCTCCCTCAAAGGTTATATTGCTGCTCTATATTTGTATTCAGAATCATTGGACGGGGAGATCACCTGATGAAAGCCAAAACCAAAGTAGCACCTCTGAAGTACACCTCAGCCCTCGCTTGGAGCTTTGCGGCGCCGTACTCCTAGCGAAACTTATCTCTTCAGTTCATCGCTCCATTCCCCAAAGCTTGTCATGTTTCACCGACTCCCAAGTGGTTCTTAGCTGGTTAAACATGCCAACGCATGACCTAAAAGTTTTCGAAGTCAACCGAGTATCACAAATTCTGAACGTAGTTCCAGCACAAAGATGGTACCATGTCGCTTCTGAAGAAAACCCTGTCGATCTTGCTTCCCGCGGCTGTTATCCGGCAACTCTCAAGAACTCAGAGCTATGGTGGTCAGGACCACCTTGGCTTCGAACACCTTCCGCCCAGTGGTGCGATCCCATGGAGGAACTACAGAGTATGACATTTATCTTCACCTCTGGAAATCGTTGGGACAATGGCCTTTTGGAAGAGTATCTTCCACTTATCCTGGTCGAGACGGAATCACTCGCGTCGTCGACGTGCTAACTCCATCAGGCAAAACCCTGACTAGAGCAGTCACCTCTATAGTCCCCTTATTCTATCCTGAAACGGAAGATCGTTCAGAAGCTTGAGTATTTGTTTTGTTTTCTTTTTTCTCTATTTTAGGTTTTCCAGGTAAGGCAAGGTGCTTTAATGCTATTATAAGTTCAATTTTCGTTGTTTTTTTTTTTTTTTGGGTCACTTCTGGTCAAGGGATTACATTTCACTCACCCTACACCCTACCTTCACATTAAGAAATTATGTACCTTCATTTTTTTGTGTTTGTAAAGTAAGTTTATTCATTTAGGTATTATATTTCCCTTGCTTATATACATAGTGTATTTAAATTAGCGTAGACTAATTTAGGTGGGCAGTTTGTTCACGGCACGCCGTGAAATATATCTAGATGGCAGAGAACAAGAAATATCTGGTCGGGAAACTGGCAACCTCACGAAGTGCCCCCAGTCGATCGTCACACGTAATGAGAGTTAGTGGCAGCCATCTTAACACTAAACATACCATAACGGGTCAAATGACCCATTTTGAACTTTTCCATTGAAAATGCATGTATAATTTTATTGCGTTTGCACATTTGACTTCATGACTTTTTCTAAGTAATTAATGTACAGTTATAAAAATATTTTTGTTTTGTTTTGTTTTGTTTATTCTGAGTAATCCTTGCTGTATACCGATATCTACCACAACAGGTCATTTGACCCGGAGAGAATTTTTTTGTTTTATGAGATTATCTAGTCATATTTGTAGTCAGTAAGTTGCAAATTCTTCCAAAGACTGTTGCGTAAAGTAGTTCAACGAAAATAGCTCAGAATAATTTCAAGAAAATATCAAATTTTAGATTGAAAATAGCTTTTTAGTGTAAGAAAAAGTGGCAAAAATTGAAAGTCTTGGTAAGTACCTAGCTTATATTTTATTTTGATAGCTATAGTAATACAGATCATTTTTTACCCAGAAAAATGTCGAAGCAAACAAGACAGTACAAGTTCTTAGAAGATATAAATAATATTGGCGAAGAGTTTTCAGAAATTAGTGAAGATGAATTTTCTGAAAATGAAGATATATTGGTTGCAAATAAAAATGAGTTTGATTCTACAGATACTGACGATGAAGAGGAAAATATTGTGAATGTATGTAGTGGCCGAAAAAGAATAAGATTACTCTCAAGTTCGGAAGAAAGTGAAGTAGAAATAAATGAACAAAATGAACAAATGGCGAGGAAATTTAATACAAAATCTAAGTCTTGCAGATGGCCTCTCCAAGTTTTTTTTCAATATCCTTGATTTAGCTGGCATAAATGCCTGGATTTTGTACAAGCAAACGACAGGAGAAAATATCTCGAGACAAGATTTTTTACTCAAGCTAACAGAAGAACTTGGCGCCGAATTTCGAGAAGCCCGTGAACAACCAAAACAAGAAACAAATACGAAAGGATCGTTGCCTAAGTCTACTACAGATGCTTATAAACGTATGAGATGTCAAATAGGATACTGTAAAGAAAATAAAACCAACAAAATTTGCACTAAATGTAAAAAATTTGTTTGCGGAAAATGTACAATGGAAACACTTATATGTAAAAAATGCGATGAACTATGAATTAAAAGTTTTTATTTTTTGCTTTTGTAATAGAAATGCTCAACATACTATTTTGTTTAATTATAATAAATTTAATTTACATTTTTATTTCCTTCCTAACATCCATATTTCATACATTCAAGCATGAAACATAAAGTCGGGTCATTTGACCCGCTATGGTAGAAATAGGTATATATTAAGTCTTGGTATGATTAGTGTTAAAGAGATGTGTTGTGAGTAAGTCCAGGACTAACCAGACTGAAGAATGGGGAACAGAAGAGAATCGGCCAAAGAAATGCTATGAAAACGAAAACCACCTCAACCTCGACCGTGTAGCATGTATAATTTAATTTTCTTTCATTAATCTGTTTATTAAAAGTTCAATAAAAGTTATGTTTTAAGTTTTATACAGTCCACTAAATATTTATTTTATAACATAACAGGCAATCATAATCTATGGTAATATCCCCATCTCAAGGGGAATGCCTAGATTGAACACCCATAAAAGTCTATGATACTTCTCTTCATTATCTTGTACAACTTAACCCATTTGAGACCGATTGCACACCCTGTTTGCAATGACAGTAATGTGCAATTATCAGTTATTCTGAGTAAACTAGTCGTCGAAATAAGATTTTTCTTGAACTAAGGAAATCTGTAAAGTACAGGAAAACAAAATTTGGTATTGGTATTACTGTGTACCAAAAAATCTAAAAACCTATTATTTTTTTTTCTGTTTACTACTTTTTTTAAATTTTCTTTGCATTATATTCAGTTCTTTATCATTTAAAACAAAATAGCGATTTTATATGATCTAAATATTTTTGAAATAAATGTTTATAAATTTTTTAATGATGTTTTTTCATTTTATCTTACATTGCACACTCGATAAAAATTTTAATAAACATTTCCGAGGAGCGAGCTGCACATCCAGTCTGCACAAAATAAATTATGTGAATTCACTTACGAATTGGGAGATTTCCACAGTAAACACGTTTTTAAATTAAAAATGAACAATATAAAGAAAAAAATGTTGCTCCTGGAGACCGTGTTCGAAAAAAATCGTCGTCTTGAATGGGTTAAACCATAAGAGGAAAATTTACGTTATATAGGATATTGAAAATAATTCCATCTGTATGTATATTGATAGGATTACAGTGAATTATTCAAGTGTCGAAGTAATTATTATCCTTATAATGTGTATTCTGTGAGCGTTGTATTCAAGATGTGGAATTAAGTACGCCGACTCAATCACTGTTGGTAGCATTTCGACAGAATCGCGAATCACAGTTAGTAGCAGTTAAGAAATCACAGGTATGAAAAATCACAGTAACGGTTAGAGCTGTTACTGAAAAGTAGCAGTTAAGCCCATCACTACTTTAGAGAGAGTGCGACGAGCGCGCCAGCGGCCAGACTATGAACGAAAGAGCAAAGGATTCGATCAATTACGATCGACACAGGTCTCATTGAAACATAATCGAATCTTTTTAAAAACCGTGATTCCATCACTCGTGTAAGGGTTACTATTGAATCAAATAGGATTACATTAATCACGATCGACACAGGTCTATTTCATTCAAATCATCAAAAATCAACACTTCAACAACATTGCTTAATATGGATTGTATGAAAAAAAATAGTCGAAATAACAGGTTTCAAGGTATTTACATTTTGCCAGAAATCAGTCGAAGAACAGTGAGTTATTATTGGCATACATTAACATACCAACATCAGTTAGAAAAATCGGAATGTAGCTTTGAATGTTTGATTTGTACTTCTTCCTTATTAAACAAATGGTCAAATATTAATAAGCATTTAAAACATCCTTCCCATATTGTTAATGTAAAGAAGGATTGTAAACAATTTACAGCATTTTGTATTTTATGTAGATATATTTTCATAGCAGATGATCCAGATTCCATATTTCAACATTTTACACTGCATACAACAGGAACGGGCAAAGTATATGAACAAGCAGTTCAAGAGTCCTTTAATGATGATCCAGCCAGCCATAGTTCAAGCATTTGCTCCTCTAGTACCCTTTACAAGGATAATACAAATATTCATACTGATTCTACAAGCCGAAAATCTGAAGTCTTGAATGAGAAGAAATGTTTAGATAATGGAAAAGATAGATTCAGGAGCTTTGATGAATCAGCTTTGAAGATTTGTATCAATCCAGATGTAGAACATTTCGATACTGTAACTGTTTACAACTCTATGATAAAAACTTGTAAGAAAACAAATATGGAGGCAATGAATATTGATAATAAAAGAACAAGTAGACAGTCTAAGCATTTACCCAGTATTGAAAATAAAAACAACATAGAGGTCGTAACTGATTCTACTAATAGTTCTGTTTCTAAAACAAGTTTTTATCCTGAAGAAGCCTTTTTCAGTAATAAAAAACTTCAGCTTATTAGTCCTGGTGTAACTAAGGATGAGTTCACAATCAGTCGAAAGTTAAATAATATAAACATACAGCAATATTGCACAGAGACATACTATTCAGAATATTACGAGCTCAGAAAAATGTACTTTTCATGTTTAGAATGTAAAACTCTTCAATTAAGAGAAAATTTGTTCTATATACATTTATCCCAGGTAAAACATTATAAAAATTTAGGAGATAACTACAGTAGTTGTTTCATCAAGATTTGTGACATCTGCCAAGTACTTCTTCTAGGCCGTTTCTATCTTATCAAGGAACATTTTCAGTCTCGACCTCATAAGAAATGCATAAAATGGAAATTGCCAACTATAAAAGAGCAATATGATATCAAGTCTGGTAATAATGCTTAAATTTTTTAATATAGTTTATTTTCTTATTGTTTACATGTAAATCAAATGTTCTGTTTTAGGTGATCAAAAATTAGGTTTTTCAGGTTTACTTACTGATAGATGTACAAATTTCTTTTCTTCTCAAGAAACTCTTAATAATTGGGTGGAATCTTCATTAAAAGAAGCCAGAGAAGTTGCATCTTTGGCATACTCACTAAAAAGGATTCTAGTTAGAGATTTCAGTGAAACATTAAAAGAGAAATATAGTGATTTTAATGTAGAGATTTTTGGTTCGAGGCTTTATGGATTAGCTGACTGGCAAAGTGATTTGGATATATATTTGAATATTGGTAACTTTTTTTAAGTTTAAACTCTTATTAGTATTTTTTAATAGATTAAGTAGTTTTTTGGAAGTTAAAAAAAAATGTATTTATTGAAATTTATAACTGTATAATCAAATACATCTAATAAATATAATGAAAGATACATAATGGCACAAGATAAAGGCAAGTAGAGAAACTACGAAATGGTAATACTCAAATAACAAATTTAACTTAGAAGGTCACGGAGCCATCTTCTTTTCAGACTCCTCGGAAGATTATCAGGAATTGAAGTGGTTCCCAGGTTTGAAACTAGTGCATTTGAGTGGGAATAAAGTTTAATAGAATACTTTCTTTATTAAGTATTTAAAACTTAATAAAGAAAAGGCAATATAAATTTATATATTTTATGTTATTTATTAAATTATATATCTTCATTATGGAAAAAGTTTTCTGCAGTTTTTTATTTATGCTAATTTTACTTTGGACATGTGTTTATTAGCAAAGCCCTCTAGTTTGGATTAAAATTGTCGAAAACTTTCTTCTATATATATTTTTTTATGATCTTGATTGAAGCTCTTTTCATTGATGATTACTTCAGGTCCAATAGTAAGGTCCATAAGTTTCCGGTCTGTCCTCCTTCCCCTCCTTCAAACGTGCCGGGACCTGCATGCCTATGCAGGTCCATGCCTGCTCACTCTATACCCATCGCCCGCACTTCCTCAGTCCTGTCGGTCAGTGTCCAACCATGAAGGAAACTCCCCATTTTTACAATGTTCAAACTCGAGTACCGTGTGGTTATTAAATTCTTTTGTAAAAAGGGTCTTACTCCTGCACAAATTAAAGAGCGCTTGGATTGTGTATACGGGCAGTCCTCCCCCTCGTATTCCACAGTGAAAGAATGGGCAAACTTATTTAAGTTAGGGAGAGAACTTCTAGAAGATGACCCGCCCATTGGAAGCTATCACTTCTGAAACAACCCAACTTGTGGAATCTGCAATTGCTGTCTGACTGGCGACTGAAAACCAAGGAAATAGCAGTGAGGTTGGGCTTTTAAAAACAAGTGTTTTGAGGATCATCAAAGAACATTTGCATATGAACAAGGTTAGTGCAAGATGGGTTCCAAAAATTCTTTCAGCTGCTCAAAAACGGGAACGAGTTCACTGATGCTATGAATTTTGGCGATTTAACACCGACTAAGAGCTCCAAGCAGCATTAGAAGAACATTTTTTTAACAAAAATGAAAAAAAAATTTTCATGGTATAGAAATGTTGCCAAAGCGTTGTATTAAGTGTGTTGAACTTAGAGGAGAATATATTGAAAAACAGTAAAACCATTTTTTTCTTTCACCTTTCCTTCTATCCCAGGCCGGAAACTTTTGGACCTTACTACATAATCTTTGAATCACATTTAAATTATAAAAAATGATTGCTGATATAAATAATTTGATAAAAGTGGTTATAGGCTGGAAGTTTCAATGTAAATATTAGAATACTATGATTTGTTCCTTCTTCTCAATCCGACTGTAACTATGGCTAGTTACACATAATAAATACAATGAATATCTTTCATAAATATCTCCTATTTTATATTCATATATATCTCCTCGCTTCTCATAAACTTTCATAATTCAAATCCACATTTTAAAATTATACATGTACATGTGAATGACTCTTGTCTAAACTGTATTCCAATTTTTTTTATGTTTTCTTATACAAATGCTTCAGGTAAAGCTTCAGTATGTGATTTAGAAGAATACTTTCACAGAGCAGGAGACCTTTTTGAAGTGAAGAGAACAATCCCTGATGCCAAAGTGCCTTTATTAAGAGTTAGACATTTGAAATCCAACTTGATCTGTGATATCAATACTACTGAACCTGGAGGTGTTTACCGTTCTAACCTGATCAAGTATGTTTACTTTAAATCCTAGATATCTCTAACCATTATATGTAAAAAACAAACTTTGCCGATGTCTAATAATTTTATATGACTCCAGTGTTGTATTACTAAGCCCTGATGTAGAAATGAAATATTGTACTCATTCCATGAAAAAAAAGAAGTGCCTTAATAAAGCAAAAATGGAGTAGATTAGAGAGGATGGAGAGAAATATAATGGGCAGAAAGAAACAAGCAATAACGATAGATCTGATTGATCCAGTTGGTTTGAACTTGAAAAAAAATAAATGTAAAAGTATAAAAAAAATGTTCATTTTAAGATGTTTGATAATATAAAAAAGAAAAAAACCTGTACCACTACAACCCATGAAGGGTCTGAGGTTGAGTAAATGGTAGAGACTGCACTGTCATGGACAACGGTTCTGCAAGGAGGTGACTTGCCCTAGGTCACCCTTGACCGCCAGATTTTTCCCCCTTATTTTGGGTACCCTATTTTTATTATATTTTATAGAGGCTGGGTGGGCCCCAGGAGGGTCCTAGATCCTATATGATCCATCTCCCGCTGCAAACAGACTAAATATAAATCATGGCCTGCAGCGGGAATTGAACCAGGATTTCCAGCATGGCAACTCAGTACTCTACCACTGAGCCACTCCTCTTGATAATATACTGTAACAAGTTTCCAAGAATACTCAATCTGGGGGATTGAAGTTGGCTAAGGAAGAGCAAGAATAATTTAATATTTCTTAAATAACCCAAATTTGCTGGATTATTAAATAAGTAATTAAAATTAGCCAAAATTATAATTATACTATTTATTTCTTCATGAATATAAAATAATAATTTAAAGGATAGATAAGTGTAGTTGTATTTTAATTTTGTTGTATTCTTCTTCCAGGCTCTATATTTCTTTAGATGAAAGAGTCCATTGGCTAGTCATGGCTGTCGTGAAATGGAGTGAAGAAAATAATATTAGAGGCTTCAGAAAATTCAAAAGTTATGCATTAATGTGTCTTACTCTGTGTTTCTTGATGTCACCTAACATTCGTTTAATTCCTTCAGTTAATGAATTGAAATCTCTATCTGAAGGCTCTAGGTTGGATATAAACGGTAAGACTTACTTTTATAGACGAGTAAAATCATTATGTCTATTTGTAAAGGTCATTTTCCTATTTGCATGCTACTCTAAACTAAGATAGGTTTTTAACATTACATTGAATTGATTTTAACATTGAATTACGTGGCCCTATTTCTTTTCTAAAATGTAACTGAAGGAGGCATAATAAATTAAATGAAATATTTTATTTTGTTTTTACAATAGATAAATTTTATTGTTTGTTGTATTAAAGGTAGAAAAAGTTACAACCTAAATACACTTCCAGTAATGAAGGAAACAAACGTAAAAATTATAAGAAAATTGAAATCAAATTCTTTCTTTGCCTCTATTAAAACCCTTAAATAAGAATTTTCATAAAAATAAATTTGTTTTTCATACTATATTTTTCAGATTTTTTTCCTGCCAATGTTCACTATTCATTTGAGCATTCATTACTCCCCAGGGTTTCAACCAAAGTCGAAGTTTCTGCAAAAAAAATCTAAATGGTCTGCAACCTATACTAATAGCCTGTAGATTTTTTGGGTGACCGGTGGTCTAGTGGTTAGCATAACAAACTACTAAGCCCAAGATCGCGGGGGTCGAAGCCTGGCAGGTGGCCCTAGGATTTTTTAAAGGGAGTACGAAATCATTGGTTATACCGCCCTTTGGAAGGGATGTTAAACGGGGGTCCCGAGCCTGTACGATGTCAGGTATTCGTTAAAAATCCCTATCTTAATTAAACCTGGATAGGCAAAATTTAGAGCCCCCACTGTAGCATCATCCAATTAGCCATAGCAGCATAAAGTGACGCTAAATTAACAAAACTTGTAGATTTTATACCTCTCTACAAGAGAAAAATTTGTGTAAAATTAAAAAAATTCCTTGAAAAGTTTATGTTGTATTTATGATTCTGATTTGTTAAGGGATTTTTATGTTTGAGCTATTTCGTGTATAAATTATTTCATATTTTTTAAATAGTTTTTTAACAAAATTTGGAGAGAGTAAGGCGAAAGCATTGATATAATGTTTAATAATTGTTATGAATATTCATATTTAGATTTCTGAGGTACAATAAAAAAAATTTAATATATATATATATATATATATATATATATATATATGTTACGGTAAAAGTAGATATTGCGGCAAATGTACACATTTGCCTCCTCGTTTCAGTAATGTGCATTCAACTAACATTTACAATTTCAAAGAAGGGAAATGTACATTGAATTCACAATGACCATGTCGTTTTGGTAAATGTGAGGATACAAAATAATATAGTTGTAAAAATGCTGGAATAATATGTAATTCCAAGTGCCACAATAGCAATTCTTGCTCAAATAAATAAAACATTTTTCATTATGAAATTTCTATATGTTCCTTTTTAGTTTTATAAAATTTAACTGTTATAATAAAGAAAAGTATGTTATTATTATTATTTGTTTGATTCCCATCGTATCGGTCCTGAAAAAGTAGGACGAAAATTGTATTTATGAATATTAGGATCATAACCTAAGACATATTATATAATATGCAAAGAAAAGAATATTTTGTTTGTCATTTACATTTTTTAATTAAAATAATTTTCATTATTAAAGCCTTTTGTATTATGTTTATTTAAATAAATATTTTTTTACTGCAACAACATTTTTAATTTATTTGTATTCCAACTTTTCTTAAAACATGAAGGTATACATTTACCAAAACGTGAAGGCAAGAGAACACATTTGCCGGGAAATGTACATATACATTATATTCAGTTCACATATACCTAACTTTTTGGGAAATGTACACATTTTACGGTAAAAGTGTACATTTCCCAAGAGTGTACATTTACCGTAACATATATATATATTTTATGTTTTGATTCTTGAGTTTCAGTCAGTTCTTTTAACTTCTTTAGGCGACGTTTCAAGACTAGGTTAGTCTCATACTCATGCCCTAACAGTGAAAAAATGAGCTTTTAGTAAAAACATTAAATAGCACACTAAAATAAATATAAAATGACACATGTAAGCTGTAATGGATAGGATGTACTTACAAGTTCCAAAGAATTGATCAGTTTATCATCAATCAGTTACTTCGTAATATATCATGAAATTTTTATACTGCAATAGCTATGTTCAATAAGTAAGTAAGCGATTTTTAATAGCTATTGCAATATAAAAATTTCATGATATATTGCGAAGTAACTGATTGATGATAAACTGATCAATTCTTTGGAACTTGTAAGTACATCCTATCCATTACAGCTTACACTTGTCATTTTATATTTATTAATTGTTTATATTTATTTTAGTGTGCTATTTAATGTTTTTACTAAAATAGGATGTTGATAGTTGGGGGTGCAGTCAAGAAAACACGCAAAAATTGACTGAAGCTCAAGAACCAAAACATAATATTTCCATAACAGTCAAGATAAGTAGAAGCCAATATATATGTATATCATCTTCATTTCTCACTGAAAACAAATTTTACCTTACCCCACTTCGTTAGGTCACACAATGGTCATTACTCTCCATTTAAGGAACAAAAAATTCTGCCATATTTCTTACTCATGTAAGTGACACATCTACGAGAGGACAGTTATTTTAATTTCTTTAAAGGAATTTTAAGAAGCAACGTTGAATTGTTGAAATTATATAACTTTTTTTTTTATAACTCCTTCAGTGCTGATTCTCAATAACCCTCAAACGGGTGTCTAATATTTTTCACTTAGTATCTTTAAAAAAAGATTCCATATAAATTATTTTAATTATAGATTCCATATAGAAATAAGATTAAAATAGTAATTGTGATGTATCATAGGAAGTATTTTGCCCAAGATAATTTAAATTTTATTATACCTATAACTTATATATACATTACTACTGAAATTCATACAAATAGTAAAATATAACTCATTTTATAGTTTTTATAGCAATAACTTATTAAATAGAAACTTTAGCAAATTAATTTTTACAATTTACGATATAAATGTAAAAGCAATAAACTAGAGTCCAATGCTCCTTCTAAATTAAAACAAGACTTATAAAAAATAATTTTATTAAATTCGTTTACATTAATTTCTCTTCACTATACATTAGCTTTTCAGACATTAATAAATAAAATTAATTTGTTCTAATTTCATGTCATTTGGATTGGTCTTAATTTTTTACTGTTTCATGCTTGAAAAAATTTCCAAAGGAGTGCAACAATTTGTGGTTTACAACTCCGAAGTTGTAATTAATCAGGACCACTGTTTTCTGCTAGCTCCAATTGAAGGCTGTGTAATACGTGTATCCCTCTTCAGTGAGAAAACGGAGACATACCCCTTACCATTTAACTTGGACTAATTATATCTCCCTAAACCTCATAGGGGATAATGTGTGCCCTCTCGGACATTTCCCTTAGACGTATGAAATTTCAAGAGCAGCTGTAGAAAAGAAACAGTATAAGAATTAGTGAATAAATGCACCTAATCATTACACTCACTAACTATTGCATAAAACATAAAGTGTTTATGAGTTACAAAAATAGATATCATGTGAACGAACCTATTAGAATTAACTTTATATTTATTTCAAAAAGTTCTTCATTGATTTTTGAGCCTTACCCAATTTCCCAAATCTTCAAATACAATAGACATATAAAAATTAATATTACCATGATTAGGGTTTTGTCTAAGGTAGGGGTGGCAAACATGTAGGCCATCTAAAGTATTTGAGTAAAAAAGTCTGATTATGATGTTTCAATTATTCTTCAATTCTTGATTTATTGAATAGGATATTCCGTTAATGTATTTTCATTTCTTTGTGTAGATATGTTGATTTTTTTTCTTATTCTATAAATTTTACTTATTTGTTTTTGATTTTTCAGGTTGGGATTATTACTACTGTGGAGATATCAAGACAATAACAAATAAGCATAATCCATTATTATGTAATTTAAATAAATATGAATTGCTTGCAGAGTTTTTCAAATTTTATTCAAAATATGATGCCAGAAGAAACATAATTTTTCCGCACAGTGGAGAAGTCTATTCTAAAGTTAAATTTGCAAATCGATCCAAGAAACTTCCTGGATTTGAACGCAATCAGAAACGCAATAAATTCAATTTTAGTGATACCTTCATTGTTTTTGACTTTTTTAATTTGACAGAAAATGTTACCGGAAGTGTAGATGAAAACCTGTTCGATCATTTTAAATCAATTTGCCATGAAACACTTCTATGTGGTTGGCAAAATTGAAGTTATTCAAACAAGTAATCTTTAAAGGCATTATATATTATTCACTTAGAAATATTATATAATTGTAGTTTTTATAATTATATTATTTTTGTTTAATAAATTATTAATGATTTGTGATAATTTCTTAAGTTGTGTATTTTTTTATTCCAGTTATTTATTTTTATAAATTATCCTTAAATGTTAAATATGAATTCCTTTAGTGGTCAAATAAACAATTTAGAAAACAACACTGTTTTTATGATAAATCAGTTTTGGTCGATCATAAATTTTAGATTATTTTTCTAAGCCAACTATGAGGCTTTATTTCAAAAATATAAATTTAAGAGATATCCAATAATGAATTGATTTTTTTTTGAATGACTAATTTGAAAAACCAATTTCTATAAAAAAAATAAGTGTAATATAATTCAAACTTATTTACTATATCATAAGTAAATTACATTTTCTTTATTAATGGATTTAACATTATTTATTATAAGTATGTTAGTTTTAATGCTTAAAAAAATCCAATAATTCTTATTTAATGTCATTATTAAATCACATTGCTAAAAATTTACTAAATTTTATGAAAATTAGATCAACTAAGAATAGTTTGTATAAAAGTATTAAAAATTACAGGAATTTAATATCAATATGCATACCAACTTCAGAGCAAAAGAAATATGCAAATAAAATACCTTTTTACTAATAGCTACATTATAAATTTATTAAAGAACTAATTATGTCTATATACTAAAATACTATTACTAGTCGTGGAAGAATCCTACCTGGGCACACCCATCTATAACTAAAGTAAGCACCCTCAATTCTGGAAGAAAAAAAAGTAGGGTTGAGGCTTGACCAAATCACCCCACAGCAGAACTGTTGGCTCAGAACGAGTACAGTACGGTCCTGAGAGAGTAAAGGACAGTACATATGTGTGTGTGTATTATCATCAAACTTCTGTACTGAACCTCCTTCTTCATAAAAAAGCTTCTGAGTCACAATATAATACTAATTCCCCTTGAGAACTGGAAACAGGTCCATCAACTAATACATATATACATTCAAAGAGAGTCTTCGCCTGGGAGCTCCTCGCACCTCGGCTCACATCCATAGAGAAAGCCGACTTGGAGTTCCTCTCTCCCGGACGCCCATTCGTAAAGTAGTGAAATATGGCAGGAGTCGCCGGTAGCGACAAATGCCATTTGTAGTACATTCAAATCAATTATGCATACAAAAATTGTGTTTTCTCTGAATAAACCCGTATGTGAAATTGATAAATAATTATTTACTAAGTTTTAGAATATTTTTCAATTGTTGAATAAATTCCTCATAAATTTATGGTGGTCCGCTTTCGATACGCTAAACATCGATAATTATTTTCATTTATTACTCAACCCATTTCGAGCCTCAACTATGTATATATATGGAGGGCCTTGGCTTCCTCAACAATTTTCCTCCGCTTTGAACGATCTTCCGCTGCTCTTCTCCATGTTCTTAAGGTCTTAATGCTCTTCCACAGGAGCTTAAGGTCTGCTTCCACATCGTCCAGCCATCGCATTCTAGGCCTGCCTCTTCCTCTTTCTTTAACTGGACATTCCTCCAGAATCAGCTTTGGGAGCCTTTTTTTATCCATTCTGTGAACGTGCCCCAACCATCTCAATCTTGCTTTTTTAACACAAGAAACTATATCTGGTTCACCATATGGCCTGCCTTCCTAGCTGCCTCTTCATATTCCCATAATGCTTCCAAGAGTACATTTTCATTTCTTGCTGTAATGACCAAATCATCAGCATATGCGAGGTATTGGATCATGTTATAAATTCATCCCTCTCTCCTTGCTTTTGTTGCCATTATAATCTTCTGCAGCACCAAATTAAACAACACTGGACATATATGGTCTCCTTGTTTAATATAGAAGTCTCTGGAAATTTCTCCCTAGACCTTAACTGCCCCTTATCAACCTGATAAGTTTTTTAAGGGAACCAAGAAACATCAAGTTTTTGTACAGCTCTTATACAGTCATGAGCTCATATATAGTTCATTTCTTTCTATGCTATCATATGTCTGTTTGTAATCAATGAAGAGGTGGTGTAGATCTACGTTCCATTCATTATACTTCTCAAGCATATTCATGATGTTAAATATGTGGTCTACAGTAGATCTTCCAAGGCAGAACCCACATTGATAGTCGCCCAGAACTGCTTCTGCTGTTATCATCAATCTTCCCAATAGTAGTATCGATAACACTTGGTAGATTGAACAAAGTAGTATTATCCCTCTATATTTTTGGTATTCTAATTTATCTCCCTTTTTATATATCAGCACAATAATGGCCTTGTACCATTCCTTGGGCATTTCTTCCTTTAATCCACACTTCCAGGATTAGTTCATAAATTGCACGATGCAACAGGTCTCCACCATATTTAAGCATTTCAGCAGGCATATCATCAAATCCTGGTGCGTTGTTATTTCTTAATTTTACAACTTCTTCTGGGTTTGGTGGTTCTAGAGGCATATCATCTACTAATGGCTCGGATTAGTTTATTATTGGGGTTTCTTGAGAATTTTCTGTGTTGGGGTTCAATGCAAATCATTGAAAATTTCTTTCCATCTTTCGGTTCTACTCCGTCTCCCAGTATAGTGCCATCCCTATCCTTGCAGAAACCTATTCGGGGTTGAAATCTTTTTCAACCTTTGGTAGAAACTTCTACTGTTTTTACCCTCAAAATTTTCTATCTTTGATTTTAGGTATTCTTCTTTCTTCTGCACAGTTTTGTGCTGGCTTCTCTCTTTTTTGTATAGTTTTCAACAATTTGCCTAGTCCTTCTCTGTCTCATCCTCATGTAAGCCTTCTTCTATTTATCAACTGAAGCCTGACATTCCTGATCAAACAAGTGGCAGTTTTTCCCATTTCTTCCATCTGTTATTATTTCCTCCGGAGTATTTACAACAGCTCTTTTTATTTTATCCCATTTATTCTCAATGCCTTCTATTTCTTCTAGTTCCACATTTCTTAAATAATCCTCCACTTTCCTTTTGTATTGTTTTTGAATCTCTGACATTTTTAAGGCTTTTCTATTAAACTTAAGGGTACTTTTCCTATTTTTTTCTTTTGTTGTTACTGCCAATCTTTGGCTATACTTCACTCTTACTAGATAATGATCACTACCTACTTCAGCTCCTTACCTTTTGGTGCTTTTTTTCAATCATTATGTGATCTATTTGGTTTTTGGTCTTGCCATCTGGAGATGCCTAGGTTTCTAAATGAATAGGCTTGTGTTGAAAGGCATTACTTGCTATTTTCATGTTCTTACTAGTTGTGAAATCTACTATCCTAGATCCATTGTCATTAGTAATATTGTAACAACTAAAGTTTCCAACTCCTCTCCCCAGGTTCTTCTCTTTCCCAATTTTTCCATTGAAATCTATCAAGATAATTTTAGCGTCATATTTAGGAATCTTGTCATAGATCCTTTTTAGCTCCTCATAAAACTCTTCCTTCTTCTCTGGTAGTGTATGTACAATCACCATGGAAGAATTTACCTTTAAGCCTTATGTAGCAGATTCTTTCATTTACTGCCTCGTACTTTTAGAATAGCTTGTTTCAGCTGCTTTTCCCCCATGAAACAAGTCCCAACAATATTCCCATGATGCCCGCTATTAATAAGAACACATTTGCTTAGCTCGACCATAGTGTGATTCTTCCTCCATCTAATTTACTGTAATGCCTCCACATCCATCCCATATTCCTCGAGACAACTCTCCAACATACGACTTTTTCCCACTTCCAGAAGTCCACGTACATTCCATGTTCCAATAGTCAACAAATTTTTAATAATTTCCATGCCGGGTCGTTTACCATAAATCAGTCCAAATCCGAGGCTATTTTGACGTTTTTTAGCATTAAATAGGTGCCCTTTTTACAATAGGCAGGAGATACCCCAGGATTATTCTGATCCCATCCTGGACATACATTCATATATAATATATATATATATATATATATATATATATATCAGTTTCTACTTATCATGTCGGTATGCCACAGCCGGATTTAAACCCGGAACCTTTGGCATACCAACTCTGTACTCTACAAACTGAGTGCTCCAATATGCATTTGAACAACCTAACTCAATAACTAAAATGAAATATTGTCAAGGTTAGACTTAATAAGGAGCCTGTGCAACTCAGATGGTCATGTCATTTATCGAAAAAAAGAAAGACATCTTTTTAGATTCTTTTGATAAGTCTAATGTAGAGGTGTTTCAAATATTTAATACCAAATCTGGTAGCAGTTTCTATTTAAAAATCTTATAATATAAATCAATTATATTATATTAATTATATTTCCATTACACTGGACTCTTTAAATTGATCTGAAATTCAACCATTTCATGTTACAAAACTGGGTTTCAATCACAAAACCCTGTGCACTATTAGCATTTGAGAAACTGTATTATAGCTATTCCTACATTCCCAACAAAAATCTTTGTATTTAATACTATACTATTACACATTTTCATTCTCATTTATCTGACATAAAATTAACATTAAGTGGGTTATATGAAGAGGACAAACAATAAAACTCATAAAAGTAACTTCCTTTTTTAGTTTTTAGTTTTTATTTAATTCATATAGCACGGTATAACTCACCTTTCTATATGCTTTTATTGTTCGTACATACACAAAGAACTATGTCGATTATCTAGGAATGACAGTTCCATACAGTTTTCATTCAGCCCCTAATGATGGCACAATCACTATGAGTAGAGAGCCGTCTGTGAGTAGTGGAACTGGCAATAAAGTAATGCAGGAAAGATGCAGATCAATTTAAAGGTGTATGAATATTCTACTGAATATTTCTATATCTCTTACATAATATCAGCATTGATGATGGCTCACAAGTATGGTGTGAAAGATCAATATTCAGAATAAAATTGTTCACACAAGAATGGACCTTAATTATTCATTCAATCCTAAGATATGACCCGACAAAAGCTGATTTGATTGAGGAATATTAATCATAGCAATATTCAGCTCAAATCTTGCGTAGCAA
This sequence comes from Troilus luridus, assembly GCA_964056705.1. NCBI lineage: Eukaryota > Metazoa > Arthropoda > Insecta > Hemiptera > Pentatomidae > Troilus > Troilus luridus. The sequence goes on from OZ057415.1 coordinate 68,336,989, forward strand.
AATGTATTAACACTATCTACTCAGTCACAAGGGTATAACCGGCAAAAGATTGAATTTTACTGATGATGATGAACAGCAAAACATGTTTTGAGAAAGAAATAGTGTAACAATGGGGGTTGGTTCACTGCTAAGCTGGCAGGGGATTCCACATAATTTCCATAGTAAAACCTTTACTACACCCGGACAATATAGTGTTAATTAAAAAATCTAAAATTAAAAAGAGACAATAAAACAATTATTAATTAAAATCAAAATCAAACCTTATGGATAAATAGGAAAAAAGAGTGTTATTGTGCGACTTTCAGAATTCTAAGTTTATTCAAAACTTTCTTTAACATTAGTAGTAAGCTATTTTCCAGCAGCCTTTGGGAAACCACAAAAGAAGGACAATTTTAGAGTAAAGAAACAACATACCTTACACATCCAGAATTAATATGGCACAAATAAAACATTTTTATTTTATTTCTACACAGGAGCCCTTATAACATTTCCTCTATACATATGTTTCTAGTTGATAATATATCACCCTTTTTTAACACTTTTTTACTAGATATTTATAGTTTCACTGTTCTTATAAATGCGAGGAGTTTCTCTAAAAAAAAATCTACTGTTTGAAATTTTGCGTCGTGAATCTTGTAGTTAAATTGGTTTGTAAATATGTGCTACAAAATGTGCAAATTTTTTAACAAAACACTGCTTTAAAATTAAAATGAAGTTCGAGAGGTAAAAAAAGTTTACAGATACTTAAGATTATCGCTTCAAGATAAGTTAAAACAAGTTTTAACAATTTATTTGTTTCATTTTTAATATTTTCTAAAAATACAAATTATCTTGAGCTTTAGTATGGAAAAGAGAATGTAATTATGGATAATGAGTAATATTTTCTAAAAATACAAATTATCTTGAGCTTTAGTATGGAAAAGAGAATGTAATTATGGATAATGAGTAATATTTTCTAAAAATACAAATTATCTTGAGCTTTAGTATGGAAAAGAGAATGTAATTATGGATAATGAGTATATTTCAGTAATCATTTCATCAAGAAATAAAAGTTTCAATTATCATTCCGAAACAAAGATGAAATAGATTTGTTGAAACGTTCATTTCTATATATGTATACCAAAGTATACACATTTCCTTTAATTACATTCTCTGTTTCATACTAAAGTTCAAGATAACTGGTATTTTGGGAAAATATTAAAAATGAAACAAATAAACAGTTAAACTTGTAGCTCAAATCGAAGCGACATCCTATGGAATAATTACCAGTACTTTTTCCTTAGCCGGGCGCAAATGTTTGGGGCCATGTGTTCTATCTCTGAATTAATTCAAAACAAACCACGTTTCTCTTTTTTTCTTCAGTCTTAATTTTTGTAAAAAAAAAGATGAAAATTTGGGATCTAGAAGAAGATCTAGAACTGAAAAAGATGCAGTGTCTTATATTCAAGAGAAAGATATATTGGCAAATGCAACATGTAATGAGAACCATAAATGTAAGCTGTCATCTTTCTCAACTATTTTTGCTGGATCACCGATTTTGTTTTGCTTACTTCTGAACAAACTTCTCTTAAGTAGTTGTTCCAATCTACAACTGTATTATAATTCATATCCAGTTGTTTTTTACAAGATTAAACTGATGTTATATCTTCGCAGTTTCATGATTCTGATCGCATGTTGCATACTTTGCCAATATACCTTTCTCTTGAAAAAAAGGGACTGCATATTTTTCAATTCTAGCTAAATCCCAAATTTATAATTTTTTTTTTTACAAAAATGAAGACTGAAGAAAAAAAGGAAAACGTGCTATGTTTTAAATGAATTCAGAGAACAGAACACCAAACAAAAATTCCCTATATGACTGTAAGAAATTTGGCGGAATAAAACATTATTACCTTATATTTTAACTTAAAAAATAAAAGGCATATTCATAGCTATCTTTTTTTATATTTACAAGTCTCAAGAATAACACTAGTAGCTTTTGATTTTTTTTTTCCACGTTTTTGGAATTTAAAATAAATAAAATAATCATCACTTATAAAAGATTTCTTCACTAAAATAAGACCATGTTCTTTCATTGCTTCTACAAAATTGTTTTTGTTATTCAGGCGACTAGCTACTTCAACTATCAACATTACTCCTTCGTTTTTCAGAATTCTTCTTCCTTCATTAATATAACTTGTGCAATCAGATGCCATTAGAGATAAGCAATAAACAACAATTTCAACAGAAGATGGAGGAAGAGGTGTGTGTGACATATCGCAAACTGTAACTTTTTCATTTAAAGCCACTAAATCAAATGAATGTACAGTAATACCTGTTTCTTCCAATTCCAATGCAATTCGTGCAGTACCACATCCAAAGTCAGCTACTGCGAAATTACTTTTATCTTTGGAATTGTTATAAATGTCTTTAATATCCTTGATTACAACATCCAAAGGATTGGTAGACCAATTTTCCTGTTGCTCTTTTAAGGATTCATGATATGCTTTAAAAACCTGTTTATTCTTTAGGATGTTTTTACCTTTGTTATTGTTATACATAACGTCATTTAAATACCTTAGACGGGCAGATTTGAGTCTACCAAGCATTTGATGTCTCAAATTAGAAGTGGGCACATTCTTCTTTTTCACTCTGCCACTCATAGTTCAATTAGCGTATCATAAACTATTCCAATCAAATAACAACAAATTTCACCAACTAATAAAACTATAAACAGTTAAGGTCCTTTGGTTCACTTACCAAGATAACCTACCTATAAAAACATCACGTAATATACACATACCAAGTAGGTTATAATCGTAAGAAAGGACATTGACTTGGAACAAACCAAAATGCAGGGCGAACTGTTGTGTGAGCAGCATACCCCACACATCTACAATCATATTACATAATAACTTGAGAGCAGGGCTTAAAATTATGAGATAAATTACCTAGGGATATGATGCCGATACCAGCAATGATTGAGTTATTTCATTTAAATATTTAATTCCAAAACGCCAAATGGAAGGTTTATGAAAACTCGCTTCTCTTAATTACTTAAGCATTACTGCTTTGAAAAAATAAGATTAATACTTAGAAACTGGTACTTATTCAAGTGCTTTATTCAAATATCACCACTAAGGTTTTGAATGTAAGTCTAAGATAATTGTGAGTACTCATACACCAAATAAAACTAGACCAATGAGCAATATTTATTCTTAATAACACACCTTGACAAACGCTTAACTTGGAATCCTCATACTAGACTGAAACGAGAAGAAACAGCTCGCCGTTTCAGACTACTTCAACATTTACTAGATAAAAGCTCTAAGCTCCCAATTAATTACAAGAGACTCATACACATGACAATCATTAGACCCATCTGGACTTACGGAATAGAGCTTTGGGGCTCCACTAAGCCATCGAATTCCTCTCGTATTCAATCCTTACAATCCAAAATCCTTCGGAAAATCCTTAATGCTCCTTACTTTGTTACGAACAAAGTAATCCATAATGACCTTAACGTCCCGTTTATTGCTGATTTGGCCCGAATCCGATATCAATCTTTTCATGACAAACTTCATTTCCACTCAAACTCACTAGTTTCAAACCTCGCAACCTCTTCAATTCCTGATAATCCTCCGAGGCGTGTGAAAAGAAGATGGCCTCGTGACCTTCTAAGCTGAACTTTTTATTTGAGTACTACCACTGGGTAGTTTCTCTACTTGTCTTTTCATGTCAATGTATTCACTCAATTATATTTACTTGATGTATTTTGTATACAGTTGTAAATTTCAATAAATATATTTATTTTTTTAAATTCATAATAACAATGATTCAACTAAACGAAGGTTTTTATGGTAACAATCCAGGAACAGATCGAATCAACAAAGATTTTCCCCATGCTCTACACATTTACGCCAATCTTCAGGAGTCACATTTTCTATTGCTTCACACGTTAACCTCTTCACATCAGCTAATTTAAAATTTTTATTTTTATCGGCCAGTTCTTTTTTAATTTGAGCCCATATCAATTCGATTGGGTTATATTGGCAGTGGTACGGAGGCAATCTCAAAACATTAGATATTTTTCATCTATTTCATAGATTTTATTACCTCTAAATGGTCCAACTTTGGACAACAATTCAACTTTCTTTGAACTAGCTTCAAAAGATACATTTTTTCCGCTTAGCCATTAAATTATCTCCTGCTTCCGCCAGTTAAGTGAAAGGCATTTTTGTAATAAGGCAGAATGATAGGGAGCATTATCTAAAATTATTACACAAGGTTCCTCCAGGTTTGCTATGAGATGATTTATAAACCACTCTTTAAAAGAAACACTATTCATTTCATTATGGTAGTCAGAAGTTTTACTTTATTTTTGGATTGGAATACACATCTGCAGTCACTCACGAATCCGCTTGAACTACCTGCGTGGCAAACAATAAGCCGCTTTCCCTTTCCAACAAGTACCTTCAACCCACCCTTGTTATCTGTGCTCTGCCAAATGTATTTTCTGGAATGGTTTTCATTCACCCAAGTTTCATCAAGATATATTCTTTTTCTTTGAATTGGATCATGTTTAATAAATTCGTGCATTTTTCACAAGAAATTAGTTCGGGCTAACGTAATGTCTTTCCGTTCTAGAAAAAATTTTCTCCCATCATTCGTCTTCCTATATTTATAGCCCAGATTTCTCAATAGCCTTTGAATAGATCTAACACTGCCAGAGTAATTAATTTTTTCTTGCAGAACTGGACGTAATCTTTCAGCTGTAGGATATTCACATCTATCGTAAAATTCGAGTACAGAACGCTGAACTACATCGTTGTCAAAATCATTCAAAATGGATAGTGGCTTATCTATTTTATATTTTTTACCTGGAGATTCGAATTTATTCTCTGAAGGAGGACTGTGCTTTTCTTCTTGACACACTCTTCGCACTGATCTTAAACTCGTGTCAGAAATTTCTGCCACTGACTTCTATTAAAATCAGAGCCATTCAAAAACGTTGGGTTAGTACACTTTTTGACAAATTTATAAACATTACATATAATGGACTTGCCTTGCGAACTCAAATCTTTCTTTTGCAGTGACTCAAGTCGGCCATTTTTCTTCGGTGTTACAGCTGAAGATGAAGAAGGTGAATCCATATTAACAGTATAACAACACTGAAGACACGATGTTCTTAAGAGAAACACAGAGGCGGAATAACAATGAAAAACAGAACACTAGCGTACCAAGGGTAAAAACCAAATAACTGAAGCCTGGAGAACTAGGCAACAACGCTAGCACATTGTTGTAAAATATTTGCAGTTTTGAGTAAAACCACGCCAACACTCTCGCTACAAGCGGCAACACAGGATTTTTTCTCACCCGCCTAATTTCATGTCGTCGACTATAATTATATGAGGAACAATAATTCTCAAAAATAATTAAGTATGTATGTATATATTATAAACTTAACGTCACATCAATGCAGAACATTAAACTACCAGTCTTAAATCCTTGCTATATCTCTGCTTCAACAGCCACATATTGACCTAACTTTTAGTACTGTACCCTCTGTTTTTTGGCTTCGAAGAGTATGATGGGGGTAATAAAAGATTTTCTCAGTGTATCTTACGATTTCAAAATTATTTTACCATTAATAGTTCGGATAAGTAACCAGTGATCGGAAATTCAACAGGCCTTTTGCTAAAAATTGTATTATTTTATCTGGGGAAATAAGACTTGGTGAAATTACCTCCAATAAATATACAGGAGGCTTTCACTTGGCTCCCAATGATAAAGTCTCTTTTGCATAGCTTTTTAGTTAAATTTCTCAGCATGGGAAAATATTTTATGAAAGAGATACTATGAAGTTTTGAGTGTCTAGTTTAATTCTTTAAAATGTTTTACTGATTCTAAACCCAAGGTTGCTAAGTGAATATATAAGTAACAGCTTAAAAGGAACATGAAGTATTTATTAGGATAAGAATGTAAACAGTTCAATAAAAAAGCCTTGTGTATTTAAATTAACAGTAAACAAAAATACCTTCCGATGTTTCCCTATTCAGACATCATCAGGACAGTCTTTCTGGAAGTATTTATTTTTCTTTTCTGCAATTTTTGAAGGCATGAGAAGGGAACGACCGACTTCTCTGAATGGAATTAAGGATAGAAATGGAGATATTATCTGGCGTGATGAACTCATTATGGAAAGATGGAGGGAATACTTCAAAGATCTACTAGAATTTTATCTTAAATAACTCCTTTATGTTATGTTATTATATATTCTCCAACAGCATTTTTATTAGTTATTTTTCCATTTCATAAGTTTTTTCCATACTACTACCATTCGTTAGATTAATTTATATTTTTGGATAATGAAAATTATTATCTATTGGATAATAATTATTACTAAGTATTTATTCGATACTACTCTATTACTATTCCCACTGTTTTTATATTTACCTAAAGGGTTTCCCATTTTTATTATATTTTTATCACCCATATCCCTTGATGCTTATATGTATTTTTATTCTTTACTATGTGTCATTTTAATTTGTAAGTATCTTGTATATTTAGCCCTGAAGAAGATGCAATGTGGATGGAAACGTTGCCTTTAAAATAAATAGTTCTCCTTATTTAAGAGAATTTTTCTGATCTCCACCCGGACCATTTTCTTCCTCATATATATACACACACACACATATATACAACTACTGTGGCCAAGAAAAAGGCCCTATTGACTTAAATATAGAAGGGAGCTCACGGCCTGTTAGTAACATTAGCTACACATTTAACAACAAGCCAATGTCACCGATATGGTACCGGTTTTTGGAACAGATTTTCATAGTCAATGGGGACTGAATAATTAAAATATTTATTACAACATCGTTTCAATTTATATTATTCTAATTATGTGATTTATAAGTAACAATTAGTTGCTTTGTTATAGACGAAACTTGAAGAAATTAGCTAGGGGAAAAATCATTTACCAATATACTACTCATAAATATTTTTATTGATTTCGAAAATGGAACTTTTGAAAAAAAAATTATGTTATACATTCATTCAGAAATTCAAAGCTGAAATTGCTTTTAGCCATTTCAGGCTACTTCAACACTTACTAGACAAGCGCTCTAAGTTCCCAATTAATTACAATAGACTCATATAAATGACAATCACTAGACCCATCTGGATTTACGGAGTAGAGCTTTGGGGCTTCACTAAGCCATCGAATTCCTCTCCTTTCAATCCTTACAATCCAAAATCCTTCCTAAATTCCTCAATTCTCCTTACTTTGTTACGAACAAAGTAATCCATAATGGCCTTATGTCCCATTTGTTGCTGATTCGGCCAGAGGCGTCTGAAAAAAATATGGCCTCGTTACCTACGTTGAACTTGTTATTTGAGTACTACCACTTAGTACTTGTCACTTGAGTACTACCACTAATTTCTCTACTTGTCTTTATTCTAGCTAATATGTACCATTCCTGACATTTACTTGTTGTATTGTTATATTACAGTTGTAAATTGCAGTGAATAAATTATAAATAAAAAAAAAAATGCTTTCGTAATATACGTAGTTAAATAATATGAATATCTTTATATATCGTTTTTTCTGCTATCTGAATCTCAATTCATTCCAGGCAATATAGGTAAATTTGTGTAGTTTTGTAGTTAGCATAACAACCTTTTATGCCCAACGTCGCGGGTTCGCAGCCCGGCGGGTAGGAATAAAAATCATTGGTTATATCGTCTTTTGGATGGGGCGTAAAATGACGTTTTCGGGGTGTCAGATACTTGTCAAATATCTCTATCCCAATCATACCTTAATATGCTAAGTTTAGGACTCCCACTATATCATCGTACGATCAGCCATAGTATCATAAAGTGGATAAATAAATAAAAAAATGTTAATAAGTTAATTAAATAAAAATGTTAATAACCTCGTCCTTGTGCTTGTCCAACTTCTTTTTTTACTCCTTGTCGTGATGCATTCTATTCTTTCTATTTTAAGTGAAGATTTAATGGACAAATGGGAAAGAAACAACCAAGAATATTTGGCCAAAGAGTGATGAGTCTCGCTACTTTCTAAAGAGGAACCTTATTCTAATGTGATACATTGTTTATTTATTATTATTTAAATAGGGAATATTTGCTATTCCTTCATTATAGTCACCTTCAACCCAAATCAAGCTATAGTGTGATTCTTTTAATAAAGTTGTAACTTGGCAAGATTTAGCATAACCTATTAAGATTCTTATTAATTAAGTGTGTAGTCGATTATACACGACATCTGGCTATTATTAAATTAAACTACGTATTGCACTGAACTAACGTTAGGCCTTTCTTGCAATTAATTATTCCTTTCTTTATTACATACATTCCTAAATGTCTGGCGAGGCATTAAGTTGTTTTATGCAGCTGGGGTCATGCCAATGAGAACATGTCCAGGTAGTGCAGTTCTATAGCCTATGCAGTTCTAAAGCCTTCGAAGATCATCCCAAATTAAGTTGTTTAATAAACCCTTTTTGAGTTGTTAGAATTCTATACATTTTCAAGTAGTTTATGTATTATTCAAAACATATGATGGGCTAGATAGCCTCAATACAAGCAATCAATAATGTAATTGAAATAATAATTATAATATTATTTATACCCTGTATTTGTATTTACATATATTTTATTTTCAATCTTAGTATCATTATTATCGTCAAGTTCAACAATGCATAGATCATTTGTACTTTGAATCATTTCATAAATCGAGGCATTTAACTATTACAGATTAAATATTTTAGTTACAAATAAAAGTTCAACCAGTTATTGATGTCTAAGTTTTGATCAGTATCAATCGCACTACTATTAAACGCGTTTTTTTTCCCCTTATACCAATGGAATTCTAATTAAACTAAAGTTGATTAATAGAGATTGCCGTTAGGTATCGACAGTCTCGAGCATGTTGCTGACGCGAACCCATAACTTTACCCACTACAAAAAGTCGTTAAACGCGGCTAAAGATGTTTTCACTTCTAAAAATGGATATGCACAGACTATGCTAAAATGAAAAGAAATTGGTAAGGAGGCTGTTGTAGTGTATGGAACGTATCAACAGAGGAAGAGAAAACAGCAGACAATATCGCAAGGTTTATTATCCCAGAGCATTTAAAGGTTCTGTTTATATGAAAATATTCAGAAACTGTGAACTGTTAAGGAATCTCTCTAGCCCCGAAATAGGAAAACACAAGGTGGTTTGACTGATGGAGAGCGCCGCAGCAGTAGGAATCCAAATAGTTGTGAGTCATGGACCTTCGGACCCGTTCAAATATATCTCCGTCTTATTTTAAAATAAACAAACCGCCTGTAGGCCCTCTTCAATCCCCTTTTTTTTTTTTCTTTTTCCGTTTTTTTCCTTCAGTTTCCTTTGATTCAATGGTCAAGAATTCCAGTGTAGCAAGTGGAAGAGGGGTCAAGGGGTTATATCTCTACAACTCCTGTGAAATTTATCCAGAATATATGATTATCATTCCCACCAACAAGATTGCCGTGGACGAAGCGTTAAGGTGTTACTTTAGCAACCTCGTAACTCCTGCGGAATCGGTTCGAATCTGGCTGTGCAGGTTAAAACTTATTGCATGAATCACGACCACCTTACTCAGATTAGCTACGTTTCGCCTGCCTACCTTTGATTACCAACCCTATCAGAACTACCTCAAGGATCTATACTGCACCATTACTATATTTTATATAATATACGACGACGACTTACCGAATATTTAGCCCCAACATATGTTGGCCACGGCGAAAACAAGACATTAAAAGCATGCAGAGGGCCTCCCTACCATATCTATTAAAAAAACTACTCGATTTGTGATTTGAACTTGTTTAAATCACATTCAAACATTATTACCGTTTGTTAAATGTACCAGGTACAAACAAGTCAACATATTTTGAAGCGAACACGTCTTTAGCCGCGTTTAACGACTTTTGGTAGGGGAAGCACATAAGAGTTCGCGTAACCGACATGCTCATGACGCATTAGGCGAGAAACGTAGTGGTCTCTGTATATGTTAGACTATTTTAATGTATCTTAGCTTAGTGGTCCCTCTTCTTATAACTTTTGGAGGGCTGGGGGCTAAATAAGAGCTCTGGCAAGCGAATGGAAGCATTCGAAATTTGGTTAGTGAGCAGAATCCAGAGGATGTACCTGTCATCGCATAGGCTCGATACCCCCATTTTACTCCCCTTCTGAAGGACGGATAAGCTAGGATTTTTTACTCTCTTTATAAATCCCAGGGCCGCCTGTCAGGCTGCTTACACGCGAACTTGGGCATAGTAGGTTGTTATGTTACCATGACAACGCGTATAAACCTTAGTATAAGCTATAAAATGTCTGATTTTTCAATTCTGTATATTACAAGGTTGTATGTTACAAAATTTAAAAAAACAGAGATTTTGATACCAAATATTGTTCTGTGGGTCGAAAACTATACATAGATCTTCAAAACGTCAAAAAATCGCGACCGGGTATCATCCAAAGACCAAAAATACAAAGGTGTATGTCGTGAAGATATGAAATGGGAGTAACATGGTACTTATGTAGAACATGAACCTTTGTAAATCTACATCCTACGTGCGCTCGAAGCGCCCTCCCCCCCTCCCAGCTTTTCAGTAGGCACTGTGCATTCGTCCTGGACAGACAGAATAAAATATTATTGGAAAATTCATTACTTAAATATCAAATACTCAAGAAGTATGTACGGCAGAGAAGTAGCACTAATATTTTATACTTAGACTTTATTTTTAATATTAGAATTTATTGTATACTTTATTATATGGAGAATATCACAATTTGTTTGAGTAATTACGGACCCAACCCTTGCTGTTCAAGGAATATTGTCGAATGTTGCCAACAACGCATGACTTGACTAAATTAATAAATAAATGTGTTGGACTTACTTGCAGTCCCAGTTATTTTAGCCAAATCTTCCCATTCGCGGTAAGATAATAGCCTGAGGCAACGAAATCTAAGAAAACAAGAAGGAGCAGAAAGAGAAGGAAAACCTCTGATCATAAAAAAATTTATGTAAAATCTGTAATAGGCCACAATAAGATAGATGCTCTGAAATCCATGTATAAATGGATGCCAGAATTGGATCATCAATTTTATGAAAACACTTTTGCCAATAAATGCAAAGATTCGAAGAGAAAGTGAATATTATGTTTAGTTGTATAAGGTTCTATGTTAGTTACAATGTGATATTGTTTTTCTCACTATGCAGTAACAAAGTTGTATGTTATTTTATTTTTTCAATAAATAGGATCGTGCTTTCATTTTTCATTTATTGTTTTTACGGGATTCTTCTTCTGCTACCCATTACCACCTGACAGAAGTGAAATATAACCGTAATATTTCACCACTTAAAGAATCCGATACTCAAAATCTTTGATATCGTTTTTCTCATTTTCATATATGTGTATCATAGAACTTTGTAATACTAAGGTTTTGACATGGCACCTATTTTATTTTTTATCCACTACAAATAAAGGGTCTTGGGTTGAGTACTTGCTACAGAATGTACTGTTTCTATGATAAATGTTGTTCAGGTAGGTGTGTTTTTCGAAATCACTCTCAGTCCCCAGGTTTTTCCTCCAATTAAGGTTTCCCACTATATACAGGCTAGATGTGTCTTACGAGGTTCTGGAGATCCCACAGGGTACAAATCGGCTGTTAGCTGTTTAAATAATTTATCTGCCACAGCCAGATTTGAACTCGAGATCTTCAGCACAGGAACTCTGTAATCAACACACCGTCATCCCATACCTAGATGAAGTACATAAATTACTTTGAATTCCAAATAAACGAAACAAATTATATATTTTCAAATAAAAATTAATAACAAATCAAGTAACAATAAATTATACAAATTATATATTAGTAGAGAGACTCATCTCAATTTACAGTGTGTAAGGGTGTAAGTAGCAGTTACAGTGGGCCGTCCGTATCTCTGAGGATTGTCCTCGGTGCATTAGTGATATGGAAAGATATGGCGTGCCTCTTTCTAGTATGTTTGTGTTTAATTTTGACTGTGTTACAATATTATTATTACGTATTAATTTCACTAGTATGTATGTATCTATAAGCAATGTATATGTATAAGTTATATTGAATTAAGGGTATATATTGTGTTTATTTGTTGAATAATATTAGCGAACCTTATATAAATATGAGGAAAATATGGTCCGGGTGCAGGTAAAAAAATTCCCTTATATAGGGAGAACTGTTTATTTGGAAGCCTGATAGTGAGTGCAATGATAAAAAATTAGTAGTTTTTTTCCCTTAAAATAAAACGACAGAATGAGCAGCAAATGAGACACTTTGACTTTTAAAAACTTTTAAAATAAAAAGATAGGAAAGTAGAATCCGGAAATAAACCAAAGACAACGAACGACTTACACCTTAGCATAGATTAAAAAACATCTAAAAAATTGTGAGAACTGGGGATATGGTATCGGTGAAGAGAATGGATTTGTCTGGCCTGGTTACGAGGCTGGTTGCTTAGTTGGTAAAGTACCGTGCTAGAGTTGCGGAAGACACGGGTTCGAATCCCAGCCAGGACAAATTTTTCTCTTCAACATACAAATATTTAAATAATCACCATCAAATAAAAAAAAATTATTAATATAAAATTGACGTACCTCAACCAGATCCTAAATAAAAAGTAATGTTCAATGAACAATCTTTCCCATATATACGTCGCAAATATTGCGAGAACTGGGGATATAGGATCGGTGAAGAGAATGGATTTGTCTGGCCTGGTTACGAGCCTGGTAGCTTAGTTGGTAAAGTTCTACACTAGAGTTGCGGAAGACCCGAGTTCGAATCCCGGCCATGACAATCTTTTCTCTTCAAATAAATATATTTAAATAACTACCATCTAATAAAAATAAATTTTAAAAACACATCTTTATCTTGGCTTGAAATAAATTTTAAAAAATGTGATTTGTAAATAGTGGTGGCGCAATAAATACAGAACAATTAGTGTACATCTAAAAAATATGTAGACAGTTGTATTTCTGTCTTAGTTTCAGATCCAAGACCTCGACCAAACTTTATTAGATTCGGTCCCTTGCGGAAAAGTCGGAATAGAAGGTACGCTTGTTAGTCATAATATATTACTCTTCATATTTTACATTTGAATTCGCTCGGCCGAACTACGGCTCATCTGCATATCGCTAAAAAGGGATTTCAAAGTTTTAAATGTCCGCGGAGGTAATAGGATATAAATGCTATTTTAAACTGCACCGAGAAACGCATTTAGACGTCAGTGTTTACCGAGTTTTGAGTCACCCGGCCACCAGGTGTACATGCAGTATGTCCAAATCGAGGTGATCTAGGATTGCAATTTACTGGAAACCGGAATGAGCAACTTGATTAGACATTAGCTTGTCACAACGAAGAGCTGACCTCACTTGGTGATTATCGGAGGCAATCGGTCTTATGATGTATTTGAGCGAGGCCCAGCATTAACAATAAAGAGGCTAATAATAATAATTTTATGTGGAAGAAAATGGTCCGGGTGGAGGTAAAAAATGAATCTTAAGTAGAGTATTAATAACTAAGCGACGAGGTAGGTAATACAAAAAGTAATAAAGAATAAAATAAGTAATACAGACAGTAATACAAAATAAAGCATCAGGTAATAATGATAACAATTAAAATAAAATTAAAATTACAATTGGTAAATATTAAACTTAGCTTACATTATATAATACATAAGTATCAAGGTATCTGAATGGTGCAAAATAAATATGGGGGGGGAACCTAAGATAAATATATACAGAGCAGGGATAATCAATGTAGAGTATAAATAACAAAGTGATAAGGAAGGTGATATAAAAAATAATAAACAATAAAACAAGTGATAAATAAATAATAAAGTAATAACAAATTGAAGCGTACGGCAATAAAAATGAAAATGAAGAAATATATAAAAATAAGGTCACAAGAATAATGAAGGTAATACAGATAAATCCAATAGGAATGGCAAAATACAAATAGGCAATTGTGGACATGAAGAATTGATATATCAATAAGCTTAATTGAGATGGAGAAATACAGTTAAGCAATAATGAAATTCGTTAATGAAATATCATAAAGGATAGTTGTAGTACACAGGTTATTGATATATACAAATTGTATAAAAAATTCCATCAGTAACTTACAATTGATAGACTGAATTAGACAATTGCATAAATATAAAATGACAATAATTGTTTATTGTTAAGTAAAAATATAAATATGTAAAAATGGAAAGTTAAGTTGAAAAAAAAGTAATAAAAAATAATAATAATAAAGTCATCAAACTGAACTGGGATCAAGAATGATGACTGACCGTAACACCCCCCACGATAGACCAGACATAACAGCTCATAGATAATAAAACTAATAAAGCAATCATCATCTAAGTTGGGATTCCTGCTGATCATAGTGTTTCTAAAACATTGAGTGAAAAATTTCGAATGTACCAAGGATACGAGGAATTAAGGCATCTCTACCGACTGGTGTAAGTAAAAGTACGATGATATTTATGATGGTACATGAAATAAGTTGGGGACTTCAGGAAGTACCAAAATGCTGGGAACTGCCAGCACCGTCAGAAAAATCTTTAATATTTCTAATTAATGATAAAATGGATGGGTATGGTTGACCGAGATCCGGGTTGGTGTAACCGGCATAAGCAGAGAAATTAAAAAATAATAATAACGACCGCAGAGGCCCAAAATTAAACGTTTTGTATTTAGCTCCTAACATGAACAATAAACTTAGCCTCCTCCATCGTCAGTTCAGTCTTTTGGGCAAGTTTCAGAGCTATACCTCATAAATCGCTTTATGGTATCACTTAGTACATAATTGAAGTGTTAGGTGATCTGGAAGTCGAACAATGGAAGATGCGAGACCGATCTATATAATAGGTTTCTTAAAAACAATGTTCGGTTATAGATAAGCTCAACATTTATTTTTCAACTCGAAACGGGACATGGGTTTATATACGCCAGTTACCAAGATGATAATGTTCAAAAAGTTTTGAAAGTTTTTTATTCTGAAATAGTGTAACATAATACGGTTAGTTAATAATATTACAATTATATTCAGATTAATTATAATATTATTATTATTATAGCAGAAGGGGCTGAGTGGCTGAGTGGTAGAGCGGTGTGTTCCCATGCTGAAGGTCCTGGGTTGAAATCCCGCTATCGGAAGACTTTTATTTAATCTGTTAGCGGCCGGGTACGGATCAAGTGGGATCTAGGACCCTCCTGGGGTCACCCAGCTTCTATAAAGTGGGTACCCAACATAAGAAGGGAAAATCTTGCGTGATCTAGGACTAATATCTACAGTCTCTAGCACGTACTGAAGACTCTTCAAGGGTTGTAGTGGTACAGATTAAAGGACAAAAAGTAATACAATAATATCTCTATAATTAACATACACAAAGTGTCAAGTCGACAACCTTTTCAGTAATTTATGCTTATTATCTTTGAAATAAATGGTGGGCATAAAATCAACATAATTTTTCTTTATTTCAAAACAGGAATTTTCTTGTGAGAGTTTTCTTACCGTCAGGTCTGGTTGCTTCAAGAAGAAGTGAGAACTTCGATTTAGTGATTCGAATTACAAAAAAAAAGCATGTATCAATTAAAAATATATATAGTATCTGTAATGGTTTGTTGCAAAACTATCCTTTTATTTTCCATGACAAATTATTTATATTTTAAACAAATTTTAAATCAAATTGCAAAACTGGGATAAAGACAAACTGGCTTCATTATCTGTGGTTAGAAATAAAAATAGCCTTGAGGAGGTAAATAAAATTGTAAGGATGAACATGACAGAGATGTAAGGCAAATTCTTCGACTGGCAAGCTCAGGACTGCATTAGATAAAATTTATTGAACCTAGTCGGGAGACCTGTGCAATTTAAGAGGATATTTATCCCCTCTAATTACTGTATCCTATATCGGGAACTTATAAATTTTATAAGAAATTATAAATAACTTATAAAATGAACTCATAACCGTATCAAAGAGTCTGAACTGTAAGGATTTTATGTTATCAGTTCCGCAGGTTGTCGATTCAGTTCAGCCTTATAGATAGTTTTAACTTTTAATATTCTTCGAAATGAAAATAAGCTTTAGTATGGAAAAAAAGAGTGTAATTATGGGAAATTTGTATATTTCGGGAATCATCAAGAAACTAAATAACATTTCGAAGTATAGATGATATTTGTTTGTTGAAACGTTAATTTTTTGATGAAATAATTAAATATACACATTTCACACGATTATACTCTAGAATATCTTAGCCTTATTTTATATATAGCATTTGGTTAAACAGATATTCGACATCTATTTTCTTAACTCGATTTTTAAGTCGTTTATGTGCTAATGACTGGGAGCGGATTGGTTCAGTGGTAGAGAGCTGAGTTGCCGTGCCAAAGGTTCCGGACTCAAATACAGCAGTGGCAGATAATTTATTTAATTTTACTCCCCACTCTCCCGGGGCTCACCCAGCCTCTATAAAGTGGCTATCAAAATAGGCGGAAATCTGGCGGATTGGTGTGATCTAGGACAAATCCTCTCCCTGTACAACCGTTGTCCAAGAAACAGTACAGTCTCTACCACTAACTGAGCCCAAGACTCTCCACGGGCTGTAGTGGCACAGTTTAAATTTTTTTTTAGATGCTAATGTTAGCTCTCACAGATTATTTTTTATTAAATTATTTAGTCAATACTTGTACAAAAAATATGGTCTGAGAGCATATAAGATTATTGGCTCATTTTTATAATTGGAGGAAGGAACGATTGCCTTACTAATAAAAATCAAGTGACGGAGGGGGTATCTTTATTAAAATTATTATAAAATATTTAAACATTTTATAGATTGCTATTGCCTAGTACGGCAAATCGCTACCTTAGTATTACAAAGTTGTATGATACACATATATGAAAATGAGAAAAATGATATCAAAGATTCTGAGTATCTTTTTATTTTTGGTCTTTGGATGATACCCGGTCGCGATTTTTTGACGTTTTGAAGATCTATGTATAGTTTTCGACCCATAGAATCATTTGGTAACAAAATCTCTGATTTTTTTAATTTTGTAACATACAACCTTGTAATGCTTAGGTAGCGATACACCTTTGTATCTTTGTTCTTTGGATGATACCCGGTCGCGACTTTTTGAAGATCTATGTATAGTTTTCGACCCACAGAATCATTTGGTATCATACAACCTTGTAATACTAAGGTAGCAAACTGTCTAAATACTTGAGACATTATTCATAGCGATGATTTTCAACATTCCAACCTTTGCGGGTAGGATATAATTGGAAAGGAGTTACCTGGCGAAACAGGCTGCCAAGGAAGTGACAGGCGTTCTTCTGTCATCTGTGGCGTTTAACTCATTCCGCTTATTGGAGAACTGCCTGGGACGGAAATAATGCTTAAGACCTCGTGTACATCATTATCAACATGGAGGCCCATCAGTTTTTCGCTCAAGCCATGTGCCATCTCATAGCTCTCACGTATGAGGGTAAGGATCAGCCACAATTTTTGATGCAACAAATCTTTTAATTATTTGCATATTACTTCTTAGTATCGATATCAACAGTGCCTACTGGATCTGAAGGATAAATTCATCGAGATAATAGCTTTATAGTGCCTTATTGCTTTATGTAAGGAAGAAAACGCTCCAGACGGAGGTAAAAAAAAATCTCTTATATAGGGAGAACTGTTTATTGGAAAACCGATTTTTCGACCACATTGAAGGTCTTCTTCAGGGCCAAATATACTGTATACATATAAATTAAAATAATATATGGTAAAGAATACTAAGCAGTATATGTAGTATATTGATAGAATAATAGTATATGTAGTAACCAGAGTGGATTGAATTTTATAATAACAAATAAGTACTATACTAGAGCTACTGTCGAATAGATTAAGTAAATAAATTAACATTTTTCTTTTCATTGCACAAACAACGACTTCCTAGGTCTTGATCTTTCTCTTTCCTACTTCCTGTTATCAGGACTTTCTAGAGGATTAAAAATACAATGGCCAAGAGGCCTGCTCAAGAACTATTGATCATTTCCAAAACATCATGGTCCAGCAAATCAAAGAGAAAAAATAAACACTTGGTTCAAATAAACGCTTGGTTTGTTTGTTGAATGCGAAGTTCCACAATAAAAAATATATTTATATCCTACTCTCATCATATATCAACAGATTTGGACACTTTAGTCCTTCCAAGGCAAAGAAACAATAAATGATTCACTAGTCCATACAATAAAAAAATCAGGTATCCAGTAATCTCTACGAGCATAGAGCAGCATTGCTGATGGAAGCCAGACCGAGAGGGCAAATACCGGTTGGACGCCCGAGAATCACATATAATAGTTATATGGATAGAATCGGGCGTGTGCGGGGGTCGACGATGAGAAGGAAGGCCCAGGATAGGGACACATACCGAAGGTGGTCCGAGACTACTCCACGCTTAACGGCACAAAGGAGATAGAGAAAAAAGAAGTAGAAGTATCTAGTAATAATAATAATTACAGGCTAAGTGACCCTGTAGGTTCAATGCGAATATAACTTAGCTGCTTGCAAACTTCCAACTAACCAAATCCAAACCCGTTGATCACCCTTAACGTAATCCTCCCACCTCCCCTTCGGACGTTTATAAGCACACTCTAATTCTAATCTCTATTTATATTTTTAGGATTTGGTTCGCTTCTAAGCCCAACAACTTCATAACCCAATCTTAATCTTTGCGATGCTGTCACTTATATTATACAATCCCGTCCAAGCATCACAATTGCGCGTTATCCCTAGTTTGGGGTTCCCAAACTTTTTTATATCACACCCACTCCTACACAATAAATCGTAAGGATATATGAAAAAAAAAGTTTTACATTGAAATCTTTACGGATGTGACGCTAAACGAAGAATCAACAACGCCTTAAGGTATTTGAAAATAAGATGTTGCCTAGAATATTGGGTCCCAAAAAGGATGAGAATTAAGATGTGCTTGTAAAGTTGCTGGACTTAGTAACGAACGAATTCTAAAAAAGCTAATAAGCGCTGCACCGACTGGGAAGTGTCTGAGGGGTATACCGAGGTGTAGATGGGAGGATTGCGTCAAGAGTGATCTGGCGGATTTGAGTTTGCGTAAGGGTCCGTGGATGGAAGTAGATGGAACCCCTGCTCTAGTGGAGTTCCATCTACATATAAGTGTCGGTAATTCTTCGACAACACTATGATCCGCGTTCTGCATTATCATACCTATATCATGGTAAGAGATAGGTAATTTTTAGACATTTATTACATATTTAGACATTTATAATTTATGAAACTAGACCAATATAATCCATAATATATCAGGTGAAACATAACAAGGAATGTATGGTTAAAGAAATAAATTGCTCCCGTGCCAAGAGTCCGGCCAGGTGGAGAAACTTCCCGGCAGGTGAGAGAGGCCGGGTAGAGCCTTTGAACAGGAGGCCTGTCCTTTCCTATTTATGAAAACGTTCCTTTATTTGATATTCAGGAATTCTGAGGCCTTACAATAAAGCTATAACGCTACAACCTTCTTTGATACAAGAGCGGCTAAACATCACAACAAGTTTGTAAAATGATTCTTAGACAAGGCGAGCTTTTGTAGTCAGTTTTAAAAGAACCTAGAATAGTCTAATATGTAGGAATGTAATATCTAACGAAATTAGAAAATCGGTCAAATAAGTCGGTCATTGTATGTAATTATTACCCAGAGTCATGGGTTCAGTACGTGGTGGAGACTACATTGTTTGTAGGACAACGGTTGTGAATGGAGGAGATTTTTCTGCGACCTCACTCAACCCTTTATACTCGTAGAAGCTGGGTGAACCCCATGAGTGTCAGTAGATCCCACAGGACCCATTCATAACTGTTAATAAAATGAATACTAATATCCTTTCTATTGGAGAATAAACCAATATAAATAATAAAAAACATGAAATGAATATAAAATATAAGAACACTACCGTTGATGGTAATTGTAAAAAACGAGTTACCTCTGAGGATGTTTGAGGGGCTCGAAGTCCAACACGTCACCTTACCTCGTTTTTCTCTAGACACTGTTCGGATGAACCACTTACGGACATACTTTTTTAGCCGTTTTGAACCGTTCGAGCACGTGTTCGTGTTCGCCATTGAAAGATCTATCAGAAACCGCTGAAACAAATATTGAAAAAATAATTAAGTTATCTCGTTTTCCCATATAGTCTTAATATGAATGCTATACAGAAAAAACCTCTACCAGTACGACCCATGAGGAGTCATCGATTCTGTACGAAGTAGAGACTTTAATGTATCAAGGACAACGGTTGTGCAGGGAGAAAACGCTCGACCCTAAGGTTTTTCCACCCAATTTAGGATACCTACTTTATAGAAGCTGTGTGAACCCCATGAGGTTCTGTAGATCCCACAGGGCCCATCCATAACTGTAAATAAAATGAATACTAATATGTTTTCTATTGGAGAATAAAAAAATAGAAATAATAAAAAAGATTAAATGAATAAAAGATAAATGTTTTGTTCGCGGTAAACTCAATAACTTCTGCACGGATTTTCATGCGGTTTTCACCAATATATAGAGTGATTCACCAGGAAGCTTTAGGTTTATGATTAATCAAGGTTTTGTATATACGGGTTGTATTATAACCTAATTGCCGGAAATGTTGGAAAAAACCTCCTGGGAGGTTTCATGGAAGGCGCTGCCTTCAAAGGCAATCCTTTGTCATATAACGAAACAACGCATGGTGGAATATTCCTCTTTTATTGATCTACAAAAAAGTCTGGCATAGCATATATATAAATTTTAAGGATAGCTTCCTATATCTTCTAAAAAAAATTGATCACGTACAATGCGGTATTTGGAAAGCTATTTAGATGAGTACAGGATAAATCCTTATCAACTTATATGCTTTAGTTACCTTAAACATTTCATGTGCATTATTAGAATATTTTATACCATATAATTTAAATGAGTATCGTATGGGTTATCGCAAAAACTTAACTCGCAAGAAAATAAATTCGTATATAAAGAAATATGTTTTTGTTTTTATGTTTATAATATCTAAATAATAAAATACATTACTACATATTGTATTATATAACTGCAAATAAGGTAATTAAATGCAAAAATAACTGTAATTAAATGACAATATGCTACATATTATCTTACCTATATTATAGAGGTCGGACTATAATAATCATGGTTATTGTTTTATTTCAAATAATTACTAACCTAACTAACACTAAGTGGCCCGGACTCAATGGTTACATGTTGTAGATTAAAGCCAATAAAGAATTTATTAATAAAATACATTAGACAGACAAAACATGTGGGCATAATATGTCTTACTATTACTAAACAATAGTATACAATAAAAATGAAAACCAATGTATTATTAATAAAATTTGTCTGTTGTTTGGTTGATGATTTGTAAACAGATTATAATAGATGTAGATTAATAAATATAGATTAAGAAAGAAGTGTTCATATGTCTAAGGAGATCCAGATCAAAAAGAAACATTGCTTTCCTTTGTTCCTCAATATAAAAAAGGAATGTATACCAGTATAAATAAGTTGTAGTGTATTGTACTTACCCTCATTAAAGAGGGTGGGTGATCCTCAGGAGGGTCTCCACATCCCATAATATCCATCCCCGACTGTTAAGAGTCTAAATAAATTATCTGCTAAAGCCAGATTAGAACCCGGGACTTCAGCATGGCAACTCTAGCCTCTACCACTGAACCACCCCTCTACATTTGCAAAAAAAACGTGAGAATTTAGATGGCATAGTGTGTTAGACGAAATTGCTAGGCTTGACTAGCGAAACTATTTGAAATTTTGGAGTTATCTGATTTTGCTCCTGAACGCCTCAAATATACTTTTAAACTGATCAAAAAATTATTTTGAATTGTAATTGGTAGAATGATTGTGATGTATATTCAAAGAACAACATGAATGTATAAAATTTCAGGGCAAGTTTCTCATGTTACTTTTGAAATTTTTCGATGTAGATTTAAAAAAAAAGTCTACTTGTATATGGACCCACCCACAGCAAATCTAGCATTATAGCAGTTCATGACCATTGCTTAAAATTTATAAAATTCAATCTAAAATTTCATGGACCCTGTCAATGACTATTGGGATTTAAATTTTCAAACTCTGGCTCAGCACCCAGCCAACACCCCTACTGATTTTCCATCTCAACCTCCTCATCCATATCCACTCCAAAAACAGAATCCCACCGACATACATTCCATCCTATCTTCCTTCCTGAGAGACCTACAACAAACTATCAAGCCGCTCATCACCCACCTCACTAGACTTCTCACAGAAATTCCATTTAACTGCCCGCGATGAATGTGAAGCCCCTAGCTGTCCTCTTGTGGAATGCGAACGGACTATTCAACCTCCGAGACGAACTTGACATATTTCTACATGACAATCAGACTGACATTGCCCTACTGACTGAAACTCACTTCACTAAACGTTCATATTTTTACAAACGCGACTACATCACTTATAGATCTGACCACCCAGACAATTCCCACGCCGGTTCTTGCATCCTTATCCATAAATCCATTCCACATTCCCTTATTCCCTCTACTCCAAATTTGGCTATCCAAGCAACCTCTATCATCATATCAACTCGTCCCTTCCATCTTACATTATCAGCCGTATACTGTCCTCCTGGCAATTCTCTATCATAACCAACTAGAATCATTATTCCAATCACTCGGATCACGCTTTATTGCTGGAGGAGACTACAATGCTAAACACCAACGATGGGTTTGTCGAGCATCCAACTCTCGTGGCAACATCCTGTCTCATGTCTCCACTTCTCGTAGTTATTCAATCCTTTCTCCCTCAAATCCTACCAACTTCCCTGAAAAAACGATTGATATCCTGGATATATTTGTCACATCCCAGATTTCTCCTTCCCACGTATTATTCAAATCCCTGTATGACCTCTCCTCAGATCACAGTCAAGTTCTGCTCTCAGTACACTCAACCTTCATCCCTAAGCCCTCCTCTCCTTTAACTATTACAGGACGAATTAACTAGGAGCAATTTAGTAACGATTTGGAAAAGAAACTAGACCGTAGAATCACCCTTATATTTTATACATTCATGTTGTTCTTTGAATATACATCACGATCATTCTACCAATTACAATTCTACCAATCACGATCATTCTGAGCTATTGTTTAATACCGTCATCTTCTTAAATAATTGAAAGTGGTACAAGTGCATCATTTCATAATCGCGATATGTTAAGGTTTCCATTTGAAATACTTTAAACATACGAGCAAACGGGCAAATGTTTTTATTACTTAGCACTTAGCAAAGAGTGACGTTTTAAATGCTATACACCTTTTAAATTTTATTTTGAAATGGATTTACCACTTCACCATACCACACCACTATAAAATATAACAGCTGAATTGATGAGATAAAAAATTATGCAATTGGGTCCGATGGTAAAATTT
The DNA here is from genome assembly GCA_964056705.1 of Troilus luridus. Lineage (NCBI taxonomy): Eukaryota > Metazoa > Arthropoda > Insecta > Hemiptera > Pentatomidae > Troilus > Troilus luridus. The sequence continues at coordinate 68,360,560 of OZ057415.1, forward strand.
AAATTTAGAATGTTCAATCTAAAATAATTCCTGAAAAAACTTTTGCTCTTTTCCAAAAGATACAAATCATTAATTCCCTTTCTTCAATTGAAGTAGTGGATCGCTATCTGCCAAAGAAAACAGTCCTCGAACTGGTCTCAGTATGAAAAGATAAGCTAAAATCGTACTTGGTGAAAATAATTTTTTGAGCAGTTTAAAAGTAAGCTTCACACCCATAAAACTTATTTGTAAGAATATGTTATATAATAACGAAGTTTAAAAGTGATGTTTCGAAAAAGATTTGTTAAATATTTTGGATAGGAACAATTTTTTTCTTAAGACATTATATTATTCACTAGCTTTTGCCCACGGCTCCGCTCGCGTGGAATTTGGTCTCCCACATATACTTTCGTGACATTTTATCGTGATCATTTTAAATATATTATTTAATTATTTTTAACTATAAGTTACTCGTATATCCGATATTTCAGATGGCTAACTTCAAAACTGGTGGATTTCGTTCAATCTTTGAACCCCTATTATATTAAGTGGGAAACTCTTGGGGATGGAATTGTCCAAATTCCTTTCTTAGAGCTCATTTAAGCTATACAAAGAACCTATCTGCGAATTTCAAGATGCTAAGTTCAGTGGTTTCTGCTTTGCGTTGAGCGCTGAGAGTGTCAGTCAACCAGGTTACAGTTTTATATAAACTTCGCTTGTGTGGTGTGTTGATAAAAAGTAGCCTTGGATTGGTTAGGCAGTAGAGCGTTTTATTTTTATCGACCTCGTGGAAGTAAAATAATAACACGAATTTAATCGAAATTTAATATGAGAAAAATACTAAAATGATTCACAAATATTTTATATTTTGTTTCAAACATAAAAAAAAATACTTGGGGTTGTATCTTTTTCTGAAACATTCACAAATTGGAGGCATGTATAAATCAAAAGTGAATGCCTCCTAACTCAAAAGGTTTATTTGTGTCAGGATGTCCTAGACCTGGAATGTGCCATTGGACCGGAACTATCCATCAATCCTTGGACCCCTTTCCATTGTAAATAAAGATAATAATAGTTTTACGGTCGTGAATTCTACAGTCGTCCAATGTCGTAAGATTCCATAGAGATATGATATCCCAATTCGAAATAAATACCGAATGTCCCAACAGCACTCCTCTGCATAAAAAATAAAATATTCCCTCCCTTGAAAAATTGTTTCTGATTTTTTTAATTTGAAGTGTGCTAAACATTTCTATCGAGCAACATTTTTGAGAGATTCGATGTCGTTTTTAAAAAACCTGTAATAGCGGATTTGTGCATGTACTCGTTTTTTTAACTTTATTTCTTTTGTGTTGTTTATTTTTCATTCCTATATGTGTGACTTTTGTATTTTCATGTGTGATGAATTTCGAATCTGAAAGTCCAAAAAATCCTACCAGGCTCCATTTTCGAACGATCGGAGGTTGTTTGGGGGGGGGGGGAAGAATAAATCACATTTTTTTAATATCAATCATTTTATTCCATTGTTTCTGATCCTTTGAAAAACTTTTCTTGATATTTATATTATTATGTGTGCTGAATTCTAACCTGAAGACCAAAAAAATTCTATCTACCACAATTTTTGAAAAATTACACATTGTTTAAGAAAAACTTAGAATCGGCAATTTTTAAAAAATCGGGCATTTTTTAAAAACTTCATTATTGTTTTCCTTCCCATGAAAATTTTTTTGTGACTTCTATATCTTCATGTGTGCTGAATTTGAATTTACAATAAACAAATTCTACCAATCACCATCTTTTAGGGATCGGAGGTTGTTGGGGGGGGGGGGGGAATAAGCTTAAATAGCACTTATTTAATTGTTTGTTGAAAAATTATAATATATATAAAATAATTTGTGTATTATTTAAACAATAGAAATGGTTGGGGAAGAGTTGTAGCCCAAAAGACAATTTTCTCAGTTTCTGAGACCGTAGTCAAAAATTTCCGAAGCCTTACACTTATGGTCTCTCATTTTTTCATTATGTAATATATTATAAAAGCTTGATAATTGAACAGTTTTTTTAATTTTTCGTAAAAGGTTTCAATGATGAAAAATCCTCGAAATTTCGAAAAACGCCTAATTTTTTAATTTTGTTTACCTTTAACACAAATATGACAAAAAAAATGGTGCCTAATAGAGATTTTCTGACTTCGGTTTCGTGTTAGGAACATTTCAAAACTTAAGAAAGCATCATTAGTGTTGAAGGGTGGGTGTTTATGCAGAACAGTGTAATCAAATACTTGATTATTGAATATTTTCAAAAACCAAGGAGAGGTACCACAGAAATTGTAACTAATGAACAACTTAGTGCTGGCTCAAAGACACAGAACACTTAAATGGATAAAATATCCATGTTGTGTTCTTTCAAAGGCGAACAACTAATACCTCGGCAGGATTCCAAAACTGCAATTGATGAACCGTCTTAACCTAAGGTGGCCTATAACATGGTCCAAAATACACCGCCTTTACACCTGCTACGAGGAAATCTTTCTCGATTAGGTACATTCCTTCGGTTCTATATTAGGCCCTTCAGGGAAACTAGGTGAGGACTTCGTATTCCAATCAGTGTATCGGATAGACAACGCATAAAAACTATGTGTTTCTTGTTTATTTATTTAACGTCATTTTATGCTACTATGGCTAATTGGACGTTTCTACAAAGAGAATCCTGAATAATTAGGATAGCGCTCATTAACCAGTACTCGACACCTTCTTGATACCCATTTTACATTCCGACAAGGACAGCATAACTAAGGATTTTTTTACTCTCTTTTAAAAATACTAGGGCCACCTGCAAGACTGCGAACCAGCACTATAGTAGGTTGTTGCTTATGGTAAGCACTACATCACAGATGACCCAATAATGCAATAGAAAAAACCTGATCAAGACAAGCCAAAGGGTCTGAGGTCCTAGATCACGCTCAACCGCCAGATTTTCCCCGGCCAGAATTGGAACAATTGTTAAGGGAATGTAATGAGCTGATTCAGAATAGTAGTAAAATGCTGTAACGTTTAATACGTTTGTAAATCAACTCTTATATCTATACGTTACTCGAATATTCCAGGTACAGTTAAAATTACATTTTTTAAATAAAAACCAATGAGTACGTGTTTTTTTCTAATCATCGTAAGTTTATATTCATACTGTACCATTTTTTTCTTTATATATCTCCGTAGTGCTGTTAGGCGTGGAGTAGCCTCAGTCCATATTTTATAGGTTTCTCTGTCCAGAGCCATTCTTCGGAGTTGATCCATCGGGAGCCGCGTTCCTTTCCTAGCCCCTCTATATATTCACTATAGATAAGTCGTGGCCTACCTACAGGGCGGTTTCCTAATAGCCTTGCTTCCATCACCCAGCGAGAATTACGATCATCTCCCATCCTACATATGTGTGCCACACCATTTCAGCTGGCGTTCCTCTGGGACATCAGTAACAGATCTCACACCTCCGGCACGGATGCTGTTATTTCTTACATAAACCCGTCTGGTTTTTCCTGCGACTTTCCTTAGGAATCTCATATCCGCTGCGGTAACATGGCTTGCAGCTTTCTGACCTATAAAAAAGAAGAAGAACAGAATACATATTTGAACAGGCGTAGCTTGTCCTCTATACTTACTTCTCGCTTGCCTACCAATGCTGAGGATATTTGGAAGTACCATTTATGACGTGTGGATCATCTGTGATGAAATGGCTAGTATAACAACCTACTATGCACATGATCGCGGTCCCGGAGCCCGGCAGGTGGGCCTAGGATTTTTAAAAGGAATTAAGAAATCCTATGTTATAACGTCCTCCGGAAGGGACGTAAAATGTGTGTCCAGCCTTTACGGTGTGATGTACTCGTTAAAGATGCCTATCCAAATTGTACCTGGAAAGGCAAAGTTTAGAACTCCCACTGTAGCATCGTCCGATTGGCCATAACAGTGTGAAGTGGCTTTAAATGAAACAAACAAACTTATGATATTTAGCGAGTATAACGCCGTTAAGTTGTTGAAGACGAAAGAATTTCGATCATTATCAAATATATGAGTTAGATAAAAACGTATTTAATATGTAATATTTTTACTTTGGCAAATTATCAACTATGTGGTTGAAAAAATGAGTTATAAAAAGAAATATCGTTTAATTACCTTGAATCAAATTTGGGCCCCAGTGGAGTCATAAATAATTTTTAAGGCGACGACAGTAAGAAAATACTTCGTTCCATCTATTTTTCTAATATTTCCCGTGCAGATGGTCCAGTTTATTCTGTAACTGCTAATCTAACACGCTATTTTGTTTTATTTTACATACTCGTAGGAACACAATAAATAAATAATTATGTAAGATCAATAAATAAATAAGATTTCCAAGATGCTGTGTGTTCTTAGCACTTTTGTACAAGGCAGAATGTTGGAACATATATACGAATGAGCGTTTGAGATGTGGTTGTACTGAAGAATTTGAATGGATAGAGGCGGTGATTACTATAGATAAACGCAATAATGTAATAGCTGGGACATATAATGCGTGGAGATAAATATAACTTAATGGAGCTGATAGTGCAGGGAAAAATTCAAGGAAGAAGCGTAGGAAGGTGACGTCACAATAATGTAATTATTAATTAGTAATAATAATCATTATTAATAATTAGCTGCAAAACCTAAAAGAATGATTAAAGTCCACTACAAAACAGCTTTTTAGATCTTCAGTATTCAAAATTCGGATAGCCTTGGTGATTTGAAGGCGTCCCTAAAAATGGCAATCGAAGAATAAGGCGTTCAATTACCCAAACAAATTGTTAGTTTTCCCAAGACAAATCAGATGGGCCTATAATAACTAGGATCCATGTATGTATAAGTTAACGTAAAGTTAATAATTACATAGTCCATATTTAACAAATTAAAGATTATCGAAATTATATTGCATCCAAAAACAAAAACAAACATCCAAAAATATCCTAATTTTATTCTAGATCCTGCAATGATTATCAAAAATAAACTTTGGCGACTAGAGCGCCTTTTATTTTAAATCTTATTTTAATACGCTAGGATTCCGAAGTCCGGTATATTTGAGTTGATAGTGGCGTTAGGTAGGAATGGTGCAAAACAAGTGCATTTTTTTGAGTATGGCGTTGCATTTGTTAAATACTGTTTGGGGCATAGTTTGAAACAAATAGGACTATAAGATCATTATAGATAATTTAATTCGTGAAATGATGAACATAAACTGTGTTTAGCATTAATAACAGTTTTCAATTTTGTTTCAGTAGTTTGTTAGGAGCCTTGAGATTTATGACGATACATCTCTTATATGAATTAAAGCAACGACGTTATTTAGGATAATTTGTATCATCTCTGAGAGAGATCGAAAGTTAGCTGACCGTATATGCTGAGAAAATTTACTTATATGCAAATAATAGGAATAGGTAGCTATTAATATATTATTCGTAAATGAGGCGTTCAGGATCGAAATCGGATTTAATTTTTCGCTAACTTAGTCAAGCAATGGCTTTATGCTCCAGATATTTTAGGTTTAGATCCGAACTAAAACCATGAAAAATGTGTTAGACAAATTGCTTTACTAAACTAGCGAAAAAGTCAATGTTTGAAACTTTGGAGTAACCCGCATTTGATCCTTAACGCCTGATATGTAGAATCATAAGTTTCTTTGTTCTGTTTTTTTATCTAAAGTTTCACAGGAAGTCTGGAAACTTACAATTATCACTATCACCAATTAACGAACGAAATAAGGGTGACCTGTGGTCTTGTGGTTAGCATAACATCCTCCTAAGTCCAAAATTGCGGGTAGCCCTGGGATTTTCTAAAGAGAGTAAAAATCCTTCGGAAGGGACGTTAAACGGAGGTCCTGAGCCTGTTCGATGACAGATCATCCGATTAGCAGCATAAAAGTGGCGTTAAAAAAACTAACACACTTCATTTTCATTCAATCAATTCAGTTGGTCTTCAGTTTCAAAAGTGTTATTTTATTTTATTTTTAATTATGATTAATGTAGTTAATTTAATATAAGGTTACATTGAAATAACATGCTATCTAGAGTAATTGAATCGGAAGTTGTATTTTTCCTGATCTATTTCAGAATTCTCATCGAAAGGTACTGTTTGGCGGGAACTCAGTGGGGGAGGGGAGTAGCTCAGTGGTAGAGCGTTGAGTTGAAATGCCGAAGGTCCTGGGTTCAAATCCCGCTGTTGGCAAGACATTTAATCCGTTAGCGAGATAGATCCTACGGGATCTAGGACCTCCTGGGGCTCACCCTGCCTCCTATAAAATGGATACTCAAAATAAGGGGAAAATCTGGCGGTAGAGCGTGATCTAGGACGAGTCACATCCCTGCACAACCGATGTCCAAGAAACAGTACTGTCTCTACCATGTGCTGAACCCCAAACCCTTGCAAGGTTTTTTTTTTCTAACACAGTGTAATGAGACTTCTAAAAGGACTAATTGATTCAAGAGCGATGAAGCACTTGGCAGGCCTTCACTCCTCCACCTGAATGTGCAATCGGGCCCATAGCAAATAGTTGATAGTAGAGTAACCGTTGACGCTGATGAAAGAGAAAAGGCGAGAAGACGCGCGGAGGCTGGCGCGTTGCCAGAGGAAGGAGGCAGGAATGCGAGCAATTCCGTGGCCGACGAGAACCTTTACTGACACCGATATTTTTAATAGAACACCCCGCATACCTCAATCTCCTCCTTCCTCTCATTCATGTAACAATCTTAATGGATCATCTCTGTACGGCATTAATTGTTCCTAGTACTTCGTCCGGTATCATCATCCTCAGTTGCCAAAAATATATGGATTGCTATGAGCAATAAATCGAACGTAATCTGTACCGCAAGTTGTCGCTCAGAGTTGTCTCAAAAAAGTTTTAACTTTACATTCGTCTCTCTCTTAATATGTTCCAAAAATTCAAGTTATCGTGAGCTTTAGTATAATATATACTTTAGTAATAATAACAAGGCTAAGCGAATCAGAAGGCTCGATGCCGATTCCACCAATCTCCGCTTACATAATTCCGTCCACGGATCACCTCCCAAACCCAAATCCGTCAGATCACTCTTAACGCAACCCTGTCACCTACGTTTCGGTATACCCCTCGACGCTTTCTAGTCGGCACAGCGCTTAATAACATCTTAGGAATTCGTTCGTTACAAAGCTCAGCAACTTAACAACCCCATCTTATAATGCCATCATATGAATACTATTTTCGGGATGTATGCTTCGCAATTCCGGGTTATGTAATCTCCTATATTCCCCAGTGGTCTCATCCTTTTGTCAGTATGGAAAAGAGAATGTAGTTGTGGTAAATGTGTATACATCAGTGATAATTTCATCTAGAAATGAACGTCTCAACAAACAAAATATGTATAGATGATTACATATTATATATATCATCTATACTTCGAAATGTTTGTTGAAACTTTTATTGATGAAATGATTACTGAAATATACTCATCACCCATAATAACATTCTCTTTTCCATTCCAAAGCTCATAACAACTTCAGTTTTTGGAAAATATTAAAAAGGAAACGAATGAAAAGTTAAAACTTATTGTAAAACTCATCTCAAAGCGACGACCGATACCTTTTAATTTAAAATAAAGAAAAAAATGTTTATTTACTTATTTTTCATCTTTATCTGTATGATAATTTAAAGTTTTATTTCATAATTATTGAGAATAGTTCAATTTAGAAGGTAATTAGGCACCTTTTTAGTTTAAGTTTAATATTTGTTATTAGTTTTAAAAAACACATGTTGCAAAAGTGAAGTTGATCGTTGATTTTTGCTCAATATTTGTTTTTAGGCTCCTTAAAAACATTAAAATTACAATATTAAATCATAATAAGATATCTTAATAATTCTGAGTAGCCTTCAAACCTGAAAGTACGGTCACTATTTCTGCTTGGGACCCTCATCACAAATAACCGAATGGTCAGGTGACCCCCTAAAGGACCACTACGACCAAAGCCTCATTAAACTTATAGAGTTCTAGATTAGACGTGTTTGACACGTTTAGATGTGTTTTAACGCGTTGTTACTACTCCGCATCCGCAGATAATAACTAATATTCCTTACATTTTATTCTGTTGTTTAGTTATTCAATTCAATCCAGGTCTTGAAACTTATTTATCACTCATTTCAACTTTGCGACGCACCGCAGTTGGAGACATTAAAAAAAAATTCCCTGCATTTTAAAATAAAATGGCTACTCCTTTCCCTTTTCACACGCAAAAACAGAGAGTTGGCCCAATATTAGTATATTGTTGGCAGGGATTGGCCTTGGTGAAATTATGTTCGGTAGCCAAACACGTAGGATAGAAATATATATATCACGTTATTTTTCGGTATGTAGACTTTTCTTTGGCATTCGCTACTTTTGTTTCTATCCCAAATCCTCTTTATTTTCATTGACAGTCCAGTTCAATTCACAATTGACTAGAACGTCTTATTCTTCTAATCTATAAACGTCAGCTTGTGCTCACAAATTATAAACTCCGATTAAAACTAACTTTTTAGTCCTAAGCTGGTTTAAAACAACACAGAAACGTTTAGAACATCCTTTGTGGAAAGAGCAATGTTTAATCCATAATATTATTTCATTGCTTAACGATCATCAAAGAAATAGTATGTTCTTTATGTCATACATTCAAACAACACGTATAAATAATTAACTAATGGAATTGACATAATTCAATTAACAAATAGTATGTCATCTGCCAAGCCCGTAATTATAGTTTCTTCCGAAAAAGAAATAAAGAGGAAAATGGATTTTTGTAGACTTAGCTCATTCTTCTCTACAGATTTCATGGATACACATGTTATGCTAGGCATTGGGTGCCCGTTCGAAATTCTTCAGAGTTGACAAATCGACCAAGAGTTTTCATAAGACCCAATTTATTCATAAGACTTTATTTATTTATTAATGGGCTCTACAGTCCTTAAAGAACCTTGGCCTCTGCTAATTTCTTCCGCTAATTCTATTCGCTTCTGTTCGCCGCAAGGCGCCTCCAGCGGTTTATACCGATCCACCTGCACTTCAGACCTCCACTTCGTCCAGCCACCTGAGACGGGACCTCCCTCTTAATCTTGAACCCTCATTCGGTATCTCACACATCATCCTTCTTGTATTTCTCCAATACTTGTATTCTGGTTCTCCTAGAATAAGGCTATTGCTACGGTTTTAAAGTTTTTTGAATGGACTATTTATTTATATGATAAACAGGATCAAACATTTTAGGGGTGGTTAGGTCAAACGGTATCTCACACATCATCCTTCTTGTATTTCTTGCTGGGTCCTTTGTTAATTAATTTATCGTCACTTTATGCTGCTATGGCTGATTGGACGCTGCTACAGTTTGAGTCCTAAAATTTGCAAATCCAGTTATCCAGGCAATGATATCGCCATGCCCTCTTGTTTGGGCTCCCATGATTGTAGCTTACCTCCAACATAAAAGTCAACAGTGATTCTAGATCCTTCAATGAAATACAGAATGATCTTTATCAAGTAATCTGGAACATAAAATAAGGAAAAATATGTACCTCACGTCTTAAATTTTGGGGAAATTTATCTCATGTTAACATTTAGGACGTAGCCATATTGACTGGAAATACAATTCTGAACTCCCTGTAATTCACTCGTCCCCACATCATCCCTCTATCTTATGTCCTATTGTTGTATATTCATTTATCTAAGGCTAATTGACAATACTACAGTGGGAGTTGTAAATTTTGGATACCCGGGAATAAACAGGATGTGGATTTTTTACACCTTACAGGCTCGGGACCCTTACGCCCTTTCCGAAGGACGGCATGACAAAGGATTTTTACTCCCTGTAAGGCTACCTGCCGGGCTACGAAGCCATAATCTTGGATATAATAGGTTGTTATCTAACCAAGAGACCATAGGTGACCTACATGTACACAAACACTATTTATATGAGAAATAAAAAAATAAAATGGTAGATTAAAAATCTCTATATTATATTCTATTAATATATTGATATTGTATATGTATATATTACCTAATAGAGCAAATGCATAAAAATTTCAGTAATATGCTGTGCATTTAGAAAACCGACACTGCTGGGAAACATCCGTTTAAAAATAAAATGTTTTTCTCTTAGTTTCCTGAATACTTGGGCCATATTGAGGTGGCATTAACCTTGTGAGACAAACTGTCAGTTCATCGAACTTCAGTCGAACACCCTGTCAACACAAGTTGAACGAACCTTTTGGCAGAAAACCGAGAGTCGATTATTCGAAGTACGCTGTCTATTTCGTATTTAATGACGTACAGTACAACTTTGCAACACTGTCGATTTATCGGTCCCATTTTTCATACATGCAACACACTAGCATACACAGTCATAATCTTGGACATAATAGGTTGTTATTTAACCAAGAGACCATAGGTGACCCCTACATGTGCACAAAAGCGGTCGAGGATGAAGCTGATATGTCCTAGATCACCCTCAAGTAGCAGGTTTTCCCTACATACCCACTTCATGGGCATCCTACTGAATAATATATTAAAGTAGCTTCCTATTTAACAGGAGATCGAAAATAATGTTCAAGTGTAAGGCGTTCCAAAAGGTAGAGTATTACGAGTGATAACAGGAATGGGATATCAATAATTTCATGTATATCCAGGGGAAGTTCTTTCCAAAGTTCATAACTTCTCCAGGATGGGAAATAGAGGCAGAAACAGGACCCAGAAAAAAAATGCGAGCGGAGGATCCGTTGTTTGAGTATGAACGAAATATTGTATCGAAGACCGCATACTATCAAATATTCTGTGGTATATGTTCCGCAGGTTGTCGCTTCGAATTGAGTTACAAGTTTTAACTGTTTATTTATTTTATTTTTAATATTTTTCAAAAATACATGTTATCATGAGCTTTGTGGAAAATAGAATGTAACTATGGGTTATGAGTGAGTATATTTCGGTATTCATTTCTCAAGAAATTAGTGTTCAAGTAATATATACACATACTATGCCTCCATGTATATGTATATCCTGTGAATGACTGAGTTATATGATTTATATCATATATATATATATGTATACACATCAATTAGAAAATTTTAATCTCAAAACTGAACATTCCGATTTTTTGAGAATTATAAGGAAATTAGGTGATTGAATATAAGGGATTTGAAGGATGAAAGATTATTGGAACGACGAATGGAAAAAGGTAGTTCCACAGCGACGATAATCGGATAAGGAAACCTCTGTCAAAAGCTGCTGTTCGGTGGGATGTTGTATATACATCTGAGAGCCGAGAACGGATGTTGCGGGAGTAGACTGTGGTTTTGAATTGAAACAGATCGATAATGTACGATGATCGGCGGGATTGGATAACTTGGTGAAGAAAGGAAGCTAGGGAGTACTTAAAGGCGATAGGAAGGGTAAAGTCACTTAAACGGATGATACGGGCGTCTCTCGGGATCCCAAAGATGAAACGAACGAACCAATTAATCAACCGTTTTAATTTAAATTTTTATTTAGTTATAGAAGCTAACTGGTCCATAGGAGGGTCCCAAATCCCAAAGAATTCATCCCCGACTATCTAAGATTCAGTTCAACAAATATTTAAAATAAAGGGGGGGGTGGAAAGGAAGCACGTAAAAACGGATATTATAGACTGGACACAAGTCATCATTACTTCAGGAAAAAAAACAAATTAGTTCTTGTAAAAATTCTAAAAAGGTAAGATGCCTAGGGAAGTAATCCAGGAAGGAACGCAAAATATAATCGTTTCCATTCATAAAGAGATCCGTGATTATACGAGGAAACTGGGATAGCCATTAGGTGAAAATAAGGGATAGACGTTATTAATAGTACGGACTGTCATGAACAACCAAAAATACTGTCGCTTTGATGAGCGAGTCTGTGAAAAGGTTTGTTTATCTGCGAGTTGTTTCGTAACCAGCTCGGCCTGGTATTTGCCAAGCAGCCAAAGGCATTCGAAAACCGTCTATGTTTAGACACTTTAAAGATAATATTCGCTGGGACCTTGGCCTGCCCCTACATCGGTCAGCCTCATTGAGCCCGCCTTCCGACCATGTACCATCTTTAAGCAGAGTAACAACGTCATTAGATGGATAAGTACACTTTCATTTATTATCGTTCTAAAGAGTTCATGAATCGCCTAGCTGCATAGTATGTCGCATCATGTGTGTCAAAAAAAGAGAAAATAAGTCTTATAGGTAATTAGAGAGGTATCCCTGACCAACCCCAATTGTAGGGATTCCCATTTCTACGTCACGATCTTAAGCGCTTATAATCTATAGAATTAGAATAGTTGGTATAAAAAATTGGATAGAAAAGATTTTTTTTAATTTATTAATTGTAATTTGTTTGTTTGTTTCCTAGGGTTTACAGGGCGTAGAACATCTAGGTCATCAACGCCCGTTGGTTATTAAGCTTTAGGTCTTGCTATGGTAACCCATCTATCCGGGCCCGAGAAAGAACGAAGCGAGAGGTGCGCCCAGGCCGAAGTCCAGAAGGCCCCCAAGTCCCACAAGTCAAGTTGTGGTTATATTGTTATTTAGGACACGAGGATTGGTCAGAGGATGTGGATGAAAACCATGTTAACCATCTAACTATACTAAGGACATTAGTACAATTCACTAATGTTTACAATCGGCTATTCATGGAAAAGTCCAAATCCTCTCAGATCCTCGGAGCTAACGTGCTCTGTGGGACAAGTGGCGCCTCCATAGCCCCCAGCACCAGCCCCCTGGAGCCCAGGACACTCCTCCCCCCAGCACCAAGCGGGCCCGCACCAGTGAGCTTCGTTTTAGTTTATGTATAGATTATATATCTACTTTGCTGTAATAGATAATAACAACACTTAGTTATTTAACGAAAATTAACTTGGAACAAGGTGTGTAAAATATATATCCACCTACGGATTCATATACATATATACACATACACATTCAAATGCAGGTCATCAATTTACACTTGGTTATGTATTTAATGACCGCATCTATTGTGGATTTGTCATCTCTCCGAACCATTGAGATATTAGAAGGTAACCGAATTAGTGTAACACAATTCGATAGTAATGGCATTCTTCGAATATGTGTCTAATGGTCAGGATACTAATGCATTATGGACATTTCGGAGGGGCTTCTCTTGTCATGAAGTAAACATGGGTGAGTCGACTATGGCCTATTCTGAGGCAAGTAATTATTACTTCTTCGCGGCGTTTATTACGGTTGGAGGTAGTCCATGGGTTTACGCATTTCTAAATACATTTTAATTTATTGGATGGAATTTCATCACACATTGATCGCCATATATGTTTTATACACTCCTTTAGAGGGCGTGCTAGCTCTGGGCCAGTTAAAATAGATGTGCCTCTACCCGGGAGGGATAGCTTTGTCAGCCATCTCATTCCCTATGATCCCTACATGGCCTGGAGCTCAGACGAAGTGGACTGACCTGCCTATACCTTCTAGCATTATTAGGTTTTCGTGAATGCGGTGAATGATCGGGTGATCTGAGTACATACCAGTTACATATTCACACCTTACACACTCCTTGGAGAGCGCTAATTGAGTCGGATACTATAGTTATATTATCCATTTTGCAATTTCCAACTGTATTACATATAACAAGTAATTATAATGACAGGAATGGTACATAATGGCATGTAGTATAGAGAAAATGCCCAGTGTTAGTACTTATAAGTTTTTCATTAAAAAACTGGTATCGGGTTCGGGCCAAATAAGGAATAAATGTGACATTGGTCATTCTGGATGACTTTATTCGTAACAAAGTAAGGAGTATCACTAAGCCATAAATGGCTTTACGAAGGATTTTAAGATTGTAAGTAATGGATAAGAGAATAATTCAATGGCTTAGTGAAGCCCCAAAGTTCTACTCCGTAAGTACAAATAGGTCTTATAATAGTTATGTATCAGAGTCTTGTAATTAATTGTGAGGTTTGAGTGTTTGTCTTGTAAGTGTTACAGTAGTCTGAAACGGCGAGCAGTTTCTCGTTTTTTCAGTATAATATGAGGTTTTCAACTTAAACGTTAGTCTAGAGTAGACCTAAGTTTCAGGTTTGTTCTACAGGAATCAGTGGGGTATTATTAAATGATAATGGAGGAAAGGAAGTCATTGGTTTCTGACGAAGGGTAAAGGTAATTTGACGGGATTTGTGGGAATTTATTTTTATCCTCCAGTTTTATCATTCTGCAAGGTCAGTGATATGGCATTGATATTATTGGGATGCAATAAATGAACTAGTGTTGACTGATAATACACGTGTATCATCAGCATACCTGGTCCGGATAGTATAAGGATGGGTTGAGATGCCCTCGTATGAATTTAGTAGGGAATTGGCCCGAGGATTGCTTGAAAATATACTTCAATAAAACAAAGTGAGAGGCATTATGAGAATGACTAATGTAGTCAATAATGGGTAACTCAAGTTGAGTAATTTCAACTGAAACTGAAGAAATAATTTCTTATTAGAAAAAAAAAATATGATTTTCCTTTCATCGTGACGCGGAGTATTTCGACTCGGAAATTCTTGTGATAACGAAACAAATTTTTTCCTGTTTAGTAAATATTATATATTCTTTGGTATTTATGTCACAGGTTGTCAGTTTGGTTATAGGGGTATTTAAGGTCCCATCAAGTGACGTCACGATCTAACGCGCTCAGTTATCTACAGAATTATAATGGTTAGAGAAAAAAATGAAAACACACCTCACTAAAACCACGTGCCATCTTATTAGAGAATGACTAAAATAGCCAGTAAGAGGTAATTCATGATGAGTATTTTCAACTGGCATAATTTCCTATTATATCGGAAGGCTAAGATAACCTACATTATATGCAAAGGAACATGAAATTATTCCAGATTCTAATAATAAAACAAGTACATATTAGCTGGGTTAAATATCCTTACTAGGGTTTTTTAATTACCGTTATTTTACTTACTTATTGGGGGGGGGGGAGGAAACGCTCCTGATACATACAGATAACAGCGTTATGTAGAAATTACGTGACGTGGCGTCACTCAAAGGGAATTTAACTACACCTACCACCAACTTTAACTACCCTAACCAAACTGGCAACCTGCGGAACAAGTACCCAATTGTATAGATGTTCAAACCACTCGAACTCCACCTTGTCTTTCTTCAGCGTTTTCCCTTTCGTATGTATCTGCTCTTTCTTTCTTAAAAAGCGTTTTTCTTCGATATAATTCAAATGTATTACGATCAATTTATATATATATATATATATATATATATATATATATATATATATATATATATATATATATATACATATATATAAAATAGAGAAATTAGTTTATCTAGTTATACAGAAAACATTAATTAATTTAAAAACTGAACTTTCAGGTTTGTACTAGCTTTAACATCTCTATAAACAACATAACAGTAACTTTACCTGTAGAAAGATTAACTAATTCCTCATGTAAATATGTCTTTGAAGTAGATTTCTACAATAGACAACCCATAAAGAAAATACAATATTAGGTACCCATATATATATAAATCATAATTTATAAAACCATCATCCTTCCAACACTTCTTTACGAATGTGAATCGTGGCCTCTAACGCTGAGGTATTAGAAAATAAGGTATTGCACAGAATATTCGGTCCAAAAAAGGATGAGACCACAGGAGTATTTAGAAGATTACACAACACGGAATTGCGAAGGATGTACCCGGTTAATATTATTTAAGTGATAGCGTCGCGAAGATTAAGATGAGCTCGTGACGTTGTTGGGCTCAGTAACGAACGAATTCCTAAAAAGTTAACAAGCGATATGCCGACTGGTAAACGTCTGAGGGGTAGACCGAGACCTAGGTGGAAATGTAGCGGTAAGAGTGATCTCAAGGATCTGGACTTGGGTAGTGCTCCGTGGACGGAGTTTTGTGAGCTGAATATGGTGGTATCAGCATCGAACCTTCAGGTCTTAAGGCTTTTTATATATATAAGAGGTAATTCATGATGATTATTTTCAACCAGCATAATTTCCTATTATATTAGAAGGCTAACATAACCTACATTATATGGAAAGGAACATGAAATTATTCCAGATTCTAATAATAAAACGTCATAATTAACCATATATATATAAATATATATATATTGGTTAATTGAATTGAAATTGAATTAAGTTAATGAATAATTAACTTAAAATGAAATACAAAACAAAACCTAAAAATTTAGTAACTTTAGTTAATTGTTCGCTAAACCAAATATATTTATATTTTTATGTTTAATATACATTTTTATACAACGGGGAAACGAAGTCAATGTGCTATTCATAATTTACTTATGCAGAAATAACTAAATATGCGACTATAGGGAAGAGAGTGAAAAAGATCAGATGCGGATGACGTAAAGCATTTACTGACAGAAGAGCAGCATACCACAGCGAATGTTCTGAATGGAATGGCCCTATAATTAGGCTTCGGGCTGATGGTCTGTTTATCCAATCTTTGGCAGGCCACCATCCTACTGGAGAACAAGAATAATACATGACAGTTGCTTCCTGTTTAACTAAGGATATTTATGTTCATGTTTAAGGCATTCCAAAAGGTAGAGTATTACGAGTGGTTACAGGAATGACATATCAATTATTATAGTACAGAATTAACTCCTCGAAGATAGGAAATAGATACACAAACAAAAAGCTGATTAGAATGTTCGTGTGGAGCATCCGTTGTTTTGAGTGTCATCAAAGCCATTGCTTCCATAGGAGACCTCATACTTCCAAATCGGACGAGAAGTTCAGGGTGGTACAAAACTCCTTTCGTTTTTTTAAAATGAATCTGCTACCTGATATGTGTTAATGCAGTCTTAAAGGTATTTTATTTGTTGAAATTGAATTAAAAATTTAGCTCCCGTAAGATGAAAAAATATATTTTTGTTTAATAATTTTGTTTTTATTTCTAAGCAACATGAGGAATCCGTTGTTATTTATATCTACTGTTTAAAAAGGGAGTGGAGGACCCTTAATGGAATCTAGAACCCTACTGGGGCACACTCAGCCTCTAAAATGTGGGTACCCAAATTAAGGGGGGAATATGGCGGGTGAGCGTGAACCCCAGATCTTTCACGGTTCGTAGTGGTTCAGGTTTCAGGTTAAAAAATTAGAAAAAAAAGAAAGAAAGAAAACTGTTTTATAACAACCCATTAAGGTTTTTCCTTTTAAGTTTAAGTTTCAATGCATGGTAAGAACACAAACGTATAGTAACGTTTTAAACCCAGCAATCGATTAATTAATTTATCTAGTTACAACGATTGTGCAGGGAAGTTTTTTCCGAGCTTTATAGTTGCTGCGTGTGTAAACAGGGCAAACACACGGCCATTAAAAGTACAAATAATGTGTCTATCACAACCTGTCTCGAACTCAGTGCCTAGAGCTGAGCTACTGAGCACCTTAAGCACTCAACCACTTTGCTTCCCATCTACTGTTTTATAGAAAAACAAAATATTTCTTATACACTAACGCGTATAACATCTTGTAAGTGCGACCACTTGTATTAATAGTTCTTTTAACATAGTGCATATTATTTCTGATAAAAATACAGACAAGTTGTCTGCCTGCTAATATAACCGTGACAGGATATAAGAAAGATGTCATTTGCCTGGACAGGTTGGCGCTATGCAAACATCGCGGTATGCACCTGTGATTCATTGCACCACGGGCCACTGGCAAAATAAACACTGAAAATAAGTATTCGAATTACGTGTTTGGCAGAGGTAAACCGTTCCTATTCCAACTAACACGGGGGGATCCAAGTGTTATTTACGTAAATATTTTAATAAACGGAATATTTAGTCCATACTTAAGTAAGCCATGTGCCAACTATGTTGGCTTATTCTATTTTTTTTTAAAGTTTAAATCTCAATGTCAACACTTGTCACAGAGGAATAGTAAAAATCAGCAAAAAGGGGATAAGATAATTATGGCATGGAAAAAGATAGTACTCAGCTCTTCAAACGCAATTATTTATGAAAAAAGTTCTACCACACATCTCACTTCAGATTTAGGCGCTAATCTTACTATTTGCACTCGGTAGTTGCCGCAGTTGTTGCAAGGAACCTAATTTTAATTATAATTGAAGATTACGGGAAGGAAAAAAGGAAACTCACTTTTTCCTAAATGTTCAGGAAAGCTGAGTTACCGAATCGTTGGTCCTGTCAATCAGAAAATTAAAAGGATGTTTGAGGGGTTCTAAACCCAACTCGGGAAAGTCATCTTTCATCGGTTTTCCTCAGGACTGTTCGGATGAACTAGTTTTTCTACTTACGGATATATTTTTTCAGCCGTTTGAACTCATTTTTATCGTGTTTGGACCATGAAATCAAAAAATATATCAGAAACTACTGCTGTTATTTGTGAAAAATATCGAGTTACATCGTTTTTCCATTGTGGTTTTCTATATTTTATTTAATAGATTAGAATAAAATTAAGAAGGAATGGGGCGTATTTTCATAAGAGTATATTCGTCACGGTGTGACAACACCCCGGTGTTTCTCATAGTAGTGGGATAGTTCACATATAGATCGAGAGAAGTACTCCTCGTAAGTGTGTGATTAAGAGAATTCGTGAAAACTAATCGTTTCGCCTCTTTTCCTGCTAACCCTATCAACTATTTCGGTAGGTTTTTATGTCTACAGCTCCAAGGAATGAGTGTATAAGTCGAATTTCGTCGAGAGAGAGAGTTAAATGTATTGAGGGAAGCGGATTCGTGTTATTGTCTTAGTTTGTTCATTTAACGTCACTACATGCTGTTACAGCTAATCGGACGATAGAGTAGGATTCCCAAAGTTTTCCTATCCAGGTTTAATTGGCATAGGGATCTTTAACGGGTATCGGCGTGGTATAGGCTCAGGACCGCCATTTTACGTCCCTTCCAAATGAAGGCATAAATAAGGATTTTTATTAAGGCCACTTCCCAGGCATCTAACCAGCTATCTTGGGCATAGTAAGTTGTTATGATAACAACTAGACCACAGGTGGTACTCATTTCATTGGGGAATAAATCAGGCATTGACTTGAAATGGAGTAATTGCTTTTATTAAAACTCCATTTAAAATTAAAAAATAAGAATGACACGATTCCGATTCCCCAATACAATTAACTTACTCCGGATAAGCATGACTTTACCACTTATTTACCGGGACTGTAGATATATATAACCATTAATCAATCTTCCCTGGTTGCGACGTATGATGCACTATTCGGCTTACTAAGAAATGTGAGGATCTCAGGAAGACTTCAGGAGAGCTAGGAAAATACAAAATGATATTTATTTTTACTAATTGTTATTTTTATGGTAATTATTTTTAAATATTTTTGTTTTGAAGAGAAAAGATTTGCCCTCTCTAAGTGCTGTAAACCACTGCTACGAAGAAGCAGACGACTCGGGTTCGAATCCCGGCCAGGGCAAACCTTTTCTCTTCAAAACAAAAATATACAAAATATTATATTTCTTTATAATTTTTTTCCATTTTTAAATAATTAATTAAATATTTGGTATTATGGCAGCCGATACCCAAGGACTGTTATCCATTGTTTGAAACTTGAATACTTATAATTCTGATACTAATAACACGCATTTATACTAACGCAAATTGAAGTACAGGTACAAAATAATAAAATACTAATTCTGGAACCCACTAGCAATATTTCTCTTCTTGATTAAATGTTTTCCTACACTTGCGACGAAAACACCTCCATTTCTATCCTTGTCAAAATCCATTTGATGAACTTTTTCACATAATTTTGAAGAAGTCCGAACTTCTAGAAGTATTTCACAGCTTCTCCTTTTAAAGACGGCTACTACCACAATGGATAATAAGGTAGGTTTCATAGGTAACGGCTAAGTCACTAATACGGAGGAAAGTATCATAAATTAAATTTCTTTACAATTGATTTACGTTTGATTAATAAATAGTTTAATTTTTTTAGAACATTACAATGCATTTTCCTCAATAGATACCATTCTCTTGCGCAAGCCCATACCCAATAATCAGCAGTTGAGGGAATAAAAGAGCTTAATGTTGATTAGCCCGAAATAGCCACTGATGACGTGTCCAAAACCAATAGTAGTATTACACACATTCCTCTGCTATTTTAGAACTTCGCATTCCAAAGGCTGATGTAACCCACTATATATTTTCGACAACAGCTTTGCCAGATTCGACCTACAAGATGAGTAACTAATTATAATTGCAGATACTAGAATAATGAATTCAGGTAAGCGATTCCATTAGATTTACGATTCCGTAAAGTACTCGCGAACCATTATATGTGCCTTCGTGTATTAGCCATAAAAATAGATTTATTTACATCAAACTACGTCTATAATTACTTGTCTTTTGGCATTGGGCCGTTCCTTGTCTAATTTGGACCGGCTAAATGATTGAACTCTTGGAGGCGGCATTTTATTATAACTATTCTTTTTTTCTACATAGTTGACGTGTTTTTTAGTCTGAAGCCTGGTTTAGAACAGGCGGGTCGACATCCTGTGCTGTGGCTGGCAAGGCATGTATGGCGATTACTAGGCAGAACTGTCTGCTCGATCACATCTAATGTTATTGAAACTATCAAGTAAAATTAATATGCCATTAATTACAAATTATATGAGTGTATGCTATTTACTATACTTAATTTTTTATATAACTATATGTATAAAAATTATACATAAATTTTTTGGTACTTGTGTATTAACGGATCTGCATGGAACATACCTCCTTATATCGAGGAAATTCTTCTTATCGTTCATCTTATTTGAGCTATTTGTATGTGCGTTATATTAAATGGTTTCATGTATTGTTTTTTTAGTGTTTTTATCACGTTAATTTGGTTTATTTTCTATTTAAATTTCTGTATCCCTTATTAAATTTAATAATGTCTTTTTCTCTTATTCCTTTTGTTATTGCATATTTAAAATGAACAGAATAACGGTTTGGAAATATCCGTCTTTAAAAAAAGAAAATGTGAAATACTTCCAGAAGTTCGTAATAATTTCACAGAAGAAATTATGCGAAGAAAGGTTACCAAATGGATTTTGACAAGGATAGAAATGGAGATGTTTTCGTCGAAATTCTTATATAAATGTTTTCCTTACAAGAAGAGGAACGTGGCTAGAGGGATCTAGAACTGCCATTTTATTATTACATCATGTTTATTTCAATTTCCATTAATAAGAATAAGAAGGTAGGAGTTATCGGTCTCAGAATTAGTGTTCAGTTTATAAACAGTGGCGAATAACAGTCCCTGGGTACCGGCTAATACACAAGTACACAATTTTTTATTTCAAACACAAAAGTGTGAAAAACTATAACATTAATTTTAATTTTTTTCAAATTTATTTATTAAAATTTACAAATGTATTATAACAATAGCAGTAATTATAATCAATGATACAGAAAGGCATAAATGAAGCAAGTAGAGTAACTACCCATGGGTACTATAATATATAATCTATACATATAAAATGCTTTATCCTGAGAGACTGACTTAGGTGTCAACGCACAGCCTAAACCGCTAATCGTAGAGACCTGAAACTTGGCGGGTGTATTCTTTTTATGGCTTAGGCATCCGATAAGAAAGGGTTTTCCGAAATTCTACCCCTAAGGGGGTGAAAAATGGGGGCAAAGTTTGTATACTTGCTCACGTGTTTCTTACCCACAAAATCTACATATTTTCGCTGAAAAAAACAAATCAAGTGACATAGTTCACTTCTTAAACAAATAAAAGTAAAAGGACACGGCCCCATCATCGGAAAAATCTAAAGTTAATAAATATAAATAAATAAATTAGAACCTTCCACCTTCTCATCCTCCTCTTAAAATGTACATCGTACAGTACAAGAGATACCTCTCCATCCTATCTTTAATTCTACTTAGAAACCTTCAAACCCAAAGGGGCTAAGAAGTTCACTTCTCGCTGCTGTCGTACGACAATGGAAACCATTATACTAAGTAATCCTTTACAATAACATTGCATACTCTGATCCTTTATTGACACGAACAACAGTAAACTTCTGACCGTCCCATTTGTTAATCAGTGTCAATGTATGTTTCACGGCTGTGCTCATCCGTCTGTGATGATATTAACTTCAGGCGAAGTTAATATTATACTGTAATCTGATTGACTAACATACCCGGCGGTCAACGCACAGCAGAAACCAATGAACTTAGCATCTTGAAATTCGAATAAAGGTTCTTTGTATAGCTTAAATGAGCACTAAGAAATGAATTCGGACAATTCCACACCCAAGGGTTTCCCCCTTAATATAATAGGGGTTCAAAGATTGTATATACATCTGAAATTTCGAATGTACGAGTAACTTATAGTTAAAAAAAATTAAATTATTTATTAAAAATGGTCTGTCACGAAACTTTATGAGGTAGACCCAATTCCACGCGAGCGAAGCCGTGGGCAAAAGCTAGTTTTTATATAAAATATTTAAATTACAATTGAATCGAAACAATAATTAAATAGAATAACTTATAGTATAAAAGTTAGCATAACCATCTATTTTTCCCACGAACGCGGGTTCGTAAGCCAGCAGATGGCCCTAGGATTGATTTTTAATGGAGTAAAAATCTTTGGTTATACCGCCCCCCGTAAAGGACATAATATGAGGGTCCCGAGCTTGTACATCAGGTACTCGTTAAAGATCTCTATTCTAACTATACCTTAATAGGCAAAACTTACAACTGCCACTGTACCATCGTTCGATTAGTCATAGCACAGTAGCAAAATACATTGTTTTTTTATTTCAAACACAGAAATATGAAAGACTATTACATGAATTTTATTTGTGTTCCTTTAAACCAAGATCGATAGCTAAAGCATGCTTTGCTGATTTTAAAAGTTAAGCATTTATCTAGTTACTCCTGTAAGCTAAATGCTGACTACTTACAATATTAACTTGTTCAGTTTTATATATTTTATGTACGAGTTGGTATTGCAGTATGTCGAATAGGTGCCAGAGGCATTAGCCCAGGGACACTTTCTTTCAGGGGAATATATATATAGGTCCTCGTGCACCTCCTGACCCCCAACAGCCATAATCCTTGGATCTTGACCAATTTGTCATGGTCCTTGAACCCGAGTAAACGATAGTGAGAAGGGTACTCATCAATCACCCACAAAGGATACGTATATTTTTTCAACCGAAAATTTCCTTTGGTTCCTTTTTACATTTCCTCCTGTCTTGTACATCAACCTCCGTCAGTACAACTTTCCTCAGCCCCTTCTACCCATATTTTTGTGGCCATCCTGGGATTGATTATGGATACAATACATAAAACTGAATAATGTATCATCTTACAAACGCAAAGAATCGAATGCGAAGAAATTCACATTTTTTGTTTTCAATCTATTTTGATTGCTTTTGGATTAATAACACAGGTCTGCAAAAAAACTTTTTTTTTAAATTGTTTTTATTTAGTTAACTGATCTTTATGTAGTTTTTTGCGCTGATTTAAAAAATGACATTGGTTTTTTTCCTATCACGTAAGGCTTGCCTACAAAATAAAGTTGAAGTTTTAGGAAAAAGTACAAAAAATGGAAACTTTTGGATTTTATTTTATTACTTTAACATAAAGTAAATGCAAAAATGAGCATAAAAGTGGTGCACATGTGTTGTAAAGTTATTATAAGTCTTTCTAAAAACGTTTTCTTTTTCCATCAAAGCTCCTTTTGGTGCTTTTTCGCCTGTGTTCTTGTGAATTTTCCCTTTTTAACATCCAACATTAGTCGCCATCATGTTGACATTCCAACGACCTTGGTATCTGCGCTCCATTTCTTTTATATATTTATGGAAACGTTCTCCTTGTTCCTCACTCACAGCCCCAAGATTTTATGGAAAGTATTCCAGAAATGAAGTGTGCCAGTGTGAGTGAAGGAAATAAACTTTGACACTCATGTTGCAGCCAAACATTTTGTAGTTTTGTAACAATTCAGCAACCGTGGTTTTGTAGTTTGGGTCTTTTCTGTTTCCAAGAAAACCTGTTACAACAAGTTTAAATGAATTTCAGGCATTTTTTGCTTCCATTTCCATTTTAGTGACAAAGCTTTCATCTTTTAAAAGTTTTCTGATGTCAGGCCCAACAAAGACTCCCTCTTTCAGCTTAGCATCGGAAATACCAGGAAACTGTTCACAAAGATACTTGAAACAATCACCTTCTTTGAGCAGTGATCTTAAATGAACCTTCACACAGTTCTTTCATTTTTCGATACTTATTGACCCTTGCATTTTGTATCGACGGTACATAAAAGTTAAATTGTTAAATCAAGGCTTTAATTTATAATTAAAATAATTACTGTAACATGACAACCCATGAAGGGTGTTCAGAATATGGTGGAAACTATACTGTTCCTAAGCCAACGTTTGTGCAGGGAGGAGATTACGCCGAAACCACGATCAGTAGTTAGATTCCCCCCTCATTAGGTATTCACACATTATAAAGGCTTTGTGAGCCCCGGTATCCACATTATCTAATCTTGTATGGCTGTTACAAGATTAGATAATTTATCTGGCACAGCTGGATTTAATTTTCTGAATAAAAATAAATTTATTATTATTATATTATACGTTTGCACTTGCCAAGTTTCGCACCTAGCAAATTCGATCTTAGTGATTGCTTATTCTTCTTAATTTGCAGGAATATGAGGTTTTTTATAACCAATGTCTTTTTAATCTTCTCCTAGCAAGTTCGGGTAACAGGGAATATGAAAGAGAAACAAGTGGATTTTGGTGATTTTGAGTTGATGTTGTGTTTTAGCTGTGAATATATGATGCTGCAGTGGGAATATTTATATATGGGTATCCTGAGGTACGCATCCCCAGCGTGGAGCCGTAACCTCACGCAACAGCAGAAGAGGAGGCTGGCGACCATCCAGAGACTGGCTCTGCTGAGAGTCTCTAAGGCCTATAGGACGGTGTCACATGAGGCGGTGCAGGTGCTGACCGGAGCGATGCCCCTGGACCTCGTCCTCAGGGAGGACGCCCTGAAATACGAGGTGAAGAGGCAGGGGGGCGAGACCCCCAACAGATGGAAGAAGATCGTTGCGGAGGACTCGATTCACGAGTGGAACGGACGGTGGGTGGGAAGCCAGAAGGGCTCAACCTTGAGGAAGTTCTTCCCCACCGTCCAGTTGAGATTGGCGGCGACATGGGCCTCCCGAACTACTGGGTCTCGCAGATCCTCACAGGACACGGCGGGTTCCGGGGAAAGCTCAGTGAGCATAGGAGAGAGATGCACCAACAGTAAGGTGCACATCCGTGCACTGGGCAGCACCACAGAAAGTTAAATTGTTCCCATTAATTAAATGGTAACCCCCCCCCCCGATGATGTAAAGTTTAAATAAATAAAAGAGTTATTTCTGGCAGTGGCGGGCGTGCGTAAACCCAACGTATTAACCCGCCCCTGCCGCAACCCGTATGCCAGGTAGGGAGGGAATAAAAAAGAAGAAAAAAAGTGGGAATATTTATGTCGTTTTGTATTGTGTGATTCGAAATAAAGCAAGGAGCATTAAAGATTTTTCTTAGAATTTTGGACTGTTTTGTTTGTATCTTGTGTATATGGGCGTGTTTTGCTAAACCCTTAAGTTATGCTCCATGAGTCCAAATAGGTCTTAGTATAGTGTTATTATACACGGTGTTTCAGGATTTTTTTTTTTCGTTTTGAGGTTCTTAGTTCAAATTTTCAGTTTGGCTACTTGACCTTGTATTGTGTTTCGTAAGTCAAGTGAAAATCTGTAATCCAGAAGATATGATAGTTGTTTGTAGCGTTCTTGTCTTTTTAATTTTGTATGATTGTTCCGTGTACGTCATTCGCCCAACTAGTGTCCGAGATAACTTTTATAGGGTTTAGCAGGTAGGTAGTCGTCAATTTTGATTAGTGGGCACGAAGATTCTTGTAGGGAGAAGCTAACGTGGCTTGATCATGTGACATTTATTTATATTTGCCATTTGTGGAACCATTTTTTTCCCTAAAGGTATCCTCAGATAGAGGTTTCCTTCAACAAATAATTTATTTAATTTTGTTTTTCCATTTTCTTAAATCTTCCTTCATGTTCCAATGTAGATTTTAAATAGGGAGGGTTACATACAGCAGCCTTGCTGTAAACAAGTACTAATAAAAAATGCATGTGATACTCCTACCTATTTTAATTTTACACTGGTGGTTGATATATATTCTTTCGAAAAGGCCGGATATCATTATTTTGAAGTTCTTCATATAATAATTTTTGAGCCACAATATCATTGCATTTTCTATGATTAATATTAATAATATGACTTAGCGAACCCGAAGGCTCGATGCCGATACCACCAATATGTGCGTACAAAGTTCTGTCCACGGATCACTACCCAAATCCAAATCCCCAGACTTTTTAAGCAACCCTCCTACCTACGCCTCGGCTCCCAGTCAGTAAAGTGCACCTTAGGAATTCGTTCCTTACTAACCCCAGCAACTTTACAGGCCCATTTTAATCTTCAGGACTTGGATAATATTTACTTGATGCAAGTTTAGCGATTCCGCCTTATGAAATTTCCTATATTCTCAGTGATCACATCCTTTTTTAGACCGAATATTCTACGTAACTCCTTATTTTTGAATATCAGAAGACTTTGTTCACCTTTCTTCCCTTTCAGTAAACCAGTACTAATAAAAAATCAGATGATATTCCTACCTATTTTAAAAGGAAGAAAATGGTCTGGTTGGTCGTCAAGAAAATTTTCTATATAGTGAGAACTATTTATTGGTAAGCCAACGTTTCGACCCACATTGCAGGTAGTCTTCAGGTCTGATGAGATCGGGAGTAGACACTGGACTGGCTCCTGAGTGACAGAATTCCGTCCAAGGTCTACGAATACCAGACAAATTTCTTTGGATTTCATTTCACATTTTTCCAACAGCTGTCTGTCTGTGAAAATATGATCCATACAAAATCTCCCAGGAGTGAACCCACACTGACCTCCTTCTGGTCTGACTGCTTCTTCTGATCTATTTGTTATTAATCTGACCATAACTTTCATTAACGAATATATTATGCACATTCTTCTATAGTTGGAGCTTTTTTTTTTATCACATTTTTCTATGCAGAAGCTAAATATCCGATTGTCATTTATTTAGAATTGTCTCACCGCATACAATAGAGTCAATCAGCTCCGTTATCAATTTACTCAATTTCTGGTAATTTACTCAATTTACGCATTTTTAAAATTACACATTTAACCACTTTTATAAATTTTATTAATAAAATTCAATCAATTTTTGAACAAATTTGATTGTGATTAATGCGATAACGATAGATTATTTCCTTCGGAATGAGCTAACTATAGAATGGATGACTGTTGTAGAGGATGGAATGTGCTGGCAAAGGGCCCGTAGATGTTTACCCCGCCACAGCCACTAGTGGCCTAGCCTTCCAACGAGCACCTATGTCATGTCTCCCAACAGCGCTCTCGCTTCCCCGGACGAGCGTCCTGCCTCCAAACTGTAAGTCATGGATAGTTTAATATTAACAGTAATATTAATAAGAGCAATTAATCATAAAAATACGGTAAATTTTCACCCACTAAAAAAAAAAAGAAAAAATACTTTACCTGCACTTTGACAACAAAGTATCTTGGACATCCTCTCTAGATGAGAAGCATGGATTAAAGTTCAAGTTGAAACTTTTTCGTAGATTCCCCTGAAAGTACCTGAAACTCCAAAGTCTTATGTTGACTCTTGTGTGATTGTTTATTCATTTTACTTCGCTTTATGCTGCTATGGCTAATCGGACGATTCTCCAGTGGGAGCTCTAAATATTGCCTATCCAGGTTTGATTAGGATAGGGATTTTTAACGAGTAGCTGGCTCGGAAGCCTCGTTTAACGTCCCTTCCCAAGGACGGCATAACCAAGGATTTTTTACTCCCTTTAAAAAATCCTAGGGGATCGATCACCTACAGGGCTACATACCCGCGATCTTGGGCTTTGTAGGTTGCTGCTAGACCACAGGTCGCTCTCGATTATAATAATTGGGTCGTTTGATATGAAATGTCCGGTTATTTAGTAAACAACATCATGATATCGAAACATTTTAATTCAAAGTATTCATCCTCGTTTTCTAACCATCTTCCCAAAGTGTTAGCAAACATTTTCAATCCCAGAACTAAAAATTCAGTGTTTCGTGATGAATTTTCTGAAAATGCGTTTTCGACTTAGAAATAATTTTCAAAAATTCCACCTTTAAGGAAGTCGTCCAATTTTCCAGAAGGAAATCTGTTGAAGACATGTCTGGTTTATAAGGTGGGTGTGAGAGGACTTCGTAGCCCAGCTTGTTTATTTTCTTCACTGTCAGTCGTGGAACGTGAGATCTGACGTGTAAGACTTTTTGTCAGTTTTTAACAGTTTTTGTTGCATTATGTCAATATTTCTACAGTACGTTGTGGATGTAATGGTTCCATCTCTTGGTTGTAAGAAGAAATGAATTATTTATTTATTTATGAATTAATCTGTATCACCAAATTAAAGTTTCTTAAACCAACTGCGAATGATTCGTTCGTTACAACACCCTTCCCCAAACGCAGTGGTAATTTCTCGCATCTTGGGCTGCCAAGTGTCCAAGTTTATACTGTAAAAAAATAAACAAAAATCGCGTGTTACCAAGGTCATATCTCATGGCATACTATACAATGTTCGTTCGATTGTAGTGATAGTAAATAGTAAAAATTAGGATTAATGGCAGCTCACTACAATCTGTAGACATAAACATAGTAAACAACAGAAGTTCACTAATTTCATTTTGAATTTTAGAAATAATATTGGAGTACTACAACTGGATAGTTTCTTTACTTGTATTTGTACATTCATTCTAATTACTTGCTGTATTAGTATTATACAGTTGTAAATTTCATTGAATAAATTATTTAAAAAAAAAATAAATAATATAAACAGGACATTTCATATATAACGATCAGTAGATCGAAAGCAAATCACACTATTATCTCCGTGAAGGTCTTATTTATACATTGTAATTATATTAGTCCAGAATAAAATAGATTAATGGTCAACTGCCATGTCAGTCTATAGAATGGGATAAATCTCAAATATTCCTCAGGTGTAGTGACTCTTATGTACAAACACCAACTTGTTCACTAAAAATGTAATACAAACCACCTTGCAGGTTTTCCTAGAGATGAGGGTGTAAGATGACCTGTGATCATGGATTTCTTGCCTTTAAGTTCCACATCTAATTAATGGAAAGGTGTTTATGTGAGAAAACAATTTTCAAATAAAAATTACTTTTCTGGTCGTCAGTGTTGTTACAAAATCCTTCAGAACTTGTGCCCTTAACGTTAGATACTTCTGATATTTGTACAATCTGGGCCTAATTTCGGGGAGTATTGTAAACAGAATGTAATCAGTGGGAAGAAGAAGTGGCGGCGATTGCCACCAGCCCCGCTTTTAGGCAAAAAGAGAAAAAAATAATCTTCAATAATTTATGTGTATGCTTCTTTTATGTTAATATAAAAAAAATTGTTTAAACGAAACATGCCCATAAAAATGTGCTCAAGCGCTCTGTAGCAGTATATTTGTTGTTTTCAAAAATCAAGTCCCTCATAAACTAATGATGAATCTTAAACATAGACACGTCAGTAATTTAAAATGTTGGGAAAATAATAATTTCATTAAAGTAATTAATTTCATATTTTTTTTTTATCTCTGGATATATTTTGGAACGAAAAATTTGGAAACAAACGTGTGTAATTGATAACGGGTCATTTGAAAAAAAAATACCATTTTCCACCTGTCATGTAACTAACGTGACTCTTTTTTAAATAAAAAAAATGCCATTCTACTCTCAATTTTTTTTTAACATAGGTACACAAAAGAACGAATCACCAAACGATAACTTGAGTACCCTCTAGTATAATGGAAAATTGTATGGCAACAATGTAACAGAGAATAAAAATACCTTCTATGTTTTTAAAGGACACAATTGTAGCCATCTGTTCACTTCAAAATAATGATGGAGTAGGAACGTTATACTCGAGAACTCCTGGTTAAATGTTTTGTTACGTACAAGTTGCGATATTTGTTATGGACTTTTTTACATTCGTGAGGTTATTTATTGGGTTCGACACTAAGAATTACTGGGATATTAATGTGTTCAATTTTATTAAAGAAAATGCGCGAAATTAAATTGTTTTGAAAAGTTTGGTTTTCTGAAAGAATCTCACCATTTAAGATAGAAGCATGCAAAGAATCATTTTATCAAAAATTTTGTAGTCTACAATTTCTGTATTTTGAATAACTTCTTCCACCCTTAGCCTCGAGATTCCACCCATAGTTCGGGACCCTCTTTCGATGGGTAAACATAGAAATTCAGGTTTTTTTTTTTTTAAGAGAAAAAATAAACATCGCACAATAACTCTTATTTCTGATTACAACACATATCGCTCAAAGGTTAACAGTTAGAATTTTTTGTTTTAAAATAACTCTTATATTCAATCCCTGATTTTAATTACTAAGTTTTCGTTTAAATTAATTTGTTTTTCTTTCATATATTTATTATTAACTATAGTATAATGTTTCATAAGAACATCTGGCCAGAAACGTTGTTTGTTTGTGTACCACTTTGTTATTCTTAACGTACATAGTCCAAGAATAATTTTTTTTTTTCATTCTATTCTAAGAGGAGAGAGAACTGACTATTTATTTTTTTAATTCCTCATTCATGAAGTTAAAGACTGATGTAAGTTTAATTCTTACTGTTTTAGTCTCAAATTCGAATATGTTTGAGCTATTTAATGATTGGAAAAAATCCTGTCAGATGTAAATTCCAAAACGTATTTTGAAAATGTAAATCCAAAACAAAAATAAAATATGTTAATATATTTCCAAAATATTGGTAACTAGTCCTACTAGGAGTACAATTACGAGTTGTAGTTGTTCATGTATGGCTAATCGGACGATGCTACAGTGGGAACTCTAAATTTTGCCTACCCAGGTTTTATTAGGATAGGGATTTTTAACGAGTACCTGACATTGTACAGGCTCGGGAGCCCCGTTTAACGTCTCTTCCGAAGGACGGCGTAACTAAGGATTTTTTACTCCCTTAAAAAAATCCTAGAGCCACCTGCCGAGCTACGAACCCGCTATCTTGGGCTTAGTAGTTTGTTACGCTAACCGTAAACAATTACGAGTAATAACGCAAGAAAACTTGTGAAAAAACAATTACTTTTTTTAGGGTTTTAAACTTAATTTTCCAAACTCCCATGACATAAGTTTTTTTTTTTAATGTAAGGCCTCACACTAGTTTCTATGAACTTGATTTTATTGTTATCTCTTTATTTCTTTGGTAGTGATAATTTACTTGGCAATGACCTACATCTCTGCTATACACCTTAATAGTGAATACCATAATATTCTGTTTATTTATTATTCAATGTTAAAAGAAATAAAGTAGAAAATAAAAAGATGGCTCTACTACTAATAAAGTAATGAGTAAAGAGGAATAAAATTCGATCGATAATGTAGGTTTAATCGTGATTATTGAAATTATGAATAATTAGACAAATATTGTCAATGAATAGATTGAATCTTTAATGACAATATCGATTTCATTGAAATCTTCAAGTTCGATTTATACAATAATAACCACCCAAAATAACGAACACGAGTACGAAAACTAATAAATCGTGGTTTCAAAAATATTACGGGAATGTGCCTGAAATAAAACCAACTCAATGAAAAATGAATTAAGGAACTAAAGTAATTTCAATGACCAAAGACTACGATTTTTCGAGATCGATTCCTATATAACTCGTTGTTTGTTTATTCATGTAACGTCACTTCATGCTGCTATGGACGGTACTACAGAGCGAGCCATAAATATTTCCTATTCAGATATAATAATTAGACTAGGGGTCTTTAGCGAGTACCTGACACAGGCACGGAACCCCTTCCGAAGGACGGCATGACCATGGATTTTTTTACTCCCTTTAAAAAATCCTGAGGCTTCCTGTCAGGCTTCGTACTCACGATCTGGAGCATAGTAGGTTGCTATGCTGACCACTAGACCACGGGAGGCGCTGTGATATTGTTTGTTTACACATAAGAAATCACTCATATTTTTGTATTTTAAAAATCTGAAATTTAGAAATAACCATAGTAATGAAAAGATCCGTAAAAAAAAAAAAAAGACGAGCTCATTCTTCTAAATTAATTTTTGATAAAATTCTTCAATAGTCAGTTGTTTAAATAATTTTAAGAGCGAAGTAGTGAGCATAATTTACTTTTACGCGAATAATTTATCATAATCAGTTTGTATCGAGCAGCTGATTAAGATCTTATAAGCTGGTCTAATTAATATCATAGTATTAATATCTAATTAATATCAGATAAAATATTCCTATTAATAAATATAAGGAAGCTAAAGCCCTAATCAAGTAATAAATCTTAAATAATTATTTTTCTAGAAATAAAAATCAATTTTAAAAAGCCTAATTGGAGGTATAAATATTGCTAGTATGGAGTAAACTATATTTCACCGGGAGACAGCCTGTCGCAACTGGTTTAACTGAAGCCAACACTTTTCACTCGGTTGGCACTGATAATGAGTCTAGCTTAATCAACACCTCGTTATTTCAACCAGTTTGAAGTACTCATTTCCTCTTAATATATGTATATAGTTTACGATTCTTTTTGAAGTGAAAACTTCTTTAGCCGCGTTTAGCGACTTTCGGTAGAGGAAATCTTATGAGTTCGCATCACCAACATGCTTATGACGTATTGTGGGAGACTGGGGAAACCTAGCGCCCTGAGCATGAGTTGTACAATGTCTTTTAGTCAATTTTAGTTTAAAAGTTAGAATTCCATTGATATCAGAATAATTTTATGTAACTAAAAGATTATTTTATATAAATAATTGTAAAATTGATACTAGTAGTAGCTTAAAACATCAATAACTAGTTAAACTTTTTTGTTTTCCCTAAAAGATTTTATTTGTTGTAGTTAAATGCCTTGTTTTGCGAAATGAAAGTTCAATGATCGAAGCATTGTTTAACTTAACGGTGATAATAATGTTAAAAATGAAAGTAAGGTTCATTAAACCTGTACTACTACGACCCGTGAACGAGTCTGGGGGTTCAGTACATGGTTGAGACTGCACTGTTTCATGGACAACGGTTCTGCAAGGAGGTGACTTGTCCTAGGTCACGCTCAACCGCCAGGTTTTTCCCCCTTATTATGGGTACCCTATTTTTATAATATTTTATAGAGGCTGGGTGAGCCCCAGGAGGCTCCTAGATCCTATATGATTCATCTCCGGCTGCAAACAGACTAAATAAAAGGAACTGCCCGCAGCGGGATTTGAACCAGGATTTCCAGCATGGCAACTCAGTAAGGTCCATTAACATCTGTGAAAATACAAACACAGGGTATAAATAACGATGATATGGCTAATCAGGCGATGCTACAGTGGAAGTCCTAAATATTTCCTATCCAGGTGTATTAACACAAATCATGAATTATTCATTGAAAAGCAAAGAAAAAAACTTCAATTTTCGTTTAACTAGCGCACCAGCGTTTGAAGCACATTGTTGATAAAAGAAAATTTTAATTATTGAGTATATTTATAAAGTATTTTGGGTTCAGTAGATGGTAGAGACTGTTTCTCAGCTAATCTTTGTGCAGGGAGGTTATTTTTTCACAAATTAAGGGTGCCCACTTAGTAGAGGTTGTGTGCCCCTGGAGGGACTCCAGATCTCACAAGACGGATCTGTGGCTGTTAACAAGTTAAATAATGTAAGCGCAACAGCCAGATTCGAACACGGGACCCTAACCACTCTACGGCTAACCCACTCCCATAATTATTACAAAGTAACACAAATGTAATTAAGCTGTTCATTTAGCGAATATTAATATACATTATTTAAATTAATTTGTGTTAATCTGAAAAGATTTTCGGTGGCGGAGATAGAGCCTTCCTGCTTGTACCTCTGCGGCGCCTCCGTCATCAGGGAGAGAATGCTGACGGAGCTAGGTATCACCTGCGTCATCTCGGCCTGCCCGGAACTTCCAGAGCTGCCTCTACCAGCCACCGTGAAGGAATA
Source organism: Troilus luridus (assembly GCA_964056705.1). Lineage (NCBI taxonomy): Eukaryota > Metazoa > Arthropoda > Insecta > Hemiptera > Pentatomidae > Troilus > Troilus luridus. Next base: position 68,394,719 of record OZ057415.1, read on the forward strand.
CTACAGGTTGGACATCCGGGACGTACCAGCTGCCGACATCGCAGGTCTTCTCTCCCCTACAGCCGACCTCATTGAAAAGGTCTGTAAAGCATTGTTTTAGGAATTAGGATAGGTATTAATAATATTTGTTTTGTTTCCTGGATCATCTAAAAAACATATTTCAGCAACGAGAACTGAGTTTTGCTTGTTTTCTTGTGCTTGCTAAATATCAAAACGTAAGGTAATGGATATACCTTGATGTATATTCTTGATCAAGGTAGAAGCGGGATGACTCCAGGGCCGTCTCTAGCTTTTCTGGCGCCTTAGACAAAAAAGTGTCTCCTTATAATTTTACGTTTTCCCTTATGCCTGAATAATGACACGCCAACTATATCACATAAAACAGTGGTAGGGGGAGGTAAAAACCACTTTAAAGTTTCAAATACAGTTCCTTTAAAACTTTAACTGGTTTTATTTTAAACTTCAGATGATGTACCACACACGGTTTACCAAGTGCAACTAAAATCTATTTTACATTTACTATCTTATAAATGTTAAGAAAATCCCAAACAATTTTTCAACTTTCTTCAGATAACGATTTTTGAGTTATGAAGACTGTGTGTGAGTGCCGGTGGCTATATGTAATGAGTCCTAGCTGCATCAACCAGCATCTACACACCTCTGCTTATTGCAGACATAATTCAGTCCCTGGATACTAAGAGTAGTCCAAGCTTCCTTTTCCACATCAAACCATCAAAATTTTCACCAGATCTTCCTCTGTGTCTTAGTCTGAAACTTCCTTGCCTTAATCTTCCATTGCCTACACCTGATGTCTCACTCTCAATATACGAGTAGATCAAGAAGCTCCCCGTTGCATTTTCCTAGGCCAAGGATTAGAAGTTACTCTTCACTGTTCTTCAAGATAATTAGTGAGGATAGATGAGTAGTGGAATTATGAGGGTCTAATATATATATATATATATATATATGTATTTTCGTTGGCCTAAAAAAGTCGTCCTTACAACATTCCTATTATTTTTCTCCTGTTAGATTGCATTGTTCCGAGTTACATTCAAACAAGCAATTAAACAAATATTATATGTATATGTATAGATTGTCCATCATGTCATCCAACCACCACAGGCATAGTCTTCCTCTTCCACATTATTAACCAAGCCAAGTCCTCAAGGATGTAGTAGTGCAATAGGATTGAATTTCTGGGCAGCCAATAACCTAACTATCACATTTGTTTACCTGATTGAGACCAAATCCAGTTTCGCATAAATCTGATACAACTCTTCACTAGTAAGAAGTCCTCTCACATGACAGCAGCTTCGCATGCCTTTGAACACCCAAGTCCCAGAACCGTAGGGTAATGACATTCTTTTTGACATGAAATTTTAAATGTAGGCTAATTTTATTAGAATTGGAATATAATTGAAATTATTATATATTTATACAGTGTTAAGGTCAATTTCAATATGGTACTATTTCAAAATGAAGATTTTTCTTAAAATCATTAAGTAATTTCCCAAACTAAAGCCGATATATTTTTAAAAATTTATTTTGTTAATATACTTTTTGGATATAAATAACTTGACAGAGAAATAAAAAAAAGGCACTCGTAATTCATAAGAAACCTTTCTAAAATATTTAGAACCTATAGAAACTGGTATTCATTGATTAAATCATCACTTCCAAATAATCATTGAAATGTTTTATTTTATTATATTTTATTTTTTAGGTAAGTAAAGAAGGGGGCCGAACATTGGTACACTGTGTGGCTGGAGTCAGCAGATCTGCGACCCTCTGCATAGGATACCTCATGAAATCAAAAGGAATGTCTCTAGAAGAAGCTTATAACTATGTACTTTCTTGCAGGCCCTGTATTAGACCAAATAATGGTTTTTTCGAACAACTTATACAGTTCGAAAAACAATTAAAAGGTACGAATAGTGTAACAATGGTTTATAATGAAGCTGCAAAAGCTACCATTCCCAATGTTTATGAATCCGACTATGAAAATACGATAAGGTATATTAATCGTTCGATTGGAATAAAGTAAGGAAATTCATATTAATATTTAGAAAGTTAATATATCTTCATGACCTGTTGATTTTTTGACTAGAATATTGGTAGTAATTTGAGTAGAATATTTAATCAAAAGAAACATTAGGTCACCTAAAAATTATCTGAAGGAGATGTGAAAAATATTATTCTCATTGTGTGAAGTGCAGGGAGTTCAATTCCATCTCATTCGTAAACAACACAACTAAATTAAACATAATCATAGATAACTCTACTGAAATATTTTCTTTGAGCAATTTTAATAAGTTTTTGGAACAAAACAAAGATACCTTTTTAATAACACACATCTCTGGCAGCCTTGAAATCAAAAGGAATGCCAGCTAGAAGAATGATCTAATAAACTAACCAATAAAAAAAACTAAATCAATGCCAGTGGCATGTATTAGTTACACATTAAATATTAATAATATTTATATAAACTATCTAACTAGATAATCCAATAAAACATACAAACTAATAGTAAATATTGATATGGAACCATACACTAACCTTGGAAGTTAGTATCAATACTTCTTTTAATTTCTAACAATTGGATAGAGCCTAATTATACAGCATATAAACAACTATTAATGAAAAAAGTGAAGGTAATAGTTCTGTCCTGTAAATAATTAAATTACAGAAGTTAACATATTTGAAATATAAAATTGTGCAGATGTAACTTAATAATTTTATTTTTTGTCTTAAACAAAAAGACTGATGTTTTATCAAATAACTAATTTCACAAATTAGTTATAAAAGGTGTATACATACTTGCATATTAATTATATGATAAAGTACTTTTTTATTATCAATCCCATCAAAGAATGTTACTATAAATGTATCAGGAAAACTGACAACAGCATTCTCGTAATATCAAAACCATTTAGGGTTCTATTCTATGATGAGTAATAGTTACTTCCAAATGACTGTTAAGTGAGAAATAATTTAAAATAATCTAAAAATTAAGGTGAATAATAACAATGCTTAATTGAAATAGGACATCAACAATTTTACTTAATGGTTTTGGCAATCAAAATCCAGGATCATATTTGTTTAGTGCAGTAAGGAAAGAGTTATTTATGGAAAATATAAATTAATCAGTTATAGAAAGATTTGTTAACTTTAGTCCATTTTATATATGGTAACTAAATGGCATGTTGATTTAATATAATTTAATTCAATTAAAGTTACATGGCAATAGTTTGGGACATTTTATCAACATTCTCCAAAGCAAATGGACTGTAGTAATTTGTTTGGGACATTTTATCAATATTCACTATAGCAAATGGACTACAGTAATTTTTTCAATATGTTTTATATTGTACAGCACATATATGCATGCAAGCATATAAACAACATGTGCAGAAACCTTTGCACTATTTAGAAATATTGAAATTATATCTATGAAAATTTGAAGCGTTGTTTATATTTAGGATTAAGCTAATTTTTATTATTTTGTAAAATAATTTAATTCTAAGACTTTACCAAGGACAGAATTAGATGAAGTATTTGTAGTCATTATTTTATTTTTTTAATTAATTGATAGATAAATGAGTTGAGAGGTATAAATATTAATAAGAGTCAATTAAGTATCGATTTCTATCATTTTAAGCTATTATTCGTTTTTGTGATGACAAGCAAACAAAAGAAATATTAAACTATGCTTCATATTTACAAATATTTAACACTGTTATTAAAAAAACAATGTAATCAAGATATAATATGAGTGTAAAGATTCAAAATTAAGCCAATTGTTAACAGAATCAATATTAGTTTGTGATACTAAGCTTAATTTATATTAGGATTAAAACTGTATTATTATTGCATTCCAGACTTAACTTTTAAGGTGTATAATATTGTTTATAGAAAAATGTACTAATATTTTTTTATGTTGTGTGCAACAATATTGTTTTTAAAATGTATTTATTTTAAACAAAAATAAAATTCATAATTGAATATGATTTATGTGAATTATCAATAAAATATGCCTGCCATCTCTTACCTATCCTAATCCATTGACTTATAGCAGCTTATTATAAGCACAAAGCTATCACCTACCACCATAGCTCTCATTATAGCTACTGGACTTTTATTCATTAAGCATTTATTAAATACTTCATAATAAATATTTAGTAAAAAAATAAGTTGTATTTATTGAGCAACAAATAGGGACTCTTGGAATGTCCAATTACATAATTTGAGCTTCTTCTATGACAGACGATTCAGAGTAAAAATCCTGAAATAATCTTTTGAACTTTTAATGAAGCCTCAGTCCCAATAAGATAACAATAATTATGATATGTGATTAAAAAAAAAGGGTTTATTTAAAAAAAAACCTACCTGAGGCTTCAGAAATTATGAGAAATATAGTAATAAAAAATTAATTACCATAATTTTTTAAAATATTTTTTATTATCATTTTTCTTTTAACATATATAAATAAATATTTTTGCTTAACACAATACTTTTTAAACACAACACTTAAATTATAATTATTCAGTCATGTACAATTTTGGACTCATTGGAGAAGAGAATGGACGTCTTTTATCGAAACTACCTGGACTCATTCCATCATGCCTGTGAAAACGCATTTCAATAACCTTATCGAAAAACCTACTCAATTTAACGGAGGCACTACTACCAGGTGATAAAGATCTACCATCCCTGCAGTCCTAGAAAAAAAAAATTAAGGCTTACATTAATTATAAGTAAAACTATTTATAATAGATATGTTAAGTATTATTCCAGAAATAAATCAATAATCAAGACAGATAACAATATGAGAGAGGAATTATAAACTGAATACATATCAGATGATCATCAAGTAACTTCAATTTTGAACTCAGCCGAGTCCAACGATCATATAATACTAGAAACAGCAACGTCGGTATAATGAAGAAGATCCATACCAAAGGAAAATAAATTTCTTGGTTGAACGAGAAGTATAAACTATTAACACAGAGGAAAAAGTCGCATAGAAAAACTACAGCCATAACAACTCTAAAACAAGCTTAGAATTGACAGATTATAAGGTGAATAGATACATTTCTAAAGAGGCAAACAAATCTGCGATGGGAAGATTTTGGTAGAACTTAAGGAAAGATCCATAAAGAAAATGTTACGCTGTTTTGGAAGATCAAGGTATTATAAGGAGAAAGATGTAAAGAAATCCACAAGATTAAGAGCTTGAAAGAAACTGTTGTTTTGTAAGAAAAAGAAAATCTACAAACATGGCAGCTCTTCTTAGAACATGATTTCTCCTCCTAGTACTTATGGTTTCAGTTCAGAAAAGATATGAAAATATAGATCTGTATGAGGGTATCATTTAGGAAAATTAAGCATATTGAGTAATAATGAAAACAAAGATGAGAAAATCTTCTGGAGCTGATAGTATAATTCTAGAACTCTTGAAATGAGCTGGTGTGGAAATGATAATAGTCTTCCAAAAGGTAGATAAATAGAAAAAATACTCTACTATAGAACTAGGTCCCTCAAGACCAGAGAGCACATCTGACCAAAAACCTTAATAATTAAAACTAATGTATACATATATCATATTATTTAAAGCTATGTCTGATAATTTAAGGCATAACATCATACGGTCTGCTCTAAGATTTCAGGTTACCTATCTCATACTTTTTTTATTCTCTACTCCAACAATTTTTACTCAGTCTTAAAGTTTAATCCAATAATCTATAACATTATTTATGGAATGGAAATTGGATTTAATTAATTAATTAAGCTATTTTTAAAGTAAGGTTAATTATAACTAACAAAGCAAGTAAAGTTAATTATAACAAACCATTGATGAAGAACTTTCTCTTTTGATCATAAGGAAATTCTACTACTTGTACGGTTGCCCACACCAAAAGCTCTCATCAACTTCTCTCTTCTTTTCGTTATGAAATAGTTTTTTACTATGCATGAACTATTTCTGCTTCTCAATATAAATTATTCAACTTAAACAATTTTAAAGATCCCAATTAAATTTCTCAAATCATGGCATCTATAGTTTCGTCCCATTAGACCTTGAGACACTTATCTGACTAATATAATCAAACATAAAACGCACTTTGAGCATAAGACACATCATGACAGTTGGTTTTGCTAGAGGATTATTATTAATAGCTAATTAGATAAAATATTTTAAACAAACATTAGCAGTCTCTAAGTTTACTAAGGTGACAGTTCCACAGGTTGTCGCTTTGTGTTAAGTCACATACTTATTACATAATTCACAACAAGTTTTAACTTCTCGAAAATAAAAATAATTATGAGTTTTAGTATGAAAAAAAGTTTTGGGAAATTGTATATTTCGGTAATCATTTCATCAAGAAATAAATGTTTCAACAAACATTTTGTAGTATAGATCATATATGTTTGTTGCAACGTTTATTTCTTGATGGAATGGTTACCGAAATATACTCATTTCCCATAATTATACTCTTTTTTCCATAATAAAGCTCACGGTTATTTGAATTTTTGGAGAATATTAAAAAGGAAAACAATAAATATAAATAAAATTGGAAAGCAATAGTGGGAAAATCAAGAATCCATGATCATAAAAAATCAAATAAAATTTACTTGATAATTCAAAGCCTAATTATGAATAAAAAATTAATAGATTATAATAATGAATAGATAATACAAATTCTTACTAGATAAAGCTTATCAGCACCCCAATCCTGAGCGATATCACCGCCGCCTTTATCAATACCATTTACCCTTTTCTCTCCAGCCAAGTCAAGCTTTGTACCAATAAATATCATTGGTATCTATAACAAAATATAGTTCAATGAATTTCTACATAATAATTTAAACAAGTATAAATAACAAAAAGCTTTGAATATTAAAAGGTGAATGATTTAAAGAACTGATAATAAAACCAAAATAAATTAACTCAGAAGACAAAATATTCGATTAAAACTAGTTGAATCAAATATTATATAAAATGAATGCATTATTCAGTTTAGTTGATTATCTTCAGAAATAACTTTTATGTAATTAATCAAGAAAAAGAATTATGACCTCAAAATAAGAGGTGTTATCTTTCAAGATAGGATATAATTAAAAAATGTACTACTAATAATAAATAAATAAATGATATTCAGGGTCATTCTACAACTACATGGCCTATTTGTTCATGTAACATTATAGGTCATCCCACTTTAATCCTCTCAGCAATATTAAACTAATAACAGCCAATCAGCATCTCTAGGCCACTGTTCTTTTTAACCTCCTAACAAATAGACCAGGAAACAGAGAGAAAGAAAGGAAAAGAAAAACTGGATAGTGGCGATTTTGAGTTGAAGATTAAAAACAGTTGAAGAGTACCTGAAAGAAACATTGGAAATGATTGCAAAAACTTTGGAATTTTTTAATTGGAGAATTTTTGGCAAGCAAAGCAACAACTTGGAAAATATTAATAATGGGAACGTATTTTGTTGTTTGTTCATTTAACGTTACTTAATCCTGCTAAGGCTATAGGATGATGCTACAGTGGGAGCCCTAAATTTTGCTTATCCAAGTTTAATTAGGATAGGGATCTTTAACGAGTACTTGACATCGTACAGGCTCGGGACCCCCGTTTAACGTCCCTCCCGAAGAACGGCCTAACTAAGGATTTTTTAATCCCTTAAAAAATTATTAGGGATACCTGGCAGGCTACGAACCCGCGATCTTCAGCTTATGGGATGGGATGGGGGGAGGGATCTGGAAGTCTTTTTAAGCATAGAATCATAAGCTCCTTCAGAACCCATTTTAATTTTCAGCTCAGTACAAAATAATGCCTTTTAGATAACTCAGAACTTCTTTATTTTAATGATGAAATCTCTCTGAAATTATTTAATAAATTAAATAAAATTATAGCATTTATGTAACAAAAAAAGGAACCTGATGTTCCAAAAATACTGTTACGGGCTACCGGGTGTAAAATGGACTAAACTATTACTTAATTCAAGAATCTAATATTTATTAACAAATTAGAAAGAATACAATGAGATTATTTAAAACAGTTAAATTATTAAACTAATATCAATTTACAATAATAATATTCTACTAAATGTTATCTAATTTCTAAGATAATATACAAATAATATAAGATTTTGTTTTACTAAGTAACTAAACTATTTATATAAATTTGTACAAATACAATAATATTACACTATAGTTTACAATTACAAATTAACACTTACAGTTCGCTAACTAAAGTCCACCGACCGTAAGGCTCTCCAAATATGACAAACTGCCACACAGTTTATTACACTTATTACACGGCCACTAATTGTCACTGTTGCTCACTAAGCACTTATTACAGACTGATACTAACTCACTGTAACTCACGCACTATCACTAGTTAACGACTGCTTATTACTACTGGCTTATTACTCACTGACTTATTACTGACTCGTCTTATTACTTACTCGTCTTATTACTCACTGCCCCGGCCGAACAGCTGTCCTTTTTATATAGGCAAGGTAGGTCGGGGTGGGACAATTCTCGGAAGGAGATCGAGAACCATCCAGGCCGATCCAGGTTGAACGAGATTGGCCTCGGCAACTTCTTTAATCCCTTCCGCTTAATCCCATTGTTTGCCTAATCCTCCTCTCAGCCGGTCCTACTTCCCGCTCTGACCGTAACACTGCCCCCTCCTTAAAAGTGCTCTGCCCCAGAGCATAGTCCGGAGAAATCGGGCGGTTATGAGCTTCCCTCGATGGAGACGCATTTCCTTTCCAGGGGTTGAACGTGCACACCAATATGGCGACTCCAGAGTTGGCGAATATCTGTTCAAGCATATTCCTGACAACCTTCCACTCCAGGCCGTCATATCCACAGCCCAACTTAGGGATCGCGAGCTTGGTGACACGCAGTCTCAGAAGCTTACTCCGCAGGTCGTCGAGGCTTCGCCGCAGTGCGTCATATGTGGGCTTCTGATCAGTAGTACACTTGGTAACTAAGTAGAACAGGTGTCGTCCTTCGTGCGTATGGTGGAGTGCTTTCCCGATGCTTGGTCCTTGACGTTCCAGTTCCTTAGTTCCAGCAAACTTCTTCCTGAAGACCGTTGCAATCCCTCGGGAAGTCCTCAGATCTTCGGCGACACAATGGGCCAGAGAATAGTCCGCGGGTAATGAGAAGATATCTCTGTATACTGTATGAGTTACTCCACGGGAACCTTGTACCTTAGGTTGTGCAACTGATACCTTACTGTTCTCCACGTTGTTGAGGTACCTGACTTGCTGGTCTTTTGTCGGGCCATGGTCTCCTTTGTATGGGGCCAGTCTATTAAAATGGACTACCCTGGCTTTTCCTTTTGGTTGCTTTCTGATCCTATAGATGACGTCGTTTATCCTATTGATGATCTCAAACGGGCCATCCCAGGAGTTCTGAAGTTTAGGTGAGTAGCCTCGCCTTCTTCGAGGATCGTGTAGCCAGACCAAATCTCCAGGTTGGAATCCACCTTTCTCTGCCCTGATGTCGTAACGCTCCTTCATTCTGTCACTGGCTCCCTGGATGTTTACACGAACCTTCTCGTGGATGTTATCCATCCGCTTCCGTAGATTCGTGACGTACTCCTCTCCGGCCACTTCCTCATTAGGCTTGAACCCGAATTTCAGATCACAAGGCAAACGAAGTTCTCGGCCGAACACCACATTTGCGGGGGTCTGCCCCGTTGCTTCATGGACTGAACTGCGGTAGGCTAACAGGAACAAGTGAAGATACTGGTCCCAGTCCCGCTGATGGTCGGAGACCACTTTAGACAAATATCGACCCATTGTCCTGTTCATGCGCTCCACCATGCCATCCGATTGAGGGTGAAGAGGCGTCGTCCTGGTCTTCCGTATCCCCAGTGCTTCGCACATTCCGGAGAAGACTGCAGACTCAAAGTTTCTTCCCTGGTCAGCGTGAAGTTCCATGGGTACTCCAAACCGGCTGACGAGCTGCTTCACAAGTACTTCTGCAACCGTGACTGCCTCTTGATTCGGAAGGGCATACGCTTCCACCCACTTAGAAAAATAGTCCATGGCCACGAGAATATATCGGTTACCTTCGTCCGTCACAGGGAAAGTGCCAGCGATGTCGATCGCTATCCTCTCGAACGGTGCTCCCACGTTGTACTTCTTCATAGGGGCCCTCTTTCTTCTTGTTGGTCCGTTAGAAGCCGCACAAGTCGCACAACGCCTGCACCAGTCTAACACATCGTCCTTAAGGTTTGCCCAGTAAAAGCGTTCACGAACTTTTTCCAATGTCCGGTGAACTCCAAGATGGCCGCCAGTTACACCGTCATGTAGTTCCCTAAGCACTTCGGGCACTTTATTCCTTGGAACGATGAGCTGTAGCCTACGCTGATCTCCTTCCGTGTTCTCCAATGCCCGTTTCAGCAGCCCGTTGTCCACTAAAATGGAGTTCCATTGGGCCCAGTACGTTTTTACATTCTTCGACATTGGAGCAACATCCTGCCAGGTTGGTCTTCCTCGCCCCGATATTTTCCATTCCTTTATTTGTTTTAAATCCGGGTCCTCGTCCTGTTCCTTTGACACCTCTGCATCTTGCCAACTGTCCATGACAACTGTAGTCCTCAACAAAGTTGCCTGCTTCTCTTCTTGTCGAGAACAATGCTTGCAGCCTTCATCACAAGGTCTTCTTGACAGCGCATCCGCATTTCTGTGACTTGTTCCAGAACGATGAGCAGATTCAAAGTCATACTCTTGAAGGCGCTCGATCCACCTCGCCACTTGTCCCTCTGGTGACTTGAATCTCAGCAGCCACATTAGAGCCGCGTGGTCCGTTCTCAGGAGGAACCTTCGTCCGTATAAGTATTTATGAAAATGCTCTATGGACTTAACTACTGCCAGAAGCTCCTTCCTCGTGGCACAGTAGTTGCGTTCCGGAGCTGAGAGTGCTTTGCTGAAATATCCAATCACCCTCTCTTCTCCGTCTTGGACCTGAGAGAGGACGCTTCCAATAGCGATGTTGCTGGCATCTGTGTCAAGTATGAACTTGCCCTCGGGACGTGGATAGCTCAGAATAGGAGCACTAATCAATTTGCTCTTAAGCTCCTCGAAGGATGCCTGACACTCGTGATCCCAATGGAAAGTCCTTTTCTCCTCGGTAAGCCTGGTAAGAGGTTTTGCGATGTTAGCGAATCCTTTCACGTACCTCCGGTAATAGGTGCAGAGCCCGAGGAAACTTCTCACCTGATGCTTATCTCGAGGTACGGGCCAGTCGGTGATCGCTGCTATCTTCTCTGGGTCAACAGCAACTCCGTTGTCTGACACAATATGCCCCAGGTAGTTGACTTGCCTTCGGAAGAGATTACACTTCTTCGGGTTCAACTTTAGGTTCGCTGCACGCAGTCGTTCGAAGACCTTCTCCAGATTCTTCAGATGGTGAGCGAAGGACTTTCCCAGCACAATGATGTCGTCAAGGTACACCAGGCATACTTCCCAAGAGAGACCTCTTAACACGTTTTCCATCAGCCTCTCGAATGTGGCAGGAGCATTGCAAAGCCCGAACGGCATTACTGTAAACTGCCAGAGCCCAGTGCCAATTGAAAACGCCGTCTTCTCTTTATCTTCAGGTGCCAATCCAACCTGCCAATATCCACTGCGGAGATCCAAGGTAGAGAAGAGTTTACACCCCTCCAGGGTGTCCAGCGTATCGTCAATCCTGGGGAGCGGATAACTGTCCTTCTTGGTGACATTGTTTAGAAGACGGTAGTCTACGCAGAACCTTGTCGTGCCGTCTTTCTTTTTCACCAATACGACAGGAGACATCCAGGGGCTACTCGAAGGCTCAATGACACCATCAGCTGCCATCTCCTTAATAATCTCCTCGGCGTCCTCCCGTTTAGCTAACGGCAGCCTCCGCGGGACCTGTCGGATAGGCTTCGCATCCCCAGTGTCAATCCTGTGCTGAACGATATCCGTTCTACCCCGTGGTCCTGGGCCGATCTCGAAGACGTCATGCCATCGGGTAATCATGTTTTTCACCTCCTCGCTCTGTTCAGGCGAAAGGTCGCGACATGATTCGTCCACAAATCCTTTTAGTTCCTCTGGGAGCCCTCGAAGTTCGGTGGGATGACGTTGCAGCTGACGAACCACTGAGGTAGCGGTGGTACACTCCCCGACCGGTGTTCCTTTCTTCAGCGTTACCGGGAAGCAGTTCAGATTCATTAGCCGAATTGGAATGGTGCGTCCTACCTTGATGAGAGACCTAGCAACCAGTACGCCGCGTCCGATCTCTTGTTCTTCGTGCCTTCCGGGTTCAACTAGTACACATTGACCCTCCGGTAGATGTCCTTCGACCGTCCCATGTGTTACGATTTGGCTCCGTGCAGGTAAAGTGGTGTCTTCTAGTAAGAGCACTCGTGCGTAGAGATCCTTTCCCTGCCGAAGGATGACTTCTTCGTCTCCCATCGTCAGCACACCTCTCGACATGTCCAGCTTGATCCCGTATGCCGTCATGAAGTCCATGCCCAATATGACATCTTCATCGATCTCTGCTACGAGAGCGCGGTGCTTCAGATGTTGACCCCCGATGATGAAGGTGGCATCTGTCTCCCCGTAGACCTTGGCTGGCTGTCCCGTTGCAGTCCGTAATGCCCAGGTGGTCTGCATGATCTTCTCAGCTGGAAGTGTCTTCGAGTTCAAGATTGTCATGCTCGCGCCGGTATCCACTAGAAGACTTCGCAGCTGCCCGTTCACCATCCCATCAACGTAGAAACTGTTCGTTCTGCTTCCTATTGACGCAACCCTGATGGTCTTCCTGGGGCCTTTGACGTTACGGGTTGACAGTTGCCCCTTCCCATCAACCCTATTTAGTTTTCCTGTGGCTTTTCTTGCTTCTTCGATGGACACTTGCTTCTAGGGTGTCCAAGTTGGCCGCAGCTCCAACAGCGTATCTCCTTCTTACGGGTCCTGAGAGCCTCTAAAACTTTCGTCACTAGGTCCTCGACGCTGGGGACTACATTTGGCTCCGCTTCTGCTGCTCGTACTCGCGCATGGCCCCGTACAGACTGTCTAACAGCCTCGAACTCCATGGCCTGGGATAATGCGTCTCCCAAAGTTTTCGGCCGGGCGAGCTTCACTGCTTGTTGCGTCTCTGGGTCCCGAAGTCCATCGAGGAATTTGTCGACAGCCAAGCTTTCGTAGACATCGTCGGTGACCGATGGGTAGGCGTTCCTCACCAGCCGGGCAATATCCGCTTCAAATTCCTGCAAAGTCTCGGTCTTCTGGACCCTGCTTCTCAGCTGTGAGCGATACAGCTGGTCCATGTGGCGGTGGCCGAAACGCATCTCCAGTCTTCTCATCAGCTCCCCGTAGTTAGACCGCTCCGACATGGGCATCCCCTGCAGCACTCCCAAGGCGTCTCCACGCAAGGCCAGGCACAATGCTGAAGCTTGGGTCTCCTGCGACCACCCGTGGATTGAAGCCGCGGTCTCGAAGAGAGTCATGTAGTCTTCCCACGGCGTCTTCCCGTCGAATACTGGAATGGTATTGTGAGTTGGTGGCGCCCCAGCATAGGCGGGTAGAATGCTATTACCATGGCTGCCCTCGGAGGAACGGTCGGTGTCGTTCGTCGGTGGGTTGCTCTTACGTCCCTCGAGAGCTTCCATTCTTAGCCTAATTTCGTTCACTTTTTCTCCTAGCCTAGATTCTATATCAGCTACTTTATTATTTACATCGGCTAACTTATTATCTACATTAGCTAACTTATTATCTACATTAGCTAGCTTATTATCTACATTTTCCATTAACTTAGTCTCTAATGTGCCTAACTTAGACTCTAATGTATCCATTAAATCATTTTTAACAGTGCTTAACTCATTACCTAGTTCATTTTTTACATTGCTTAACTCATTTTTAACAGTGCTTAACTCATTACCTAGCTCATTTTTAACAGTGCTTAACTCATTTTGTACATTATCTAGCTTATTATCTACATTGCTTAAAGTCGCAGACAACTTGCTTAAATCAGTTTCAAACAGAACGTCATCTGGATTTTCCCCTAACTCTACAAAAAATTGACGCAAGCGATGTTGCAGTACACTTTTATTTCCGGAAGAATCCAGATCACGTTCTTCTAATTCCCGTTTTAAATCCGCAACTTTTAAATCCATCAATTTAAGACTTTGAGAAGCCATTTTTCAAACAGTAGCCCAATTATTACAAAATGCAAGACAAAATAACAATTACACAAGACCCCACACCTGACACCAATTTGTTACGGGCTACCGGGTGTAAAATGGACTAAACTATTACTTAATTCAAGAATCTAATATTTATTAACAAATTAGAAAGAATACAATGAGATTATTTAAAACAGTTAAATTATTAAACTAATATCAATTTACAATAATAATATTCTACTAAATGTTATCTAATTTCTAAGATAATATACAAATAATATAAGATTTTGTTTATACTAAGTAACTAAACTATTTATATAAATTTGTACAAATACAATAATATTACACTATAGTTTACAATTACAAATTAACACTTACAGTTCGCTAACTAAAGTCCACCGACCGTAAGACTCTCCAAATATGACAAACTGCCACACAGTTTATTACACTTATTACACGGCCACTAATTGTCACTGTTGCTCACTAAGCACTTATTACAGACTGATACTAACTCACTGTAACTCACGCACTATCACTAGTTAACGACTGCTTATTACTACTGGCTTATTACTCACTGACTTATTACTGACTCGTCTTATTACTTACTCGTCTTATTACTCACTGCCCCGGCCGAACAGCTGTCCTTTTTATATAGGCAAGGTAGGTCGGGGTGGGACAATTCTCGGAAGGAGATCGAGAACCATCCAGGCCGATCCAGGTTGAACGAGATTGGCCTCGGCAACTTCTTTAATCCCTTCCGCTTAATCCCATTGTTTGCCTAATCCTCCTCTCAGCCGGTCCTACTTCCCGCTCTGACCGTAACAATACCTATAAACAGTTGAGCCGTTGGATGCACAAATTGATTAACTCCATAAAACAAAAAGTGGAGGAATTCGAGAAAATAGTGTGCATTGTTTTTTTTCTAACTATTCTTTTTGGACCTTTCTAACTAGATAAAATTCATCATTAAGCGCTTGCTAGTGCATTTAAATGGAATTATTACAACAATTTCGAGTAGAGTACGGAGTTAATCAAAATTACCACTGAAAAAAATTATTCATTATTCAGTGGCCAACAAATTTTTGTCATTAAACGGTGTTAACCTTTATTGTTTGAGAAAGATAATATTAATATACAATGTTAAGACTATTCCAAGTTCTTTAAATTTAATATTTAAACACTTAAATTTAATATTTTTCAATAAGTGAGTTAGTCAATTTGTGCAGTGAACGGCTCAATTAATTCTAATAACAGCAAGAATAATAATAATACATAAAATTACCATAGTGGAACCAGCAAACTGTTCGTTATCGTATTCATCATAAACTTGTTTATTTTTTCCTCCTTCTTTGTTTAAAACTTCAGCCAACCAATGTTTTAAATTTTGCTGAGATTTTCTATTAGTCAAATCGTGAACAAATATAATCCCTGGAATAAAATGAAATAACAGCATACTGATCAGAAATAGTTTATTGAATGTGTAATAATATTCACAAACAATTATAAAATAATAAATTTCTAGGCACTCCTCCTTTTAGGATTCGTAATAATGGTTAATTTACGTATGAAATTAAATTAATAAATTACATAATAGTTAAATTAGTCTTTAAAAGACATAATTTTTTTTTGATTTTTTTTGTACACAAAGAAATGATTCTATTTCAAAATGTTTATACAGAAGAGCCGAGATAATTTAAGTTTCTCACCCAGATAAAATATACTAAATCTCTGCTAAGAAAATATTTGAACAGAGCTAAAGTTTGAACAGTAAAGGTACCAAAATGGTAACCAATGCTGTATCTTCTAATTTACCTAAGTATCTAATATCATCGGTCGAAAGCCAAGGTGCCATATCAGTGAAATTTGCTGTTTTGGGATTAAGTAGTACATTAAAATAATATTAAGTATACATTCTAATATGTGCATTAATTCTGCAGTACCAAAAATACCCAACTGAATATGTTATACAACTAATTAAGAAACCAAAATATGACCAATTCAATTAAGAAATTATCTACCTTACTTCTGCAACCGTAATTCAAACTGGTAATCATTCCGCAGGTCATCGCATCATAGAATTACGACAAATTTTAACTGTATATTCATTTCATTTTTAATATTTTCCAATAATACAAGTTATCATGAGTAAGGAAAAGAGTATATATACAGGCCCGGTGAATAAGTGGTTAAGTCAGATTTTGTCCAGAGAGAGTTAACTAATTTCAGATAACCAGATTTGTATGATTCTCGTAGATTTTGGCTTGAAATGGAGTTGTAATATAAGCAATAACTCCTTTCCAAGCCAATCCCTTACTTACCCCCTTATTCACTACAAACATATAAAAGTTTCAACTAACATTTCAAAGTATAAATGATATATCTGTTGAAACGTTCATTTCTAGATGATATGATTACCGAAGTATCCAAATTTCCCATAGTTACATTCTCCTTACAATACTAAACTTCTCGATGACTTGTATTTTTGGAAAATATTAAAAGGAAAACAAATGAAAAGTTAAAACTTAAAGTGACACAACCCGAAGCGACAACCTGTGGAATAATTATCTTCAAACTTAAAAATCTAAGTTCCACAAATTTTCAGATACACTTTGACATTGGACTGACGATAAATATCATAGAAATGTAAATTACATTAAGAGATGTCTTTACCATGAACGGAATTATAGAAAACACTTCTTGTGTTCCTGTGGTTGCTGCTACCACCAATGTCCCATAGCTCTATGAAATAACTCTTTTGATGCTGAGTCCCTTCTCTGAATTCATGCAATTTAACTTCAACAGAACATCCAACTGTCCAGATCGGGCTGTGTATAGGCTCATTTTGTGCAATCAAATGAGTTAAACAAGATTTTCCTACACCTAAAATTAACAACAGATGATGAGTTTACCACAAAACAATGAGCCAATGTCAAAACTTAGTGTGATGATACTGATTGAAACACCCTCTAAGAAGCAATCAAATTTATATTTCAAGATAGGAGAAATATCAAGCACATTTCAAATATATAAAGAAATTCTAAATTTGCAAAGCCCTTGGATCAGGTGATGACAAAAACCCTGTGAAACAATAATTAATATCCAAAATCCAACTTATAGAAGATAACGTTTCATAAGTGAAAAAAACAAATGATTATGAATAAGAAATTAATTCTTTGTGAGTTTTATTGAATGAAACGTACCTGAATCACCAACTATTAAAACTTTAACTTTATCAATAGCTGCCATTGTATTTTAAATTTACATTCTTTAGAACTAAAAAAAATAAAGATAGTCTGTTCATCTAAGGCTCGTATCACTGTACATCTCCCTTAACCAGGAACACGTTAGTTTCTTGTGAAACCTAAACTGACGTGCCACATAACCTATTAAGATTTAAATTGTGCAAAACATTGGTGAAATATAATCATAAATGCAATTAATTGTGCAATGATAATGAAAACATTAACCCTTCCAACGAGAAAGTAATCGTGTATTTAATGAGATTATATGTATAAAGGTGTTATTAGAAACATCTCTCTTCATTTAATCCCGAGATTTAAAGACACGTTTATAAACAATTGTTTTAAGTTAAAATTGCGATCCGGTAAAGTTTTAAAAATAATGATATTAAGGTAGTTCTTTTGACGGATTCCGCCGCCTGAAGCCTATTCTTGGTTTGATTTCTATAATCATAAGACTGTCTATTATTCTAAAAGAAATTTTGACTTTTTTAATCACGAGTAATGTAAATTTTAGTTGTCCCAGTTTAATTTATAAATATTGATGACTAATAAATGAGTTATTTATGTCGGATTAATCATGTAAATATGTACCAAGTCCTGTTTAATTCAGATATTTATTTATGTTTTAGTACAACTAACTGACGGTCTGGTTTTTGACAATAAAAAAAAAACGAGTAGAATGGTTAAAGGAGTTATTGAAATACATATCTGCTTAAGTTTGTAATATTTTATTTTAAGCGATTTTGGGATTGGCCTTATATCCAAACAACTCTTAACATATCTCTGAATCAGTTCGTGTTTTGATTGATAAGAAGGCATCAGCTGTTCCGTACTGTGTTGATCAGATGATCGCTATTAAAACATGGCCGATAGGTAGAAAGTCTCAGGGTAGACCGCGGTATCTGAGGAGTTATGAAATGCTTGAAGGAGCTGGAGTGCAGATGGGGCCACCCCGATGGAAAAAGAGTTCCATAATTTCGTTTCGTTCATGAATTTAATTTAAATATGAGATGCTCCCATTATGGCTAATCCCGATTCCACTACTTATTGTGGTAAAGATGTAAGAGATTCGACCTTGGTGAGAAATTCCTTGTCGTCTTGTCTTCGTGACAGTAATAAATCACCAAAGAGACAACTGACCAACAGGAGTGTCTCCTTTCCAGAAAATGACAATCAAATAGTCACAGGCTATTTGGAGCCTGTCAACCCATGGGAATATGGTATGTGTGACTGATATTAATTGAGCTAACTAACCCCCTTGGTTTGCTTGTTTTATTCATCACAAATTAGGTCAAGTCTTTTAATAACTTTTGGTTTGTGCTAAACATCTGAAACTGTATATGAAATCTTCTGATGATCGAAATTTTTCATCGCCAATCTTATCACTTAACTTTTGAACCTGTTATAAATAGTTAGAATTAATTAGTGCATTAAAAAAATTAATAAAATACTGTAATGTAAATTGGAAGGGAACATTCAAATCTCGGCTTCCTATCAATGGGTTGTTGAGTACTATACTATCAGCTTATTCGCTTCCAAACGACCTATAATATACCTTAAGCATCATGGCTAATAAATAGTTCTAGGCCATATTAAATTATGCAATTATAGTATTTTAATTGTTTGCAATTATAATTGCATATCTGTCAGTTCAATTTTTCAAATCCAACCTAAAAACATTCTTGGTTTACCCCACAAGGTTATACTTTTGTTTTGATTGTTACTGTTATTAATTATTTATCCCCTAATACTTTAAACCCTATTGACAAACAAAATATTTTTATTTTTGTTTATATAATCATTGCCGTCAATCAATAATTTATTGTTTTTAAATATATAATTTCCTGATACATGCTTTCTATTAATAATATATCATTAAGGAAGGTTAATGGCCTTAGTATATAAATAGTTTTTGAATATCATAACTGTTTTGTTTTCTTTAAGATTAAACGTTCAAGGAAGTTCTTTGAAATTCTCACTATAAGCGTGTATTTATTGTATCCTTGTGAACGTGTATTTGGAAATTTGTGCATTTATATACATATTCAAAAAATTAGAGACTGAACTTTCTTGTTTTAATTTTCATTACTTTATCTATTAATTCGTGTGTTATATCAGGATTGTCAAGTTTGGAATCGGAGCACAAGAATGGTTTTTAACCATTAGATATATCATGATGGATGCCTATAGGTAATCATGCTTTATAACTTTTTAAAGATATTTATTTGACAGGTAAACAGATTCGTAAACAGATCTTTGAATGTTAGTGGACAGAAGAGCCAAGAGTGACAGAGCTTGTTCTGGCTCTCTATAGATAGATGGTTTTACGTAGAATTTGTTTATTTCTCCAACTGTCAGTGTGAAATTGAGTTTTTCTTTAAATTGAATAGGTGCTCTTTTTTTTAGCTGAAAGTACAAATAAAGAGACTGTGTTAGTTAATTATCTGAGATCCTGTGAAAAACATGGAACAAAACCTATTCAGACTGTCATTGATCAGCTTGAGGTAAAATAATTGAAATTATTTTTGAATTGTATTTTAATATTCGTAGCCTATATTATAGCTTGATAATTTTTCTTATATTTTTTGTAAATAAATAAAAACGAGGAACTTCACCTGTCATTTGCTGTAAAAAATTAATAAAAGATCTAGTGATTGTTGATATTAGTAGATCATATTGTATTTTATAATATTTGTTTTGAAACTAGTATTGTAATAAGAATTTTTGTTACTTGTGTATTAGCTGGTTCGGAGGGACTGTTACCTGCCATTTTTTATAACCTAAACACTGATAATTCAGATACTGATAACACCTACCTTTTTATTCATATTAACGGAAATTGAAATATATAAAATGTAATAATAAAATGCTAATTCTATACCCCTCTAGTCACGTTCCTCTTAGATAAATGTCTTCCCTACACATTCGACAAAAACATCTCCATTTCTATCCTTGTCGAAATCCATTTGATTACTTTTTTTACATAATTTCGTCTTTAGAATTATTCCAAACTTCTGGAAATATTTCACAGCTTCTTCTTTTAAATACGGCTATTCCCAAGGTGTTATTCTATTCATTTTAAATAGGCCATAACAAAAGGAATAAGACAAAAATCAAAATTTAATTTAATAAGCTATTCAGAAATTTAAATAAACTGTTGACAAGATAAAACAATACAGAAAAAAATTAGTAACACCCAAACAACTAGCTCAAATAAGGCGAGTGATAAGAAGAGGTGACGTGAGATAAGGAGGTAGGTTTCGTGCAGACCGGCTAATACACTAAAAAATTTTGTCTGCTATAATTTATTTATTTACTTAACTTCATTAAGTGATAGCAAATATATTTTATAATTAAGCAGCAATTGACAAATTAGAGATTTTCACCTATTCTCAAGAGATATTTAAAATATATTTTTTGTTTGATAACCAACATCTAATTATAAGTAACTGAAAGTATTTCACAAGATATATTTATTGGTTCATGATCGATTTATCTAATTGTAAGTTTAATTTTAAAAGATGAAATGATACAACTTTTATTACTGTTGGCTTCTGAACTGTGGATTACATTATCTTAATTGCTTTGTATTCCACTGTGAAATTCATATTTATTTAGTTACTTCTTCATTTTTATATTGTTAAATATTTTTGTTGCTGTTGACTTTTTGTATTCTGATATCTAAATTAGTAGTAATTTAATAAATACAAGAGTAGAAGTCGACAGATAAAATAATTTTAGTTATAGTTTTAATAATTTATATGTATTACAAGGCCATGGTGGAGAATAGATGCCTTTGGATTAATTCATTTGCTTCCAGCAAGTTGTTGGGAATCTCTTGTTAACTTAAAAATCTGACCATATTGCAAAATTGTATCGATAAATCAAAATCTAAAATATGGACATTTGAGTCAAATCAATTGAAAAATTAATGTTAATTAAACATAAATTACAATTCTTATAACTGTTTCATAAATATGACTTATTTTTATTCATTTATATTTGTCTATTTGCTTTATTTTTTTTTATTATAATCCTGCATCCATCAAATGCATAATTGACAATTAGCATATTACCTGTCAGTAAGATAACTTTATGTTAATGACATGTCGAAGAATAGTAGCAGCAATACGTCTTCTCTTGGCTTATTTTATTTCTTTTGATCAATCCTCCACTCTATTTTATTTTAGATAGAGAGGAAAATAGTTGACTGGAAGATCTAATGTGGGATATAGATAGTCTGGGGGTGCAGGATATTGGCTCCGGCTTTTATCATCCCTGAAGATGGGCTACAACGCAGGTCGAAACTTCGGCACTTATAATAAATAAGTTTTTCTTATTTTGTGTTGTATTGACTGCACCCCCAGACTATCTATGTCCAATATTTCAGTTTAGTTTTCCTCCTGTATTCTCTCTCATAAGGGTCAAACCTTCTATTAATGTGTTTTGGTAACAGAGTAACTTTTATAAAACATTTATACGTTATGATCAACCATTAAGTATGAAGATATTGTTATAAATGTTCCAAAGAGCTTGAATGGTAAGTCTTTATGACTCTGAATAAAAAGTTTACACTTGTATGTGGTTTTTATTAGTGTGTTAGTTTTTCATTTTTGCCTATACTTTAACTTTGAGTTTCCTTTCAAATACATTTAATAGAGCTTCAAATTTAATTATTTATGTTTTTCTTTATCAGGAACTATGTTTATTCGTGTAATTTATTTATTCAGATATTAATATGTTTATGCTGCCAATTTACGGTGTAAATAATATCTTTATCAGAATTGACTAAAGCTGCATAGAAAGCAGTCTCTGGTTAAACTTTACTTTAACCACATCTTTCTGACTTACATCAAATTGTCTTGTTTAATTAATCAACAATCATTAATTTTATTTATGATATTTTAAAATAAAACTTATAAAAAAATTTTTTAATCCTAGATTGGGTATGATTATTTGAGAGAGGTATCTGGACATGTCGTTGACTCATAGCCTAAACTATTAAATGTTAACATATTTTTTTCTATTTTTAATGATATTAGGGGTATAATAACATAATAGTAATAATACAATTTTCATTTTAAAGTACAAAAATTATTCCAATAATTATTATCAATGTAATAAGTAAATTATTTCAATGATTATAATTTGAAAAAAGCAATCCCCTTTTGGGCCTGGTAGTATTTTTACTGTTCTTTGATTTAGCCTGAGGTCAGAATCCATCCAAAGAAAAAATCTTACTCGGAGTCATTATTATATTCCGGGCCAGAATAATTTTACGATTTTACCTTTGGAGTAAGAAAAAACATACTCTGTTGATCCAACACCACAAGCTTTAGTTTCTTTTTTCTTTTCAAAATTTCTTTTTGCTCTTGTAAATTTTTAGTTGTGTCTTAAGTTTTAATAATGATGAACTTTATTAATAACTACTGACATTTATAATGAGTAGAAAGGAGAAACTAAATTACTTTCATTTACTGGGCACGTGGTTGACGTTGACTTGGCTTCAAGAACTCACTAATGAATCATTACGCAAGTGTTTACTTCATTAAAATCAAAAGTGTACTTAAGAAAAAGGAGAGTGTTGGACAAACTATTAGCAGCTGGAAGCACCGAAATAAAAATTTCTGGAAACTAAAGACGAAACCATTTAACTGGCATGGTTGTTTTGTCTCCAATTAATGTGAGAAGGTTTGTTATTTGCATACACCTTTGTTTCAATGGGATTAACAAAACTTTAATTCAAGAACAAACTGAAGAAACTTTTAAACTGTAATATAAACAAAATAGTAACTTCTGTAAATCATTATGGAAACTTTATCCTACAATAGTTGAGATAATGAGACAAGGAATAATAGTTTTGTCTCCATTTTTTTTCTGAATTTGAAATTTATCCATTTTCAATTTTTATGTTTAGTTATTAGTAATTAAGTTTACTTATAAAACACTAAAGTCATATTCTGTCGAGGTGTTAAAAGGTCATTCCTGTTTATGGTCTAGTTCAATAAAATTGTTAAAATGTGGAGAATAACTGTTTAGACCTGAGTTAGCATTAGAGGATATTTCTGGTATTCCATTACAATATTATTCCTGTTGGTGACTTTCCTAGGGGAAAAAGAAACAGAGTAGTAGGGAGAGCTTCTGTGCAAAAAGAAATGGTTAGCCAGAAGTTCGAATATCAACAAGGATATATGACCAATGTGCTACTGAGAGATAAATTGAACTTTCTCGCATCTGGATGTTTTGTTATTGATTAAAGGAATAATTATTTCACTATAACAATTTTTGATTAGGTTCATAAATAACATTATGAAAAATCAAAACAAACAGTGAGGCACTTATAAGTTGTTTACAATTGTTTAAAAAACTTTATAAAAGTAATACTTTTCATTATTCATTGAAGTATTATTAAATTTAAAGTTAAGTATTATTTCTATTTCTTGTAAAAGATAAACAATTAAAATTTACTTTATTTTATTAGTTATTGATTTTATTAATTTTTATTTGAAAAGAACATTCGAGTCCCGGTCCTGGACATATCTTTTCTTTTAAAATAAAAATATTTATAAACAATTACAGGTACCACAATGATCTCAGTTAATGGTCTTTATATAAATTTTAAGTGAAATTTCACTGGTTGAAATCTTAAGTTAATTTTTAATAAAAATTTTGTTAGTGGTTATTACTTTAAAATGTTAGATATTCTTCATATTGTGTGTTACAATTGTTGTTACTTTACAGGATTAAAATTAAGTTAGATATTATTTATATTATTGTTATTATTTTACAGTATTTTGATTATGATGAAATTGGAAGTGAGAGGTTTGATTGCTTGAATTTGAAAAGTGAGCAGCTTATTTTAGGAAGTTGTGAGGCATTAGAAGAGGTTTTAAAAAGGCTCCAATTTCAAAAAATTAATCTCGATGACACTGGTCTTGATGATGAGGTTAGTTTTAACTTATTCTACCAATTAATGAGGAATATTTTATTCCTTATTTTTATTTCATTGTTAACATACATTTAAATTTAATTTAAAGCAATGAATTATTGTTCATTAGATTTTCCATTGATAAAGCTATAATTTTATAGGACCTTGTTTTAAAAACCAACTAATATAGTGAAAATAATATTTTATCACAATTATTTACCTGAACTTAGTTATCATTATATTATAATTTCCTTACAGGCCGCAGTCGCTCTTTTTGATATGATAGAGTACTATGAAGCAGCAACACAACTAAATATCTCAAATAACAATAGCATCGGTGTACGTGGATGGCAGGCTGCCTCCCGCATGTTAAAACGGGTAAAGTAATCCATAATAGCATTTTAAAATTATTAAAATAACTACAAATAAATCATTATGGTTGGCTTTTGAAAACAAAACATTTTTTAATTATGAACACGATAAGTCCTGTTTTTTATCACTAGGAAATTTAGTACAACTTTATTATGTCTTCACTCTACTAACCTAACCTAACCACCTCCCTATCATTTTAATAATGATAAATTTGAATAATTATTTTGTATTATTAAATGAATAATCTTTATATTCATTATTGTTTAGACAAAATGTTTAGAAGAACTAGAGTGTCGAAATATAGTATTGTCCGAGCAGGTCGTACCTATATTAGCCCGTGCACTAAGGCTAGGAACTCAACTACAAGTACTCAAGTTGGAAGCTTGCAGTCTTTCAGGAAGATCACTGGTAGTCTTGGGTATGTTAAAAAACTGTTCTATAATTTTATTAAAAATAAATGTATTGTGTGCATGTGTTGTAATATAATATTGCTAGTTTCAAGATAAATATAATAAATTTTTTATTGGTTGAAACATTCAAATGAATTCACTTCTAATAAATAAAGTGTTCAGGGTACAATTTCACTTAAACACATTATATTGACCAAAACCTTTCAAGGAAACCCCATATCTCCCAAATATCCCGACGGTCAATTAGTAACCCTGAAATTATTCCATCGATCTCGACATCTTCACAATCTAGGTAAGAGCCTAACCAGGTGTCGCATCACTATGATGAGTTAAAGCGGGTCTGCCCTCCCATTCGTAGACAAGATTTCCTTAGTGCTTTTCTATACCAATCCATTAACTCGCAACACCCTTCTTATATCTACAGTCTCCTCCAATTCAAATCCTCTGTCCACCACCACAAAACAAGATCCCGCCTTTCCGATTTCTACACTCGTTCCCACAGAACCAAAGCACTCGAGCGTTCCTTCCTCCCCCGCTCCACTCAATCCACCGAGGAACTCAATCCCTCCATTCATCCGCCATGAAACTTCATTTAAATCCTTGCTTTTCCAACATCTCAAAAAGATACTCTCTAAGCAGGTCAATCATCTGCTTAAATAATTTAGTATTTAATAATCGATTCCGTTGCCTAAGTGTTTTGTTTATTTTTCACAAAGAAGATATAGACTATGTAAATACTTTATTGCATGCTATCCCATTCATTTATTTTATTTTGTAATTTTGTCGTTAACTATTTTATTAATTTTGTTTATAATTATTTTGTTGGTATTAATATATTTGTTTTAGACAATTAGTTAAAATCCTGTCATGTTTCGTACTGTCTAGTTACTTCATTTCTACTTTTATTTTTATTATGTTTTTGTCATTTTTAATTACTTCATGATTCATATTATTATGTAGCCTTCTGGCCAGATGTACATTATGTTTATCTTTTTTTTTTGTTCATGATTGTTATTTTTCTAAAGGGACTTAGTCCCAGAATAAAGTTTGTTTTCTATTCTATATGAAGAAATATATTTACCATTTATAGCTTTCAAGGAGCATTGACTGAACATCCATTCAGATTTGAGGTAGAATTCCTTTAAAAAAAAAACTGTACTGCTACAATCTGTGAAGGGTCTGGGATTCAGTACATGGTAGAAACTGAACTGTTTCTTGGACTAGGGTTGTGCAGGGAGGTGATTTGACCTAGATCATGTTCAATCGCCAAGTCCCCCCCTTATTTTGGGGTACCCACTGAACCAAGATCCCGAGGATCTATCTCCAGCCGCTAAGAGATTAAATAATAATTCCTTTAAACATGTTAAATACATAAATAAAACTTCAGAAAAAAAATTTTGCTGCAAGCATTCAGGAAGAACCACTTGATCTTGCACGGCCTCTGGCAGTAGTAACAAATGGAAGATATTTATTTTTGTAATTGTTTACATAATGGATATTGATTATTTATTTTCTGGTGCTACTGACAATCATCAATGAAAAGTAAGAAAGCAGTAAAATAATGAAAA
Source organism: Troilus luridus (assembly GCA_964056705.1). Lineage (NCBI taxonomy): Eukaryota > Metazoa > Arthropoda > Insecta > Hemiptera > Pentatomidae > Troilus > Troilus luridus. The sequence goes on from OZ057415.1 coordinate 68,421,412, forward strand.
TTTTCGGTTTGACAACACATGTTGACCGTGTAAGGAATTACAATATTTCCAAATTATTTATGAAGTTCAGCGTGTCAGAATAATCGATAATTAGATGTATTGGTAGTAATCATGGTGGATGAGACCGTTAAGACGTCAATTTAGCAACCTAGAGTCTGCTGTAGTGCTTATTTAATTGATTAAATCTTTTAAAAATAAATTAGAGTCATTATTAAAAATTATTTTAATATCTTCAATGAGAAATCGCATAAGTAAGCTTGAATTATAAAGAAAGTTTAGTTTTAAGAAAAATTGAATTCATAGTTTTACGGCCTGTGAACTTATGAAAATTTTAGTCCAATTTTATTTATAAAGTAAAGGTTGTTAATTACAAGATAAAAAACATTTTTACTTTTGATTAATAAAACAGTTCAAGTGTCCAAGAATCATGATGGAAAGGTTTTCATCATGATTCTTATTGTTGCTGAAAAGATGAAGGAGGTCTTATCCCTTCATAAGGAGAACATAATGATTGTAATTAACAATTAAACATTATTTTTGTTAATAATTTTGTTTTATGGTATAATTTTCTCTAAATATTGTCTCCTCATATGCTGGATTTCCTCTAATTTTTCTGGTTTGATTTGAGGTCAGAATTTCTGGAGTAAATAATAGATATGTATATGTATGAAAAGGATGATGGTCCATAGACATTCTCTGTGGTTTAACCTTGTTATTTTTTAACTGTCTCATGATTGTTAGCAAACAAGACCTTAACCTTTATATTTTTTAATACAAAAAACTTCAGTTGTTTCTTCTAGTTTAGACCGTGTAGGTGAATTTTCTGCAAACGTTTTGCCAGACATGCTGCTGACTTCCTCAAGGCTTAATTGAGACTGAAGATGTCCAGCTAACCCGCGGCCTTATATAGTAGCCCCTCGGGTCCACTCGTGATTCATCGGTTCCTTCTGTTAGTCGATCGCGTTTTTTCGGATCCGGGGTCGGAGTCTGCTTTTCCATGCCTGTGATTGGCTGGTTTCTGATTGCTTGGGCTCTGATAGGCTGGAGTTCGGCTTGATTGTCGCTGCTAGGTTAATTTGTTGTTCTTGTTGATTGTCTTTCTTCTGTTCTATGTTAGGGAGCCATAGTTTACTTAGTTTGTACCCGTCCTCCCTGTTGAAGTTTTCCGGGTGTTTAACTATTTCTATTGCTTCCAGTATCTTCCTTTCTGTGGCCTTGCTACATTTCTTAACTACTCTGATTTTATCGAATTCTATGGCGTGGTTAGTAGTAGTGAAATGTTCTGCCAAAGCCGATGTTTTGCTGTCCATTTTCTTCACACTTTTAATGTGTTCTGTCAGCCTTGTGGATATCAGCCTTCCCATTTGTCCAATGTATTCCTTACCACAGGAGCATGGAATGCTGTATATCCCTGGTGTCCTGAGTCCTAAATTGCCTTTTGGATTCGGCAAAACCTGACCTATCTTCCTATCTGTGGTGTATATCGTTCCTATATTAAACTTCTTCAGTACTTTAGCTATTTTCTCTGTTGTGCCTTTTACATAACTTTTTTAATGTTCATCTGGCCATATAACAACTTAAAGCTTACTGTGTAGTGTGAGTAAGGAGAAACAAAATTACAATTTTATTTAAATAAGAGAATATTTAATGTTTGAACAAGTATTAGGATAATTCCTTTAATAATTAATGACGAGCTTTTGCTTTATTTAGTTGCTGGTCTGAAATTGAACACCACGTTGAAAGAACTTTATTTGGGTGAAAATTACCTAGGGCCTAGTGATGGCCTACAATTATCAGGTCTTTTGAAATGCAACACTACGCTTCAGCTTCTAGATCTCAGGTTAGTTTATGATCATTAGAGACTATATAAAATAAATAATAATAATAAAAAGTTGTTATGTATACAATTAAACTGCCAACAAGTGAAAAAATAAATAAAATCCTTCCATTGCTTCTATTTTTGCCTTGCAAAAATTTCTTTTTCTTTTTCATCATTAAATTAAGGAAGTATGGGTATAGTACAAAGCAGCACGAGTTTCAAGAATTTTAATTAAATCAGCTGATTCAGATGTTTTGGTAATTTTGCTCAGCAAAATGCATAAAACTCCAGAATCGCACAAAATTGCCATGGAAATTAAGATCTAATCTGTGCCTCAGTCTGTCTACCTGCTTTTGATACGTACATACATAGGTTTGGATTACATGGCGGCTTTTTATAATAGACGAAAATTTTTACTATTCAACAATTTTTCTAAGAATGAGATATACCAATAAATATGAAGCCTACATTTTTTATATCGAAAGAATGTACTTTGTCTATGAATTTATGGTGACAATGTATGATATTAAATACTGTAACAAAGTGAATGATGCAGTATATCAGATTTTTCTTTAAAACCATTTTGTTAAAGAAGGTAGTGAACAACGATTCCTTGAAAAAATTGAAAATTTGACTCAAACACAATACCACCATGCTAGATGTCACTTAAATAAAAAAAAGTATGGATTATTTATACCAATTCAATTTGGCTAAATGCAACTGATTCTAATTGTGGTTAGATATAATAAAGCTATGCTCTGAAAATTGCGGTTGGTTTTTTGATGCTCATCTGAAATTTGTTGTTCTTTAGCTGTATCTGACTTAAAGTTTTTTACTTTGAGGCATGCTAATTTAAAAGAATATTTTTCAAAATCATTTCCATTAAGTTCTACCTTAAGAAACACCTGATTGTCTGCAAAAAACACTTTTTTGTCATTTCTGATTTCCATGTTGGATGTGTTTTGTAAACAAACAAAACATTTGTTACATATTGTGTAAGTTGTATGCTCCCCATTGGAATTTAGTTCGTTTGGAAAGCAAGTGAGTGAAATTTAAAAAAATAATATTTATAATAATTTTAATTTAAATTATTATTTATAATTTATTATGAACATGCATTGTCATCCAGTTAGGTCGATCTTACTTTGGATTATCTACTATTGAATATTGCAAAACAAAACTCTAATATGTTAATTAGTATGTCTTAATTAGATTAAGTACATCATGTCTGATGTATTTCAAGCAATTGCCTGAGAATTCAGACTTCCAATGATCATCAATAAATATTTATTAGTATCGAAATTTGCTGCTTTGATTTTTTTTTAATTTGTTGAAATTATCAAAGAATGATGCAATATTTTAAAAAAATAGGAGAAAACTTTGTTTTTTTAATAAATCAATCTGGATTTGTGAAAGTAATAGCTTGCTGAACCTGTTTTGATAGCTTTAATATAAGTATAAATTAATAGTGTCTTAGAGAGATAAATTTGGTAGGGGAAAAATATTTAAGAAAAATATACACACACCTACAAATATATTTGCAGCCCCGTGAATAAGTCAAATTTTGCCCAGCGAGTCAATACAGTCCTCAATAACTTTATTGAGATAAGAGGAATCGTGTCATCTTTGTAGTTTTGAGTTTGAATATGAGCAATAACTCTTTATCAACCCAATGCCAGACTTATTCACCACGAAAATAACATGATTCTGCTTTCCTAAGTAGCTGATGAAACTCATTTTGGAGAAAATTTGACTTAACTACTTGTTCACCAGGGCTGTGGTTATATAATTATATAGAGATGAATTGGTGAAGTATTTATGGTTTTATTTCAGTAACAATGGGCTGGAGGACAGTGGTGTTGCGCATATCTGTGATGCCTTATGTGAACAATCTAAACCTGCTGGGCTGGGAATATTGGTTCTCTGGAACAACAAATTAGGACCTGGCTCAGCATTTCATATTGGAAAAGCATTGGTTTGTAAAGATTTCAACTTTACAAATCTCACACTTTTTTAATTTAATTTTTTTCCTTTTAAAATTAAAGAGTACATTTCAATATTTATCCAATTCTACTCACTATTTTTTCATATATTAATATATATATATATAATATTGGCAATTTCCTCTTGTATGGGCACCGATGATAAGATTGCTTAACCGGACATTCCGATGCTATCGCCTCTGTTTAGTAGTTTTGATGAAAGAAAATATATCACAAAGATATAACAACATTCATATTTATTTAAATTTACATATTAATATTTAATTAATAATATTAGAATTTATATATTATTTACACATAATATGAAGTATACACATTTTCCATACTAAAGTTCATGATAACTTTTATTTTTGGAAAATATTAAAAATTAAATGAATAATCAGTTAAAACTTGTGACTCAACTGGAAGCGACAACCTGCAGAATAATTATCATATTTACTTAAATTGGTTCTTTTTCTTGAAACATAAATTTGATATTTTCTCTTTTTTGTTTCAACCCAGTAGAACACAACTCCCTCAAACACATACTCCATTCTGTGAACGCCTTTTATAACATGTTTAATTCTTCTGAACAAATGATGCCACATTTCCATTATATTTTACAAATAAAAAATAATGCAAACAGATAACATACACAAAAAAATGTCAAAAGGTTACAAGATTACTATAGTCCCTCACCTTTTTCGTTGCTGGTGCCCGTATAAGAGGAAAGTACTGCTATACCATTTTTAGTTTCTGAATTAATTATATTTCAACAGTCAAACCCAAACAATATTTTTAGTTATGAAATTAAGTTATTATTAAATTCTTGTTTGTCAATACTTTTTTTTTTAACTTTTTTTAGAGAGGAAATGATACCTTAGAAGTGCTGAATATAGGACAAAATGATATAGGTGATCAGTTCCTGAATGATATTCAAGATCCATTGATTGAAAACCACAGTCTTTTGAGGCTGGGCATACAATCAACAAATATCAGTGGGGAAGGGGCCTTGACGTTGGCACACGTTCTTACAAAAAATGCAACCCTACAGGTATGATTTCATCTTATTGTTGTTTAGTTGTTAAAATAATAACATTAACTTATATTTGTTTTATATAATTTTTTGTTAATTGTTTTAATTTTTAAATATTTTAATTTTGAAGAGAAAAGATCTGGCCCTGGCCGGGATTCGAACCCGGGTCGTCCGCCTCTCCGTAGCAGAGGTCTTACCATTTGAGCTACTAGGGGTCGCCTCTCAGTCAGGACAAATCCGTTCTCTTCACAGATCCCATATCCCCGTGTTCTCACAATTTTTGCGATGTATACACGAAGAAGAATGTTCATTGAACATTACTTTAATTAGGATCTTGTTGACTTGCGTCATTATATTATTTATAATTTTTTGTTAATTGTTTTAATTTTTAAATATTTTAATTTTGAAGAGAAAAGATCTGGCCCTGGCCGGGATTCGAACCCGGGTCGTCCGGCTCTCCGTAGCAGCGCTCTTACCCCTGACTTAGAGGCGACCCTGGTAGCTCAAATGGTAAGAGCGCTGCTACGGAGAGCCGGACGACCCGGGTTCGAATCCCAGCCAGGGCCAGATCTTTTCTCTACAAAATTAAAATATATTTCTTTTAGTTAACGAGTAAACACTACACTATATTCTTTTTTAAGTAAAAATATTTGGACACAGTACCAATTTACTTGGTATAAGCGTAATTAAGTAACCATGGGATTATCTTTGTTTATCAGTAGATATTTTATTACTTCTTATTTATTTTCTGTTGAGATATTGAATTATTCTAAAAACATTTTTTACTTGCCTCTAAGCTCTGAATATCAAAATTAAACTTCTTATATATATTTTTCAGATCAGTTTCTATTACCACTTTACTTTCTTTTTTTAGAGGATAGATGTGAGGGACAATAATATTGAAGTAAGCGGTGTTGCAGCGTTTGCAGAAGCGTTGAAGCAAAATACCTCCATCACTCAAATAGATCTCGACGATCAGCCTAGAGGAAGAATAGTAAGTAAAGAAATCTATCGGAATTAACTTTTTTTTTATCTAATCAAATCATATATGATTTAATTAGATAAAAATATGAAAGTTTATGAATGTGATAAACTTCGATATTTTTATGAATATGCATTTCAGTGATATGAAAGTTTTGTGTGTATTAACCACTTGCGTTGAAAAGAAATTCATCATTTCCTGCGCCAAAACAGTTGAGTTTAAATCGTTGCTACACGAGTGCACACAAGGTTGGTCTAAGTGTCCGTAAAAGAATAAACGATGCATCAAGTGGTTATAAAATTACATATGTATAAAAACTAAATTTATGTACTAATTGTTATGGGACGCAAAATAGATCAATTAAGGTCGTAGTCCAACTTTAAGCCCACAAAAAAAAAAATTATGTATTAATAATATTGCTGAGTGCAACTTGAAATCATTTTTTTTCTAAACAGATTGGTATGCGTAATGCTACAAGACATTTCTCTCATGTGGTTTCACTGTTTTTTATGGTTATTTTTGTTTTGCACCACTACATTGTACCTTCTATGCCCTAGGTCACGGGTTTGCAGCCTTTCAGTTCTTCCTAGGATTTTTTAAAGGGAGTAAAATATCCTTGGTTATGCTATCCTTTGTAAGGGACGTTAAATTAAATCCCCATTCTAATTACACCTGGATAGGAAAATACAGGACTCGCTCTGTAGCATTGTCCAATTAGCGATAGCAGCTTAAAGGGACTTTAAAATAAATCAACAACAAATACCTGCATTATAATTTTTGTTGTTATTTGTAAGCACTACGTTTCTTCCTATCTGTTGTTAAGATACTTGGATTGTTCCCAGTGAACATTCTTTCACTTTTTTGGTAATCAAAACGACACACTTTATAAAATTTGTTCTGCTACTTCGATACGAAGCTTGGTAAAAGAATATTTCTTATATCTTAGTATTTTGACTTTTTCTTTTTCTTCAAAATAAGAATTAAGCATTGTCATATTTGCCATTTATAAAAAATATTTTTGTATAACTTATAACAATTTTTCTCATTAAGATGATTAATAACTGTCATTTAGATCCACTACACCTCTAACATCATTGTATTTTTAGAGCTTTTTTATGGTATTTTTCTTACCCTTTTTTCTCTCTTTAATCATCTCAATTTTTGTATGTTTCATGTACACTATATAGGTATCTTTTTTTTATCTTTCCATTTTCAAGCTGCTAGTCCAACAGCGTTGATTTTTATAGACTGTAACTTTTGAAGTAAGCTTGGCGTAGAATACCAATTGTTTGAAAATAGAGTGTGTTAAAGATCATCTCATTTTGTGTTGCATTTCTGTCTATATCTTGATCAGTATAGATGATAGCCCAACTTGTAATTACATAATTTATAAAATTGAACTCTTCAACGGATTATACTGTTTGTATAACATCTTGACGTGCAAATAATATCTCTTTCATTTTCCATTTTATGTTCAATACTTTAAAATTAGTAAGATAGAGTTAAGCAGATTGCGTAAAGAATCTCAGTTTCTGTGTTTCTGTAAAGAATCTCATTAACAGTCCACTTATGACACATCATTTTTTGTATCTATCATCTATTGACGTGTGTTGCAGATCTTTCCAATGCATGTGGTTAAAGATCCTGTAGTTCCTCTAGTTTCCAAGGTATCTTTTATAGGTATCTTGTTAAACCTTCTTACCATGTTCTCATCTTTTATTTTAATGAAATAGAAGATTATTTATTATTAAATTAAAGTTGAAAAGTTAAGATTATTTCAAATTTAAGTAATTATTTAAAAAAAATTATTTCCAGAGTGAAACATTAGAAAAATACTCTGAAGCAGTTGACGAAGTAAGGTCTGCGTGCTGTAGAAACGAAGCTGGAGGGGATGAAGCACTTCTTCGTGCACGGCTGTCCGTCATGGCAGCTAGGAAGATCTCACTTACCTGTGATACATTACGACCCGTTTCAAAATCACCATCCCCGCAGCCACAATCACCGTCATATCCACAACAATCATTCCTTCAGGTTAGATGCCACCAAATTTTATTTCATGGAAAGGACATAAAAGTGGTTACTGTTCCATCTCTTTTTTAAACATAAAAAACTGTTATGGATCACATATTTTGTAACAAAATGGATATTTAATTCATGTATCTTCATTACTTGTTTTAATTATAATAGGGAATTTCCTCAGAAGATATAAAGGAACTAACAATGTAGGTCAAGGTAAAGCAAAAATCAGTTATATGCTTAATTATAACTTTATATAATTAAGTGGAATGCATCAATCGACTTTTGTATATTCCTTAAATATTGGAGGAAGTGATAGCTTTTTTTAAGCTATTAAGTTTTTTAACTCTCCAAAAAATGTCTTTTCATTTTCACTTCAGGTATTCCAGTGCTTTCTGTATTGATTATTGGTTTATTTTTTAATTATCTACTTGAACTTTTATAGGTTGGTTGCGAGGCAAAGAGAGGAGGTCGTCTGAGAAGCCCAGCACCATCACCTATTCCGTCACCCGTTGCATCTCCGTCCCCTACAAGAACTAGGTAAACCTAATACTATAGTCAGTAATAGAGTATCCAATCAAAATTTTATAATTATTATGACTTACCTAAATTTAATACTAAATGTATGATATTAATGCTTAATTTTATGAGTAATGTAAAAAATGGCAGGGGTGCTTTCATAAAATTGTATAGAAATAAGCCTAAATTATTTATTATGTGTCAACATCAGAACCTAACTTTTAGTCCATCGGGACATAGGGCCTTATATAAGTCATGGGGCTATCTGATTAATTTTTTAATATTTGGCATTTTGCATTTGTAATAATTTAAATAAAAATCTAACTTTTTCTATCTAGGCTTTGACAATCGTTAAAATGAAGTTATTAATTTTAACCATTTGCATGCGGGTAACTCTCGGCTAATGTGGTTCAGATGGCCTGTGCTCGCTTAGTGCTTATAGTCCAGGATCCATGGTCCATTTTTGCACTTGATTACTATCAAGCTAAATTTTCACGAATAGGTTCGTTTCGATAAGACACCCAACAATTTCCTGTGCAAAAATTCTCGATTGTGGTAGCTAACAGAGCTAGCACGAATAAAATATGCCATGCATTTTTTATGTAATGCATAATAGAAAATTCATCGAGACGCTACTGACATTCCCTATAAAATTGGCATGGCATTCAACATGTTCATATGAACCTATTTTTCTATTTTTACTTTGTTGTAATTGATGATCGTTATGTTATGTTTTGTCTTTTTGTTCCATATTTAGGTTCCAAGTTTCAAGAGTTAATGAAGACTCGCCCCCAGAAACTCCTCCAGTCTTTAGTTTCACTCCTTCTAGATCTAGATTTAAAGTGACTGTAGTAGAACCCAGCGGAGAACAGCAACACTCTTCCTTCATACCTCAGCCATTTCATTCTCAAAAGCAGCAGCAGCAACAGCAACAGAATCCAAGTACTCCCCCAAGAACTAGAAAGTTATCATCGTGGGTTCCAATGGTGCGTATTTTATTATTTAATATAAAAACATGGTATTTTTAGAACATGCTACTTAACCATAGATTTTCATTTTCTTAATAAATAGAGACAAATTATGTAGTTGACTATAACAGATCAGCATTATTTATGAGGAGGTTATATATTTTGCAAAGAAAATTTACTTTTTTTAATTGGTTACTGTTAAATAGAGAAATATTATATAAAAACAAACACCATTTCAAAATAGCACTAGAGCTATCCTAATATAATATTAGGTTTAAAAAATATTTATAATACTAAACAAATATGTATATCTTATAATATTAGACTTCTTTTTTTTTTTGGCCTTTTATAACCTTGGACCATAAGCCGAAACCCAATACATTTTGTCGCCAATAATCTCTGTCATCCCAATCTCTCTCCGCCAAGCCTCTTCCTACCATCACCTCTTCAACTCCTTGCAGCCAATTTTTCCTAGGGCAGCCTCTATTTCGTCTCTCCTCTGGGATAAAGCCTAATATCATTTTTGGCCATCTCTCGTTGCCCTTTCTTCTCAGATGACCATACCAGTATAGCTGCTTGGTCCCAATTTTGTGCATTATTGTTTTCGCTTTAACGATATCTCTATTTTATCACTTGCTCAATTATGGAAATGGGACAACTTCTCCAAAAATCCATTTCTACAGCTTGCAAACTACCCACATTTATGAACCATAAAGGGTTACACCTTAAAAAAAGGAATGACTAATTAGACTTAGACTAATTTTAATTAATAAACAATTATCTATATTATTACAAAAATTATTTTTAAATAAATTGTTTTCTGTTCATTAATTGATGTATTGACCATTTGAAATGATCTTATATCTTATTGTATATATTCGATAGTTTATCAAATTAATATATTTCTTAGAGTGAATTGCTTTTTTTTTTTTTTTTACCACTTTATTTATAGGAAATACTTAATTTCAGAAATTTGACGTTGAGCAATTATTTAGAATAGGATTTTCTAAAGTCTTATACATATTTACCCTATACTATTTTACCTAGCACTTTATAGATTCTATTTCTAAATACTAATAATTCCTTACCAATTATCAGGCAATTTCTATATTTCGATGAAAGTTAATTGTTTCTCTAAAAATGTTTTTGTTATTTTTCAAAATATATTTCATATTATAATTTTAGGTTTCGCCAGGACTGGAGATTAAAGCTGCATCTGGCCTGGAAAAGCTTCTAGGGTTGTTCCAAAATCCATTTACGAGAGGAACTCAGAGCGGCAATACCGTGGATAGCAGCAGTGATGGTAGTGGGGCTACGTGGCCTGCGAGTAGAGCCACTCCACCTTCTGTCGAAACGAGTACACACTCTGCTTCTCTCTCGCATCTCACTGTTATACCTCCTACTGGTAAAACATCTATTAGTAAATATTTAATTTTCTGTTATGTTTACTTTTCCCTTATTGGCCATCTCTTGAAAGAGGTAAACATCCCAAATCAGTTGTTGCAGAATTGCCCGTTTGGAGGAAATTACCTGACAATAAGATGACCCGAACTTGGAGTGCCAAAAAAAAATATTATAATATAAAAATATACGTAAGGAAGAAAATAGTTGGGGGTGCAGTCAAATAAAAACACTAAATAAGTGGTTACTTATTTAGTGTTTTTATTTGACTGCACCCCCAACTATTTTCTTCCTTACGTCTATCTTTCAGTCAACCATCCCCTCGCTTCTCATATAAAGATATAATTTAAGCCATTTTAAAGAAAACTTGACTATTATTTTTTTTAAATTGATATTAAAATAACTATTTTCAAATAAATTATTCTATTAGTTTATATAAATCTATACCCAATTCTTTAGGCATAATCAAGTTGAGAATCAAAAGTTTGTCACTAAGTCTTTAAATGGCAAAATGATGAGGTTGAGTTTTCATTGACATGTACAAAGATGGTTTTTGTCCACCAATCACAATTTACTAGTTGAACAGTTTGCTAGTTCCCCATTAATATTGATTTTGTACGCGAAGTTTGTGTTAAAAAACATACACAGTATGTGTAAATGTGGTTTTTAACTTGTTTTATGACGACACACTTGATTTTAAGTACAGTTTAATACTAGTTTATAAGCAATGTTAATGAATATACATAAGTTTCCGGCATGTCCTGCTTCCCCTCCTTCAAACGTGCCAGGACCTGCAATATTTCTAGTATCACTACAAATAATTTAAAGTATTTATACCTCACTATCACGTGCAGCTTCAATTTCACCTAAGCAACCTAAATACTTTTCTATGCTCACTTCCTTCAATCTAAACAGGAAAAATGTTCTCTAGTAAAATCAGTTGTAAAGTCATCAATAATCAAGATACATAGTAAGGTCCATAAGTTTTCGACCTGTCCTGCTTCCTCTCCTTCAAACGTGCCGGGACCCGCACGCCTATGCAGGTCCATGCCTGCTCACTCCATACCCATCGCCCACACTTCCTTAGTCCTTTCAGTCAGTGTCCACCCTTGAAGGAAACTCCCTATTTCACAATGTTCAAACTCGAGTACCGTGCGGTTATTAAATTCTTTTGTAAAGAGGGTCTTACTCCAGTGCAAATTAAAGAGCGCTTGGATTGTGTATACGGGTAGTCCTCCCCCTCGTATTCCAGAATGAAAGAATGTGCAAAATTATTTAAGTTAGGGAGAGAACGTGTAAAAGATGACCCACGTCCCGGTCGACCATTGGAAGCTGAAAAACTTCTAAAACAGTCCAACTTGTGGAGTCTGAATTGCTGTCTGACCGGCGACTGAAACCCAAGGAAATAGCAGCGAGTTTGGGGCTTTCAAAAATAAGTGTTTTGAGGATCATCAAAGAACATTTGCATATGAACAAGGTTAGTGCAAGATGGGTTCCAAAAATTCTTTCAGCTGCTCAAAAACAAGAACGAGTTCACTGCTGCAATCAATTTTGGCGATTCAACACCGACGAAGAGCTCCAAGCAGCAGTGGAAGAACATTTTTTTAACAAAGAAGAAATTTATTTTTTTCATGGTATCGAAATGTTGCAAAAGCGTTGTATTAAGTGTATTGAGCTTAGAGGAGAATATATTGAAAAACAGTAAGGCCAGTTTTTTCCTTTCACCTTTCCTTCTATCCCGGGCCGGAAAATGTTTGACCTTACTACGTAACTGTTAAAAACAAAGAGTAATTTCAGTATTGATATTATAAAATTAGAATGGGGTAGTTTATCATCTTAATTTCAAATTCAATCAGGCTTATGATTTCATAGACTGTCATAGCCTGTATAATATATTGGTGAAACATGGTACACCATAAAAGTTAGTAAATCTAGTTGGTATGTCAATGATCAAACATTAAATAAAGTTAGAGAATTATTTTTCAGAAAAGTTTGAGGTTTAAATCAGGGTGATTCACCTGTACTGTTTAATTTAATTCTAAAGTCCCTTGAATGGTGATACATATCAAAACAGGATAATAAAAAAATTCATTATTAAAATATCCTTCTTGGTTTTGCAGATTGGTGGAGGCATAGATGAGGGAATTTTATTGAGGGTAATAATTGGATTTTGTTTGGGTTGTCATCAATGGACTTAAGTTTACAAATCTGTAGTTGCGTTTGATGGTATCAGCATCGAGCCTTCTTTTAATAGCCTTTTATTATCATCATTACGGTTGAATTCTCTAATTTGATTTTAAAATTTTCATTGAGGAAAATTTATGCTGCAAAGTATGTCAGAGTTTATTTTTTTAAATCTACCTTTGTTTTAAACATTCATTTTTCCACTGCAAGCAGATAAACCAAACTTTGGATATCAGAAAAACATTCAGTCATGTCCAAAATTTTTCAACTTCATACTGCTCCTTTAAGCCAGGTCTACCTGTCATTTTAGTTATAGGGTATGAATCAATTATTTCTCCAAAAATGTCACAAGGAATTTTAATTGGGAAAATTTATAATCTTTTCTGGTTTTTACATTTGACTAATTCCATTTTGTCTTGAACCCCTCTGTAAATTCATATTTTATAATTTCTGTTTTTCATTTTAATTATTTATTCATTTTTTTTTTCTTTCAGGTTGAATAATGTCTAGATTTTTACATTTTGCTAGAATCTATTATTCCATCAAGAAAATGGTAATGGTACTGATTGTTACCGAAATACAGTGTGGTAGTCGAAAGGACTAAAAACAAGTGAAATAATGTAACGGCATATAGTTTTTTGAATATGTAATGAAAACTATAATGAGTTGTAATTCAGTTCCATGAAACATTCCTTTTCTGTGTGGAGTTTTGAATCACATTGTTCTCCATATGACTAAAATAATCCCTGCGTGTTGGAGAGGTTTTATTATTCCCATTGGTTCTGAGAATTAAATTTTTGGATCCACATGATTAAACAATTTAAAGTTCTAATCAGTATGTATTTAAAAATATTGAGAAGATTGCAATTATTTTCTGACTTGTATAATGTATAATTTTTTTGTTGAAAATGCTAACCTTTCTTATATCTATACTAATTTAAGGAGCAAATGGTTTAGAGTTCTGGCCGGTTACTTATAAAGTTAAAAAGAAAAAATAAGGAAGAAATTTTACCATTGTTGTAGTTCATAGTGTAATTTGTAATTTAAACTTATATAGCTTTTAGGTTGTTCTTAATCTTAACTTATTTTGAGCTGTGGTGTATGATTCTTATGAGGAAGGTAATAATCCTTACTATAAGATATAATATAAGTATTATTTAATCTTTTTTTTTTTGTCGTGTGATTTTATATGTGATAGAATACTACAAAGGAGTATAAAAGTTACTTTAATTTACCAGAGATTATTATTTAAAGTTGTTAGAGAGTCTATTATACAAACAAAATTGAGAAATGTTTAACATTTCTTCAATATTTATATGAGATATGTGTGTGTGAGTGTGTGTAATATATATATATATACATATATATATATACATATATATATATACATATATATATATATATATATGTATGTATATATATTTGTGTGATTTTTATTAAATGAATAATGGTGCAATTAGAGAAAAATATAAAATATATACTATATATTATTGTTGTAAAATCTATAGTATCACCTATTAAGTGTATATAAGAATAAAGAGTTCGTTATACATCCTGCACATTCAAATAAGTTTTTTTACCAAAAAGAGATTAAATTCTTCAATTTTATTTCTATTTATTTGTTTCTTTTTTTGTTTTATCTCTGAATAACTATTTGAAGTTTAAAGTTATTGAATGTACTATTCTCTGACTTATTTAATTGATTGACTACCATTATTTATGAACCTGATATATTTCAGTTTTGTTTTGAAAATGAAGAATATCATCCAAAAAATTATTTAAACTGGAAATATTTGTAAATTCAATTGGTTGTATGCATTACTTACTGTATATATGCATTTGCATAAAATGATATTTAATAAATATTTTATAGTTCACATATTTCCGGTTTAAATAAGTAGATATATTTCTTCTTAATTTCTATAAGCATATTTTTTATTTTAAAAACCCAAAATTGTACAATGGATGAGCTATCTCCAAAACTTCTGAATTTCAATTTGAATCAATATATTAAGAAAATAACTGGGAACAAAAATAAATGATTATGTCACCTTAAAATCTAACTTGTGGGTGTAATTTATTTTATTTTTTTCATTAACCTGTTACCCGGGGAATTCCCTTTTTATATGCACATACGGGACGTATTTATACGTCCGTCCCCCCCCCCCCCCGGTTAACAGGTCAAAGTGCGGCCATAAAGCCTATTCTATTCCTCGACAATTATTAATGAAAAATCGTATTCTTTTTTTTTCTTTACATTTTATTTTACCCAATTCAGATTGATATTCACTTGCTGGTTTATAAATTTATCATGATACAAGAACACTATGTTACAGTTTTTAAATACTTTATTACATGAGCTTCAAATCTATGTTTTGAGATAAATGGATGGAAATAGTTATAACTTTTATACTTATTTTTTATGGGAAATGTTAAAATCTTTATAAAGAACTCGTAAATATATTAATATATAAGCTTAGATAATAATGTCGACCAGGTTACTTATTTCTGTATGAACACCAATAATCCAAAGAAGAATATTCTATTGGAAAATATAAGGGAATTTAATTTATTTAATAAGAATTTTCTATGTATCAAAGGTAGTCAATTAGATATAGTTATTCTTTTTCCTATGGAAAATCGATTCTTATATACCAATATGAATTTATATATCCCTCTTGCTGTCTCAAAACGATTATAAACATAATAGAAAGTGTCACTGCTTTAGGTTATCTCATTGTTTCTGCTTGTAAATAAACTATGAAATTGTGTCAAACTACTTAAAAAAATTAATGTATAAGTATTTCACTAATTAAAAAACATTATAATACAACTTTATTATTCAAACATTGAGGCATAAAAAAATTGATAATCTGAACTATTGAAGACACTAAATATATAATCAACTTAATACATTTTTATAGAGTAAACAATGTCATTATTGTATTAAACGTTTTCCTCCTCACTTGTTATTCTACTGAATTGATAAATCTTTCAACTCGTGGAGCTGCTCTATAAAGTAATGTTAGGGAATTTAACCTTTTTTATGAATATGACATCTTTCCAAACTATCATTCTAATGAGTAATAAATTTTCTATATAATACATTTCCATCAGTTGAATTGTTCTTTTGTAACTTTTAAGATAATTTGAACTACTGTATCTCAGTAACCTTTGTTTTACTTTTTGGGGCTGCAAATGCATTGTTCAAGGCTACCATCACACCATTAAAGCTATTTGAAAAAAAAAAACATATTTTTTAGTGCTATAGAAGCTTTTATATTCATATAATAGCTAATATTCAATATAAAAATATTTAATCTTATTAAAAATAAGGATGAATATTTTTTTAAATGTTCATAAAAGCACAAAGACTGTAACTTGTCCATTAAAGATTGCTCTTTTCTATGCCCTTAAAGTTTTTAAGGAAATGATTAAATATATTGTTTCATATCAGTAAATTTTGGTTACAGGCAGCATTTTCTTTCAACTTCTTAAAATTGTAAAATAATTTTTCTTGGTATCCATCATTTATTTATTATGTACTGCTCTAAAAAAAAATAATAATCTATTTTCTTATTAAATATTCTGTATTCATATTTTAATTGTATCTTACCTGTATAAAGCACATTATTCTAATACTTAAACTATTTTTTTTGATGTTGAATCTTAGAAGATTAGTTATTAACAATAGGAATATGCTAATTTAATTGTTAGGTAATTTTACTTAATTACTTATAAATAAATATCTATGAACATAAAATAATTATTAGTATACAGATGTGGGCATATTAAATGTACACATTCTTGTATACTGTGCTGAATACTCTATTTTTTAGAGGAATAACTCATTTTTGCTATTCTATGAGAAGTTTTATTTTTACACTGCATTTGACTTGTTTCTGACAAAAAAAAAAACTCGTTACTATTACTTAAATGTGTATATATGAACTAATTTATGGATATCTGCCTAAGAAACTGGTATTGTATTTTTGAAATTGTTAATCATTTAATAATTATCGATTATTAGGTGACTTCACAAGTCATATTCATTTATATTTCAAAAAGAAAATACTATGCTTCCCTGATGAATGAACCAGTCTTCTAATTAAGGTAACTATACATAAAAATTAATTTTTATAAATTCTTTCTTCTTATGTTATTGATAGTTTTTTAAATAAAGCTAGAAAGCATGATGAGAATTAGTCAGTTTTTGTTCTATGTTATGGTGGATTACATTGTTAGTATTGGTTAGTATTCTTTATCCAATTGATTTGCGTTTAATTTTAAAAAAAAGTATATCTTAGCTGACAATTCCAACAACCATTATTGTTTTTGGTATAATTTTGTCAAAATGGTTCTTAAATAATTCCATATGCAATTAGTATCATAATAACGTAAATGATTACTTTTCTTTCTTTTTTTATTCATTTGATTTTTTTGTTTTTTTAGAAGGCCTCAGCTTGAATGGACAAACAGACTTTATATCATTGATAATTTTGAACTATAATAGAAGCGTTTTAGACTGAAAACATAATATAATCACAAAGGAAATGGTTCAAATTTATTACCTAAAGTTTAAACTTAAATGAATATGTAGCCTAAAAATAAAACAAGCATTATGTGAATAGCCAAGGGTCTTGTTTTGAATTTAAAAATTCTGAAAGTTGGACTTTTTAAAAAGCTGTAAATTTTATGAGATTTTAATTAAATGTTGTTGCACTATTTTCAAAGATCATCCTTTATGGTGAGGATTTGGGATATGGGGATGCCTGGAGGTGGAGGAATCAAAATTTTCCCTTGCAATGTTCTTGTAATCTAAGTGATAATGTGGGATATTCCAAATTTATGCAAAAAAAAAAAGTCTATTTATTTTATTGTGATACTGATTGTTTCTTTTGAAAGTAGTTGTTTGTATTGCTTTTAGTTTATATGTTGGTTCTTTGTTATTATTTTATTTTGTACAGATTTTCATTACTTGAATTACTTATATTGTCATTTCATTATTATATTAATTTAATTTAAATTGTTCGTGAAAGTATTTGTATTTTTAAAACCATTCTCACTTAAGCATAGAAGTTGTTATTCTATGTATGTTTATATATTTACACATAATATATCTGATGAATATGTACCTGTCCATTAAAATTGTATTTTGACCATTAAGCTTTAAACTTTTCTAATTTGTTAACAGCATATTTGGTTTTATCGAATATATTCTATTTATGTAATAAGTAGACTACCTCAGTGACTCATGAAAAGAAAATTTGTCAAATTAATCTACATTTCATTCAAAGAAAAAAAAAATCTTTTCATGAGTAAGAGTCCATGCAATAACACCATTAGAGTTTGGCCAGATAACAGTTAGAAGGCCGAATGTGTTTTAGTACAAAATGATTTTAAAATTATAATAATAGGTAGTTTAGTTAGCATATACAACGAGTTCAAATAAAATAGTCAGTAGATTTTAGTTATTGATTGGCTAATTTAAATATTGGCCCCATTTTTTTGTACCATCAGCTATAAATTTAAAGAGATTGATTGTCTTTTAATTCAAAGCTCTTTTGAAATCCGAACGTTTGTGGTCTACCTAGCCAAAATCCAAAGACAATCATTGTTTTAAATATTTCCCACACCTCTGAAATTAGCTGTTGTAAATAGAGTTTATAAATGAAATGAGCATTTACCTTAACTTTAATATAAAGAAAAACCTAATTATATACGGTTATAATTAAATTAGAAGTCTATAAATCTATTCAGTTCGTTGGTTATTGTTTGAAAACCTTAACTTAGTTTATGTTGGTGTAAATATGAGAAAAAATGTACCTTATATCAAAATGTATTTTGTTATAAAATTGATTAGAAATATTTATATTATATAAATGATTAACTTATATTTCAATATTAAACAATACTCTTATAATAGAGTTTAAATTAGATACCAATTATGTTTGTTGATCATGTTAAAAGTTTTATAGAAATTTTATTAATGATACTATCAGTTGCTGTAGAGCTAGAAATTCTTTCCTGAACAGTCCATTTTTAAATATTTATAAAAATACGAGTGCAGAATAAATATAAGTGCATGTATCTGATGTACATAAGTAATTAAGTGTTTTATTTTGAACCGTATTATATTATCATACATCGTTTCCTAAATCTGTTTCAATTTAATTTTCAAAAGGTTTGATTTGACTTGCAGCATTCTTGCTAGCCTTTGATTGGTATTAGAATCAAATAGGGATTGTTCAGCTAGCAATGTTGTAAATTAAAAGTATTTTTAAAATAAATATTCATAATCTTTTAAAGCTATCTAATTAATGATATCAAACTGAAATAAAAACTTATTGTGAAAAAAATCATGATTTGGCATGGTAAACATAATGTGTTAATGCATTTATATTTCTTTCCTCATTTGTGTACTCCTTTGACCAACCATTTTGGTAAATTGTTGTCTCTTTAAGTTTTATTTCTGGAAATATACATGTTTGTGATCAAGTTAGCTGTGTTTAACACAAAACTTGTATAAATGATGAAAACAAATGTTTTCTAAAATGGTCACAAGCATTAAGGAAAATATATTTTATATCCTTTTGAGGGCATTTTCCATCAAATATCAGTTCCTTATATATATTTAGGTTCTTCAAATTCAGAAAAACAGAATAAATTAAAAATATAAATATGAAAATATCTTGGTAAATAATAGAACAAAATGATATCTTGATCTCTTTGTATAAACTCGTTTCCTCGTTTTGTTTCTAAACTACTTGTTTTAATTTATTTTTGTGATTAACCTGTTATTATGAGGAAAAAGAGTATGTAATGTATTTTTCTGCATCCCTGTACTACAGTGACAGTGCTCTTCACAAATCTATCCAATAACTTCAAACCCCCTAAGTTTCAGTGATACTGACAAATTATTGCATCACCAAAAAATGGTGGTGTAACATCATTTTCAAAACTCACTGCTCTAGATTGAGTGAATCATTTAAAAATGTTTATAAGTATTTATGAGATACCAAAAAAAAAAATGATTGACTGATTATCAAATCTTCTCTTTAAAGGTAGTTTCACTATATAAGTACTTTATTGAAATCTTATACAATTACGGTATATTTAGATTTAAATGCGCAATCAAAAGTTCTATTTAAATTCAAAATTTTACTTAAAGACCCATGAAACTGGAACCTAAATGTCTTCAAAAATCCATTAAAAAAAATATTACCCGACTTATTGAAAAACTGATAACATGCTACAAATTTATTAATTAATTTGAAATTTTTGTGCTTAACCAGAGTTTTGACATAAGTGAACCAAGCAACTTAAAAAAGTACAAAAAGATGAAACACACATCACTCAAGTAAAAATAATATTAGTAATAGAATAACATGTTTTGAAGAATAAATAAACTTGTTTTTAAAGTTTCATATATTTGTTAAAACTAACTTCGATCGTCAACTATTTAAAAAATAAAAAACAAATCAAAAGAGTATACAAAATTATTTTAATTAATGTTAAAATTAAATTAATTGATTTTTAAATAAAATATGGTATGATCAAGGACCAATGACTACATTAATTTAAATATTAATTAGGATGGTCGATCATTTGGACAACTCCCAAACTTAAAGCCTAATCACAGGAGGGCTTTTTGAAAAAAATAAACGTGTCAACGGAAAAACTATGGTATGAAAAATATATAATAAACCATTTTTACAATAATTCTCAGCTTATGACCTGAGCGTTTTACTAATAAATATGTATAAACAATTGAAACTAGTTAGCCCAAACCTAAGCAAAAATATTGAAAAGCATTTTGTAAAATTGATACCAGAACCTCTAGGCACCTACCCACTAGCTAGAGATTTCAAGTTCCATAAAAAATGTTTTGAAGATATTGATGTTAATTAATTGTATTTTGGGTATCCGCTCCGCAGGTTGTCTTTTTAAGTTGAGTTACAAGTTTTAACTGTTAATTTTTTCAAAAAATACAAGGTATTGTGAGTTTTAGTATGGAAATGAGACTGTAATTATGGGTAATGATTACTAAAGTATACACATTTCCCATTATTACATTCTGTTTTCCATATTAAAGCCCACGATAACTTAAACTTTTGCAAAATATTAAATGGGAAATGAATGAAAAGTTATAACTTGTTGTGGCTCAACTCGAAGCTGCAGCCTGCTGAATAATTACCATATTTTGATTTTAGTATTTGTAACATTACCGAATAAGGGCAAATAGCAACAAGGAAAACCTACTCGAAACCCAATGGTAATCCCTTATACAAAGAACCTAACTAGTTTATGATGGATTGAATTATCCAGTCAACTATTTTCCACTCAAACTAGTTTATATTAGTTAACATCAACATAATCCCTATGCCTTAAACTTAGCTAAGCTTTTTTTTGGGGGGGGGGGAGAATGAACTATTTCATTTCATATTTGCGACCGAAATAACGATCATTTAGATAAGGGGGGAGCAATCTACCTGTTGGATTGATACAAATCTTATTTTGCTGTTGCAGTTTAATTTAAAAGCCAATCATTTATACCTTATTTCATTTCATTTCATTAGGTACTGTACTTCTTTATTCATGGATCATTTATGACGAGTCAATTTTTTTTCAATGTTCAAGAAACAGGGCTAGTGGTAGTGTATGAGAACCCATTGCACTTTTAAGCGTGACCACACACTGGGAAATTATTTCGGCAGAGTAGCCCTTTTGGGGTGTTCATCCTCTACTGGTTCCATTCTTTAATTGTATCTTTTACCCGCTCCTGGGAGCTTCGCCTTAACTTCATTCCTATTAATTTTTACCAGTAGTCCTATCTAAGCTTCACTTCACGTTTCATGCTGTTTTCGCCGAAGGAGATCGATTGGTACCCCTTACCAACAAGACTTGCACAGCCTCATGAGATATCTATATCGTTCAGGGTATACAAAATATATGTGCCCTGTTTATACCATGTAGACCCGAAGCAGAGCTAACTGTTGAATTTTCGATAGCCTTTTTGCGTGAGAGATTCTGCTACCATGTAGAAGACCCATACCTCCGGATATTCAGTGTAACACACTTGTAGACTGCTTGGTTGCTGGATATCTGAGGCCTCCAAAAGTGTCTTTCAAGCAACTCAGGCCTTTAATTGAAAGGGCCATCCTTTTTCTGAGTAGTTTCTCCTGGTCCTTACTTCCATGTAAATTACTACCTCATTTGGGTGTGCCCTTTTTTCTGTGTATGATGACACCCTATCTATCTTTACACTCAATAGGATGGTTTGGGTCATAACAGCAGCTATCTTTATCTTCTTGCTCTCATACTGTACTCCATGGCTGGTACATCATTCTCGCTACTTGCTTCAGTAAATCTCTGCTGTACATTGTCACAGTGGCGACCAAGTCTTCAACGTAAGTAACCATTCTTCCTTAAATATTCCCAGAATTTTGTCGAGTTTTAAGTTCCAAAAGGACCAAGGACAGACCATTGTGGATGACCGAACGCGAGTGGTGTTTATACAGTATTTTATACTATGTAGGTTTACTTCAATACCTTTTATAAGGAGCTACTTAAATTTCATCGAAAATCTTGAAAGATTATGACATGTAGCTCAAAAGGTGTTCCATCTTGAAAATGAATTTAGTTACACTAAACAGAACAACTGCGTAAAAAAAAAAAAAAAAAAATAGGCAAACAAATGGTCGATTGCGAAAAAATCTTGAAAAATCTATGATACAAAAAATAGCAATGGTAAGAACCTCATATATAATTAATATTTGCGCTTTTTATCTAAGTTGGAATATCTCAGAACCATGACTAAAATAAAAAGCAAAATCAAATTGAATCATTTATGTCATAAAATAAATAATTAAAACTGCATTCGTCATAAATAAGTAACAGTAATTATAAGGTGAATTTATGGGGCTAATAGTATAAACAACTATTTTATTTCAACAAGTATAGTTTTGTTTTAATTTATTACTTTTAGAATTAAATTGAATCACCAAACCATGATTGTACAGATTAGAGATTGTTCACATGTAAATTATATTACCATTAATTATATGACACACTTGTTAATTTCATTTTTTTGCCCTTTTATTTAATCATATTCCATTTAAAATAAATTAATTGATTACTAAAAAGTTAAAATAATTTTTAAAATTACCTTATTTTATTTTTCTCTTGAATGTTCACATTTTTGTGAAAAGTATGAGATATAAAAGTAGATCATTTGGATAGCTTTGAATTATTACTAATAAAAAACCTGTACCACTATAATCCTTGAAGAGTATTAGGCTCTGTACGGGATAGAGACTGTATTGCTTGTTAGGCAATAGTTGTGCAGGAAAGTCATTTGACTGAGATCACGCTCAACCGTCAGGTTTATTTCCCTAAGGATATCCACTTTATAGAGGCTGGGTAAACCCAGGTAGGTTTAAGATCCCTCAGTGTCGATGGATGCCAGTTAACAGAATCAATAATTTATCTGGTACAGTGCTGGTTTCAAATTAGTAATCTAAAACCCGGTAGCTAAATATCCTACATACTGACCATACCAGCTCGCTTCTAACAATAAATCAGCTGAAATTGGAAGAAATGTTTAATAGCAGGCTATGTAAATTTATTTCTATGTGTAAATTATTAGCAGAGGAATAATAAATTGCAAGTACTCTATATATTCTATATTTGAATGAATAATGAACAACTTTTTGAAATTGTACTCTATGATGTAATTAATTGCAATGGAATCTCTAGATTGAAACAAAGTTGCTTAACTTAATAGTTATAGACTTGTAATTTTTTATAAAAATAATCATATTTTTAGAGTGATAAAAATAAATATATCATTTGGCAAAATCACAAGTATAATTAATAATGAATTTCATAATTAATAAAGCAGCTTAAGATACCTTGATTTTTTTTCAGTACAGAAATCTAATTATAATTGTTCCCATAATGATTAATAGAAACAGTGTTATAAAATAAAAATGATTTATAGATTTATTACACTAATGGAACTTAAGATATAAAAATTTTAAAAAAAAATGTGACAATTGATTCCTTGTTGCTTCATGATTTACTAAAAAACCAGAATTTTAAGTTAAGTTTTAAAATTCCATTATGTCAAAAATGTGCTTTTGCTGAGACAGGCTACATAAATGTTTCTAAACTGAGTTTTCATTTTCTTTCTTATAACCAAGAGATACTTTACAACACCAAAAGCATTCTAAACACAGTTTGGATCATTTTTTAGAAGAAAATTCTTTCAATAATCATGTTCTTCTATATTATCTTAACATCACTACAGCTACATCACAAAAATACATGATAACAAATTCTAAAGCCATTTTTAATTCTTAACTCACTATTTCTAAATAATATATGAATATTAATGGTCCATTATTAAAAGAAGACTCACCATATTTACATGAATTTATATATATATTTGATTAAAAATATTTCTAAATAATATAGAATTTTGTTTCATTTATTAGACCAACAAATTGCAATATGATCACTCATTTATTTTTAATAATACTTATGGTCAATACCCGTAGTGATAATCTTATTACTTAACTAATTATAATAATCAAATTTATATTAAAATAAAAATTAATACAATGCAAATGGCCAACTGATAAGATAAAATGTTTAGTGCCAAATTACAGCAGTAGATGGAAAGCTGCTTATATAATTTACCTGTATCTTAATTACTTGATTGGAAGTTGTAATCAAGCAATAACTAATTACAATATTTTCTTTTCATTAAAAAGAGATTGGAATGTTTAGTATGGAATTGTGCACCCTATTATCTAATACAATCCTACAATCTAAATTTTTTTATAGTTAATACCGTAATCCATAAATCCATTGTATTTATAAAAGAAATATGTACTGCTCAGTCAGAGTATGAAATAGCTAAATGAAATCTATTTTTATTTTATAAAACAGTGGTTCTCAAACTCATTAAAATAATAGAAAAGAAAACTGTTAAAATACAGTCTATTAAAAGCAATGGGTTAACTACATAGTAGAGAATGTACTATTTGTAAGTCAATGGTTATGCAGGAAGATCATTTTGCCTGAGATCATGAACAGCCAGGTTTTTCCCCTAATTAAGGGAACCCACTTTATGAGCTCCAGGAAAACTAATAGATCTCCTAAGGTCAATCCATGGCTGATTAGATAATAAATAATTTATGCTGTCACAGCCATTCTCGAACCTGGGATGTACGGATCAGTAGCTCAATCCTCTATACATTGAGCTACCCAATTCCCTAGTTAAAAATAAAGCTATAAAAAAATTTAACAGTAAATATTATTTTTTAAATCATTTAATAAATCAATTTTTAATTTAAATTAATCGTGTAATAATTAAAGTGATTGACTAAGGTAACTTTGAAATCCACTGTTGTACAGTAATCTTTTTTCTTTTAATTTTTTAAACTAGTAAGAACTGTACCCTTTTTCAGACTTAACTTAAGAGGATAGAACAATTCTATCTAAATTAATGAAATAATATGCATTATCACAATGTATGTTTCGGTCCAATCTTAAAGATATGTTCACATAAATAATCGACAGTATATATAATTTGTCATGGAATAATAAATAGAAATAAAGGTTAGAGAATTTTGTTAAGTTTATATTTCCCAGATTAACGTTTAATTTTGTTCGTCTATATAATATTAAAAATGTACTGCCTATTACTCCAATTTTTTTCAATTTTTCGTGTATTAAAATGTGACTAATGTTCCATTTTAACAAGCATAATGAAATGTTCCATACTTAAACTACTGCAGATTTTTAGATTAATCTATTCAAATCTTTAGTGTTGCTGAAAAGTGTTGTAGAAAGGAAGAAAATGTGTTAACAACTCTATTATTTGCTACTATATAATATATAAACAAATTATTTTAAACTACTACCTATGATTTCAAAGTAAAAGTACTATTTGGACACTGTTATAATTAAAAATCTAATCAATTATATTCTACTACACACAAATCCATATGTGTGTTTATAAAGTTATATAAACTTGTATTTGGTTTGGAAGATGCATACTTGGTAACTCAGTTTTTATTCTATTAATGGTTATTAATCATGATATGTAATACACCACTATATATTAAAAAAAGAGAGAGAAAATTCCACTGACAACAAAATAATTATTAAGAAACTTGATTTCAAAATCATAAAAACAAGTTTATAATACTTTATAAATTTGCCCAAATTACTGAGTTATACATGATTGCTATACTTAAAAATTATAGAATATTTAATAGCTTGTATACCTATCTCAAAAATAGTTGAAATTATTGGTAAGGAAGATGATTGATTGAATATCAGGAAGATAGGGAGTTTTTAAATGGCTAAGTCGACAATGGTAAGATAATCCAAATATTATACTTCACTAACACCATTTGAGTAACCCCAAAATTTATATCAGACCATATGCCAGTCATCTAATCACGTGAAAAAACAAATTCGTTGTAATGATTCCATCTGTTCTCTTCTTGATCCACACCTGGCTTCAGATCACTGGAACTCATTCCAGCAGTTCCTGACCCACAGCTTCCAGTCATCCTAAATCCATTTTCCTGTAGTTGATCAAAAGCTTGTTCAATGAGGTTGTGTTTCAAAAAAAATCTTGCTGTATACCTGTCAGGTATCCCATGATCCGGATCTCTCGATTCATTTAATGCTTCTCCAAAAACAGTTCTACAAAGTTGAACCCTCCCGCAAACCAAAATTCGATTGATTTTGCGGAACTTGACATCTGTCAATCCATCTCGGCCGAATTGGAAACTACCTCGATACCCGACTGTGATATATCCCCGAGTAGCTGGTGCAAGCGACTCTGCCATATTTTCAAGTCCATAATTTAAAGCTTCTCTTCGAAGCCTCTCACGCTCACGGAAATTGTCGGGAAGAACCAAAGAGCCGTTACGAAGAAAGTCCAAAACGTAGCGGAAGAGCACTCCATCTCTGTCGATAAATATCCTCCCCTTAGCATCCTTCGGATTATCCTCTAAGCTGGAAAGCAATGGTTCTAATGTTCGAGACGTGGTGGTGTAAATGACCCCCCCAACATTTAATTCCAGCACTCCAGCTGGATTCGCCATCTCTGACATATACTATCTTACTACACGGCGATCGATAACAGAAGCCCTTCCTTTGCCGACTGTATAGCGTTATGAATTCCTAACACCTAAAAGATTTTAAACAGTGGCTGATTATTAAATTAATAAACCATTACCATTATTGTGAAATGTTTAAAGTTTTTTTGTTTGTGAAAATAAATTGCTCTCAAAATGACTTTCTTGTAAATTACTAAACATCAAATTAAAAACATCCTGAAAAACAAATCAATCATTTTAAAAACAAATATTAAAAGTAACGCACAAGAATTTTATATTTCTGAATGTTTCGATCACAAAGATATGACAGAAATGCCATCTTCAAATCGATGCTCTTGAATATGATAGCTAAAAAACACTAATTCAAAGATTCCAACAAGGATTGAATGCTACACAATTAATTATGAAGTTATAAGCATAACGATCAGTTCGGTGTTATGTTATCGGAATGAAATAATACTATTCAACATTTCAAAAGAAATGTGTACATTGGTGAACTGAGGTAAAGGATGATAGGTTGTTTTCAGGTATCGATTAAAAAAACAAAAACACTTCGTGTACTTTCCTTCGAAAGCCAAAGGTTTTTTTTTTTTATTCAATGAGTGGATAAAATTTAACTTGCATAATGAATTCTTGAAAACAATGCCAACATTTTTTTTTTTACAGTAACGCTGATTGCTTAGCTTCAAATAACGTTAGGAAATTAAAACTACTAGAAGAATTAAAACTCGTATTTGTGTCTACATTATGTCCATGAGGTTGGAGTGCAACATCGAAAATCACTACAGAAAAAATTATATTCATATGTAAAGGAGTTTTGTGTCTCAAAAGAAACTTCAAAACTACTTCAAACTTGTTTGACTCGTCCCAAACTCCAATATCATGCAGAAGATCTACTTTCCTAGTTTCGACAAAATTAGTCTCTTTTTAAATATTAGATTGCTATAGGACAAATAAAACATATCGTGCCCATACAGAAAGATCAAACAATTGAAAAACAAAGTTGACACCACCATTTCCTCTTGTTTTGGCGAAAGGTTGGATTTTGTATCTAAAATAGATGTTGTGTGCCCCGGTATAAGGATGTATAGTTGATCAAAAGTAGTACAACCCAAGACTAACTTCAGACCCTATTCTCACAAGATAATTTTACATAATATATCATGTCACTATAAGAATCTATCCAAGAAAATATCCTTGCTTACAGGAACATATCAGTACCCATAAGAGTATAAGCGAGGAACATGTCTCTTTCAAGGTACAAAACTTAACCGTTAAGAATCTTATTTAATTGAAACCATAAAATATTCATACTTAAACATGTGATTAAGGCTGTCTTACAAGAGCAAATTTTATGGTCGAAGGTACAATGGAGAAACAGGAATTTAAAATTCGGCCCCCTGGAGGAAACCAATTAATTCCATTTACAAGAACTCATTTTATGTTCGTAATCATGCTTGTAGATTACATATATCCTACTAGGCTTTCTTGAGAATACTTTATTTACAAATAAAATTATACTTACATCATAGCCCATGTAAAACAGTCCACAAATATTTTAGTTTTACAAACAAAAATTTGAAATAGGAGGATTGGATAGCTAAGCACAAAGGCGTCGCCGTCTCTAGCCCATGTCGCCCCGTGTGCGATCGTGACATAGGCGCTCTCTAGTAGGCACGCGATTAAAATTGAACACTTAGAGTTATACAAGGTGTTACAAAAAATTGCAAATCCCTTAAGGAGGTGAATGTGCCCATGAAACTAAACAAATTTTGCTATGGGATCAACATGAAATGAAATCGCGAAAATAAAATAGTTCGCCTCGCGGCGCCGTGTGCCCCGCACACCATGCACATAAGATAAAGCCTTGCACAAAGGTGCTAGGTTACTGAACTAAAGTTCCCGAATTTAAGACCTGTAGAAGAAGGAAATTATTTCCAATCTCAAACTGCGGAATGATATAGTTGTAAAAGATAATTTAAAGACACATTTTTTGGTGATAAAATCTGCTAAATTTTTTTTCAATTGCTAACTTGACTGGGATATGCTTAACCTCTGGGCAGACCCCATTACGCGCACCACAGTGGTTCATACAGTCCCAAGTACAAAGAAATATAAAATTTGTTGAAGCGACCACTAATTTTTAAAAAATGGGGAAAACACGGTAATCCTCATTTTTTATTATCTGAAGGATATTTATTCCCTTGATTTACTGGACTTTTCAATTGACCCATATATTATCTTAATACTCCTCAGAATTTTTATCAGTGAAGTAAGATTTTTTTTTTTGTCGAAATTTTTATCAACAATGTGAGAGAAGGTTATGTATTTTGGCAACACTGTCACGACCACTTGTTAGTCATTTGTGGAGGGAAGAAATGAATTTGTAGACATTATTTCAATTGCAAAAGTATATTAAATATACACGTTATTTTGAAACATTCGTTGTATTAGTTCAACAATTTTTGATTGAATAATAGTAGTTATAGTGTAGTTCATATAATGTCTCCAATAAGTAGTAAACAAGTAATCATTGACAACTGGGATAGCTTAGTTGATGATTTGCAAGGAGATGTTATTTTAGATAGCAAATCCATCCTAACTGAAGATGAATTTGAAACGATATTTAGCCTTGTAAGTTGTTCTGTGCTTTATAACATCTATTATCTGGTATTTATGAGCTCAATGTCATGATATTGTTATTGTTATTTTGTCTTATTAAGTTTTGGTCAGGTATCAAGTATTTAGTATTAATTCATAATGTTTGAATTGTTGGAAATATTTCTTATTCGAATTTCATTTCTTGAATAATTTGATCAAATGACTTAACTTTTTAAAGTTTCTAAGTCATTTTTGTCATGCCTATAAATTTTGTTCTATGATTGTTTCAGGGTGATGAGCAGCAAATGATTGAATACTTTCTGAACATAATAATTAAAAAATCCATTGATGATCTTTATGTTTTTATTAAAAGTTTACGCATATATTATCCTTGGCTGTATAAAAACCTTAACAATACTGTTGAAAAATATAAAAGTACTGTACCTCTCCATGAAGTGAAAATGCTTGGTGGAATACCTAGTTTACCACAGCGAATTGTTGAAAGATCAGATTTGGTATGTATTTATTTAAATGTTCTCAGTTAAAATAATAAATGTTTTAAATTTACCATTTCTTTATTAGCAAGGTCTTATTAAGTTAGAGCTAACCTCCTGAATATCATCCTCTATAATTTGTAAATGATAGATGGTTTGTTTAATCAGGGCCGGCTTTACCTTATGTGGAGGGTGTGCTCTGCACGGGCGCTGCGAGGCGTTTCATGGGCATATTTACCTCCTTAGGAGATTTGCCGTTTTTTGTAACACCTTGTATAACTGTAACTATTCAATTTTAATCGCGTGCCTACTAGGTCATGGGTGCGACATGGGCTTGAGCCTGTGCTGTGTTTAATTTTCATAGAGTTTTCCATATTCTAGTGGAGCCTCCTATCATCAATGAAGTTTAAAAATTCCAGTATGGTAAAGTTTTGTTAATGCATCAATTCAGAGGTTTGAAGATATTGGTATCTTTCCCACTGGTGGTACTCAAACAAAGGCTTCCATAAAATCACCTTTGTTACATGTATAGTGAGGATGATGATTTATTTTTTAGAAATTATTGATTGTATCAATTTTCAGACGAATATTTGCTAACATTCAAAATTCTAAAATTAATAATGGCCAAAGCACTCACAATAGAGAAGAACTTTTTTTTGAAGAGTACCAAGTTTCTCTTCTTTGATGGGTACAGCAATTATATTTGCAGAATCTTTATTGTTATGTGACTCTTGGTGGAGCAGGATAGTCAGTAAATGGGCTTGGTTATTGACCATTATTTGGTATGTCCCATGTTAAAGTTTGCTGTAATTTTCTTTATTATTATTATTTTCATGGTAATTAATGATTTTGTGAAATCAATAAACTTTTTATTTTAGATTTTTTAAATAATTCTACTTTCTTAGCTAATTTACTTTTATGATTAGACCACAAAGGTTTTTGAAGAAAACATTTTGTAAAAGGTTGTCATCTATATTGTCACTCTATACCAATTCTTTATAAATCGTAAGCCACCTTAGGAAAGGGAGAATGGACAGATTGGGGATCCTGTATATTTCAGGTTCTACTGTAATTGTTAAAAATACTTAAATTTTAAAAATGTTATATTTATAAACTACCTTAAATCTTAATTTTTTTGGCAGCTTCACAAATTGAAAAATTCTCTCAGAAAACTCAAAAAAGGTGAATACATCGTTCTTCACGGAATGTTAGGTAGTGGCAAAACTACTCTTGCTGCTGCCGCACTTAATGATTATGAGTTGATCCAAACTTACTTCAAGGTTAGTATTACAAAAGTATATTTCACCTCAGAGACCATGTAATAACATTAAAATCAATATCTGAAACAACTAGAATTTCAATTCTAGTGATTAGAGAATCAAAATGAAGGTATACCCTATTTTCATTAAGATGGCAAGAAACATTGTTTCAGTCGATTTAGTTCAGTAAGTCTTTTATTTTTATGGGTTGTTGATCCATATTTTTTTTTCTTTGGTTATGATTTTTATATTTTGAATTCTTGATTAAAAAAATAATAATAGTAGGGTTATTAATGATTGAGCTGGTGTACCCAGAATTTGAATGAAACTAAAAAGAAGAAAAAAAAAGTAGTCAAGTTCTTAATAACACAATTAATACTTGAATATATTTTATAGATATTAAATTTATCAAGTTATTTTAATGGTTGAGTAATCAAAGGGTTCATTTTTATTTATTTTTGGCATTATTATTGCTGTTTTAATGTATATTGAATTATCTGACTTATCTGCTGTTACTAAATAATTATTTAACTTTTGTGTGCATTTAATTTTACAACAATAAACTAATCTATTGGAAACCAGGGGAATTTCACTCTAATTAATTTCCTCATCAAGTTTTCTTGATGTTGAGTTATTTTAGTGTAATCATTTGTTTTACTTTTCCAGGGTTCAGCGTATTGGCTGACTGTTGGAAAGGTTGTTAAAGAAGACTTGGGATTTCTTCAGCAACAGTTGAATGAAAGATTTCCTGATCCAGTTCAACTTTCTCCCTCGTCACATTTAGCGACCATTCAGCTTACTAAAATGTAAGCATTGTTTGATTTTAAACAATCAGTTTTCAATTAATTAAGTACCATTTGTGGATTCATATAATTATCATTTAATATTTGTACTACACGAGCTATTTGAACTAAATATTTTCTGATTTAATTATTATTTACTAAATTTTTAGAAAATATTTCATGAAATAATTTTTATTTTTTTTACGAATAGGTTAATTGAAAAGGGTTTATGTGACAATCTAATAGTTCTTGATGATGTAAAAGACAAAATGGTACTTGACTGTTTCGCTATTGGTGCCAAGTTTCTTGTTATCACTGAAGATAAGGGCGTTGTAGGAAATCAAATGGAATCTTCCGTTCATTGTATCAAGGTAATTGTTAAACTTCTTGATTAAATACTTATAATCTTAAATAATTAAAACTACTTATTTTTAAGTTTGTTATATTCTCACTAATGTGTCATAAAAATATGTATTTTAATTGTTTTGTTTCATTCATGCATGCATGCTAATTTTGGTAAGTATCATAGTTTTAAATAATTCCTATATTAGTTCTATCATTATTTTACAACAATAATTCCATTGTTGATGAAGGGGAACAGAACTATGAAATAAGTAGCTCTAAATAAAATATTCAAACTAGATGTTTGTTGATATATCTACATTGTTAACTATCTAGATGTTTTATTTTGATTGATTTATTTTATTTTTTTAATAGGTTGATGAAGGGTTTAACTTGACTGAAACTCTTGAACTATTTTCAAAAAGTTTAAATATTAGAGATATTGAATTGCCTAGACAAGCTTCAGATATTCACCAGTACACAAAAGGTTTATAGTTATTTATAATTTTGTTCTATTAACCTTATTTATATTTTATATATAAGATAATTTTTTAATATAATATTTCAATTGTTTAATTTAATCAATATAAGGTGTTGATATTAACCCTAAGTTTCTTTTTTTGGCATGCTCAGAAGTTCTGGACAAAGGTAAAGAAAAGTAGAATTATTTATGACACCTACTTCTGACCTAAAATTATTAGTTGTAACTGCTTTAAAAATACTCATCAAGAAATTTCATTGAGTTGCTGAGATAAACAACGTCATGTTAAAATTTAATAGAGGGTTATGGTATTTTGATTATTAATTAGTAATACTAAAAATTAATTATTATTTTTTTAGTATCTCTGAAATATCTTGATAACTTACTTATTTTCCATTTTCTCCTTACTTGTATCAGATTTAAATACTCTTAAAAATTTCTATGGGAAATTAAATTATAGAAGTGTATACTTTTTTTACATTTTTTATCTTAATAATTCTTCCTCTTACTTTAAGGTCATCCTCTAACCATATCATTGATTGCTGGTCAATTAGAAAACTACAGAGATAGTGTTTTGAAAAATTGTTCTCGATGGGACCACTATGTTAAAATGCTTTCCAATAAAAATAGGTGAGATTTATTATTAACTTTCTAAATTAAAAAGTGAAAACATCGATTGAAAACTTTTTAAAATCAAAACAGGAAATAAATACTTTAATAATTTAAATTTCGAATTGTTATTGTTATTTTCCTTTTTAAGATTAATTTTAAGTTTTCAAAAATAATGAAAGGAATTATTGTTTTCTCGTATAGGAGAAGAAGTTTCTGTGATTTAGATGTCTTTTACAACGCCATGAGAGAATCAGTGCAATCATTGGAAGAGAATAAGATTCTTTTTCAACATTTAGCAGTGTTTGTCAAAGATGTCAACATCAAGCCAGAGGTAATAAATGTACATTTATTAACTTTAATTCACATTCTGAATATATTTTTTGATTTAATAATTGATTAATATTGTGATAGGTTCTTGGAATATTATGGAACCTGGACAAATTTGATGCAGAGGCAGTAATGGTTGATTTTGTTAAAAAATCCCTTGCAGTTAGAAAATGGAACGAACTACAGAATAGTTATGTTTATGGTCTTCACGATTTAGTTTCTGATTTTCTCAAAATTCCTCTCTCCAATCGTGAAGAACAGGTAATTAACAGTATTATTAAGAATAATTTTTGATAACGATTTGTAAAGTTTTAATGAATTGTATAATTGAGCACCATGTCCACTTGTCCAAGTGGTTCGATTCCGAACAACTTAGTTTTACAAACTTCTTGCTACTCAGCTGCAACTCAAATACACTTGGCTTAGGTGTTTTAAGAGGATACCATCATCTCTGCCTCATGGCAATAATGAGCGGCCTCTGCCTCTCTCGCCTCTGTAACGTCGGACTTTCCAGGACTTGGAGATAAGGCACATTGGACCCAGGCCACGCACAGCACACGCCCATCCCACGCCTGGGTGGTTCTGTGAAGCATAGAATTGAATGATTCGCCGTACATGGACCCAGCCCACGGCTAGCCCAGTCTGTTGGGATCCGTGCGTGGAAACGTTTGTCCTCTTCGCACAGATTTCTTGGGTACCATTGTGCTTTCCAATACGAGTTCGAAAAGTTAATAGAAATCATTTGGAGCCATTCCTTTCTATTTGATACTAGTCATGCCGACTATATGAGGTCCAAAATAAAGGCTGAGTAGAAAACTATTTTTAAAAACTTTTTTTTTATTTGAAAAGAAAAGATATGTCCAAGGCCGGGATTCGAACACAAGTGGTGTTCTGCCTACTTTCTTTTCAAATAAAAATATTTAAAAATTGTAACAACTAATAAAAAAAAAAAAATTGTTTTTAAAAACACTATCAGAAATTTCCTGAAGCAGGTTGAACTCTCCTAATGTTTTCCTCCCATCTAAATAAATATTTTTACTTCTCCTCCTCTTCACTTACAAATATAGTACTACCACTTCTTCATGTTCTGCCTCGGATTCTAAATCCTGGAGGAGTTCTGACGCTGACATCGCGAAACCTGGGTGACAACTGGGTTCAATATGCAGTACTCGACCCATCTCATGGTCTAAGTTGTGCGTGAGCTGGGCTGGGTCCAATGTGCCCCGGGCTTAAGAGTAGCCCTTGATGGTGATAAGGAGGACTGTAAATTCTCAATCAGTATCCCATTTTGTATAGAATGGCGAAAACTCCTGCAGCTGTCAACTTCCTCTTTTTTTATATAGTTGATACACTCCTCCCTAACTCCTATTGTAATGAAATTCCAACGACATTGATTTGCCCGAGGTTCATTGACCCCATGAGAGTTTTCTCAAATTCATTAGTATTTTACAATATCTCATAAATGCTTTAGGATATTAAATCTAATAATTTCTAAGAATGCTCTGCATGAAATTCCTAGTATGTTAATGCATCTTTCTTTATTATAAATCATTTCTTAGACACTGGAAGGGTTAAATATACAATGTGGGGGAAACTATTAAAAATTAATAGAACTTAGGAAATAAAATTTTTATCTTAATAATGATATTTTTTCCAAAGTACGGAATGTACTTGAACTGTGCTGGCATTGGCACCTTCAGACTTCAGTTGTTTCACCTGCCCGAAGACCCATATCAGTGAGTACGAACTCAACTATTGAGGAAAAACTAAATGTCCCTTAAATGGAAGGAACAGATAGTAGGAAAATCTTTTTTAGTAGAAGATGAAAAAGCTTTTGCCACAGCTTATATTATGCATGAAGAAATAACTGACATATTTAATTACAAAATCTTGTAAATTAAAAGTAAGAAAAATCGAATGGTAATATTTTATAGACATGCCTCAAAGTTAGTAGTTGTTCATAAAACATGAAATTTGATCAAATAAATAAGTAATACAAATATGTTTGTAAAATATATTGATCTGTAATTTATTTATTAAAATTTGTCCATTTATTTTTTTAGGAACTTCACAAAAATTTCCTTTTGAACTATGAGGCTAAGTGCAAGGGAATATGGTCTAATTTGCCCAAAAATGATAATTACATTTTTTATTATATTGGATACCATTTAAGAAAGGCTGGAGGTGCCTTTAAAGATCTTTTCAAAATTCTATACTTCGATCTTCCTTTTTTAGAAGCTAAACTTCGAGTGTGTGGCCCTGCAGATTTAATTCAAGATTACAAAACTTATAAAGCATTAATTACAGATCAGGTAAAAATATTTAATTTTTATAGTGTTTTTAAATCATCACATATATAAATAAATATATAGCTACTGATGTATTAATTAATCTAATATGTGTAAAAAAAAAAATTAATAAAAACTTAAAAAAATTAGTATGTCCTCACGTATATATATGTATACGTGATAGGACTAATAACAATTATATATATATACATAGTCCTCTTTACTTAAAAACAACAACATTAAAGCATACAGGCTGGAATTCATTTTAATTTTTTGTTATTATATAAATTTTTGGTTTTCAGAATTCGATAGAAATATCAATTTTGATCGCATCCCTGAGTCCATTTTTTTTAGTTTTGTCCATGATTCCAGCACTAAAATTGTATATATAGAATTATAAAGTCTATTAGTTGTTTCTACTTCTAGTTTTTGTCACCGCGTGATCACAGAAAGTAGTATTATGGTTGAAGGCGATATTAAATTAAATTTTCATCACAAATTATTATTAAAATGTAATGCGGAAATTCTCCAATTTGTTGAATAAAACTTCTGTATTAATATGAATAACATTCTAAATATTGATTTAAATTTTCTAACTGGAATTAGTATTTAACCATGAATATGTTTTGGAAGATTATAAAATCATAATTTTTTTATTTATATTAATAGGAATAACTAATTAAATTTTAGCATTATAAGCAATAAATATGGTGTGTTATTTTACTTTAAGAAATGTTTGTAAAAAAAATTTTAATATAAAAAATATTTTTCAATGTACTATTTAAATTTTATATAAATGAAAACAACATATTAATTGAAAGAATTTTAAAAAAAATCGCGAATTACCTCCAATGATAATATTTAAAGAATAAAAAAAAAAGAATATAAGAAATAAAAATAACTTAGAAACAAGATAACATTAATTATAGTTAGAGAAACAATTGATAGTTACATATCGTCGCTGTCAAAACAATACCGCCTATCTACATCTTTTTATGAAAATGAGTTAGTAACGGTAACTCATTCTACAGGCTGAATTACACACTAAGAAAGGGACGTATTAAGGTCAGCAACATGGCAGTGTATGATTTATTGATACTTCTCTTCAATAGTACTGAAATAAATTCCCAAGTCTACATTCGGCGCGGGTTTTTTTCTCTCGTGTAAAATCGCCCAAAGTGTACATAGACGGTATTGTTTTGACAACGACGATATGTATACAAATTATTATGTCAAGGAAAAAAAACCAAGCAAATAATAAAACAAAAATATCAATAAAATAACTTGTTTTTAAAAAGATCTGACTGGATGAGTCAGCCGTCAATGCACTTCATATAAATAAATAAAAACACTTAATTCATCAATTAGAAAATTTTAATCTGAAAACTGAGTATGTTATTTCCGATTTTGGGGAATTGTAAGGATATTAGGAGATTGAATATATAGGATTTGAAATTTGAAAGATTATTGGAACGACAACTATAAGAAGGTATGGAGTTTCAAAGATATGAGGATCAGACAAGAAAAGCTCTATCCAAAGCTGCTATTTGGTGGGATGCTGTATATAGGTCTGAGAGCCGAGAACGGGTGTTGCAGGAGTGGAGCAAGGTTTTGAATTAAAGGAAATCGGAAATGTATGATGGCTGGCGGGATTGAATAACTTGGTAAAGAAAGGAAGCTAAGAAGTTACTTGAAACTCTGAACTACTTTTTTGTCTCTCATCACTTGAAACATGTAAAGATAGATTAAGAAATCATGCTAAAAATAATCTTTCAAGATTATTTCTTTAGTAATCATACCTATTATTTTTCATCTATATTTTTATTTTAATTTAATAATAATTGATGCAGTACATGTAGATTTTAATTATTTATCACATTTTTTTCTTATTTTAGAAAGAGGAATTGAATAAAAAGGCTGAAGAATTCTGTACTTTTATTGAATATCATGGAATCTCGATAGCTAATGGAATAGCTATAATTCAGGCTGCCCTCCAAGAACCGACTACTTCTAGTGTGCATGTCGCAGCTGTTCATTTAGCCAAGAGCAAGAGATCCCAAGAACTTTACTTACATTCCCTTCCGTAAGTATAATTTTATTAATCGATAGTTCGTTATTATAATAGTTAAATAACTTTGTTAATGGTTGTTTGGTGCATAAGTGCTTGATGAGTTAGTTAGTTCCTCATTAAAGGAAATTAGAAGGAAAATATGTTCAAGGGGAGTGCTTTTTTCCAATATTGTTTTAATATGATATTTTTAGAACTAAAGTGTTTTAATGTCTTAAATCGAAATTTACTAAGTTTTAATTATACCATCATAAGTGGATAATGACTACAACATTTTATTCAATTATTCAAGCCAGTTTAGAACAATTCCTATTACGTATCCATTGTAATTTTACACATGGATGTATAAACTTCATTGACCATATTCTCCTAAGCATATTCAAAACATTGCTCAAGACTACAGTTTGATTCATAATGACTGTTTAGGCTATCAATTTATAATATAGTATGCGTACAAGGGAGTCATTTCTTGTTCAAATCAGATATTTATTCAATTAATATTTGTTGCATGAAATTAGTCATATCTGTTACATTTCAGGCTCAGTAAAGTTGATAGAGTTATTTTGCCTGACACTCTGGAAATTAAAGAAGAAATACAGATTTTATGTTTTGGAAGAACCACAAATGAAGTTATTATTGCTTCTGGACCCACTGGAAAAACATTAAAGGTATTTATATTAATATATATTTGGTTCAGACAAATTTAGGTAACGTTATTATGAATACTTCAATCCTCCCAATAAGTGTTCGATTTTTTACTATTTGCCCAGTACTAGAGAATAAGCAGTAAAAAAACGAGTCAAATAGTGTACTCATTGTAGCAGGCTCTTAATCTTATAAATGGCTGCAGGTTTTAAACAGTATCAGGTAATTGCTTATTTACTTCAATAATGTTAAAGTATTATTTATTGGAAAATAAAATGGAGGAAAAGCCAGGGAATAGAGTAAAGCATAACAGACCTGTTTCGTTTAAACTCATCCTCAGTTATACTTAGTTTAAATGTGTGCCCATGAATTGGCCAAGCCCAGGAAAGTATTTACCAAAACCCTAACCCAAGCATGTCTGGGGGTTTACAGGTGCTTAGCAAACTAACGTATCCACATATAACTGCTCTGGCTATTACCATTTTGTCAGCTTTTAATTTTGATTAAAACTATGTTGATATTATAAAGAAGCCGTAAAAAAATATAAAATAAAATAATGATAAATTTATATAAATACACAAACACCCTCGTGTATACCACTAATGTTTATATGGTCCTTCCCGCATGAAAAGGATTGAGCCATAGTCGTAGCAAAGGCTGTTGGTCTCCTTTGGTGTTTGACTAACCTAGGCCTTGGTAAAGGTATGAGCACAACATGAAGTTTTAACAAATAGTCTTCTGTCGAACTTTAACATAATCTTTATTCTAGTTATTATGAGTTCAATAAATAAGAGAAAAATGTACCAAAAAGTGAGACCCACTCGAATCAAATATAATATATTTTATTATATTATAAAAACATAATGCATGTTCGACATGAGGTTAACCAATGAGCCATTTATTTTTGTCATTATCTTTGAGGACCACTTGTATCAGAATAAAGATTGCTGTTTGTTTCATTTTATCCTGAACAACAACACAAATATGTTTTATCCGATTGCATAACTTAATTTGTTTTTCTATTTTTCAGCTTTATAATATCAGGGCTAAGGGTGTCTTAAAAGAATACATAGGTCACACAAATAAAATTACAAGCCTTGATGTATCCAGCTGTAAGACGTTACTGCTGTCTTCCTCGATGGACAATACCGTCCAAATATGGTCTTTGGAAAATGGTGTATCTTCTTTGGGTAATGAAACCGTTTGTTATTTTAAAGAATATTAATTTTATTTTGTAATTATACATTAAGTTCAATTATTTATTATATCAAACACATCTTAAGGCACGAATGTTACTTAAAATTTAATCTAGTTAATAGGTTGATATTAACTATAAGTTAATAGGTTCACTCACTAGGTAATATTATTTTGTTCACAATCTGGAAATCTGTATTAGAGATTTTATTGTGTATATTTGTAATATATTTTTTTAATAAGAGTTAATGTTAAAATTTAAGCCTATGAATTTTAGATTACCATGTTTAAAAAATAAAAATAGCCTTTATGTACATATTTATATGTTAATGTCAAATAATTTTTTTTTATAGGTGACAGAAGTCCTTCTCCTACAGAAAAACAATTGGACTTTATGAATTTATTTAGTACTAATCCAAACAACAAAGTAGGCACAAGTAATGCTGTTCTTGTACTTAAACATTGTTATCCTGTATTGTGGAGCGTTTTTTCAAAAAAAGATTTTTCACTAATTGCCAGTTTGGGACCTAATAATATTAGTGTAAGGAGGCAGTTATATATTTCTCTTATCGACTAATTTGATATTATATTAAAAATATTCATACAAATAAGAATACCAAGGTATTATAAATAAAGAATATTAAGGTATTATAAGGTTAACTTATTGGTAAGATAAGGCAATAAGTAAATAGTAAGAATTAATTTGTATCTGTTTGTTCTGTTTAAATTTTTGAATACCATGGCTTGTCTTAAAGGATAATATGTGTGGTCTTAGACAATACTGACAAACATCAACACTGAGGTTCTATAAATAAAATTATAAGTAGATGATTTTGTAATAATATGAGTTAGGAAGTATTGAAATGTTATTTAAGGCTAATTTTTGAGATATCAATTCACCTAAGCTATATATCCTCTATATCTTTAAGAATCATGGAAAATTTTTTTTTACTTTTATATTTTATTATGAATATGTGGCTCCTTGCGGTTAATTGACGTTTGGACAAAAATGTTTCATGTTTTTCTCAATTTTCATCACATAGATTGATTCAATAACTATTAAAGAGATAAGAGGGTGAAAATGTAAATGCTTAAATTTTTTTTAACGGTCACTGACAAACAAAAGGTTGCTCAAAGACACAAGGAAACGTGGATGTATCTGAATTTAGGTTACATATCTGTATTACCATTGAAAACTTGTTATATTGGTTTTTTAATAGTAAAT
Organism: Troilus luridus; assembly: GCA_964056705.1. Classification (NCBI taxonomy): domain Eukaryota; kingdom Metazoa; phylum Arthropoda; class Insecta; order Hemiptera; family Pentatomidae; genus Troilus; species Troilus luridus. Next base: position 68,462,781 of record OZ057415.1, read on the forward strand.
AATTTTATTTTGCTTATAATTGACATCTCCCTAATATATATTTTTTTCAAAATATGTAATACCTTATTGATTTTTAAGATGTATTTATATTTAATAATCCTTATTAAAATCTAATTATCATCTGATGATAATAGGGTGCTGTGATTTTACTTTTAGATTTGGACAGCTGGTAAAAAGAAATGGGAAACTAAGTATTCTCCATCTTCACAATTTAGTTGTCTTGATTTTTTGGATGAACGGTTTGTTGCTGCCGGCGGTTATGGCAAAATAGTATTATATTTTTTTAATTCTGGAACAGAATACCAGCAGATTAATTATAATGATTTTATTTCATTACGCTCTATTCCCGGTAAGTTCTGGTATTATTACTAAACGTTTGACGTATTGCACTAGTATTTCTGAAGCGACACAACTCAAAAATTGGTATTTTTTTCGGTGATGAGTAGATTTGACCATGAAAGAAATGTGTAAATATCTCTTTATCACTCATCAAAACGTTATCAATATAGCCTTGGAGGTTTTCACTCTTGGTGTCTTAATAATATTCCAATCTCACGAATAGTAAATGTTTTTCCAAAAATGTAAGTTTTTTTGACTTATATCACTTAAGAAATACTAGTGCGATATATTATTTATTTTGTAATAATAAATGGATTCTAACCTTTACTAAGAAAATTGTTACAATTATAATTAGTTTTAGATATCTATGTTCAATAAAAGTATTTATATAACCTGTAATATTTCCTACTCTATCTGATTTATGGACTCTTTCTTAGGCAACTTGGATATTATAAGGAACTTTAATATTAATTACAGAACAAGGCATCTTCCCTTCTTGCAACTTCTTAAACATCCTTTAAAATTTTTATTCCTGTAGCTTATCCTTAAAGTTTTTTTAAAAAATAGTTAAGCAAGTGTGAAAAATTTGAAAAATGCCCATTGAAACAGAAGATTTTCTGTTACAACTCAACTTTTTTATTTATCTTTAAATCTTTCTCCTTTATATAAAGTGTGATTACTTTGTTTGAAGACCTTAACTCTAAACTTTTATGTGAAATATATTCTGCATTAAATTTTTTTATGAGTATGTACACTTAATTAAATTATGTTATTTTTTTTACAGTGGCACTTGGTGGTGGACTGGTAATATTGACAAAGGACAGATTGACTCTCTATTCACAGAAAGCAAAAGAGAATTGTCTAGATACTCCTCTTTCTACACATCCTTTTAAACAATTGCACAGTGTTGGAACGCATATTGTTACCACTACTGAGTCTGGAGAATTATATGTTTTCCATTTTTTTACTGGATCTATTGTTTACCATGTTCCTCATATGACAAGGTATTTTTTTGCATAAACATATACAAAAATTTATTTATTTATTTTAAGGGGGATGTGGGGAAGACCTGGCGTTTGAGTATGATTTTTGCAAAACTTTAGCCTTGAAACAGTGTTGTCCTTAATGGTTCTTACATGACCCTCCATGGGTTGTGAGTGGTACTGTTTTTTATCTAAATTGGTGTAATGTGTTGTTTTTGAAAAAAAACAAAAAACATTATACAGATTGTATTTAAAATATTTTAATTTTCTTATTTTTGATAATTTAACATTAATTCTCCTTATATGACTTTAACCATAACAACCATAGGATCAATAATCTTTAATTGTATGTTAGTCTTTCTTTTTAATCTCTTGGGTTTACTATGTATAACTGGCTTTCAGATAATTTACACATCATAGACAATTATTTAATTCTGTACTTCAATAGAGTGAGGAGACCTGGACGCGTTACCGTGTTGTCCCGAACCAATAACAATAATAACTTAAATATAGCACTCATTCATTCTTTTTATTTCTTTATTGTAATTTGTTTTTTATCTAAAGAAAATATTCCACACTTTCATAATCTTACAGAAAAGGTTTAGAGACTAATTTTGGCCAACAGCAAAAATTTAAATGTAATTATATTGCCTCATTGAATGAATTCCCTGATCCTTCAAATTATTTACTTTTTTAATATATTTTTGAATGCATGTAACAAATGGTCCCCTTTTCACATATGCTCTTTCCCAAAATAAATCATAATTGTGAGTGCATTGGTGTCAGAGTATATTCCAGAACTAAATTTATTCTCCTTTATTGACAAAATAATTAAATTAACTAATAAATATTGATAATATCACAACTTAATCAGTAATAGACCATAAATTTCTATCGACACTGGTAAATTGTTACAAACTTTCATACCATCTCTGACAGAACTTGATATAGTATCTAACACAATTTTTCTTGTTTTTATTCAATAAATTTAACCATGGCAAAATCTATCAATGAATAAATAATGAGTGATTGGCCGAGTGCTAGAGATCCTGTATCTGGGGACATCTGGTGGTTGGGCTAAATTACCCAACCTTGGGTCTTCTCAGGGAAGGTTGCCCTGAGGAGAGTAATGCATATGACATTGTATTTGAATAAGCGTAAACTTTCTGGGAAGTTCTGACGTGTGATAGTGCTTTGTACTGAACTCAGGAACCCGAGGGATCATTATTCCTCACTAGTCTGGCACTTATACTAGTCTCTGTGGGAATTATGAGCAACGAAATTCCTAATTATTTTGTTTTATTATCTGTCCTACTAATAATTTGTTTAATTATTTGTCCTACTTATGATTTGTTTTAATATTATTTTTCAGGCAACTCAACAGTGTTTGTGCTAGCGATAAAGCTATACTGTTGGGTTATTCTAATGGTTCTTTATTTTTAAATCCTCTTGACGGGTTACTGTCTCCTTTGACATCAATCAAGTGGAAATTAGATAATGAACCTATACTCATCAGAATGGATCATTCTAAAGAAAACATTGAGGTTAGTTATCATATATTTTTAGTTAGAGTAGTTTTATTAGTTATAATTTAAAACTAAGTTTTCACTTGTATATTATAGCGATATATGTCTGAGTGTAGTTTATGGACCATATGAGAATATATCTGAGGAACAGCTTAAAATTTTCTGTTTAACGAGTAGGGTAATTAGCTTTTTGGTGCCACATCACAATTTTATCTTAATATAATAATATTTAATATTTTGATAAAATATACTAAAGAATACATTTTTATGGTTATTATTTGTCATTAGTCAAAAATTACTGGATCAAATGTATAATTAATAACTAGTTCTGGTATCGATACAAAATAATTGATTTTTCTGTGGGTAATAATAATAATGATAATTTTCTGTTAAATTGTTAATGATAAATTTGTTAATTAACCCTAGCTTAAATTGATTATTGTAAGTTTTAAATAGTTATAATTATTGTTATAATGTATAATCATAGTACAAAAATAGACTATGTTCGCTCTGTGTCATAGTCATTCAGCTTAAGTTCAGAAGAAAAGGTGCATTGGCAAGCAATAGAAGCTGTTCTGCAGATACTTAGTAATTAATATTCGTCTTTTTCTATTTAAAAAAAAATAACCAAAATACAAAATTTGAAATCGTTTGTAAATAAAATTTTTGCCTTACTCATCGAACATTTAATTTTTGTTTAAAAATCGCCAACATTTCTTTTAATTCAATAATATTGAACCTCAACCTTCATTTTTTAAAATGTATGCCAACTAATGATTTTTAAGTAAATATCTCGTCAATACATCCTCTGCCACTCCTAAAGCCAGGTTGTTTTTCTGGAATAATGTTTTCCGACACTTCGAGCTAGGAAGTTCGAAAATAATTTAGTCATGATATTTGATGAATGCTGGTGTATTTATATTTGTTTTTTCAATCTACTTTCTACTACTTGAATAAAAGACAAAGTTAAGACGTGAGCTCTTAAGTGAAGAGTTTTTGTTATTTGTTACCTTATTAAAAAAGTATTGCTCCCAATCCGTAATGACGTTTTTAAAACTTTCATAAATTATTTTAAGACAGGGATTTGTGTTTTTTGATCGGTAATGTAAAATTGTGATTCTATCACTATTATATCATTAACACCATCTAGATCAACGAACACGACGTCCTGGTGAGCTTTGATGTCAAGTCGCTATTCACTAAAGTCCCTGCTCATGAAGAACCTACCAAGTGAAGAATAGTACCTATTAGCAGAAATATGCATGAAGGAGACATATTTCCTATTCAATGGCGTTTACTACAAACAATTGGAAGGAACAGCTATGGGATCATCATTAAGCTCATCAGCAGCAGACCTGCACATGGAAAACTTCGAACAGAAGGCACTCTCTACTGCAGCCGAACAACCTGACCGCTGGTTCAGATACGTGGATGATACCTTCATCGTCTGGAGACACGGAAGAGACGCATTGGACAGATTCTTGCTCCATCTCAATAGCATCCACCCTAACATTCAATTCACCATGGAGTTGGAGAAAGATGGCAAACTCCCCTTCCTGGATGTCCTGGTTGAAAAGAAAGGCAACTACTTAGGACATAGTGTATACCGTAAACCGACCCATACAGACAGATACCTCCATACCACTTCACATCACCATCCCGCTCAGAAGGAAGGAATTATTAACACTCTACTCAACAGAGCCGAAAGGATAGGGGAATCGTCTCAGCTTCCAAAAGAGAAGAGGCACTTGAGAACAACCTTCCTAAAGAACCGAGAAATCATTATCCGGGTAGAAAACAAACGAAAGCACAAGAAACAAGACAAAAACCAAACAGACAATGAATCTATAATTCTGACGACCATCCCCTACATTAAAGGTACTTCAGAAAAAATTGCCAGAATCCTAAAGAACCACCACAGCAACACCACATTCTCTATAGACAAAACAATAGCTCACATCCAACAGAATCCCAAAGACAAGTTGGGGCTAGGTACCCCAGGCATTTACAGTATACCCTGTTCTTGTGGCAAGGTCTACGTAGGACAAACAGGAAGTCTTTTTAGGACCATCCAAAAAAGAATTAAAGAGCACACATATCTTGCGTCAAAAATTTCAAGAAAGAAAAATCAGCTGTAGCAGAACACTTCTACAACACCGACCACACATACCCTTTGAAAACAGTACCATCCTTTCAAAAGAAGCTAATTACCATCTCTGTAACACAAGAGAAGCTATCGAAATCGTCAAAGAACCCAACAATTTCAATAAGGAAGATGGCTATAAGCTTAGCAAGAACTATCCGGCCATCCAACGCAAGACCTATTCACTATCTCACCATCCGCATACAGATGAACCCCACCCCACCGAACACAACACGACCGGTACAAGCGAGCCAATGGCAAAGCCGACTTCGATCGAGACCACGCCCCCCAGGTATATATACCCCGACTCCAACCATCCGCTCTTCATTAACTGACTAACCTTGAGGAAGCTCATAGCACGATGAGCGAAAGCTTGGTTTATAGCACCAACATGACATGGTCCATCCCGGAAGTAGGATATAAGAAGAATTAGAGAGATTAGTCTATTTTTGGTATGTGTTTTTATTTGTGTGATGTCTATAAGATCAATCCAGTTTGTAATATCACCTCTATTCATCTATCTAAATCCTTTCTTATCTAGGCTCTTTTTTAAGAATTTCCAACTTTACAATTACAACTTTGTTTACGAAGCTGTGAAAATGGCTGATTGTAAATGTAATCAATATGTAGAAAACAGTAGGAGGTGTGGAAAATTAAATTAGGGATATATAGGTTAAGGGCTGGAGATCTTGAGATTTGGATTGCAAAATCAAGTAATTAATATATTGAAGTAGACACCCAGGAAGTGTTGCTGTAGGAAAAACCAGTTTAAACTACCACAACTCGCAATACCGACTGGAGATGTTACTATGCTATACAAATAATTAGAGGGTTGAGGAATGTTTATTCATAATCACTGCATCTGTAAACTTTTTTTTTTTTAGGTTGTTGTTGGTAAGGAAAAGAAAATTATTGCTGAAAGAAGTACAAAAATCAAACTAGCCGATATATCTATGGATGGTAAATTCATAATTTTGGCTTACGAGGGAGGACGAATAGCTTACAAAGAGTTAGATGAGGAAGGTGATGAAACAATAATTAATGAAAATACAGTCCCTATTGGATTGTATTTATTAGAAAGTGATACTGAAAAATATGGCATTGCTTTTTATAAAAATAAAGAAGCTTTGGTAAGTAGCTAGTATAGAATTTGTTATTTAATAATTTTATATTGTCCTCTTGGACTAGTTGTTACTGATCTTGGTAATGTAAATTTTCAGACTCCTTTACAGCATACATTGAGATTTTTTTTTTTTTTTTAACTGCAAAATTATTTGCTAAATAGTCTTCTCAGGGTTTCTTTTTACTATCCACCAGTATACTTCTTCATTCAACCATTCAATTATTTTTCCTCTTATTAATTTTCTTTACGAGGCATGACTCTGAAGTAGTCTCCAGTAGGATACCAATAGCATCCATTCATTTTTATCATTAGTTATCACCTCAAAAATGTCATATATATCATGTGTTTCTATGATGTGGGTTTTAGTATTTCTTCCTAAGTGATCATAAAATCCGATTCCATGATTACTTCATCATCATCACATGGTGCTATGGTCCATGAAGGACCTTGGCCTCCATTATATCCATATCCATGATTACTTATTGATATTAATTTCCTATATTTCATTTCCTCGGATCGACTATATGTTTGATTACTGAACAAATATATAGTAATTATTTTACTTCTCAAAACTATATTGATAGAATTCAGTTTAACAAAGATTAAAATAAATTAAAATTAAATTTTATTCTTCTATTTGATACTTTTCAATACATATATTAAAATTATTGAAATCTTATATTGCAGCTATGGAAGGTATCTGAAAAGAAATTAGTAAAATTAAATGAAAGATCTATTGGCTGTTCCTCGGCAAGTTTTCTAAAGTTAGGGAATACTACTTATCTTATAACAGCTTCTCCAATGACTGTAAGTATATCATTATTTTATCTATATTTTTATCATCATCATTTCATTATAAATTTATAATATGATAAATTATATTTTTTTAAATGTACAAAATTAATCCCCTTTTATTGTCACTAACTTTAAAATTTAAATATATTCATGTTCTAATCTGACTTAATATTTTCTAGATTTGGGATTTGCATGGAAAACCAATTGATTCTACGCTATCAGGCATTCATCAGCCTGTGGATGCTTACTGCGTTAGACCGGACTTGAAAACATTTGTATATACTACTGTAGACAAAACATGGCTTGTAGATTCATTAAATAATGAAATAAATCTACATTCAAATATAGAACCAATCAAACTTCTGGCCTTCTCCCCTTCTGGAAAAATTCTTGCCACTCTTAGTCATAAAGGAATTTTAATTGTAAGTATTTCTCACACATATCTTTATGAATTATAAATATGCTAACCATTAACTTTTAACGGAATGGCTATATTTTTCCCACCGTTCAAAAAGTGAAAACATTATGGTCACATTTCATTAGATGGCTACTGAAAAATACGATTGATGGTTTAAATTTGTTTGTCCGCTCTAGTAAATTTGGTATTTTTAGAGGACATATATGGCCAGGCCCATTAGAGTTACCACTATTACAGAAGAACATACAAAGCCTCTCGAATAATTATTAGTTGACCATACAAAAGTGGAGAAGAAAGTGGTAATAGTGGGGGCTAAAAAATAACCCTTTAAGTAGTGAAATTATCTATTAGAAAAAGACTTTTCGACCTTTGTTGCAGGTCTTCAGGGCTTAAAGGTCACAAGTATAGGAATGGGAAGGAATAGTTAAACCAATAATTTTTTAAAGATAATTCATTTCTATCACAAAGCCCTGAAGAATACCCGCAATGTGGATCAAAACTTTGTTTTCTAAAAAATAAACCCTGGAACATTACAAAATCGGCTGTAACCCTGAAACTAGCTTAGGTTACCCATTTGGGATTGGCCTTGATAACCATCAGGTTTCACGCCTTAACTTACAAATAACCAACCGACCATTTGGGATACTCCAAATTTCATTAAGAGATTCTAAATATTCCAGAATACCAAGGTAATTCCACTACATATCAGAAGAAGGCAAATGAAAATGAATTATTAATAGTGACTTTTATGGGGATACCAATAACAGTTGATCTAGAATTTGTTACACGGTAAGCCATAAAGAAATGTCTAAGGAAAATATAACTTATTTATCCACAGTAAAAATTTATCAATATTTAGTTGACGTTTATTCTCCATGAGAACTATTTCTTTACTAAAACTTTTGAGAATTGGTAATGTATTTCTTAAATAATAACCTATGGAAAAATTTACAGAATTTTAGAAATCTAGGAAATGGTCAGGGGTTACAGTAAATAAGTTTAACTAATCTTATAATTTTTAATTTTATTTATTTGTTTATTTATAAGTAAATTATATTATCTAAATTTATTTATATTTTATTTTCACAGATTTTTGATGGTTTGGAAAAAATGCCTGGAAATTCCTTTAAGGAGATTCCAGGCAACAACACTTGTTTAGCAGTTTCTGATTCAGGATGTGTTTGTGTTGGAGGCAGCAATCATCTCACAATATTTACTAATGATGGACTGTCTTCAAAAATTGTACTTAACACAAGGTCTATAGTTACCAAACCATATGGTGAAGATAAGTTCGCCGTAGCTGACAGCTCTGGAGTAGTATACATCGTCTATTTGGATCTCATTAATGGTTAGTATAATATTGTTATTAAATGGTTTATGATGTTCAATTGTTTAATTATAATATAAACATATTGATGGTTACTGTTTTGTATTTTAAAGGTCTATTTAGACTGGGTAAAACTTTTTGGAAATAGTTGATACTTAATAAATGCATTTATGAAGTGGCTTATTTGTTCACTAATATTTTATTTGTTAATACTTATTAGCTTCTTGATAATAAAAAAAATTAAATGGGTTTCTATCAATATTATTTTCAGTTAAGGATACATTTTTTTTTTTTTTTGAGGAATTTAGTTATTTCATTTTTTAAATTTCAGAAGTATGTTGTTATCATTTGGATTATTTAAAGTTTTTTATTGTGCAATTTTTTTTCTATGCACATGTTTCGACCAGGGTCTAACGGTAAAGGGTTCGACGGAGCCACGGTTTATTCTTTTTTATTCTCTTTTCCCAGAACATAAATTATTGGAATCTTTAATAATCTTATATTTAACCCTAAATATATCTTTGAACTCATTATTTAACACTTTTAAAACTTCAAACCTATTCTTGACCTCTTGCAGTAATTAATTAATGGGATAAATCAATTTATATAATTCAAAACTGACAGTATGGAAATGTTTATTTACTCTTTTTTCGTATATCAGTAACTGTTGAAGTTTAATGATTACTAATTCATGATCTGTGTTTATTTATAAATTGTTTATGATGTTTTTTTTTTCTTTTTGCTATTATGTGTCTTTAATATAAACATTGTAACTGAAGGTCTGATTCTCTTTGATTTTGGTGCAGGTGAAGAAGAAATCTCAATGAATTGATTTAATGTAACTAACTTTTGGTGCTTTAAAACTGAAGAATAATCCTTTGTAATCTAGTCTTTACAGATCTTAGAAATACAGAAGTATTACATTTTATAAATATAATAGATATATATATATTATTGTCATTTGTTGTGTTTGTCATATTATGTGTTGTATTTCATTAGTACTTATATTTTTATACTTATGACTATATAGATATTTGTAGGTTTATTTAATAATCTATTGGAAAAGTGGAATGAATTAATTGTAAATTTTAAACGTTAAAATTTAAATGTTAAAAATTAAACACCTTCTTCACTAGGTTTTTTTCACGTAGTATAAGTACCATTGTTTAATATTTCTAATTTTTAATAATTTATGTTATTTTATTTATATGTTTTGTTATTATTTTTAAATTTTATGTAAATATCATGTAATATTAACATAATAAAAAAATTTATAATTAGTTAATTGTATCATCCCACCATTGAAAACTTTTTTGAAAGATGGTTTCAGTTTTATATATATGCCAAAATACAATGTAAGTAGTTACTATTTCTGATTAGGTCTTAACAAGTTTTCGCATGAGTAACCCTATGAAAGTCGCAGCGCTTCTTTTTGGATACTGCTTGCTAAGCATAACCACAAAACATTGCCAATTTTGTGGTGTAACTTTTCCTCTTTTATCTCATGATTGGGTGAATGAGTAAAAGCTATTCCAACAGTTAACATCTACAATAAATGGGGGAAAAAAATACGACTACTACCAATGAAGGTTATTGAGTCCAGTATATGGTATGGTCTCTACTGTTTTCAAGTGCAAGCAGGTGATATGGCTGAGATCACGCTCAGTCACCAAGTTTTGCTCTCTATTAAGAGTAAAAAAAAAAAACTCTAGAGGCTGGGTAAGCCCCAGGAGGGTCTCTGGATCCTATAGTCGTTTGACAGGCTTAGCAGAATAAATTATTTATGTGCTATAGATTGATGAGAAAATTTTAAAGAAGATATAGTGAATGTGAACAAATTGGCCTACAGTTGCAGAACTGAATGTCGGTAAAGAAGGAGCCTTCTATGGTTTAAGATGACCATCAATAAAGGAGTGACACTGGATATCTTAAGGTTATTCCTCTCCTGGAACATGATTGTTATTGCACACCATAAAAAGTCATTGACATCTGTTTCTGGATACACTAGGCAGTCTCATCACCACTGATTTGATCAAACACTAATAGGAGATAAGGCTTGGCAGACTCTTTAGGAACTTGGAGTGGGGATTAAGGAATAATTGTCGTTATTTTCCTGTTTACTTTTTACTTCCAGTTCGAACATAGAACCAAAGTATTTGAAAGTTTCCAAAGACTTGCATATTTTATCATCAATATATCTTCTGATATATCCATACATTCATTTTTTTTTTCAAAATGTATGCTGCATATTTGAACTTTCAAGCATGAAAATCGTATTCACCCTGTCTCGTGCCTCAAGAACTTGATCATCGGCAAAAAAAATACTAGTAAGATGGTCGGAACCAACTGGGATACCCATCTATCCGCACTTTCTAAATCACGGCTTGGTTATTGCAGCCAAATATATTTAATTAATGTAGGAGCCATATAACGCTCTTGTTTGAGTTCTTTTTCAACCATGAATGGGTCAGATAAAGACATGTCTGACTTAATTCTACATATTTTCCATCCTCAACCTTTTTCATTGTTGTAATCAAGCTATTGGTTTAATCCATGTTTGAGAGTTTCTCACATTTCCTTTTTAGGTATATACTATTGGCTTTTTTCAGATCCACAAAAGCCAATTAGAGTTCAAGATCTCTAATCCAAAACTTTCCCATAACTTGTCTTAGCAGAAAGATGTTAGTTCAGCTGATGACATGACAGCAAAGCTAGTCCCGATATTACCAAAACAGGCTATGTGAATAATAAGTCAAGTTTTTTTGAAATTAATAGAACCAAAACCTCCAGCCCAACTTTGGAGATCACTACTTGTTAGCGACACTATAATAATAAACATAGCTATTGTGATCAATATTGAAAATTGTAACATGAACAAGTGTCAGAAGTATGCGCATGGGCCTTGGGATTCAAGTCAGTAGACCAAGTTCAGTTAAGCAGTGAATGAGTGAGTGTGTATACTCCGGCCGGCAATTATGAAATGACCCTAAACTTACATTCATCTTCAGTAAACTTCATTCATTAAACCAATTAAAACGATAGTAAGAGGAGAAAAGGCATATTATTGTGTTAAACCAATCCATAGGATAGTAAGAGGAGAACAAGCACATTATTGTTATTACACAAACAATTTAAACTTTTTTCATTTCATACTATAAGTGATTTGTTTGTTCATTTAACGTCACTTTATGCTGCTATGGCTAATCGGACGATGCTACAGTGGGAGCTCTAAATTTTGCCTATCCAGGTTTTATTAGGATAGCGATTTTTAACGAGTACCTGACATCGTACAGGCTCGGGACCCCCGTTTAACGTCCATCCGAAGGACGGCGTAACTAAGAATTTTTTACTCCCTTTAAAAAATCCTAGGGCCACCTGCCGGGCTACGAACCCGCGATCTTGGGCTTAGTAGTTTGTTACGCTAACCACTAGACCACAGGTCGCCCCTATATATGATTTAAATTAATAATAATAGGGATATTCCAGTTGTTACTGGGTGTATTTTCTTTCTAAGTCCCTTTCTTTATAAGCTTATCTATTTAAGAGCAAAACACTACTCAATTCCCGTTGATTCCATCTTTCACATCAGTATGGCATTAATTTACTCAAGTATTTCTTATTTTTAATTAAAGATAAGTATGTATAAAATAATCCCGATTGTTCTCCTGATCTGGAATGTTTGGTGTAGTGGATTGGAGCTTGCCTACAATGGTATGCATGAAAAGGAATTGTGTATTTCTTTTGTTGAGTTAAATGGCTCACATGGTCATGTGCACCAATGTTCTTGTTGTGTATAATCTCTGCCATTAAGCGAAGTTTAACTTTGTCCCCTCATCTTTCCATTGAACAAAAATGCAATATAACGCCAAATTGTCAAAGTGTTACGCTGCAGAATAAGACTTTGACAAAAACGATTTTCTTATCTTTCTCGATGATTGCCAAAGAAGTGTAAGCGTGAACACAAGTAGTATATGTTCCGCAGGTTTTCGCTTCGAGTTAAGTTACAAGTTTTATCTGATTATTCGTTTCATTTTCAATATTTCCCAAAAATGCAAGTTACTGAGTGTTCTAGTATGGAAAAGAGAATGTAATTGTGGGAAATGAGTAGATTTGGGAAATCATTTCATTAAGAAATAAAGTTTAAACTAGCATTTCGAATGTAGAGATTATATATGTTTGTATATGAAATGATTATCGAAGTATACACAAATATAATAACATTCTTTTTTCCACACTAAAACTTACGATAACTTGTATTTTTGGAAAATATTAAAAGGGAAACGAATGAAAAGCTGAAATTTGATGTGAATGAACTCGAAGCGACAACCTTAAAAGGGAAAGCGGAAGATTACTTCATATATCATTGGGCGCTTTTATTACTCCACTTAATATATATGCGGGTTTACCTCTGTGAACCTCTTGTCTCCTTTCTTGTTTGTTTTTTTATTTAACGCCGTTTTTTATGCCGCTATGGCTAATCGGATAATGCTACAGTTGGAGCTCTAAATTTTGGCTCTCCAGGTTTAATTAGGATAGAGATTTTTAACGAGTACCTGGCATTTGTCAAAGCTCGGGAATCCCGTTTAACCTCCTTTTCTAAGGACGGCATAAGCAAGGACATTTTTCCTCCCTTTTAAAAAACTAAGACCACCTGCCGGGGTACAAACCCGCGATCATGGGCTTAGTAGGTTGTTATGCAAACCACTAGACCACAGGTATCCTCTCTTAATTGTTGGCATACGGAAACCTCTTGAAGTCGCTTGAATTTTCTCTGTTATTTCATATTATGTTAAGGAGATACTGAAACAATTTCTGTCCTGAAGCTTCCATGTATCTCATCATCTTTACCTAATTTGTGATTAAAGTTCTTGTAAGATCTAGCGGATTCTTATTTTTAACGGATAGCTAATGGTCGATTACTGATGACTGTTATCCATTTTCATTAGTTTCCTGAAATAAGTGTCTTATTTGTCCTGGATGCTTTAGGTTATTTGCAATTAGGCACTGTTCGTTTACGGTACCTATAGCAATCTGGGAAGTAATCACTTGCGATTGAATGATTTCCAGAGCTCATGCTTGTTCGTGAGCTTCCTTAAGTGTTAGCTTAGGGCTTTGAAGTAGGCGCTGGCAAATGGATAGTCATTTTAGACCACTTATAAATAAATCCTCTAAAATGTCTTTGCGATTTGTGTTTGATCCAAAGAGTCCCCTCCTTCCAACGTGTATCGATAACGAGGTCATCAAAAATGATTACTGACCGCCTGATTTTTTTTTACTTCTTCTTTTTTGACTTCGTTATCGATACACGTTGGGAGGAGGGGATTATTTGATCAAACCATACATTTTGAAGGACAAATATTGTTTCAAATAATTTAGATAATTATTCTCTTATCTTGATTATCTTATCTTGAGATTTAACAACAAAAAAAACCCAGTTGGTAATAAATTTTTGAGAAACATCAAATCGACATATTCTATCCTTCCTACCTCTGTTAGCTACCACAATCGAGAATTTTCCCACGGGAAATTGTTGGGCGTCTCATCGAAACGAAGCTATTCCCGAAGATTCAGCTTGATACTAATCAAGTTCAAGAATGGACCATGGATCCTGGTCTATAAATTATTTACCAAATTATCCTATGGGATTTGGATTCCATTCTGGGATCTCATACAGCCTCTATCCTTAATTGGGGGAAAACCTAGGAGTTGAGCGTGATCTCGGACAAGTCATCTTCCTGCACAACCGTTGTCTCAGAAACAGTATTCTGTATCATGAACTGAACCCAAGAACTTTCATGTATTGTACTGGTACTAATCCAGTGGCGGATTATCCGTAAGGCAAACTAGGCACGTGCCTAGGGGCGCGTAGTTACAAGGGGCGCGCGAGCTCAGAATTTTTAAATAAATAAAAAAAATAACATATCGCGCATTAGCGTAAGTACAAGGGCCCTGATCTACTAGTCTAGGATGTGACGATACAACGTCACCGTAATTACAAAAACAATCAGTTAAAATTAAGATGGCCATTTATGGCCGGTACAGGGGCGCCGATAAAGTTATTGCCTAGGGCGCTCTGGACCTTTAATCCGCCACTGTACTAATCTGATTTTTTTTAAATACCTACTATTATGAATTGAACTGGGATAGAACAAAACAAAGAAACTTTATTTGCAATTTTACATATACAAGCAGCATAAGTGTGGATACATGTTCCAGACTTCCTTTACATGTTTAAAGAACATTGATTTTAATTAATTAAAGTTATCTTTTAAAAATAAGTTTTACAATAGCAGGAAAAATGTTTTTAAAAAAATAATAAAGGAATAATTAAAAGTAACAATAACAAAGTTAATAAAAATAAAATAATAATTAAATATAAAATATAGAAGCAATTAAAAATAACTATAAAATAAATACAGATAACTAGATTACAATACCTGCAAATAGTGATTTGTTAAGTAAGAAGTATATGTTTTGTTCTTTTATGGGTGTACCGTCGTAGCGAATGTTTATCATAGTTACCGATTTCTCAGATTAATGGGTTTTCGGAAGCTGGAGTTTTTTCTAAGCATGCTTTTGTTTGGGCTGAAATATATTTTTCTATAGTGGGAAGTTCAAGATCTCTAATCTGGATACCATTGTATTATCGATATTTTCGTGTAGCGGCGATAATTATTGATAATCCTCATGCATAGGTTTTGTACCCTTTCAATCTTTCTATAATTTGTGGCGCAGGTTGAACTCCAGACAGGTGAGGCATAGGTTATCAATGAGCGGATTACTGTTTTGTAAAGGATTAGTTTGTTTTTGGCCTTAGCCTGGACTTTTTATTAAAATAGGGAAACATTTTGTAGATGGTTTTTTTCGCTTTTTCGGTTTTCCTGTTGATGTGCTCTGTGAATGTTAAGGACTTATCTAGAATTAAACCAAGGTATGTAGCGGATTTATACCAGGGGATGTGTTCGGAGTTTAAGATGATGTGCTGATCTATGGTAGGTCTGCGTTTTGTGAAGATTATGGCGCCCGATTTTATTGGATTGATTTTTAGTTTCCAATTTTGACAGAATTTATGGATTTTTTTATAGGTTTGTTGTATTCGGTTTACTATTGTATCGACTCGGTATGATGCTGAGTACAAAGCGGTGTCGTCTGCGCGGATGTGGATAATTTTGTGTGTTTTGGGAGATCCGATATGATCAGGTTGAATAGGATTGAGGATAGGCAGGAGCCTTCAAGAAGTCCGGCGGGTAGGGGAAGTGCTTTGGAGCTAGAAGTGTTTATTTGAGCATAGAATTGTCTATTAGCGAGAAAGGAATATATGATGTGTATTAGATATGGAGGAAATTTGTGCAAGATTAATTTGTAATTAATACCGTAATGCCAAACTGTATCGAAAGCTTTTTCGAGATCTAACATAAGCATCCCTGTATTTTTTTTATTGTTGAATCCTTGTGTTATGAAGTCGGTAAGACGAGCTAGTTGGTTGACGGTGGAGTGGTGTTCTGTAAAACCGAACTGTTCATCTTTGATCAGTTTGTTCTGATTTACATCCTTAAGGATTCGTTTTAAAAGCAAGCGTTCCAGGATTTTGGATAAAATGTTTAGCAGGCTAATTGGTCTGTAAATTGTAAAATGATTTGGGTTTTTATTAGGTTTTGGGATGGCGATTGTTTTAGAAATTTTCCAAGCGGTGGGAAAGTAATTAAGCCTTAATATTGAATTAAATATTTTCGTTATGTGGTGGATGGTTTTCCTGCTTAGATTTTTTATAACCTGTACAGGGATGCCATCGTCCCCTGAGGCTTTCTTTGTTTTTATAATCTTTCCTGTTTCCTTGGGTGATTATAGCGGGGTAATTAATTTCGAATGACGTTTTTAAATAGTTCCGGACAGATTTATTTATTTTTGTCCTGGATAGAATCATTCCGGTCCTTAATAGGTGGTAGTTTAATGATTGTATACATGTAATGAAACATAGATTATAGAATTACAATATTTTAAAAATAAATACTAAAGTCTAAATTAAGATACATTTGTAATAATAGATCAGAGAGGAGCATTTGATGCCAATATTAAAGGAGTCAATAACCTTTCTTTTCTGTTTTAATGTTAACGAATGTAAATGTCGTCGGATTTAATAACGAATCAATTTAAACTAAGAAATCATTTTTAGAGATACAAATATTGTAAATTTTATTTATGATCGTTTGTTTTAATAGTGATATATACTAATCAACTTTCTACTACGATCGGCGAAAACATGTGCTACCTCCTATAGCTTCATATGGAAGGTTCTGTACCTCTCCAGTAGTTTTAACCTGTATTACCAAACATGGAAGGGGACAAAGCTTCTGAAGATCTTAAAAAAAAATCCTATGCTGGGATACCAGAAGCTGAATTTATGGTATATTTATATTATTGGTTTTTAATAGTAAAATTACTTTTCAATAACTGATAAATAAATTTCCTGTGCACTTCCTACATATCACTGGTCATTGGCATTCCTTTGATGTTCTTATGATGATTTAATTTATTGATTTTACTTTGTTTAGGGATTTCCATTTATATTTCAAAGTTTTAATTTAAAATAAAACAAAGTAATCCTCCATTTTGTTTTCAGTGTGTGTTAATTGAAAGTTTAAATATTAAAGCATGGCAAAAAATTTGTTTATGATATTAGTTATTAGCTAGGATATATTATTTATAAATACATGCATATATGCAACAGTATAGAAAAAATCTTAACATATACACCCACACACAGTGTTGTTTGCATGCCTAACCGGGTCCTCAGAATTGGCCACCAGTAAAAGAAAATATATTTAATATTTATTTATTTTCACAGTTAAATAGTTTCAGCATTAGTGTTATCGTCGTATGATTAAGATTAAATTAGTATTTTCTCGATTGATACTCTCGAAGTAAGCAGTTCCCTTAACATCTTTCTTTGTGAGTTCAGTATAGACCTTTTTGTAAAAAATTCAGTCATTGTGGGTTTGTATTTGTTACAAAGAATGGTATCAGTTCTGCTGATTATCTCTTCAACAACCGTTAACTTTTCATTTGCTTCCTTTTTATATTCTTGTAAATATAAATAAATGTATTACTGACTGTATATAAATCAAAGAAATTACTTAAACTAACTGTTTAGTTGATCATTTCATCATCTATATTTCAAAACGTTGGTTACCAAAATGTTCACATTTCCCATAATTAGTCTGTTTTTTCATATTTTATATTTTTATTTTTGAGGATATTAAAAAGGAAATAATTGAATAGTTAAAGTTGTGACTTCACTCGAAGCAATAACCTACGGAACTGATACACAGAAGTTAAATTCTGTTAATGAATATTTTGTTTTTTAGCTATTATCATCATTTGTTCAACTTTTTGACTGTCTTATATTTTTAAAGTAAATTTTATAAAGCAATGAGTAGGTTTGTATAATCAGAGCTTAGTTTTTTTGTGTAGCATTATTTTTTCTAATATTTATCCCTGATCAAATGATTTCTAAGTTATCTTTAACTTTGTCTATTCTCCATCATCGTGTTATGAGTTTAATTAAATGATGTAACTAACAAATATAAGATATAATATCATAAGAGGATGGAAATTGTTGGGGGGGGGTGCAGTCAAAATATACACAGAAACAATGAAAACTGTAACAAGTCTATCTACCACTTGTCAGTTACATTTTTCGCTGAAGAGCCACTATTTGCCCTGAAGATGACCTACAAACTAGGCCGAAACGTTGGCACAAATAAAAAATAAGTTTTCACTTATTTGTGTGTATATTTTGACTGTACCCCCCAACAATTTCCATCCTCTATTAGTTCTTCCAATTAACTATTTTCCTCTCTAACATAACATTATAAGGTTGTCTCTTAAGTGTTACCTTTTGTTATTAGATTTAGTACTGTGTGTACCAAAGTTTTAAGTTCTAAGAATAGCAAATTTTACAGCCTAATTATTGTCCTTGAATTATATTAATTTTCTAGTAATACTTTTGAGAATCATACATTTTCTGTCTTTATTAGCAAGTGTACGCAAATAAATCATGTTGGTTAATCTTATTAAACGGGCCTATACTCAATCATGGAATATTGGGTGAATCGAGTATTAGGGTGTTATGCAAAAAACTAATTTCAGAAGTCCTTATTACATTACACACTAGATTTTGGTTACTTCTGTAACATTTGAAGTAATTAATATTGTTATTTATTCATCTTATAAGAAAAGTTTGTGTTACTGTTGACTTTTGTTTTTCCTTAATAGGTTGCCCATTTTCTTAGATCGAAGAACTATTGAACCAGTTTTTCTTTCGTATTAATATGTTATTTATTTCAATATTATATAATTCAGTTATAGTATTTCATATTAAGAAAACGTTGTTTTTTTTATCATATAGTCAGATTGGATCATGTTTTGTGATAAGTTGCCATGGATTAAACGTGTTAATTATTTGCAGGAAGATGTTGATAAATATATGGAAGCTCCTACAGTAAATGGAAATGTTGAATTAGTGCTTAAAAAGTTAGATGAACAACACAGCAAATATAAGTTTATGGAATTTCATCTCCTATCTAAAAGAAGGAGGTAAGTTATATGCCTTCTTTATTATTATTTAAAAAAATAATTAATCAAATAGAAATGACTTAAATAATTTCAAATTTCTTAACAATACTCCAGGATAATGGCAACTTTAAAATCGTGGTGTCTAGCAAATGATAAAGATTGTTATGGTTTTGTTAGTTGGTCCCAATCAGATTAGGTAATAATTGGATAAATGCATGAATTATGACATTTTTAAAACTAATGATTTCATTTCCAGTTTTTCTAAAACAGCAATAAACAGTAGGCTTTGTTTCGTCTGCTTTGATAGGTATCAGTTCCACAGGTTGTCTATTCGAGTTAAGTCACAACAAGTTTTAACTTATAATACCTTTGTTTCCTTATTAGTATTCTCGAAAATAAAAATAATTTTATAGCTGACTGTACATAAATTATAGAACTGACTTATACATACTGTTTAGTAGATTATATAAATCAAACTCATCTCATCATCTATACTTGAAAATGTATAGATGTATATACATATATCAGTTAAAATTTAAATGTTTCAACAAACATTTTCAAGTATAGATGATGAGATGAGTATGATTTATATAATCTACTAAACAGTATGTATAAGTCAGTTCTATAATCTATGTACAGTCAGCTATAAAATTATTTTTATTTTTGAGAATATTAAAAAATAAATGAATGAAAAGTTAAAACTTGTTACTTAACTCAAAGCAATAACTTTCGGAACTGATACCCAATCAAATTCCAATTCAAATTGATTTCAATATCTTTAGTTTTTGTATGAATGTTCGGGCATAAGTTGTGCACAACAGAAATATTCTTAAAACTATAAATATTTATATTTACATCAGACACTTTATTTGAAAAAGTATTCTTCTGAATTTTGTAATATTAACAATTATTTAATCTGTTTCCTGATGCTCTTAATCCTAATAGAAGCTAAGAGCTCAGCTTCACAAGAAAAATTCACAATGTTCAATCGCTTGATCACTTGCTACAGGATGTTCAAAATAATCAAACATTTTTCGTTTACCTTTTATTTTTTTTTAATTTGATAACCCTCCATCAATCCCCTGTTAAATTAGTTAATGAAACCAACTTATTATTAAAATAAGTTTGATCAATTTAATCCTAATTTCTTTATGTATTATTTCACAGGTTGAAGGTTCAAATACCTGATTTGGAAAGATCTGTTGATATGATCAAGATGTTAGCTAAGAAGAAAGATTGTACGGAGGAATTTACAACACATTTCTTGTTATCTGAACAAGTTTTTATGAAAGCTTCTATAGCACCTACAAACAAAGTCTGTCTTTGGCTTGGGGTTTGTATTCAGTTTTTAATTTATTAAAAATGTTTTGGTAAATTATGAATTTTAGCTTCTAACCGGCAAAAAATTCTAGGCTTCAGAAAGGGAATAATCATAACTCCTTGTCATAGCTTATTAATCCCTAATAGATTTTATTTTTTTTGTCCGGTGACTAGGGAATGCTTATAACATATATTTACATAAATACAGATTTGAATTAAGACTGCCTTTTTTTTTGTTTTCAAAGTAACCCTTTGAAAGGACTGTTCATTTTTTAGTACATCCCATTCTTCAGTATACAAAAACATTATATCTTGATGCAAAAATAAAAATTATTATATATGTTTTAAAAAGGAAATATATTCTTAATTTAATGTCGTTTTCAAAATTGACACTAATAATGAATTAGGGCTGAGACATATTATTTAGTTCGTGTTCAGACACTGGGCAACCATTCCCTCTTAATATTATTGAAATAATTAATTTCATACATTTCACAGTCATAAATTATGTGTTTATGACTTCTTTGTCTATTGAACAAGTATTGTCGTTGATGATATGAAATCTGTGTAAGTATGATTTGGTATGCCCATGTTCAGTTAAAACCTGTGTTATTTTGTAATTTGTTGTCTTTCTCTGTGGAGAGCATTGGAAAAAAACTATTGGCCTCTCTTAAAAAATATGATGGCCGTACTTTATATCTCTTTAATATTGAGCAATATATTTACCTTTTTAATATATTTTGTGTGTATTACTATCTGTATGTTTGAAAAAACAAATCTCTTTTACTCAAATATTTTCTATTATTCTTAAAAATACATTTTGGTATAATTTTTTTTCAATTTTAGGCAAATGTTATGCTTGAGTATACTTTGAATGATGCTTTAGAGTTGCTCAATAAGAATATTGATACTGCAAAGAAAAACTTGAGCTTTGTTGAACATGACCTCGACTTTTTAAGGTATTACTGTTTAATTTTTATTTTTTTCTATTTTATTTTATTTCAGAAACAGGATGTATCTATTTAAATTAATATTTAACATTAGTTTACTTTTTTTTCATGTTTAAGTATTAAGTCCAAAATTTAAAGTGATATGACCCTAATATCTGTTATTTTTCAGAGACCAATTTACAACTACAGAAGTCAACATGGCTAGAGTATATAACTGGAATGTAAAAAAGCGGCAAGCAGCTAAAGCATCAACTTAAAAAAATCACGCTTGATGCTTTTCCAAACTACATTAAAACTTAATGTTTTTACATGAAGCCTCTGTTGTTTTTAATTTACAAATAAAACTTTATTATTTTTATGTATAAACAATGCACTCTCATGCACACACACATATATATGTGTGTGCAAATGGAATGTATTTGTTAGCTAAGGTGCTTATTTATTAACCAATTTAAAATGAGAAAAAAAAATGTCAAACCTGTAAATTAATTTTTATTAAATAATTAAAAATAAATTTCTTATGAAGATAATTATTATGCATCTTACCAAATCGGGATAAACAATTTGAATTGAATTGGTGATAATTAGAATACAAACCCATTTATATATATATTATCGAGGAGATAGTTGACTGGAAGATCTGAGTAAGGGAGGAAATAGTTGGGGGTGCAGTCAAATTAAACACTAAATAAGTGGGTACTTATTTTATTTTGTGCCGACGTTTCGACCCACTTTGTGGGTCATCTTCAGGGCTAATGGGAGCCGAGACTAGACTAGCTTATTTAGTGTGTAATTTGACTGCACCTCCAACTATTTCCTTCCTTACCCATTTATATATAGGTTGCAACTTATATAGCTTGCTCTTCAGTACAAGAAAACTACATATTCATAAGCCCTTAGCAGTAAAAAAATTAATGGGGGGCTTTGCACACTTTTTGAAAACAAAAGTGACACACTTTTCTGCACATGTGATAATTTTTAAACATATTTCAAAAAAGTAAAAATCCTCTTTTTTACTGTAAAAATGTTGCATTGGTTTAATTCATTAGATTCAACTATTGATGACCATCTATATATTCAGAGGACCCAGAAAATGTTGAGTGTATAGATAATTTGAATATGATTCCATGGCAGATTTTTATGATTATATTTATGGAGTGTCTTTAAGAATTCTTTATCCTAAATACTGAGGAACCAGTCAAAACTAATGAAAGCATGATAGAAAGTGCTTTAAAGTCGATTAAATACACCTCAAAATATGAGAATAGCACATGATCCCTCAGTGCCGCACTACATAATACCATTACATACCACCTAGCTCAGTTCCTTAACGTCTCATCCACTCAAATGGTGCCCTACTTTGAAGAAACTAATGTCATATATACTAACATGTACTTGACATCCAAAGTAACTGGTACAAACATTGCTGACAGATACATTACCACAGAATCCGACAAGAAGACTGAAATGTCTCTGGAGCAGGGATCTACTACAGAGATGAAATACACTAGCAGTCCCTTCCATGGGAGGTTTCTCCATCTACATACAATTCAAGTGAATCCCTTGGGGGAGGTTTTTTTTACTGTAGAACTGAGTTCCTGACACAGGGATAAACCTGTATATATTCAGTCTCCCCATCAAGGGAGGTTTGCAAGTGAAGATCACAAATACATTATGAACCAAATGGTACTTCTATGATATCTTTCAATAAATATATTATTCCTTCTACCAATCTCCCAGAACATTAAACAATAATTGTCTAATGTTCTGGGAGATGTGTAATTATTATTATTATTATTTAGTGTATAATTATTAAAGACTGATCATAGAACACAAAAAAAATCAGTATAAAATACATTTTATTTTTATACAATTTTCACCACCAAACATTTTAATAGTTATATGGACAACTGCATTGTTTTTCAAATATTTCGTAATTGTGAATTATTATTTTTATTCTGTTTTTCTAAAATTGTCGTGTCACAAAACTCCTCCGAGACGACTCGACCGATTCTTATGAAATTTTGTGTGTATATTCAGTATGTCTGAGAATCGGATGTAAACTATTTTTCATACCCCTAAGTGATATGGGTTGGCCATCATTACTGATTATGCATCGATCATAGAAGCGACACTTGATGATGCTGCATTTTTGATATGATGTAAGGGCATGTCTGAGTAGTGTAAATCCAAGTTTGCAACCGAAAAAACCGATGGGAATACTTTTGGTGGCCGAAAAACTTCGAAATTTTCGTAGTTATTTCAGTTTTTGGCCTGTATCTCCTAATCGGTGCATTTTAGGGAAAAACCATAAATAACCATTTTTAAAGAAGATACAATTTTTCAAACCCTTAAGTGATATGTGTCTGCTATTATTATTGATTATGCCTAATTTAAATCCACCAATCATGTAATGGTACACGTTTGGTCATCAAAAATATCACCGGGAATGTTATTGAAGCAGCAATGTTGACTGGAATCTTTAAAGGAGAAATCGTCCTGTAGCCAAGTATTCCAATGATACCCTCAGAACTCATAATACCTTTCAAAAGGTATTCAATTTGATACACGCTTGGCTTTTGCTATGACTATCAACAAGTCTCAAGGCCAGACAATGTCCATTTGAAGTTTGGACCTAGAACATCCATGTTTCTCCCATGGACAATTATATGCTGCATACTCACGTGTTAATAAACCATCTAATCTATTTGTATTAGCAAAGGAAAGATTAACAAAAAATATTGATATCGATTAGCACTCAATTAAATTGAACTAAATAATTATAATTAAAAAAAAAAAATATTAGCCATAACTAAAAAATCAACCATGATATACCTCATTCATTAATCTAATGTTTATATTTTATCAGTTAAGAATTTTGTATATTAATTATTTATTATATACTATACTTAGATATAAGATGAATAAAATGTAAAATCAAAAATTTATTTAATTCATTCATTTTTTTTTTTAAATTCAAATTATAACGTAATCTTTTTTTAAATTATTACAACAGCCACAGCAACGCGTAGCCGGGTCAGCTAGTATATAAATTTAACATGATATTAAGCTAATTTTTTTTTCCACTTAAATTTTGTTACGAATACAATCAATAATAGTTCAGCTGACAATGATGACGGGGGTTGAAATTATATTTTATAAATGCTAAAATGTAAAGAACTTCTATTCAAGAGCCAAATTATTATTTAATAACACTGTATTGGAACTGAAATCAAAGAGGGGAAAGGAATTCAGAAGTAAAAATGTAAATAAATTTAAGTAATCTCAAGGAGTAGAAAGAATAATAACTGCTATACATAATGGCATTTATTTGTTAATTGTATAAAATTCAAATTTGTATACTCCAGAAAAAATATTTTTCAAAAAATAAAATAAATGAGCCTCCTAGGCTTTAAAAAAAAGAAAATATTAAACATATATAAAAGAAACAAACTTAATACTGTCTAAATCTTATAGCCATAAAGTTTAATATAATAATTATAAATGCAATTTATAACCTCATGTTTTCAAATAATCAGTAATGGACTGTATTATTATCATACATCAGCTGAAATATGATATAATAATAACAAAGTTGGTAAAACATATTACAACGCATTACTTCTTATTTGAATTTATATATATATATATATATATATATATATATATATATATATATATATATATATATATATATATATATATATATTAACTTAACCTTAAGAAAAAAAAATTCTCTTGTTTTGATTTTGAACATAATATTTCTTCATAGCTGGTAAACAATATCACAATATCTTAGATTCTAGATACACAAATAAATGCAATTTTAATTGCAATGCAGTATAAAAAATTGCAAATAAATGTTCTATAGATATTAAGTATGATAGCTTTTTAAAACATAACTTAAAATTCATCTACAGTTTGCTTATTTAAGTTACCTTTCGGGTAAAAACATGACTTCTATAGAATAAAATAAAAAATAAATCATATTATGAATTTTAATCTTTTAACAAAAATTGTTATAAACCTCTATCTTTAAGTAGTTACCAAAAGAAGTGAGCCGCAATTCTTAATTGACTTATATCATTTTCAAATATACACAATGGACTAGATTTTTCATTTTGATATCACCATGATTAAGGCACAAAGGTGGAACAATAAAAAACTCTGTCAATGCTCTAACTTCGTGCCAACCTCATCTGATTTTTCCCCCTCCTTCTTATCTTCACTAGACTCTCCTCTTAACATTATAAGTTCTTCTTCGAGGTCCTTAATTTTTTGAACAGCGGACTCCAATTCATTTTTTAACGCCTCCACTTCAGCTAAAGTAGGACGCTTATCCCCAAGATTAGTCCGGACGAATCTGGAGTGTTAAAAAAAATTAATGATTTCATGAACAATGGAATTTTCAACTTAATAATGGATATCGTTAAATGTCATAATCATTTGAACATCTTTACAATGAGGAAAGAAAAATGATGATTTATATTTATTAGTAATCATTCTGTCCTTATTACAATCATTTCCAAAACATCGGGTCTTGATAAATTATAACTCAGACAAGTTTTAATATTTAAGTTACAAGGATGGTATAAGGAACAGAAAAATCACTAACCTATCCTTGTTCGGTTTGATCAGCTGCTATTATATACTACACTTAAAACAATTTATTTGACAGTACTAAAAAACCACTTAGGCCTTTCAGCGATTTTTTTTTTTTAAATAGGTAATTATTCCACAGGTTGTCGCTTCCAGTTAGGTCACAAGTTTTAATTTTTCATTGTTTTCCTTTTAATATTTTCAAAATATTTAAGTTGTCATAAGCTTTAGTAAGCAAAAGAGAACGTAATTATGGGAAACTTGTATACTTCGGTAATCATTTCATCTAGAAATGAACATTCCATACTTCCAAATATTAGTTGAAACTTTTAATTCTTGATGAAATGATTACCAAAATCTACTCATTACCCTTAATTACATTCTCTTTGCCTTATTAAAGCTCATGATAACTTGTATTATAGGAAAATACAAGTGACAGATTGCGGAACAGATACAAAAAATAAATTGATGGCATTATTCTATTCAGCTTTAATGAACCATTTTGTAAAGAAATGAAAGAAGAGAGCTATGGGTCATACGACATGTTTGGGATCTGCTATTGTATGGTAAATATATTAATAATAAATACATTATGATTAAATATTGGTTTTGATAGGTTTAAGAATGAAATCTTTATCAAAACATGAGCATTAATCTGAAAAATCATGTTAACAAAAGCATCTAAGCTTACTCTAAAGCATCTTCAGGTTTATCTGGTTCTTCATAAAGCATAACTAATACTTTTGTTAAAGCATCCATCACACCAGCTCTTTCTAAATACTTTCGAAACTCTTCTCTTTTCGAATCAATGGGCTGTAAAAAATAAATAAGACATGACAAATATATATAATTAGCGTATGGTATAAACAAAACTGAAAAAGATGTTAAATAACTAGGGATTGAACTTACGCGATAAGTCGACATTTTTAAAATTTGTTAAAAACAATTTCATACATAAACATCTACAACTCCAACGAGTTTATGGGTCTTGTGAAACCAGCTGATTTCGAAAAATTTATTCCTTATATTGTATTTAAATTAAATCGCAAACAAATATTTCGAACAACTTAAATTATATCGTATTATCTAATTTATTTGAATATATTTTTATAAGATTTATCTTACAATAACACCTATTTAATCAACTTTAAAAAGTTGGTCACATTGTCAGTTAAGCGCCAGGTTTGATAACAAGTTTAAAAATGTCAATCAAAGCATTGGAATTTAAGAGTTATGTGTTCAGAGTAATTAGAATGTAGTTCAGTTCGTTTCAAATTCTTAGTGATGTGATCTCTTCCTGTGACTGCCAGGCCAATAAATTTTAATACTAAGAACGTACTTCATTTAAAAAATGAGGATATCTGCTAGTGTAGAAATTTCTAATAGACTTCTTCCTTCACTTAATATGGGTAATCGAAGACCTGAAAAGTCGTATCTGAGTATTGGATACTTGCCAGGTCAAAAGGAAAAAGTGTTTATTTTGCACCAAACAATGAGAAATGGACATGGAGTCAAATACAAGGTTTGGAAAATTTAATATTGTTTCACAAGCAACATTGATTAATAGTTGTTTTATATGCTAATTCTTGTAATTATTCTATCGTAGGTAAATGATAACATAGGAGGTGTATTTGTTAAGTTTATCATTGAAGGAAAGGCAACTCTAAGGTTTAAAGAGCCACCTGTTGATTTGATTATCAAAGGTGAACCTAAGTCTTTATCAAATTTTTTAAAAGTTCTGCAGCAGTTTATGGAAAAAAAGGCTCCACTTAAATTATTACAATTGTCAAATTTGGCAGGAGCTTCGAGCAAAGTCGATTCTAAACCTGTAAAATTAGTTATAAAGCAGAAGAAAGAGTTTCCTATATTTCCTCGTGCTCTAGAAAATCTGCAGGTACTTTATCTATTAATATTTTAAATTTTTTTACAAAAGTAATACAATGTTCATTTATTCTGAGAAATATGTTTTCATAACTCATCGGTTTTACAGATTAATGAAGCTATGATGAAAAAGTTAGATTGCAAAATACTAAGGCTTCAGAAATTAAAAATATTAAATTTGGCTGATAATTGCTTAGAAGATATCCCTAATGAAATAGATTTATTACCAGCCCTGGAAGAATTGCATTTGGCCAAAAATAAGATTGGGGAGAAGAGTAGATTTACTTGGCTATGCAGTCAAAGTTTGAGATCGTCATTAATTCACTTAGACTTGAGAGAAAATTGTGTATGATCATATTTATTTATATTTTATAGCTTAAATAACTACAAGCTCAGATCAATTTATACTACATATTTTTTTTAATTTATGAAAAAACTTTTCATTATAAGTTTATTTACCATTATACTTCTAAATACAAATTTTCAAACCAGTTGAAAAATAAAATTTTGTTGATCAAAGTTTTCATCTCAATTTTTTTCTTGAAAACCACAAAAATTTATATGAAGCACATAAGTTATAAGCCTTATAACTATGTGCTATGGCATAAACATGACATTAGCATCAAAATCAGTTATTCTGGTATCTGAAATAATAACTGAAACATATAAGGGCCCATAATTTTTTGAAGAGTATGTATCGTTAAAAAAGTTGTGTATTGTTTGAAGATAGCGTCGCGAAGATTAAGATGGGCGTGTAAAGCTGCTGGGCTTAGTAACGAAAAAATTCCTAAGATGTTAATAGGCTCTATACCGACTGGGCAGCGTCTGAGGGGTAGACCGAGGTGTAGGTGGGAGGATTGCGTTAGGAATGATCTAGCGGGTTTGGGTTTGGGTGGTGCTCCGTGGACGGAGGTTTGTAAACATAGATTGGTTTCATCGAGCCTTCGGGCTCGTTAAGCCTTTTATCGTTTGAAAAGTATGTATCGTTCCACAGGCTGTTTCTTCTAGTTATCATAACAAGTTTTAACATTTCATTGTTTCCTTTTTAATATTCTCAAAAATAAAATAATTTTGAGTTTAATTATGAAAAAAGAGATTAAATTTACAGGAAATTTGAATGTTTCGGTATTCATTTCATCAAGAAATGTAGGTTTCATCAAACATTTCGAAGTATAGATGATGATATAACCTAAACAGTGCGTGTAAGTTGGTTCTTTAAACTATGAATGGTCAGTAATAGTTACTATATAAAACAGTTACAAAAGTATTTTTATTTTAGAGAAGATCATTAAAAAGAAAATGGATAAAAAGTTAAAACTTGATGGGGCTTAACTTGAAGAGACCGAAAAATTGTTTATAGTTAATTTTTGTGCTCCAAGCTCTCTAATAACCCGGCTTTATATTGTTTTTTAATTTTTGTTATGTACTTCTGGCTATTATAATATATAACAAAAACAGCCTGATCCATGTTCCTATATGCCAAAACTAAGAAAAGTGAAACTTCTTAATACAATGATCTGTGATCTTTTGATGTTAATTGAAGGGAAGAAGTAATTCATCCAGCCAAGGATGTGCATAGCAAGATAAATCATTGTGATTGATCAGAACATTGAGCTAGAATGTTAGTTAATACTTTGAAAAATGGTAAGGCTCTTCTATGAAATTATATTCCGGTAAGCTGGAGAGCAAAAGCAGAATCAATTATCGATTTTTTAGGAGATGTACAGTAGTTATCTTGTCTACAAAATAATATAATTGTTTTTACTTTACTATTATTGTTGGTATACTTTCTAAAGTCTTAATATAAAGAATCTATTTTCTTGTGTTAATTTCATGATAACAATCATCTGTTTACTATAATTTATATTTTTTTTAGATTTCTTTTATACCCCAAGAAATATGCAGGCTTAAAAATCTGAAGAACCTTTTGTTAGACAAAAATCATCTACAGCGCTTACCCAATGGTCTGGGTCTCCTTTCAAAATTGAAGTAATTATGATTGCTTATTATAATTGAATGACAATAAGCAGAAAATAATTAACCCTTGAAATAATTCATGTTTTGAGTAAACTCTAATCTTGAGTCAAAATAAAATGGCTTTAGAAAATCTGTAGGTTTTCAAACAAGTTTTTGTTCCCATCTTCTTAAATATGAAGATACTAATGGATTATTCACATTGGAAATTCTGGTTTTTGTTTTGTTTTTTATGAAAATGTTTTTTATGTTACATTATTCATTCATTCATTACTAGCCTCTCCAGTCCTCGAAGAATCATGGCCTCTGCTAATTTCTTCCGCTCTTCATCTCTGTCCATCTCAAGGCACCTCCAGCGATTTATACCCATCGCCTTCAGGTCATCCACCACAGCGTCGAGCAACCCGAGACGGGACCTCTCTCTCTCAATCTTATAACATCATTCAGTATCATCATTCTTCTTAGAATTCTCGTTGGGTCCATCCTCTCCACATGCCCCACCCATCGCAGTCTCTTGAGCTGGTTGACTCACTTTTCAGGCTCATCGTGTCTCTTAATTATTTGTTGGTCCTGATTTTACATTATACTTTTTTCAATGTATTTTTTTAGTATTAATAGTCATGCCTATCAGCAACACAGGTTTGTAAAAATGTTATATGGTTTATGCTATCCCTGCTTTAAAATATTCACAATGCAAAACTCATACGTGAATATGCCACTTCATTGTCTCCAATTTAACATACTTGACCTATTGGCCTACCAAGGACTGAAGAATATTTCGCTTTTAATTTCTTAGGGCAATCTGTTTTCGTTTGTGTACCTTTTCCCCCAGTTTGGCTTTCTAGGCCTTATAAGAGGTGCAGGAAACGACAGGTCATGCAGTCATTCAATCAATCATAAAGCAGTTTGCTCAATCAAAATGTTTAAAATTTTACTATCAATGATCAAGTATGATTGAACAGAATGACGAATCATGCATACTTGTGAAGCATGTTTGAGTATGTATCCACAAAGGTCGCAAAATAGATGTTTTCAATATTTTTGTCCAAAAAAATTGGCTACAACTAAACTTGTGCTTAACCTACAATTAGTGAGAAACTTCGCTCGATAAAAATATAAAACAATTAAAGTTTTTGTAACCATTACAATTAACAAATAAAATTATAATTTTGAATTGATTTGTATTAATGTCACCCTAAGGAAAGATTAAATATTGCTGTTATAGAAGTGTATTAGAAATGTGTGAGGGTGGCTGCTGAGTTAGTGATTATTGAGTACTAATTTCAAGACAGACTGCGGGAGATAAATTATTTATTCTGTTAACAGCCATAAATTGGAGTTGTAATGGTACTGTTTTAAAAAAATAAATTAAATTAGATAGTCACGTTAAATTAATTTCGCAACTTTTTCTGTCTAGATAATGTCTAATAATATTATTTAAATTTAACAGAAAACTGTCTGTCAGTCATAACCTGCTAGAGTGGATGCCGGGAAGCTGTCAATTCCTTAGGCTGAATACTGTCGATGTTAGTAAGAACAATTGGATAGATAGCTGCTCTACAGGAAATCGCCTGAAAGTAGTATTTAATCTTATTGATTTAGCTGCAGTTGCTGTCCTTAAGAACAGGTTTATTAAAGATTTAAACTTTTTATGTATTATTATTATTATTTACAATATTGGAATAGTAAATTGTAATGCATTGTTAACAAATTCTCATTCATTGCCATAAAAATGGGTGTTTTTTTACCAACTGAGTGATTTTGTTATGTGTTTGGGCTTTAAGATCAATATTCATTCCTTAAACCTTAGGTAGCAATTGTACTGGTTGAAGCTTTTTAATTCAGGAACGACATATCTGGTATTCCATTTCCAACATTTTTTTTTTTAATAAAGTCATATTTTGAGTTGTATCATGTTTAAACTTGAAGTTTTATGGGATTAATGACATTAGTTAAAATCAAAAACGTTTCAAGCTTTTAATAATTTTCTAAGGGGCAATAAAAGAATTTCAATACCATTGTTTCAATCAGAATGGATTGTTTTAACAATGCCCAAATTTTTTTAATTCACATGGAACTTTCAAATACCTCTATGGAAAAATTGGGTTTTTAAGTTATGACATAGCTCTTTTGAAGGAGCGATATATACAGTCATCAACATAATCATCTGATGAAGCAAAGTTCCTTGCTGGTACTTTATATTTTTAGAGAGAGGTTTTTCAAGAGAGCTCTGAAACCAAATGGCTCCAATTTTTAATTAATAAAAACTGTTGATATACTTCACTTTCTAGACTTAATCACAAATAATTAAATTAAAATTTGATGTTGCTCTATAATTTAATATTCTTGAATCACTATTAATGTATGACTTCTCCAGTGAGCATAATAATAATTGACTTTGACTTCAATTATTTTTAAAAACAAAGTGATCCTTCTTTTAACCCCTCCTCGACAGGTGGCGAACCCGCGATCTTGGGCATAAAAATTTGTTTTGCTAACCACTACATCCCAAGTGACCCTCTCCTATTAGTAAAGATTGATTGAATGTTTTACTTTTACTTCTGGATTTTTATGAAGTCTCTTTGGTTGTATTAAACTCTCCCAAAATAAGAGCATTGTTACTATCCAGTATATGTTTAGCTTAAGGCAACCTTGATTTTGTTTATTCTCTTCTCTCAGTCTGTTTATTACTATAGCTGCACAAATGTGTTGAGTAAATAAACAATGAGTTAACTCATAGTTGGTATACTAAGCAGTATAAACTAGTTATTTCATTTTCATGGTGCTATGAGGTATGACAGAAATTTATTCTGATAGTTTAAATTTAACAAATACCTCTTCAAATTGAATCAACTAATGACAGTTAATGCAGAATGCTAGATAAAATCTAAGTGATATGTTATGTTAACATAAAAAATTGAGATAAATAGTCTAGTCCGGTTCAGTCATAGTAAATTTTAAATAATTACATTGACTCCACCATGACTATTTAATTAACATTAAGATCACTGTCAACCATCAATTAGCATGACATTGCTTCATAAAAATTGAAGACCAAATCGACACAAAACACTTATCAATCAATTTATTGATTATGTTTTGCTACAATTGGAAATAGGCCCCATGATTTTATGAAGAATGTAGATCAATAGGCTATGCTTTAAGTTTAAATACACATGTACAAGAAATATGTAAATTAACTCATACATCGATTTCAGGATTGAATTTTCTGAAGAATTAATTCCAAGAACACTTGTTTGCTATCTGGAAAATGCTGGTTATTGTTCGTGTGGTATTCCAGTTTTTCCTTCACGGCCAAATAAATTTGCGCCATTGGATAGGTGAATGTTTTTATATTAAATAATTGGTCTTATATTTCGTATAATGAATTTAATATAACAACATATAGGAAATAAATAATTTATTTTATTTTATTAGTTATTGATTTTATTCATTTTTAAATATTTTTATTTGAAAAGAAAAGATATGTCCAGGACGGGGACCCGAACTCGGATCGTTAGTCTGGAACTCTACCAATTGAGCTATCCTGGCTACATCAGGCTCGTTCCCCGGTCATGGACATATCCTTTCTTTTCACTGATCCGACGTGCCCGCAAGTTTGCGATGTATACGAGTGGAAGAATGTTCTTTGAAAATTTATTTAATTTGGATCTTGTTGACATATGTCATTATAATTTATTTTATTATATTAGTTATTGATTTTAATAATTTTTATTTGAAAAGAAAAGATATGTCCAGGACCGGAACTCGAACCCGGGTCGTACAGATCGCTAGTCTGGAACTCTACCAATTGAGCTATCCTGGCTACATCAGGTCGGTTCGAGTCCCGGTCCAGGACATATCTATTCTTTTCAAATAAAAATATTTATAAATAAATAACATATGAGAAGTACATTGTACTTCTATTATTAGTAATTATATAAAAAATACATTAATCTTTTATGATAAATAGTTTAATCTAATCAGTTAAATTAATGTCATTGGAAATAAAAAATAAGATAAAATTCAAAAGAAATATATTTTCAAAAAATTATGGTTTAAAATTATGAGAACCTTCTTTTTATTTTTAATGTATAGCCATTTGCACATAAATTTTTTAATTTAATGCAATTTACTGCTCTCTGAACTGGTTGGGATTAATATGGTTAAATTTTAGTTTAAAACAGGTATACAGCCATCTAGAGGTACAATAGTATTGAATACAAAAATAAATAAAATAAGGATTTGATATATAGGTAATTTCAATTCACTAAATTTTTTTTCAGGCAAAAGAACTTTACATTAACATAATATGTGAACTTAGATTTACACAATCGGATTATAATATATAGAAAACACAATCGGAGATATAGGACAATGTATCCATTTTTTTATTGATTTAGGACAATAATGAGCATAATCACTGATAATCCATTTTTTATTGATTTAGGACAATAATGAGCATAATCACTGATAATAAAAATTAAAAATAGCATGATTACACAATTTTAATCACACCTGTGATAATAATTTAATTGTTTAATCAAGATGACATTGTAAACTTGCCTACTTACACAATCATACGATATCCTTTTATTTCAAATTAGTTTTTACACTAATGAATATTTTTTTTAATCTAATCTACAAGTAATGCATAATTACTTTATGCAGAAAATTTACCTTCTTCGTAACCTAAAAAAAAAAATTCCAAATGACTATATCCTTCTAGTTGCTAACAACAGTAGGAACTGCCCGTGCTTACTTTTTTTCATTTATTTGCCTAAGATTCCTAACATGACTGATTTATAATGAAATGATCCGATTATGGATGACATCACTAATGATGTGAGAAGTGATTATGGCTTAGGTATCCTGGTGGATCCTATTATTTTCATTAGTGTTATCTTAGCAAGCAAACAATAGTTAGCATATAAGTTAATCTACCTCATCCTGAGGGAAATAAATAATGCTCTTCAACAAACCATCATCTTCTCCTGAATATTTATTTAAAAATATTTTTTCTTTCAGGTTTTTGCCAGCTACGGAACGCATTTTTGTGATGGAAGAGGAACCTATTATTGGTTTTTCTACGTGCTTTCTGCATTCAACCTGAACATTCTTGTGTTTTAGATTTTGTAAATATTGTATAAATTTCTGTATTATGTATGGCTCTATAATGCCATACTTCTTTTTTATGTTGTTAATTGATCTGATAATGTAATATAAACAAAATCAAATTGTATAATTACTTTCTTTCATCTCCTTCTTATTAATTTCAAGGATGTTAATTGGTTTCTAATATGAAAAGTTAATAATTCCTAAAGAAACCTCTCCAGAACATCCCTTGTTCCAATGGCTGGACATTATCAATGTAGCTAGACCCTAAAAGGTTGAGATTGCCCATAAAAAGGAATAGTATCAATTGTGTATGAACCATTTTGATCTGTTCTATTATCAACAATGATTTATTAAAATAACCTATTCCATTTGGAATGTAAATATTTCGGGGTTTATCACACCAAATAACTAATTGATCATAATAATACTTCAAATAAGTGATTGAATAGCTTCTGAATTCCTAAAACTTAGCTCTGAACTCAAAATAATCCTCCAAACACGGTTTGAGACATCAGGAAAATTCATAAATATTGGGGATCGAGAAATCTCCTCCCCCCCCCCTTCAAAAAAAGTTTAGTTCAAATCCCATAAATATGAAGACTAAAATTAGTTTGTGTATACCACCTCCCATGATGGACATGCAGCATAAAGAAGTAAGCTTTTGTATAGAGATCTTTGAATTATGAAATATTTCACAAATATAGAGAAGTGTTTTGCAGACAATGGAGCTTGATTATGGCGAGATAAAAAGTATGGGATGCTTTTGCAGCTTAGAATGTGTAAGGCAAATATTTGAATACAATCTTATGGTAAAAATAAATTCACTTCGATTAATGACAAATGTAGTGCTTAATCTGGATTGAGAAGTCCTAGAGACAAATACCTCTTATTTGCAATGCTTAGAGGAGACACATGCATAGGGTTAAGAGAACAATTCTGTTTATTCCGGACTCGAAGTTAAAGCTGTAGCAGGTTGTAATAGATGAGAGTTCTTTCACTCATTAAGTAAGAAGTCATCAGGTTCACTTACAGAGGTATGTTGGAAATCATAAAATTTAAATTTCAGGTCCATTCAGAATTATTGGTGAGATTGACCAAGAAATAATAAATTTCACCTCAAGGGTAAGCAATGTACCAAGAAAAAATTTAATAGAATAGTTTATTAACAACTGCAGCAATAACTTGGTGGTGTCAGATAACTAATGCCAAAATGTAAATATTTATTCAGATCGACAGAAAAGACTGCAGATTAAATTACATATATGGGAGGAATTGGAATGGATAGAAGACAGAGGAGTGAATAAAAAAGAAGACTTATTAAAAGATTGCATTGTATCATCTTGAAGGTGAAAGTGATCAACAGTAATTTTTGCGAAGATATTCTATAGTCAAGTTTTGTTTATCTATAAATATACCAAGAAACAGAATGCTAAGACAGTAAAAAAAAATAAATAAGACTATACACCACAGGATTATAGATTATTCCAGAATTTTTTCAATAATGAAGCATAATTTTGGCTTAGCTACTGTAACAAAACTACAAACAGTTGATCACTTTTACCTCCATGCTGACAATATTCAGATGAGAGGAATTGAGGTAGGGCACAGAGGGACTAACTATAGTTTATGTAGAGATGCTAGCTGGGTATAGACGCAGATTCACTATCAGATTTAAACCCTCCTTAGACAATAAGGGCTCAAAGGGAACAGGAAGCTACATTTCATCAGAGATATGAGAAGTACATTGTAAAAAGTAAATTCTTTGTATCCCAGATTTATTACATATTGACATGTAAACTTTTGAGAATCCAGGGTCAAATAAAAAATTAATTATTACAACAAATTATATTTTTTTACAGTGATGAGATGGGAATAAAAGATAATGTTATAGCTAACAATTCTTTTCTTAATAGGTTTTAATTTTAACTGTACATTTATCAAGTAATGATAAAATGTTCCAAACATATAAAACTAAATTATGAGCCTGATATTATTTCCACTGTTTCAGTTTATATATATTAACACATTCACATGTATATATTTTGTACTTCTGATAAATCTATATGTAATTTATATATAATATGTTGAGTACGTACATATAAACATGTAATGGTTCACAATGCTTTATTAATTTATGTATGTATCACAAGGAATCTTAATTAATACTATTAAAATTTTAAAAGTTAATTAACTAATAAAAAAACCAAGAAAAATAACTATTAATATTTTGTTAACCAATGATAGAGTAAGATTATTATAATCCAATTTCAATGTTTCCATAAACTATTCAATTTAATATACATACAAAACATAATGAAATCAGTAGAATTAGATACTCTTTTTATTCCAATTATTCCTATACAATATAAATCCTAAGTCAATATAATTTTACAAGGGTTCCCAAATAAATAGTAAAAACAATATGATCGTAGAAATTTTAATTCAAATATAAAAAATTAGCAGTTTTAAATTTATTTCGATTTCATTCACACATGAAAATTGTATAAAGGCCAATTACATATATGAATAAATTAAAGAGTCACTATAATACTTAAGGTAATGATAACATAATACATTCAAAAGTAATTAAATGTAGATCTATCTGTACACTCTAGATTGTTTTTTCCCTATGGCCAAGAAAGCTGGAAACAGATGAGATATTTCCTTTTGTAAAGGAAAAATATCTCATCATATACAACAAACATGTAATTTGAATATCATACATACCTAAATAAGTCCAGCATTATTTTCTTAATAAATGAAACATTCAATAAGGTACAATAGTATATATGAAAAACATAATATAGAAAATTTTGCCTAGAAATAAAAAACTCTCATTAAAAACTACAACTAATATATTATTTTAATAATTGTTTCTAAATAATTTTCATTTGTTTTATTATATATTTTCTCTTTCATTCATTTTCAAATTCACACATTACTAACTAAATTTCCACTTAAATAAAACAAAAGCATAATTAAATACACAAAATAAAATAGGTCAGTCAAACAGAGAGATATTAAGTCTTCACTGAATGACATACTAATCATTTACAGGGTAAAGGTGCATTAGGTGCAGGGAATAAATTTATCAAAATATATCATAATATTATGTACATACACCAAATATGTTAGAAAAACTTACTTAAAAGAGACAATATGAAACTGTTATTTAAATGTCTATAATCGTATTTCCTTTTTTTTTCCCTTTGTTTTTTTTTTTATTATTACCTAAAACGATATATTCGATCAACATATCATTTAAATATAAATCCCTTTAAAGACATTAACAATCCTATTTTTGAAGCGACCGACTAGTAGAGGCCGTTGATGTTGTTGCTACTTGGTCCTGTTGCTTGAGCGACGTGCCCGTTGGGTCCCGCTCGGACCCCCCAACACCCCACCTATACACAGCAGACAAAACTTTACACAAGTCAGTTAATTCCAGCACATTATTCAAAGCGAACACAAAAACACAAAACACGACATCTGTACATGGCATTAAAAATAATTTTTTCAAAACACTAAAGAGTTATTTTAATTTGCAAATGACAACTTTACTTTTAACAATAATATTAATTACAAATATTAATATAATTAAGAACAATAAAACAAAATTGTTATATATGGTAAGACATAAATTTGAAGAAACATCTTTAGAAGTAAGTTATTAGGTTAATAACAAAGTAGCTTCATTGAAGCGTCATTTATTCAACTAATATATGTGATTATTTGTGGAATTTCACTGAAGGACCAGCATCACTTTTTATTATAATCGAGTTTTTATCTGTTTTTAGTATCAATAAGACCTAGGTAGCATTACAATTTGGTTACAGCAAGTAAAATATTGTGATACTTTAAAATAAGTAAGTTATATCTATAAAGAAATTAACACAATCTACAAAAGGGTTTTTGGACACAATATTTTCTTTTAAAAAAAGAATATTCTCTTTACAAAGTACTCATAATAGAGAAGGGATAACATCAAGTTCAACTGCATAGAAAAGAATGAATAAGTAAAAATGTGAATTAAAACATTTATTAAAATTATAGTGTACTTATCTAACATGTGTAAGGAAGAAAATAAATAATGATAAAGTCATGATACAAAATAAATAAAATACGGTTGAATATAATGAAGATCATATTAATTTAACAAAATATGCCCCATTGATAAGCGTAATTAACATGTACCTAACTTACGTTTTTATTCCCACTTTGAGAATTTAAAATTAATTTTTGTAAGATATTTTTAATAGAATCATTATTTAAAAAATTATAATTGTTAAGGGTATTCAACAATATGTCCTCAAAAAGTTAAAGGCAATTTTTGTAAATTTATTAGATTAAATATAAAAGAAAACCAGAATTACAAAATGGAGCATATACAATATAATGAACTATGTTAAGAACTAATTGATACATAATTTTTATTTAATAAAACTTACTCTTTTTATAGTCACAATAAAAACATCATGATATAATGTTATCGTTTATA
Organism: Troilus luridus; assembly: GCA_964056705.1. Classification (NCBI taxonomy): domain Eukaryota; kingdom Metazoa; phylum Arthropoda; class Insecta; order Hemiptera; family Pentatomidae; genus Troilus; species Troilus luridus. The sequence continues at coordinate 68,502,350 of OZ057415.1, forward strand.
CTTTGGTTTCTTTCCAGTTGCAAGATGTTTCAGTGAAACACGAGAATAGATAAATGCAGTGAAGCGGGATATGTGGAATAATTTTTTTTTGTGCCATAAACAGTTTTGTGTTTCCTGACAAAGTGTGTGTAAAAACCCAGCTTATAATTTATAGGGTCATTTGAAAACAAATTAAAAGTCAGTTTTATCTTTATAGGTATTTCAGTCGGGAGTCTTGCTTGATGAATACTGATAACCCACACTTTTTTTTCTTTATTTAGTAAAAAAGTAGCTGGAGTTTACCATTATCTAAAATGAATGTTTTTATTTAAGTCCAGTCAGATATTATGAAGCCATAATAAGTTCACCGTTATATCTTAAACAAATAATAAAAGCTCATTACAACTGAACAAAAAAAGAAAGCAGCAATCAAAGATCATGAATAAACATATAACCAGTTGCTATCAGCTATATACAACAGGATAATCTACTAAACCTTACTAACAAAACCGCTATCAGGAATCAATGAGGGAGGGGGGGATTTATGCAGCTTTTATGGACTTAGGAGTAATAGGGAACTTGACCTATCAACTATAACTCAAAACAAATAATAATTATGCTTTTAAAAGAAATAGATTTTAATTAAATCCATATTGTTCATCATTACACCTGTTCTAGTTTTCAAAAGGTGGGTCTACAGTTTCATTGTTTCTTAAAAATAAATTCAAGAAAAAAATATTTATATTTTCAGGTATAATAAAATAGAGAAATGTATTTTAAGTTCACATTTCAAAAAAAATTCTTAAAATCAATAACTTAGAATCTTTTTAAAAATAGTGTTTAGGCCAGGAGTCAACCATAAATATGAAATAGTTTAGGAGAAATGTATATGTATATTTATTTCTTTATTTATATAACCACTAGAGGAGTAGGGGGAAAAAAGAAAAAACTCTGTATATATAGGTATACATAATAGTTTGAAATTAGATACATGAAAATTTATTTTTATAAAAATAGTAAGAGCCTCATGCTTATAGGCATTAAAAGTTACTATAGACCCACCTCTCCATGGAGCAATTGATCCTGATATATTTAAACAGAGGATTTGGGAATGCAAAACAAAGTTAAGCCAAAGTTGAAATACCTATATTTATATTTTTCAAAGAATTTAAGAAAATTATTTCAGTTTAATATATAATTTAAAGAAAAATGACAAAAAGCAACAACAAAAATTCCAATAATAACATAACAATTCATGCTGTCCTAATTAAAATTTCTTTATTATGACTAAAAACATTATTAAGGTAACTTATAGGGGCATCATAAAAACTACTTCAATGTGATATTCTACACAATATAAATCAGATTTATCTTATTTATATATTTTTATAAATACATAACTGTTCATAATTAAATAAGTAGATAAAATATTTTTAATTGCACAAGTACGAATATTTGTGGGTATGTGTGTATGTGCGCCTCTATATATAAATTATTATACACTTATACATCCATGGAAACAAATGAATGCATTTTTTACTCACTTCGTGTTTTAGATGCTCCTTTTAATTTTTTCTCCGGAACTGATGGAGGCTGAGATTCACTCTTTCTCTTCACTGCTACACCTGGTTTTGTGTCTTTCTTGACTTGTTTCACAGATGCTGAAGCAGCTTCGTTTAATTTTCTTCTACCCACTTTTTTAGCAGCTACGATACGTTGTACAACTGGTTTTTCTACTTTAATAGGCCTTCCTACCCTTTTCTGTTGCAATGGCACAGCAGCGCTTGTATTTTTCACATTACTTTCACCCCTCAACCTCCTACTAGAGGTCCTGATTCCTTTAAGGGTACTATCACTATTTCCTTTTTTCCCTTTCTTTTTGGTTCCTTTGTTTTTGCTACTTCTTTTCCTTTTTGTCAGTTGATCTTCATTACGGTAAAGAGAAAGATCTACTGTAATAATGAGAAAAAATAAAAATAATTAATGACACAAAGCTGTATACCTAAATAGGAAAAATACATGGGAAATAAAAAGCCCTCATTTTGAAACAGTAAAATATTTCACAATTATCATTATATACTTTAACTATTAAGGCAAAATTTATAAGAGATTAATATGAAAATAAGCATGCACACCTTCTAAGGCACACTTTTAAGGCTGAGGAAAATTTTAGCACCTTCTCTATTAGTAGTGGAATCCACTAACACTCCACCGTTTGTGGCGGAGAATTTAGAGGGAGTCCTCAGCAAGATTTCTGGGACATCATAGTTGCAGATGTCAGGAATCAGGTCCTGTAGGTTTGATGGGAGAACAGGTTTTAATACTCTACCTTGTAAAATCCCAACACTGTAAAATAGACATGAGGAGAAGGGTGGAAAGACAATTTGGTATATGAAAAGCACAGAAAAATAATAATTATGTGTAAACGGAAACTCCTTTGCTCCATAATTCTTTCAAAAAAAGTGAGAACCTGACGGGAACTCAAAATGAAAATATTGAAATATTTTTCTAAGTAATCCACAAAGTGAAATTGCAGATATTATAATTAATGGACTAGGTTATTAGATAGCAAAAAAACACAATAAGACTATGAGGCACATGAGAGGGCATACAAAACTTGCTTCAGAATAATGCTCAGGTGCTATTAATAGGTTTAATGCCTTAGCATGAAATAGAGAACATAAAAAACAAATGAATCTGTCTAGAAATAGATGTTCAAACATTCTAATCCTAAAAATAAAATCAAAATAAGGTAGGGGAAAATAAATCACATATCTAATGTCCTAATATAACAGAATTAAAACTACAATGGACTACAGATGGCTATAATACCTTATTGCTAACTATTTTTACACTTTTACCTTGACAAAAACTTGTTGAAAAAAAGTCATGAAATAACTTCTACAGCAAGAAGAGATACAAATAATTGTTTTTTTAAGACTTCAGTTTTCAACAACTCTAAATCATGTATCATTACAAGGAGTTGATAATAGGAAGGGGATGAGTGGATGAACAAGATACGTAGCAGCAAGCCTGTTTTCAGACATTTAGACTTATGTAGTCATTGTCATAATGCTAATAGTAAAAACTTTAACCAGTAATAATTTCTGTTTTAGTATGATTTAAAAAATATATATATACTTGTAAATTGACAATTTTCAAAATGACCTGTGCAGAAGTCGCCTGCACATAGTGGCCACTCTTCTACTATTATCCCTTCACCCGTCCTTTGCCTTCTTTGAGGCTATTACTTCTTAGTTGGTACGGAAAAGAGACAATAACCTCAAGGAATATTGTTTTGAAAAACAATGAAATAAAAAAATTAAAAAAATCAGGCAGGTGAACTTCCTCCCCAGCTCTCCTCCAATTTCGCGAATTGTCGGACAATAGATTCTAATTTCTTCCATCCACGAATCTTGTTATAAAGATTATTTTTTTCAAAGATGAATCTTTGTTTTGACTGAGAAGAAAATAAAATAAAAAATAATCTTTCAAAAATTTCAGATTTTGCATTTTAAGACAGAATAAAAATAAAAAATCAGATAAAAAAGAAGATTGAGATTTTTTACAATGGTCACATAATACTTCAAGAGAATACCAGGAACTCTTCAAAACCATTCACCTTTTGTTACCAACTATAGTGTTTTGAATGGTGAATCATTTTAATATATTCCTTTAAAACTTGACTTTCTCTCTCCATTTATCTACCAGTATTTTGATTTTGAACTAATACATCAGTTTTCCAGTAACATATTTTCCATGCCAACTTTTTATTATAATAAAAAAAAGTAGAGTAGAGGTTTACTACTGTGATAAGCAGCGAATACATTCCTTGTAATAGAATTAGGAATAGAAGGGAACAAATTAATAGAAATTTCGCATTTTATAGTCGAGGCATAGGTGAATCTGATACATACTTTTTAGGACTAACTTATACAAGTTCAAACATGCCTCTGAATTGTAATAGCCATTGCATATTGTTAAAGTAGGTATGATTCAGCTTGAAATATCATTTCACTATACATAACTATTTTGTTTCAAATAAAATTTATTTTAATAAAGATAAGTCAAAAATGAATATAGGAATTTTGATAATAAAATAAATATGCCTTATTTAACTCTTTGCCAGGTGACATGTCATCTGAAGGACGGCAGCCAGATACTTTTCTTAATACCTTTTCTTCCATTGAAATTTCTATTGACAAATGTGGATATAATTATTCTATCTACTAATCATGCCTTACAATATGAGGATAAAAGTAAACCTCAGCTCCTAGATGGTACAGTGAAAAGAGAGCAAAAAAGGGAAAAAGTTATGACCCGCTGTCTGCGGCTAGCACCTGGTGGTGTAACAACATTCTCAACAAAATCTAAACAGGAATTGAGTTATTTCTCTCAAGTTTTTGTTTATTATATATGTTGATAAAATACAAGTATATATAATTATCGGTTGTATGTAAAATAGCTTTCCTTCATCAATTTCGGACACAATATATTTTAGAAAACATGAAATCCATCACATATATAATATATACTAAGTTTTAATTCAAATTTTAGATTTGTTTTTTTAAATTGGGTGTGATGGAAGAGTTCACTATATACTATCTTGAAAATAGAATTATTGCCCATACATCAATTAAATCTGCAAAATTAATTTAATCAATTGTAAATAAAATAAAAATGTTGTCTGCCAACTTTTTTAAAAAAAATCTAATTTTACACAACTTCATTATATATATATATATATATATAATTATGATTTTTACTAGTTTTCACTTATAAATGAACCAGATTATAATTTTAACAAACAAAATCATTATAAAGCATCATTGGGGAAGTGAAAGAGAACACATGAAAACAGAATGGTTTGAAGAATTGTAAAAAAAAAAAAAATGTACCAGCTGATACAGAAGTATATCAATGATTTCCAAAATGTTTTCATAAATCTTAGGTAAGCAATAATATAACCTAAAATATATCGTTGATGAATTCGCTAAGTATTAGATGAAAATGTGACTTCTCCTGGATTCAAGATGTTAAAATATATGGAATAAATTTGATGGAGTGCTATCGATGGGTAGTTTCTCCACAAGTGTTTTCATGTCATATTCTACATTTTTGCACATTTACTTGATATAATACCATTATAGTTGTAAATATCATTGAATTAAAAAAAAAAAAAATTTGATAACTTGTCATAAAAAGCAAGAGTAACTAAACTGACGTTAATTAATATTTCATTAAAAACAATTGTACTGAAGGCGCAGGCAATGAAAAGAAGCATTGTTCATATGCTAAATGTTTCAAAATTGGTTTTATAACTGTGTTATAAGAGTTAAAAGATTATTCATGAAAAAAATTTTAGGTTTAGTTTTGTTATTGATGGATAACATGCCAGCCTTTCCAATACATTTAAATTGTCTTAATGTTTAAGAGGTTAGTCGATCATAGAACAGAAATCTAATTTTTAAAGCACAAGGCCGAAAAAATCAGAAACTCAACGAAAATGTAATATTTATCTTATAGAGTTTTACAGAACTGTTACCAGCACGGTATGAGAACTGGTCAAATGTTTGGCATTCTGTACTTCAAGTATTAATAATATATGTAATATTTTACATTAGATACTTCCAGTCACTATTAGAGATATCTAAAAAAATCAAAGTGAGAAGGAAATATGCAATAATTTGTTTGGCATAATTCTTCTTTCCTTTTAAGTATAGTTTTTGATGTCAAATACTCCTTTATTGTAGAGCTTAATATGGGTCCAAAAGAGTTGTCATAACAAAAACAGACCATATCTCCTTCTATCCACTCACCTCTTATATATATATATATATATATATATATATATATATATATATATATATATATATATATATATATATATATATATATATGTTATATGATCTTTAAAATAGTTTTAAATAATATCAACTAATAATTCAGTATTTTATAAGGCGCCAAGAACTTGGTAAATGACGCGAACATACTAGGTTATAAGAAAAAATATCTTAATTTTTAAATCTCATGAAATAATAATATCACAATATACAGGATAATACATAACCTAGATTACAAATTACTAAAGGAATAACTAACTCAGGACATTACATACATAGATTATATTTGCACATCCTTGACAACAAATATACAGGGGACATAAATTCAAACCAGTTCATCATTACGAAACATGTACTTACGTCCATCTGGATGCTCCTCAGTAATATTGGCTTCTTCAGGAGGAACAAGTCCTTTTTCTACATCAATGGCACGTTTCAAGATACTTAGAGTTCGTTGGGATTCGTGCTCAGGAAGGCGGTATTTGTTTTTATCAACTTTCTCGAGGTTTAAATTAGTTAGTATGCAATCAAACTCTGCAAAGATTAAAACAAGAAATTATTTAATGTTTAAAACTTCAGTAACTTTTTTTTGTTGAAATTGAAATAAATATACAAATAATTTATTTCAACCTTCTAATACATTACAATAACGTAATACAATTTACCTGTAAGATCATAGAAGTCTGGAGCATAAAACTCTTCGTCAACAAGCTTAGATAGCCATCTAATCTTTATTCGAGTAGCATTTCTATGAATGTTGCTCAATGCTTGGCAAATATAAAATCCATCTTCAACATTACGCACAGCCAGAAATTCATTTCTACAAGATTCATATTAGCAAAAACTATTAGTAACATTTTGAAATACAAATATATATCATAAAACATAAATCAAAAGTTCACTTCTAATTAAGTATCAGTCAATACTGATAATTTAAAATCTGTTACACCAATATGCATACCGACCCATCAGAAATTCTTTCTTTCTATCGTGTTTATTCAAATAAATCTTAAGTGGACTTTTTTTTTAGAAACCCGGAGAATAAATTTAAATTAGAAAAATTAAAAAATCTTACCTAATAAGCTAAAAATGTTTTGTTGAAATAATTAAAAATGCTCAATTTTTCACAAAAACAAAACAAATAGCCTTAGAATTACCTAAAAGAAGTAAACAAAAAAAATGGTGGTCCCAAGCCTATGTGTGGAGTAAGGTACTAATTTAAACTCTCTATCATAATTACACCTCAGCATGCAAAATTTAGGACTCCTGCTGTAGCATTGTATGATTAGCCATTGAAACATAAATTTATATTTAAAAAAACAATAGTGCATAGATTTTCTCAAATTAAGTATTAGAATGTTTGTTACAATTAAAATCTTTATCATAATTACCACTCGGCAGGCAAAATTTAGGAATAGCATTGTCCGATTAGCCATTGAAACCTAAATTGATATTAAAATAAACAACAGTGGATCGATTTTCTAATATTAAGTATTAGAATGGATAATACAAAGCTAATTCCAACAAAGAAATTATGGATAAACATGACAAAAAAAATGTTTCAATACAATTAATCAATAAGCTACATGGTAGATTCATATAGAGTGAATAATTAAGATAAATTCGATTACCTATAAAACACAGTCAGTTTATCATCAGGTGAAGCCGCTGTTTTGTCTATTTTATTAATTTTAGCTATTAAATTTAATTCTGGATATGAACTCTGATATGGTTGAGTTGGAAGCCGCTTTCTTTTTGATTTTTTATCATCACTAGATGTTTCTCCCTCATCTACTGCAGCAGTTGGTTTTTTATCACTATTTCCAGCATTAGCATTTAGCTAAAACAAGGCATATCAGAAACCTTTTAGAATATATACTTAAGTAAAAAAACACATCTAAAGAAACATAACATATAATTTTAACTTAGCACAATATACAATAGTATTTAACAATTTAAGAATATTCTTAAAAATGTAATTTTTTAAACAAAACAAAAAAAAAATAGGAAAAAGAAAAAAAATATGAAAGGCAGACTTGGACATACCTTACTCCGCTTAGGCTGCCTAGTACTTGGAGCTGGTGCGGGAGATTTAGAAGAGTTATCAGCAACATCTAAGGTGGCACTAGTTGCTGATGATGGTTGTGGGTCCTGCAATGGTGTAGGGTTTTTTATTACTTCAGCTGCACTCTCTGCCTTAGGACTTACATCAGATGTTGGAATCTGGGCAGGTTCAGGAGATGGAACAGCTTCAGGCTGCGGCAAAGTTTCTTGTTCAGTTTCTATTCGTGCTTCAGTGGGCGTAGTTGGTTGAACTGTGGCATTTGATGGGAGGATGGGCACTGGTGCTTGTGAAAATGATGGAGCTGGTGTTGGAGAGGACGGTGCTTGATTTATTGCAACAGGGAGTTCAGGAGCAATAGGGAGTTCAGCGACTTCTGCAGCTAAAGGCGGTTCTGGGACGGTTGCTATAGATGGAGGTGCTGGTTCAGCAGCAGGAACCTGAATATCAGGCACACTTCCTCCACTACGTTCTTCTTCAGTAACAATTTCACTCTTTCCACCACCTAAACAGTAAACCGATTATAACTTGGTTGAAATGACTAACTCGTAATAATTTATCGAAAATTGAATGTGTATAATTTTTACAAGACCACACAAATATTCCTATCCACAAAATTTGTACAGCTAACTGATAAAAGAAAAAAGAAATCACTCTATTTTCATACCAAATTCATACAAGAAAAAATTTCTAATAAATTCGTCGTCTTCCATTTGAAGCTATTTATTTCACAAAAATAATTAAATCCTTCACTTATAAACTAGGTATAATTAGTAGTAGTAAGTAATATATAAATATCCAATAACAATAAATAATAAATTAAAATTGACTAAAAGTAATTAAAATAGATGTATGGTAATGATTAAAATAGAAAAACAAAACCAATAACAATAGTGCATTATTAAAAGGACAAAGTCCATAACAGGACATGTATGTTATAAACTGTTTAGACTTCTAGACATGTAGAACCAATGATCAAGGTAAGTCACAAGTAATGTTTTATTTTAAAGGGCTAAGTAATAATTTATAGCAATATAAAATGATAATAACGGAATAAAAGGTCACAGGTCACTACAATAAAAATAAGATAATAAATTTATTTAAAAATTAATTAATATGTAAGATTATGTCATTAATTTTTAATGAGTAATATAATTAAAAATGAATTACAAGAAATTCTGAAGAAAGGGTTGGAATTGCAGACAGCAATACAAAACATTTAATTTAGCAAATAGTAATAAACTCATCATTATAACTTGAAATAGAACAATAGTTTTTAATCTTGATTTATTTGTATGTACTGTCAGCCAATAGAAGCCATACATTTAAATAAATGTTAATATCGGTGAATAACTAGATGAAGTTTGAAGGGGATACAGAATTAAAGATGAATGCATGTAACAAGTTGAATATATCTTAAATTTCTAATTTTATAACAAATAATAAAAAAAAATAAACTTTACTGTAGGCCTTCACTGAAATGCAGATAAATTAGAAATTCAGGAGAGGGATGATACCTTAAACAATTGCTTGAAAATTTGCAAATAAATTATTCGAAAAGTTAAAAAAGAAAAATCATCAAACAAGATAGTTTTCAAAGCTATCCTCAACTAGAACGAAATGTAATAACATCTAATTCTATCATTCCATAGTCAGTGAAACCCATGCAATGGTTGGGCAAAAGCTAATAGAAAAAAATTATTACCATCTGAGATATCTTTTAATCTCAATATACATTAAATATCCTGTCTCATTAGACATTACTATTTGTTATTCTATTTACTTAATAGACTCATTTAATTAGTGCATTTCCTCAGAAAATAATTATTTATAAACTATATCATTCATTAAAGAGCTTGGGAAAAAGAGATTTATATAATTGTGAACTTGTCACATTCCTGCCCCCAAGCTCTTCAATTCATAAATATCATAAAGTTTAGATAGTAATTGGCTTTTTTTGAAATTGTTTCCATAATTAAGACAGAATTTCTGAAGTAAACATGATTTTGAAATTGAGCAAGTGGTTTTGGTAATAATTGTTTTGTTTATTTATTCATATGTATTTTTAATTGAACTGATTAAATATATTATGTCCAAACAATTTTTATTTAATAATGAAAACTGTTTACTGTTAAATATAAACAATTATGGCTTCCATTGATACAAAAAATGAATTTTTATTGACTGATGTGAAATTTTAGATATGAAAAAAGAATTCTAAAAATTCTAGAGTAAGTTGTCTGGGGAGTGCTCACTCTGAAAATTTCTGGATCCGTTCCTACAGGGGGAAATTTAATGCAAGATGTTATATAAAAAAGTCAGTACGGTTGTAACAGGTAAAGTCATTGAGTGTCAAAGGATGATATCAACTAATGTAATTTATTATTCTTGAAAGTCTCCAGTTTTTAAGATTCACACCGTTTACTACCTAATCTCAAAATATTTAAATTAGCATAATCACATATTTAAAGCAGTAAAAAATGTACAATTACAATATTAGATGAATCAGATTGAAAAGGGTATGTGAATGATAATTATAATCCATTATGTCATAAAACATTACTTTTTAAGAATTTTACTAAACTTTGATTTCCTGGAATTATTATACTAATACTTCAGCATTCTGTGAACAGCAACCATGATAAACCTAACTTACATACTTTTGATGCTGTTTATTTGATTTAGATGCATACGATACAAAAAATGAAGATTTTTTTTTAATAAAAAATATTGTGTCATTTTTCTGAATTTAGGTTATCCGACCAAACTCACCAGCTTTAGATCGGATAATCTAATGTTAGCAATAGGTGATCTAATCATAATCAAATAAAGATGGTCTACTGTATTTAAATTTGATTATTATTAAACTTCAGAGATTTTATTCAGTTTAGGTCTAATAAAACAGCAACATTAAATAATACTAAATAGGTGTTCACTTACCTATTCATACACTAAATATTTACTGATTATGTGTTCACTTACCTGTTTATACACTAAAACTTTACTAATTATGCGTTCATTTACTTACATGGAAGGCTTGGTTGAGGTTCAGGCTGTGTTGGTGGGAGCGATGGAATGAGGGGAGGAGTTGGTTCCATTCCATTAGGCGTCGGTTTTGGAGCCTGTACCAACGAATGTTTTTCAGGAGTACGATGTAAAGGCTGTACTGCTGGTGGGCCGCCTTGTGCAGCTTTATGTTCGGATATCAAACTGAGAGGCATGAGCCCGGACGAAGCACTCATTGCACTCATTACACCTATAACAGAAATGTACCTTATATAACAACTCGTATTACAAAAAAAAAGTTATACCATTTCAACCCGTAACGGGTCTTCGGTTCAGAACATAATAAGGAATGTATTGTTTCCAAGTACATGTAACAGCTGAATGGGGAGGCGATTGGCCCAAATTCATATTATCAGGTTTTCCTCAGAATAAAGGATACCCACTTAGTGAAAATTAAGTCCTCCCAGATCAAATAGGGTCAATCTTAAAGTGATAACAGAATACAAAAATATCTCTGTCACAGCCAGTCATGAGCCTAAGAGCAACAGATAGTCACAGTGCCTTACATGCCAAGCTACTCTGCTTTGCTATGAGCATATCAATCCACAACCCTTATATTAGATAGAAAGTTGCCTTGATTTAAATTAAAAAACATCAATGCACCATAAATAGTTCATATTTACTGATGCATTTTTACAACTCATTCAAATTCAATAGCTAATATTAAATTTAATTAAGGATAGTAATAAGGTGTTCTAAACTTGGATTGAAAGAAACAAGCACATATTGATAACTAAAATTCACCGAGTATAAACAAAACAAGCACACCTTCATAACTTAAATCAACAGTACAAACAAAATATAAGTAACTTAAAAGGAAGAGCTTACTAATTTATAATAGTTAATGCCTCAAACGAACTAAATTAAGTAAAATGAAAAGAAAAAAAATGAATAATTTCAACATCAATACTTAACTACTGTAAAATTCAAAAGGTTGGAATAAAAATACTGTAATACAAGAGAAACTTAAAAATAGACTGGAAAACACCGAAATTAAATATGGATAAACCAAAACCATTAACAAATATATTCACTACCTATATGCAAGTAAGATGTGTAAACAGTGCCACATTCACATACAAACTATCTTCCTTGAGGTAAAATGAAAAAATAGTTTCATTTAAAGAATTAACCAATCGACGACACCTTGTTAAATATAACTAACTTACACTTAATAGCTATGGATGTATATACAGCTCGAAATGCTTCTAATAACAAACCTTGGAAGACCAGTCCCTCGATCTAGTTGTTTTGCCTTTTTAGTTCTGATATAAACACTATTGATGTAAATCCACAATTCTTTTAACGTATTTAAGTAATCAAGTCACTAAAAACAACAAAACAGTTTTTCAAACAAAGAAATATGTTATATTATAATGTCCCACACAACAAATAACATTTCCGCCATTATGCCACAGTCTCCATGGGCTTAAAGTTTTGAGATGGCGTCCAATAGTTGAGTTCACTATGCATCTTTCCTTGCGCTCAATTCTCCTATACCATGTGACGTCATTGTTTTTTGTTTAATTTCTAAATATTAATCAATATTTATTAATAATTAATTTAAAAAAATATAATTTATGTAAATATTAGTTTATCCTTATTTGAAATTAATTGCAAATCATAATTTTAACGAATGACTACACTGCTCCCTTAGAACGCTACGTGGAAAAACTGTACGGCTAAGTACAAGGTCCCTTTTATTTGGAAAAATTTACCCAAGTTTTAAAATAAAATTAGCTCTGGGTTTCTTTTATGATTGGTAATTTTTTTTAGCGTTCCCCGTTATTATTTACTTACCGTACATTTCATATTTGAAATTCTTTTGAAATCGGGCAATATTAATTGTTAATTGGTGCAAATATGTTCTATCATTATACTTACCTATATATATTGCGGCCCTTTGTTGAGCAAAACTTTTTCGCAGTTATGAGCTAACAGTTGAGATGAAAAATGTTCCATAAGTATTGTTAGGTTAGTGGAATTCCTTTGGGCCCAGGAATAGGGTTACCAGATAAAAAAATGAAAATTCCGGACATTCTTTTAAATATAATGTTAATATCGTTCTTTGAGAAGACGAAGGTAATTCTCAAAGAAAAAGAACTTTGAGTAGAAACTTTCTGTATAGTTTTATTACCTATTACTAGAACTTTGAGTAGAAACTTTCTGTATAGTTTTATTAATTTTTTTTTTTTTACAAAATAAATGATTTTTTCTAATTCATAATTAAGAAAACTAACAAACATTGAATAAACAAAGTCAGCACATAGAATTAATAATTATATCTGGCAATCGATGAAGGTAAAGCATAAGTATTGGAAATATTATTTTCAACTTAAGTCATTGTCATAAACTTTACTAACTTATGTACTGAATGAATCATGAATCTTAACATTCCCATTCTGCACACCTAAGTGAAGTTGGTAACCTGCAGTTATAATCTATCCTTCTTGCCTTAACAGGATTAGGAATTTTTTTAAAACAATAAAAAAATTAAATAAAAATAAGGTTAAACACATTTAACAAATTTCTTGAGTTTTTTTAGCTCAAAACTTCCACGGGATGTCAAAGAATGTTTATTTGAGCCATCAAAATTAAAAATTGACTGTGTCATTAGCACACAAAATATATAACTGCAATCATTAACATTATGCTCCTATTCCTTAGTCGGGTAATTATTACCAAGAGTAAGGGGTCAGGGTCAGTATGATTCCATTAAGAAATACCAATTTTACATAATTACAATAAAAATATTTATATGCTTTAATAATTCCAAAGTTATCAATATGCTCACAACACTTAAGGAATTAATAGGGCATTTTCGCACAGCCCGATAAATCGGGATACTGACAATTACAATTAATGGATGTTAATACATCTGAATTACCATGGGAAATCCGATTGCAGGAAATGCAGGTTTGACTCCAATAGTCACGATATCATCTGAAAAAGCTCCTAATTTTTTAATTCTACAAAAATATTTTCCTTAAAAAATAAAATGTGAAGGTATAGAAATATAAAACAATAACAATGATTTAAGAATATATTATTAACAGGCTGAGAAGCTTTTTTTAAAAAGAAAGTTTCAGAAATCAAATTAATGTTCTTATAAAATAAATCCTAAAAATAAAAGTAGGTATTTAATTTGTTAATAAATCTAAACATTTTCTATACGACTTAAAGCAACAACTATGTGATATAATTCTAACTTTTGAAACTTGATATAGTATTAACACAACATGGGATATAAGCTAATATTTTTGTCCAATTCGTTTACTTGATACAAAAAGAAAAAAGTAAATAGTAGCAATAAAATAAAATAATTTATTGAAAAATATATATTAACAGTTAAAGTTAAAAAGAGAACAAGCAGTTCATTTTTATAGTCAAATTATTTTTTTTAATTCATAGAATCTGAACTATGTGGTGTTTTTTTAATAAACAAAAACATATAGGAATTAAGATAAAATAAAGTGACAATGAAAAACAATAAAAAAATAATTTTATCATATAAAAGTACACATGAAATCAATAAACAGTAAGTAAATAAGAACAACAGAATCAAATAAAATAATATTTAATCAAAATTAAAAAACAAAAGTGTATTTACATTAGGTAACATATAATAAACATATAACATTCAAATTTAATTATTTTTTTGCATGGCATAACTTAATTTTTCTACAGGATATAAAAATATATAAGAAAAATACAGAAAGAGAAGTTAATACAATGTAATAAAAAAATTGGAATGATAAGTAATAATCATTGAAGTATAGATGAAAAGTAAAGGAAAATATGATAAAGGTTTGCTAATATTAGCCTGCCTAAAAATTGATCTTATTAAATCATTAATGATACAATAATCATTACATACTAACAGAATATCACAGATGTTTAAAGAAAAGAGAATTTCAAATTCATTAGGAAAAATAAAAGTTTACTAAATTATATTTAGTTCAAGGAAAATAACAAAATAGGAGATAAAGCAAAGGCTCTTAAAGCTCCACTCAGTGTATTAATAAACATTTTGACAGGATGCAAAAGACATACTTTCGTCCAACAAACAGAGAAAAAAAGATAACTGAAGAGGTAGTAGAAAAGAATGAAGAACAAAGAAGAGGAACAGCTAGATTAATCTATATTTAAATGCCCTTTGTAAATAAAATATACTAACTAAATAAGTGATAATTTTTAAATATTTCCATTTTGAAGAGAAAAGATTTGTCCAGGCCGGGACTCGAACCCGGATCCCCCACGTCACCAGCGGGGGCTCCAACCAACTGTGCCAACCTGGCTAGCAATACCCTCAGTTGGTTGGAGAGCCAAGCTGGTGACCTGGGTTCGAGTCCCAGCCTGGACAAATCTTTTCTATTCAAAATGGGAATATTTAAAAATTATAACAATTAATAAAAATAAAAGAAGTTATAGGTGACAAATTGAAAATCAAAGATTCAAATTAAATCCAGCATTTACAAAAAAAAAATTCAATTTACCTTCTTCTTTATTCCAAGAAATCTATCAATCTCAATATATTTTTTTGTATACTTCAATAAAGTATACAGAAAATTACTACCTTCTAATACAATCTGCTTCTAAAAAGTAAGCATAATATGAAGCAATGTAGAATAGAATTTTCATCACAAAGCAAGGAAAAGATCTTAAATGGACCCCACATCATTTCTTCGAGTTATTTTAATCACAATATAGTAACTAAATAATGATTCAGAATAATTTTTTTTGGGCCATCGATTCATAGTTTAGTAGATCGCAAGGAAATCATGCGATGTACATATCAGATTTTTTGATGAATGATGCACATAAAAAAAAAAAAGTAACTGATAAATATAATATATTATAAATATTCAGTGTATTGTTGATTGCAGATAAATATTTTCAGACAGCTATTTGATAAAATATATGATTGAAAGTGAATGTAAAGTAATATTGTTCCTACATAAAATATAATCTTATAAACAAATATAATCAATAAATATTAACAATTTATAAAAAATATATAAATAATGATATTATAGATTTTTAAAAGTATTATTAAAAACAAAATAAATAATTCAGTCTCTTGGAAAATAAAAATTCAGATAATCTGAATAAGGTTGATTACATTTTAGCAACATAAATAATGACAAATACAATAGAAAATAACATCGCAATTACGGCAACTGAATGAGAAAAATAGTTTGCAATGATCACATTTTTATCTCTTATAAAAAAATACCTCTGTAAAAAAATGTCCATGTCAATTATTTACAAATAATATATCAGATCTACATGATTATTTATTTTGATAATTAAATAATTGTCCTTTAGAGTTTATGATAAAACTAATAAATTAAACACACATCTGAATTGGATTATTAGGAGTGATCAAATGATAAGTTTACAATAAGATAAATCAAGTAAAATCAAAACCTAGTTCGAATTCATTTTCCTTTGTTTTTCAGAATGTAAACATAATTAATGATTTGAGCCATTTCTATAAATGTGACTTGTAGGCAAAGATAATAATAACATATCTATGTTACAACTAAATTCAATTCTAAGAAAGACGTTTAAAGGGCATACCAAATTTCGATATAATAAATCATATGCTAAAGAGGCTAAGCATCACAGAATTAGGTGGAATTGGAATGTGTTCTCATAAAAACAATTAAACAGAACAAAAACAATCAGCCTGTTTTCTTGTTTTATCTTGTCCTAATAACCTGGCCTTTGAGTCTCCAAACTGAATGCCGGATCCAATGCGCTCGGGATCCAATTCACCTAAGATAATAAATAGATAAAAGCAACTATTGAACATAATACAGTGGAATCCCGATATTTCGTATCCCGATTATTCATATTTCCGGCTAATTTGTACAAATTTCCCGGTCCCCAGAGAAAATCCCGATAAATGGTATAAAATCAATGCATTTCAGGCCCCTCGGTAATTCGTATAATTTGTATGCTCGTGGTCACTTATAACGTCATATAATTTGTATTTCCAGCTTTAAAATCTCGTTCCTTAGTACTGTTTTCGAAAGGGAGGGAGAGAACAGTGAAGCAGATATGCCAGGGAGCAGAATGAGAATAAATGCTTTCTAGGAAATCACTCAATTTGTATTGTTTTTATACACAAGTATGTTTGTACTGTTTAGAGGCACAGTAGATTCTATCGTTTATTACGGGAGAGCGAGTGAGAGAGACAAGTTTTCTAAGAAATCTCGTAATAATTCGTACTGTTTTCACTCAAAGGATATTAGGGGAGTAGAGAGGGGAAGTTCTAGGAATTTTATTTAGCTTTTCTTACAATCACACTTTTATTTACAATTCAGTCTCGTTTTTGTTACCGTTGTGACACGTAATCATGCCTCCAAAATACGTTAGCCTCTCTATTGAAGAGAAACAACAAATCATAAACCCCGGGCCCATTGGCTGTAAGCTAATTGACGTATCCAAGCATTTCATCGTCCCTGGTTCCACGATCACATCAATTTTGAAGAACAAGGACAAAATCACTTCCCAGACTTGTATAGAACTTAAAAAAGTGGTTCGTACAAGCAAGGAATTCAAATGTACCAGTTGGAGGTAATATTTGGAGGGAAGAGTCTTCAAGCCCAAGTTTTCACAGAAAAATGGGAATTGAAGACTTTCGTGGAAGTGATGGATGGTTCGATAGATTAACAAAATTGCTTTAATACGTTTTTTAATTTTTTTTATTTTGTTCTCCCGATAATTGGTATTCCCGATAATTCGTACCAAATCTTCAGTCCCTTGACCATACGAATTATCGGGATTCTACTGTATATTTTTTTCAACTAGTAAAATTTATTCATACTCTATAGTAAATACAAATTACATAAAAGTAAACTATATGGTATATTTTTGTAGCACAGAATTAATAATTCACCAATTAAGTATATCCTCCATTATTTTTAAGTGATGCAATTTCTATGACTACGGCTGTATATATACAGTTGAATATCAAAAGTTCTGAAACTTTTAATAAATACACAATATTATGTTTCACAAATCTTGGCTAGCAATTATGTACCTCTTAAAAAAAAATTAAAATCTGGATATTACAGAAAAGCAAATGAAAAATAGCTGAACAACTGAACAAATCAGCTTTTCTGAAGTAATGGCAGATGTAATGCGGTGTATTGTGAATTTAAAGATACAATAGTTACTTAGTGTATATTATGTTATAAAAACATCAGAATAGACAGTAGAGAAAAAGTCATAGTATAAAATTTAAGCATGGAGGTGATAATAAATGGAAACAATTTAATGAGAAACCAATATTGATACCAACCATTTTGAATTTTTGCAAGAATAGTCTTGCAACATTTTAAAAAGGCTTCTTCCACATTTTCACCAGATTTAGCACTAGTTTCAAGATACATGAGCTCTGAAAAAAAACATGTTTTTCATCATTTTCAATAAAAATAAACCTTTGTATAAATGAATATTAAAGTCTTGAAATTGACCAAGAAAAAAATAAATAAATGCCCCCTAAACAATGCAGGTTTTACATTTACAAATAATTAGAAATAAATTTAAATAAAGTCTGTTTATTAACCATACGCTCATTTTTCCTACTAGGCTACTGATTTTCCTAAGATTTAGCACAATAGTCATCGATCACTACAGAATGATACTCAGAGTGTTTACCCATTTCAAAATGATGAAGATAATAGATTGAAAATAAGATATAAAATTTATAGTTCAGGCATTTCATAGTGCTGGTGGAAATATGTTAACTGTTTTAAAATCAGAATGCTGAGGCTTTTATAAATCTTTTTCTTTATTTATACTCAACGATGGACCTTTCTGATTGGCCAAGAAAACAAAATTTTAAATCCCTTTAAGTATTAGGTTTTATATTTCACAATATGTCATGTAATTCACTATAATAAAAAACAAATGATCAAAATTGTTCCAGCCGATTCTTTAATATACGGAGAAAAACAAATATTTTGCTGGAAAAATCATGACATTTTTGGAATAAGGATGTAAAACCAAACATTTTAATGTTTTGATTTTGTTTTCTCTGCCCCTAGCTTCAATTGCATGAAATAGTCAGATATGAATTAACTTTTTTTTTTCAAAGTAGTGTAGCCCAAACAATTTTTATCAAAATCGGCGACGGCACATCATTCAATTCCCTTGGTGGTATTAGTTCTGGCATGTATCAAAGAATGGGTAAAGGATTAGGACCATGACTAATACTTATCATTCTGTACGAGGAATTAATAATAAAACTTTATATTACATTAAAAATAGCTGTTAATACCTTAACTTACCATTTTCTTGGGCAAATTGGCTTGCTTCTAAGAAAGTAACTTGTCTATCACCCTCTAGATCTTTTTTATTTCCAGCTAAGAGAATAATAATGTTAGGACTAGCAAGATTTCTAGCATCTGTAAGCCACTCACCAAGGGCATTGTAACTTTCTCTACTAGATATGTCATAGACAAGAAGTGCACCAGCAGCTCCTCGATAGTAACTACGAGTTACAGATCTAAACATACATCAGTAAACATTTAGAGTTACAGATCCAAATACATATAGGTAAATATTCATTCATTTATGAGCATCGAAATATCACACAATTATTACCAGATATATTTATGATATCTATTTTTATAAATTTTAAACATATCTATTTATTAAACATTCTTTAATAAATGTATATGCCTCCAAAAGGCTAATAGGCCTCATTAAAAGTGAGGGGAAGATTTCCAGAATTTCGGGTTTTAAAGTTTTTCCTACAGGCTGATGTAAGTGATAACCACGCCCCATGTTGTTTAACTTCGATAGCTTCTTTACAAGTGCCTTAATCCACTCAGCCACACCTACCCGATTATATATACATAAATATAATAAGGGGGTTATACTGGTAAGGGGTGCAGAAAATATATTTTACACAAATAACTACAACTTATTTTATTTAGTGCCATCGTTTAGGTCTAATTTTAAGGGCATCAGGGCTGAGAATAAAACAAAACAGAATGACAATATCAACAATTATAAAGTAAATAATAAAAAATAACCAGAGTGAAATGAAACCTATGAAGATATCATCATGATTGCGCCAATTTAGTCGATAAAGCGGACTATATTAAAATCCTTATACTGCCCCCCCCCCTCCTTGTTCCTCCCAATTAAATAGTTCCAAAAATTCCACTCAGCGAATTTCTTAGAAATATTAGGAGTCTGCTTTCATCTGACTTCGTGGTTGACCACTTTTCCGAGCTGTAAGTGAGCAGGACGTATAAGAGTCATATAGAGGTTAATTTTGGGGCTGGAAGAAATAAATTATCGTTTGAAGTGCTTAGCAACGCTGAAGAAGCACCTGTTAGTAACTTTCATTCACCTCCTTATTTCTTGTAATACATTATTTTGCAAATTCACCTCAGATGAGTAAAATTACATAGATTTCATTTCACTCTTGATAATTTTTCATAAATTATTTTATAATTTATTTTTCAGTTTATTGTATTTCATTCCTTTCTATAAAACAGAAATTTAGCAATTTTTTCTATGGTAATACACAATCGCTATTGTTATTCTGGTTTTCATTTCATTGTGCATCGTGGTTTTCATTCTTATCAACATATATACATATATATATATATATAAACATAAGTACTTCACTTATGGGACCCTTGTCAACAAGATGATCAGAACTACCAAAGGCACTGTCATCAACAGTTCATTGATATAAACATCATATTCATAATTTTAAAAAAAAGTTAGATCACTAAAGATTAACTATCTTAATTTATATTGCATATTAAACATTTTTTAATATACAGAAAATGAACTCAATTCAGGAGTTCATAATTTTTGAACCAGTCTCCATTTTTATAAATATACATGCATCTAGTAATACCAGACAGAAAAAAATATTTACTACCACCCAGACATTACAGCAAATTTCTTAAATGATAAAAGATTTATTTTGATCCAACTATATTGTGTGATCTCCAACAAATATAATTTAAAAATTAATTTAATTTAAATTAACTGACAAATACATAATAAATTTATGTTTTTCAGACATTATAATATTAAAAATTAAAAATGACTTTAGTGATAATTTATTTGCAATATGGATAACCATAAACAAAGTTCTTGATAATTACTTTTTAACTTCAAAGATATTTTTTTTTCATATTTGAATCAATAATATTGTTAAAAAGTATAATTTAGAATTATTAATAATATCAGTTGACAAGACATTAATAAGTAGTAAACCATTATATGAACATAAAACAAATATTTATAAATTGAAAGCAATCATAAGCTATTAAGGTTTTATTTACTGAGTCCTGACAGCATTCAGATGTCAGCCTTGACTTTCTTAAAACCCAGTGGAATATTATAACTCTCTTATTTTTGTTATATATTTATTCCTACATGTAAAAGAAATTATAAGTAACTATACCTGAATCTTTCCTGTCCAGCTGTATCCCATATTTGTAATTTGACATTTTTTCCAGCAACAGTAACTATTTTAGAACCAAATTCGACACCAATTGTATGACTGCTGTCACCCTTAACTAAAATTAATAAAGAGGTAATAAACACTCAGGGCATATGTGGTCAGAAGCTTTAAAAGAAATAATAAACAGGGTTGAAAATACCATACATTTTTTTTCTATAAACTGATGTAACATACAGGATTTGCCTGAACCAGCACAGCCTATCACGAGAAATTTGAAAAGAAAATCTAAAAGAAACAAAATGAAAATTGCTAATTAATGGCAAGCAATGTCGAAAATAAATGACAAATATCGAAAATAATAAAGGATAAATATTGGAATCCTACCATAAGTTTCCGACATTTCGCTTTTTTCTACTAAATACTGACAATAAGCATAACTGATAATAAATTATCCATTAACAATCATTTATCTTTATAATTGTTTACATCAGGCATTATAAACCGTTAATTGCTTGCAGTTGTTAAAAGGAGTAGCTACGATTGATAAGGTTGAACAATGGCTCATTTATCAATATCTGATTACAAAATAATACACTTCAGTAAAAATATATAAGTAAAACAACTGATTTGTTTATATCTTAAATAAAAAATACAATTTTAAAATGCATAATAAAGATTATTTTATAAATGTAAATTCAACTTTATTTCTAATCGAATTATAATTCAGTGTAGGTAGCCTAAAGTTTCCTCCATAAGTTAAAGGTAGCCATGTTGTTGTATTGGCGTTCGGTTACTTGTAATGTGTCAGTTAAGTCCGGTTAGTTGTGATGTTTCCGTGCATCTAGTTATCGCATCATAATGATGTTATGTGTATTGGCATGTAAGTTGTATTAAGTTCTTGTGTGACGTGTTTATATTGTGATAATGACAGCGCAGACAGATATACCGCCGGTCCCTGCGACCAAAGTAGTCCAGATTACAAACATTGCACCACAAGCGACTAAAGATCAAATGCAAACATTGTTTGGATTTCTGGGTAAAATAGAAGATATTCGATTGTATCCAACAATTAGGGATGTCTCTGTTCCTGTCCAGTCTAGAATATGTTATGTTAAATTTTTTGATACTTCTTGTGTTGGAGTTGCTCAACACATGACAAACACTGTATTCATTGATAGAGCTCTTATAGTTACTCCTTATGCTTCATCAACAAATGAAATTCCTGATGAATATAGAGCACTAGAAATAGCTGCCCAAGCAAATATAGTTCCAGGTCTTTATGGAAACAATTCTAAACTGCCACCTCATGTAACAAATCAAATTGAAGGAGTTCAACCTAATCAGGTAATTACAACTCATGATCCTGTTCTTATATCAAATGGACTTCCTCCTTATCCACCACTTCCTATTAATTATGATTCTGTTCGAATTGAAGAAATACGTCGCACCCTTGTAGCTTCTAATTTAGAACCAGTTATTTCAGCACAACAACTTATTGACTTTTTTGGTACTGCTGGAGATGTCAAATATGTTCGATTTTGCACAAGGGATAACGATCCAAATAAGTATGCACTCATTGAGTTTTCCGAACAGAGCAGTATTATTAATGCATTAAAAATGAATGGTGCTGAATTGTTAGGCCGGCCTGTCCATATATCTCATTCTACTATCAACATTGACAAACCACAGGCTAAAAGTAATGAAGCTGCTCAAAGGGAAATCGAAGAAGCCATGACAAGAGTCAAAGAAGCACAAAATTTGATATCTGC
Organism: Troilus luridus; assembly: GCA_964056705.1. Lineage (NCBI taxonomy): Eukaryota > Metazoa > Arthropoda > Insecta > Hemiptera > Pentatomidae > Troilus > Troilus luridus. Next base: position 68,525,519 of record OZ057415.1, read on the forward strand.
TGCCATTGATCCAGTAATTGGAATCCTGTCAAAGGAAAAAAAAAGGGGAAGAAGTCGTTCACGTTCAAGAAGAAGATCCAGGTCTCGATCAAGGGGTAGAAGAAGAAGATCTAGATCTAGATCAAGAGGAAGACGTCGAAGATCAAGATCTAGAAAGAGATCCCGATCCCATTCCCGAAGACGGTCTCGTTCACGAGATAGAAGGAAGAGATCCAGAGAAAGAAGGAGATCAAAATCAAGATCTAGATCTAAAAGCAGAGGAAGATCTAGAAAATCTAGATCAAGATCTAAATCTAAGAAAAGTGAAAAGTCCAAATCAAGTAGACATAGAGATGAGAAAAAAGATAAGGAAAGAAGCAAAGAATCGACGCCCAGAGAGAAAGAGGTATCAAATTCTGACAAACACAAGGAATCTAATGATAAGGAAACTAATCGATCACCAGAGAAAAGTCCTAGAATCAGGAGTCCCAGTCGTGACAAAAGTAGGTCTGTCTCTCGGAAAAAGAGCCACTCCCCATCTCACAAAGGGAGTCGTTCGCCTTCTAGAAAGAAAAGTCGATCTCCTTCACGAAAAAAGAGTAGATCCCCTTCAAGAAGAAAGAGTCGATCAGCTTCAAGAAAAAAGAGTAGGTCGCCATCTAGGAAAAAGAGTCGTTCACCTTCTAGAAAGAAAAGTCGCTCGGTATCTCGGAAAAAGAGTCGTTCGCCTTCAAGAAAGAAAAGCAGATCTCCATCAAGAAAGAAGAGTCGGTCACTTTCTCGTAGAAAGAGTAGATCTCCATCTCGCAGAAAGAGTAGGTCGCCCAGGCGAAGAACAAGGTCACCACGAAGGAGATCTCGATCTAGAAGTCGTAGAAAAAGTAGAACTCCTATTAGGCGTAGAACAAGATCACCTAGGAAAAGTCGATCACCCAGAAGGAAAAGGAGCCGAACACCTCGCAGGAAACGTAGTAGTAGGAGTCCTAAATGGAGAAGCAGGTCTCCATCTTCACCACCACGCAGAAGAACTAAATCTCCTTCTTAAGACTAAATATTTGATTGATTTTAATATATATATTTATATATATATACACAAACACATATGTATTAATTACGAAGAATGTTTTTCTCTTCATACCATAAAATTGTGTTAGTTAATATGTTGATAAAACTATTATCTCAATTGTGTTTTCTGAAGAATAGAGGTGTAACATAAATTTGTTTTATCTGTTATTTTGAGTTGAGTTCTTTTTATTAGAAATAACAATGTATATTCATAAATATTCATTTATTGTACACATACTTATATTTGTGTATATTATAAGTTAATTATGGTTTTACATAAGTGATTTATACCAAATTGTTACTATTTCTTTTTTACATTATTGATCACCTGAATTTTAAATTAAACTCTTGAATAGTAATAAATAATTGGTTGGCCATATAAATTATTTGGAGGAAAAAATGATCCTGGTGTAGATTAAATGAAATTCTCTAATAGTAAGAAATTGTTACAAACCATTACAAGCTTTTATTGAAGCTAATAAATAATACTTCTCAATTATCAAAAAAATTTGTAAGTAAATGGGTCAGTAGTATGAAAAAGCATTAGTAATGATGATAAAAAAAAATAGGAGTGAATTACACACAAAAAGATCAAAGTAAGCTACACTAATTCATTATTAAATGGAGGATTATTACTTTTAGAGAATTTATTTTGACTTTCACCCAAACCATTTTCACTTTCATAAAATTATACATACATAGTTTCCTTTTATCAGCAGTGCATAAGTTGTTTTTTAACATCAATTTTTTAAATAAAACAACTAACCCTAGTAGTTGATTAGCAATGAGTTTCCTCAAATATCAAATTATTGTTAATTTAAGCTTAAACTAACTTTCATTGAAGGTTATTAATAATACTTCACATTAATCATGAAAGGTTATGAAAAAATAGGTAACAGGATGAAAAAACAGTAATAATGGTGATAAAAAGATATTTTTACGAGTGAATTGCACATGAAAAATCAAAGAAAACAACCCTCTGAGTAACTTCGTAAAGAATTACATGTTTATTTTCACAGTAAGGCTACAATTTATTTATACTGATTCTCAGTGGAAATAGGCTCATTTTGTTTTATTATATTCAGCCATGGTCTAAAATGAGTTGATGAATTTTACAATAAAATGAACAATCTGGATGAAGTCTATATATTATATTATTGTAAAAGCCAACATCTGCTAAATTAAATCAGATATGTCAAAGAATAATTAATATTCAAAATTTACAATGTTTTGCAGTGTTGCAAATAAATATTAATTATCAATGTAAGGAAGGAAATAGTTGGGGGTGCAGTCAAATTAAACACTAAATAAGTGGGTACTTATTTAGTGTTTAATTTGACTGCACCCCCAACCATTTCCTTCCTTACTCAGATCTTCCAGTCAACTATTTCCTCGCTTCTCATTAATTATCAATGCATTTGACACCATATAAATATAATTTCTAAAAAGTAGAATTTATATGTTCCTATGTATTTTAAACAAACTAATATGATATTGGTTAAACACGATTAACTGGGATAGAAGCTGAAATTTTAATGTTCCTCTGTAAAAAAGTGGATGCTCCTAAAAAAAAAAAAACTTAATGAGTATAACATCATTGAATGTTGACTTTGAAACATTGGAAGTTAATTTTAAATTATGTGTACAAATTTATGGCAGCGTATTCTTACATTTTATCTAATATTGTTTACGTACATATGTTTTACTTACTGACTATATTTTTTAATTAGTCATTGAGGGGGTGGAAGACCCCTCATTCTGTAATAAATGAATAAGAACAAGGACATATATAAAACCATGGCAAAAGCTGAGACAAGCTACATTATTTCTAAAAAAATATGGACAGTTGAAACAGGAGAGATTAATGTGCTTGTAAGTTGTTGATTGATGTATGAAATGATTTATGATAAATCTGTGATTTATATATAAATATTCATCACAACTAAATAATATATGATAGTGCTGGTACTATTAAGAGCTTCTTTGGTACTTGAGTATATAACGCACGGCACTAGCAGGCAAATGTTCTGCGCATGCCCCAGCGGTTACATTTTATAACAGTTACATTTCTACCAGTTACCTTGGATGACCTTTTAAAATATTTTGATTTGAATCTGAGATCGCCTCCCTTCGGATATTTTGAAGAGAAAAGATTTGCCGCCCGGCGGCAAATCTTTTCTCTTCAAAATATCCGAAGGGAGGCGATCTCAGATTCAAATCAAAATAGGAATGTAATAATATTGGAAATAAATAAATCAAAGTAATAACAATATAATTTAATATATAACATATTATAAAATAATGTTGTATACTATAATGTAAATAAATATAATAACGAGATCAATAAATAGAGTAATAATAATGGAAATACATAAATCGAAGTAATAACAATATATTTTAATATATAACATATTATAAAATAATGAGATCAATAAATACTCCAATATATAAACGATTTAAAATTAAAATAATTATCTAAAACTAGTATAAAGTATAATAAATAAATAATAAGTATATTTAATCATAAATAATAAGTGTAGGATGTAAAATAATGGAACATATATAAAATATTTAAAATTCAAAAAATTATTTAAAAACTTAACATTCAATCGCATTTCGGTGGAAAATGGGTTGCTATACAGTTCAACATGGATTGAAAAGAGTCTCTATCCCTACATTTCCTATTTTTCTGCAAAATGTTTTTCTCCTGGCAAAAATGAATTGCATCTTCCTCAGTTCTTGCCAAATCCCAAATAAGCATTGTCGTATAACTAAAAAACACCAAACAACAAAATATCGACATTATCTTGTATTATTAACAAAGAACAACTGAGCTACAAACACAACAACGCTCGAACAGACTAGTAAACAAACAATGATGTCTGTCAAAAATGTAAGGTTATCCAAGGTAACTGGTAGAAATGTAACTGTTATAAAATGTAACCGCTGGGGCATGCGCAGAACATTGGCCTGCTAGTGCCGTGCGTTATATACTTAAGTACCGCTTCTTTCTATTACTGCCTGGTAGGGTGCTAAATATAGTAAATACCTAGATAGGTAATGGAATATATTTTTATGAGTCTGACCTATTAATTACAAAACAATAGAATAACATTTAGAAAATATTAGTCCAGAAATATTCAATGATACTATCAAAATAAAACTAGTCCAAATATTTGATTTTTGGTTCTTATACAATACCTGTCTGCTATTCGGTTGGGAGTGCCAAGATTCATTTTCTGAGACCACCATGAAACAAGTATTTTCTGAACCACATGGGAATCGAAATCATAGCATGACCATGTCATCAACGCAATATGCTTTGGCATCAAATCCTCATTTAATATTATAATAAGGAAATGGTTAAATATAGATGTTGTGAGTAATGTAGAAAATGATCAGAGACATGGTAAAATAACTGTGCATAAATAAGCAAAGATTAGTTTATTTATATACAATCATGCCCCTGGTCATTTTCTACATTACTTATTTAAATGTTAAACAAGGATTCAAATAACATTTTAAAAAAAATTTATTATAACAAATATTTATGTAAAATGAAAAAAAGGAAATCACACATATTTAAAATATGTTCTCCTTAAACTAATATAGCTTAAACAAAATAATAAGTTTAGGGCCTGATATTGAAATTTAAATTTGATTACACATAAAATCTGTACAAATATAAGTTATGACTTTTTGTCAATTACTGAGTTTAGAAAACCTTGACAGGCACGAGTACAATGCTCTAAGGTTTTATGGAAAGCCTTTTCTCCTTTGGTATAATATGGGTCTTCAATCTCACATTCTCCAGATGGATCATATGATCCCAGAAGCAATAGTTGTGCTTTTGAATTAGGTGGCGCAAGCCTTTTCAAATCAGACATGTTTTCATCATCCATGCCAAAAATGAATTCAAATTTCTCAAAATCGTTTTTCTCAATCTGTCTTGCTCTGTGTTTTGTTTCAATATTGTTTTGGCTAAGAACAGAAATAGCTCTGGAATCAGGTTTTGAGCCAACATGCCAAGGACCAATCGCAGCACTGTCTACATGCCACTTCTCCAAAAGACCCCTTTCTTTCAACAGTTTATTAAATACAGCTTCAGCAATAGGCGAGCGACAAATATTTCCAAGGCAGATAAAGAGAACACTTCTATTAGACCTAGCAGCCATCTGTAAAACAATCACTGAATTTATGAACAGGGCATTACTTGAATAAAGTAAGAAATATGGTTTCCTTTCTGTTACATGTTAGTAGATTTAAAAAAAAAATACTGACCACAATTTATAATAAAATCTTAAGTTGCAAAAATGAGTATATCAAAGCATTTATTATTTAAAAGATAACCTCCCCTGATAACATGCTTAGAGCAAAGAGGTAACATCTGTAATGGTGAGTTCAATCCACCAAACTAGCTTGTAGTTTATATTTATAGTTATAGTTCCCAGCTATAACTTCTGATATTTACTGGAATGAGTTTAATATCTGTGATGATAAAGAAGAACGAATGTTTTATCTTTAGAAAGGTTTTTATTAGCTTAAAACAACAACTGTATAAGAAAGGTGAGCTTACAGAACATAACAATGGTTATCAGTCAGGCTAGACAACAGTAAGAAAATTTCCCTCAAAGGAGTGGGATTAAATCACCACTTTCACCCTGAGTTTTAAAAAAACATTGGCAAAATTTAAGTACAATATATGAGATACATCAGAAAGATTTTAAAAAAACATTTGGCAAAATTTAAGTACAATATTTGAAATACAAAAGAAAGATTTATAACTTCATTCAAGGTTTGTAACACCAGGGTTGGTTTTCAATTAGTAACATAGTCATTGAGGTAAGAAGGAGCCTAGGTCACAGCCTGCCTCACACATTGAGGTCTTGAGAGGCACACTGGGATTCCAATTTCATTACAGAGAGAGCCATGAACAGATGGAGTGGCAGAGGGTTCTTCCGGATGTACCATATTAGAGGGCTCTAATATTATCTAAATTGTATGATGATCAGAATTGAATGATTCTGATCCATCCTTCTTGCGAATTAGGGCATAGTGTGGGTTAGCCTCAAGGTATTCCACTTCCGCAAAAGGGTCTTTAAATTTGCTGATTCCCACAATCCTTTTGGCGAGCACAGGACCAGGTGTTAACCATGACGGCAAGGAGACTCCATTGCCTGTCCGGCGAGGATGAGTGAAAAATCGTTCATGGGGAGTGAAATTAGTTATTGTGCAAGGTAGAGATCGAATAGCGTGGAGGGATTCCTGTAGGACCATTTCCCTGTTCTCCGTCCGCAGTCCTAGAATCTTCAAAGAGAGACAAATGTTCTTCCTCATGGAGTTCCATTGAGGCGTTGAATTCGCCCGTTTCCTGCCGGATTGTATGGCGTTGTTCTGATGGTAGCTACACCGTTTGAATGGAGGAACTCCTTGACTTCCCTTGACATAAAAGAAACCCAGAACGGTCAGAATGGACATAGGCTGACATTCCAAACAAAAATAAGAGATTTTTGAGACACTCGACCACAGTGGCAGCAGAAACATCACGACAGGCATATATAGAAGCGGGAATACTCGTCAAGGATGGTAAGGAAGTAGAAGTTCTGTGATCTGGAAGGGAGAGGGCCCTTAAAATCTATGCTGATGCGTTATAATGGAGAGTTGGCCTTAACTTAGGTTCCAGAAGTTTTCAAGTACCTAGGTTTTACTTCAGCACAGATGGTACAGCTTGAAGTCATCTTCTTGACATCTTCGAGTGAATAGGGAATGTTTTTACATTTGTACCAATGGTACATAGGTGTAACACCAGGGTGGCACAAAGATCTGGAACAAGTCAGTAGAAGCGGAAGTATTACAGACATGGGAGAATGTGTCTGTCTTGGTGTTGTCCTCACCGGGACGGTAAGATAAGTCATAAACGAACGGAGCTAGCTCTAGTCGCCATCTAGTTATCTTCTCATTTTTTACATTACTTCCATTCTTTCGGTCAAAAATAAAAGACAGAGCCTCTTGATTTGTTATGAGGCGAAAACGCTTGCCAAGGAGGAATGCTCTCCCATGTTTCAAGGATTCAAAAATTGCCACAGCCTCATTTTCAATTGGTGGATGTTTACTAATTTCAGATCAGCTTAGTGATCGTGAGAAAAATGTAACCATCCGTCCATCTTGACTAAGGGTAGCTGCCAGTTCAAACTTAGAGGCATCGGTTTCTACTACAAGCGGGCGAGATTCATCTATGGATGTGACGACTGGGTTGACAATATCCTTTTTTTAGCTTTTCGAAAGCAGAACCAGCAGATGGATTTAGCGGAAATGGTTTGACATCAATCAAGACCCGAATCTTATCAGAAAATGTAGGTAACCACTTCGAGTAATGAGCAAAGAAACCAAGAACTCGCTTCAGTGATTCAGAGTTATGTGGCAGTGGCATATCTAACAACGGGGCATGCCGTGCTGGGTCTGGCTTGATTGAATGGAATGAAACAAGATGTCCCAGGAGTTTTACGCTTGTAAGGTCAAATTTACTTTTCTCTTTGTTGATTTCAATGCCGAGGTTATGGAGTGTCAACATAAGCTTGTTTAGATTTAGGTCATGGCCAGATTTTTCCATTCCACACACAGTGATGTTATCTAGGTATGAATACACTCCAGTGAGGTTTTTGGCAATTATGATTTGGTCTATTGCACGTTACAGGCAACTCCATTAGTCACGCCGAAAGGTATGCGTGTAAACTGATACAGCTTACCTATTGCTTCAAAACCAGTATACTTCTTCTCATCTTCACTTATTGGGATCTGATGATATGCTTGCCGTAAGTCCACGACACTGTAATGCTTATAATTAGCAACTTTTCTAGTAAGTTGGTCAATATTTGGTAAGGGGTAGGCATCCAGTATAGTATACCTATTTATCGTTTCAGAATAGTCTACCACCAGTCTTTTTTTTCCATTGTTATTTACAACCAATACCTGAGTTCTCCATGGTGAATTGCAGGGTTCAATAACTCCTTCGGAAAGCAACCCAGTGATTTCTGTCTTAATAAACTGAGTGTCTTCATGACAGTATTGGTGGGACCTTGTGGCAATAGAATGACAGTTAGGAGAGAGATGGTCAATGAGACGTACAGGGCCAACCTTAGCTACAGCATGCGAACAGATTGTGAGAGGTGCCTTGTCACCACCAAATTTTAGCAGAATATTTGAGTATGTCATGACCGATGAGTTTATCGGAACAGAGTTAATTCAGAACAGTCTACTCGTACATTTAGTGTGTGTTCAGCAATTTCTAGCTTTACGAGAATGAATCCTTCAACTTTGGTCCATAACGACGTATATACCATTGATACTCGTCCCTACTGAGGCATAACTTGAATGTTGTGTTTACTGACAAAGTCAAGTCTGACGAAGCTACCGGAACTCCCAGTGTCCACGAGGCAGTTACAGGGAATTCCATTCACAAGAGCAGGGGTAACAGCATGGCTTAACTGAAGCTGCAACCCGTCGTTCAGTGATGCTAAAATAGCTGGAGATACAGGTTTGGTTTTCTGAGTATTTTTCTTAGCTTTCCGACATACACATACACGGGCGTAGTGGCCCATGATTTTACAATCGCCACACTCTGATTCAAGAGAGGGACTAGCCGAGCGCGGATGGCGACAAAATCCACAAAAGAAACAATGGCTGGCCATCTTCTGACTCGTTGCAGCACAAAGATTGTTCGGACCATCTGATCTAGTGTCAACGGTCGTGCACTAGGGCGGGAGGTACCGATTATTGATTACCGGTTATTGATAGTGATGAATTCGAATCACTATCAATAACCGAATGTGCAGAAACAGCCTTGAAGTTACAATCCTTTGCTAACAGCCTCAGAGCCTGATCGTATTGGTCAACATTTTCGTTTTGCTGTTGATTACGTACAGCCAAAATTTGACGTGCAAATATTTCCCCTTTTTCCTTAACATAGATCTTAGTCAGCGTTTAAACTGCTTCAACATATGTTGTGGTCTCTGAAATCAGTTCATAAACATTGAATGAAAGGAAAGTTTGGAGTACCTTCAATTTGTCAACGTCTTCCATTGGTTGAGTAGATATGGAGATGAAATTTTCGAAAGTTTTAAGCCGATCTGAGAACTCCTTTCCAGCAGATGGCGAATCTGAACTTGTGCAGAATTTGTCGGGCTTTAAATACTTGTCCATTGCGGATTGGAAGATGTTTTTTTAACGTTTAAACACAATTTCCCCGAAATCACTAACTAAACCACGGCACTCCCGTGATTGAATCTCCGACCCGAAAGTTTGATTCGTAAATATCGTAGAATCCAAAACTTCAAAACACGAACGAAAGACTAGATTGTTTTAAGCTAATAAAATTGTGGTGATAAAGAAGAACGAATGTTTCACCTTTAGAAAGGGTTTTTATTAGCCTAAAACAACAACTGTATAAGAAGGGTGAGTTTATAGAACATAATAATGGTTATCTGTCAGGTTAGACAACAGTAAGAAAATTTCCCTCACAGGGGTGGTATTAACACGTTCAGTGCTGATCCATGATAGTTAGTAATTACCAGCGGGCGCAAAATAATTTTTTTTTCTAACTTATGATTTTTACTTTATTTTTAATGTAGAATAAGGGAAAAATAATAAAAAAAATTTTTTTAAAATATTTACCGCTAAAAAACTAATGTCATTCCAGAATGACTTGCGCCCGCGGCAAGAAACAAGTTAACAGCGGACGCAGTAATCTGCACGTTTAAATTGTTATTACCCTCCATCTCGTAAATTAATTAATTCATGATTAATTAATAAATACTTTATCAACCAATTAATAATTAAGTAATTAATCAATCAAATTGAAATATAATTCATTTATATTGATTATAAGTTTCAATCAAGTAGACATTTTATTAAAATTTATTATAAAATTAAGATATGATCAATAAAATACTATTTTCAACTTTATTTGGGTTGTTTTAGGAGACAAAAAAAAAAACAATCTTGTTTTTTAACATTTTATTTCAATAAACATTAATATTTATTTATCAACTAAAATTTTAAATTACTTACATACTATCAAAATGCAAACTATTTATATTTAACTATATTAATTTACTTACGTACTAATAACACTATTTACATTTAACCATATTAATTTTATTAATATTACTTACTATTAAAATAAAAAATATTTACATTAAACTATATTAATTTACTTATATACTATATACTATATACCATTATTTACACTATTTACAAGTTATATACTATTAAGATATTCGAAGATATTTAGAAAAATAAGACAGAAAACTTACCTTTAAAAAGAAATGTTTAAAAGGGGATTTGAACGAGCTTTAAAATTCCTAAACAAGAACGCATTACACGCCTAGAAAGGGGAAAGCATACTGAGTAAACATTGCCTTTGGAGAAAGGGATTCAGGTAGAAATTACGTCGCAGAAATTCCCCAAACAGAAGTGGGAGGGAGCGAGCGCCCGTCGTTCTGTGATGACACGCGCCCGCCACAATGATGTATTAGTGTCATTCCAGAACGACGTGCGCCCTCAACGTGTTAAATCACCACAATACCTTCGCTTATTAAGAATGCATTGAATTTGGTGTGCATGTGAAAAGAAATTTTTCATTACAAAGACGAAATACTGATTTTTGCTATAAGTTAAAAAGTAGTCATTAAGATAAGAATTACGAAAGGTGGTCTCGAGATTAATGAATTAAAAATAAAGGTACCTGTTCCACAGGATGTCGCTAAGTTACAACAAATTTTAACTGTTTATTCGTTTAATTTTTAATATTTTCCAAAATTACAATTTATCGTAAATATCGTAGAATCCAAAACTTCAAAACACGAACGAAAGACTAGATTGTTTTAAGCTAATAAAATTGTGGTGATAAAGAAGAACGAATGTTTCACCTTTAGAAGGGGTTTTTATTAGCTTAAAACAACAACTGTATAAGAAGGGTGAGTTTATAGAACATAATATTGGTTATCTGTCAGGTTAGACAACAGTAAGAAAATTTCCCTAAGTTACAACAAATTTTAACTGTTTATTCGTTTAATTTTTAATATTTTCCAAAATTACAATTTATCGTGAGCATGAGTATGGAAAAGAGAATGTAGTTATTGGAAATGAGTAGATTTCGGTAATCATTTCGTCAAAAAATAAATGTATCAACGGACATTTTCAAGTAGAGACGATATATTTTCGTTCAAACGTTCATTTCTATGTGAAGTAGATGTAATACATTTTCCTTAATTGCATTCTATAATCCATACTAGAGCTCATGATACTTTGTATTTTTCGAAAACATTAAGATGGAAACGAATAGAAGGTTAAAATTTGTTGGTACTTAACTTGAAGTGACAACCTACAGAATAAGGATAATAGTTTTATAAATTTGTCTAGTTCCTTACCATACTTCCTCATTTTATAGTTCACACCTCTCATCATGCCGAAAGTGATGTTTTTTTTACTCATTTTTCTAATACAGTTAAATTAATAAGAGTGGAAATAGTAATTCTATGTTCACATATTGTACTCATTTTTTAATTTCTTATACCACTTCAAAAATATTTTAAACATTATTCATTAAATCAATTTAGTTTGAAATTAATAAAATAAAAAACCAAAAGATCCAAATCACCATTTTGATTAATCTGACATACATAGTTAATCAGTATACATATAATGAAAAATCATAAAGCTGCTTGTATATTTTTAAAAACCAAATGTGTTTAAAGTAGTGTCTATAACTTAATTCTAATTTTTTACTTATCTTACTGTAAATTGCTCCAATAAGCCAAATTTCGGTTTAAGATTCTCAAAGGAGAAAGATTTTTTAAAGTTTTATTCTCAGTTATGTAAAAAATGATTGAGGGCAGCGAATCATATACTGATAAGCAAATATTTGGTGATAAATTTACAATTACTTATTTATAATTACAACCAAGAATTTAAATGACAATTAAAAACATATATAACAAATTAATGATTTATTTTTTTAAAAACTGAAAACATACTTATTTAGAATTCATTTCTCTGAAACTAGCATTGAAAAAGTTTATGGTCTGGCATTAAAATGAACAGGAGTGTGTGTGTGTTTTAGATACACAAACCTGAGCTAATTTAAACTTAAAAATTACAAATAAGAGGTGTCAATACATGATAGTGAATGGGAATGAAAATTATGTATTTTCATCAATTACAGAATTTAGGAAACATTCACAAGCACGAGTGCAATGTTCTAAGGTTTTATGGAATCCCGTTTCTCCTTTTGTATAATATGGGTCTTCAATTTCAAGTTGGGCAGATGGATCATATGATCCCAGAAGTTGTAGTTTTGCTTTTGCATTGGGTGGTGCAAGTCGCTTTAAATCGGACATATTTTTTTCATCCATACCAAGAATGAATTCAAATTTCTCAAAATCAGATTTCTCTATCTGTCTTGCTCTGTGCTTTATTTCAATATTGTTTTGATTCAGAACAGAGATGGTGCGAGAATTGGGTTTTGAGCCAACATGCCAAGGACCAATCGCTGCACTGTCTACATGCCACTTCTCAAAAAGACCCTTTTCTTTTAACAATTTTCGAAATACGGCTTCAGCAATTGGTGAACGACAAATATTCCCAAGGCAGATAAAAAGAACACTTCTATCAGAAGTAGCAGCCATCTATAAAAGAATAAATGAATTAATAATATAGGATGGAAATAGTTGGGGTGCATTCAAAAATTACACAAGTAAGTGGAAACCTATTATATTTTTTTAATTTATTATTATTATCTTTTTTCTTTTTCTTTCCTACATGAATTAATAATAAATTAATTTGTTAATATCAGAAGTTTGAATTAACCAAATATCAAGAGGTCATACATCAAATAATTGTACACAAATTAGCCAATATTTGTTGATTTGTGGGCAACTACTTTTTTATTGTAGTGGCTCACAGTGAAATTGATACTTTGAAATTTCTTGTAGAAAGAAGAAACAAAAAAAAATTAAATCGTTACAGGAAACAAAACCAGAAACTCTTCTGCGCATTTATTTATCATATCAATTTAAATAATTACAAACAATAAAATTAAAAATATTCAACTTTAATTATTTAAAAAAAATTAACAAGCAAATGATTTCACATCATAGTTAAAATGATACAGCTCACGTTTTATTAACTTTTGATTACTATTGATTTATAAACTTTCTATTTAGTTAACTATTAATTTCGTTCAATAATTTGTTGGGTGTATTGAATAAAATTAATAGTTAGATAGATATTTCTCAGAAGATCCAAGTCTCATCCCTACCCTTTCTTTTTTTCTGGCAATGTGATTTTCCTTTTTGAATCTTTCCACCATATGCTGGACAGTTGAATGGCTTTTTAAATAATTTTGGCTCTTAGATTCAAAGATTTCTCACCATTAAAATGTTGAATGACCAACTCATGTTCTTTAAACATTGTAACCACTCCCATTATTGAAAACAAATTCAAATATGAGGTAGATTTTGTGGAACTGATTTTGAAAAGAACCTAACACTTTCGATACTAGAATTATCTAAAGAAAAAATAGTAATAAACAAATATTAGGAAAAATAAAGGAACTATTTATTTAGTCAAAGACTTCTATCAATATTCAGGTGTATAATTTTGACTGTGAGCCACTTTATAGGCACTAAGGATTTATATACATTTTTTTTTTAAATAAACAATTATTTCTTTAAAAAAATGAAAACATACATATTTACAATACTTTCTCCTTAAACTAATATTAAGTTAAAAATTATGTTATTTATGGTCCGGGGTTTACTAAATGAACAATGAGTGCATGTTCTATAATACATAAACACATGATGAAAATTTAACTTAATTACAAATAAAATGTGTATAAATTAAAATTAGGACTTTACATCAATTACAGAATTCAGAAAACCTTGACAAGCACGAGTACAATGTTCTAAGGTTTTATGGAAAGCCCTTTCTCCTTTTGTACAATATGGGTCTTCAATTTCAAGTTCACCAGATGGATCAAATGATCCCAGAAGTAGTAATTTTGCTTTTGCATTAGGTGGTGCAAGCCGTTCCAAATCAAACATGTTTTCCTCATCCATACCAATAATGAATTCAAATTTCTTAAAATCAGATTTCCTAATCTGTCTTGCTCTGTGATTTATTTCAATATTGTTTTGCTTGAGAACAGATATGGCTCGAGGATTTGGTTTTGAGCCTATATGCCAAGGGGCTATCGCTGCACTATCTACCTGCCATTTCTCCAAAAGGCCATTTTTTTTTAACAGTTCAATAAATACAGCTTCAGCTATTGGTGAACGACAAGTGTTTCCAAGGCAGATAAAAAGAACACTTCTATCAGAAGTATCAGTCATCTACAAAACCATCACTGTATTAAACTTAATATTAATTAAATAATTAATAACGCAACTTTTAGTAAACAAGGAGAGATGCATAGTTTCAATATTTGTAAGATTTTAGAGAAAATAATAACAGATTCATACCTTGAAGTGAATACACAGAATTTTAAAATAAAACTAATACTTTGGTGAGTTTCCCTATTGAAAGTGGGGGAAGTAACCTAGCCATGACGTCATATAGGAGGGAAATGATTTCTCAGAATGAGAACTTTGTCCTATTATTTCCTCCTTATGACCATTGACATAAAACTTCATGTTGGAGTAATTAAATTCTTAAACAGTGAGAAATCAAAGGCTCAACATTAATTATTAAAATAGATAATCCGATAAAAAAGAAGCATCCGTTATTTCTTAGAAATTCCTTTGCTATCGTTTCCCCAAAAGGTGTTAAAATGATAAGTTTTTAGTTTCTTTTCGTATCTGTTTCGCCAGGATGTTTACCAGCATTACTCATGGCTGTAGAGACCACTCATACAAAGAAGTTATAGGGAAAATTTATTATTAATTAAAAAAAATAAAACGATAAAATATCTTTTACATCATCCTTATGACATCATAAACTTATGAGCTTTAGGTTTTTTACCATCGAAATACAAATACAAACTACTGGAACAAATTACTGGAAAAGAAAATTATTCTAATTAAGGGTTTGTTTCGTTTAACCATGTTTTGCATAACTCAGAATAAAACTTGAAAAAATCTTTCTCCTTTGAGAATCTTAAACCGAAATTTGGCTTATTGGAGCAATTTACAGTAAGATAAGTAAAAAATAAGAATTAAGTTATAGACACTACTTTAAACACATTTGGTTTTTAAAAATATACAAGCAGCTTTATGATTTTTTATTATATGTATACTGATTAACTATGTATGTCAGATTAATCAAAATGGTGATTTGGATTTTTATTTTATTAATTTCAAACTAAATTGATTTAATGAATAATGTTTAAAATATTTTTGAAGTAGTATAAGAAATTAAAAAATGAGTACAATATGTGAACATAGAATTACTATTTCCACTCTTATTAATTTAACTGTATTCAAAAAATGACTAAATAAGTAAAAAAAACACCACTTTCAGCATGATGAGAGGAGTGGGCTATAAAATGAGGAGGTGTGGTAAGGAACTAGACAAATTTATAAAACTAGTATCCTTATTCTGTAGGTTGTCATTTCAAGTTAAGTACCAACAAATTTTAACCTTCTATTCGTTTCCATTTTAATTTTTTCGAAAAATATAAAGTATCATGAGCTCTAGTATGGATTATGGAATGCAATTAAGGGAAATGTATTATATCTACTTCACCTAGAAATGGACGTTTGAACGAAAATATAATCGTCTCTACTTCAAAATGTCCGTTGATACATTTATTTTTTGACTAAATGATTACCGAAATCTAATCATTTCCCATTACTACGTTCTCTTTTCCATACTCAAGCTCACGATAAATTGTAATTTTGGAAAATATTAAAAATTAAACGAATAAACAGTTAAAATTTGTTGCAACTTAGCGACAACCTGTGGAACAGATACCTTTATTTTGAATTCATTAATCTCGAGACCACCTTTCGTAATTCTTATCTTAATGACTACTTTATAACTTATAGCAAAAATAAGTATTTCGCCTTTGTAATAAAAAATTTCTTTTCACTTGCACGCCAAATTCAATGCATTCTTAGTAGGCGAAGGTATTGTGGTGATTTAATCCCACTCCTGTGAGGGAAATTTTCTTACTGTTGTCTAACCTGACAGATAACCATTATTATGTTCTATAAACTCACCCTTCTTATACAGTTGTTGTTTTAAGCTAATAAAAAACCTTTCTAAAGGTGAAACATTCCTCCTTCTTCTTTATCATCAAAATTTTATTAGCTTAAAACAATCTAGTCTTTCGTTCGTGTTTTGAATTCTACGATATTTACGACTCAAACTTTCGGGTCGGAGATTCAATCACGGGAGTGCGTTGTTTAGTTAGTGATTTCGTGGAAATTGTGTTTAAACATTAAAAAAAACATCTTCCAATCCGCAATTCGTGATTCTCTTATTAGTGGACTACTCTCTTCTCAAATTCGCCAACGAATACTTGAAGAGTCAAAAACATTGAGCCTCGATGACGTCATCCAAAACGTTCAAGCTCTCGAGCTGGCCCATAAACAAGCTGAAGGATACTTAATCGGTGCAAATGATTTCTCTTGCGCGAAAATTCGCATCGATTCGAATTCATCACTTTCAATTCCTGGTACCTCCCACCCAAGTGCAGGATCCGTTGACCCCAGATCAGATGTTCCGGACGATCTTTGTGCTGGGACGAGTCAGAAGAGGGCCAGCCATTGTTTCGTTTGTGGATTTAGTCGCCATCCGCGTTAGGCTTGTCCCGCTCTTGAATCACTCAATCAAGCCAGACCCAGCACGGCATGCCCCGTTGTTGGATATGCCACTGCCACATAACTCTGAAACACTGAAGCGGGCTCTTCGTTTCTTTGCTCATTACTCGAAGTGGTCACCTAAATTTTCTGATAAAATTCGGGTCTTGATTGATGCCACATCATTTCCGCTGAATCCATCTGCTGCTTCTGGTTTCGAAAATGTAAAAAAGGATATTGCTAACTCAGTCGTTACTACCATCGATGAATCTTGCCCGCTTGTAGTAGAAACCGATGCCTCTAATTTTGAACTGGCAGCTACCCTTAGTCAAGATGGACGGCCGGTTGCATTTTTCTCACGTCACTAATAGGGATGGGTAGATACTGGATTTTCTTGTATCTGATACAAGTGATACTGATACTTTTCTGTATCTGATACTTTTGTAGTAGAATACAGATATCCCAACTCTTACTCTTCTAATACTCTACACAGAAGCCTTTCTTGGGGCATCAGATTTTGTTAACATTTTTAAAGGAAAAAGAGATATTCGCCGAAATAGTATTAATTATATTGATAATAAGCCATCAAACGATTAAATACATATTTTTTATTGGTTAATTATTTTTTTAAAGCGGACACAATATGAAATTGAAGTATAAACAAAAAATAAGCTACCACTTATTTAGTGTTTTCATTTGACTGCACCCCCAACTATTTTCTTCCTTATGTCTACTTTCCAGACAACCATCCCCTCGCTTCTCATGAACCTATAAACAAAAAAAGTAGGTTTGCTACGTGAGAAATTGCAGAACTTCTAAGGATTTGTTCTTAAATATGTGGTCCGAAGAATCAAGAAATGCTTTAAATAAAGCTCTTTTATTTATATATTGCTGGACCCAGGAATACACAACTACGAAATTTTGTACTAAATAACTTAATATTAGTAGTGCAACTATTACGTGCCTATACTTTAGCAAATAATCCTATTCAAATAGGCGGGGCAAAATGACTGTAGAAATTGTTTTAGTAAAAGAGAAGGAGTAAAAAACAGGAGCCAACACAGAATCAATAGAATCTCTCTGGGTGAAAGCCAAAATGAGGAATAGAAAAGAGTGTGGAACAAGGAAGGAACTTTTAGATTCCTGTTTGTGTGAGTTTTTAAGAAGACATAGGAACAATAACAAAACTTTATTTCTACAAATAATTGACGACATGGCTGCTTTTTTTCCTGTTTAAATTCATATTTAGTTGTTGTTTTCGTATTAATTTAAAATAAATATTTCATTAACCTGTATTCTTGTTTACATAATCATATGCTAATTACAGCGATTACTTTAAAAGTAATCATTTGGTTACAAAAAGTAACTGGCTTTAATCTAAAAAATACCCACTAAAACTTCATAAGTCACGCTCGCTCAATGCCCAAGAGATAATTTTATGGTGGGACCTAGGACAGCTTTCAGGTGAAAGTAAATTGTTTGTCCTTGATATTTCCCATTTATTCCAGAGAGTTGTGATCTTTCTAAACTCAATACTTATTTCACCAATGGATTAAACAAGGGGCCGATGAATTGGAATGTGCCCTGAGATAATTTGAGGCATCTATTTCAAAGAGATTATCACTCTCATGAAGTGACAAAGAAAAAAGTTAATATTATAAATCACTGAGGAAAACATGTAAAAACTATCAGATCTATTAAGAAAAGGCTTTGCTGTTGAATATAAAATATTTATTATCTTAATTAATTTTTCTCCTGTCATTAATTTAGATAGACAACCCGTAAGCGAGTATTAGCTTCCTTGAGCAGCAATCGCCATGTGTCTCGATTCTATCCTGTCATCATCCAATTCCTTGCTCTCATGGGTCTTTATTCGCATGCGACACAATATAACCACAGCAGTTTAGGTCTCCCAACTCTGCGCCAGCCGAATAGCTGTTCCGTTAGTACTTTCTGTGGGATTGATTCATCAGGCATTCGTGCGAGGTTTCCTGCCTACCTTAACCTCCCAGCTTGGATGATTGCACTAACTCAGGCTCGTTATAGATACTATATTTCTCTATTTCCATGCCTCCTTCGTTGTCCGTTCTCACAGGTTAAGTCGGCCAAAAGTAAAGATGTTTCTTTAGTGGTTTATAAGGTATTTAAACTCCTCATAAGGCTGATTCTTATACTTCGTCTTGTCTTGGTTAACGATCATTCCGCAGGTCTCGGAGAAAGTTTAAAGAAGAATATTTCTGATACAACCTGATATGACCTGCCAATGATGTCTATATCATCTGCGTGCGCTACTAGTTGAACAAAGTCCCTGTTGTCTCAATCTCTGATTCTCTGACAGCTTTTTCAAGATGGAGTTCTAAAAGGAGGCATGCAAGGCATCTCTTTGTCCCACAATTCTTACGGTCGTGAAATTCCCCGATGTTTTTCTTTAAACATAAATCAAGCATTCAATGCCCACATCCTTATTCTGACCAGCCAAACAAGTTTAGGGGGCAAATTAAGTTTCGTGAAGGCCATATCCATCTAATTCCGATCAATCCTACCAAATGCAGACCTAAAAACCGATAATGTATACCAAATTCACAGTCTCTACATTTTTCCAAAATTTGACAGTGTGAAAATCTGGAACATTGTTGACATGAATCCACACAACCCTAACCACCCGATTTCCTGCTCAGCAAATCTTGGGAGGCACTGGAATAGTTTGATATTTGATAATACTTTGTAGGCACGTGGAAGAAGGATATTTCCCTATAGTTTACCACGCTTGAGCATAAGGGGGTTCTTGTGGATAAGCGATATTAAATAATGTCTTCCACTTCTCAGACATGCATTCTTCAACCCATTCAGTCATGATGATATTGTGAAGGTGCCTGATTAGTACGGTCGCTCCTTGCTTGAATAATTTTTCTGTTAAAATAGTTATTTTCAATTTACTATTGGTTTCAGGAACAATCAGAAGAGCATACTCAACATTTGTAAAAACAAGATATACCGTTTCGACAGTTCAGCATAAGAAGAAAGGAGAAATTAGCTTTAAAAATTTTTATTAAATATATCGATGGAAATAATCTGGATGTATCTTTATTCTTCAATGAAAGCATCGATAATCAGAAGATTTCATTCATCAAATGTTTGGATAAATTTGAGCTGGATACCTCTTTAACCTCCTGGTGGTTATAATGATAAACTCAGGTTATGAAGGTCTTCCTTCAATACAAACCCAATAGTGTTATTAAACCTCAGATATTTAAACAAAATTGGACTAACTGTGAAATATCATATATAAGATGCGGCTAACATTCCCTTTGTTTCTTTTTAAACTACCTAATGGTCATATATTCAGAGGGTGAGATAAGGACATATTGTATTTTCATGATCAATGTAGTTATTATTGTAATTATCCCGATCATAACAAAAGTGATGGTTTTTTTAATATTCATTTTTCTATTACAGATAAATTAATTATTTTCCAAATATTAATTACATGTTCACAGCTTGTACTTTTTTTTAGTTTCTCATAGTGCTTCAATAACATTTATAATTTATTCTTTCTTATACATCACATCAATTTATTTTGACATTGGTCAAATATAAGCCGAAAAGATTCAATTTTCTGTTTTGATTTTAATTCATCTGATGTACTTAATTGATTGGTAACAGTTCCCTAGGTTGTCGCTTCGAGTTAAGTCACAACTGATATTAGCTTTTCATTTGTTTCCTTTAATATTTTCGATAATAAAAATAATCTTGAGTTTTACTATGAAAAAAAAATGAAACTAGGAAATGTGTATATTTCAGTAATAATTTCATGAAGGAATGAAAGTTTTAACAAACATTTTGAAATATATATGATGATACAGTCAGTAATAAAATTATTTTTATTTTTGTGAAATTTAAAGAAAAAAGGAGAAAATGAATGAAAATTTAAAATTTGTTGTGACAACTTGAAGGGACAACCTGCAGATTTGATACCATCTTTTTTTTAACCAAACATGTTTTGAATAATGCCATAGCATTATGTTAGGGAAATTTTCTATTTCTAAATATGATCATACGCATTTGTACTTGTATTTTCAAAGTTTTAAAGGTGATAAAAAAAGAAGCTTCACATCATATTGTATTGCTGCAGAGGATATTGGTTAAAAGATATATTTGAAATGTACTACATATTCCTCTTTTAGCTTATTATAAAACTTTACTCTTTCAAATAATGCACAAATTAAAATACAATAAGGAATATTGCTCTCAAAGAGTTTACTGGTAACAAGATAAATGTACCTTTTTATAGATATGATCATTATTTTTTTTAGGAAGACCAGATTAGTTAAACCTGTGACAAAAAGAGCTATGGATCTCTTAAGAAAAGACTTAGTTGTAGAAGAAGAAAACATGTTATATCTTCGGCATCCTTTTCTTACTAGAGTAATTATTTAATTTTTTTTAAATCAAATTGAAGCTATATTCACTTTTACTAACTTGTTTATTGGTTTCAGGAACAGTCATCTGGGCATGCTAAATACCTGGAAAAAGATGCAAAAGCATTTCAACATTTCAGGACTGTGAGAAATGAGAAATTTGCCAAGCACAAGACATTAAAAAATGAACTGTCTCATTTAAAAGTAAAAGAACAATGGGAGTTTACTGCTGGTTCTAGGATTTAAGGATTTTGATTAAATAAGTTAATCGAGAATATTTTTTGTTGTATTTTCTAAAAAGAATTTCTGAGTCTAAAAATTCCTGGAATCAGGCTCATTACCTAAAAATGTAATAGTTTTACTTTAAATATAAATGTAAATAGATTGTTAATTAAAAAAGTATTTTCCATCATTATTTCTGCATTGTTTAATATTTTTATATTAACTTTGTGAATTGTCTTCATTCATAAAAAAAAAAAAGCTTTGAGCTCCGAGCTAGCTTAAAAAACCCTGAGGAATCTTTCTTGAAGTTGATTCTATTAAAGTCATTAAACAAGAAAAACTGAAAGCTGAGCTGGGCAATTTACTTTTGGGTGTGAGTATGAGAGATAATGACTAGAATGATGTAAATATTCTTATCAGATAATTAATAAGCAACTGCCTACATCAGAGAATGGGAGAAACTCGTACATTTTTTAGAGAAATTAATTTTATCTCTGCTTGTCAGCTAAAGAGGAACTCTCAGCATTACCTAATGAGTTTTACAACACGTGGATACTCGTTTATTCACTTGATATGTTGGAACCATGTCCAGTGCCATAATTATTTTACTTTAGAAAAAAGTTTATTCTAGTGTCTTGATTTGAAAAGAATAGGTAAAATCCCATTTTTTAAATACGAATGCTATATTGCAGCTCTGGAAAAAAAAAAAATCAATTTTTTTGTACTGATTACTAAAAAAAAAATTAGACAATAAATAGGAACCTGTGATTCTATGGTAAGGAGATTGTGGGCAAACAGGCAGTTTAGCACGCAATTTAATTGGTTCAGAAAGATTAGTCTCTAAAAGTAATGCATTGGTTTCGAATAATCTCTCTTAGGACATTATCAGTAGCAAGTTTATGAGGGATTTACAAAGAACAGAAAAGGTAATGTTCTAATATTGAAACTAGAACGACAAGAAAAGTTTTATTTATTCGAGAGTAAGATGGTTGGGTGGTCACTCTCGATGAGGCTTTGCATGCTCCAGGTGATAGACAACTCGTGGTTACTTTCTTTATATTAGTGTGTTTCATCATTTGAAAAAGTTTATTCAAACAATGAAATCAAATATGCTAAAGTATTTTTTTTTTTTAGAAAATAATTGAGAATACATTGTGAAGTAAAACATTAATATACTTAATGTTTTACTTCACAATGTTCATTAAAGACTTTAATGAAACAATCTAATGACATTGTAAACATAAAGCTATCGGTAACAGTCCAACAAGGCATCAAACCCAAATTTTAAATATTACAAAAAAAAAAACTATTGTCAAATTTAATCCATAGTGGCTTGAATGCTTGTGAAATTCAGCTCGCCATTTCTTCTAAATATATAAATAGATTTTTTTATAAAGAAGAATTTCATTGGTAAAATATGGATCCTGCTGTTCATACAGTTTTCTCTGACTTTTCTACTTTGTACCCTGTGAATGGAAATCAAACTATTCCTAATCAGAAATCAAGTACTTAAAAACAATAATTAGGTTTCTCTCCATAC
This sequence comes from Troilus luridus, assembly GCA_964056705.1. Classification (NCBI taxonomy): domain Eukaryota; kingdom Metazoa; phylum Arthropoda; class Insecta; order Hemiptera; family Pentatomidae; genus Troilus; species Troilus luridus. The sequence goes on from OZ057415.1 coordinate 68,548,543, forward strand.
AAATAGAGTACTTCCCTTCCTTTGAGGAATACTCTGGCCAGCAAACCTCTTGCAGTATCTAAAAATGTAAATTTATCTCAAAAAGCAGGTGAAATTGATAGACATGATATTATTTCATGCTATGAAAATAGATTTTTTTTTCAGGGGAGATAAATATAAGGAATTAGATATCCAATAAATCAAATAGCTTTTCAATCAATATTTTATTAATATTAAAGCAACAATAAAAAACATTGAAAAAAAATTGCATTAAATACAATATGGTAACTTTTGATTTGGTAAAACACTTAACCCCTAACATAACAAAAATGAAAGCTCTTAATATGCAATTGTTATTAGCTATTTAATACATCTATTCATACATTTATATATACATATAAATAATAATAAAAAATTGAATAATATTTAAAGCTATTTTAGAATGATTTGATATATTATTTTATTTATAGAATGAGGTGCAAAATTTTAATGTCTGTGTCAATAATCAGTTTAATGTGATATTTTTCATTTATCACTATCTTCATTTATGTTATAAATATTATCGTTTCCTATTTTATATATATATGTATATGATTAAAAATCATTCAGTTTTATCTTTATTGAGTTGATTGTATGTATTATCAAGATGGTCCAGGTGGCAGTAAGAATTAAATTATACTATTTTATATTACTTTTTTTTATTGCCACCTGTATTTATTTCCTTCTTAGAAAACATTCAATGCAATAAGAAAAAAGAAAGCATTTGTGAAAAAACTTCTAATACTGGCTGATAAGATGCTAAAAATAATAAATACTGTTAGTGGCTATTATAAAAATAATTGGCTAGAGAGCTAATAAAAAAATACTTTTTTGTGCCCAATAATTGAAAAAATCAATTGCCCAACTTATAAAAAAATAAAATAGTGCCCTATGGAAATTAGAAATATTCAGAGTAGAACATATATATCATCACTTTATTATATCTGATATAAATGTGACAAAAATAAAGTAATAGCTTATTCTTTTTTTTTTTTTTTAAAGTTATACTAATATATTTAATTACATAAATATTTCATTGTTTTATTTATCATCGGTATATCTGCTTAATGAATTATATTTATTTAACAGAAGTAATATTAAGCATTTGTTCAGGAATTTTCCAACAACAATGGTATGGTGTTTTATCAGTTACATAAATGTAACATAGGCCTTGCGCTAATCTTTGTGCCATCCCAGTGGATTAGAAACGACTGTTGATTTCAAAAGCTCTTTTCCAGAACTTAACCGCTCCGCAAAAGCTGCAGCAATAGGATCAACTCCGACCGTAGTAACGGCAATTACTTTATCGGCTTTACAATAATAGCAGGCATACTTCAAATTTTCTAAGTCTCCTCCTCCAACAGTATCATCATAAGCCTTTCCGTAACCTTTAGTTTTGTAGTAATAATGTCATTAATAAATAATAATAATAATAGAAAATAGACAGCAAAGTCCGTGTAAGTTAAATTACCTGCATATCTGAAAGATGTACCGAACAGCATTGTCCAAAAAAATGGAACGGTTTTAAGAGGAGTCGACTTAGATACCATATTGAGAGCAGCAATGCGCCCGTGATAATGTGCTAGACCCCAATGACCTATTGCAGCACGTTTATTGTTATCATAAGCCAACACAGGAGCTTCAGCGATATCGCCTCCAGCAAATACCCCAGCACAGTTTGTTTCTAAAAACTGATAAACATTTATGATAATAACTGAAATTACAAATGCAATCAACTATTATAAGTTAGTAAAACAAATTAGATGTCTGTTAATAACAATGACTTAAGATTTAATTGATGCATATTTAATGGTAAACATCCATTTAAAATATACAGAATTATTAGTAGTGTCGACCCTCACCATAATTAACAATAAGAACAATTAAGGACCTTTTTATAAAAAGTGTACAACTCTATTTCAAATTTATATTTAATTTTTTTCTTTGTTAATACTGTTTACAAATGTAGTTCCTCTTTCCATGTTACCAAATATTGAAAAGTAATTTGATTGCTTTATTTATTAATAAGTGTTAATAATTATTTCATATTTTAAAAATAATTATTTCTATAATACATTATTTTTTTTTTATATGCTGTATCCCAAAAGTTAAAACATAACCTAAACTTTTTCCTCGTTAAATGTTTAAACAAATAGAATAAGGAGTTTGACCCTAGACTTGGTGTAGTGAAGACTTACGGTTCAGAGCTCCTGAGGTTAAGCATCAAACAAACAAGCGATAAGTCACTTTTTAGTTTGTTTTTTTCATATTAGAAGATATTTTTTCCTTTATTAGCCTTCTTAAGTTTTTGAATTTATAGATAAATAATTATGGCGGATTCTCCGCCCGCAAAAGGGAAAAAATCTAAATTTAAGGGACACGTTTTAGTGAATGCTAAAACTAAATCTAGAAATTGTGTTAAATTTTTAATAATAAAAAGAATAGCAACTGATAGCGATGGAAATCCCTTAGATTTCACCAAAGTTTCGCCTTTCCTTACATTTAAAAGTATAAAAAATCTAGTAGATGATGTAAAAACCGTGAAAAATATTAAGAGATGGGACACTTTTAGTAGAAGTTTTTTTTGATTCTCAATCAGATAAACTATTAAAATGTGATAAGCTACTTAATGACTTTCCGGTGAAAGTAGAACCACATGGTAGATTGAACCAAAGTAAAGGGATTATCTGGTGCCCCGAACTCAATTATTGTCAAATCCACAAAATAAAAGACGAATTAAAATCACAAAGTGTTGAAGATGTGAAAAGACTGACGTATTATAAAAATAATGAACAGCACTACAGCCATAATTATTTAATAACTTTTAACAGCCCCACTATTCCCTCCAAAATTAAAATAGGATTCCGTAATGTAACTGTCAGACAATTCATTCCGAACCCGACCCATTGTTATGCGTGTCTAAAATTTGGTCATACAAAAACAGTATGTAAGAAAGAATCACTTTGTAGATAATGTGGTAAGACTAAGCATGAAGGACTAGAGTGCGTCAGTTCCATAAAATGTGTAAATTGTCACGGTGAACATGATTCCTTCTTCAAAAATTGTCCTATTTTTTTTAAAGAGAAATAAATTAGGGGAATTCAAGAAGTGAAATAACGTACTTTGGTGCAAAAAAAAAATACGAATTACTACACCCAATCAAAATGAAAATGTCTTTTTCCGAGATTGTACAGAACAAAAAATCAGTTAGTGTACAAACAGATAATTCAAATTTTGATCATGCAATTTATCAAAAACCGTCAGAGCCAATTAGAAATACTAAGCCTTCACTTGTCGGGCACTCAAATGTTAATAACATCAGCATTTCCCCCACCACGCTTCTTCCCCACTCCTCGACCTTCCCTCTTACCACACCACCTTCTTCCTCCTTAAACCTTCCCAACCCTTTACCCACGTCCCCTCTACCACCTTCTTCTTCTTTAACCCTTCCTAACCCTTTACTCACATCTCATTCTTCGGGTCAGAAAATGGCCGTAATTATGGAAACTTCTAATCATGTTGATTTTATTTTTAATTATATTAATCAAAAATCATATATATGATATGTTTTTATTTTATAATTTAACCATCATAACATGACTTGTATCATAACTTTGTAATGGGTTAATTAGAAAACAAGAAGAACTAAAACTAATAATTGAAAGATATCAACCAATAGCCATTTGCATTCAAAAAACTAACCTGCTTCCAAGTAAAAAATTTAATATAAAGGGTTATAATATTTACAGAAACGATTTTGAAAATAATAATAGGGCTTGTGGTGGCGTTCTAATCGCTGTCCATAAAAAACTAGATTCGGAGTTAGTGATAGTAAATTCCTCTTTGGAAAGTTTTTATTAAATTTCCTATATTTCTCGGCAATATTTACATCCCACCAGGAAATTTAAAAGAGAGAGATTTGCTTAATTTTATAAACGTTCTCCCCTCTCCCTATTTATATATGAGTGATGTCAAAGGTCACCACATCTCCTGGGGATCCTCATACTGCTCTTCACCGGGAAATATTATTAGACGAATTATTGACTTAACTGACTCCATTATTCTAAATACAGGACAGCCCACATACTTAAGCCCAGCATACAACACCTTCTCCACCATCGACCTAACCTGGTGTTCGCCCAGCATTTTCACCCATCTAAGTTGGCAGGTCTCCTAAGACCAAAGACCAATACTCTAGCGATTATTTTCCCACAGTAATCAGTTTTCCTTATGGCAATACCCAAACAACAAAACACCCAAGATGGATCACAGAGAAAACTGACTGGACAAGATTTCAAAATAATATTAACATAACTGTTTCCGATTTATCATCAGCAAATAGTAGTACTGAAATTAACAATCGTAAAACACCAGTAATTTTGGCATCAGCAAATGTTTCTATCCCGAAACAGCGGTAATTCTGCTTTCCTGTCTCTCCATCAATACCCAGCTTTCAGCTCCTTACAGCAGAATCAGCAGGTACACTGACTTGAAGATGTGGAGTTTGACCTTCTTTCCTACCTCCCGCTATCCTACAACAGTATTACAAATCTGGTGGTAGACTGTGTTTGCCTTATTAATCCTATTGGATATTTTCGCGTCCAGCTTCCCAGTCCTGTCTATTACTGTGCCGAGATAAGCGAAGTCAGTCACCACTTCCATTTCCTCTTCATCGCAGTATATGTAAACTTCTTCCTGCCGCCTTCCCACTTGCAGGATCTTACTTTTGTTGGCATTGATCGTCATTCCTTTTTGCCGGAGTTCTTCACAACATTCCGTCACCGCTTGTTGCAGCTTTCCGATTGAGTCAGCAATCAGCACTACATCATCCGCATAGAGAAGAAACTGGGACCACAACCGGATACAGACTTCTTTGCCCCAGAAATGTTCTCTCAGTTCTTCTCCTACAGATGGATGCTACCTCATCCATGAATAGGAGGAACAACATAGGGCTCAAAATGTCTCCTTGTTTGACCCCTCTTGCTATACCAAAATGGTCAGACTCCAATCCATTGAGCCTAATGATTCTTTAGGCTCCTGATAAATAGATTTTATAGCGTTTACCAAATTCCTTGGTATGTTCTTGTTTCTCAGGGCAGCCCATATCTCCTCTCTTGGGACTGAGTCGAAAGCCTATTTAAGATCCAGAAATGCAATATACATATTCTTGTCACGGTCCCAGGATTTCTGGAGGATATTTCTTAGTGATATGATCCTATGTTTGTCGACCAGGTCTGAATCCCGCTTACTCTTCTCCAATTTGGCGTTCCACTAGTGGTCTAAGCTGACCTTCCAGGATCGAAGTATATAATTTGTAGACTACGGATGATAGCCGAAGAGCTCAAGTAACATTAATTCCAACAAAAAAAATGTCCCCTGGTACGACAGTACTGCAAAGCAATTATTAAGAAAAGAAGGAGAGCACTTAAAGTATTTCAGAAAGAACCTACTCTAGGCAATCTAATAGAGTATAAAAAATGCCGTTCGATATCTCGCAGGATAATAAAAAACAAAAAGAAAGAATCGGGGAACAATTCCTAAACTCTATGTCAACTGATACCTCACCAAGATTGTTCTGGAAAAAAATTCAGAGTATCACAGGAAATTATAAAGACTACCAGCCATCACTTTTAATAGATGACCACGTAGAACGAAATCAAGAATTGTTGGCTGAGCATTTTGCAACATATTATTCAAACCTCTACTCCCCTCAAACACCTTTGCCGCTAGAAAACACTATATTAGATACCATCGAAAATGAATCTAAGCATGCATACAACATCCCTTTCACTAAAGTTGAACTATTAAACTGCATAAAGGAGCTGAAATCTTCCACTCCGGGTGCAGACGAGGTTCACAATGATATGTTGAAAAATTTACCAAGCCAGGCCTTGAACACACTTCTTACTCTTTACAACCATGTTTGGTGCACCGGGGACTTTCCAAGCATAGGAAGAGATGGACAGAAATAGCCACCACATTTATATAAATGGGTCCAAATCAAACCATAACGTTGGATGTTCTATAATTATCGGTTCTAATACAATTAAATACAGGCTCCCACACACAACCAGTAATTTCACCGCAGAATCTTACACAATCAAAGCAGCCCTATATCATAGTATGCAACGTCAAGAAAAAAATTTCGTTATTTTCACGGACTCTCTATCTGCAATAACGGCTTTCGCTAATATATATACGAAAGACAACGTAATTAAAAAAGCCCAAGCTTATTCAACGATGATCAAAAGCATGGACAAGGAGTTAGTATTTGTCTGGATACCATCTCATGTGGGAATCAAAGGCAATGAAGCGGCAGACCAAGCAGCATCATCACTTACACAACAAATGTTTTCACCTTATCAGGCATTTTGCAATATCTAAAACGCCAAGCACTCATGAGGTGGATACAGCTGTGGGAGGCAACTGAGGAAAATAATAAATTGAAAAGGATTAAAGCAGAAGTAAAACCCTAGAAAAGTTCTTGCCGCAGCAACAGAAGAGAAGAAGTAGTCATCAGAAGACTATGAATCTGTCATACGTGTCTGAGGCACGGATATCTGATTGAAAGAGTTGGACCACCAAATTGTGGAAGTTGCAGTGTGCAATTAACTATCACATCTTGGAGGACTGCCCCTGTATGAAACATATTTTCATGGCTTGGGGATTGATAGAAAAACCCCGACTATCCTGGGAGATAACACCACAAATATAGATAAAGTGCTAACTTTTCTTAAACAAAATAATATGTTCAGTAAAATATAAAAATTATATGTGAAGTGAAAATAAATGTTAAACCAAAAGAATAACGAAGATTAATAAAGAATAACAATGAAATAAATATTGAACCAAAAGAGGGATGACCATGGATGTTGTGTGTTTATAAACAATAAAACCCAAACCTATAATACATTTTATACTTATATTTTATGATAATTACCTGATTGACAAGTACTGTGCCAGATGGGCTTCTGTCAACCCCTGAACCTTCTAAGTATTCCGTGGCAAATGTCGAACCAAGGCCAAGAATTACGACATCGGCAGGTATAGTTTCCCCATCAGAGAGCACAGCACCTTCCACCTGAACAAATAATTTTAATACCAAATAATAAAATGCAATTTAATTTTATAACTCAAAGATCTGAAGCTAACCAACAACACCTTTCAAGTTTTTATGTAGATGAGGCCTAATTAGTTTCGAGCCATACGAGGCCAGATACCAATTATATCAGGGTAGGCAAAATTTAGGACTCCCACTGATTAGGCATAGTAGCACAAAGCAACATTAAATAATTAAATAAATAAAAAGTCATGGCTAGAGCATGAAATGTTACATGATAAATACTGTGGCAACAAAACTATCAGAGGTAAATTCTAAATGGGGAAGGAGTCACTGATCTACTGTCATGTAGTTTGAGCTAGCAAGCCAGACAACAATAAGACTTTAAAATATCATTTGTATTCAGTTTCTTAAAGGAATTAACAGGTTATAATATCAGATTATCTTAATCTTATTAAAAACAGATAATCAGTAATAATGATAAAGATGTCAGCTATAATGGAGATTGTACGGGCGTGGTTATCATATCAGTTAATAACTGTTCGATCAGATTCTCTGTAAATTTTGTAAACTCTGTAATTTTTCAAGGGCTTCATGTGGTGCAAACAGAAAACTTTATGTTATGAACTATAATGTAAAAGCAAAGATTCTATAGGCCATTGTAATAGAAATTGTATAGGCTTGGTTATCATATTTAGACATTCTATGTCGAAACTATTCAAATTAGTCAATAATTGTTAGATTAGATACTGATTCAAAATCTGTAATTTTTCAAGGGGTTCATGGGGGGCAAACAGAATTATTACCTAACAGAAAACTTAATGTTATTACCAATTACGTAATAGCAACGATTTTTTTTCTCTTTAAATGATCGAACTAAGATTAAGCTTGACTGAATGTATGAAATAAAATTAATGAACACAATAAAATTATCTATATAACACAAATAAGGTTATTACTTTGGTCCCTCCTTTTATTTCAGTAACAGTCCTCGACATTTTCAAATGAACACCTTTGTCAGTAAACAATTTAGCAATTCTATTGCCCAGTTGAGGACCAAGAGATTCTTGGAAAGGTGTTTCACTTCTTCCGACAACTGTTACACTCTTACAATGACTTACGCAATAAGCAGCTGCTTCCATACCTATAACAATAAAATGAAAAATTAATGCCAAAACCAAATCTTGTTACCATTTAAATTTAATTTTTGTGTTATAATTATAAGCAATAACAATTCACACTCTTTGTTGTGGAATTACAGTTATGACCAGCCTGTAAATAGCTAGATATAATAGAAAGTTATGAATGATATTTATGTAATAAAAATAATTTTGATTTAATTTCATCGTTCTTAGTTAATAATTTTTATGTTTCCTACAATAATCAATAATAGCTGGGTGGGAAAATCCAAACCTCTCAAATTATCAATATAGGTAAATAATATAATTTCAAAGTCATACAATAGGACCAATACCAACACCAATTTTCTTGAGCTCAAGATAGGGTTGGGCGATAGTCGATAGTTACTATCGATATATCAATCCTAGTGATGGCCACTATCAATAGTGTCGACTATCGGTGGATCTTTTTGACCCTCAAGTTTTGAAACTCTCGGAATCATGCTGATCTGTCTCTGTACAATGTCGAGTTCTTTTGAAATTGAACTCCCAATTCCTAGAGCTCATTGGTTCTCTTCTTTATAACTTTGATGCTGCACCGGGAATTCATTATTTAATTCTCCCAAAATACTAATTATATTATGTTGGGTAGAAAACGTAGTCTCACACTTGTGCAAACAAACCAAATTCATGGTATTGAGCATTGGTCTTCTAGGTTTTTAGAACCTTAACTTCCTCTTTAATTAGGGATCTTTTTCTACAATTCTTAAATGTTCAACAAGAAATGCTAGTTTTTCTTCCAGGAAATATGTGGCTCAAGGAGCACACTTGGCTCTTGAAATTAATTATTTAGTTATTTTTCTTTTCTGAAGATTTGATTTGTTCATTGTTATTGTAAACATTAAATTGTAAATACTTTTTTAAATTCAAATAAATTAGTTTTTTTTCTCATCTTTATGATATAATCTTATAATTTATAAGCCTGCAAATTTCAAATAGTAGATAGTTAATTTAATTAAATTAAATTAGTTTAAATTCTTTATTGAATAGTTTTGGAAAAAATGGAAGGAGCTATCGAAAAACTATCGATAACATTCTATAGTTTTCAACCGATAGTATCGGCCTACCGATAGTCCTAACTATCGACTATCGCCCAACCCTAGCTCAAGAGTATCCTATATGCATAGCAGGAGGTTTCCATTATTCAATTAGTTTCATTATTTAAGAGTTTCTTTGTTGACCACACACCCAACCAAACTTCTACTATATCATTAACTTCATTGTACAGCCAATGTATCCTGATTTCAATTTCAGATTATGCAGACTTTTAGATTCTGGAAATTCGTATAGTTGGGGATATACCGTAATACAGTCAATACCGAAATGTTTGACCATGCATGTAATGAGTAATATAGAAATTGACAAGGGCTGCAGTCAATAAAAGGAAATAAAGTTGTTTTTATTTTTGGTCCATTGGTGAAGCTTATAGAATATAAGAAGACAATTTTGCAAAGAAAAATAATTTTTATGTATATTCATGGAATTAGTAATATCTGGAAAAAAGAACATGATAAACCTTATAATTAAATTATATTAAAAAGAAATAGATATTTCTTTATTAAGTGAAGAACAAAAAATAAGCATATGTGGGCATGTTTACAACTTCAGGTATGTAGACATAACTTTACATACATAAATAAGAAATTACCAATGAAAGATGATCCATAAATGACAACATTAGATTCAGGCGTTAAAGCAGAATTAATATTACTGGCATCACTTAAACTCCTTAAAGTAAATACATTACTCAGATTGACACCAGGTATATCTATTTTCCTCGACCTGAAAAAAAGAGAGAAAAAATATTGTATATCAATTATATTAGTTAAAATTAAATTAGACAGCTCTACTTCTAACCAATTCTTTTAATGCCTACATTATTCATTAATAAAAAACAAAAATAATTAAACTGATATAATTTATTCTGGAAAAAGCTAAGAACTTTAATTTTAAAATGTTCAACATATTGTACACTTAGATTTCCAAATAACTAACTGTTAGATAAATATAAATAATGGCTTCTTCAATTATTATCACTTGCGTAAAAAACAAAACAAAAAAAAACAATGAATAATCTTGGTTCAGTTGGTTAGTAATTTAATAAATGGCATTAACAACCAAAATAGATTTTTCATGTAAAAAAACAAAACAAGCAAACTAACATCTTTTGAAAAATATCTTTGGATACTTCACAATGACTAACAACTAACAATAAAATGGTAACTACTTGGAACCTGTAGCGAGAAATACCGAATTGTAACTAATAGACTGCCCATTATCTAGCTCAAGCGTTTTTTTCTCCACATCCAGTTTGGTCAGTTTAGTATTCAGCATAATTTCAATATCATGTTCCTGAAAAAAACAATATGGTATTATAAGAATTATAAATTAATTTGTTATAATGTTAGCAAATTTAAAAAACAAAACATTAATGAAATAACGATAATGTGATCTGGAAATAATTTTATCTTTTATAAGCTTTAATTACCAGCCAGAATTTTCTTTGGGCTTAATTTAAAGTTTTGCCTATATTCAAAACTTATCGCTTAATATTTGACTATTAATATAGAAGAACAAAACCTAAAATGAGAAATAAAATAATTATTAAGACATGAGTGGAAAAAATCCAGAACACAAAGATTTATAGCTAAAGATTGTAAAAAAAGGAAACAAATATACCTGTCTATTTTTGCCCAATTCATCTTTGGCATCTTCAGGACAGAAAGTAGCAAAGGAAATAAAATTATATAAAAATATTTACTTTGATATTTTCTTTATCTGTCCTGAAGATGTATGAAGAGGCAAAATATCGACAGGTATTTTTGCTTCCTATTTTTACTTTAGAGATCTAAGGCTTCGTGTTTTGGGTTAATTCAACTCACGTCCTAACAATTAACATTTTACCTTATGGATAGTGAATAATTATTTAGGAAGTAATTTTGAAATTGGAAAATAATTTTGACATACTACCTTGTAAAACGTATCAGGCCTTAGTTGTATTTTATCGATACCAAGATCAAGCTGCTTGCTAAGTTTGATTCTATCATATGGTGAATATTTTTCGGCACAAATCATAACCAACCTTCCAGAAAATCCTTCTTGTCGTAAAGTTTCGGCACAGACTTGACCAGCAGGCCCTGAAACAAATATATTTGAATAAAAGTTTGGAATTTAAATTTAAAAAATGGTATATTGTTAATACTTCAAATTTCATTGATAACTACATACAAATGATAATTTTCTTTCCCTGGATCCATAGAAACGTATGGATTAACTTTTATTTCATTAAAATAAATCTATTAAGTAAATACATACCTCCTCCAACAATGACAAATGTGTTGTTATTGCAGGGAGACTTCTTAACCATATCTTTCATTTTTTTGTTTTTATCAAGATCATTTTTACGTGCTCTAACTTTGACACCACCACCATCTACGACTTCAACGGAATAGCATGGTATACTGTCAAGTCCTGGAAAATCTTCAATATCTCCTAACAGATGTCAAAATTTAATATTGAGACATTAGTGAACATTAAAAATATAAAATTAAATAATAGTTGATATATACCCGATTTGAGATTGAAGCATGCACCATGCCAGGGGCAGCGAACTCGCCCATTTCCAAGAGCACCAGTTGCAAGTGGAGCACCATAATGGGAACATTTAGTCCCAATTGCGAAAATTTCACCTTTTTGCTTGACTAACAATACTTTTCCACCATCAGAACCAAGATCACAAACTTTCATCCTAAATACAAAAAATAAAGCAGAAAAGAATCAATAAATCAATCAAGAAGAAAGTAATAAGTAAATAATATTAAAAAATAACCAATAGATCAGGAAAAGGATAAAGTACTATTCACAGATTAAAAGGCTGTGAACAGTAAAATTAAAAAAATAATTGGACTCCCTGCCAATGTATTAATGGTTTGGGGAAATGAGGAATAATATGTTAATATGGGTATTTCTTTGAAAAGAAGGATTAATTTAAAATATCTAATACAGTTATCTCCTCTCCTTTTTATTTTTTGTTATATGCATTTTTAATAATATTTTCTTTTTTATTCTTTTTTTATCTTAAATTCACACACTCGGTTCTTAGAAGTTATCTTAACTTTTTTTCCTGCTATTATAAAAAAAATATAAATATATATATATTTAATTTAATTTAAAACAAGCAACGACCCAAAAGTCAAATTCAATACTTTTTTTTATGAATATAGTGGAATAAATTTAAAACTAAATTGGAAACAAAAAATATTCTATTTGTTCAGATAATAATAATATAATATTCAGTTCAGAGAATGAATTATAATAAATGAAGGGCTCAACCGAAAAACAGTCTATATAAATGTTTTTATTGTTTAAAGATCAAGAAAAATTCAAACCTAATGGAGGTAACTTTTTTTTATTATTGAACATAACAAATCTCATAATTTATTTCAACTTCTAAGGCAATTTATGTATTTTTTATAAGTTTGCACGAAAAGTATGTAATGGAATCAACAACCACAGTTTTAAATATGATTTGTAACCAAATTTTACTTATGAAATTTAATATAAATAAAATTAATTTTGAAAACTATTTCAAACTTCAAAATACATACCCATTATCCGGTACTTCAGATTCCTGGCAAACAATGCCCTCAACATATTCATTAGCCATGGCTTTATCTACAATAAACAATCAATAAAAATTGTTATGAAAATAAAAAAAAAGTAAATAAGTGTAAATTTACACCAAACCCGTCATTTAATAAAGATACAATCCAAAAATTGAAATTATTGGGGAATCAGATATGAAGTTTTTACCCAACACTTGTGAAAACCTCCTAATTAAAACAAACTGAGTACCAGTAATTTTTGGGTGTTTAAAGTCCTAACTACAGCAATTTTTAGAAAATTAGCAACTTCCTTAATTAAAGTGGTTAATCAAAATTTTTTATTATACCTTTATTTTATATTGTGTGATATATTAAAGAAAGGTATCATGAATAATATAGTATAGTAAGAGTAGAAATATATAATTAAAAAATAACTAAAAGAAATAATGGTGTATCACATTCAGACCATTAACTAAACTGTAGAGGCTATCAAATTACTGGAGAAAAAAAAGAGAATTGGAAATCTTTAAAAGCTAACAATAATCAATACTAATAATCTGATATTTTTATTAGGGTAAAAAATAACTACACAGAATCAATTAATTAAAAACTGGACCTTTGGTACCACCTACAAAGATTTTCGTTAACATTTAATTAAATACTAAGCCAGAAAATTATTCTTAAGGGAGTTTTCAAGATTCCATTAGGGCTACTTCTATATCGCACTAAGAGCAAAGTAAGAACTCACTTCTGAGCAGGGGCATTTGAATGATCTTGGAAATAAAAACTGAACAATGGGGTGGAGTGGTCGTCAGTAGGGTCTTTTTAACTCTGTTTCAGTCAAACTATTATGATTGTTCTTAACAATCATTCTACTTTTCCTAAATGAGGAAATGGTTGACCACAGATATAATCAGCAATGTAGAAATTGGTCTGAGGTGTGGTCAATAAAATTACCTAAACCAATAATATTATCAATATTACCAATGCTCCAGCCTAACTTTTATACGTATGAGTTATACTTATAACTTTTATGTACACCAAGTCAATAAAATAGTTATACAGGCAGAAATGATAAGAATAAATTGCACTTAACAATCAGTAAAATCATAGAATAATTTATGAAAAATAAAAAAATAAGAGAGAAAGAATATTAAACCTGTGAAGATAATAAAATATGAGGACTAAAATTACTTGAACTTTAATAAAGGAACTAATTTGACAAACAAAATGAAATATCATAAAAGAAGGAGAAAATAAAATATGGGAAAAAGATGGTTATTATAAATTATTTGAGTAGATGATAAATGATTTTCAATAAATACTGTGTGAATCTGTAATTGGTAAAAGCTAACTTTAGTTTAAATTAAATTGAATCCACCAAGATTGGAAAGTTTATTGTTAGATTTAAAGGCAGCTTGGTTTTCAAAGAGAGGGATACTTAGTAGGTGTCCATATATCAAATATGGGAAATACAGATGTGTATGTAAACATAAAAACTTATATTCTTAGTACTTGATAAAATTCTCCAGTCTTTTCTATCTAAATTTCATTCGTTGGCAACATTTAATAATAGTTTTCGCAAATCATGTTTTTTCTGATTATACTCAATATTTAGATATGCCTGGGCTATACAGTTCTCTGGTTTGTTTTTCTTTTTGTTAAATATTTTCCTACACCATCTTATTTTTTATTTCTATCCCTTTTCTTCTTCATGTAAGATAATAACACAATACTAATTGTTAATGGATTGTATTGCTCTATATTTTTTATTATAAAACCATTTTATTCTTATACTTTCTGCTTATATTTAATAATGTACTTATTTTAATTTTCAATAGCTTCAAGTCGTACATTATTTATCATAAAACTATTTTTCATTTGATATAATGCATTATAATAACCAAGTTTTTTTGCCCTAGAAATATTGAAAATAGTCAGGGAGTTCAGTCAATACATTTTACACAAACTAAGTATAACTTAGTATCCCTTCAAAATAAAAATATAACTTATTTTATTTCTACCAAACTGTACTTATACCTCCACCACTAAAGCCCAAAAGGATCCTGGCTTCAGGCTTCCTAACCATTTCAAAGCTTCCTGAGTAATATACATATAAAAACCCGCTACTTTTCCGTTAGCCGGGCGCAATTGAAAAATGTATAACTCCTTACTATAATATTGAATACACAAACTTCTCTTAAGTAGTTGTTCCAATCTACAACTGTATCATGATTCATATCCATATCTCTTCGCTCTAGCCAAAAATAAATCTCAAAAGATGTTAGAAAACTTAATCTGGAAGATTCAATTGCGGTCTCATTGATGAAAAACTGCACCGCCAACGTACTCCGTCACAAAAAGACAGTTCTGTTTCATGATTCTGATTGCATTTTCAATTCTTTGCCAATATACCTTTCTGTTGAAAAACTAGACTGCATCGTTTGCAGTTCTAGCTAAATCCCAAAACAACTATTTTTTTTAACAAAAATTAAGACTGAGGAAAAAAGAAAGAAAATATGCTTTATTTTTAATGAATTCAGAGAATAGAACACATGGTCCCAAATGAACACTCCCCTTATGATTGTAACAAGTTTGGTGGAATTCTACATTATTTGGTGATTTTTCGTTTGCGCCCGGCTTACGGAAAAGTACCAAAAATCCTGTACCACCATTATCCACGAAGATGAAATGATTGGGTTCAATATGTGGTAGAGACTACTGTGTCTAGGACAACAGTTGTGCAGGGAGGTGATTTGTCCTAGATCATGCTCAATTGCCAAGATTTTCCTCTAATTAAGGGTACCCACTTTATGGGTGGGCCTCCTGATCCCATCTCATCTCTGGCTATAAACAGATTAAATAGATTACCTACCACAGCTGGATTTGAACCCGAAACCTTCAACATAGAAACTCAATGCTCTATCACTCAGCTACCCCACTCCCATTTGTTAGAATGTTTTGGCCTAATTTTTAGGCCATCAACAGGACAGAGGGATGTAGTTTCAAACCTTTATTTCCACAGTTCATATCCTTCTTGTATAAACTTTTATTTGTCAAATTAGTTCCCCCAGTAATTTCGGTCTCATATTGATTCATATCATCCATTTTCCCTTACTATTTTTTAATCTTGCATAAACTATACATTAGTTCTCAACAAACTAACTAATTCTTAAATAAAGAGAATACACATGGGGAAAACACTTTATATTTAATTAACAGCTATTCTATTTTTCATGAATGCAGCAGACTACAAATGATGTTATCTGTCTATTCCGTGTTTATCAGATGAAAAAGATAACTAAAACTCCTTAATCTGATGATAGTTACTTCCATATTAATTATTCACAAAGTAATTCCCATGAAACTTATAAACAAAAGTTCATTTATATAGAATTATAACATAGTCCATTTTCAGATATAAAAATCTTCAGTAACATTAATGAATGTGGAATGTGAAACGTAACATGTGTTTAACAAAACAAAGTTTTACTAATGTCATCTAGTCCAGAGTTGTGCCTATCAAGCACTGTGGAAGAGTTAACTTGACACAATATATATCAGACAAACAAGACATCACTATCATGTTTTACCAAGAGAATTGTTGACAAGAAATTAATAATCAGGAGAATGTCAAGGAGAAATCTAAATCAAAAACAATTTGGAAGAACAGCTGATGAAGTTTCCAACCACTACAAAAATAAAAAATATTGATGGATAAAAAGAATAATCGACAGGAATTTATGTTTCAATAACACCTAATACTCCACTATAGGTAACAAACCAGCTTGTTTCGAGGCTGTCATTGGTAAAAATGAAGTGTGTAGGGAAAAGAAATAAAGTGAAACTACAAAGTAAAATAATTATTTCCTAATTACAAGATTAAAGTACCTTACCTATACCGTATATAGATAAGCACTTAAACAGTCTGACAATAGAGAAGGGCTGTCTTAGTCTTGACCACATGAAAACCTTTTATCGTCGAACTGGGGCAATTGATATCATATGAAAGTATTCATTTAAATCATAATTTACAGAAAAACAATTAAAAATTACTTATTACATTTTGTCGTAAAGAAACATATTCACCTTTACAATTGTTTAAGCCCATTGCTGGATTGACAGTTAATTAGTAAATAGTAAAAGGAGAAATTACAAAATAATGTTGCGAAATTCTGAGTTATGAACGAGGGCAAGAACGTAAGAACTATGAACCCCACCCTTCCCCAACATGACAGGAGGGTGTGAAATCTCAAGAGCGCAAATCAACAGAGAAATAATAGGAAGGGGTAAGCATAATTGAATGACAATTATCGAATCGTGCAATTACACCTATCATTCGATTATTACAATAATTCAAATTGTTTCGATTATTAAAGTAATCGATTGTGGGCAGTGTTAACTTTATCTATCAATAAAAGTTTATTTTTATTACAATACATTTAGTAATTTATATGTACAGATGCCACTATACAGAATATACATATTGAGAAGGTGTCTATGATCAACAACTTAATACATTATAACCACCTGCTTATGCCACCTATATCTCAACATTCTCCATTCTTCAATTCATTCCTTTCACTTGAATTTCTGTGGATTGTTCAGCTATGCTCTCATTATCCTCATGAATAATTTCTTAGTACATCTTCCTTTTCATCATGGCCCTGTTCATTCCTTTCTATTTTGTAAATAATTACCCATCTAATTGGTTCTTTAATGTATTCCTTATAATTGTCTAATAATATATGTTTTCTATTACTTTCTATCAAACCGCTGTATTACTCTACTGCCCAACTAATGGATCTCAGAAGATTTTGTTTCTTCACTTTTGCTGGAACCTATTCTGACCACATACTGACCCATCAATTCTTCGATTAGCTAGAATCATCTGCCGAAATAGTGCTTTCTTGTATTTTGTAGATCTTTCAATACCTTTTTTTAAATCTTTTGCATTGGTTACTTTAGGTTTCACAACTGTTATTTGAAAACTAGTAAGAATGTTTTGTCTTCTTGTCATTGCAAAGCCTGAGGTCGTAATGACTTAAAGATCATTATGGGTCCAAGGTGGTGTGAATATATGGCATTCAATAGAAACCATTTAGCCTCTCCACCACAACTCCTTTCTCACCTTTTCGTGGTGGGCCCCATCAACCCGAGCAACCCAGTCCAAGTGTAAGCGCGGTAACCAATCTGAGGAGTGGGTTGGTGAACAAACAAGAGATATGGAACGCATGTAAAAATGGGCGTTGATTTCCTGAACATAAGGGATCTCTTTTACTATACCAATTACACGTAAAAGTGATTAAATGAAAGCTCAAATATTGGCCTCTAATTTAATCAGTCTAATCGGAAACGAGGTGGCACTCACAGGGGCTTAAGACTTGCAAAATGGAATATAAGGACGTCTACTGGAAACAGTTGCAGAGATGCAAGCATACCATGATTTGGTTACGCTATATGTAAACTGTAAAAAACTCAATAGAAGCTAGGACGCATCCATTTTTATTTTTATTGGAATTAAATAATACTCCAGTTTCAGATACTTCTTTTCCGGCGGAGCTTCTTCTTTCTCAGTGCCTTTCAGCGTAGAGGGGCCGCATCAACTCATTTACGCCAATCATCCATGTCATTCCATCCAACTGTTTTCCTCTTTTTTTTTTTACAGCCTGGATCCTCATCCATCCATTTTTCCGAGATCGACCCCTTGGCCTCGTTTACGTCGATCTTGCCTCGAAGAATTTTCGAGGTTCCCTTTCCTCCTTCATTCTTATTTCATGACCGAACCATTGTAGCGCTGGAACATATTGAACAACTGATCTTTGAACTCCTAGACAGTACTGCGCTCATATGGCTAATTTTAAAATCACTTCCTCGCTTTTATCCGACAGTGTTTCTAACGTTATAGTGGTTTTCACAAGAACTCTTATTCAATAAAGTGCCGGGAGGCGTTGCAGTCTTGCGACAGACTTTAAAACTGTAGTAATTTTTATTTTATTTTATAGATAAAAGTTTATGGATTCCCCCTTTTAACACGTATTGTTCGTTTAGGAAGTGCTGGTTCTTTTAATACTTACTACTGTAGCCCCCAGATAAGAAGAGATTGCTAGCAGTTTTTGATTGATCAATTGATTTATTTCTAACCGATGTTACTTTGGACAAGGCAGACACTTGAGGAGTAAATATTTATCAAGGAAAACTAAATGACGGTTGTATAAGACATTCAACACACCGGTACTAAAGAACCGTTCAGAATCAGGGGTAATGTCACGATCGGATGAGCTAAGTCTGCAGCCTTTTGAGAGAAGAATCCTCCGAAGCATTTATGAACCTAGTCGTTCAAACACCTCAGGAGAGATAATCAAGGAATATATAACCTCTTTGGTGAACCTAACGTTGTTAACCATATAAGGCTTGGAAGATTGAGAAAGGCTGCTCTTGTAATTGGAATGTCAGAGGATGAGATCTCCAATAAAATAATGATCGAGACCATTCACACTGCCAGGGGTAAAGAAAGACCGCATCTTAGATGGAGGGTGGATAGCTCAACGGAGGATACCCGGGGGGGGGGGATCTTAGGGGGTTAGGGACTGAAGAACTGCACCACTACACCAGGAGGTCATGGGCCAGCATTAGTCTATTGAGCCATTGGAGAAAGAAAATTTTGAAAAAAAAATTGTTTCGTTGTAGGAAGGGGAAGGAATCCTAAGAAAACTGCTGATGAATACTAGGGTGTCATAATTGGCGCCTATTCTGTCTCACTAACTCTTACATATCATATAAGTCAAGTACACACTCTTTTCATCAGTGCTTGACTTGAATCGATTAAAAAGGAAATTAGTAACACGGGGAATGGAGGCTGAAAGAAGATTGCCCTTTAGGTTTTTTAGTTAATATTACCATCAGTGGGGATAATGAAAATATATATATTTCGCCAATCATTTCCGAAGAAGTCAATGATGGTGAAGCGCTTTGTTAAGTATTTCGTATCGTAATGTATAATTTATATATTTCGTATTAGGATTTTATTAAAAAGAAGCAATAGTGGGAGAAACTTCTGAAATAGGTCTTCCTAATTGGCGCCTTTGGTAATAGTCCAAAAAAAATTTATAACTAACTGGTTTTTTTTTGTTAAATTTCAAGATAATTATCTAAATTATTTGAAACAATATTTGTCCTACAAAATGTATGGTTTGATCAAAGAGTCCCCCCTCCTTCCAATATGTATCGATAACGAGGTCAAAAAAGAAGAAGTAAAAAAAAAAACCGCTGGTTAGTAATCATTTTTGATGAGCTCGTTATCGATACACGTTGGAAGGAGGGGACTCTTTGATCAAACCATACATTTTGAAGGACAAATATTGTTTCAAATAATTCAGATAATTATCTTGAAATTTAACAAAAAAAAACCCAGTTAGTAATAAATTTTTGAGAATCATCAAATCGACATATTCTATCCTTGCTACCTCTGTTAGCTACCACAATCGAGAATTTTTGCACAGGAAATTGTTGGGCGTCTCATCGAAACAAAGCTATTCACGAAGATTCAGCTTGATACTAATCAAGTAAAAAAATGGACCATGGATCCTGGACTATAATCTTCACTTAAACCGATAATAATAAGAAATAATTCAGTCTCAAACTCTTCTTCTCAGGACGGGGCTCTAGCCAATAATAACCTAAGTTATGTTAAAAGTGTTCTAAATATCTATTTTTTTCTCAATAATAACATTTTTTTGTTAGTTTCGCCTATAGGGTTCTCCAAATCAATTAGTGGTTTTTCCACGAATTGCTTTCCACCATGTATTTCTTCATCCTCTCTGATCTTCTCATTTCCTCATTGGAGATTTTTATCCTCTCTTTTGTGTTCACCTCAAACCTCATTCTCATGTCTGGGGTTGTGCTCTTGGCAGTTCCACCCCTAAGCATATGCTCCGTAACTTTAAAACGTAATGACTACAGTATCTCTAAACAAAAACAGTTCCTTAAAATGACCTTACAGGCGTGTTAACTTGCGTTCATGTACAGTTTCCAGTCTTTAGGGCATTGGCTTATCTTGATTGAGGTCTCATCAAAATCCAAGATCCAAATTGATTTTGGTAAAGTCAGTACATCTTAATTCCTATTTATAAGCCAAGCTTATTGAATGGAGTTTTATTCTGTCAATACCATCAACAGACAGAATACTTTTCCTTTTCACTGAATTATGGTAGTTATTTGTTTTGTATATGTTATTGTTTTCTTAATACATAAGTGGAAAAATTCCAACTAAAAACCTTAAGTCTCTAAACTAAAACAGGAAATTAAAAATACCTTTCCAATATTTCGCCTATTCAGGCATCCTCAGGGCAGAAAGAGAATAATAGCAAACCAAAAGATGAATAATGCACCCAAAAAACACACATCCCACCACCTCCATGCCTCAAATGCAACTTCTGAATCATAGGGAAGGTTACTAGATTACCAGCTGGCTAAGGTTAGATAAAAACAGCTGATAAATACACCAGATTTGAAACATCAATATACATTCACCAAACCCCCCAAAAAAACCTAACAGGAAAACAAAATAAAACAAATAATAGTAATAAACAACTTAAGAACAGAAGACAAAAAACTATATAAAAAATGAAAGTAAAAGTGCAAGAAAAAAAGAGAATTTATAAAAAACCAGTGGACTTATGGACTTTTTAGTTGGAATTTTTCCACTTATGTATTAACATTAATTTGATGTCTCTGTTGAGCGTTCCCTTTTTCAATATATATTCTGTGGAATAACCATAAGTCCACTGGTTTTTTATAAATTCTCTTTTTTTCTTGCACTTTTACTTTCATTTTTTTATAAAGTTTTTTGTCTTCTGTTCTTAAGTTGTTTATTACTATTATTCGTTTTATTTGGTTTTCCTGTTAGGTTTTTTTGGGGGTTTGGTGAATGTATATTGATGTTTCATATCTGGTGTATTTATCAGCTGTTTTTATCTAACCTTAGCCAGCTGGTAATCTAGTAACCTTCCCTATGATTCAGAAGTTGCATTTGAGGCTTGGAGGTGGTGGGATGTGTGTTTTTTGGGTGCATTATTCATCTTTTGGTTTGCTATTATTCTCTTTCTGCCCTGAGGATGCCTGAATAGGCGAAATATTGGAAAGGTATTTTTAATTTCCTGTTTTAGTTTAGAGACTTAAGGTTTTTAGTTGGAATTTTTCCACTTATGTATTAACATTAATTTGATGTCTCGGTTGAGCGTTCCCTTATTGTTTTCTTGTTAGTTTTTTGTATCACCTGATGACTCACTTCGAAGCCTTGTCCTATTTATATATCACTAATGTTAATTACGATTAGCAACTGTAGACCAAGGTTTGGTAACTGAACATGACTCCTCATGATGCTAGTTTGTTCAGGAAAATTTGCAACATTTTTGAATGTCTAGAAAAACAGGCCTAAATTTGACCATGCTGCTTAAAAAGCCAATTGAAGCGTTATTCATATATTTTATCTTGGTATTAATTACGCAAGCTGTCTATTAGTGGTAGGGGTAAAGTCCGTTAAGTGAGCCACGAAATATTATGTTTTATAATCTATAAAATTGTAATGGTTTGAAAACATACCCCAATAAAACAAAATGGCAGCTTATTTGAGAAAGACCAACATAGCCAGCCATGGGTAATTCAAAATGAGCATTTTCAACTGGCATAATCCTCTTATAACAGAAGGCTAATATGGCCTTCATAAAATGTAAAGAAACAGGAAATTATGCCAGATTCTTATACCAATATGAGTATAAATTGGCTATACTTAATATCCCAGGTTATTGTTTTCTTTACTTATTTATTGGATAGAAATAATGGGGGCACCTCCGATACAAATGTAGAAGGATGTCACATAGTGGGACTTTCACTACCTCTACCAACAAGCTGGAAACCTGCTGAATTAATATTGAACAATTTATTTCAAAGAAGGAGAGGAAGTAACATTAATAAAGATTCGAGACTATTCCTTTATTGTTAAAAAAAGCTGATCAAAAGAAAGCTCTACGCTCTCAATCAGAGTTAAAAATATGATGGCTATCGATGTTGTCTAAGAAAATGCCCTTTTAATGTTTAATTTCAATAAAGCAAAAATGATGTAATTGTTGCTATTAATGCCATTGACTACAAAAAATGGTAGGAGGGAAGTGGATATTTTCCTGTACTGTCTCTTTCTGGTTAAACTCTCTGCTTTATAATTAATTGGTACCTTCAAAAATGGAAGACCCCATAGATAAATGATTATTTTAAAGAAACTATTTACTTATGATGGCTGTTATTTGAGGTCGAGGGAATGACATTAACTGGTACTAAGGACATTCATGTATTTACATTTAAAGACAACAATAATTATAGAAGTAATAATATATTAGAGTGGACTCAAGGCATTACTATACCTGCCAATCTTTTATGCAGGATCAATAAATTTACTGAATTTTCATCAAATTTACAAATGATTAAGACACAGAGTTACAACTCTCTATGTTCAGAGTCAATCAGACTTTTCACTTTATTCCAACTAACATTTTCACAATACTTGTTAGCACCAATAAAATATTATCTCACATTAATATACAAAATATAACAAACTATATAATGCAAAAAACATTACATCAGCTCAAACTATCAATGCTCTTCAGTCGATTTTCTTAATTTTTTTTCTCTTACACATTCTTAAAACTGTGTACATTATGAATTTCTCCTGGTAACATAACATTATAAACAGTCAAAACTATGTGCTATTTATATACAATTATCAAAATGTGTAAATTTCAAAATATTATAAAGAAAAAATTACAATCTCCTACTTTGCAATGTTTAATTTAGTTTTTTTGTGTTTTTTTTTCTTTAATGCTCTTTTACAATTACAAAAATTAAGATTTCAAGTGTTGCGAAAGTGCAAATGTTACAAATAATATTTTTGACCTATCATGTTAAATGTTATAAAAAAAAAAGTGTACTTAAGAAATAGGCCTCCACTTTACTTTTTGAGAAAATATCACACATTATTACAGTTTAGAAGTATTGTGGAAAAGCTGTAATTACTTATACAAATTAAGTGGACTTTTTTTTTTTTAATTATTTTGAATCTATATTATTACTATCTCTAAGTTAATTTAAAGGTATTTCAAAGTGGCAGTCATCTTGTCAGTCTCATTTCATGTATATTAAAACATTCTCTTGAGATAGTAATGTTTAAAAAAAAAAGTCTGAAATAAGACACAGTAAACATTATGAGTCTTATTACTCGCCTTAACCTTCAGAGGCAAGACTATTGATAGTGAAAGATTATTTTATCATTGGTCACTATACTTACAAACATTAACACAATTTTATTTATTTATATATATAAGTTTATATATACCTCCTTAATTAATTGAGTTATCCTTATTCTTATAGAAATAGTTGTGAAAGATGAATTGACATGAAGCATAGCTGTTTATGAGATGAATATTACATATAATTACTTAATCATTAATCTTATTCAATTAAAAACATGAATAAAAAGGAACTTGAAAACAGAATATACACCAGAAATTTAAAAGATAAAATAGAAAAAATCATCTTCAACCTTTTGAAAATGTTTTTAAAACAAAAAATTATAATTCATCTTTCCAAACCAAAGCCTAAAATTATAAAGAAATTAAAAAAAAAAATTATGAAAGATTAAAACCCATTGCAAAGCAGACAAATTGCAGCAATGATAGAACATATTTTACATCTTATAGAGTGTGAATACTGCATGAACCATGTACAATATTTATATAGACATAACAAAATTATAGCTTCTATATACACAATAATATACAACCTATTTTGGTTTTTGGTGAAATTATTTAATTATTTTAAAGGATCTGCTTTTGTACTTAAACTGAAAGGAATATATGCTACAAGACTACTTAGACATTATTCACTTTACGTCGATACTGGCAGTGTTTAAATATTTCCATTTATATTATAATAAGCCAAAGCAGCTTCAACAAGATTTTTTGCCAAAAAAAAAAATAATAAAATACAAAAATAAAATAATTGAAAAACAAATTGCTTCAACTTTATTAATATAAATGTGAAATTTATTAATTAAATTAAAATTGTACCGACATAAAGCTAACAGCCTGTTAGTTCATTCCAGTATTGGAATACTTTTCAAACAGTTTTTTATTTTTTTGTAACAGACCCGTCCACCAATGATATTTACAAAAACTCGGCTTTAAAGCCATCAATTCACAAAAAGGAACATAACGAACCTGGATGTAATGCTGGTAACTTAGCGACTTAGTATTTTAGTTTAAAAAAAAAAAAAAACACAACAAAATATATATATATACATATATATATTATATATATATATGTAATATATATATGACATGGCATCATCATATTTGGAATACCTGCATGAAGAAGTTAACTAGAAGATCACTTGTCAAGTACAACGTAAGGATAGTAGGAGAGTTTTTTCATTATTTTTTTATGAAAATGGTAACAAACTTTCATTATAGGAATCAACATTATATAAAAATCACAATAGCATTCTCTGCTTCCCATCTCTCATAATCTTGGTCGAAGGCAAACTCGAAGGGTGTGAGTTCGGCTTTGGCCAGTCGAGGAAGGGCGGGCGGTCCCTTTTGCAGTCTTGCCCTAATTCCATCGCTCTAGAGGCTTCCTTGGAGATCTAGGTTCTACTACCTTTCGATTGTGGAGTTGAGCAGGAATGGAACATAAAACATTTTGCTTTCGAGCAGAAGTGAAGCTGCAGACTGCACCTGTAAGTCAATTTGATTTATCTGTTAATACTGCATTGCATTATTTACACATAATAAGTGCTTAAAGTATGAAAATAAGTGAAAAAGTATTAAAAGCTGTGCTAAAGTTATATTTTCAGAACTAAGCCGTGGAGATACAACTAACAATTTCTATTGTTATTCAAATATTACCTCTGGTAGCCTCAAAAGAAGTTCATGAAATCGGTTGTTTTTAGTTGGAAAAGTATGTTCGACAAATGTCTTCAGGCAAGTCATATATCTTTCTTGCATGGCTTCTAGTTCAGTTGCATCTCCTCTCGCTAAAATAAACATAACCTTATTAGATTATCTAACTTGTAAACTGAATAATCATGTGTAAAACATAAAAGAAATATGCGAAACTTAGGAATTTTTAAAATAATATCATACCCGGATTCAGCATAATGATGACCTTCAAACAGACATATTCCTGCATTGTTAGTTTCATTCTTCGGAACATGAGTGTTACGTAAGTTATTTTTTCCACCATGAGACCAACGTCTTGCCTCAATTGATCCATGGTAATAGGGCGTCCCATCATTGATGTTAGGCATGTTTGGAGGGTGCAAAGGTTATTAGAAACCTGAAAAATAATTTAAAACTTAATACTGAAAATATTTTAATTATCGAAGTTCAGCAAAAATATTAATAAAAATTTAGAAAACCTGATATGTATATTTTATCTGATGAATATATGCATAAAGCTGCTTTATCAAATACAGTTTTTAATATGTCTTAAATGGTTAGAAATATATGTGGTATTTCAAATTTCAAAACTGATCCATTTTTAAAGATTTTTCAGGAGATACAGAAATCTTTAGAATGGCATTTTTTTTTTGGATTATAGGACCTTTTGATTTTGAAACCTGGTTAGTATATATAAATATATTTATAACAAAATTACACAGAGCTAGCGAATCTATTCTGAGTCCTAGAAATAGTCAAAGTTTAATAGGTTGAGCTGGGCAGGCCATGTGGCCCCAGACAAGGGTTGAAGAACCCTGAAGAGTAATAAAAGAAAATGTACAGCGTACAAGTTGGTAGGACGACGCAAGCTATGCAGCTGGCTGGATGGGGTCAGTGAAGACTCCAGGAGCATACTAAGTGATTGGCATTGGAAGGCCGCTGCATGAAACAGGTAGGACTGGCGGAAACAGATCGAGGATGGGAGACCAAGGCTCATTGATGGGTTGTAGAGCCATGAAAGAAGAAGAAAAATAAATTATATTAATCAATCAACTTTCTATCTAATTCTATATTGTTTGCTTTTAGGCTTTTTCTCTGAAGGCCTGTGACCAATATTACTAAGGAAATACAGATGTATCAGAAAGGATTTAACAATAAATTACTTATTGTAAGAATTCATTTTTGAAACATGATTGGAAAAAATACAAATAAAAAGTCGGATTTAGTTAAAATCAAAACCTGCCAGTGTATTTGTGCTTCCTGTTTTTATTTTAAAGATTAAGGCTTCATATTTAAGTTTTTTCCATTCACGTCTTAATTCATATTTTATGTTTCTTAAGAGCTTTTGATATTATATAACATCATTATTAATATTAATAAATAAATTTTAAATAGATACCTCTTGGGTAAAACACGCTTCTGTCCCATCAGAACCAGTACTAGCTAACCGATTAGCGCCGTGCATTGCTTGATACGCTGAAGTGGTCAGAACGAGTAACTCATGCCATGTGTGAGTCAATAGTTTTGTATGCACCTGAGTAAATAAAATAAAATTATTTTAAACTACAGATAGCTTTTTCATTGATGAGAAAATGATTGAGTGTATGTATATTGAGCAACGTTGAAAATGGTCGAGCGGTGGGGAGGAGGGGTTCAGTTAATGAATTTTTAAAAAATAAGAAAAACGTATTTTATTTTGTGCCAACCTTTCAACCTAATGTTTAGGCCTTCATCAGAGCAATGATACTATTAATCATTAATATTAAGTTGCTCTATACTTTAAATCGCTCTGCCGCGATGAAGGTCTAAAAGCTATATTGAAACGTTGGCAAAATAAAATAGTGCAAAATTCATTGACTGCACCTACGGCCATTCTCAACACTGCTAAAGATAGTTTTGTGTGATTTGTACATATTATTAAAACTTCTGTAATAAAAACAGTAAATAGAAGTTCCACTTTGATATTAGTTTTTTGTAGCTATATTTAATGATTTTACTAAATAAGTCAGTTGACATAAAAATGACATAAGCCAAAAAGTTGAAGTGGAAGAGAATGGTCAGGGTGGAGGTCAATAAATTTCTCTTAGATAAGGAGAAATGTTTATTAAATAGCCAACGCTTCGACATACATTGCAGGTCTTCTTCAAGGCTGGTAAAAATTAAAGTTAAAATGTATTAATAAGAGTATAAGAGTATATAATAACAAAGGAAAGGTAGTACAAAAAGTAATAAACAATAAAAAAGTAATGAAAAGAAAGTAAGAAGAAATTCCACCACTCAGATACCTTTATACTTATGTTTTTTAATTTAATATTTACCAATTGTAACTCTAATTTCTTTCATTATTACCTTATTCTTTAATTTTTAACACTTTCTTTTTATTTCTACTTATTACTTTTTTATTGTTCATTACTTTTTGTACTACCTTCCTGTCACTTTGTTATTATATATTCTTATTGCTTATACGTTTTAACTGTAATTATTACCACATATCTTAATCTTTAACAATTTTGTAATTTTCAATTGTCTGTATTTTGCATATTTAGCCCTGAAGAAGACCTGCAAAGTAGGTCGAAACGTTGGCTATTTAATAAACATTTCTCCTTATCTAAGTGAAATTTATTGACCTCCACCGGGACCATTCTCTTCCACATATACAATCAAGTTCAACTGTTATCATTCAACAAAAAGTTGAAGGTTTAAAGATTTAACTATCTAGTTTTAGTTTAGTATGAAAAAGATTAAGAATATTAAATTATAGAATATTAGCAACTACAATTAAGAATATTAAATCTAAACATCGGTTACTCTTAGAAAACAATGAAAGTGAACTTGCTTATTAATTTTAACTTTATGTAAATTTTTGCATGTTTCCCTGATTTATTATATTGTTGGTAATAATTAAATAATTAGATATTAAATATTTTTCCAAGTTTGAAAAGTGAAGAAAATAAATATCTTCAGCTATGTTGAAATGATGTTGAAATTAAAATATAATATTTTAGAAGAAAAATATCAAAAAAAGGTAAATAAACCATACTCACTTCAACTGGAAGTTCTAGGTAGAACGGTAACCGTTTAGTCCACTGCACAAGTTTGTAAACAATGGAATCACCAATCTGCATCAATTTTTCTGATAGATCAGATTTGTGGTCTAAGAGATCTTCAAGATTCTGTAATAAAATAATACAACGATATAGTAAATAAATTTGTTGAATGTTAATTAATTAAAATTTGAAATATATGTTACAAAAAAATACATAACGATGCATGTAGTTTTCCTTGTCGGATCTAAATATAATATAATACTAAGACCTTGACCACAAAAATAAAAAGAATTCAGCCAAAATATGAAAACACAAACATGATTAAGAGTGGGTATGACCGTTGGATATAGAAAGAAGTAGGTTTATATTTTGAATTATGTGAAAAAGAAAGAAGTGTAATGTGATAAAGGGAAAAAATGTTCTCACAATTAAATTTGTATTTATAATTATTAAATGAGAGGGGGGGGGAAGGATATTATTAGAAGGAAGGGATTCCCAAAGTGTAATGGAGCGGACATGAAAGGAACAGTTAAATGTTTCAGTTCTATGAAATGACTTATAGAAGTCTGGGAGATGGGACTTTGTTTATTGTTGGGATTTAGGATTTCAATAGTAAGATGTTCGTATGCAGAGGGAATGGATGGATTCGAAGAGTGGGTATAGGAAATATTATCTTCGAGGATTCGTAGAAAAAGTATGCTCATGAGATCAGCTAAAACTTGTCAAGGCACATATCAGGCCCATAGCACAGTTGAACATCAGTTCAGAACAAAATAAAGCAGCTAGCAAAGAGTCATGGTTGAACGCAATATACGCAACTACTATGATTAATTTTTATTCTGTATTTCATTATTTTTTTCACATTTCATTTTCATTCATTCCCACCAAGGTTTTTATCTCCACAAAACAATGAATTTTTTCAAATTGAAAATTCTTGATTAAAAATATGGCATATTATGACTTGAGAAGAAATTCCAATTAACTAATAAAATTCCAGTATCTTAGATGATATTTGTTGAGTTCTAAATTTAAGAATAAAGTTACAATATGAAATATGATACAAAAGAAATATTTTTAACAAATAAAATATAATTATACAAAATATAATAAATAAAATACGAAATAATTCAATACCTGGAGAGTAGCTATGTCCTCAAAATCGTCACAATCTATTAAAGTCTGTAGAACAGAAAGTGTGGTATCAACTGAAAGCGCCCGATCTCTTGAACTACTTACGGCGCTATCCAGTCTTTGTCTTAAGTGTACAACCTGGAGGAAATAATTAAAAAAAAATATCTAAATAAATATATTAATAAAAATATAATGATAAAACAATAAAATAAAAATATAATATAAAAATAAAATTTGTTAAACTATACTATTTTTCAAGTATTAAAAATTTCTTCTAAATTTTAGTGGATTAAATTGAACAAAACCAAGGTAGATAGTTAAAACTAAAGATTCTTTATTTATGCAGTTACCTATTTCATATTGTGACATTATCTGTCTTAATGTAAGAAAATGAATACAAATAAATCATTAATAATTAATTCCAAAAAGATAAAACAGAAATAGTTGTGTAATTTAAGAAATTCTCAATACAATAGGAATATATCCAAATACTAATATGAAATAGGCCGAACGAGTAAATCTCAATGTCTTAGGATAAGTATTGATCATCGGAAGTGGTGATCGAGCATCAACATGGCATTACTAACGGTGCTGTCAATAGGAAATGAAAAAGCTAAATTACCATTTCAAGCTAAATATCATATGAAATGACCGATGATTGATATATTATAATCAAGAGGCGTCAATAATAAATTAATAAATTATATTTTTGTAATGAAGAGAAAAGATTTTTCCTGGCCGGGATCTTTTCTTTTCAAAACAAAAATATTTAAAAATAAGTACCATCAAAATAATATATTGACGTAAGTCAACAAGATCCTAATTAAAGTAATGTTCAATGAACATTCTTCCCCGTGTAAACATCGCCAAAATTGTGAGAACACGGGGATATAGGATTGGTGAAGAGAACGGATTTGTCTGACTTGGATACGACCCCTGGTAGCTCAGTGGTTTGGATCCTGGCCAGGACAAATCTTTTCTCTTCAAAACAAAAATATTTAAAAATAATTACCATCAAAATAACAATTAATAGAAATAAATTATAATTTTTTATTAATATTTACTCACTTCACTTGGATTAGTAAGGGCAGTCTTTAAAATTGTTCCATTGCCAAGATGAGGAGGCATGTGCGATGGAGGTTCTGGGCTTATAAGAGGTTTCACTTTTTCTGTCTGTCCTTTCATTTGGCCGTTCCGAACTGATTTTTTGTGCTTTTTATACTTTACCTAAAATGTTGTATACTTATTAATATTTTGAAACATCAAATATAGATTTTCACCATATTTTATCTCTTAAATTTTTACAAACGAGATCAATGAATTCATGCTTTAAAAAATTACATTGACCAATCAATTAGATTTAAAGAATCAGATTACTTATATTATAACATCTTACTGATGTTATAATTTAAATTTTAATAATGGCAAGTTATTCCTTATGAAACATATAATTATTATTATTTATAATAAGAACTAAATCAGATTGTGGCATCTATAATTATACATCTCTTACTGATATTACCTTATATAAATTATACACTGCACCAGAATTTCTTCCCCCTGGCATTCTGTCTTCTCTTACAGCTGCAAAAATAAATATATACTTAATAAAAATATACAGATTTACTTCTTATTTATCTATATTATTAAAAAAAATAATTACAAAGATTTAAAAAAAATATTAACATAAATAATTTTTTTTTAATTCTCAGTTAATGCCATAACATCATATTATAAAGGCTGATTGTTATAATTAACAAATATTTATGATAAATAATTATTTATTAAAAAAAAAATACCAACCTTGTAAAACCATTCCTTGCTCTATACATTTCTTGAAACGGCAATACTGACACCTATTTCTTTGAGCTTTTGTGATTTCACATACACCGTCTGCGACACATGTGTACACGCGCCTGTTTTGAACTGTCCTCTTAAAGAAACCTTTACATCTGAAAAAAAAGAGAAAAGGAAATTAGATTATGAAAATTGCTCAGGAAGAATCAATTTATGAGGGGAAAACACCACTGAGAATTAAAATACAGAAAAAGACAAAATAAAAATACTTTACAGTTTACGTTGTGTAAAAGTTAGCAAAAAGTGTGTCTATAATTCTAATTATAAGAATTTAAGGTCTACTCTCTAGATATTTATTATTAATAAATAAAGTACCTATTAATAATTTTTTATTGTAAGATCTAAAATTGACATTTCTATTTATTCAATCATATACAAATAAAATTTTGGTACCAATACAGTTTTATATTTTAGATTCAATTATTTTTTTAACAATGTAAAATTTAAATAATTGAATATTAGCTTTAAGGATTTAACAAATTTAATATTAATAAATCTATTTTGCAAAATTAACCATATTTCAAGGAAAGAGTTATAACTATTATTCAATGAAAAAAATATATTAATGTTGATATGAATGAATTTTAATAAAACAAATAATTGTAGAATAATCCTAATCTAATTGTAATGAAAAAAAAAATTATTTCACAAGGAGTTTTCATGTCTTCTTATTTTTTACTGCACTGTGAAGAAAAGAATTTTTTTTCTATTGGTGAAGTTATTTATTATCTTGACAGAGGCAATTTAGCTTATTATCTCTCTATGACCCAGTTTCTACTTGGAAGTGTTTGTGCACATTGAATATCCTTATATAATTCTTCTTTCTTTTGTGATTGTTCTATTTCAAAATCCATGAATGTATTGTAAATCATTAATATTATTTTCTAATATTATTATATAAAAATAAAATCAACATTTCTTTGTGTACTTTATATTAATTTAAAACCATAAATTGAAAAAAAACAGCTACATTGATTCTGACTTAAGAAATTGAGTAACAAGGGATAGTATATTTATTTATTTTTTTATATAGAAAAGTCAATAAAAAAAAAAGCAATTGGTACACATACGAGAACTTTTAAATCAATGAAGTAAAAGAATTATTCAAATTGCATAAAACATTTTTTTCTCGGGTCCTAGAACTTAGAAGAAACCAGAACTAGAATTTTTGAGGAACCTCAGACATGCGTCTAACATTTTTTTATTTCAAAAAAAGGTTCATTGAAATTAGCGATACCGTTTTGATAGCCTCCTCGTGTAAGTTAAAAATATATTTTAAGTTCCGATACAATTATAAAAATAGATAAATGGATAATAGGATAAATAAACATGAGAACCTCAGAATTGTCATTATCTTGAATAATCGTTTAAAATAATTTAAGGAATTTTCTATTAGCATGAGTTGATGAAGTCAGGATTGACTGCAGAAAGGCTACATAGTATCCAGTACTTATATTGACATTATATATATTTAGGTATCTGTTCCGCAGGTTGTCGCTTCGAGTTAAGTTAGAACAAGTTTTAACTTTTCATTTATTTCCCTTTCAATATTTTCCAAAAATACAAGTAATCATAAACTTTAATATGGAAAACAAGATTTAATTATGGGAAATGTGTATTCTTGGGTAATCATTTCATCTAGAAATGAACGTTTCAACAAACATATATCATCTATACTACGAAATGTTAGTTGAAACTTATATTTCTTCATGAAATGATTACCGAAATCTACTCATTACCCATAATTGCATCATATTTTCCACACTAAAGCTCGCGATAATTTGTATTTATGAAAAATATTAAAAATGAAACGAATGAAAATTTAAAACTTTTTGTGACTCAGCTCGAACCGACAGCCTGCGGAACAGATACCAAAGTTTTTTTTTAAGGGGGGCGGAGAATAGTTTTTTTCTAGAACTAATCATGCTTCTTGAAATTACACGGATAAGGATTTTGAACTGATTGATATAAGTGTGGTAGAATTTGTTCATTGTGTATCCGCATAGATTCACAGGATATATTTTTCTTTTATATATAAGAGTTTAATAAATAAACAAATAAATGTTAGAAACGAGAAGATGGAAATGGAAAGTGCGTGGCTCTAAGAGAGCATTGCCCTGCCTTGGACTGACACAGCCTTGACCAAAATACAAAATGCCAACAGCCCCTCGTAGCCAAGGACCTTACTGTCTCTACAATGCCTTCGTAATTACCGTATCTTACCTATCTCCAGCCACGCACGGCTTTCTAGATCTCTTACAACATTTTATAAAGTGATTCTCCATGGAAACATCGTTTAAAATAAAAAAAAAAAAAGAAGAAAGAAAGATTACTCAATCCATTTCTCGCAAAATACTTTCATTCATGGTGGTTTAAAGTTGTAGCATTGTTTTCCAATTCATTTTCATTTTGCAACTCAGAATTCACTTGCACTTCAGAATTCTTTACGAGGAAGTATGTATAATTTTAATTTGTCAGTATTTTGTATATTTTAAATTCCACAACTATTAAGAAAATGATTACTTCCCTACGTTGGTAGTTTACCCAGCCTCTATAAAGTGGGTACCCAAAATAAGGGGGAAAACCTGGCGGTTGAGCGTGACCTAGGACAAGTCACCTCCTTGCAGAACCGTTGTCCATGAAACAGTACAGTCTCTACCATGTACTGAACCCCCCAGACTCGTTCACGGGTCGTAGTGGTACAGGAAAAAAAATTTATACATTTTATAAATTACTGAATACTTTTCTATTTTGTTTACTGAAAGGGTGAGAATCATGGCTTGTGACATCTTGTCTTTTCTTTATAAACATAATGCGAAATAGCATTGGTATCAGTTCCACAGGTTGTCGCTTCCGAGGAGTTTTAACTTTTCATTCGTTCCCTTTTTAATATTCCCGAAAATTAAAAATAAACGCGAGTTTTAGTATGAAAGAAAGAGTGTAATTATGGGAATGTGTATACTTCGGTAATCATTTCATCAAGAAATAAAAGATTCAACTAACATTTCAACATTTCGAAGTTTAGACGATGATATAACATAAACAGTATTTGGAAGTCGGTTCATTAATCTATAGCCAGTCAGTAATACTAACTGTATACATTCAGTAATACAATTTTTATGTAATTTTTTCATTAGCTATTACTGACTCTTTATACATTGAAGAATCGACTTACACATTTTCAGCTTATATCATCATCTATACTTCGAAATGTTCGTTGAAACGTTCATTTATAGATAAAATGATTACCGAATCATACACATTACCTATAATTGCACTATTTGATTAATTTTATTTTCGAGAATATTAAAAAGTAAACTAATGAAAAATATAAAATTTACGGTTAAACTCGAAGCGACAACCTGCGGAATAATTACCCAATAAATTACCATTATTAAATAATTATGTTATTATTTTTGAAAGTGGTATAAGTCAATTTTTTCATGTATCGAGATATTAAAGGATTTGCATTTGAATTAGTTTTAAAACGTGGGTAAACTTCATGTTTTTAACACAACACTTAGCAAAGAGTAATGTTTTTAACACTATACACCTTTTAAATTTTATTATGAAATAGTACCTAATCAATAACTTTTTTTTAAAGATCGAAATGGACTTATACCACTTTCAAAAATAACAGATAATTTAATTAATTCATTAACAATAACGTAATCATAAAAATTATCGAAACGTAATAAAGTGTAATAAAGAATATTATAAATTTTTTCGGCAAATATCGAAAGGTAGAGAATTAGTGTAACATTTTATCTTTTCTTTTAAAACATTTTTGTAAATAGATAATTAAATAATTTTTAAAATATAATTAATTCTTTATACTTAATGCTAATGTTTATTTATGTCATATTTTTATTATTTTAAGCAAACAATCAACATCATGGACCAGAATTTAGGCCATTTTAATCTTTTATGATTTTTAATCTCATTGAAATAATAAAAATTTAATTTGAATCATGTTAATGAATTTATATCAATATGTTTTTCCTGTTAATGGAAATAATGAAGGATTCTCGAAATGAATGAAACATATATTATACTCGAATAGGAATTCTCAGTATTTCATTTATACTTCGATTCATGTGACTGAATTATTAAATAATTGCTTACACAAAATGTTCGCCCTCAAAGATTCGAATGCCCTCTGATGAAATCGGAAATGCGTAGGAAATGTATCATTGGCGTTCACGCACGATCTGAGTCAATGATAGCGCATTTGATTTCCCCTTCATGTTTCAATACCATCCATGATGGCCTACTGCAGTGTTATACACATCAACGTTGTAATTTTTAAACAAAGAAGAAAACTATAATGAATATAGTTATAATTATAATGAATATAATTATAACAACAATTATGAAGGAAGAAAGTATAGGTTTGTTCATTTTTTTTATCCTGAGATGATAATCATTGTTGATAAAAATTAATCCATGAAGATGCTCTTTAAGGCACACCGAGCAAAGAGGAGCCTTAATATAAGCAATTAAAGAGTTACTTACAAAATTATAATAATAAAAAAAACTGACAAACTTTTTATAGTAGATTATATTAAACTGATTACAATAATTTCTATATTGATCAAAATGGTAAACCCCTTTATCGTTTGATAA
The DNA here is from genome assembly GCA_964056705.1 of Troilus luridus. Taxonomy (NCBI): domain Eukaryota; kingdom Metazoa; phylum Arthropoda; class Insecta; order Hemiptera; family Pentatomidae; genus Troilus; species Troilus luridus. The sequence continues at coordinate 68,585,053 of OZ057415.1, forward strand.
AAGACAAAGTAGGGTCAAAGCGAAGTTTTCTCCTGGTAAAAAAAAGATAGATAAGACCGTCGAAGTAAATATTGAAATATTTAATTCGAATTAAATTGTTGAAAGTATTTTATTATTTAATATTAAATTTTTCTCAAGGATTACAATTGTAAGTAATTCTATATTTATAAACTTCATATAGGAATGGTGAAGAGAACGGATTTGTCTGACTTGGATACGACCCCTGTTAACTCAGTGGTTTAGAGGACTCCGACCAGAGATGCAGGCAACTCGGGTTCGGATCATGGCCAGGACAAATATTTTCAAACAAAAATATAAACTTCAACTTAAAATTTAAACAAAAATATAAACTTCAACTTAAAATTAAAATAAGTATCCACTTATTTAGTGTTTTAATTGACTGCACCCCCAATTATTTTCTTCCTTATAAACTTCAACCATCACAAATAACTTCATTACTTAACAGAACGAATAGAAAACAAACAGTTACTTAATTGTTCGATTGTGAATTTCATTTCCAATATTATTTTATTATTTGTGTTGAGATCAGATGAAATATTAATTTTTTTTTTTCATTTTTAGTTCTAACTCCATTTACCATAATAGTGCCTATGCAAAGTGTTCTAACTTTATTTATTTATATTTAAAAATAAATTCCTTCTTTAAAGAATAAGTAAATAGCTAATGTATAAATTATAACTGTGTGGGAAAGTTGGTATTTATGAGACTAAACATTACATAAATTTTTTACACACTTTAAACATTACATTTGTAATATTTTAGACAAAGAATGCCCAGTGAAAATTATCAGTCGTAAAAATTGCAAAACTTAGCTCATTTATTATTATTTATGTATATATGTATATATATATATATATATATATATATATATATATATATATATATATATATATATATATATTATATTTAAAAAAAAAGTTATGATGATTCACCATATTATTGCTTAATCGTGTTTAAACCAAACTTTAGTACTAGCACTGGGTAGTTTCTCTTCTCGCTTTTATCCATACCATTATGTATTGTTCATTCGATTTACTTGTTGTATTTTTATAATACAGTTATATATTTCAAGAAATAGATGAAAAAAAAATTGAAGTATAAAAAGTAAATATTTGTCTAAAATAACTAGAAGCTATTAAGGAAGAAGTTATGCGCCATTTAAGCAGAAGTAGTGGGGCAAGGGTGGGGTGCCCCGAGTACTACTACGTGAGTCAGTTCAGCCTCACGATAAGGCAAGCTACTAATGTAACATAATTAAATTAATAATAATTTAATGACATAATTAAATTAATAATAAATGTGACAAGAAATTTTCAATTATGTTTAGTTTGATCAATGAAAACTTGTGAAGATTATTTCTTTAGATTTCAGTAGTACCTCTGTGTTTTCTTCAAATGAAAGTATGAATACTTAAAATTTTAATAAAATAAATATTATTAAACCTGTTACACTAAATCCATGAAGGATCTTGAGTTCAGTACAGGGTAGAGACTGTACTGTTTGTAAGTCAACGGTAGTGCAGGGAGGTGATTTGACCCAGAGTACTCAGTCTATATAGACTGGGTGAACCCAAAGAAGGTCTGCAAGGTTCATCCATGGCTGCTAACAGATCAAATCATTCATCACAGCTGGGTTTGAACCCTGGACTCTCAGAATAGCAACTCTGAGCTCTAAACTATACTACACAGTTGCCTATTATATGGGATTACTATTTCTTAATTTCTATTGTAAATCACTATCCCTAAACCCAGTAATGATTAAATAAAATATTTTTAGACCTTAAAAATATATTAGTATTAGGTGATAAAAATAATTTTATATACGTTTTCTTCATAATTAAAAATACGTTACAAAACACCTACACAACACTTACTAAATATAGTAATAATCAATTTTTTTAAAGCTCTCTTATTAAAATCTGTCGAAAACTAGTCAAAGTTTCGCTACCTTGAAAAATTCTCAGAATGAAAACATACCATTGCTCATTTTCTTGGAGGGAGCAAAGAAGCTTTTTGTCGTTCCATTTAAAAATAAATAACCAACAAATACAGTATGCACCATAAACAGTCTTAAAAAAACATGATTGTTTAAAAAATAATATTAAGAAATCATAAATTAGCTTTAAATGAAAAAAATAAGTTATGGACTTATTATGCACGTTACACATCGTTTTAACGGAACCACATAACCAAAAAATTGAAAATTTTGAGTTAAGCTTTCAGAAGCGATTGTATTGGTTGGAGTTTTTTAATAATAGAACGAAATATCTGAGATTCCATTTCAAACATGTTTTTTTAATAAAGTCATGTTTTGTGTTGTATCATGTTTGAACTTGAAGTTTTGTGGATTTGAAAAAAAATGTTTCAAGCTTTTAAAATTTGTCTGATGGCTAATAAAAGAATTTCAATACCATAATTACAATAGGAAGCCAATTTTTTTCAATAGGCCTATTGAAAAATTCGATTTTTTGAGCAATGGTATGTTCTTTTGAAGGAGCAATACATGATTACTTCTAAATCTTTTTTTGTCTTATTTAGAAAAATGGTAAAATAATTTTCTGGACTATATTAGATAATATAATGCCGTTCCAAATATATTTATAAAGTTAGTTACGGATAAAAAAAAACGCAGGGTTATAGCCCTTCCCACGAAATTATGATTTAAGTAAAGCATGTATTTTATATAATTAATTACGTTTAAAAATATCTTATGTCTTGGGATGCTTAAATGCTCCAGAAGAAGATTTTAGATTCCTTCATTGTCAATGACTATATTGATTTAACTATTATTATCCCTGTAACAGTTCGATTGAGCTGCTGAAGTTGGGCCTTTCGAAAGTTAGGAAAGGCGTACAGCTTCTGTTTGTCCGATTCCGGGTTTCGAAGCACGTAATTGCGCAGTTGCGTATCTTGCGCCGTTCCAAGACAGTGTTTACCTGCCGAGTTTCCCTGGAACGAACGTTCCTCCATTGTAGTCTACCCCTCTTTTTTTTGTTCGTCCTTGCTTGGAAATGTGTTAACAAGTAGAAACCTTCGGACGGACTAAGGGGCGTGGTGGAAGGCGGAGCTTGACGTCCAATAAAATGGCTCTTATTGGATGTATTCGAACCCCTTGTATGAGGAATCGCTGCTTTGATTGTGACGTCAGCGTGTTATGAAATGAACTGGAGGATGGATTCCTTGCGTGTTTTTCAATGTCCGTAAGACCTGAGGAATTTTTTTCGTTTTTGTTTTTTATATTTCATTTGAATGATTCATGGTGTTTATATAAGCCTCAATGGTATTTAAGTACGTAAAATCTATCTGATGTTTCAACATGTACATGAAGTGGTTAAGTAGAATTTTCTCCAAAATTAGTTTATTGTACTAAAGGAATCGTAATCGTATTGAATTAGGAGCTAAGTCAGGAATTGGCTTGAAAAGGAGTTATAGTCTATATCCCTCCTTCAAAAAAATTAATTTTTAATAAAGATAATTGAAAGTTCCCTGTGAGTTTAAAAAAATTGGGTATAGGTAAAGCAAAGCATTCCTTCTGTAATGAAAAAAAAAACCAATACCACTACAACCCGTGAACGGGTCTGGGGTTCAACATGGTAGAGACTACTGTTTCATAGACAATGGTCGTGGAGGGAGGTGATTCGTCCTACATTACGCTCAACCTCCAGATTTCCCCCCTTATTTCGGATACCCACTTTATAGAGGCTGGGTGAGCACCAGGAAGGTCCTATTCCTCCCTATTGTAATGATGGCATTTAAATTATTTTCTTAACCACTAGAAATTAAAAAAGCTTGAAACCTTTTTGATTTCAACTTAGGTCATCATTGCTATAAAACTGAAAGTTCAAACATGATACAATTCAAAATATGACTATTAAAAAAAACAACTGCGAGGAAAAGGAATATCAGGTATTTCGTTCCTGAATTAAAAGCTTCAATCAATGGATTTTTTTCCATCCAAACCCGACTGATGATTCCTAATCTTATATTCAGTGCGTATTTATTAAAATCAGTATTTAAAATAAATTTTAAGAAGTTTCGAAAATATTTATTTTGAAAACCATCTCCTCATGGATATTTAAATCTTTCTAAAATAAAATAAAATAATAAAATTGATTTGATTGGCTGTTCGCGTTCATTTAATTATATTTAAATAGTTTTTATAAAAGAAAGAAGTGATTTTAGTGCAGTGATACATCAAAATTTAAATAGTTTCGCGGCTGGATTTTTTCATACCATTATTTTTATTAGTACTATAAGTTCTTTTTTTCTCGTATTGACCGCTTCGGATCATGTTACAACTGAATTTTCCTTTTTTTCTGCCTCCAATATTCCTTCATGTGTTCAGTGGCGTGTTTCTTTTGATCTTTTCAGATTCGTCCGACCTTCTCTGGTCTCTCTTCATCCCGAAACACTTCCAGATTTTTCACTCTGGTTCCAAAGTCAATACCTACTCTGAGTTTGTTAATAATCGAACAAACATTGCCAGGAAATTGTCACAAAAATAAATAAAGTTTTTTTAATAAAATTATAAAATATAATTTCTTATTATCAAAATTATAATTTTGTATTTTTTTGGCAATGGTATTTTTTTGGAAATATATTTTATAATCATATATTTTGATAAATATTTTTTAAATTTTAAGTAGGTTTAATGGACGATTTTTAATAATGTTTTATTATGTTTTTAAGGTAAGCAAAGTTACAACATGGTAGGTAAAGAACATTGAATCTATTTATATGATCACTGTGCTGAATGACAGTGAATTGGTGTTTTCTAGCATTGTAATTCGTATATACCAATTGGAAACAATATTTTAAACAATATTATGATTTTTAATTCATGAGTGTTTTTTTAAGCATCACATAGGCGACAGAATAATGTTTTTAATAAGTTCGAAATCATGTAACTGATCATATGAGGCAATATGTATTCTTTATTTTTCCATAAATCCATATTTTAGGTAGTTTGAAAAACAAATTTCTAATGACTCTGAGCTTAAGAAACTAATTCTTGAATTTAAGAAAATGTTAAAATAAACCAATTCGAAACAAGTTAAAATAATACATTTTTACAAACGTCCAAACGAACTAGAGCAGAACTAGGATTAAAGTTGACTATTATTTTGGAATATCACAATTTAATTAAATGCAAAACGACATTAATAAATGCCATGAATTACAGACTTGTTCCACTTTGTAAAATTGAACGAAGGATATAATAGAGAAAGTGTTGGACGGAAACTACAGCTTTCATTTTTAGATCGACAGTGGGTTTGTTATAAACCATTGTTCTCAGTTCCCAAGGGACAGTATTTATGATAATAACAATATTTATGGTAATAATCATAAATAATAGTTAATTATTTGCAAATAAAATTAAAATCAATAACATGGAATATTTTAAATATGGCGTTTTTTTTATTTTCTCTCAAATCGACCGAGATTAAGAAGTTATCTTATTTTTATTTTAAAAGCCAACATTAAAAAAAAAAAGATCAAACATGGAAAAAATAATTCAATTAAGTTTTTGAATTAAAAAATGACATTCTTAATTTAACATCCAACCTTGATGAAATATCTAGGGACTAAAAAGTGTACACGGAATTCTCGACAATAACTTCATTTCAAGGTTAATCGATGAATCTTGATTCTTCCATAGTAAACAGTACGAATAGATGAATAAATGTTGATAAAAAGGAACAAGATAATGATTACATTTTTTTTCTGTTTTAATATTCATGGAACTATTACAGAGACGATCATTGTAACAAAACAAAACTCAAAAGCCTTAACGACGAGAACAGTTTTATTGTCAGTTAGAATAATCGAAGTTTAAAATTCAATAAATCATGGGCACACGACTAAAGTTGATAAAATGTTGCTACATTTAATTATCATTAAATTAATTATTCGGAATGAACAATCCATGGATTTGTAGTATAGAACTTGTGTTGTTTTATATTTATACTGAAGGACGAACAAAGTCTTAAGATATTAAAAAATAAGGTATTGCATAGAATTTCCAGTCCAAAAAGGAATATACCACTGGCGAATTTAGGAGATTGCATAATGCGGAATTACGGAACATGCACCCGATTAATATTATTGATGTGATCCCGAGGATTGAGATGGGCTTGTAAATGTTGTTGGGTTGAGTAGTGAAAGAATTCCTATAAAGTAAATGAGTGCGGTAAACGTATGAGGGGTAGACCGTAGAATTGTGTTATGAGTGTGATCTGGGGGATTTGGGTTAGGGAAGTTGTCCGTGGACGGAAGTTTGTAAGCAGAGATGGGTGGTATCACCATCTAAACCTTATTATTATTATAAGATTTGCAAGTGAGTAGCTTTATGTATTGTATGAAATATGATTACTCTTACCCTTCGCAGGTGATGATTCCGTAGTGCAGACCCGTGGCCTTGTCCTCGCAGATCATGCAGATCATAGGCTGGTCCTCCTCCTCGATGTCTCCCTCCGGTTGCTTGTCCTGGTGAAGACCCGGCTTGGCCCAGGAGAGGTTGAGGGCGGTGAGCTGCTGAGCTCCAGGGAGCTGGGAGAGATCGCCAGCCCAGAGCCTCTCCATGTTCAGGGATCTGCCGCTACTGCTTCCGGTCACCCCGCTTGGGCTCATACTGCTGCCTTCTTGTCCTGAAACACGGAATGGTTTAGACTCAAGGAACACCTCAAAAGAAATACCCATCAAAGTGGGAAAGGAAAGTATCCACCAATCCATAGCCACAAATGGTCTATTTTAGATAAATAAATAGGTGAGGGAATAACAAAGAATAACAGAGGAAAATAATTCTTTCAGTCAATCCTGTAGTTCTTCCTTCAAAAGTTCCTTTACACGAACATAGGGAAGTCTTAAAGAATTGGATTAACATTAAGAAAATAATTACTAACGATTGATTTAAAAGGCATTGGTCTAGCAGGATGATACCAAGATGGCGCATTCTGGTTCCAGCGGTTCATAAATTATTCAAAATTAACTTACTTATACGTTTCGTATTTTCTTCGGACTAGTGGTTCTTCCTTCTTTCAAAAGAATCAGTGTATCCAGAAACACTTTACCTGACCATACTTTACATCATTACTACATCACGATATTATCTGTATCTGCAATGTTTCCCACCACTTCTGTCCAATAAACGAGTAAAAAACAATAACCTAGCCAATACCTGCTTATTCGATTCTGGCTAGGTTGGACTTTCTCAAATGAGCTATTCCTTTTTTTTTATTGATGAATTTTTTCAATTTTTTTCTAACTATATTCCAACTTCATAGATTACCAAGTATAAGTAATGAAGTAGCGTGACGTCATTTGACGGTTCTTTAACTACCCCAACTACCAACCTGCGGAATAAGTACCATAATATATTTCATAAATTTATTGCCTACCTTTTACTGTAATAAGAAATAATTGAGATATATTACAGATAATATAGTATATAATATAAATATAATAATTACCCAGGGTGAGCAGAAGCTGTGCGGCTGCTTCCTCCTGCGCAGGTATGGGCCAGGCCGGGGTTGAAGGCCCTGGCTGCTGCTCGCTTGGTTGGGACCATACCATGGTACGTACCCCCCCAGCCTCGCCCATGATGACGGTAGGGGCGGGCCTCGGGGCTGCCGGCCTAGGGGGCCTCATGTCCCCCCTACCATTGGCCGACCTCCAATACCCACCTGGCCCACCCCCGTCGAACACCAGTTCCTCCTTCACTCGGACCTCGATGGACTTCTCCGGCGTTAACGCTCTGCAAAGAAATAAACTCATTGTAAACCTTACTTATAGCATTGAACTAAACGAGCAGACAAAAAACTTGTTAAAAAGTTGTTATAAAACTATGAAGAAAGTGCAAAGAAATATGGTATAATGAAAAAATTAAATTATTCGACGAGTTTTTGTTGTTTGGTCATAAAGACAAAAAACTGGTGATGGTTGGTCTTAAAGACAAAAAACTGCTGTCATTTCGTCGACCTCATAATTAGACAATGATATTATATATTTATATCAAATTTTATTTAATATTTTAAAAAAAAGAAACAGTACATCTACAACCTATGAAGGATTATGGGCTCAGTAGGTGGTATATATTGTATTCTTTCTGGGACAATGGCTATGCAGAGAGGTGATTTGTCCTCACCTGCCAGGATTTTCTCCAATCAATGGTACCTACTTTAAAGAGGCTAGGTAAGCTCCAGAAGGTTCCCCAGAACCCACAGGACCATTCCCGGCTGCTATTATCTATTATCCATTATTATTCCATCATTCATTGTGTGTTCAAGCTGTATTGTTATTGTACAGTTGTAAATTTCAATAAATAAATTTTTTTTAAAAGTGTTGTTTTATATATTTAATTTTATTGGTTGGGGAAAAATTAATTTTGTTTTTTTAACATTTTTAAAGCAAATTGTTTTATTAAAACTTCAAACACTAGCCAATGATATGTTTATGTGCCATTTTGATCGATGACCTTTTCCAACTTTATTGGTAAAATCATCATTGTTTCACTGTACAACTTCTGAGGTTACTGGAAGAAAGCCTGAACCAAGTGATTTTCACAAGGATATCTAAACGTTTTAATAAAGTATAAATTCTGTCTCTTGAAAAAGTAATACGAAATGCTCTATATTTCAATAATTTAATACTACTATAAATAATTTAAGTAACATTTTCAATAATTTCTTAATGATACGAAAACAATATATATCATTTGATTGGTCGATTGTTTCTTATAAAATGTATTTTTTATAGCCATCAAAAATTGTATTTATTCCATAGATAGTGATTAAAATAGGGCTTATAATTATGATAACAAGGTATATAAAATAAATAAATAGTAAAATAAAAAATCGGTTTCCTAGGTTAGCTCTGATCTAGAAAGTTGAAGGAGACAATGAGTAGGTGTCGTTGCTGAAATGTCAATGGACTCAGTCCGGTCAATTTCACTTCCCTTGTTTGAGCACGACTTTCTCCAGCGAAAGCCGTGCCCGAAATTCGATTTCGTCCGATCATAATGAGGCCTATTCATCAACATAAATAGTGATTACACGGGAGCCAGCTTTTTTATTTTAGGTTGCGGAGAGTTCATAGGAAAAGGCAACTCCAGGCAGTGCATGGAGTGATGGTCACAAGGATAGATTATACCAGAAAAATGATTACTGATTTTGTCGAATAACAAAAAAAAACAACATAAAATGAAACCACTATAATCCATGAAAGGTCTTGGATTCAGTACATAGTAGAGACTGACCTGTTTCTAGTCCTCTGGATCTCTCTATTAAGGAGTCAATTTATGAAGACTGGGTGTGGCCCTGGGGTGGGTGGGATTCTTCCCCGGCTGTTAACGAATTAAATATATTATCTGCCTAAGCCGGATTAGAATCGGGGACCTTCGTCACGGCAACTCAGCGCTCTACTACCGAGCCAACCCGCCCCCTTTAAAATATTAGAAACAATAAATAACAGAAACATATTTTTTTATTAGAGACCTACAATTACTGTGAGATGAAACATACTAGGAGTGCCTTCAATAGGAGGTTTCTCCATCCACGCTTCTACGTAATCCCTTAGGGGAGGTTTTCGAAAGAAGATCAAAAATACAATATGTGGCAAATAGGGTTTGTATATTTTCTTAAATATAATATTTTTATTATTATTATTGTAGACCATTCCTAGCCACTCCCGTTTGAACAAACTTAGCAAGAAGAACGTTCGTAAACAAAAAAAAAAGTTGGTACAGTAAAAATTGGAGGGGTGTGGTGGACAGTTTTAACTTTAAACTTTAATGGTCAACTTCATTTTCTTTTTCAAATTTATTGGATGTAGATTAGATATATTTTTGTTTTCTCGATATTTGCTCTCCTACAGGGTCTCATATCACTCATGGTTCTATATTTTTTTGGAGGCATTGGTCATCAAAATCGTATATGTTTAGTTTTTTATTATTTTCTATTTCATTGTATTTTATGTTAATTTTCTTTTAAAATCTCCAAATTATTTTTTGAATTGCTATTCAATGAAATTCAGATAATTAAAAAAAAATTTATTGATTTGCGAATTAAGCATTTATTTATTTAATTATGTAGGGGAAATTAGGATATATTTATTTTTTCACTATTCGAAGTAGAGTTTGGGTTAGTCCTATGGTACTATGGTGTTATTTTACCACTTCCTTTTAAATAAGGAACCAATTTAAAAAAATTCTTATTAGCATACTATATTTTTGTTTTATTATAATACATATAGTGTTTATTAATAAGCTATAATTTCATAATATAATTCAGAAATTTATTAGTTGTTTAAAAAATCATCAGCTTTATCGATTTTTTCTCTCCTACATATTTTTCATATTAATCATGGGTCTATAAATGAGGGTTGTTTAGGGAACTTTTCTTAATGAGCGTTTTTTCTGGGGTTTTTTTGTAGGGGTTACTAATTCTACGCCCAAGTCGGTAGGGCCAGAAGTGGCCCTTGAAACATGACACTGGGGTTCCTCCCTTACTTCTACCCCCTCAGTGAAGGGTAACGCGCGAGAAACCACCCTGCACCACCAAGCAGTTAGTAATGGCCAGTATCAAATCAACATTCGGTGGCCTGTGATAATTTAAAAATTATGACAACCTTAACAATGGGTTATTAAATTAATCCTGGAATGTTAGTAAACAAGATATGTACTCACTTCTTTTAATTTGTGACATTTAAATGAATATTTTCCGAAATAATTATATTTCATTAGTTGAGTTATTTAAAAAAAATTGAATAACTCTTGTTAATGATAATTGTGCATTGAATGGTTCAACGACATTTTCTTTTTTATATTTTTTAATATAGGCAATGCATTATCAGTCATGAGCCTGTAGGAGGCTGTAGAGCCACAGAGTATGTAATTATATATATATATATATATATATATATATATATATATATATATCTCCGAGATTATATTATTTTACCGATTATCTTCTTTTAGCTTAGTGCTGCTTCGTTTACCCGTAAGTGCTCGTTACTTTTAAGTACTCCGGTAAGTACCTTCCACCGACTCTAGCCAATTAAAATATACATACATTCGGAATTATTCGAGAACTATAATTTGAGAACCGGATGTGGGAAGCAGAAAACTGACAAGGAGTGACTCAGAGGAACTCTCACTTATTCTAGGTCAGCTGATTCACAGGAGTCCATCTCGAACCGTTACCGGGTTGTATAGAAACCGCTTCGTCAGAATATTTAAACGGGTGTTCCCCAGGGTGAATGTGAAACGAAAAAGAATGCTATTGTTTGCTCCAATTGGACTTCTGTCGTCAACTGATCTTTCTTTATTTGACATAATAACTGTCAAATTATGACTTTACATGAATTGTACCTAGTGTTGTTTATAATGGAAGGTTCTTAACAACGATGTGAAGTTGCTGGGTCAATGTCTTAGCGAATTACTCATAACAATTAATTAATAAAAAGGGAAATGTGAAAAGAAAGTTGTATTTACTACGGTTTTATAGTTTTTCTCAATCAGAATTTCTAATTAAAAAAAAACTAAATCAGTACAACAAGTGAAGGATCTTGGGTTCAATACATGGTTGAAACTGTACTATATCAAGGATAACGGTTGTCCGAGATCACGCTCAACCTACAGATTTTCTCCCCAATTAAGGATACCTAATTTACATAGGCTGAGAACAAAAAGGTGCTACAGACTAAAAAATGCTAATCTTTACAGATTAAAAAAAATATCTGCTACTGCGGGATGTACCCATTTGAGCTTAAAAAACAACGAAAAATGTTTATTATAATTTAATTTATTTTAGTCCTTTATTTCCACTTTAATAAAAGAAATGCCGTAAATATCGCGTGGTTTTAGTAAACCATATTAACATTTATAAAAAAAACTTAATTTAATCAAAATAAATTATAATGAGTAGCAAAAATACAGCTTAAGGACTCTATTTATTTTTAATAATTCCTATAAAGGACACATAAAGTTCAAAAACATTTTATATCGGTCAGATACTAGTTTACAAATATTATCTGAATTTCATTATCCAGTATTTTGGACAGATATATATACTGTAAATATTTGTTATTCTAAGGGGGCTTAGTTTCAGAAAGAAATAATTTTTTATTGAATTCTATCATTTATATATATATATATATATATATATATATATATATATATATACATACACAAAGCAGAGAACGAAATTACGATAGACTCAGAGATGTCACTTATAGTTGATTATGGATTTTTTCCTTTCTGTTCACGGGAACGCTGAGGAATGTCCATTTATTAAATATTTACTAACAACTACTTATCATTTTAATTATTAAATTAAACCTGCACCGCTATAACCCGTGAAGAGTCTGGGGTTCAGTACATGGTAGAAGATGTACTGTTTCTTGGACGGTTGTGCAGGGAGGTGATTTGTTGAAGATGATTCCCCCCCCCATTATTTTGGGTACCCATTTATAGAGGCTGGTTTAGTACAGGAGGGTCCTAAATCCTATAGGATACATCTTCGGGAGCTAACAAGGGGATTTGAACCCCGAAGTTTTGGCATTGCAGCTCAGCGCTTTACCAATGAGCCACTCCGCTCCCTTATTATTTTAATAATCCGCGTTAATTAATTATCAGCGTATAAAAGGGTATAACAGGGTGTTAGGTGGAGAGAAAGATAAGAGGGGCCTAGACAAACATGAGACTCCCAGCTCGGCAGTTTCCCGGTTGGAAGTTTTCCAAGTTTCTACAGAGTTGAGGTCAGAGCCCGCCCAATTCTAATAATGGAGGTGTCTTCGGTAGTTTTTTCTCCTTATAACTCGCCATTCTTCCGCGTTCCGGTCCATTCTAGGCCACTGAAGTTTTTTTTTCAATAGGATACATAATAGGGAATTCGGGATAAAATGAATGAAGTGAGGAAAGTGGAAACGAAAAGAGGATTTATTCGTTCTTACGTAACCCCTCACTTATCTAATTGTGGTATATTATATGTCTAAATCGATCATCTATCATTAATAGTTACTTATAATAAACAGTTTTTTTGTTTGTCGTTCGTCAAGGTTTAAAGGCGTAAAAACTGCATTGCTCATCAATTTCGTACAGTTATATATTTTTTTTTAATTTACAACTCTATCATTATAATGGACTGGATGATAGATAATGACATTATATTGGAATATTTTGAGAAAATTAGAATTCAACTTAGAAGGTCACGAGTCATTTCAGACTCGCCGTTTCAGAGACTGTTTATAGGAAAACAGTTGTGCAAGGAGCTGATGTATCCTGGATCACACTCAGCCATCAGAATTTCACCCTATTTTTCTTAACCCTATTTAAGGATCGATCTCTGGTTGTTAACTGATTAAATAAAGCCTGCCGAAGTTTGGATTTGAACCTGATAACTTCGGTACGGCAACTTTGCGCTATACCAATGAATCACTCCGCCCCCCTTAAAAATAATTATTAATAAAACTTTATTAGTTATATAAACAATTACCTGTTGACCTGGAGAGGACTCCCTGGGATCTGCTCCGGCCTAACTGGAGAACCCGGGGCTCCCAGCTCTGGGGACGAAGTACTTGTCTCAGCCACGCTCTCTCCTGCAAGAAGAATTAAATTAACATTTTATTACTATCATAGGCGCAATAATAATGTACATATAATTCAATCAAGCCGAATGATAATAAAACACTATTTTTATAGCTGCGTTATACATCGACGCTATAAACGGAGTTGTAACAAACAACCGTAAATTACTTTAACTTATAGGCCAGACTTCCTTCACATATATTGTTACGATAGGTTATTTATTTACGCTTTTAATTAAATTTTATTGTTGGCATTTAAAATCAGAGTTTAAAAGGAATTCCGTGGCCTATGGATTCATCATGTCAGTCAATTAATAATTTATGTAAACAAATCTTCATCTGCGTGAAACATAATTGGAATTGTTCAACTTTGCATTTTAGCCATTAACAAACACCACGTATTTAACCCCTAATGGTACCTATATATTTATTTTTTAAATTTCAAATTAAAAAAACAACATCGTACGATTTTCTAATGCAGGAAATGTATCTATTATTAAAAGATTTAGATACTATTAGATATCTATTATTTATCATTACACATTATTAAAAAACAAATTAACACGTGGTTCTTAATAATATGGAGAAAAAATAAAAGTAGAAACCCCCAGTAATTTGTTGTTTATTCTTAAACTATAATTTTTAAAAAATAATAACAGATATTTTATAAAAAGCATCGAATGCCCAAAAGTGATATGAAATCTATTTTAGATTAATTTTATATATAAATAAAAAAAACAAATAAACACGTGGTTCTTAATATTATCAAGAGAAAAACGTAAAAATCGTCACTTATTGAACCATTAAAAAAATAATCACTAAATAAACAATTAATAATCAATAAATAAACACCATTAAAAAAATAAGAAGACGGATAATAAATAATAAAAGAAAATAAACACGTGGTTTTAAATAACATATAGAAAATACAAAAGGATGAATTTTAACTAATTTTTTATTTATTCAAAAACTACAAATATTTATAAATGACCCTAAATAATATAAATGTTGTAGTTAATATAAACAAATACTATAGAAGTATTGTAAAACTATTGTATTTTAGTTAATAAAAATAACCAGAAATTTCTAGTGTTAAATTATGTTTTATTTTATAAATTTACAGTTTATTCCTATCGTCGCGATAAAATTGCTACTTCCTATTCAGGCAAGGAAATTGGAGGGAGCTCCTTGATCAGTAGAGTTAAATATTTCGAATATATAAATAAAAAAACTGTTTAATGGCATGAAGATTATCGAAAATACCAACAAAGATATAAACATTGGGTTAAAGAGGTAAGTAAAAATAAAACTTAAATATTTCGTGCCATCGAACACAGAGGCAGTGGACACGCTTACACATAAAACCGCATACCAACACCGTTTTGTATAATTTAATTAAATAAATATTGTAAATAAAGGAATATACAATATATAATAAGTAATTACATAGGGAAGAAGACATGTACATTGAGGTAGGTCTGGAGAAGTGCGCAGTGTTTACAAGAGGACAGACCTTGGCAACCCCCTCCTTTCTCCTCTTTCCAAGCCGAAATCCCTACTCTTAGCGTAATATCAACACGAAGTCAGGTAAAGGTAATGGTAAAGATACAAGAGGTAAATAGGGAGGTTTAAAGGATTTTATAGCGAACCTCAGGACCGGTTCGGAACTATGTCCGATCATTCATCAAGTAATGTTTTGTAATTGTTCAAGAAAAATAATGATCAACAAAGTAAGTTAAGAGACAAAAGGGGAAACAAATTTTGATCTTAACTAGATCAACATAAAACTTTAAGGTTTTTCCGGCCGGGATTTAAATAACATTAATCAAAAGTCTACTAGAATCTCTGAACTAAGTGGTAGAGAAATAACGACAGTCTATTCTAAAGATTACATTATGTCCTCCAGCCATACATTTACGTTAAGTGGTAGGAAAACAAATTAAACGCTACGAACCTTAATAACTATAGATAGCATTGTAAGGATCATTGATATCTGTTTGTCAACTGTTATGGATGCATAAATATGTATTGGCATTTTTTATTCTGAAATCAATGACTGGTCTCCGTAACCCTGATGGCGAATCACATTTTTGGACAGAAGTATCGGCTTTCAGAATATAAATATTACACTGACTGCACCATTTTTATTATTTTTATCAAGCTAAATATTGCTTCATTAATGTTACTACAACAGAACCTATTGAGAATATTAATAAATATTATAAATGAGGGTGTTGGAAGTGAGTCTTAAGGACATTAGAAATTAAATTACTCAGTTTCCTATCAATTGGAAATTACTTAGGAAAACCAATCCTGTGAAAATTATATATCATTGAACAGCCCATTATTGAACAAATTAATCTAATTATAAAAATTACAAACGATTCGCTACACAGCTGTTGACTGAGTTCACGGACTTTGTACAACATAACAACAAATACTTGATACTACTGCTTGAATACTTGATATTATTTATCTTGAATCAATAAAAAAATTATACCAACTAGGATGTTTTTTTATTTTAAAAAGATGTTTTTTTTTTTTTGTTTTTTTTTTTTATGTTGGCGGATGACTTCCTTTGAAGTCCTATACACCCCGATATCTTTAATTAATTAATTAGTATTTTCTTCTTTGATGCCAACAGCACGCGCGGTCTTCAAAGGCGGTCACCCATCCAAGTACTAACCACGCCCGACGTTGCTTAACTTCGGTGATCGGACGGGAACCGGTGTGTTCAACGTGGTATGGCCGTTGGCTTAAAAAGATGTTGTACATAATAAAATTGACATAATAAATAAAATTCTCGGCCTTGTGGTAAAAATTCTTGCGTATGAACGTGAGGGAGATGTTTCACTACAACTCGATCCATCTCTTTAACTATTGTCAGTTTCAATATAATCAGAAACTAAGTAAAGATAATAATTATATATCCATATGATAGGTCAGTTGTTAGCAATTTACAGCTTTCCTCAGAGTCAAGCAATTAGAAGCTGTGGCAGGCATCTTCAAAAATGAATTATTATATTGTTATAATATTTTAAAAAAAATTTTCCTCACCAAATTAGAAAAAAATACAAAAATTAAACATGTAAACTTACTCACTAAAACCAGTTTGGATATATGCAATACAGATTTACGGCATCGGTAAAAAGAAAACGTCTACAAACATTCCAAACAAAAATATTCAGACTTGTCACAAAACCACCTTGGTATGGCAATAACCAAAGTCTGCATACTGACTTAAAAATACCAACGGTTGACGAACACATACGAAAATACTACAAACGCTTTCAAGAAAAACTACACGGAGATCCAAAACCATTGATAGAACAAATGACCACGACTCTCATGCCTGAGAACTAAAAAGAACGTGGATGAGGGATCTCTTATCTTAAGAATACTAAATCAAGCCACAGGAGAGATACCGCTTGAAACTGTTCTTAATCATGCCTCTCATGCCATTACGTTTTTATTCTATTGTCAGCCAGTCTGCTGATTGTCAAATTTTGTCTTTGGCAGGTGTGGATACAAATATAGAGAATTTTTTTTCGTGGTCAATCGTTATCGAGATTAAATCAAAATGTATTCAATAAAAGTTAATAGTGAGTATCGAAGAAGAGAAAAGAAAGACAATCATACTGGTAGGGCATCTATATATGTACATTAATATATATATATATATATATATATATATATATATATATATATATATATATATATATATAGTTGCAATTTTCAATGCAACATCAAGATTCCAGTTGTATGACCTTAAAAAATATTAGTCAATAGGGAAAGACCTTCGGTTATCCATAAACAGTTCTGTCATCGACGTCGGAACTTAGACGTTCTTCCTATTCTTTTAATGTAATAAGGAGTACGATTGTTAAGTCACCTGGGGCTTACAGATGCTACTTTAATGTGAGTACTTTATCTTATAACCATAAGGAAATGAACAGAGCCTTATAAATAAATAATAAATAAAAACATTTAAACAATCTTTAAATATATTACAGAAGAATGGGCGACTTGTGTACAATTGGCTAGTATAACAACCTACTAAGTCCAAGATCACGGGCTCGTAGCCATTTTTGAAGTGAGTAAAATGCTTTGTTATGCCCGTCCTTAGGAAGATAGGCGTTAAACGGAAGTTCCGAACCTGTATGATGTCAGGTACTCGTATTTAAAATCCTTATCCTGATTAAACCTGGATAGGTACAATTTGGTACTCCCACTTGGTACTCCTCGTCGGGTTAGCTATACCAGCATAAAAGTGACGTTAAATAGACAAACCACTATAGAAGCACACGGAATACTAGCCCTCAGTTAAAATCGATTATTTTAAACTAAATAAGTATTATTACTGTTTAATGTAATCGATAATATATAATGTTTAAAACCATTATTATATTTTCGAAAAAACATCTTTTTTTACGTTTCGTTACATCTGTTTACCAACTCGTATGTAGAACGAAGGTCGCTTGAACAAGACGCAAAACACGAGGAACCATTCCTATGACAAACTAAAGACTGTTTACACAAAATAATTATGTTTTACCTTTGATCTTACATGATTTATATTTATAATTGATTAATAAAAAAATAATTATACATATACCGGAAAATTTAACGTTTATATTTTTACAAGGGAAATTATAATTGTATATTATATATACAATACGAAATCAATTTTTCTGCTGTTATACAGTATCTAACACTTTTATAAATGTTAATTTGGTTGAGTCATGAATAGTTAATAATATCCAAATGTATAGATTTATTTAAATTATTTAGGTCAAGAGCACCTACATATGATTTAAATTTTATTCATATCATTATAATTTAAATGGAATATGTTTCATTATATGATACAACTTGTTAGATTCCACGATGCTTTTAACTTCGATTTTTGTTTCAAACTGATATAATTATTTAAAATTTTAAATACACAAATGAATCATGTATGATTGTTGATACTGTTACGGGCTACTGGGTGTAAAATGGACTAAACTATTACTTAATTCAAGAATCTAATATTTATTAACAAATTAAAAAGAATACAATGAGATTATTTAAAACAATTAAATTATTAAACTAATATTAATATTACAATAATAATATTCTACTAAATGTTATCTAATTTCTAAGATAATATACAAATAATATAAGATATTGTTTATACTAAGTAACTAAACTATTTATATATAAATTCGTACAAATACAATAATATTACACTATAGTTTACAATTACAAATTAACACTTACAGTTCGCTAACTAAAGTCCACCGACCGTAAGACTCTCCAAATATGACAAACTGCCACACAGTTTATTACACGGCCACTAATTGTCACTGTTGCTCACTAAGCACTTAATACAGACTGATACTAATACTAACTAACTCACACACACTGCCACTAGTTAACGACTGCTACTCACTGGCTTATTACTGACTCGTCTTATTACTCACTGCCGGCCAGAACAGCTGTCCTTTTTATATAGGCAAGGTAGGTCGGGGTGGGGGATTTCTCGGAAGAAGACCGAGAACCGCCTAGCCCGATCCAGTAGGATCTACGCCATTCTATAATCCCTTCCGCTTAATCCCATTGTTTGCCTAATCCTTTCAGCCGGTGCTCCTTCCCGCTCTGACCGTAACACTACGCTTAACCAGGAATCGGCAAACCGTGGTTTAATAGTTATTGCACTTTTATTTATTTTTTGTGTCCTTTCATAAATTAGTTACTTTTAGAATTGTGTATTTATTATATTCATATATATTCCAAGACTTCTAGAAAGCATAGACTTACAACTGTACATACGAATTTACTGAACCCTACTTTCTGACAATGGAAATACTTTGACGAAACGATAATTGACATACTAACAACTGATTAATAAAATTGTTAATTTAATTAATTGGCTTAATGTGGTTTTTAGATCGTTTTCATACGCATACGAATTTGCGTCATAATAAAATAAATAAGCTAGGGATCTTTTTTTCTAAAATATCCAGCTTTCATATATTGCTACTCTTACTTCCGCAAATTATTCTTCAACGTGTGAAAATAATTTTTATTTAATTGTCAAACTCATCCACAGGTAACATTCGACCAACTTTTATTACGTCTAACAATAAAGAATCGTAAATAATTACAATAAAAGTAAAGGCATTTCAAATTTATTTAAACATAGCGGTTATTTCAGATAAAGAAACTTTGAAAAATTGGTATTTATATCTACTCGAACTGTTTTAATTCGGATAAAACCAAGTTGGAACTAAAGATTTAAATCTATTTTATTTATAAGAGATATTTTATTATTGCATTTGATTTTAAATCAATCTAAAGGCATTTTTACAATAAGCTCAAGAGATCCTCAGATTTAATTTACAGATATTTTATTTTCTTAAGTTGATTAACTCAAAATGTACTGGACGAAGCTGACAGCCTCGACTTAAACAATGTTTACGAGAAAAATATTTAAAGTTAGGAATTAAATAGGTGATGTTTCTAACTGATAATTTGTTCAATCGATAACAAACAGAATAATTCTAACTGGTATCGATATTCTGATACCTTCAGATTAACTTTATAAAATGGAAATATAATGAGCCTTGCCCTTGAAAACACATAAATAATCTTGAAGATGGAGCCTAGATTACGGGAAACGTTAAATAATGCATTTACATTTGAAATTCATACCTTCAAAACTATTTCATTTAATTAAATTTTAAAAAAACAACCAGGATTATAATATAACCTATAATTGGTAATTGAATTGTTGATTCTGAAACACATACATATGTACGTACATACAACATTACATAAACATACATATATCACATACAAATACATTGGAAAAAACGAAATAGACATCTTCAGTATTATTTAGAAAAATAACTTTGAGCATTATATGTGTCTATTTGAATTTCTAAAACCAAATAAAGTTTTATAATTTTATATAATCACTACGCATCTATGCAGACATTACGAATTACATTCTATATCAAATTATATGTTTTTGAAAATAAATTATTTTAAAAATAATTAATTTATTCAAGATATTACTCGATTTAAAAGAAAAACTACTTATAGAATACCTTCCTGAGATACGAACAACAAAACAATTTTCATGCTTTATTATTATCCTTTCAATTCATTTGAATGAGTGATTAAGTAATGTATATATTTTGGAAAAAAAAAATCATGGCAAACAGAAAAAAATTATAGGCATAAAATTATAAATTATAAAATCCAAAACCTGTTTTATAGCATGTTCGATTTTAGTATTAATTAAGACACTTCAATATTTTCTATTATTAGAAAATCTTAATTTATATTTGAAATATTATGCATCAACTGCACTTTATAAATTGGTTTATAATGTTTATTTACAAAAATTTAATAAATTTGAAAAAAAATCTACGACATTGCAGTAGATGCAACATGACGGATATAAGCCAGCATGAACCAATGTTTTGAAAAATACATAAAAATTGTATGTATGTGAATTAATTAATTAATCCTTTTACTTAATTGTAATTATTGGGAGCTAACTCGCGTTTTTTTCATTTATTAATTAAATTTTAACTGCATCCTAATGGTATTATTATTCTAAAAGAACTTTTCCCAGAGAAAATAAAGACTTTATTATTATTATACCTCTCAATTTTAATTAAGATCAACTCCTTTTTTGTGGGGATCGAATTGACTACGGAAAATCAAACAAAGAACGAAATTCAATTTTGGAATCTTGAAACTGTCAACCTTGTTTGAATTAAAATCCAATCTATGGCTTTTAGCTAAAGTTATTTTTAGCAAATATTACAACAGATAATAATTAGTATTTATATTTAAGTAAACACAATAATCTAAACAGAGTTGACTCACCAAAGAACTTTTTCAAGAATGCTTCCTCAAGCCAAAGTGCAATATTCATCCTGGAATTCGTAGCAAAGACTGACACTCGAACCTGCTGGAGTACACTTGGATGTCAGGGTAGGTACCTGATCCCTACCTGTCGGACCAAGGGCAAGGCCAATACCTTTGTTAAAAGCTATTTACATATTTGAACTTCTTCTTGAACCCTTCAAGGTCACGCAGGTAGGCTGTGTACGAAAAATTTACGTGTTCGCAAGATTCGTCTCAATAGGAATAAGAACAGACAGGTACTATTATAAATCTTCTATGCTATAATTGCGATAAACCTATACGTATTGTAAATAAATAAAAAAATATATTTCGAGGTCTCCCATGAAAACACGCTATAAAATAAAATACTCAACAAAAGGCCTAAAATAATTTCGGAAAACTATTTATACTGAACTCTAGCGTTAATACTAACATATTAACAAATAATAAATTACTAGGAAGCAATATAAAATTGTACCACAATAACCCATGACGTGTCTTGGGTTCAATAAATGTCTACGGCACACACTGTATTGTTTCTAGGACAACGGTTGTGCAGGGAAGTAATTTGTCTTATATTACGCTAGGACTTTCCCCTAATTAAGGGTATCCACTTTATAGAGGCTGGATGAGCCCCAGGAAGGTCTCTCGATAACATAAGTCCAGATTAAGTAAATTATCTACCACAAACGAATTCGAACCCGGGACTTTCACAGTAGCTTAGTTCTCTACCACTGAGGTACCTCAGTCCTACTAGTATGCAAACAAAAAGTTTTTTAGCTTTATTTAAAATGTATTTTCCTCCCCTTCTATGGTTACTCTATAAAACATATTTTACCATCTTACAGCAATATTTTTTTGATTTATTTTTATTCCTAATTCAGTGATTTCCATCTGAAACATACAGTAGGGACTCATATCCATTCACACCAAAAATCAAACGTTTCTTCACACCTCCACTTCATTAATTTTTTA
Organism: Troilus luridus; assembly: GCA_964056705.1. Lineage (NCBI taxonomy): Eukaryota > Metazoa > Arthropoda > Insecta > Hemiptera > Pentatomidae > Troilus > Troilus luridus. The sequence continues at coordinate 68,607,534 of OZ057415.1, forward strand.
AAGAACATCGTCTTGTTTAAATATTTCATATGACATTGGCAAAAACACGGTCTTGAATCAGCCGTTTCGTAAATTCGATCTGTCATCATGCTGATATAAACACATACTGAATTAATACTCGTATAATACTTTTATTCTTCAGAGCATGATTAAGTAAAAATTTACATTAACTTATTTACTAACACTTTCTGGAATTAAACTTTAAAACTCTTATTAAACTTTATATTTACTCTATTTTAATTCTTCACTTTATAACAAATAGAAATCTTCAATAAGATAGATTTTTTTTTCTTCACAATTCTGAAAATAGGAAAAGAAGAAAAGGTTACAAACAGAAAACTACACCATCTGAACGGAATATAAATGTGCGTTTTTAAGTGTCTAACCTGCTATTACCTTAGGTAGTGAGAACAGTAATAAAAAAAATGAAAATAAAATAAAAGATACACCCATCAAATAATTTTCACTTTCCAAGCTGTGTAATAAAATAGTGGTAATAAAGTGTATAAGTTAGAGAATATTTTTTTCTAAAATATTGTTTCCGCAAATTTGTTTTCAACGTGTGAAAATATTTCTAATTTTTTCTCTTTTAGTTATTGTCTAATTCCTCCGCAGTCTGAATTCATCGAATTTTAATTACGAATAACAATGAGAGATGTTTAACAATTTAAAATATTATTCAAGCCATTTAAAAATTATTTTAATATTACAGTTATTTTAGACAAAGAATGTTTTTCAGAGAGAATTCAAGAAAAAATAGTAAATTCAATTTAAAAAATGGAAAATATTATTTAAAAAAATTTAAATTCAATTTAAAAATTAAAAGTAAAATTTAAAAAAAATATTTGAAAAAAAAAATTAAGATGGAATAAAAAAAAGAAGTAAATTAAGTTAAGAAATAAAATAAATGAAAATAAAGTATTACATTATAAAAAAAATATTGAAACACCTTTTCTCTTCGACCAAACATCCAATGGGTTTTTTTATTGTAGAAATATAACTCATAACAATAAACAATAACTTTTCGGTAATATCACATGTATGATGGAGAAAAAAAAAGATAAATACTTCGTTTCCAAGCCTAAATTTATCAATTATTTTTCTTCTTATCAGAAATAGCGATTGTTCCTTTCTCTTGGAGTATCTAATTAGGAATAAAGTGAATAGCATTCAAATATTGCAAGCACCAGTAGCAACTATAGTTAATTCGATAAGTTAGTATCGGTAGTAAAATAATCGAAGAAGCAGTTAGTAGGTTAGCCATCTTCGTATACCAAAGAAGAAAGATATTTCATGCATATTACTTTCGTTTTTAAAATTATCAAAGTATTATAAATGAAACCGAATGCATCGAATTTAGTGTAAAAAATCAACTATAAATCATTCATATATAATTATTATTATGATCAAATATTTTTCAAGCATTTGCGGGTTCATAGCATGGCGGAAAAGTCCAACCATCTGCTGTTATCAGTTTTTGTAAATTCGAACATTCTGTATGATTAAAAATTAGACCATGAGTAAAATTTGCAGTAACTTGTTTACTAACAAGTAGATTTATTATAGTTATTATTAAATTGCGCTTAATTCGATTTATCAACACAAACAATTAATTCGTAATATTTAACGATATAAAAAAAAATCATCATTGAATCAAAATAGGTCATAATTATTCTTCTCTACATAAATAGGATTATAAAAAATTAAATTATATAGTAAGATTATAAATGATTTAATTATTTAGAATATAAACTCTTCAAAAATCTTAAATTTTTTATTACTAATTAAGGAAAATGTCCTATATTATCAAGGAAAAAAATATATTGATTTATTATTAAATTCGGATTTATAATATGATTTAATTTATAGAAATAAGAAAAGATATTTATATTTGATTACATAACATTTGTTAAGTATTTCACAGATTAATATAATAATCGATGAAGCAGTTAGTAGGTTAGCCATTTTGTATACCAAGATATTTCATGCATATTTTTTTCGTAATAAGAATTATCGAAATATTATGAATGAAACCGAGTTATTCGATTTTAGTGTAAAAAAATCAACTGTGATCCATTAACTTATTATTATTATTGAATTTCACTTAATACGATTCATCAGTTCATTCGATTTAAACCTAAACAAACTAGATATAAACAATAAATACAAACTCATTCAGAATATTTTAAGATATAAAAAAAAAAGATAATTGAATGGAAATATACCCTAATTATTAATCCGTACTAAGATATGAGCATTGTTTTTTAAATTAAATTGCATATTTAAATTCCAAATAATTTAGTTCTTTTGAATAGAAATTCTATTGTTTTTTTATTACTATTGAACGAAATATTCCAATGTTGTTAGAAAAAAATTACATTGATCCATTGTTAAATTCTAATTTATATTATATTAATATAGAAAAAAATAAGATTTTTTTTTCTGATTTTAGATAAAATAGTTATAATTTGATAATGGCGGTAGGTAAATAACAGAACAGTGTTAGTTTTCGAATTGAAATTAATTCCGTACCAAAACAGGTTTTCCGAAGAGCACTTTGAATTTTTTTTTTAATTTGAAAATTTAATATATTTTTTATCATTTTGGTTTTTTAGAATTTCAAAAATAACAAGAGAAGAAAGAATAGCTTACAAACTAAATCCGATTAAGATAGAAATTATTCCAACTCCTCAATTCCCTTAATGGCTTACCGTAATGAATGATTAGATTTCCCGCGGTGAGATTGGAGTGAACTTCTTCCAATCCACAGTTAAACGTCTTTTCCATTTCTGCCGGCATATCGGACTTTTGTGTATTTTATTTAGATTTTCGGGCTAACACCTGAAAAAAATGTATTCCTTAATGACGAAACTATAATTCTCACTTGACGAAACTATATCGAGATAAAAAATTATTTACAGATTGGAGCTCAGTTATAATATGTGAACTCAATTGGTCCAATAACATATCGTATTAAAAACAAAACAAAAACAGTTCTTGCATACCGAATTTGTGTGATTTAATACCAGTAATATAAATATTTCTGCAGCTATCCAAAAAGATTTTTAGAAAAAATCATTAAAAAATATTTAAAGATATCTTGTGTTTCAATAATAAGTAAAATAAAGTAAATACGACTTTTAACAATATAATTAATATTTTATATATTTTTAAATTAATTTATGAGGGGAAAATGGCCATGGAAGTTAGTTACAGCTCAAATTTGTAGTTAATTAATAATTATTGTTACGTAAAATAATTTTGGGTTATTCCTTTATTCTATGACCGGTTTAATATATCTCTGTTAAAAAAACATCAACTGAAGCGAATTTAAGAGTAAACCGTTTTATTTAAGTTCCTACCAATTATTGGAATTATTCAATTTTTTTTAAATAATAAAAATATAGATATTTTTGTATTTCAGAAATAATACAAATACCATTTGGCACAAAAGGAATAATTCAACTACCCATAAAAAATACGAAAAACCAAGATATTAGTTTGTTTAAAGTGACTAAGTTTACCCTAAAATTATAATTCGGCAACTACTATTTTTGTATAATCAAAAACACTATTAATAAACAATTTTATGAATCACATCAAACAATAGTGATACATATAATCGAAAAGTATTGTTAAACAGTATTTATTCCTTTCTTACGACCGGTTGGTTAAACAATATATTATGAGTAATATCATAAAAAATAGTAGAAAATAAAATAATAGATAAATATAAATAAAACCAAAAAATAAAGTGACTAAACCAATAATGATTTTCTTATATGTTTTGCCTATAATTTCATATCTATTTTGGATTTTCTGTCGTTAGACTTAATTACTTATAATTATTACAGAGATATTAGATATCTCATATTTAGCTCCAATATGGGGTTGAAAGTTTTATTTTAACTTTTTAATTTTCTTTATATGACCATATCCTGAGAAAAAAACTTCTTTAAGTATAATCCAAGCGGGAAAATTAAATATTTGTATTTTATATTTATAATTATAATTTTATTGTAAGTGTTAAGTTGTGAACTTTTTCTTTTGTATGCGGTTTATTTAACGTTATTGTATATATATACATATACATTTTTTTTTTTTACATAAACAGTAAAAGGTAATAACATATTATCTATAAAAGAAAAATCTGGATTGTACTATACATTTAAACAACTTCAATAATTGTTTTTAGAACTATACCTTAAGCTATAATACACAATAAGTGTATATATGTATAAAAAAAATTCTGACGAAATAATCAAATGTGTAATAATGCATAAAATCACGATAGACTAGTTTGACTTTATGGTTTATTTGAGGTAAAGTTATTCGCTAATAACTCTAGTGGTCTTTCATGCAATTTAAGAGTTGATTATTTTCTGGGAAAAGTAAGACAAAAATTAAATAGCTGTCATTCCCATGCTCACTAACCTTTGAATGATTATTACATACGACAATTTTGGACTTTAAATGATTCACTAACCTGGTGTAAACTAGGGAAGATTGACGTAGTTAATTCAGAAATGACACGTTTAGTTCTTTTCATTCATACTGCGCAAAAATGAATATGGATATTTCTAATTTTGTAGTATATGCTTTAGCTAGTATTTAAATTGTTATATGTTTAATAAGTACATTAATATTAAATGTAGGATAATTTATAATAAATATTAATGTTTTTTAAATTAAAATGCTAGGAAAAGTTAATACAAAAAATTAGAGGTATCCCAATTCATTTTTGCGCAGTTTATTTTGTGGCCGTTTTACTTTTAGTGGCAATAAATAAAGTTCTTTCAAAGAGAGATTGTTTTTAAAAATAATTTTTTATGATTTATAAAGTTTATTAAACATAAGTTTAAATTTATATTTATGTGATAAAAAATAATAATAATATTGTTAAATGCTCACCATCACTGGAACATCTTGAGTCGACCTTTCTCCTCTTAAGCTTGAGGTCCTGGAATAGACTCATGGCGTCCAGCTCACACGGCCCTCTCGTCAGTGTCATAATTCCTGAAGAAAAAATAATATTTATTTATATAAAGGTATTAATAAAGTAGTGGATTAATAAATAAATATATCCTCTCCTGACAGAGCTTTTTTTATAACAAAGAAAAATTACACTATCGATCCCAAGATTCAACATTAATGTACTTGAAACACAGACAAAACATTAAATCATAGGACGAAATATCCGAAAATTAGTGCAGATAAAAGCCAATTTTTAATTGATAAGATCTATAGGTCCCTTCCGATTAACCAATGCAGGTTGTACTTTGATAAGCTTAAACTTTGTAACATGACCTATAAGTTAGTTATTTTTATTTCTATTAATAGACTTGAAGTTGTAAAGTAGAATAACTTTACTATTATGTCTGAAAACAATAGACTAACTTGAATACAAGAAGAGGAAGAACAAGACTAGCAACCTTCGCGTTGCGTTTTATGAAATACATCAAGAGTGAGTGTGACGTTTCCTGGCACGAACGAACAGATTAATAATAAATTTTATTATTCATAATAAAATAATAAAATTATCGTGTTTTAAACTGAGGCAATGATTTATATCCATGATATAGCCCTTCCTAATAATGTTCGCGATAGATAGATCAAGACTGGAGGGATGCTATTTACCATGTAGCTAAATAATTATTATTCAAAGTTATTATTAATAAATATTGGATCAGAAATTAATAAATAATAACAGTAATATTTCAATAAAGATTGCACATTTAAAAATTCATAATGGGTTAAACAATACGTACAGCATTGGTAATGAAAATTATAAATGAATTAAGTATAGACATTTCCTCAACTAAAAATAATATATCATCCTGCCGGCAATTATAATTTTTAAAAGATATTATTCATATAATGCATACATTAAATTATTGTGAAATGTATATCGGTACTAAAGTTAATTTAAATAAAGTGATGTGGTTATTTCTCATATGAAATTATTTTTTTAAATAATACTTAAATTTTATTTATTGAGTACTATCAGTGGAAAGTTTCTCTACTTGCCTTCATTCATCCCATTATGTATCATTTATTATATATTGTATTGTTATAGTACACATGTAAATTAAAATAAATAAATTTTTAAAAAATATTTAAATTAAAAGCATAAATGTAGAAAAGAAATTCGTTGACTGGTACTAATATAGGATGGAAATAGTTGGGGGTGCAGTCAAACAATACAATTCTATCATTATTAAACGAAGTTTTCCATACTCATATATCGCACTCATTATATTTATATCTTTTTCATTTTATAATTTTCTGTTTAACTTGATTTCTCTCTTTGTATTTTGTTTGCATTATCACCTTTCTATACATCTATTATGTAATCATCTTTATTCATATATCCTTTCATAATATATCCTTCACTTTTTTTGATTAATTTTTCTATATCTCTATCTTATGTTATGTTTTCTGTATCCCTATGTTATGTATTTTTACAGACATTTCTGTTTTTGTCTGTTTTTCTCATATCCCTGAAGATGACCCATACAGTAGGTCAAAACGTCGGCACACATAAAATATAATATGTTTCCACCTACTTGTTGTGTAATTTTTGACTGCACCCCCAACTATTTCCATCCTATAAAAGCATAAATATACAGAAAATATTATACTGAAAGTTCGAGTATTATCTAAGTTTTACCGTTATGATCGACTAATCGAATCAAATAAACTGATCTCACAGTAACAACAAAACAATAAATATTAATTTTCCTAAAACGCACAACAACAAAAACATTGCACTTTCAATTGATTTAAAAAATCTTAAAAGCTAAATTTGTATGACAATTTTTTCCACTTGCTTTCCTTCATAAACGATATTTTAAAAACTGTTTGTTGTTTTCTGCCTATCGCCTTTAAAATATTGTGAAGGTTTCCACGTTTTATTTTTTTCCTCTTGTGTTTTCATGAAAAAATAAGTCCTTTTCCATGTTTTAACTTTTCACTCTAAGAGCTATCGCAAGTCCGGGAACGTCAGGACAGGAGTTTTGGCCTACTCCAGAATTCAAAATTGAGTTTTCTAGTTCTGCATTCACTGTGTTCATCTAAAGGAAGGTCTAGTATAACTTTTTATTTGACCTTGTAGAGTTTTTTGAGAGAGTTTTCTCACTTTGTAGCCCAGGTATATGATACTAAAAGTATAATTTTTGAAATTATTATCATTTGAGGGAGCGTCGATTAACTATTATAGACGAACATCTGTGAAATACAGATATTTGTTTGTTTAGTTGTATCAAATAAAAAAAGAACATAATTTGCTGCCAGCAATTATAATTTTTAAAATATATTATTCATATAATGATTATGTTGAACTATTTAGAAATGTACAAGGTTATTTAGGTTAATTTAAATAATATAAAAACTAATAATATAATAAAGCTTAGCGGACCCAAAGGCTCGATGCCGGTACCACCAATCTCCACCTACAACCCTCCGTCCACGGACCACTACACAAATCCTCCCGATCACTCTTGACGCAATCCTCCCACCTACGCCTCGGTTTACCCGTCAGACTTCTACCTGGCGGAACAGTGCTTATTAACTTTTTAGGAATTTGTAACTTCGCTCCTAAGCCCAGCAACTCTATAATATAACTTTAATCTTCGCGACTAATAAAATTATTTATATATATTTTTTTATAATCATTCAATAATAAACTTTTATTTTATTTTGTTACTTATATTAATCAAAGAAGAAAATTACCTGATATCAGCTATGCTATATGGTCTCTCATGAACAATGTAAGTTGGACAAATAAATACTTCTGTCGATATATTCCTTCTTATACTTTCTTATGAAGATATTTACTTATGCTATTTCTATTAGTAACATAATGATAGTTGTGTACGAGAAAACATTATTTTAATTTCTGAAATTCGGATATCCACAGTACTTTAGTAGTATTCCACAGTAGTTTCTACTACACGCACTCTTATCGCACTGAATTTTCGAAATCACATAAGTTATTAATTATTTAAAATATTAAAACTAAGGAATATCCAACATTCTTCATAAGTTACTTAACAAAGAGGCAGATGGTGTTCACTTCCTGGAGGAAATACGTCCATAAAGAAGCAGTGTTGCCACCCGGAAAGGGAATGGACCACGTTGACTTTTGGCGGGCGCGGGAACTGGTCTGCGTCCACTTTCTAAATCCTTTCCTATCCCCCCCACGTTTCGTTTCACCCCCCCTGAAGCATTACGGTCCGTCTGCAGAAAGTAAAAGTGGCCGCGGTTTCATCACCAAACCTGCCTGACCGCTACGCAGACGTAAACAACTCTCCTGGCCCGTTCACAAGATATCTTAGTGAGGCATGGTCTACGCTTAACTAACGTCATCCCACAACCTCCATTCATCATGACTTTACACAGATATTTCACAGCTTATATTACATTAATGTGTTTCACAACCCATTGAGTCGAATTGAATGATGGTGTGGATGCCACTAAGGGAGCGATATATTATAAACGTGAATTGTAATATTTCTTAACAAAGTATACCGAGAAAATATGAGGAAAATAAAATCTGTACCACGAAAAACCAAGAATGGTCTTGGGTTCAGTACGTGATAGAGACTGTACGGTTTCTAGGACGACAATTTGCTCCCTGCTCACTAGGTGCTGGCAGACGAACAAGATCCAACCATGGAATATTGATTGTTAATACGCAGGCCATAGCGGCTCCATAAGAATAATAAAAAAGAAAAAATCTCGTTGCATTTCGATCGCACAGATTTATTCAGTCTATATAAATTTTAGTGATACGGGGTAATTTTTCGAAATATTATTGCTAAATTTTTTTCAAATAATCCTCTAGTATTTTAGGGACATTTAATATCTTCTGTAGTCTTCTTTGTCTACCTAAGATAGAGGAAGTGTGGTAACATCATAAAAATATGTACCCTCTACAAGCCATGAAGAGTTTTGGGTTCTGTAAATGTTAGAGACTGTTTCTAAAACAAAGGTCGTTGAGAGAGGTGATTTGTTCGAGATGATGCTCAACCGCCAGGTTTGGGGGTGGAGGACCTCCAGGGTTTATATATGGCTATTAACAAATTAAGTAATCAGCACAGCAACTCAGGGCTCTACCGCTGAGCTACCCTGCTTCCACGTATGAGGATAGCAAGATTATTTAACATAAATAAATACTAAAATTCAGAAATTAGAATTAAACTTCCTTTCTCTAAATAAATGGACCAAAAATATTCAACCACATAAAAAATTCCAATTATTGAGTGTGTCAAAACCCATGTAGCTGGGTTTCAAGGTCAAACAAAGCAAAGCGGATGTAAATATTCTCCAAAAAAAAAGTAAATAATCTCCAAACTGGAAAAAGTGCCTCATAAGCATGATCTGGGAAAGAAAAAATTTAAAGGTACAACTTTAATTTTCAATTTTTTCTAGGTTATGATTATAGTCCAGGATCCATGGTCAAGCTGAATCTTCGTGAATAGCTTCGTTTCGATGAGACGCCCAACAATTTCCTGTGCGAAAATTCTCGATTGTGGAAGCTAAAAGTGGTAGCAAGGATAAAATATGTCGATTTGACGATTCTCAAAAATTTATTACTAACTGTTTTTTTTATTTATTAAATCTCAAGATAATTATCTAAATTATTTGAAAAAATATTTGTCCTACAAAATGTATGGTTTGATCAAAGAGTCCCCTCCTTCCAATATTTATTATATATATGTAAAAGAAGAAGTAAAAAAAAACAGCTGGTTAGTAATCATTTTTGATGTCCTCGTTATCGATACACGTTGGAAGGAGGATACAATATTTTGTATCTAAAAAAATTATTATATTTATTAATATTTGTAAATACATTCATTTGAAACTAAAGGCGCTATGAAAGATGCGAATTTTTAATTATTTTTTTTTAGCTGTTAAGGCATTACGAGTGCATAGTAATAAGTAATAATAAATAAGATAATAAACGAAATAAATACTAATATTAATATATATATATATAGTAGAGGAAGTATGACCTTAGAAATTTATATTGCATAAGTTAGGCTGGCATATTTCTTTTAAAATTTATGTAAAGAAAATTTTTCTTAAATATATAAAATATGTAGTAACGGAAAGTGTAAACATGTTGTAAATTTTAAGAATTTTAAAGGTTAATGCCTGTTTTAAGGTCTCTCAATTCATAATGCGAAGCCTTGGCTTTGGAGATTCGCTTATAACATTTAAATGTAAGTAAAACTTATAAGTAAATAAATAAGATGGAAAAAAACTCGATTATTAAAAGCTGATGAAAGATAAATCAACTTACATTGTAAAACAATAAGGATTACAAACATAATTGTTGATTCGATGGATCTAAATCATTATTATTCTGGATTATAATTAGAATCGTAACGAGGCAATTGAAACATGATAATTCTGAACACATGCATTGCTAGTAAACACTAAAGTAGATGTTATCAACGCACATGATGATAGTGATTACTATGTACTATGCTCATTCATATCCGAGTCCCAGGGCCACATCGGGGAAGGTACGAATTCATTGCAAGCCTTGACCTATCTCTATCATAATCGATATGCCATGTACATATCGAATCGTATTTTTGTATTATTTATACAAAAAACTTACATACAAATACAAATGAATTTTGTTTACAACTTTGTATTTAGCCACGACTGAGTCGGAAAAATTAGCATAGCTGTCTCTTCCTTGTTTAACTGACCACGTCAATGTTACACGTGCACCTGTTCGATACAAAGAAATGTTTCAATGTTTTACGAGTCGAATAAAATTTTTTATATTATTTTCGTTCTTATTTTATCGTATACAATTCAAATGATTAAACGTTCATATTATATAATAAATATAGCTTATTTGAACAATATAATTTTTGTAAAAAAACTTATTTATTTATTTTTTTTTGATGAGAATTTCCCCAAAGTTGGGGATTGCTACAGCCAAATTTTACCACAATATTTTTTTCCAGGTCTTCCTGCCATGAGAAACTTCTTCATTGAGACAGCATCCTAGCATGTCTTCCTGAACTTTTTCTTCCTTCACAGCGGGTGATTTTTGGTTTTGGTATTAGTGGTAGTTATTAATAAATTTAATTTTGACAGCATGACACACAATACGTTTTTGAGAATTTTTTTATTGAATAGAAGGGGGGCAGGCGCCCTCTGTAAGTCTAGAGGCGTACCAAAGCCTTGATGTCCTTAAATCGAATTCAATTTCTACGAACAATTTTTATTTTATCACGTCTTTATTTTTTTTAAGAATATAGGAAAGGAGGTTAATCGATTTTAAAAATCAATATCAATACAAAAGTATTGTAATTTTCCAGTATTTGTATTTATAATAATTTGAATGAATACAAATCTAGAAACACGATTTTCAATAATACAAAGTAGGTAATTATATATCAATGCCCTAGAGGTAAAAGTTCAAAAAATAGGTAACATTTCAGGTAGATTACCATAAATAAATACTATAATCATTACTTTCAATTATTTATCAATACACGTCATTAACAAAGTGAACAATTTTCTTTAAGCTGTTTTGTAGTAATGATGAAACAAATTTTAATAGCTTACAGTTGTGGAAAATTTGCTCTCCTGAATAAATACAAAATATGTGACATAGTGTCCTTTTCCTCCAGGGTATTTATTTAATATTGCTTATTTTCCAAAGGTTTCTTCTGCTTTTTAATTTTTTTTTTCAAAAGCGTTTAAGAATTTTTTTTTTACATACTCTTTCAAGTTTCCACGGCCACTATTTATACAAAAAACTTCAGTTGTTTCTTCTGGTTTAGACCGTGTCGGTGAATTTTCTGCCAACGTGTCGCCAGACATGCTGCTGACTTCCTCAAGGCTTAATTGAGACTGAAGATGTCCAGCTAACCCGCGGCTTTATATAGTAGCCACTCGGGTCCACTCGTGATTCATCGGTTCCTTCCGTTAGTCGATCGGGTTTCTTCGGGTCCGGGGTCGGAGTCTGTTTTTCCATGCCTGTGATTGGCTGGTTTCTGATTGCTTGGGGTCTGATAGGCTGGATTTCGGCTTGATTGTCGCTGCTGGGTTAATTTGTTGTTCTTGTTGATCGTCTTTCTTCTGTTCTATGTTAGGGAGCCATAGTTTACTTAATTTGTACCCGTCCTCCCTGTTGAAGTTTTCTGGATGTTTAACTATTTCTATGGCTTCCAGTATCTTCCTTTCTGTGGCATTGCTACATTTCTTAACTACTCTGATTTTATCGAATTCTATGGCGTGGTTCGTCGTAGTGAAATGTTCTGCTAAAGCCGATGTTTTGCTGTCCATTTTCTTCACACTTTTAATGTGTTCTGTCAGCCTTGTGGATATCAGCCTTCCCGTTTGTCCAATGTATTCCTTACCACAGGAGCATGGAATGCTGTATATCCCTGGTGTTCTGAGTCCTAAGTTGTCTTTTGGATTCGGCAAAATCTGACCTATCTTCCTGTCTGTGGTGTATTTCGTTCCTATATTAAACTTCTTCAGTACTTTAGCTATTTTCTCTGTTGTGCCTTTTACATGTAACAGATAAATTATAATTAATTGATAAATTAATAAATTCCGCGAAATATGAGATGGGATGTATAAAAATAGAGGAGCCTTTTTTTTCCTGACGAGAGAGCGGTAGCAAGGATTAAATATGTCGATTTGATGATTTTCAAAAATTTATTAATAAAATTTATATTATTTATTGGGTTGTTTTTTGTTTAATCTCAAGATAATTATCTAAATTATTTGAAAAAATATTTGTCCTACAAAATGTATGGTTTGATCAAAGCATCATCTCCTTCCAACGTGTATCGATAACGAGGTGATCAAAAATGATTACTAACCAGCTGTTTTTTTTTTACTTCTTCTTTTTTGACTTCCTTATTGATACATGTTGGAAGGAGGGGACTCTTTGATCAAACCATACATTTTGTAGGACAAATATTTTTTCAAATAATTTAGATAATTATCGTGAGATTTAACAAAAAAAAAGCCCAGTTACTAATAAATTTTTGAGAATCATCAAATCGACATATTTAATCCTTGCTACCTCTGTTAGCTACCAGAACCGAGAATTTTCGCACAGGAAATTGTTGGGCGTCTCACCGAAACGATGCTATTCACGAAGATTCAGCTTGATACTGTGCAAAAATGGACCATGGATCCTGGACTTTAGGGGAGCCTTCTTTTTTGTTTTTATAAATAATTACGACTTTTTTTTTTTACATTCACCAATTTCAAAAATATAAAGTAGTTTATACAATGCCTAGCTATATTTAATGTTCCATATTTTCTATAGAATTTTTTTATTTTTTTGGTGCGATTTTTTTTTCCATTATAAGATAAATTGTTAAATTATCAGTAATTTATAATTAAACAAATTGCGGGAAATATGAGATAGGATTGAGAAGTGGGATGTATAAATATAGAGGAGCCTTGCGCTGTTATATCTGAACGAGGAAGGGCCGGTGCAAACTGCAGCGAGAAGGCTGCCTCCGAGGTCTAGCTGCAAGGTCTCCCTAGTCAGTCTCTACTATCTAATCTAATATTTTATTATCTCTTAAACTTCCTCTTTTATTATTTATATTATAATATTGTCATAAATTTTCGAAAAATTTTAAATTCCATAACTATTAAGAAAATGATACTTCCCTAAGCTGGTAGTTTACCCAGCCTCTATAAAGTGGGTACCCAAAATAAGAAGCGTGATTGGCGATTGAGCGTGATCTAGGACAAATCACCTCACTGTACAACCGTCGCCCAAGAAACAGTACAGCCCCTACCACGTAATAAACAATAGACCCTTCACGGGTTGTAGTGGTGCAGGTTTGTTTTCTTCTACTTTGGCAGAATGACTATCGAACCAGCATCGAAAACGATCAATGCACTCATAAGATCAATAAAAGTCCGGTCGTAATTTTTACATTATGACAGAAAGTAATTTCGACAAATATGTCGTAAAAAATAAGTTCAATCCTTTCATTGACATTTATTTTCTAATTTTATTTTTTAGGAACGAAACAGTTAAAATTATTTCAATAATTTTAAGGGAGAATGATTGGCCGGTGACTGAACACGAACAATATAATACATTAAATTTATTAATAGTAATGATTTTGAAAAGTTGACATTTCAAATGAAGAAGATGTACACAATGTGAAACATATGTAAGCATTTGTTATCATTTTTGTAATTATAACTTTAAAAAAAATGTTATAGAAAGTAAGTACAGATCACAGATGCAGTAAAGTGAAGATATTTTTAATTGTTCTTGTAATGCAATTATCAAACATGTAAATGCATTAAACCTAAATATATTTAATTTAGCATATAATGGGAAAAACCTGGTGGTTGAGCGTCATTTAGGACAAATCAAATCGATAAATAACCCTTGTCCAAGAAACAGCACAGTCTCAACCATGTACTGAAACCAAGACCCTTCATGGATTGTAGTATATCAGGTTTTATATATTTAATTTAATATGAGTTGTTACAAGATTATTCGAAAATTGGCCGTATAATGCAATAATATAGTTTATTACATCTTTTTAAAACTAAAAAAGACAATATATATACAAGTATAATGAATCATTATATCAAACAATGGATCAGAAATATTCGATTTCTCTATATATCTCTGCAAGGATGTCTTGTGCGACAGGAATTTTCCACTCGATTACATCCTGTAAAATCCATGAAGAGATATGAACTATTTATTACACGTCCTGAGGAGAAGGTTAGTGACGACTACCCTTGGACGAGGTGTTTATGGGAAGATAAGGCTCCAGGAAGGTCCGGTGGTTGGCATTGGCAGTGCGGTTCGGATCAAGGTGCTACAACTCTCAACGGTTTTTGCCTAGCAGATTGCCTTTACATCTATCGGTAATTTAGCGACTTTTCAACAATAATTCTATTTACTATATCGTTCCTTCAAAAGAACAACACACCTCAAAAATTAGAGTTAAGCTTTCAGAAGTATTGTTTGAAGCATTTTAGATCAGGAACGACATATCTCGTATTCCATTTCCAATATTTTTTTTTTATTAAGTAATATTTTGAGTTGTATCATGTTGAAACATGAATTTGTAAGGGAATAATAAAAAATTTAAAATAGAAAAAAAGTTAAAATAAAAAAGTTTCAACCTTTTAAACATGTTCTAATGGTCAATAAAAGAATTTCAATACAATCATTACAATAGGGATTTTTTTGAACAATTTTTTTTTAATGAAAAATTAGATAA
This sequence comes from Troilus luridus, assembly GCA_964056705.1. Taxonomy (NCBI): domain Eukaryota; kingdom Metazoa; phylum Arthropoda; class Insecta; order Hemiptera; family Pentatomidae; genus Troilus; species Troilus luridus. The sequence continues at coordinate 68,622,794 of OZ057415.1, forward strand.
TTTGAATTATGACATTGTTCTTTTGAATGAGCGATAGTTTTAATAAAGCCAAATGTAATAATAAATTGCTATAAATTTGCTTTGTGCTAGGCTTTGTTAAGTTTTAACTAAATTAAGAAATAAATTTACCTCAACTTTGGGGAAACTCCCAATAAATAAAAAAAAATCAATAATTATCATTAGCGAATTAAGGTTTATATTCCTATCAACATTTAAACACTTACTTTATTTGCACGTGTTAGCTAATTTTGTAAGAGAGAAGTGAATTCGTCACCTGCTCGGCCCATTTTCAGAAATGACGCCCATCTTACTTTCTATTTGCTCTGAGTAAATTTTTTTTTGGAAAACATTCCTCATTAAATAAAACCTTTTAGACGACGCCTTGGACCAAAGAGATTTAGGAAACAAAATCAGTACTGTTAGATTAATATCTGGTAGAAAACTTATAAATAATTTACACAACCTTAAAGACAATTATAAATCGTGCTCCCCCCATTTTTACTGTAGACAGGTTCAAGATGAATGAATTGTCCAATATCTCCGCAATGATTATTAAAAAAAATTAATTCTAATACAATATTGGGATTAGATATTTTTCTATAATTGGAATATTTTTCTTTATAATAATAAGTATTCTATAGCAATAACTCGAGATCAAATGGGAGTGGATCGTGTAGAAAAGACCCAGGTAAATAACAACGTAAGTAAAAGGTTATTCGTTCAAGGTTTAAACAAGGGCATCTTCATGGAATAAACTTTTAATAGCATTTAACTAGAACAATATAATTCAACTGTTTGCATCAATTATTGCAACGATTTGCAATTAAAATTTTGAAATAATTCAATTCATTTTTTTTTTGTCAAACGATACTAGGTATTTATAATTTAGTAATAAACTTAAAAATGTAACAGTAAAATGTTAACAATAATGATTGATTTTTGGTTTTTAAAGTTTTAATTTTACATTAATATAATTAATTAGTACAATGTCAAAAATTATACATTTTTTCTACGTAGGATTTATTATTTCATTAAATAATATACAATATTCTAAAATAATATAGTTTATAATAATAATAATATTGAGATGAAATTCTTATTTCATTTGTACACATGGAGTTAAAAGTATGCTATATATACTACCAGAGTTATAAAAAAATTAGTAAATTATTTACAATTTTCAAACAATACAAATGCAACAAAAATAGCTAAAGTTGGAATTATGAAAACTGATATATCTGTAACTCCAGTGATCATGTGGTTATGTCTAATTTTATTCAAAATGATTTTATTATGCTAAGGGGAAAGGAATCGTGTTATTCTCATAGCTTATAAGTTAGTCATTGGCTTGAGATGGAATTATTGCTCATATTACAACCCCATTTCAAGCCCAAAGCTGCGAGAATGACACTTGCTAAACGCGGCTGCAGAGATATAAAGCCTGTATAATGTTGGTACCCTTAATAAGAGGAAAAACACTGATGGTTGAGAGTGATCGAAGACAAATCACCACCCTTTACAACCGTTGTCCAAGAAACAGTACAGTCTCTTCCACGTACTGAACCCCAGACCCTTCGCGGGCGATAGTGGTACAGGTTTTATTATTATATATATATTAAGTATATATTATATAATATATATATTATATTATATAATATATATATATTATATATATATATATTATATATATTATATATATATTATATATATATATTATATAATAATAATATATAATTATATAATATAATTATATATTATTATTATATATATATATTATATATATTAAGTCCTTTATTAATAATAAATGTGCCTCTTAAATTGCTAACTTAGACGAAGGACGACGCCACACTCGATAGACGGGAAATGCAAGCGAGATGCGTGGATTTATTCCAAACGCCCACTACCCAATTAGCTCCCTGCCATTGAGCATAAAACCTTTTAGTACGTATCATATCGGGCAAGTCATTGCTTTTTCCTTATGGATTATTTACGGTTTATTATATTATACAAGGTGTTCAATATAAGTCCTGTAGGACAGCGTTTTGTAGGACTTACAAAGGGCCTAAAATATGTCGATCGAATAATTTCTGTAAATTCACTAATCGCAATTCATTTTTAATTCTGATGTGCTATCAACTTGCAGGGATAAATGCTTTTCATTAAATGGTTAGAACGTTGAGTTGCCATGCCGAAGGTTTCGGGTTCGTATCCGGTCGAGGCAGATACATTATTTCATCTGCTCCTACTGTGGTTTATACCCTTGGGAGAAAACCTAGCGGTTGAGCTAGATCTCTTCCCTGCACAATCCTTGTCCTCGGAAAAGTACAGTTTCTACCATGTATTTTAGTAACCCGCGATCCTTCATTAGCTAATGTGATACAATTTTTTAAAAATATTTTATTCTGAACGTCAATTAAGGCACAGGCGTAAATCGTGATAATTCAATGAGATGGAATTTCAAACAACTAGAATGATATCGGGTTCCTAGCGCGCCAGGTGGCCCTAGGATTTTTTAACGGGGGTAAAAATGCTTGGTTATCTCGTCCAAGGGACGTTAAACAAGGGTCTGGTGCCAGGTACTTGATGAAAATTTCTATCCTAAGTAAACCTGGATAGGCAAAATTTAGGACTCCCACTGCAGCAGCGTCCGATTAGCCATAGCAGCATAAAACGACGTTAAATAAACAAACAAACAGCATGAAAATTTGAGAAAAATATAAAAAGTTGAGAATATGGCATTAAAGACCCGTGTAGTCCCCATTAAACTATAATAAACAAGTTACGTGGATATTAAGTTATTATAAACAAGGTTACGTGGGAGACCCGGGTTCGAGTCCCCGTCCTGGTCATATCTTTTCTTTTCAAATAAAAATATTTAAAATATAATAAACAAGATATGAAATAAGAAAAAATGAAATAGGCTGAAATGGGATTGCATCTCATAATTTTAGATATGAATTTTTACTATATTTCGGACTATATTGGTGGAAGTTCACAATCGCAGACTCTCTCAATTTAGGCATTTTTATTGCTGCATAACTTAAGGTAGTCTAAATGCAGAACAGATATCTCACATGAGCAGCTATAGTACAAAGTACACAAAATGGAAATCATTTAAAAATGCAAGCGTGAGTTGAGTCTCAACTGAGCCTTGAGGAAGCCAGCAGCATGTCTGGCGAAACTTTGGCGGAAAGTTCAGCTACACGGTCCAAACCAGAAGAAACCACTGAAGCCTTTTGTAAATATAGTAGCCGTGGAAACTTGAAAGAGCATTTAAAAATAGATTATGATGTTCTATTTTTAACGTTCCAACTCAAAAAGGGAATGCTCTTATGTCTTACTCGCCTTACTTGTAAATGATATATCACTGTATTTTTTCAGAAAACAGAAGAGGATCTAAAAAATAAAATTCGATTGCAATATATGCAGTAACATGTGAGTTTTTGTAGAAAAGCGTAAATAGGCTGTCCATTGCATCATCTTTCCTTCCTTACAGGATCACTACATGAGTTAAGAATGATTAGAGGAGGAATAAAAAAGCAGGTAAAATGGCATCTCAAAGGGAACTGTGATTGGAGCGATACCCGAAACGTCATGAATGCAAGAGGACTGGTTAACCTTAGTTCGCGTCCCGACGTTTCTCCAGTGGCCAAGGCGATCCGCTCTCCAGGAACATCTAGCTCCGATCTTCGTCTAGTATTGCCTATGTTTCTTTGGCGGGTGTGTAGATAATAAGGTGGTAGAGCACTGAGTTGCTGTTCAATTAGATAAATTATTTAATCTGTTGACAGAGGGTGAGACCTATGGTATCTGGAGACCATCATGGGGCTCACCCAGCCCCTATAAAGTATGTAAGGTATAAATGTGAGGGTTGAGCATGATCTTGGACAAATCATCACTCTACGAAACCTTTGTCCTAGAAACAGTAAAGTCTCTAGTACGTACGGGACGCAAGGCAAGATCTTTCATAGGTTGTAGTGGTACATTTTTAATTTTTTTTATACATAAGTCACAAGAAACGATAGAGAGGTATCAGTATATAATAGTAAATACTTAATAATTAAATGTTATATTCCAACCCCAAAAGCGAAAATGAACCATTAGAATGGATTTCTGAAATGTTGAAGATTGAACTCAAAAGTAAAAAAAAAAAAGTATTACTGGGACCCATGAAGAGTCTTGGGTTCAGAACGTGTTAGAGACTATGCCGTGTATAGGACAACGGTTGTGAAAGGAGGTTATTAGCCCGAGATTACGCTCTATTTCTGATTGAGGGTCTCAGGAAGGTCTAGAAATTCCTAATGATCCATCTACCAAAGCTGGATTTGAACCCGGGACCTTAGGCATGACAACTCAGCCCCCTACCACTGTCTTATCCCGTTAAGTAATCGCTAATAATTAAAGTAATTAGTAATAGGATTCTGTTATTCAAGTTATTTTATTAGAATCACAAAAGCGAGAATGAACCGATGGAATGGATTCCTGGAATGTGGAATACCGAACTCAAACACATTTAAGAGTTAATTAATTCGCTTCTAATTGGCATTTCCCACTAATTTTATTGAAAGAGTAAATTTCATTATCAGGTAATAATTAAATCTTTCAGTCGCAATTACGGAACAATGTAGTCGCAAACATATTTCAGCTTTATGTCCATAACAAACAATCAGATTGCTACGCAATTTAATGAATGAGTTAGAGAGCAATAAAACAGGTCGTTAACATAAAAAGTTTTATGAAACATTTCAATTTTATGTTCCCAAGTGGCGTTCTAAATATAGAGCTCGCTGCAACAGGTTGTTCCTGAGATTAGAACTGCGGCTACCCAAAATCAATAATTTGTACTCTCCCAGCGCCTCTTCCGCAGTGTGGCTTCCCAACGGCGATCTGATGGAGAATATAATAAAACTATATATATGATTGTAATAAAACATAAAAACATAATATATAATATAAGTATATGACAAAATATTACTCTAAAACCATTCAATGATGACAAAAGCGGAGTTACAGTAAATAATTGTGACAGAATAAATAGTGTAGTATTTGAAAATTTGCTGTATGTTCCACTGGTTGTCGCTTCGAGTTAAGTCACAAGTTTTTCATTTTTAATATTTTCCACAATTACAAGCTATCGTAAGCTTTAGTATGGAGAATGTAATTATGGATAATGAGTCGATTCCGATCATTTCATCAAGAAATATAAGCTTTAGCGAACATTTCAAAATATAGATGATATATGTATGTTGCAACATTCATTTCTAGAAGAAATTATTACCTTAATATACACATTTCCCAAAATTACATTCTCTTTTCCATACTAAATTTCATGATAACTTGTATTTATGGAAAATATTAAAAGAGAAACGAATGAGTTCAAAATTGTTGTTATCCAACTCGAAGCAGCAACCCGTGGAGTAATTATTACCTTAATTCATCAAACTTTTGTATATTTTCAACATTCCAACGATCGGGGTAGCTAAGTGGGATAAATTAGTGGGTTGAAGCGGCTTCAAATCCACATGTCGCAGATAAATTATTTAATCTCTTAACAGGGATCACCCAGCCTTTACTGGGGTAAAGCCTCGGACAATCATCTCCCTGTACAACTATTGTCCTTGACACAGTACAGTCTGTACCATGTACTGAACCCAGGACTATTCATGGTTGTACAATTAGAGTTTAATTAATTTATTTAAAGGTGCTAAGAAAATTATTATGGTTCCCAGTGTTTTTGCATTTCTTGCTATTGTTTCTTATTTTACCACCACCCCTTCGAGATTGCCGTGATCGTACCTGACAGGATTACTAATGCGTACTAAGGACTACGCTCAATAGTCGACAACCTGGGAATGCGACTTCCCTCTGATCGGCGAATCCTTTCGGGGCAAGGCCATACCCTACGTGCGAGGATGAGGAGGCGTCCCAGGCGGCTGATCAAGAAGACCTTGCAGGAGACGAGAGGAGGTTGAGGTGAGAGCGAACACTCCAAGGGCTGGAGTCAGTCAACCATCAGCGATCTTCTCAACAGTTCGACTCAACTATTGTTGACTCTCGCGTCAAGATCTGTTTTCATCTAGAAACCCTAAATTTAACCTATTGATCTCCTTATCTAATGGATAGGTATCAGCAAAGAACATTACTTTAGGAGTTCAGTGTTATGAGTACAATATAACAATAAATCTAATAATAATAAAATCCACATTAACTCCAATTCATAATTTTAATTTTTAGAATAATAAAAAAATCTGTTCCATTAAGGATTTCAGTACTAGTTTCATTGTTTCATTACTTATTTTTCATTATTGATATTTCTGTTTTCCTTCATCTTATAATTTGTTTTATAACAAAATAATTTCTATAATTGTGTCTATAATTCCTAATGTTTTTCTAATTTTTCATTTGTTATCCTTCTATTTTTAAATAGTACCTATTTGTTATTATATAATTCAATTCCTTTTGGCGTTAGTTAGCTATAATCTATCTTAAATAATGCCTTTATGTCATGTTATTATTAATTATTTTTTATTACTTCATGTTATTCATTATCTCTGATTCGATAACTCACTTTAAATATTCCCTCTGGTTATTGTTATATCTACCAAAAGGATAGATATAACAATTCATTTCTCTTATAAATTTGTTATCAGCCATATCCCTAGATGACTATATATTTTGTTATTCTGTACTAATACATATATTCTTCTTCTTATCAATAAATATATATATTGTTACTCATTACCATTTATTATTGCAATTTATGTGTATCTTGCATATTTAGGCCTGAAGAAGACCTGCATTGGCTTTAAAAATAAACAGTTCGTCTTACTAAAGAGGATTTTTTCTGGCCTCCACCTGGACCATTTCCTTCCTCATTTATATATATATATGGTCCACTAATATTATCCAACATTAAGGAATTTATTATTGCATGTTTTATTTTTTAAATAAAAAATAAATAATATACTGGAACTTATGAAGGGTTTTTGTTTCGGTACTTTATACAATTTATTAATACTCGATTCCATTTTCATTAATCCTCAAATAATAAAAATTGTGCATACATGAAAAAATCGATTAATATCTTGAATTCAAAATATATATTGTTATCTTAATATTAAAATATTTATTTTGATTTTTATTTAATTTAAACATTCTTTCATTACCTGATTTTCACTGAGTTTTCGCTCTTGTTTTAGTATGAAAAAAGGAAAGAAAAAAAAGGAGGTCAACAACTGACAATTTAAGAGCGACTCAAGAAAAGAGTTTAAAATGATAATTGATTCGGAGAAAGCGGGGAAGAAAGACTCGCTTCTTAAAAGGTCTCCAAAACGTGTCAGCTGATAATTCGGACAAAGGATGGGAAGAGGGTCATCCGGGAGTGGAAGCTGTGTGAAAAGGATGGCAGGTGGGGGACAGCACCAACTGTCTTGTCTTGTAGGGTTGGAATAATTTAAAAGAAGACTGTTGTAGGTTATCCGTTCATTGGTTATATGGAGGTAGTCCTTAGCATGGTTTGATGACTTTGGTTCAATACGTTATAGATGGTGTACAATATCTAAGGCAACGGATGTGCAGGTAGTTGATCTCCTATTCTAGATCAGTGTTATGGGGATGTTACTATTTGACTGTACCCCAATTCAAAACTGGATCTTTCTATATATGGTATATTCTTCTAGGGGCGTTGGTTATAGGTGACCAATACAATTGGTTCAGTGGCTGTAGGTCGCCTCTAGACAGACAGGTGGTACGCTCTATAAAAAAATTCTCAAACAAATATTGTCTTTTTACAAAAAAAACTCTGCACCACTATAAACAATGGAGGGTCTTACGTTCAGTACGTGATAGAAATTGAACTGTTTCTAAGACAACGGTTGTGCATAGAGTTCATTATCCAAGATCACCTTCGACGTCCAAGTTTTTACCCAATTAAGGAACCCACTTTATAGAGGCAGGGTGGGCAAAATTTATAATTACCACTTTAGTATCGACCGATTCTTAAATACGAAAACAATATCCTCATATACACATCCAAATATTAAAATAATATAACTGAAATGCACAAAAACAAACTGAAGGCAAAAAGGGAAAATCGTAATGAAAGAAATAGCGTATGAATGATAATGAAATATATCTGAAGCCCCCGAAAAATGTATGTCTATATATAAACGGTTTAGTCGAATTTTCTCCATAATAAGTTTGTTCTTAGGAAAGTGGAATCGTTTTATGTATGTAAGTTATGTCAGGCATTGACTTGAAAAGTGCGTAATTGCTTATATTACAACTCTATTTTAAGCCAAAAACTACGAAAATTATGCGATTCCACCTCCCTCATGAAAGTCAACTCTCTCTGGACCAAAATTCGACTCATATATGTGTGTGTGAAAGATGAAGACCTTCCAACAAAATTTAAGGAATATCTGCCACAAAGGTGTTGCATCACCCGCATTCTCCCGACCCTATCCTTCAACCGCTGATTGCCTAATTTTTTGGTGGAGGGGATTTACTATGTATCCATACTATATGTCTTTTTGATTTTTTTTTGGACTAAACGGCTTTACATGACAGGTATTCCTAAGACTCCTAGTGATAGTTTAGTAGCTAGGATGTGCAGAAGAGGATAGTGAGAGCTGGGCAGGATTAGGCAAGGCCGGTGGGAATCCTTGGCCCCCTTGCGGCTCAGCCCGGGGCATCGCCCTCTCAACTTGTCCCCCATCTCCCACAATATACCTAACATTATTACCAGCTGGTATCTCCATGTTTACGTTTTGTTATAATGAATTAGTTATGTAGTTAAAAACGGTGAAAGTTCAACAAAATTTCTTTGAAGGGAGGATAAACAAATTCAAAGAAGAAGATAGTGTATTTGCATGAAGTATTTTTGTGCGAAGAAACTATGTGGCTGATACAGATTTTAATAATAATTCAGGCGTTTACATGGTCATGGGGTAAGTAAAAAATGTATCATTTTATTTATTTTTTCATAGAAGCGTTTATAATTTAATTAAAAAAATAGAATTTGAAGAAGAGTAAGTCAAAACTTGGAGGGGTTTAGTTTACATGAAAGGTGTTGGTTAATATTTTCCAATTTTTGGTTGAAAACATTTTTTAATGACTTACCAATTTTTCTATGTTAACGCCTCAATCATGCAGTTTTGACTTTCTGAGGTAAACACTCATTAACATCAGACCAAACTTTATTTTTTCTAATCCTCATGGGTTTTTTTTTTACTTAAACATTTTTATCTCTTTTTGTGTGGGTGAAATATAAGTTTTTTAATGTGATCACATGAATCTACATCGAATAAACTTAAATATTTATAGAATAATGTTTTTTTCCTTTAAAAAATCCTTCAGTACATAGTTCAAGAAAAAAATATTTGAGGCACTTTTTAAGAAAAAAACTTGAATATTTGAAACAAATGCTTCAAGAGTAACTAAGATTAATGTCAAATTTGTTCGTTACTCTTCTGTACAGGTTAATATTTTTCTTAAGATGTTTAATCAACCCAATTTAAATTAAAAAATATTTGATTTCTTTGATATTTATTTTTTTTATAATACAGATTTAATATTTCATTTTTTTACAATATCGATATTTGATCCATAAGATGCACTTAGGAGTATCAAAACGTATAAAATTCAAAATGATGGCTTTATATTAAATGATTTGAGAACGTACATATTAATCTTACTTTAGCCTATCTTTATATAAATAAAATAATTTCAAAGCGTACAATGTACGATGTGAGATTTAAAAATATTTTTCGGCATTTTTAATCTTCTATTTTATTTTAATTAGTAATGTTCTGAATTTATTTTACTATATAATAGTTTTTTGTATGTTGATTGTGTTTAAGTTTGATTTCATTACACTTTGAAAAAATCAAGGTTTTTTATACCCAAGTCTTTTCTATTTATTTATTCTATGCTAAAATAAATTACTGTTTAACAATTTATAGGTTTTATGTTTACTCTAATAACAAAAATAGTTATTTTTTTAATAAACGAATTATCGGCTAAGGTGCCCTTGATAGTTAATTCCTGATTACAGAGATCAAATCTACCTCGAATACTTTATTCGACCCAGAAAAGTCGCATCACAACCGATAATTATAAAGACATTTATCCCATAAATAAGATAAACAGTTCGATAGCTCTTGAAGGTAAACCGTGCTATTCCAGTCTTCCGGAAATTCCCTTCTAAGGCATCTGAGACGCAGATGAGCGATTTGCGGAAGCGGAGGAAAAATTAATAAAGAAAATTTTTTTTTCACGGACGCGACCATGATTTTTTCTCTATTTGAAAGTGCCAAGGTAAGATGGCGACCCCTTCATTATCGTTAACAGTTTTTATTCCTAGCGCCTCTTTGACGACAAACACGATGATGAGTGCAGACTGACCTTATTTCTCTACACAAGTCTTGATAATGGGAAAAATAACTGATAAGGAGAGATAAAGGGAGGAGAAAAAACGTAGAAAGGCAATGTCTGGATCAACGGTGAGTGGGGGATATTGAGTTCAAGGGTTTCCTCATAGCAATATTTCGGGGCCCGAGGATCAGGAAGGTGATAATTATGTTAATAAAGAATATTTTGAAATCTACATATAACAATTTTCAAATGTTTCTACGAATTGTTTCTAGGACAATAATAACAAATCGTTGTACTAGAAACATTATAGTCTCTATCCCGTACTGAAACCCAAGGCTCTTATTTTTTAATCATTTCTTTTTCTAAATACATTCCATATCATGGCAATATTTACAGTCGAACCCTACCTGCTAATAAGCCAAGTCAATCTCAAGTCAAAAGTGTGAGGCAAAAATAAAATCATAAAATTAGATCCTTTATTTGAAACATTTTTGGATAAACAATAATTACCTCCTATCTCTAGTAATTTTCATATTGTAAAACATTTTATATATATGTTCATATATTTCATATAAATTAAATATATGTATATAGCATACAAAGTTATAGAGAAAAAAACACAGAAAGTTTAACGTTATAGAATTAAAGAAGACAAACATTTTTTTCTATAAAGCCAATATTCAGATTTGTATGTGAAAATATTCCAATAAAAATATTAAATATTTCATTACATTGTAAACTCTTGAAAAAAGTATGAATTTATGGAATTAAAAAAAAAATGAATCGCAAATTGTAGATATCTTATATGTCCATATAATTTATTCAATAAATTCTAATATTCAATAGTTTATATTCCATATTAAAAATTATGGAATAAAAAACTAAATTTACGAATATTAAACTGATTGGAAAGTTGTCAATTATCAGGAGATCTGGATAAAAAATTTTCTTATAATTTGTCTGAGGAGAAATATACAGGGTCATGGAATTTATTTTTTAAACATATATAATGTTGTTTTTTAAACAATATTTAAGACGTACCTATGACGATGCTTTCGCTAGTGTTTACCCTGAACCGCTAGATAAACATTAAGGCCGTCACACCTTGAAGGTCCCGAAAACTTTTCGTAGGACCTGTCGAGGTGAACGCACTCTCTAAGGTTAGGCCCAAAACGTAGCGCGTCAAAAAACGCAAAAACGATCAAGAGCGCAAAAAACGCGGCACATTGCGTCATGCGCAATATAGAAGAATAATAACCAACAAATATTCCTCGGGACAAAAGAAATTCAGTAATCGAGAGAGCTTAAGCTTTACTAATATCTCGCAACTAAATTGTTAACTAAAAAAAAAAAAAAAAGGTGAATATTCCGGAGGTTGTCGCTTCGAGTTGATTATATTTCCCAAATATATAAGTTATTTATATTATTTATATATTAAAATTATCTTGAACTTTAGCAAGGAAAATAGAGTGTAATTATCGTTAACGAGTAGATTTCAGTAACCATTTCATCAAAAAATAAATGTTTCAAATAACATTTCGAAGTATAGACGATAAATACTTGTTTAATCGTTCATTTCTAGATGAAATGAATACCGAAGTATACTCATTTCTCATAATTATCCTCTTTTCCATATAAAAGCTCATGATCATCGAAAATATTAAAAGGGAAACGAGTGAAAAGTTAAAACTTATGGGGACTCAACTTGAAGCCACAATCTGTGGAATTAATACCGTAAAAATAATTTGAATTATAGTTATATTTTTATAAGAATTAATTTCAGAGTATTCAGGTGACGTAATATTCTTCAGCTGAGGTTCTAGTGCCCCTTCGAAAAAGCGTTAACATAATTTCCAACTTTAATGTAGATTTCCAACCTTTTGTTCGTTTCTGGGTCAGCACAGCCTCGACAGTTATGAGTAACGCCTAAAAATAGATACGTCTAGACGCAGGTGTCGTTCAACATCATGCACTAATTTAATCTTAATTTATACGTAAACGCGAGTACTAAAATAAAATTAATTAAAAAAAAAACGAGGAAAACGAGACATAACTGTACCGCTTGGCTAAATACAAGAGGAAGATTACCTGTACAGCTGAACTATTTAAGTGAAAACCTTGTGCGCATGCGCCAAACAAAAAGTTTTATTATTTATTATTGAGTCTGGGGTTCAGTACATGGTAGAGACTATAATATTCCTTCAATAACGGTTGTGGAGGGAGATGATTTGTGGTAGATCATGCTCAACCGCCAGATTTTCCCCCATATTTGTGGTACCCACAATATAGAGGCTGGGTGAGCCCCAGGACGGTCCTATATCGCACAGAATCCATCTCCGGTCGCTAACAGAATAAATAAGTCGGCCAGGGAGCAGGAATTGAACCTAGGACCTTCGGCGTTGCAACTCAGCGCTCTACCACTGAACCACTCCGCTTCCATATCCACAATTACCTATTATAAATTAATGATTAATCAATAAATCTGCTGCCAAGACGAATGAGTGGTTAAGTGGAATTCTCTCTAAAAGTTTATAGTTTCCAGTACTTAAGGGATATACGTAATCGTATATTTTTTTCATAGTTGTTGATATAAAATGGATTAATGATATAAGCAAAAACTACATTTCTTACTACTTAACTCCATGACTTAGCGACATATGCCCTACAAGAATAACAGGATCCCGCATTCCTGAATACAATAAACTAATTTTGGAGACAATTCGACTTAACCACTAATTTATCGGTAGATATATTGTTTTGTCTGTAAAATAATGTTTTCCAATCCGATTTATTTATTTTTTTTGCTTTAATAGCCTGGGATCTATTCGATACTTGACTAGGATACTGTTTTAAATTATGTAATAGAAGAAGACATTTTCTCACTAGGCTCCGTTAGGTCGTTCGCCTAAACCGAGGTGTAGAATCAGCATCAAAATTGATAACATGGGTGTTTGATATTATTATAGAACACCGACCATGTGAGAGTTCTTCATTGTTCCACAAACCAAACAACTGCATACATTGCAACACCACCCAAGCAGTTTTTTCTTTTTCAAAACAGGAACAGAGCCACATCACGTAAATTACAATCTCTCTTTTGTAACGCAAAGAAGAAAGATTATCAGTGTTTATTCGAAAGCTAAGCAGTGCCCGTAGTAAACTTTGGTGTATTTGACAAACACTCAGTTATCAGCTGATGTTCCCTTATCTCATCAGGAACGGTTCATGTTGATGCTCAAATGTCGTTGACGCCAAGACGACGGATTTCAAGGTACACGAGCCGGGTGGATATCAACGATCGAAAGATTTCTGTGTAAATAACAATTAAGAATCGAATTTATTGCTTTAAACAATACATTGATAATAAGCAATGTTTTTCCTTATCATCACTGAAAGTAACAATAAACAGATTCTTCACTATACTTAAGCTAGTTGTTACATACTTTAAGTAAAGTAAATTTGGAGGTGAATAGGCCTATATTTCATCACGAACTATATAATACATTTCGCATGTATATATATGTATATAAGTACGATAAAAAGGAAATTATATATTTTAATTTATCTTTAAAAATCTTTTTAACAATCCTTAAATGTTTAAATTTAAAAAAAGTCGTGTATCTCAATGTTTATTTAATAACTAGTTACGGCCGGCTCAGATCTGTTACGCCACTTACATTTTTAGCCACTAAAAAGAAACGGTGAAAATCAAAGGAGTGTAAATTTTATAATTAATTAGATAATAAGAAATTTAATGTCATCCCATTAATATAATGAACAATGACAATTCACCAAAACTTTAAGTTAAAAAAAGGTAGTTGTGCATGCTTAGCTGCAAGCATTTATTTCACGTTTCGGGTTAATTTACTTCCTAAGATTTTAGGGATTTAATTAAATTTAATTTTCCAAAGACCTAAAATCTGTTCTTCATCAAAGAAAAAATAAAGGTTATTATTTAATCCATTAAATTCATTAATAATTTTAATTTAAACAAAAAAATACTTTGCCTAGCATTATAATATTGTTTTTATTACAAAACTAGACGTTGAATGAAAATGACCAAGTACAGCTGAACTATTTAAGTGAAAACCTTATGCGCATGCGCCAAACAAAAAAGTTTTATTATTAAAATAAAACTCGACATCGTTCAGCACACAGTAGAGACTGTAATGTTCCTTGAATAACGGTTGTGCAGGAAGATGATTTGTGCTAGATCACGCTCAACCGCCAGATTTTCCCCCTTATTTTGGGTACCCACATTATAGAGGTTGGGTGAGCCCCAGCACGGTCCTATATCGCTCAGAATCCATCTCCTGCCCCAATATTAAGATTTTTATTCTGAACTTTTTAATTAAAAAGATTGCATTCAAAATGTAAAATAATCCTTTGATTTGATGCTGTGATTTGTGATTGTAAGTACTTATTTCATATATTTGTATCAACGATCTGTAGTAAGTAATAGTTATTTGTGTATATTTTTATGTGTTATATTTCATTTTTTAACTATTTAAAAGGCATATACTGTAATATGGAATATGAATGGTCCTTTAAAAAAAAAAGCTTAAAGTATTAATACAAAATAAAGTTCATAAAACATTAATGGTTGTTAAAATAAGCGATTTATTAAAAAATGTTTACTCAATTTGTTGGGGACAGGAAAATTGATAAAGTTGCAATCTGGAAAAAAAAGAAAAAAAAGGATGAGATAAGATTTAAAAATATAAACGCCTGAGCGCTTTTATTCAGGTGTAAATTACTTTAAAGTGACATTTAAAATATATTATAAAAATATACTATAGTTTAATTTTTATAAAATAATACCCTATGTCCTTTTTTAATTATGATGAATAAATTGAAATTTACGAAAAATAAAAATTTTCACGGACTAACAATATTTTAGAACAGAGTTTAGTAAACAATATACTAAAAGTTAAAATATACCTAAATGTAATTTTTTCGAACTGAAAAGTAACAGCTAAAAATTAATAAAAGAACCGCATTATTAAATATTTCAGACAGAAAATAGACACGAAAACAAGGAGAACGTTCAAAATATCTGTGAAGTGCTGATTTTGATGTGCAGAATTGCTTGAAAATGCTGATCTATCTGGGTTAGTGCAACTTCACGGACGTAACTACTCTACACAAACGTTAATAATTTTTTTTAAAAAGGCGAAGATTCCTTTTTAACTTTATAGCTTAACATTAAACTATCAGGGTCTTATAAGCAAGTATGCGTACTTAAAATCACATCGGTTAGAACGTTGCTTAAAAAAAAAGAAAAGTGAAATATTATATCTACACCCCAGGTGAAGTACCACTTGGTTAAGTCGGATTTTCTCCGAAATGAGTTCCTTGTACTTAAGGAAGAGGATTCGTGTTATTGTCGTAGCTAATAAACAGGTAAGTCAGCCATTGACTTGAGAAGGAGTTATTGCTTATATTACAACTCAATTCCAGGCCAAAAACTACGAGAATGACACGATTTCGCTTCCCTCATTACAATGCACATTCTGTTGACAAATTTCGACTTATCCACTTATTTAAAAATTCTCCTTTTATTTTATTTTATTTCCTTTTTTCTATTTTCTCTATGAGTTTGAGGCACAAACTGCAAGTGGACTATGTAGCTCAGGATAGAAATACACAAGAATTAAATTCGGTATAAATCTAACTTTATAAATGTATTCATTCAGTTAATTATTATATAATTTAAATGAATATATTAAACAATTGTGGAGACAGACATTGTTGGACATAATGGCACATCTAAGTACCGCGGATAGAACAGCATGGACTCACAACACCGGCTGACCTATGACGCAAGCCAAGTCGAGGTTGCAGCGTCCAACTACCGTCTGCTACAATAGCTTAATAAACTACAATTGTACATAACAACAATAAAATACATGCATCCATTTAAATAAATAATAATTAAAATAATTATATGTAAATATCTCCAAAGAAAATATTTTTTTCCATGAGATGCTTAACAAATTTACTTAAGGTTATTACGAGGTTACTTTTATACTAAAGACATCTTCGAGCCTACGGAATTGAGGGAAATATTTTATTCCTGTCGCGACGAAATTAAGTCAACATATAAACTTCGTTAAAACGAATTTATATATCTATATACAAAAAAAAAGTCCTACAACAACCCATCAAAGGTCTTGTACTCAGTAAGTGGTAGAGACTGGGTAAGACCCAGGTGGGTCTACGAATCCCACAGGATCCATCCCGTCTCTCAAGAGATTAAATTTAAAATCTATTTCAACAGATTGAATTAAATAAAATCTAAAATACGAAAAAATTGGTAGGGTTCCGACAGTAAATCCTCCATCTTCAGACACAAAATTCTGTAAATTTAGGACATGTAGATGCTGATGTCATCCAGTATGTTTATAAGATAATGTTTAAAATAAAATTTTCATGCTCGAAATAATTTTCAAATGTGTTTCTGAAAACTTCCCCTACAATAAACGAATACGAGGTGTATTTTTAATATTATAAAAAGCTCAGCATAAGAATAGACTCTTGTAAATTCTAATAGGTACATAATAAACGTATTCTAATAGGTAACATAATATTTTAATTGAATGTAATGCTCATTTTTGATCAGTTACGTGAAAGCCAATTAATCACTCATTTGTAATCATATCAAATGAATATCAAATATTCCGCCAGAAATTCAAAGACCATCACAGGTTTTCTGGAAAATACTCGAAGATGAAGATGAAGGTATGAAATGGAACATTTTTAATAGCTTAATGAAGAAAATTCGTGTCCTTAACATAAAATTTTCCTTTTGCCCAATATTTGTTCTTTTAAACAGATAAAAATAAATCTAGGTCGACAGCTGTCAGTATCTTCCTAATAAAAAAAAGGCCTAACATGACCACATTATGAAATCAGAAATATGTTAAAACACATTTCAGTGTGCATGGTCATCTGTATCAATTTATATACTACAATATAAAATTTATAAAATAAATTTATAAAATATATTAATACATACATATATGGTTCTACATATATATATATATATTCGCGAGTGCATTATAGATAAGAGAAAAACAAACAAAGATAACCTGAAAACGTAAACAGGGCCTGAGGATATTGCCACTCACTTGCTTACGATAACATTTGCCTAAAAATATTTTCGGGCCAGACGCCAAGTGATTCTGAAGATAAAATACGTTTCACGTTCGCTTCATAGAATCATTTCGGGAAAAGGGATTCCAAGATTTTTTTTAAACAAAAAAATAAAATTTATTTTTCCGTACCTCTTAGGCATAAAGTGGTCTAAATAAAGTATTATAATAGCCAAATATCAATAATTAGAACCAACTGTTATGAATTTGAATTTACTTTATGACAATTTTATTTTATTTTTCTCAAAAGAACTACTCTTTAATGTGATTAGCTTTTATCAGAATAATAAATAAATACATTTGATCCACGGTTTATTGTTACTTAAAAGAAGATAAATTCCCATATTTCTTTGAGGTCATACTTGAAATAGTATACTGTTTATATACTCGAAAATTGGTATTTGTGGTGAAATTTTTTTCCTAGTCTCCCATTGCTAAAAAATATATATAAGTTTTTGGTTTAAATATTATTTTATTACTAAAAAAATGGTATTAAATATATAAAATTTATGTGCAGATTTAATTATATATATATATATATATATATATATATATATATATATATATATATATATATATATATATAAGTAAGATAAAAAGGAAATAATATTTTTTAATTTATCTTTAAAGATCTTTTTAACAATCCTTAAATGTTTAAGTAAAAAAAAATTCGTGTATCTCAATGTTTATTTAATAACTAGTTACGGCCGGCTCAGATCTGTTACGCCACTTACATTCTTAGCCACTAAAAAGAAACGGTGAAAATCAAAGGAGTGTAAATTTTATAATTAATTTGTTAATAAGAAATTTAATGTTATCCAATTAATATAATGAATAATGACAATTCATCAAAACTTTAAGTTAAAAAAAAGTAGTTGTGTATGCTTAGCTGCAAGTATTTTTTCACGTTTCGAGTTAATTTACTTATTCCTAAGATTTTAGGGATTTAATTAAAATCAATTTTCCAAAGACCTAATCTGTTCTTCGTCAAAGAAAAAATAAAGGCTATTATTTAATTCAATGGGTAGTAAAAACTACAGAACTTAATGCAATAAACAAAAACAACAAAAAAAGTAGACAAAAACTAACGGTTGTTCGTCATAATTGACCTGTTATTGACACCCTAGAGCACAGAAAATACAAATTAACAGCTCAGAGGAATAGAACAATAAAAAGTCTTAAAAGTTTAGAAACACAATCTTCACTCATATAATAGTGTGTTAGGGTGCTTCAATTTTATTTTAAAAATAAAATAAAATAGAAAAAAGTGATTTGACAGAAAAAAATAAAAAAAAGGTGGCAAGGTTTCGACTTAAAAAAAATTGCTTCACTAAACTAGCGAATAATGTGAAAACCCCAATTTTTGAAATTTCACAGTTTTACGCTTTTTACCCTGAACGCCTCAGCGCCTTATTAAAGATACTTATACTCTATAAGCAACTGTTTTTTAATATTTAACAAAAAAAATTATATTTTTTAAAACATAACTAACATTTAGAAGTATAGATGATATATGCTTGTTGAATCGTCTATTTCTTGCCGAAACGATTAACGATTTTTACTAAAACTCACGATTATTTTCATTTTCGAGAGCATTAAAAGGGCAACGAGCGAAAAATTAAAACTGGTGACAACTCGAAGCGACAACCTGCGGAACTGATACGAAAATATAACTTATACTAACTACACATATTAAACAGTATGTGTTGGTCGGTTCGTTAATCTATTTATAGTGATAGTGATAATAGAGTGTAGGTAATAGTGACCGTATATAGTCAGATAGTCAGTGAGTAATAAAGTTATTTTTATTTTCGAGAATATTAAAAAGGAAACGAATAAACAGTTAAAGTTTTTTGTAGCTCTACTCGAAGCGGCGACCTGCTGAACCGATACCTATAAAAAGCTTATCACTACTTCGCAGGGCTAGCGGGCGTTGCCTCATGACGTCTAAAAAGACGAAACCTCATTGAGGAACCGGATCCTACGACGTGACGGAGTAGATGATAGAAAGAAGAAAAAAATATAAATAAAAGCGTAAGTGTAAAAGTGAAATGGAAGCCGGAGGGACCGTATAAGGAAGACGGATGGAGCGGGCGGTGGTAGCGGTGGCGGTGGTGGGGTTGCCCTACTCAGCTCAGGTCAACGCCCGCCCTACTTACACCAAGGACGCCATTCCCACTCCTCTAGTCTGCAGTCTAGTCTATCTACTATATAGTATCTATCCAATATGTATCTAGTCAATATATACTATAATGTAGTGTATTTGACACAAGTATATAAACGGGAGAAAATACATACATACATGTCCTTGTTAAAGGCGCTGGAAGTTAAGCAGAATGGCGATCTCGTATATCTTAAGAAAATGTTTTACAACAAAGATAAATTTCAACCAATATATGATCCAACGTTAATTATTTATTTTATTTCTTATAAATATAAAAGAAAATTTTACAAACATAAGAACATATACCCCAGGGCATGTCCTATGCCATTTGTTGATTTAAATCCCTATAAATATTTTAAAAACAAATTGATTGATATAAATATAAAGTAAACACGGATATAAACATTTATAGATATAAACACGTATACATTAGGATATGAAACTATGTTATTTATTGACTTTAATATTTCCATAACATTGTCAATTATTTTTTATATAAGATATGCGCGTAACGTGTAGGAGGTGTGAACCTATGTTATTAATCGATTTTAATCCTTCAAAATAGTTTGTAAACAATTTTGTTTATATAAATATACAAGAAAGTTTTAAATAATTTTGTTTTATGTAATTTGTCTAGACTATGCTATATATCAAACCGTTCTATATATCTAGCAGATATGCCATTAGATAGTATTGTAAGTACAAATACTTAAACGGGAGAATATCTATTTATACAGGCCCTTGTTTAATTATCATTAGCGGATTATGTTTAGTTTTTTACTATGAAAAAAAATTAATGATGTTTAATTTATGCATTCCCGATGTGCACAAATATTAATCAAAACTGATTTACCTTCTGAGATAAAATGGCGCGTCGCTGAGAGTTACGCAGAATGGCGATCTCGTATATCTTAGGAATAAATAGTAGTAAAAAAAAACTAAAAAACGAGTTTTAATAGGAAACAAAACTCAATAGAAGAAAATCATTTTAAAATAAGAATTGAGTGATGACAAACGGTTGAACAGGGCTGTACCCGCAAGGGCGTCAGTTTAATTTATTTTAATGTTGTTTTTTTTTACATATATTTAAAATAAAATGGCCACCCCTTTAAAATAATTATAAAGTTTAAATTTAAAAGTGTTATATTAATTTTAAATAAATTATTATGTTAATAATTTAAAACGTTTGAACATAACAACGCTAATAATTAGTAAACTAACTATAAAATAGTACCACGCCGAGAGAACCAAGTTTCGTACTCACTCTCACTTAGGATTGAAATAAGAATACTTTTTTTTTTTTTTATAAAGGTCAAACAAAAATATTCGAAATTAGATAATATTATCAAGCATTTTAAAACATTGAATAGGAAAATGCCAGATAAATAATTATTCACTATCTATAATCATAAAAAATGTACTAAAAATAATTTATTTATTTAGGAAGTAAGAATTAGTTTGCATCAGTCACGAATGACGGACAGTTCATTCCATGATGAAGTTATTCATTGATTTTATCTCCGAAGGTAAATAGGTTTTGATTAATATTTGTGCACATCGGGAATGCATAAAATAAACATTAATCATTAATTTTTTTTTTAGTAAAAAATTAAACAAAATCCGCTAATGATAATTAAACAAGGCTAGCGGAGAAGGCAGATGCAGACGCCCAGCTGCCGGCCCTGTCGTGACGTATAAACGTCAATACATCGCGGCGGTATTTCCACCAAATAAACAAGGACTTATGGAGTTGAGCTTTGGGGCTCCACTTAGCCAACGAATCCCTCTCGTATCCAACCCTTACAATCTCCAATTCTACGTCTTCAATGCTCCTTACTTTATTACAAATAAAGTCATCCATAATGACCTTAATGTCCCATTTGTTTCTGATTTTGCCCGAACCCAATATTAGTCCTTTCATGACGAATTTTATTTCCCGTTAAAGTTTCAAACCTAGGTAGCTCTTTAATTATCAATAATCCTCAGAGGCGTCTGAAAAGAACATGGTCTTGTGACCTCCTAAGATGTATTCATTATTTTAGTACTACCACTGGGTAGTTTGTCTACTTGACTTTACCCATGAAATTATGTATCTTTCAATGTATCTACTTGTCGTATTATACAGTTGTAAATTTCAATAAATCTGCCACATATATTCAGCGAATACATTCCTAGAAGGGGCCGATATATTCCTTAACGGGCTACAAGACCTAAATATACAACGACCCTAGGGTATAATGACTAGAAGGCTTAGGTTAAATATATCTATAGAATACAAAGGCTAATCGCCAATAATTAGGTAGGCATACCTTCGGGTATATTTATGGTATACCATTACAGAGTATATGGATACCCCTCAGAGGAGAAAGTGGGTGATTGGTATGCCAGGAGCGCCGTGCGGAATCGGAGGCCGCAGAGAAGTCTAAGGTAGAAGGGGCTACCGGATGTGTTTCCTCGTCAAGTGAAGGGACTTCCTTTCAAATAGGCTTCCAGTGGTCCTTGCTCCATCAAGTGCGATTCCATCCGAGGACACGAGCTTCCTCCTTCAATCTTTAAATGTCACAGCGACAAATCCTCTAATCCTAACCATAAAAGAAATCCCGAATAATCAAGATACTAGATTAATAACATATCTCCCAAGCGTTCCAAAATTTGAACTAGATTTAGTTTTGATTTTCATAATCTTGCTTTTCCAGTTTTGCGACAGTAGTGCCAGAAGACCCCTTGGAAGAAAAAACAATAAAAAAAAACACCAACAAATGGTGATTTTGAATTTGGCAAATTTTAAAAAAGATACCAGAATTAATTTAGGAAGCATCAAAAACCAGTATAAATTCCAGATACAATAGGTGTTCACCGCATATAAATGTTTAAAAAATTGGTAATTTTGTTCTGTTGAATTTGGAGTGATTTAAAATAATATAGAAACTGACAATGTTAAAACTCAATTATTGCCTTTTTAATTTTAATTTATAATTTAATCCCACTCCAACCTACTAGTTTCAAACCGGGCAACCTCTACAATTCCTGATAATCCTCCTAGACGTCTGAAAAGGATATGATTTTCGTGTTTGAGTACTATCACTGGGTAGTTCCACAATTTGCCAATATACATGTCATAATGTGTCATCCATTCCATTTACTTGTATTATTGAAAGCGAAGTCAGTTATTGCCTTTTTAATTTATTTAACTATTTTAAATAAACTCTTCTTCTGAATACATTTAAACAAATATATAAATAAAACAAAATCAAGAAGCAATTATATATCCTTTAGGGACATATCTTTAAGATCAATCGGCAAAACAACTCGAAACTTTCACCGCCAAATCGTTATCACCCATACGCATTTTCGATTACCAAATTATAAAAGATTCGAAAATAATAAAAGGTTGAATGAACCCAAAGGCAGATACTAAAATCGCTTTTTACAAACCTCTAACCATCCATAATCCTGGTCCCTTAAGGATCTTAACCAATTTTCCTATTTACGCTTCGGCCCTCCCCTCAGACGTTTCCCAGCCTTCTCAGCGCTTATTAAGTTTATGGGATGCGTTTATTTTTGACTGGATCTAATTTTATATAAATTCATTATATAATTGACAACCAACAAGACGTGTTTAGTCGTCTGGCAGATGGTTAAGAAACATCCAAAGATGCTTCATCGTAATTGGGCGACGATGATGGGTTCTGCCCTGGGAGCGGAGGAGGAAGGCAGAGGTGAGTGGAAGTCAGGAAGAGAAAGGGGTTGCGTTTTCCATCTTTCTTGCGTAACCGAGCTTGAGAAAGTCTTCCTTGTTTCACTTTTCCAACTGGAATCCCTCTCGCTTTGCCGTCCACCAGCATTTATAACTGTTACCAGGTTAGAAAAGAAGACAGTGCAGCCGGGGACATAGGCGTGCCAACTAACTAAAATGACTTGTAGAGTTTACATGCAAAAAAAAAAAGCTTGGTCTTCCAGGTTAAACTGGAAATACAACTCTCTTATTTATGGGGAAATAATTATTGTAAAACTAATCCTGTTATTTAATAAAAAAAACGGTGAAACTACATCCCACGAACGGTCTTTGGTTCAGTACATTGTAGGAAACTGTAAAGTTTCCAGGCCAACGGTTGAACAGAGAGGGAAGGTTATTTGCCGGAGACAAAGCTCACCCGCAAGTTTTTTTCCTCGATGAAGAAGACACAAATTATAGAATGGGTGAGCCCCAGGAGGGTTTCTAGAATCCATAAGGTCCATCGGTGGTAGGTCTTGGACACAATTCGAGCTGAGATATTTCTTTCAAAGGTTCTGAGAATTTCTTTCGAAAGTAAAGAAAAAACTATTTTATTTCTTTTTAATAAAAGTATGACCTGTTTTAACTTAATAAAAAATTATACAAACTATTATTTTATTAAAATGTACTCTCAACGAAGGAATAGCACAAAATAAAAAAAACGTTAGTTGCTTCAACATTCGAGTAATATTTAAGCAGATTTGTTTAAATCCTTTTTGGATTGTAGTGGTACTTGTACTTATGAGTATAAAATTTACTTTGAGCTTTTAATTTAATAAACTGAAAAAAAAGAACTATTATCACTTCCCAACCCCACCTCTAGCCCCCTACTCTTCTACTAGAGAACCATCAAAAACGTCGCACAGAAAACCCTTGATGACTCTGGGAATGACTTTCCCCAACCACAGTCGTCGAATAAGACTTGTTTGGTCATCGAAAAGATGATGTATCTATTATCCCAGGCAGTTCTAACTATATCATCCCCTAGCGACGGCAGTTGGTGCGCCATTGATGAGCGTTTTCTTCCCATGTTTTTTTGACGTAAGGTCTAATAATAAATGAATTTTACATCACAAACATCCGTTTGGGTTGTTGTTTCCGTGTTATTCGAACAATGTACGCCAAAGTTAAATATATTATTATAACAATAGAGATGAATTTAAAAAAAAAGTCTTTATTGGAATTTACAACTTTATTAAAACAGTTGTAACAATCAGTACAGTCTCTACCATGTACTGAACTAAAGACTCTTCAGGAGTTGTAGTGGTGCAAATAAAAAAAAAAAAAAATCTCGAGTAAATAGAATGGAAGATGGCATGAGATAAAGGCAAGTAGAGAAACAACCCTTAGGTAATACTCATGACAGATTTAAACAAATTTACTAAAAAATATTTTTAATAATAAATTATATTATTGGAACTTCCACATTGGGGTTTCATTATTTCTTGGCAAAATAGAGTTTAGGGTGATAGTAATCATTGTATTGACTTGTACCATTGTAAGGACAAATTAATCTTTTTATCTGTGAGAACATTTTAATTACATATAACAAGTAAAAACAATGATATTACATCAAAAATTAGGTTTCCGCCTATTTGGGTCAACACGAAAAGAACTCGTGTGACATAAATTCATAAATTTAATTAGACAGTTTATGCGCATAATATTTGTTTCGCTTTCTATAAAAATGAAAAAAGAAATAAGACATTAAAAGGTTATCAAAAGTAAATACTTCCGTATCTTATGGTACTCATTTAAACATAGTGCGCTGCTCAATCTTTTTTTCAATTTATCATATTATGGTGTTTATAATAATATTTTAAGGAAAAATTAATTTTGTTTCTGTTAGAACATTTTAATTACATAAAACAAGTAAACAATCTTTTTACATCAAAAACTATGTTTCCGTCTATTTGTTGTTTAGAATAATATGTTGTTTATAATATAAATTATATTTTATTTATATCATAAGAAATAGAGAAAAATATTTTCATCTCTTTGATTTTAAAAATAAATACAAATCCGGACCACTGCAACCCCTGGAGGGTCTTTAGCTCAGTACATGACAGAGACTATACAGTTTCCAGGACAACGTTTGTGCAGGGAGGTTATTATTCCGAAATTACTAATTAATTAATTTTTAAATTTTTTTAAAATTAAAAAATTGTTAATAAACAACTTGTGGTTTATATATTATTCCTGATTTCACTTTACATTTTAATTTTTTGTATACCATCTACTAATTCAATTATTTCATAAAGAATTTTTTAAGGGCACGAAAATAAGCATCAGTGAGTATACAGTGCCATTCATTAAAATCGTTACAACCGTACGTCTTCAAACAACTGATTTGAAATTGAAATGAGAACTGAACGGTCCGTTAATTTGAATGGACACTACAGTGTCAATATTTGTCAGAGCGTAACTTTCGAAAATATTTAAAGGTTTACGATATTATCGATTATGAAGAGTCGATAAATAAAAAAAACAGAAACAAAATTGTTTTGAAGATTAAGCTGACATATTTTCAAATCTTAAAACATTAAATGGCATGCTCCGATAGAGATATAAGGTTGAGACGAATTGAGGAACTGATGATAAAAACGATTTATTTTCAGCATTAACACAGATAGCCTTTTACAAGAGCCCGGTATCTCTTTGGGGGTCAATAACTCCTCTAACACACGGAAACACAAACCTCCCGATAGTCCTAATCTCCGGACGGTGAGAGGTAACCACGTTGTCCAGAGATAGCACAGCGCGAATTTAGGGATCGGAATGAGAGAAAGTTCAGGCTGAATTATGTAAAACTTATGTAACTGTTGGAATAATAAGTCTGGAGAAGAAAAAAAAAGTACTTTCTCCTTTTGTATGGAATTAATTATATTCAAACGATTAGACAATCCGGATTATTTTAATATTAAAACTAATAAATCTCAGTTAACCGCACTAACAAACAACATACTTCAGACTACTCGTCTATACACTCAAATAACAATAACGATATACCTTATACACATATACCTCGGTATTTAACCTGACCTGTACTACCATAAACCGTGAAGCATCTGGGGTTCAGCCAGATTTTCCCCTTTATTTTGGGTACCCACTTTATAGAGCCCGGGTTAGTCCCAGGAGCGTCCTAGATCCTGTAGGATCCATCCAAGATGTTAACACATTTAATAAATTATCCGGATTTTAACTCGGGATCTTCAGTAAGGCAACTCAGTGCTCTACCACTAAGCCACCCCGCTTCCTATCAGTTCAGTAAAACATTAACCAAAACAATTGTTTAATCTGTATTCCGAAATTACCTCGCTAAAGTTAAGTAGTGCAATTTCCAAATTCATCTCCCCACTGTTGGAAGGTACACTGGATTTATCCCGTTTAGTTGAGGCGGGAAGTCCTTAAAATAGCAGAACACTTCCGTCTATTTTGCTGAACTCTATTTTTTCGTGTAAAGAACCAGAGAGAGTTTAATAATTATTGAACATCTTCATTAAAACTTTAAATGTAGATTTAATCGTTGGAGGACAGTCATCATTGGAGTCATCATAAAAGAATCAGTATGGAAAATATCAAGCATTAATTAAAATTATTACCAATAAAAAAAAATATTGGTGATATAATACCTAAGGAATACTTTGGATTCCATCTTATAGAATAATATTAATATATTGCAAAACTAATTCTGAAAATCAGTTTTAATTCTGTTTTGTTTTAATAATATTTTTTTTAAAAATAGATCAAGCTATTTTTTTCTTTCAAACTTTTTTTTTTTGTATAAAAATAACTGTTTGATTAAAAGTCATTTAACAAAATATATACAGTTAACATTTACTGAAAAAAAAAATGTTTGTGTTTATGTTTCTTTCGTTAAGATGATTTCAAGGAATACATTGCATTCTATTAATAAACAAATAACATATGTATCTGCAAGAATAAATATTAATACACTACTACACTAATTGAATATTAAAAACACAAACAGTCTAATAAACACAAATCATTAATACTCCCTGTACTACATTAAAGGAATGAAAACATTTGAAAATAGTTTATTGAATATTTTTTCCTTTACATATTAATAATTAAATTCCTTTAACAAATCTCAAATATTTTTATAAATAAAATTTTCAAAGAAATTAAAACAAAATTAATGAGTATTTTAAAATGCAGTTGCTTGTTTATTATAAAAATCAGGTGGACCGAAAATACCTAGGTCATCGAAAATCCGTTGCCATAACTATTGTATTGTTATCTATAAGTACTTATACACATGGAAGAGATATGCACAATGCCTTCATTAATCATGCATATATATTTTATATTCATTGTTTAAAATATACAATACTACTGAAAAATATAAATATAAATGTCTAAAATGTCGATAATAAAAGACTTCACAATCTATATTTTTTCATAAAAAAATAAATAATATTTCTGGCATTGATGCATGAGAAATATTTTGCACAGGTGCATAATGGACTAATTCTTAATCCATCTTTCTCATAGATAACTTATACAAGATATAATTAAAAAAATAAGTTTATAATTAATAAATTACAATTTTCGTCATTTTAGGTCTCAGATTATAAGTTAAAGGGCTCTGTTGGAATTCGGTCAAAGAGCAAGCTCGGTGCATTTCCTAGGACTCAATGCTGCCACCACCTTCTAAAAATAGTTAGGTTGGCAGCATTGTTGCGGATACCGGCAGAGTCAGGGCTCTTCCGGAAACTTATGACTGGAAGTCTCAATGAATAAGGCATAATTCATTATTATTATTTATTTATTTTAGTGATATTTAAAATATTATTTTTGTACTAAATATAATTTTAAAAAATCTGAATGTGTTTATGAAATCAGTGGTTTTCAGGAATAGGAAATCGCCATTGTTTATTTTCATTACCAAACATTTATTATTTTTGTAAATTTAACATTTAACATTTAAATCGCAGTTAAAGATATAACTGTTTTTTTCGTATGTTTTCATACACCGGAATCTATTTTCTAAGGTATTATTTAGTTAAACAAAATAAAATTTTGTTACCTCATTTTATTATTTTTCTTTCCAAATGAGAACAGAATCACTTATCTTTTAATATTTACTATAGCTAGTTTTATTTAAATGAAAAGTTGCTTAAAATATTTTCAGTCCGATAACACAATAAAAAAGTTTAAAAAAATGTAAAAGAAAATTAAATTTATTATAGACAAGGGAGAACAAACAAATATTTAAAAAAATAAAAGGAACAAAAAATAAATATAAATAAAAACATTCTTTTTAAAAAATGAAATATGGAAAAATATAATAGCTAAATTTAAAATTAATAATTTATTATTTGTTTGTTTGTTTATTTTTTTAGTTTTTGTTGTATATAATAATGTTTTTTTATTTGATTGGATATGAACAATATTTTACTTTTAAAACATTGGGTTACGCATCGTTAGAATATATGCGTGATAAGAGAATTCTGAGTCGCAAAAAATATTTGCAAACATTTTTTTTCGCAAATCACGTTTTAATTAGTTTCCATGACTAATAAAAATAATTAAATGCTATAACAGTGAAATATAAACATGTTTTTACCTACATTAGACGATTGATTGTCTTGGTATAGAGTTGCTTGCATGTCCTGCCCGACGGCACTCACTCTAGCACACACTCCGCGCGGCGACTAACGACAAAGTAGGCCAAAGACTGGGCCCCCCTGCCACTTTCACCTAGCTCCCCCTCCTCAACGTTCGCCACTTCCTTCTGCAGCGGTTACCCAACCCGCGGTCGACGGCCCGATCACACTCGCTAGCTGGGAGTCGCGAAAGATACTGCGAGGGAGATCCAAGAACTTGGAGGGGCAAGCCTGAGCTGCGGGTGGCCGCACTACAGAATAGGCCAGAACTATATTCAAATGTTTATTTCATTCTGAAATATGAAACAATTAACGGTATATGTTCCAGAGCTTGTCACTTCGAGTTGAGTTACCGCAAATTGTAACTGTTTATTCGTTTCATTCTTCATATTTTCCAAAGATGCAAGTTATCGTGAGCTTTAGTATGGAAACGGGAATGTAATTATGGATAATGAGTAGATTCCGGAAATCATTTCATCGACAAATAAAAGTTTCAACTAACATTTCGAAGTACTGATGATTTATGTTTGATGAAACGACAACCTGCGAAATAATTACTTAAATAACATTTTAACACAATAACAAATTCAACCACATCCCTCAAGATCGGTTCAAATAAATCATTCTTTTTATTCCTCCTTTGAATCTCGACATTTCGTATGAGTTTTTATTGAAGGGGAGAATAATATAAAATAATTAGTATTAGATTTGTCACAAAATATTAAAATATATCAATCTGTACTGCTTCTTGGACGACAGGGAGGTGATTTGTCCTAGATCACGCTCAATCGCCAGATTTCCTCCCTTATTTTGGGTACCGACTTAATAGGTGCTGGGTGAGCCCCAGAAGGGTACTAGATCCCAGAGGATCCATCTTCAGCCGCTGACAGATTAAATAAAACCCGCCAGTGAACGGGATTTGAACCCAGAACCTTCGGCACGGCAAGTGTAGAGCGATGACCACTGAGCCACTCTTACTTTAACTACTTAGTTGACAATGACTTAATTAAACTTATCCACAAATTAAAATGCGGTTTGCAAGAAAAACTTTTTTTCTGGTAATTATTGATTTACAAATGATACGGAACCCAATGTTCTAAACAATTTTATTATTCATATCAAATAAAAAATAATTTATTATAATTTTATACAAAAAGCAGCAAAGTAGGAGCTATTTTCAAATTTTTTTTTTAGTAGCACAGGAAGTAATGATAATTTTTTAATTAATTTGTTTCAATTAGACGGCTTGTGTTTATCATAGCCAGTTAGTCAATCAAAGAAATAAGTTTGCTATTTATTCAATATTAATAGTTAAATAAAACATTCATAAAAAAATAAAAATAAAAAACTTATTTTTAAAATAACGTTTAAAATTGTATATTCTTTTAATTATACATACATTTTATAAAAAATTTATAAATAAAAGAAAAAGTAATGAAAAACTTAGGAATTTTGTTTCAGTAAATGATAAATTTTATTTATCATTTTAAATGATCTTCAGTTAGTGTGACCATTAAAGAATAGGCCAGCTACACCTGAAAGGGTGCCATTATATGCCCAATGTATTGGGATCGAAATAAACAATAATTAACTACAAATATTTTATAAAACATTAAAAAAATATATATTTCCGACCATGAAACTATCATTCACAGCAACATGAAAAGAACTCGAGGCCCATCGATCGGATTAGTGTGATTCAGGGTTATTCCTCTCATTATAGTTTATTCATGGAGTTCTATAATTAATTGCCTTTTCTGCCTAGGAGAACTAGAAATATGTTTTCTATTGTATAATTTGATGTAAAAATATAAATTAACTTTTATAACATTATTATATATTGTTATATTGATATTCATAAAACATACAACATTTACAATTAAAAAATGAATTATTTATATTAATAAACTATTTATAAATAAATAATTTAATAAATTTACTATAGCGAAGTATCTTTGTATTAATATTGTTATTACTAGTAATTTTTTTTCGTGAGAACTCTTACATTAAAGGCTTTACAGTATCCAAATAAATTAATAGAACTTGATTAATTAAAAACATATTTTTACTAAGAAAATGAGTTAAGTCGACATAAAAAAATAATAAAGAAGGAAGAAAATCACAAATTAATAAATAAAACTTATCGATCATTAAAAAAAAAAATTATTTAAAAAAATTTGTTTAGTCAAAAACATTTGTTTCCGATATTATAAATTTAATAGAGAAATTATGATGTATCGAGCAAAATTACGAACAATCTCAAAAAAAAAAAAAAAATCATATAGTTGTTTTGAAAAATTAAAAATATCAAGCATTATGAATCGAAATATCGAATTTCACATTCGCACACACACACACATGAAAACAATTAATCCAGGCTATTTTCCCTTAATTAAAAAGTATTGAAGTAAATTTTACAAAGCTAAAATTAACCTTACAATATATATAATTAAAATATTTAACTTCCTACTTACGTTTACTATCATTTAAAGGCACTCCAACTTACCTGTAAAACAAAAATATCAGTGAATAATAATTGTAAATTATAAAATAATTTTTAACTTTTGTTTTGGAATATTAACATCATAAGGTATTTTCTGAATTCGTTTGGTGTAAATGGAAATTTATTGGTAGAATATTAAACTGCCTAATGCTTAATAGCAAAAATAATAATACTTTTATTTAAAATTTGGTAAATAAAATCAATAAAGTTTTTAAGAATTCGATGTGAAACAGTTTTAAAGAAAACAGGTGAAGATTGGCCACATGGAAATATTGTTAAATAGAGAATAGTGGTAGAGCACTCACAGAGTTGCATGCCGAAAATCCTGGTTCATATATCACTCCTGGCAGGACTTATATTTAATATGTTAGCTGCTGGAGATGGATTCTATGGGGTCTATGATCATCTTGGGACTCACCCAGCCTCCATAATGTGGGTGCCCAAAATATGGGGGATAATCTGGCGGTTGAGCGTGATTTAGGACAAATCACCTCCCTGCCAATAACTGTTGTCCAAGAAACAGTACAGTGTCTACCATGTACTCAACCCCAGACCCTTCACGGGCTGTAGTGGTACATTTTTTTAATACTTTGATGTATGGCAAAAAAATTACTTCAGCACATTTATTGAACTCGGGTAATCCCTGAATTTTCAAATCTTCGTAGAATAATATTGGCATAACAAATGTATTATTTCAAGATATCATTTATTTTTCAAGATAGTAAAACAGTACAGTTTCATTCATAAATTGGCATATTTATATTCTGTGAAGTTGATTTCTTCTTAATGTTGTCAAAAGAAGTAGAGCCGAAGTATAAACCAACAAGCTTAACTACAAAAGGTAATAAAACCAAAAGTTGAAGGAGAAGGAAGGCCACATTCCACCAGATTTTTGCACCGCTCGAGCCGGCTGTAGGTAAGGAGAATGTGCCACGACTGGCGTTAAAATTAGAAGTGACGTCATAATAATGACGTCACCTCCACTCCTGTATTTAGCGGCGTTTGGTGTGAGGGCAGCTGCCACGCTAAGATCTCTTATTGTAATTATTGTACACGCTCCTGTCTTCATCCTTTCCCTGTACCATAGTATCCTTGTTTTCAAGTCTGCCAGGATGTCATGATTTTATGAAATGTTAAAAATAAAAATGATTCATAAACCCTCCCATATTTCTACAATACAGTAAATCAAAGGTATTGATTTATGTTAATGTCTCCAGAAAAAAATAAAATAAAAAAATACCAATACCACTACACTCATGAAGAATCTGGAGTTCAATACACGGTAGAGACTGTACGGTCTAAACCGTGTCTAAACAACCGTAGTGAAGATTGGAAGAGAAGTGATTTGTCCTGGATCACGCTCAACCACCAGGGGGGGGGTACACCTAATTTTATGTGGCCATTTTAAAAGAGACTGAGTTAGCCAAGGATTAAATAAAAGTCAGCCAGAAAGCGGGATTTGAACCCAGGATCTTCGGCATGGCAGCTCAGCACTCTACCATGGCCACTTCGTTCCATGATATGTATGCGTATCTCAAAAGTTAATTCCATATCCTAAGATAAAAATAAACAATAATTTAGTTCTTTCTTTTGTTTTCTATATTTTAAAAAATAAAATCATATCTCTATTAATTTACAAAGTTTAGAGTCTCCAGATGCTTCTAAAGAAACTGCAGTGATGTATATACTCCTCTTTCTTGAATAAACTATTCTACTAAACTACTGAACCGATCCTGATTGAATACGAGGCACACCTACTGGTTCAAATTCATGAAGAATAATTTTAAATTTGATACTTTGCTTACATAATCCGAGCTATTTGAGGATTTCGTCGCATGTATCTATCAGGAAAAGGCGACTGACCTATTTTGAACATTTAGCCCATCTGGATCCCAAACGACTCACTAACAGAATTTTCGCAGAGGTGGATAGGGGCAATGACTTCAAGACCAAATGGATCACTTCAGTAAGGCCTCGGATCACATAAAGCCTTAAGTTAGGATGTGGAAGAACTAGAGATCACACAGGGGAAATTTTTAGACCCACTACAGTTGCGACGAGCCATTCACGGAAGTTTTCTCAATGTCCCTAACAAGATGGAAGAAGACAGCACAGCGACAAGTCAACGGATTAGCGAATGGGGGAAGAAAAGCATGAAGTGTTTTTGTATGTTTTCTTGAGGCTTAGTTATCCTCCATGGTAAAATTTTAATATTATACACATACTACATACTCTCACGAGAAAATACTAGAATTAGCTTGGTTTTCTCTCAAAAAGACATTAACATTATATTTAAAAGAATGTCCGGAATATTTTTCAAAAAGCTGAACTTTGTCCGGAATTTTAATTTTTTGATCTGGTAACCCTATCTACGTCTAAAGGCCCCCTTTAGCTTCGTAGTGGACGAAGGGCTCTGAAATTTCAGTTCTGATTCCCTAAAAGGCAGGCCTATGCAAATTTACTAATCCTCAGTTGATGGAAAATAGTAAAAAAACAACAACATTATTAATGTTGCGTCGTCCCAGGTGTATTAGTATACTACAATACCTCAACCAAAATTATCCCAACCCTCTTTGTGTCATTTTAATTAGAAAAATTGATGCAGCGGATGATATAAATTTATTTCATTAAAATTAATTTGTTTACATATTTTAAATCTATTATTTCAGCTTGTCGAAAGTAAACTTATATAAAGCCATTTCCGTGACCTAGGAACTTAATATTTAATTTTAGATATTTACGAAAAATAAATCAAAATAAAGAATAGCCACGTCACATAATAATAGGGGATGTCCAGAGACATATTTTTATATCCAGCCTAGTTACTGGATAAATTAGATAAATGCCTACGAGCTTAACATTGCAGTCAACCTTTGGCAAGGTTATCAGGAGAATAAATATTGAAATGAAATAGTCGCTTCCTGTCAATATATTCACGATCCCACTGCACTCAGGGAACTCTAATAACGAACACAGGAATACTCTTAACAAAGCCTTAGGACATAAAGGAGGCGAGGATGCTGCAATACTTGAATGATGAGCACCCACGCGCCTCGCAAGGGGATGACTCAAAGATTAAATACCACATGTTTATTTTATTTCAATTTATTATGTAGATAAGTTTATTAAATTAGCTTCAACCATAAAATAAAAATAGGAATAAAGTTGATAATACTAGGGGAAAAAAGATAATTTTTAGTGGTTGAACGCCAGGAAATATTAATGAAGTAGATAGTATGCTGATAACAAGAAATGATTCCCGGAAATATTTTGATATACGCGTTGTGTGGATGGTATTTATTTATTTAATATTTGTAAATAGGGAGCGGGTGTAGAGTGATTACTCTCAGTGTGTAGAGTGCTTAGATTATAAAATAATTATTACAATTACAATTAATAAACAGATAAATTATTTAGCCTGGCTTATCCCTGCGGGATATGCAGACCCTCTAGGGCTCACCCAGCCTCTCTAAAGTGGTCTTAATTAGAAGAAAACTTAGTACTTTAGCGTGATCTCCCAGCACTGCCGATGACCTGGAAACAGTATAGTTTCTACCGTGTACTGAACCCACAAATGATATTTTAAGGAATATATTAAGAACAACGCCTTAAGGCTTCACAAAAACCAAAAAAAGTAGAAAAAGTAAATTGGGGCTGTAAATATATTTAAAGAACATATTTAATAATCTCTATTTTCTACGTTCCTACTTTTGCTCTCTGCTTCATCAGATAACTCTATCTTATCTCGATCTATACCATACTGCATATTTTTATAAAATATTAAGGTGTATATTAGTGCCCTAGGAATGTTTTAAAGGTTATTTGCCCAATACTTTCCTCATTCGCAGATCTGACCAACAAGTAGAGAATGTTACAGTGAAAAAATGGTTTATGATTTCAGCAAAGAATTTAGTTATAAAATCTTATATTTATTTGATCATTAGATCGGGGGTTCCTAAACGTTTGTGTACCACCAAAATGAAAGTCTTCCACGCTTCAGTATTACAATGACAATAAAACATTTGTTTTCATTGTCTCTAGATAAAACATTTTAAACTTCAATTTAAGATAAAGACAGAAAAATAACTGAAACTAAATAAGAATTTTTATATTTAAAACTTCTTTAGCCGCGTTGAGCAATTTTTGATGTAAACAAGACTAATGAAGTTCCTGAAGGAAATCCAATCTACTGAAAATATTAGAATATAACCACTACAATGTAATTTAGTCACATTCAAAAATTTGTACAACGAATATCTCTATAAAGAAAATTTTGATTTCAGTTTATTAAATTCATATTTATTATTTATAATTAATATATAACAATGTAAATAATTTAAGCTTGTATTTTACTTTATTTAGGTTATCTCTGTGTATAAATTTATAACTATTTAAGAGAAATACTACCAAATTCTTATTTCATAATATTAATCATTAACAAGAGTGTGCGTGTGTATGTATATATATATATATATATGCTGATGAATTACTTTTAACCATCCTATCTTTATTTTGTCTAGACTATACCTAAGTTTATATTTATAACAACATAAGAGGAAACATTTTGTTTTATTTTGTTTAATAACTACTAAAGGTATCATTCCTCAGTTGTGATCATTATACAATTCTGTTACTATTACAAAAAACAAAGAGAGAAAAAAAAATAAGAAAAAAAAATATATAAGCTAAAATAATTCTTTTGTATAAACTTATAGAACATTGGAACTAGGACATAGCAATAAATAGAGAAACACCTATAGGAACAAAACAGCTATCATAAAACAATAACAAGAAGTATAACAAACAATAAGAAAATGGCGTAAAAATCCGTGCAGTTAAACGCCTTAGCCTAACCCTAACAAGAATAATGTTAATAATTAAAATTTACAAATTATGGAATTTAAATAACTGATTAGGAAATTCAAATAAGAACACAGTTATTCTAAAGTTTGAGAGTTCACATCTGTCGGCAGATTTTATGACTGCCTTTCAGGCACAAACCTCAGATTGGGAACTCCTGCGTTAGGCGGTCTTCGAATAATCATCGGATGGTGAGGGAGGATGGTATAGCCCCGAGCACAATGTTACATTTCACCATTTTCTTTCGAAATCTCATCCATCGCTTTTTAAAATGCAAATGTTGGTACCGAAAATGCCAAGAAGAAGAAGGTGAGAGGGGCTGACTTTCGAAAGACGAACAGAGATATGAATGTGCTAAGCGTCATGGCTCACTTTCCTTTCGTCCTCCGGATCGCCCATATTTTAACTACATCAACATTAATTTCTCCAAGTAGGCAGCTGATCCGGGCGATAACTTTCTTCGGGTCTTTTCGAAAAATAATCACGTCCGTTATCGGGCGAGCAGAGCATTCGGAACAAGGGTTTGCTTTCTAGAGCCGTTAGGGCCGTGTTAAATACCACTGAATCGATTGGCTGGCATTTAAAGGAGATATAAAATTCGTTACATCTATAAATAATCACCAGTTACGAGGCTAATCTGTTCAAACCGAAAAAAACAAACAGAGCCAAATTTGGGTTGATAAACCGCCAAAACCTTTGAGTGCCTCAGTTGTAGAGCGCTGACGCCGAAGGTCCCAGATTCAAATCCCGCTTGATACTATGACATAACTAGATATGGTAAATTTAATTTAATCTGTTAACAGTCATGGATAGATCCTGTGGGATCTAGTGTCCTTCCCGGATCACCCGACCTCTATAAAGTTGGTACCCAAATTAGGGAGAAAATCTGGCGGTTGAGCGTGATCTAGGAAAAACCACCTCCCCATTTCCCTATTCTATATTAATATTTTTATTTAAATATTAAACTATTTTTTTTCGAATGGAGTTTCAATATATTGAGTATATTAGTATTCAATGTACTAATGATGCTGATTTAATACGACCGGGGGCTTAAATTTATAACTAGTTCGAAACGAAATAACTATATATTACTTAATGTCACCTAGTACAAATCACCTTCCTGCACAACCCTTGTCCAAGAGACAGTACAGTCTCTACCATGTACTGAATCCCAGACCTTTCACGGGTTGTAGTGTTACAGATTAATGGCAGTATGTAATAAAATTATAAACTGTTTTATTTGAATGAACACATATATATATATATATATATATATATATATATATATATATATATATATATATATATATATATATATATATATATGGGTTTAATAAAAAAATGTTTTTTTTTTTTTAACAAGACCACTTCGGATCGACTTTATTATACTTTCTTCAGTTGGGGTTTTCTCTGTCTCTATATTGTGTCATTCCCTCACAAGCACGTTTCTCTGATTTGTTGATGTCATTGAAACATTAGAAATAATTAAAAAGATATAGAAAACGAAACTTATTGTTGTCTTAAGGAAATATTAATATGATAGAAATGGGTAAGACGGAAATGAAATGGAATGAAGATAAATATATTTTTGAAAATATGTGAATAATAATAAAAAGGAAGATAAACGCACGGCACTTGTATTTTTATAGTGACAAGACTAAAAAATCCGTGTTTTTTCGGTGGTGAGTTACGACCATGAAAGAAATGGGTATATATCTCTTTATCACGCATC
This sequence comes from Troilus luridus, assembly GCA_964056705.1. Taxonomy (NCBI): domain Eukaryota; kingdom Metazoa; phylum Arthropoda; class Insecta; order Hemiptera; family Pentatomidae; genus Troilus; species Troilus luridus. The sequence continues at coordinate 68,660,986 of OZ057415.1, forward strand.
AAAAACTGTATCAACCTGGCTTCAGAGCTTGCCTGCCAGAATGCACTTGAGTCACTCTATATATCCTAATGATATTCCACGCTCAATTATATTTTATTTAAAAATAAGGTTTGTGACTTGGGTCAGTTTAGAAATAATAGAGCGATATTCAGGATAAAATATAAATATATCATGAAAAACAAGAGATGAATAAAAAATTATAAGTATTATGAGGAAACAACAAAAATATCTTTATGTAATCTGTTAACGGGCCCGGATAGACCCTATGGGATTTGCAGAGCCACTTGTGGCTCACCCAGCCTCTATAAAGTGAATACTCTTAACTGGAAGAAAAACCAGGTGGTTGATCGTGAACATCAACCAAATTACCCACAACACAACCATATATGTTTAGAAACAGAACAGCCTATACGATTTACAGAACTCAAGACCCTTAAAGGTTTTAGTGATACTGCATTGAATCATTTGTTATTTATCTTTTTTGATTTTTTTTTAATTTCATTTAATTTATTAGTTAAATGGATGAAGTTCCCAAACCAATCGCATTTTAAAATCCTGGCTGTCATAGAAGAGAGAATCGCTATCCTTCATGGTTCAACTAAAAAATACTCCATTGCAGACCAAAAACAACTTCTAACTAAAATCTGTGAGTTGTCTGTATTCAGAAAACATGTCGCTCGCTAATGAAAATGTTCCAATTCATTGAAGAAAAAAAAGGAGGGATTTCGTACAAAAGAGTCGGAGGGAAAGTACACTTCATGTGCGGACATAACAGTCAAGGTTTTGTTCTTAAGACAATGGGAAATTAGAACAGGGTCGGAGGCCCCCTCAACTTTAAAACAAATAGCTCTGTGCAAATAGGAGAAAGCCTCCCACCCGAGCTCGGAATATTTTACACATATTTTGGAAATATTCATATGACTTCATGGATAGAACAAAGATTTCAAGTGATAAAAGAAATGATCTACACAGTAATAGTCTAGCGAAGTACTAATGATAAAAGTGTCTCAGGGACGGAGTAAATTGGTTAAAAAGTAATTCCCCTACCACAATAGTTTATTCAAAATATTTTCCAAGTAGTCGAAAATATTTTAAAACAGTAAACACCCCTTCTACTTTGCAATGAGGTCTTTAGTTATGTCAGATTAGACCCTTAAAATAAAATTAAGGGCGATACTTAACTTAATTTTATTTTAAGCGTCTAATATTCTTCATCACGTACGTATTGTATAGGCTGTTAATTGGTTCAATAAAATCGAATGGTAAAGAAAAAATATCGAATTTAGATTCAAAATTCTGTGCCCCAACACCCAGGGACAATATGTTCACAAAATAGGTAACATGAGGCGTTGAGATGCAAAAGGAGATAAATCCAAATTTGAAATTTTTTTGGGAAACACAAACAATGTCTACTTTAGGTTATTATGAAATGATTATTAATTTGAGATAATTATTTTTAGAAAAAATAGATTGGCTATGACACGATTTGAATGGTGAACCATGTACCACCGCATTGAGGACGCTAAATTTGTGAAAAACGTTAAAAAAATTAAAATTTATAAAATATGGATATATCTACTTTTGCATCTCCACGCCTCATATTATATCTTGAATAATAATAGTTGACCTTATATATTGTGGAAGAAAAACGTTAGAAAAATTAGGATACCCTAATATCCAATATCTAATTTTTATGATCCTGGTGGAGATAAAAAAAATTGCTTTTAAGTAGGGAGAACTGTTTATTGGAGAGCCAAGGTTTCGACCCACATTGCAGATCCTCTATCGGGGGAGAGGGGACAGGGTGGCTTCGTAGCTGTATCACTTAAAAAATGTGAGCCCCCCCCATCAGCCCTGAAGAAGACCTGCAACGTGGGTCGAAACGTTGGCTCTCCAATAAACAGTACTCCCTAGGTAAGAGGAAATTTTTTTTTACCTCCGCCCAGAACATTTTTTTCCACGTGGATAATATATTAGATAAGTAATCATAAAAAAAAAATTGCTATAATCAATACTTCTAATTAGTTATCAATGGCAAAGAAAATTTGAACCATATACTTTAAGCTGTTTCTATAAGTAACCCAGAAACAAATTTTAATTGTTCAAAGTTATGGAACATTGGTTCTCTTGATTTAATCCAAAATATATATATTTAAACAAAATATATATTTATTGAAATTTACAACTGTATACAGAATACATCAAGTATATATTATGAATGAATAAATTGACATGAAAAGACAAGTAGAGAAACTACCCAGTGGTAGTACTCAACTAAAAAGTTCAGCTTAGAAGGTCAGGAGGCCATCTTCTTTTCAGACGTTTCGGAGGATTATCAGGAATTGAAGAGGTTGCGAGGTTTGAAACTAGTGGGTTTGGGTGGAAATGAAGTTTGTCATGAAAAGATTGATATCGATTTCGGGCCAAATCAGCAATAAACGGGACGTTAAGGTCATTATGGATTACTTTGTTCGTAACAAAGTAAGGAGCGTAGAAGATTTTCCGAAGGATTTAATCCAAAATATGATAATCTTACTTGGTGTCATTTACTTCCTGGGTACAGAATTATTGTTTTTAAAACAAATATTATTCTTTGCTTATTTCTTTGTAATATTAGTTTTCACATTAATCCCTTAGGGGAGGTTTGCATAAGAAGATTTTGTACAAAATAATTTATTTCAATTCATACACTATTATTTTAAGATAATCTATATTAATAATTTTTGTATTCTATAGCTTTAATTATTTCTTTTCTACTACTAATCCCTTCTCTATTATTTATTTTCTGTATTTATTCTACAATAATTAAAATATTATAGAGTATCATTTTTATGTTGTAGTTTTTTTTCCGAAACCCCTATAACTAAATAGTTCTGAAGTGCTTCTTTTTCTTATTGTGTTGTTTTGTTCTGCAATTTATTTCATTTTAAGGCATTAAAAAGTTGTCATCATTTGATGTTAAATAGCAATAACTTCGATGGCGTTAGGGCACACCATTTTTAAAAATTAAATTAAAAAATAATCAAAATAAGATACAAATACTTCTACAAGGAGGTAGTATTTATGGGGAAGAGACAAAAGGAAGAAGGCGCGGGCGTTGAGATGGAAGCTTAGGCTATATCGAGAACGCTAGGAGCTGCCCCAGTTAGCTCCTGGAGCTCTAACTATAGAACTCCACCTTTATAGGCTGTCACCACTTCACCTATCTCTATATCTTATATCTACTAGCGTATTTTGGAGTAAACGTATCATGGTATAAGCGAGCTGAATGAAGTTCCAGAAACTAGGCTTGATAAAGTGAGATAAAGCACGCAAATCAGCTTTGCATGTCATGTGCATGAAAACGTATGCGCATGAGTAGATGAAGTATACATATTCAAATAGATACCATTTTTGGCAATTAGTTTTAATTGAAAAATAGTTAATTATTGGTTATTTAGACTATTAGGCATAATCTGTCAATTTTTTTTTATCTGTATCACAACCCGTATAGGGTTCTTAGATTCAGTAGATAGTAGAGACTGTACTGTGTACAGGACAAAAAGTTGTGAATGGAGGTGATTTGTCCGATATTTTGCTCAACCACCAGGTTTATCCCCAATTAAGGGTGCCCAGTATGTAGAGCTACAAGAGGGTCTTGTAGAACCCACAGAGTCCATCAATTGCTGATAGTTTAAATAATTTATTTGTCACAGCTGGATAGAAACTCAACACTTTACACACTGATACACCCCTCTACTTGACTATTATGGCTATAGTAATTTATATTTAACAATAAAAAAATAAAGATTAGAATGGAGAAGGAATGCCCTTTGAAAGCATCAATGCAACAGTTTTTTTTTTATCAACAGAAAGTGTTATTAGAGAATTAAAAATATCAAAACTAATATCTGGGATGGAGTGGTTGGTAACCATAGAATGTTTCTATTATACATAAAATTCAAATAACAGTTCTTCATAATCTGGCTTATTACTTGAAATAAATGAGTAAAACATATTTGTTTTTTGTCATATTGATAATGAATGTTTTAATTAAATTTTAATAAAAAAACGATTGACAAAAATTGTAAACCTAAATCTGACTTATCTCTGAAGGCGGATGTGTTCGGGACGTCCATTTTATGTCCCCCCCTAAGAACACATTCCGGGCTGCTATCCCGCGATCTTTGGCGTACTAGGTTGCTATGCTAACCATTACACCACATATGACTCTGCTTTCTTTAAAAGACGTGATTAATAACATTCAAGTAAAAACTTTAAGATATAAATATGCTTCGTTGATGATTGGCAGTTATAGGTTCAAGACTACTTTGCATAATCGCCTTCAGCTGATCGCGTAAACAAGAAATTCTTCGGCTCAAGGCTGTTACGTGGAGTAGTACTACGTTCGGCTTCAACAGATATACAACGCTGATTGACTAGCGCGTACTTGTTTCTTTCAAAGCAATCGTTATAAATAGAACAAATCAGTTTCGCCTAACAAAACCAACTTTATTAGCCAACATGATTTATTCCAATTGCAAAACGTTGGGAAAGGTCGTTTATTTCTTATTATAACAATGATATTGCTTCTTTAAAAACAAGAAGAGGCACAAACGTTAAAGAGCTAAACCCACTAATTTTAAATATGAAATATAAAAAATATGGCTAATAAGTAGTTATAGCAAAAAATTAGTATCTCTATATTATCATTGTGAATATTTTTTCAGCGTATCCAATCAACAGTTACTACTTTTTGTTTCGTCTTATGAGTTACTCAATCGGATTTTTCTTCTCTTGTATTTGTAATCTACACTTGCCAAGTACATACGATTGACAATCAGCAGATTGGCTGACAGTAGAATAAAAAAAATTACATGAGAGGAATGAAGAAGAACATACCCAGCGAAACCTGTCCCATTGCATGATTTAATTTCCTATGGTAACAGATCCCTCGTTCACGTTCTTTTTAGTCTCCCCTTGTGTTTGGCGTTTAAAAACGCGTTTGGCGTTTTTTCTTAACGTGAAACCCCCTGTCATTCTCCTATCAAGTTAAGGTCTTGTACTTTGTTTGCTCGATCATTTAAATTATAAATATTTAACAAAATTGGCAAATCACAAAGCCACCGTTCTTTAATTATTTTAGCCCTTACACGGAATATTTTTTCGCACTTAAGAGGAACTGTTTTCGAATGGAGCCCATTCAATTACATTTTATTCCTTTATTCCGATTTTAGGACTGTTCTCTTCAATAACTAGTGTTCAGTGAAATAAGATTAAGACATTTTCTTATAAAAACAAAAAAACCTGTACCACTACAACCCGTGAACGGGTCTGGGATTAAGTACATGGTAGAGACTGTTTCATGGGCAACGGTTCTGCAAGGAGGTGAGTGTCCTAGGTCACGGTCAACCGCCAGATTTTTTCCCCTTATTTTTGGTACCCTATTTTTATAATATTTTATAGAGGCTGGGTGAGCCCCAGGATGGTCCTACATCCTATATGTCCATATTCCGCTGCTAACAGACTAAATAAAAGTAACTGCCTTCAGCGGGATTTGAACCAGGATTTCCGGCATAGCAGCTCAGTGCTCTACCACTGACCCACTCCGCTCCCTTTTCTTATAAACTATATTTTATTTCATTATATAAAAAAAATCCCTAAAATAAATAAACGTTTCATTATTTTAATCAATTAAAATACTCCATATCACAAAACAATACAACGCGGATAAACATATTTTAATAGGCTCACTAGTGGGGGTACAAAATAGTTACTAAACTGAACTTCAATTTGTAGAATAATATAAGCATTCTACAGAAAGGTTAAGTACCTACTTTACTACAAATTCAAACAAAAACTTAATAAAATAACAACTCAGATGCAATTTTAAATAATAAAAAAAAATGAAATTATCATTATAACTCTCGCTATCATTAAGATTCAAGAGAAACTCAATCCTTAATGTGTTACAAACGATTCCGGTCTGTGCAGGTTACATGCAGTTTTGGTGGGCACTACGTATTGCAAGCTGCCCCTAAAACTAGAGCATTTAGGTACATCAAATTCAGTATTCATTATACATTTTCGAAGATACCGGGAAATTTTAATTAGTTCTTTACAGTGTTGATATCTTGGGTATGATTATTTGTACTATCAGGAGGATGTGCGTTAATGTTAAATGTTCAATTGTGTTTTTTGAATAGTTGAAGTCTCTCTTTACGCTTAAATTTGTTTTTCATTCTTTTCTCACATTTCTTCAATATTATTTTCTATCAAAGGACACGGCAGTTTTGCTGGTATCGAAAAAAAATTTACATCGAGCAGGCATACTGAAGTACACTTGGCCTCAAATGCTTTGCCTTTTTCCAACGTGTCCAAGTGATCCACACAGGGTGGTTATTTTATATCTGCAGAGATGATTGTAGTAATTACTGGAAGCATTTAGAGGATGGAATGCATGTTCAGGTGCTTTTCATATATAATTTTCAGTAATGCTTTTTAACATTTATGATTTTTTTAAAATATCTAAGTGAGTTTTTTCGGTAGTATATTATAAGACTCTTTCTACTGTTTTACTTTTAAAAATGAAATATATATATAAAAGTAAACTGCGATATTAAATACATTAGTTACTAGTATTTGTCGGCTGATAAGAAAAACTAACGGGAATTTCGGTTTAAGGGTTGACCTGGCAAAAGCCTACAGCTGCTGGGGGTACGGATCGATAGGAAGGTCCTGTCATTGACATTGACATTACGCGGTTCCTTCATCTTACAGTAGGTAAACTGGAGTAGGGTACTATTGTAATAATATATAAGTAATCTCAAATAAACATAATAATATATCAGAAATAATATGCTATATTAAGAAAAACTTGTACGACTACAACTTAGGTTCAGTATATTTGTGATCAAGCTCAACCGTCAGGTTTCCTCCCATCATAAGGGAACTTTATATGTGTTAATCAATAGCGCAATAGATGCACTTGAATCTATCTTTTTAAAATAAAATTTATTTTAAACTAAGTTTAAAGATTTATATTTTACTATGTGTGATATATAGAAGAAAACAAAAAGTGTGACTTTAAAGGGTTAAATAAGAATATAATTTCAGAAGCTCATTTAAAATTATATAGTCGAAGATTTAAATATAGTTAAAATAATTTATTTTACTATCCTAAACCTTAACCAAATGTTTCTATTCTTTATAGACCGCTTTATTAAATTATCTTAAAAGACGATAGGCAAACGGAAAATATATAATACAATATCCTTTATTAAAAATTTAAAAATACCTCTCTACTACAACCAATGAAAGGCCATAGGTTCAGTATATTGTAGGCTATACCTTTTCTAGGATAACGGTTTTTCAGGGAGGTGATTTATCCTAGATCAAGCTCAACTGTTAGGTCTACACCTAATTAAGGGTATGCTGTATAGATGCCGGTTGAGCTCGAGGAGGGTCCATCCATGGCTGTTAACAGATCACATATATTTATCTGTCCCAAGGGAATAGAACCCCGGAACCTTATACATTTAGCAACTCAGTGCTCTACACACTGTAACATATAATTATCACCTTAATGATTTATATATTTTTTTAAATATATTAGAATGACAATGAAAGCAACAATGGAAGATTTTTTTTTCTTTAAAAAATAGTATTATTAGAGAATTAATAATTATTAAAAATACTATTTGACATGGTTAGCTTAAACTATTTCCGTTATACATAAGTATAGCAGAAATAATTTTTATGCACAATCTAATATTGTGCAGGGTCCCCACGAATTAAGGGCTTAACTACAGAGGCCGTGTGAGCCCCATGAGGATTCTCCAGAACCCGCAGGGTCCATCCGTGGCTGTTGACAGAATACATAATTTATCTGCCACACCCGGATTTGAAACCGAGACCTTCGGCACAGTAACCCAGGACTCTACCACTGAGCTATCCCGCTCCATTATGTAATATTAGTAATGATTGGGATATAACATCTATTCCACTGAAAAAATCAGTTTTAATTCATAATAAATTTTCAGAAACATCGTATAATTAAATTTAGCAGAAAATTACTTGTCAATATTCACTGTATTTAATCCGAGCATTTTAATCATTATATATCTATTTGAATGTTATTATAAGTAAGAGAAAAAAGATATAGAAGTAATACAGCATCTAGTCCTTAGACAAGTTTTGAGCCGCATAATTTATAATCGATCCTCTAAATTAAAAAATAAATGTATACTTAACACAACACGGGAATAAATCTGGTAAAAAAAAAAGGTTGTTATTAAAAAGGTATTTAGTATCTAGTTTCATTCAATCATTATATAGCTGTTTAATGATTTAATTAAGGCCGTTGTATACGTAACAGTACCTACAAAACCTGTCAATGTTTTTTTGTTAAGTTACTGGCTTAGTTTTAATTAATTTTCACCATTTTATAATTTACGGTTTTGCAGAAGTATTTATAAGTAAGTAGAAAGAAATTATTAATTGTTCACTTATTTAATTATTATTAAATGAATAAGTTTAAAAATGCATTATCTATTCACCGACACGTGTAACAGCATTGGAGGTTACAGTTTACTTCCATTATCTATAAATTCCTATGTATATATTACCGAGAAAATGCGAAACCTCATAAGTCTAAATTGATTTAACTGTAAGTTTTTTTTTTAATGTTTATGTGCATTAATTATGGCATTAAAATACAAAGTAACATGTATAACTAAATCTAGGATAGAAATACTTTTTTTTGGGATCGATAATATTTATTTTCATTTAAATATATTCTACCGAACCGACCTATTGAACCATAGCTTATTTGTTTTTAAAGGCCAAAAAAGTATAATGTCATTTGGGTTTTTCCTAAACTTGAAGTTTATGAAGAAAATAAAAACAATAAATAAAACTTTGAGAATTGGTACAATATACAATAAAAGGAGAAAATAGTTTCACAGAACTTACTGAAAATTGTGATATACGCGTTCTTGATAATAATTTTAGAATATTTTTATTTTAAAATTTATTCGACACTAAAGACGAAATATAGATTTTTCGTAATAATATGCTTTTATTAGTTGATCAAAGAATAAAAAATGTAGATAAATTATTTGATTGTCCGATTATAAAAAATTAAGAGTTGTAACAAAATATTATGTAAACAAAAGTATTAAGCGACCTTTTTTATAATGAAATTGTGAAGGTTATACACTGTTTATATATCGGTTTTTAAAAAACGATTGGCGATAAGGATAATTCATACTTTGTAAAAAAAAATTGTATTGAACATACATGTTAACATTCTCATATATGTTTGTTTACATGTTATCGTAAACACAATAGTATACACAATAAAGAATTATTGCCAGCGAAATAGTACTATCATAACCGAGTGCCGACAAGTATAACAGTGTCGAAGGTTACGATCTCTCCACATCATACTTTTCACTTAAACTTGGTTCCTGTGCAGGAACAGTGATAAATAAAACAAACAATAAAATAAATGCTAGATTAGAGAAAATTAATAAAAATATTTAAGGACTTCGGAAAAAGGTTAGCGATCTAGTAATTTTTTTATTTAGAAGACCAAATTTTAGTAAGAAATTCAGATTTAAAAAAAAAAATACAATGGTATGGAATTATTAACTTCTGGGGGGGGGGGATAATAATAAACGTGGAACGAAAATAAAAATAAAACATGCAACGAACGTACCTCAGGTGATTAAGATTGTTTTAATTGGAAGTAAACGTTTACTTCGTGTGTACGACGAGTTACTAAGCCGAACAGTTAGTTTTGAAGTTATCACTAGACGAGAGACTACTAACTACTAAAGGTATTTGCTAAAGGCCTAGGTGAGACTAGAGTAGGCTCAAGGCAAACTGGGTAGAGCATTCTACACTGTTCACCAACTCTCTGCATTAAACATCATAGGACAAAAATACAAAAATTTCTATCATTCTTACTCTGGAATTTTCGCAATTATCATTTCCCACTCCCGTCTTATCTACGATGATTGTAACAAACATACATAAAATCTTTTAAAAAAAATTAAATGAAAATACTATCTTTGTTAAAAACCATAAAATTGTTATGGTTGTTATTTGAAAAACTGTACTTAAAGGATTTATAAAGATAAAAAGGCTTCGCGAATCAAAAACCACCCCTCTCCCAACGGAACATGATTTATTGATAAAAAAAAAAATATCTGGTCCAATGATATTCCGGATTCCGGAGTTTTTCTGGAGGAATGTAGATAATTCTAAAAATCAATGGTTTTATTATTATATTTTTATGAAGGATAAGTATATTGAAAAATACAACAAAAAAAACAACTAAAAAAGTTTTTCGAAATTGGTAACAATTCCAGAGTAATTAATGGCAGATCAACTTGAATTGCTCACAACAAAGTAATTAATTATCATAACTTATATTCAACATTCCAAAGCTTTCAGAAGGAATGGAGATAAATCTAGAATCAATAAACAATGTTATTCTTATTTTTATAAAGTAATAAATATTCCGATAATAAAATTCATCAGCAATTTATTAATTAGTTATCACCCATCATTAATTTTTGGTTGTTATTTTTCATTTTTTATTATTATATTGAACGATTCCTTAAAGAAGACCCTTAATTTCCTTTTGATACATTTTCAAAAAATATAATTCCCAGCCAACTAAACCTTTCTTTTTCAGAAGTTAAACTGATAATTTCATAAAGGAAAATATCTCCTAAAATTTATAAAGCAAAAAATGAGAACAAATATAAAAGTATTAGAAATAATTTTAAGCGTTCTGGAATAATAAATAAATGATTGCAAATAAAAAATCATGATGATTTTAGTTATTCAAAGATTGCATCAGATATTGTAACCTGACGCATCTATCAATTATAGCAATAAGATATTATACATTGATAATAATAATGCCAATACAAGTCATAAATAAAATGAATCTTTACGAAATTATAAAAAAAAGTAATTCCTTTCAAGAAAATAATAATTCGTGTATTATTTAGTAATATTTTTTGAAGAATATATCATTCACTCTTAAAGTCGCTTCAGTGCAAATGACATCGAACTCGAAACTGTAATTTATTGATAATCTATTACTATTCAATTTATTAAGCTCTGGAAACTGCTATTTGCTTATTAATGAACTAGTAGCAGTAATTTATTAAGATACAAATTCGTTAAAGAGTTTCTACATGTAAGAGAATGTCATGTGAAACAAGCGAATAATTTGCATATACATTTTTACATATGTGAATAATTCAATAGTTACAAGTTAGTGAAATGGTAGTATTAGTGCCGAAAAAATATATTTTAAATAAATAACACTAAATAAATATTAAATAACTAAAAATCAGCTATAAACCAGAGGGTAGACGAACTTAGATGGTAAAATTATTTAAAGTGTTTTATTATAATATTAGGTTGTGTAAATTTTTAACAATGGTGGAGTAATTAATGGCAGGTCAACTTTTGTTGTTCAGAAAAGAATAATTAGTTTACCATAACTTATTTCACTAACTAGATAAGTGGTGTTAGACGCAATGAAGGTGACGTCATTCTATTCTCTGGGAACATATATCTCATATGACCTACTCTTGAAGAACTGTATTATTGAGATGTTATTATAACTTTTTTCTTAATGAAAATATTTTATTAGATAGCAATGTAGTACAATCTGCAACCCTCCTCAATGGCAATAAATATTAGAAATCTAAGAACACATTAAATCCTATTTACGTTAAAGATATTATTGAACTGTTGTAATTGTTATTGATTTGCTACATGTTGCAAATAAGTATTTATATAAGATAACATTTTATTGAAAAATTGGTTGATATTATTAATATACATGTTTTAAGAAGAGGAATAAATTTACGTCGACCACCTTTGATATACAATATAATTACTTAGAAATAAAATAAAATACGGTATAGTCATTTGTAGCTATAATAATCCCGAATATAGTTTTAAGAAAATTAATAAAATATTTAATGATATGTATTTTATGAGATTAACTTTTAACTGTTTAACATACTTCATTAATTTATTTTTTTATCTATTATATGTATATAAATTATTGCAATATGTTATTGCTTCAAATTGTTTGTGATGTCGGTAACGTATATTATTTTATTAAACTGAGCCCGACGATCTTTTTTTTTTTGTTTTGTGTCTGTGTTTATGAGTTTTTGTTTTTAAAGTTTTAAATTTCTAAGTATATTTGTTTTAAGCTTGACGTATAGTTATATTATGTTATTTTTATAGTGTTATTTATTAAATATAATTATGTAATTCAATTGACATTTAAATGAAGAAGTATGAAAAGTAAAGAAAAAAGAGTTACGCCTAATGTGTAAAATGGGAAAATTCGAAATTATTTTTTGTAATTTCAAAATATTTAACACGAAAATTCGTGAATTTTCAGTAATACATAACTGCAATAAGCATAATGTAGTTAGAAGAATTAATTCAAAAGTGTTTAAAGAGACCAAAACTATTAAAGTAAAATCCATTGATTTTATGATTAAAAAAAAAAGATAAATAAGTTTAATTGTAGATAAAAACATAAGGAACCCAGTTAATATTAATTTCTTTCATTCAAAGCTGTTTAAGTACAGAAGTAATGGAATTCCTTCGGGTCAACAACTGCCTCACAAAGCGGGCGGGCTTTTTATAAAGGGCAATAATCCCATACTTCCTTGACTAAGCTATGATAAACTTTTATTGCAACTTGAAATGGCGCCTTTATTACCCAGCTATTGGAAGTAGATAAAGCACAACTTGCACGCTGATATAAACTTACCTCAGATCGTGTGTGTGCATTTAATGTCTTTAAAATAGGATATTTATTGTCAATCTATCATAGTAAAAACGTTAAAAATATATTTTGTAAGACAATTTTCAATGAAAGCCATATTTCTAGTGTATGTAAATTCATTTTGGAGAAATCAGGGAGAGATGAAAAACATAATTGCCGAAATAAGCATTTGTTTCAAAAAAATATTTTTTTTTTTACTAACTCGAAGTAACATAAGAAAAGTAAATTAAATGCTATATCCATCATTTTTGCGGAATACACAAAATAAATAAATATATGTATATAATCAGTACATTTTATAACAGTGGTTAGCACGTAGCAGAAAAAGCCATAAAAATGACAGTTTTGTAATAGAACAATCAACTTCAAATAGATTGTGTATTTTATTATATTTAATTATTATATTATTTATAATATAATATTTATTATTTTATATTTTTATTTATTATTTTATAACTAAGTTTCCTATCGCATTCTACCTTACTGAGCTCCTATAAATTATTATATATATATAATTATTCGGAATACAATTTGTAATGATGAAAAATGATAAGTATTAAAGGCAATATATATATGTATATATATATTGTTTATGGTTCTTGAGTTTCAGTCAGTTATTTCAACTTCTTAGCCCATATATATATATATATATATATATATATATATATATATATATATATATATGACTATATTAGATCCATGGAACTGGGAACATATAAGAATAGAAATAGACCGATGAAATACAAATTCATAAAAAACATAAACTACAAATGCATTTTGGTAATTGGTAATTCCGCAGGTTTCCGCTTCAAGTATTAACTTTTCATTTGTTTCCTTTTTAATATCCTTCAAAATTACAAACAACCATTAGACTTAATATGGAAGAAAGGGTGTAATTATGGGAAATGTGTGTGTTTTGGTAACCACTTCATCAAGAAATGAACGTTTCAACAAACATATATCATCTATATCTCGAAATTTTTGTTCAAAAGTTTGATGAAAGCTCACCATTACTTTTATTTTCGAGAATATTAAAAAGGAAACGAATGAACAATTAAAACTGGTTTTGACTCAACCCTAAACGGAAACCTGCGGAACTGATGCCTTGTATATTTTTTTGTTTTTATCCTTATCATGATTTCCCAAACCACCAACGTTTGATCACGACAATTACACTATATAAATATCCCTGACTTAATATAATATATGTATAGCATACCGTGGCGAATACTCCGAGACCATCAACATCACGGCGCAGCTTCACTTCAGCTTCCTCCACAAGCCCTAGCAAGTCGATCGAGTTGTCTCTATCCTGAAACTGTCAGAGGAGTGTCAGCATCTGTTAGAACTATCGCAGAGGTTGTGACATCCATCTGATGCACTTATTTACACAATAACTTCCATTATCATCCTCTCAACGGCATTTCATTTATATAAAATACCAAAAAATAGGTAATAGATTCGTCAAAAAAACCTGTGACTACATTATAAAAGAAAATAAATACCTTTCAATAACCTTTTTCTTCAATAAACAGAAATTTTAAAAATAAATACGCCAGACATATTAATAGTTGGACACCTCCCAATGAACAGCCAGCCATCAAATTTAGGGCCAAAAAAGTATAAATACAATAGGCGTTTTACCAGGGTTTGTTTAAGGAAGTCTCCTGAGTGCTTCTGTTTAGACTGCGCTTCAAATCGATATTGTTCATACACGTAAATTTAAAAAATCAAAATTTTTTTTACAATAGTAGCCCAAATGAGTTTTGATAAAAAAAAATCCTCACTTTTATAATTTTTTCACACCCATGATTTGTAAAATGCGAATATGAAATGGATAGATCGATCATTAATCGAAAACATGTTGTTGAATAAATTAATAACATTCCCATTTTTTATTATTTTTTTAAATTTCGTAATAAATTAAAAAAATAAATATAAATTTGAAAATTTTAAATCTTAATTCGACTAAAATAATAGTTAATTTACTTTCGTTTTCTCAGAAGCGAAGATACGAAAGACATGGATATTTTAAAACGAATTATCGTCGAATGTAATTATAATTAAATTATATTTTTTTCTATTTCAATTAAAGCTGTAATATATTTGTTTTAAATGTGAAGTCGTAAAATAAATAACAATATTGATGTTACTTTAATTTAGTTGTGTTCACAACTAAAATAATGTATGAATGCGTGTGTATAAAATAGCTTTTTTAAAAAAAATAGAGATCACAAAGATAAACTAGGTTTTATAAAAGTAAAAAAAAAATGTTTAAATACACAGTGAGTACTTCCTGTAATTTCTAAAATTTAAAAAAGTTAGAATCAAAATTAAAAAAGTACATGGCCCATGAGGGGATCGAACCCGCGACCTTCGCGTTATTAGCACGACGCTCTAACCAACTGAGCTAATGGGCCAGCTGACAAAATGGAGAAACTTTTGACTTATAACTAAAGTCAAGAAGTACTATAAACCAAATAAAACAAAGTAAATAGAATATATTATTTAATATATTCATTTGTAGGGAAATGTTTATTAAATATGAATATAATATATTTATATTAATTTTATGATAAGGAAAAAAAGTATGCATTCTGAACATTATTACTAGAATTTAAGTATTATTACTAGCATTTTATTTATAATTTACGGTGTGTTTATTAATATTACTAAAGATAAAATAGACTATTTCTTAAATACAAAAATGTTAACAAATCCAACCACCGCATAGTGGTAGAAGAGGAAATGATATTGATAAGAATATCATAAAATGGGCGGGGGTGCAGTCAATGAATACACAAACTAAATCATTCCTAATTTTTTTTTATTTATTGTTCTTTTGTTGGTGATTATTTTTAAATATTTTTATTTGAAGAGAAGAGATTTGTCCGTGTTGGGATTTGAACCCGTGTCGTCTGCATCTCGCAATGAACTAAACCACTCGATACGACCCCTGGTAGTTCAGTCGTTTAGAGCACAGTACTAGAGATGCAGACGACCCGAGTTCGATTCCCGGCCAGGGAAAATCTTTTCTCTTCAAAATAAATATATTTAAAAATAAATCATTCTTATTTTATGTATTCATTGACTGCTTAATCTCACAATTTTACGCTATTTTTAGAATTATCCAGACTACCATTCTCCATTTAAGAGAGATTATGCCGACGACGTAATATATATGCTGTTCACGTTTATCAAATCTTCATTAATTGTGACGATTAAATAAATTTTTATAATGAACGTTGTTTACTTACTTCTACTAATAATGAGAAATTAATGCGTTCTAACGTTTCTCTCCTATTTATATTTCAAAAAATGTTTTAATAAATTGTAGGAATCGTTAAAATATAGAAATGAATAAGGCTTCAGGACATAAAGAGAATAATAACAAAGGGGAAAAAAATAAAATAAAATACGGTAATGTCTCAAAATATGTATTATGCCTCTTTTGAGCTTTTGCTCTTCAATATTAATACAAGATAAATAATTTTAATACAATTACAAAATAAATGGTATCTGTTTCGTAGGTTGTCGCTTCGAGTTGAGACACAACAATATTTAGCTTTTATTCGTTTCATTTTTAATATTTTCCAAGTAAATACAAGTTATCGTGAGCTCTAGTATGGAAAAGATAATGTAATTAGGGGGTAATGAGTATGTTCGGTAATAATTTCAATAAGAAATAGAAGTTTCAAATAACATAGCTGTAATATGTTTGTTGAAACGTTTACTTCTATATGGAATTATTACAGGAGTATACACATTTCCCATAATTACAGCCTCTATTCCATGCTAAAGCTCACGGCAAGTCGCATTTTTGGAAAATATCAAATGGGAAAGGAATGAAAAGTTAAAATTGGTGATTAAACTCGAAAAGACAACCTATAGAATAATTATCAAAAATATAAATAAATAAAATATTTTATTTTTTACGATGGTAATTTTAGTGATAGTTAATCACCCTAAGAAATGAGGAATTTTAGTGATGTTATATTAAAATGTGTTGAAAAGTGAAAAAAGACTGGCCCTTGGAAATTAGGTAGTGGGGAAGACCTGGAAATGCCATTGTCAGGGTCTTGGGTTACGTTTGGCAACCGGTCTTCTTCGGGGAAGAGCAAAATAGTCTCTTGCCCTCATTGGAAGGGAGCCACCATCACTCCGTCTTGTCACAGTATAATATAGTGCCGCTCATTTAACTATCTCCTCTCGACAGGTGATTATATTCAGCTTCAAAAGGGAAAATAGCAATTAAATAGGAGATAATTAACGTTATAAAAAGACAATTAAAAAAGAAACTGGACCACTATAACCCATGAAGGGTCTTGAGCTACGTGGAAGAGACTGTTCTGTTTCTAGAACAGGGTGGTGATTTCTCCTAGATCACGCTTAAGCGCTAGATTTTACGCCATAATACTAACTTTATAAAGGCTGGGTGAGCCACAGGAGAGTCTCCAGACATCATAGGATCCTTAACTTTTAACAGATTAAATAAATTACCTGCTACACCCGGATTTGAACCCGGAACCATCAGAATAGCAACTCAGCTCTCTATACACTGAGCTACCAAAATACACTTTTTATCAATAAATCAATAGTTTCAAAATTTAAAATTTTGAATTCGGAAAGTGGATTTTTTAATCTCCACTCGGACCATTTACTTCTCCAACTGCACATTTATTTCAAAATTTTAATCATTCATACAATTCATTAAAATAGGTATTTGAAATATAAATAGGATAGGAATGTATTATAACCTATGTATGAAACCTGGGGATAATTAATTAATTTCATTAAATAAAATAATAAACGTTAAAACTCCCCTTACTTATATTTTCTACTTTACATGTTCATTTTACTTTTCTACCTGTTATACTCTAGATTTATATCTTTACTTTCTACTTTTCTTTTTCCTCCAAGACCTCGCTCAACCACCAGTTTCCCCCCAAAAAGTATGGTAACCAATTTATAGAGGCTGGATGAGCCCTAGGATATTCTCTAGATCCCGTTGGGTCCATTCCCGGCTTTCAACAGAATGAATATATTATCTCAAACACGGAAACTTTGGCAGGGGAACTCAGCGCTCTACCAGAGTTACCCAGCTCCCATTGGATTAATATTTATCATTAAGTAGTTTTTTTAAAATTTCATTTAACATCACTTTAGAGTGCTATAGCCAATCAGACGATGCTACTGTGGTAATCCTAGATTTTGCCTGTCCAGGGTGTAATTAGGATAGGAATCTTTAACGAGTATCTGACATCGCAAAGGGACCGCCATTTTTACTTGAGAAACTCGGCACGGCAACCCAGCGCACTACCCCGCTATATATAGCTGTGGTTTATACACTTTTATTATTATCGCATAAGGTGTATACTATTGAAAACTTCTATCAGTATTGTTTAACAGTATTAGTACAAGTCACATTCATACAACTGGTTGGAGAGAGTACGGTTTCTAGACAAATGGTTGAGCAGGGAGGTAATTTGGCCAATATCATGGTCAACCCCCAGGTTTTCTCTCATTTATCGCATAAGGTGTATCGTTTTGAAAACTTTTATCAAGATTATTTAAAAGTATTAGTGCAAGTCACATTTTTCTTTGGATAGATAGACCTTTTACTGGTTATGAAAAAAAAAACAACACAGTAAAACTAAATTAATCTCCAAAAAAGATCTTAAGGGATAGCATAAGAACCTACTATGTCCAAGATCGCGGGTCCGTAGCCCCCTGGTATTCAGGTTGCCTTATGTTTTTTTAAAGGGAATAAAGAATCCTTGGTTATGTCGTCCTTCGGAAGGGTTGTAAAATGTCTGTCCCTGTGTGGTAGTAACGAGTACGATGTCAGGTACTCGTTAAAGATCCCTGCCCTATTAAAACTTTAGGCAAAATTTAAGATTCCGCTGTAGCATCGCCCAATTAGGCATAGTATCATAACGTTAAATAAATAAACAAACAAAATGTCTTAAGTTCACAACAAACTAAAATGAGTTCAATAGCTAAATGAGTTCACAATAACTATAATAGTGGTCGATATACTCAAAAGGTTTTTTGAAAAATGTGTATAATATTGCTAAGTATATATGATATATAATGTAGTTAAATGAGTATTAACTAGCTGCTCTTGGCAGGTAATTATATTTCGCTTCAAAAGTAAAAATAGTAATTAAATATAAAATAATAAACATGGCAGAAATGCAATTACTATAGAAAACAGTGATTACGGTCACGCGATGTTATTAAAAATATTATAGAATCAGAAATAGTTGATTAAGGATGTAGATTGTAAGAATTGGATACGAGAGGAATTCGATGGCTTAGTAGAGCCCCTAAGCTCTACTCCATAAGTTCAAATAAGTCTTATAATAGTCATGGATTTTAGTCATTTGTAATTAATTGGGAGCTTAGAGCGTTTGTATTGTACGTAAGTGTTGCAGTAGCCTAAGGCTACACCTACATTGGATCCGATTCGGTGCGACGTACTATCACATACGATAAACTAAATGCATTCATAAGTTAACTAGCTAACTTATATGTGCGTTTTGATCTAACTTCGTTAATACGGTTAACATTATAGTCCTAATAGCTAACGTAGAAATTTCAGTTTGGAGTAATACAAAAAAATCAAATCTGTATTGTTTGCTTTTGTTATTATTACTATGGTTCTTTTTCGCGGTTGAAGGTTGTCTTCGACAAAGGATTAATGGAGAAGATAAAGTATAAAGAGAGGTATGGAACGCTGCCAAAAAAAAAATTGTCTTGAGAAAAAATAATTTATAATATAGCGGTAAAGGGTAAAAACATGGCTAAGTTCAATACTCAGCAGCCATTGCTCATATTGTTATTATTATTTAATTTTAATACATTATGAATGTTATAGAAATTGTAAGTTGTTCCTCTATAAGTAACGAAGAAATAAATTTTAATAGTTCAAAGTCAAGGAAATTTGGCTCTCCTGCACAAATCCAATAATTACAAAAATGTGACATAGTGTTTCCGTACCTCCGGTGTATAGGTTTTTACACTGTTGCTGCATTGTTTTTTAAGTTGATTTTAATGTCAACAACAAAGGTTTTTTTCGGGGACTGTGTATCTATAGTTGGGCGAAATTTAAATTCCAATAACCACAAATCCAGTCAAATGACCCTTCGTAGGAAATCAATGGCTTCCTGTCCTCCGATATCCTTTAATAATATACCAGCGACTCTTGTAGGACGAATCCAATACTTCGTATTACATCTCGACTAATGTTAACTTGGATCTTGGATTTGACTTGGTCCTCATAGAAGTCTGAGAAGACAAGAAACTGCTCGCCGTTTTAGGCTACTGCAACACTTACTAAACAAACGCGCTAAGCGTAAATGTAAAAATAAATTACAAAAGACGTATATACATGACTATTATAAGACCTATTTGGACTTACGGAGTACAGCTTCGGGGCTCTACTAAGCCATTGAATTCCTCTCGTATCTAATTCTTACGATCTAAATCCTTAATGCTCCTTACTTTGTTACGAATAAAGTCATCTAGAATGATATCAGTGCCCCATTTTTGATACCATAATTTTCATGAAAAACTTTATTCCCACTCAAACCCACTAGTTTCAAACCTAGCTACTTCTTCAATTCCTGATAATCATCTAAGAGGTTTGAAAAGAAGGTGGCCTCCTGACCGTCTAAGTTGAAATTTTTATTTGAGTACTACCACTCTAGTCTAGGGTAGTTTCTCTACATGTTTTTGCCATGCCATTATGTATCATTCCTGCCATTTACTTGTATTGTTATAATACAGTTTTAAATTCCAATGAATAAATTAATAAAAAAAAAATCGAATACAGTTGCAATTTCCTACCATATATGTAATTTTGTAAAAGAGGTAGTATAGGAGTCTTGTGATTGGTCATTGCGATACTGCTGTGCTACCCATTCTACAAAATAATAACTAATACATTTAGGTATATATTTAGGCAAGTATTCGAAAAATTTATTCGAAATTACATTCTGGTCATGTGTGCAAATTAATCGAAGAAATTGCTGATTCGACAGAATAAATGTTAGAATGGAATTCCTACTTTTGACCCCAGCGAAACAACCTGAGTCACTTTCTCCTTCCTTATTATCTTTCTTGGGCAATAATTCTCGCCATCTGTGCTGTTTTTATTAATTTTAGGAACATAAACATCATTAAACATACGTTAAGTGTAAAATGTCAATATCTGGATAAAATGAATGAATAATTAAAACCAATTATTATTGGTATTATTTGAATTATCGTAATTTGCTATCCACTAAGGAATCACAGGTTTTAGAGACTGAATTTCTACACTTAGAATAGAATAGAATAGAATAGAAAATTAACTTTATTCTGGGACAAAGTCCCTTTAGAATAACAGATATGAACAGGAATAAAAACATAATATATATATCTGGCCAGAAGGCTAAATGTTACAAATCATAAAGCGTGAAAACATGACAGAAAACAATTTAAAAAGAAATATATAAACAAAAATAATAGTAAGTAAATAAATAGTACAGATCTTGACAGGATATTAAGCAATTACAGAGAATAGATAAATCCATAGCTTTTGAAATTGAATGCATGAGCTAGCATTCCATAATTTGTTTACATGATGTACAGCTTTTCAAAGAGCAGAATTAAAAGAACTAGATAACACAATGAGTTATTATATACATTGTATTCTAAGCAAATGACTAACCTACCTAGAGACTATCCTTTTGGGAAGCTAATAGATGTTGATACAGCAAGGATTTGAATAATGATAGAGAAGGAGTATGACGGATATTAGGGGGGATTGAGTTCCACATTGTGGTGGAGCGGGCGAGAAAGGAACGTTCGAATGCTTTAGTTCTGCGTGAACGTATATAGAGATCAGAAAGGCGGGATCTTGTTTTATGGCGTTGAACTGATGATTTGAATTGGAGGAGACTGTAGATATATGAAGGGTGTTGAGAGTGAATGGATTGGTATAAGAATGAACAGAGGAAATATTGTCTTCGGAAGGGAGGGAAAAGCCACTTTAACCCATCATAGAGGTGGGAGACGCGCGATCGCTTCGGAGTACCAAGCACAAATCTTAGAGAGCAGTTCATTATTCTCTTTAATCTGTCTTCAAGCATTTTAGAGAGGCCTCCATATACCACGCTACAATAGTCAAAGTGGGGGAAGATGAGAGAAGATACTAGAAGCTTACGGGAAGATTGTGTAAGGAGATGACGAGAACGATGGAACAACTTCAGGGAACTTATTGTCCGTCGGGATATTTGGGCGATGTGGGATTTCCAGGAAAGGTTTTGGTCGATGGTGATGCCTAGGTTTTTCACCGATGAGGTAATCGTGATAGGATTATCGTTTAGGAGTAATGTTGGGAGGGTGTGGATGGATGTAAGGAGGGAATTGGAACCTAAAACAATGGCCTGAGTTTTCAATGCGTTCAATTCCAGTTTGTTCAGCTTTGCCCAAGCACAGATCCTATCTAGGTCTTCCTGAATACTAGCGAACGCAAAAAATAGCTCGGAAGGGGGAAAGGACAGATATATTTGGAAATCGTCAGCATATAGATGATGGGAACAGTGGTGAACAGATTTAGGGAGATCATTGATATAGCAGTTGAAAAGAAGAGGAGAGATACTTGAGCCCTGTGCCACGCCTGAGGAAAGAGTGAGGAAAGAGGAAAGGGGATGATTAGGTATAGAAACTGCTTGAGATCTATCAGAGAGGAAGGATTGGAACCATCGGATGGAACTGTTAGAAAAGGACATTGATTTGAGTTTGCTAAAAAGGATAGAATGGTCCAAGGAATCAAAAGCTTTAGTAAAATCAAGAAGGATAAGGACAGTTAGTTTTTTGTCGTCCATAGCGGTATGTATGTCATTGGTGATTTTGGTAAGTGCCGATTGTGTGGAGAAACCGGGACGGAAACCAGATTGAAGTGGGTCAAGTAGGTTGGACTGTTCGAGGAAATTTGACATTTGTGACTGGACTATTCTTTCTAGAGGCTTGGAAAGGTTGGAGAGGATTGAGATTGGGCGGTAGTCTTTGAGTGAGACTGGGTTAGAGGATTTATTAATAGGATGGACTATGGCTTTTTTCCAGGAGGCTGGGAATACTCCGTTTTGGAGTGAAAAATTGTATATAAAGAGTAAGACAGGTATAATATCGATAAGGCAGGATTTTAGCAGTTTGACAGGAATCCCATCGAAGCCTATGGAGTTGGAGTGGGATTTCAGAACAGAGGAAATAATGTCGTTGGGTGAAATGTCAGCGAAGTAAAAGTTGTCAGGGTTGAAAGATGGTGGTAGGGAAAATACGGGAGAGGATGATTTAGAAGTATTAACTGAGGTGGACAAAAAATATGAGTTTATTTCATTGGGAGAGGCTGGAAAGGGCCTAGAACAAGATGAATTAAGAAGAGAAAGCTTTCGAAGGAGATGCCATTTGGATTTAGAATCGGGAGCAGATGAAAGGGCTTCGTGGAAGTATTTGGTTTTTGCCTGCCTGATTGTCGACTGTGTCAGATTGCGGAGAGCCCCAAACGCTTGATAGTCGTCAGTTAACCTTGTCCGTCTAAAGCGTCTTCGGGCCGCATCACGCTTCCTTTGAAGATCTTTAATTTTTTGACACAACCAGGGAGCAGGCTGGTGACGGAAGGTTGAGGTTTTCAGTGGGGCATGGGTGTCGAGGATATATTTGAGATTGGAAGTAAGTACGTCAACCATCGAATCAATAGAGGCACAAGAATAAATCTCTCTCCAATCCAAGGCTTCAAGAGAGGGTGAGATGTTCTCTGGGGTGAGAGCATCTAAGTTGCGAAAGGTTACGGTTTTAGGTAGTATAACAGGAGTTTGGATATTGTATGAAATATGGATGAGATCATGAGAGGACAGAAATGGAACGGGTAATTGAGAGGAAGAAAGGAGGTTCTGCCGTGAATCAATGACAAACAGGTCTAACCAGGTGTCGGATTGAAAGGTGTGATGGGTGGGAGAAAATGGGACAATGGAAAGGTGTAGAGAGTAAAAGAGATTTTCCAGGTATAGTTGATCGTAGGATTGGACAAGGAGATTGGCATTAAAATCACCGGAGATAATGATATGGTTATAGAGAGGAATGTAGTCGTAAAGGGTAGATTCAAAAATTGAATCAAGAGGGGCCAAAGGAGGGCGATATACTACGACATACAGGAGAGGGTTTGGGTTAAAAGAGATTTCAACCAGAAGGAATTCTGTGTGAGGATAACCGGTTGCGGGTGAGGAATCAAGGATACGTGATTTTAGGGAGTTGTGTACGTAAAGACCTACTCCTCCACCAGTCCGGTCTACCCGGTCGTGGCGGAGGAATGAATAGTCTGGTAAGGATATTGCAGAGGAGGGGATGTGGGGTTTTAGCCATGTTTCGGAAATTCCAATGGTATGATAAAAGTTTTGGGTAAAATATTGAAGGAATTCGTCAAAATGGGCAGGCAAGGATTGGGTGTTGACGTGACAGGATGTCAGGATACTGGACATGATGGTGAGGTAGGAGAGAAGATCTCAGTATAAGAGGATAAGATGCTGTGTGCAATTAATTTTAGCAGGTAGATTAGGTAAAAAGCTATGAAATGTTCCAGATAGTTGAAGACATGCAAGATAAAACAAAAAACAGATAAGAATATTAATAGTATAGAAATGATAATACTGTTAAAATATGTAAAAAGAGAAAATAATGAATTAATAATGAGAGAAGTAAAGTAATAGAATATATATAGCTGCTTGAACATGAACAAACTTAAAAATATAGAACATAAGATCCTAAGAACTAAAAATATGGACCAATAAAAAGAAATTAACTGTATAGAGAGGGCATGGGCAAAATCCAAAATTCCGTGGTGAGCGCCATAGGTTGTCATAGAGCTAGCGGGGAAACAAAACTTTAGTAGTCACCCGAAGACGTCTAGATCTTGGGCCTGATCTATGAAGACCACCTGGTGACCATCTTCTTTTCTACATCGCACTCTGCCCCCAGCGAACCACACATACTTTATCTTTCCCGCTGCCTTCTTCTGACGGGCTAACCAGTAGAGGTGCTTGTTAGCTTTTGTCATCTCCTCGCTCAGATAGATGCGGTGGCAGTAACTTATGAATAGTTAGAAGAAAACATGACTGTTATTTTAATAATATAATAGAAATAACATTGAAAATCATGACATCATTATCTAAATGCCTAATACAAAGTTATTAATAATAAAAATTTTCTTGTTTAAAATAGAAATGAAGATTGGACAGATGCAAATGGGAGAGTATTCGGAAATGCATTTCTAGAAAATCATGTTTTAAAGTTCGCAGCTCTCTGTCTTCAATCTTCGAGTATTCTAGAAATACTCCTAACAAACTAACCAACAACATGCTTCAATGATTATTTTTTCAATATAATTCTATTGAACAATGTGATTGATTATATTAAATTTGTATAGCTTCATTTCGAAGACCAAAATCATTCTTTCTTTAATTAGGAACTCGATTATCAAAACTTTCAAATTAAAATTCATAAACCAACTGCTCAATATCAATCTTGCAAATTAAGCCTTTATTATAAATAGAAATATAAAACAAAGTGGTTTACAAAAAACTACCAATATTTACAAAAATATATACATATTTGTAAAGTGCCTAATAGTGTAACTTTAATAACAATAATATATAATAAGATTTTTCTTATTTGTATTACTTTTTCTTAAGATAAATTAATTAATTAATTAATGTAATAATATAATTGCTCTTTATAGGTCTTCCCTTAAAGAGTATGGTCTAACATCCCGGAGATTGGGGAGTGAAGTTCGACATTATAACAGCATAAGGTCAGTATATTAATTCGACCAGTAGAAATCCATTAAATATATACTACCTTATTTAATTAAATTTTATAGGTAATTATTTATTCGTAAGGCTATTGGGTCCGTGCTAAATAAATATTTACTTGTAAATTTAATAGGTTTATATTTAATGTGCCGTTTAGAAAAATCAACACGAGTATTTTTTCTGTGTTTAGTATATTTAAACACACCAAAATATACTAATGTTTTAAAAAAAATATTTTTAGTAAAAAATATGATACATAGAGATGTAGAACACGGCGCATAGGTAGACGTTACAGGCACGACTTGGAGACCTTGCACGGGACATCCACAACTCGGCTGCAACTTACTAAACATGCCAAGGCCTAAGCTCACTTATTGCTTCGACCTCTATCCACTGTATTACTATATTATACTACTACAATTACCCAGGGTCATTAACTCTTTTATTAGCGTCATTGAAAATACTCGATAGATTTTATAGTCAATTCGAATCTTAAAAGAGTTAGCGAAGCCTAGTTGTTTTAATGGGTATATCCAAGGTAGTGAAAAAAACAATTTGATTTGTAGTTCTGGAAAACGATCGTTTAACAGCCCCTATGATAGGGAAACGATAATTCGATTTGATCTTTAAAGAATCATGCCCATAAAAATATACAGGATAGCAATATATGATCAATTTAAAAAAGTTAAGTTAATGGTAAAAGTAATCCTAGATGCGAAACGGGAAACTGATCTAATTTGAAATAAATTAAACACATAATGCGACAAGAGATTTATGATCTGCCACAGTCATTTATTATGTTTAAATAATTATAGTTATTTATTATAAAATAATTGTTTCAACCAATTTCTTTTTTGATCCCTTTCTTCATTTCATAACTTGTTATCCTTGCAAGTACGTTTAGCCAAGTTTTTTCCCCAAAACAGATGTGATATATTAAAAAATATAAGAATTGTGGCCATAAAGACATAATATATTTCATATAAAGACATTATATGTCTTGGACCATGGATGATAATGGACCTCCAAAAAAAAATTATAGGAAATGACAATTAATAATAAAAAAGAGAAATGTGACTTGTAACTCTTTTCAAGATGATAAAGATGAAATGAGAGAAAAATAAGTTCTTAGATGGATTGAAAATGACATGTAGTCTAAACGTTTTCATATAATAAAGTTGTATAGCACAAATGACTGGAAAAAGGTTTTCATTCAGAGAAGGAATTATTAGATAAATTCAGTCCACTTTACATCCTTTCAAAAAGACATTATATATTAATGTAAAACGGGAAACTGATAGAATTTAAAAACATAATGTGTTAAGACAAGTGAGTTATGATCTACTCAAATTACGAGCCTATTATTTTAAAATTATTTAAGTTGTTCATTAAATAGGGAGCGGGGAATCTCAGTGTTTGTAGGGGGTTCAATCCAACTGAGACAGATAATTTATTTCATGTGTTAATGGCTACGAATAGACCATGTGGGATCAACAGACCCTCCTAGAGCACACCTAGCCGCTACAAAGTGGTGACATTAATTGGGTAGAGCGTATTCTTTGACCTCCTTGCACAAACGTTGTTCTAGAAACATTACAATCACTATCATGTACTGAACCCAAGGACCCCTTATCGCTATTGGTGGAGATTTCTTATAAATTATACAATTTTTTCAACCAATTTCTTGTGTTTTTTTTGTGTGTGTATGTTCTAATATTTCACTTCACTTAAAATATAATTTTTTATTACTTTATTTTCACCTATTAGATAATACTCATTTACTCTGATCTCCTCCTACTTGTTTCTCTGATCTCCTCCGGACTTTTTTCTTTGTTGTTCTTTATGAATCCTTTATGATTTTATTTATTTACCCAGTTACTTTCCCGAAACCGATGTAACATATATAATACAAAGGTTAATAATAACAAAACGCTTATTTAAGTTGTTGGAACCTGGTTCAGTTACAGATAAATTACAAAGCCTATAAAATTCACAAATTCTCATTACTAAGCATTATTTTTAACTTTCTGTTCTAGAGCCTTTAAACTTCGAAAATTAAGTAATGTGGAACACGATTCGATTAAAAATACGGTATTGAGCCTAACCTCTTAATTACTTAATATCTCGAAATAAATTTTCTGTTTTAAAGACCAGGCAAAAATGTTTAATAAAGTAACTATCCAATTAACCTCGTTGGGCTGAGTGCACCTCATTCATGATTTATGTTTAACCTTACAGAGCAAAAAATTGATTTTTGATGGATTTATGATCGCGAAAGGTTATTACGAAAATTAGCGATCGTCAGTGATAAACCTACTTTTATAATGTCAGTTAATTATCGACGCATTCAAAATGGCCTGGGTTAACATATCAAAATGCGATTTGCGGGACCATTAATAAATTTTTAATGACTTCAAATCATTATATAATGTAATAAAAGATAATCTTTTTTATAATCAAATCATAAATTTACGTCACAAATTTAATAATCAAAAGCTGGTTGTTGGAATTAATATAATGGGGCGTATAAAAAAAATGACCGTTTTTAAAACCAAATATTTGTATTATTATTTCTTTCATATAAAATACAATTATTACTCAAAGTATAGTCCATGGTAATCTACTGTCATTTGCCATCTGCTAGCCAATTGCTCGATGCCACGCTGATACCATTCCTTGGGATGGCTGTCAAAGAACTCCTGAACCGCGTTTTCAACTTCCGCAAAATTATCAAATTTTTTCCTTGAAGAAAATGGCCCATGGATCGAAACAAGCAGTAATCCGATGGGGCGAGGTCTGGACTATATGGTGGATGAGACAGGAGTTTAAACCCGTGAAATTCTTCTTTCTTTGGTTCGACATGAAGTGTGTGGATGAGCATTATCTTGTTGGAATAAATCTCCTTTTCGGTTGACCAGAGCAGGATAACGCTCTGACAACTTCGCGTACAATCTTTCCAATTGCTCGCAGTAGATTTCAGAATTTATAGAGCATCCATCAGGAACAAATTCGTGATGATTAACACCTTCAAAATTCTAAAAAACGCAAAGCCTGGATTTTTTTTCAAATTGCAGCAACCGTTAAAGCAGTTTTTGGCCGCTATCTAGCTATTGCTTATGGGTATTCGGATTTCGCCAGTAAACCCGCTTTCCATCATAGGCAACGATCTTCCGATAAAATCTCATATCAGAAGGGTTTTTCAATAAATTTTCAGAAATTTCTAGCCTCATAGCTGATTATTGAGGAGTAAGCTCGTGAGGGACCAGTCTACTGGTCTTTTTCACCTTCCCCATGGAGAAAAGATGGCGACTAACAGTATCTTTCGACACACCACACTCCCTGGCAAGATCGCGAGTACTTGTGGACGGATTTGACTGAACAGCTTCCTTCAGAACCTCATCAATATCCATTAATGGTCGCCCAGAGCCCTTCTTCCTTTCCAACGTCGTATCTCCACTGCTAAATTTTTCATACCAACGTCGCGCAGTGCGCTGGTCAAGGACACCTTCCCCTTCATTTAATAATTTCACGAGTTGCTTCAGCGGCTGTGAAATTTTTTTTCCAGTAACGTCTTAAAATTATGAGAATTTCGTAGGACTAAATAAAAAATTACTAAAAATTAAGAAATAAAAACAAAAGTTTAATAAGTAAAATTAGCAATTTGTAAGAATAATACATCTATTTATTTTTGGTTCAATACTAATTGAAAATATTTTAAGACATTAGATATCCAAGCAAAAAGCCTCATTTCTCTTATCTAAATAATAAATGTATTTAACCTCATATGACAGGTATTCATTCATCTGTCACATTTTAAGTTTAGAAACTTAAGGCTTCTTGGTTGGAATTTTTTGAGCTTTTCAAATTCTATATTAATATTTTTATTTAAATATTAAATATTTTTTTCTAATGGAGTTTCAATATATCGAATTGAGTATATTAGCATTTAATGTACTAGTGAAGCTAATTTAATACGACCGCTTCACCGGAGCTTAAATTTATAAATTGTTCAAAACGAAATAACTATTTATTACTTTATGTCACCTAGTACAAATCACCTTCCTGCACAACCGTTGTCAGTGAAACAGTAAAGTCTCTACCATGTACTGAACCCAGACCGTTCACGGGTTGTAGTGGTACAGGTTTTACTTTAGGTCATTCTGATTTTATATTCTTTTGTAAGAGGTAGAAAAACATTCATCAACAAACGATTGAATGATTCGACTCGACTAAGAAAACTCTAGCCCTAGGATACGAGGCCTTGATAAACTACCTTGGTCATAGTGGTTCATTTTCATGATTTCCTTGTCATGATTTCCGATCGCATTGAAGGTCTTTCAGGAGCCATAAATCTAGCCATCTACAGGCAATATAAAATAACTAATCATATATATTTATTAATAATAATAATAATAAAATAGAAGATAATAAAATGGGTCAATGGGTCGACTCGTTGACTTACAAGTCTATGTGCAATACGAATGTAGCTATGAAGTTGAGACATTTAAAGAAGGATTATTGTTATTTTCAAATATTGATTTGTCACGATTAATAAAACAGCTTGTATATTGCATAGGAAAAAAATTGATAACGAATTTTATGGTAATGATATGTGGATATAATATTACCACTTCAGTATATGACCTTGATTATTTTTTGTCTAATTTATTATACATATGGGGAATCATTTATTATATTTATTTATGGATGAAAAACTTGGCTCAAAGTGAGGATTTGAAATTTACAAATAGTCATAACACCAAAATAGAGGCGTGAATATTTATATATATATTGAATACTATGTCTGAGATACGACGTCTCTATTTCGGTGTCATAGCTATTTGGAAATTTCAAATGCTCCCGTTGGAACCAATTTTTTTACTCATTTAATTTTATCTCAGAATACTTTTTTTCCTTTCTTTATTTTTTGTTTATTGAAATTTATAGCGGTATTATAATAATACAACAAGTAAATATAATGAATGATTTCATATAATAGCTGAGATAAATACATGTAGAAAAACTACCCGCTGCTAGTACTCTGATAACAAATTCAACTTAGAAGGTCACTAAACCATATTCTTTTCAGACGCCTCGGAGGGTTATCGGAAATTGAAGAGGTAGCTATGTTTGAACTAGTGGGTTTGAGTGGGAATAATGACCAAATCAGCAACAAAAGTGTCATCGAGGTCATTATGGATGGCTTTATTCGTAACAAAGTAAGGAGCAGTGAGGATTTTCCAAAGGATTTTGAATTGTAAGGATTGAATACGAGAAGAATTTGATCGCTTTTTATCAATCATAAAATATTATTATTGGTTTGTTAGTTCATCACGACAACCCTAAAATGAGTCTTGTTTCTTCCAGCAGTATTCTCCATTTTCTAATACTGCTTTAAGAAACAGACATAAACAGGGTATCTCGTGTGGCTTAAATGTTATAGAATTTGGTGTATCATATCCTCATCAGTTATTTTTTGACTTACTGAGTGCGTAAACCAGAGAGTATATGTGGGAGGGGCAGGAGGAGAGACAGCAGATCGTCAACCCGTAGTGATAGACCCATTTGCACATGGAGTCAGTGGACAGTGCTGGAAATAGGATCCTGGTAAACCAGTCAGCTCCTTATCAAAGCTAATGGGTGATATTTTGCCCTCAGCGGAACCTAAGAAGCTCGTACCTCACTAGGTGCTAAGGTACTTACCTACCTCAAGTTATTAGGGTTGTCCTAACCTATGGATCGGATAAATGGACCCTCACTAGAAATGAGGGAAGGAGATTTTTATATTCGAAAGGAAGATCCTTTCACGAATATTTGGACAGGTTAGAGTAGAAGAAAAATGGAGGCAAGGAAAAATAGGGAAATTTATCAACTTATCACCATAAAGTAGATCTGATGTGGTGAGGTATATTAATCTGGGAAAACTGCACTGGGCTGGCCCGTTGCACGCATGACGGCTGTTGAAGTGCCAAAGAAGTTGCTGTATGGGAGGCTCCACCGAATGAGAGGAAGAGGATGACTTTGGCTTAGATGGGAGGACACTGTCAGGGAACCCGTCAACAACTTAGCACTCGCAACTGGCGAGCGGCCGCACAGAATCGAACCATATGGCGAGTCTTTATTGAGGAGGTTAAGGACTATATCGGTCTGTAGTGCAAAAGATAATGATGGTGTATCATATCGGGACTTCGAATTCCATCAACGTGGCCAGAAAATCATTCCCTTGATAAATCATGTTTGGAAAATTAGTATTCGATATGAGTGTGTGCAGGTTGAAAAACAACAAACATATTCAAGGTAGTAAAGAACTGCAAACCCAGATAGAATTTAACCATTATTACAAAGATAATATTGTTCAAATCTAGTCTAGTCCAAGGTCGCCACTAACAAACCCTAACACACAATACAGAACTGTAGACTCAAGATATTCAGACAAAACGTAACGTGCAGGTTTCCCACGCCAGAGACACCTTCCCAGGGAAGAATCAAGTTTGGGGTTTCATGAGAACAACCAGTTCCGATTGAAAGTAATTTAGCGAAAAGCATCCTGTTAAACGCTCCCCTGCGCTGAGAGGCACGAAAAGGTAACTGCGAAAAACTCCGATCGACTGTTGAGAGAGTACTTGGTCGTGGAGCCTTCATAATTAGTCGATAAAGCCATTCAATTTATTTAAAGTTAATCTTTTTCTTACTCAACTATAAAGTAAAATTAATATA
Source organism: Troilus luridus (assembly GCA_964056705.1). Classification (NCBI taxonomy): domain Eukaryota; kingdom Metazoa; phylum Arthropoda; class Insecta; order Hemiptera; family Pentatomidae; genus Troilus; species Troilus luridus. Next base: position 68,693,377 of record OZ057415.1, read on the forward strand.
TTACCAATAAACGCAATCAAGAACTCAAGAATACATAAATTATAGGATTTAATAGGAAAATTTCCCAAAGCAAACCCACAAGTCTCAATAATACTGGGGAAAAACCAACCATCAACGATTTCCGAATACAGGCATCATTAGGACACAAATCAAATCAAAGAAGACAAGAGAAAAATATGTGAAAAATGTGTCTTTTATAAGTATTTATTAAAATGGTTTTAATAAAACTATGTTTAAAATTATAAACTACGTTTTAATATTTTCAGGAAAGATTGGTCCCTAATATCTAGAAAGACAGTTAATCTAGAGCAAAAAAAAACCAAAAACAAAAATTATCGGTCCTCCAGGTTGGGGGTTCAGGCATGAGACTAGAACTACAAAAAAAATTGACAAGAATTAAAAAAAATATTCAGAAATTTAGTTCCAATATCTAACGGTACATAGAGGAAGTATACTTATTGAAGATGCATTGTATAATTGCATAAATCTATAGGTGGTTGAAAAAATTGCATCGACAAGGACCAATACAATCTAATCCATTGCCTTAAAGACTATATTGAAATATTTACAAATATACTTTATTTGTATGTTCAATTTTGATGGATCTCATTTTTCAAAATTATTTAGTTATTTATTACATAAAATATCGTTTATAACAATTTTAATGGCAATGACAATCGTCATTCTATTTTTTGCAATATAATTTTTTTTAAGTTGAACATTTTCACTTTTTTTTTTTGAACCATAGACATTCTCTTGGGGATACAACGATCATAGGCGAGCTGAGAATTTTTTTCTAATTTGCGACATAGGAATGTTTTCCTCCATTGGGCGAGGAAATATTAAAGAAGTGGCTATAGATGGCGGTGGGGTAGAGTGGAGGGGGTTAAGCCAAACTTTCTCTCTCCGGGGCGTTCACCCCCGCCTTGCGTAACGCGAACCATCCCGACCACGGTCACACAGCTCTAGGCCACTCCGTTACACAAGTAACCGTTACAGTTAAAGGGAATCTCTATATAACGTTATATAGTTACTTTCATTTTCATAACGTTACTTTGAGAAAACCTTTCAATATTTCAATAAGTTTTGGATAATTATTACCCGAGGGCACATCGGACAAAATAGTAAGTGATAATCAGTTAAAGTTAGCGAAAACTCAAAAAGAGACATCAATTATAAATAGGATGCAAAAAAAGTACTCGAGTCTCCAAAATACTGGAACAAAAACAATCTGACGATGTTTCGCCTATTCCGGCATCCTCAGGACAACACTTCATCAGGAAATTCAAATCAAAGAAGACAACGTGTAGATATCTCACATTAACAGTCAAAACAGATTCTTCAAATAGAGTCATTTAATTTATTTATTAAAATTTACAACAGTGTTATAACAATACAACATGTAAATATAATGGTATCATTTATCTTATGTCAAGGATAAAGGGATATAGAGAAACTACCCACTGGTAGTACTGAAATAACAAATTCAGGCATGTAGAGACACACAAACAGTACAGAAATAACCAAGTTAACTCGAGGCATCTCCTTTTCAGACGCCTCGGAGGATTATCTGGAATTGAAGAAGTAGCTAATTTCGAATGGAAATAAAGTTTATCATGAAAGGACTGTTATCGGCTTCGGTCCAAATCAGCAAGAAATGGGACATTGAGGTCATTGTGGAAAACTTTATTCGTAACAAAGTGAGGAGATTTAAGCATTTTACGAAGGATTAAGGATTACGAAGGAGGAACCCCGAGATTTTTCAACTTATTTCCTATACCCATTTTATAGAGGATTGGAGAGCCCCAGGAGGTTCCCAGATCCCGAAGGTTCCAACCTTGGATCCTATTGAGAGATTAAATAAATCATCTGAAGTATTCGAACATGGAACCCTCAGAAGTCTCCACAAAGTATCCCAATACACTGAGTAAAGATGTATAGATGGAACGCAAATAATTCAGTTATTCACCTTTATATATTTATTTGAAGTATATTCCGGATTTTAGGAAGAACTTGCTTGTAAAATATGAAAGGATGCTCGTAAAATGTTATAACTGGGGCGAAGTTGAATTCACACTCTTTCCTAACTCGGTTAAAGTACGGTTGAAAAGAGAAGTTATGGAATAAAAGCTAAGGCGTTGTAGCACAATATAATGGAAAAAAAAGGAATGAGGTGGGAGGTAGGGGATGGCAAAGTAAAAGTGGCAAGAGTTGAACCGGTGCTGAGTTACGTAAGAGCCATGTAACCGAGATCCGACGCTCGGCTATCTCATAACGTAACAAGTCATTACACCGACCTTTACCTCCGTTCATAAATATTAGCAAAATAGAAAATAATACATTTTTATTATTAGCAAGGAAGATATTTATTATAGTCTAATGTAAAACAGCTTACATCGTTTGCAGGAAAGAGAACATGAGGTTTTTTAAAAAGCGAAAGTTTCAACTTTCAACAACTGGAATTTCAGAGGGTTGACCCTGCCTTTCCGGCCTTTGCTGTTTATGGTTTTTAAACACCCATATCATTAGATTTATTCAAGTTGCATACTTCAACACCTTTTCATCTTCTTCATAAAAAAAAGAAAAGTATATGAGAAAATGGTACAAAAAAAATCCTCTTCACTAGGGAGAACTGTTTATTGGAAAGCCAACGTTTCGACCCACATTGCAGGTCTTCTTCAGGGCTAAATATACAAAATCGAGTGATGTGAGTAGACCGGGCACCCACGCCCCCCCTTCGACAGCCCAAGGGGGCTTCTAGACAAGAAGACCTAGAATGTGGGTCGAAACGTTGGCTCTTTTTTCGAGAAATTTTTCGGCCTTCTGTTTAGCAGTTCAATATCTACGAAACAAAAAATATCTCAAAAATGTGTATAGGATCTATAAAGTACATATCTACATAGTAAAAAAGAAAGTCAATTTAAAGCAAGTTGAATGACGTCCTGCCCTAGGGATCCTCACACAAAACTGAAACGACAAGAAACTGCTCGTCGATTCCGGCTACTTCAAAACTTACCAGACAAAAGCTCTAAGCTCCCAATTAACTACAAAAGTCTCATATACTTGACTAATACAATATACACATTTACATTTTGACTTTGGAGTAGAACTTTGGGACTCCACCAAGCCATTAAATTCCTCTAGAATCCAATCATTACAATCTATAATTCTTCGTAAAATCCTAAATGAACCTTACTCTGTAATGAATTAAATCGTCCGTAATGATCTTAATGTCCCAAGTGCCGATTGCTCCGAACACGATATCAATCCTTTCATGACAAACTTTATTCCAATTCAAACCCAAAGGTAACAAATCTATCTCTTCAATTCTCGATAATCCTCCGAGGCATTTGAAGAAAAGATGGTCTCATGAAGTTCTATGTTGAATTTGCTATTTGAGTACTACCAGTGGTTAGTTTCTCTACTTTCTTTTATCCCATACTATTTTGTATTATTCATTCTATTAACTTGTATTAGTATAAAATTATAAATTTCAAAATTAAAAAAAAACACAGTCGCTGTTTTGTCATTTATATATAACATTATTTATACATAATATTATTATAATTAAAATTGAGTCTTGGACTTTTAACCTTACTATTCCAGTTCGATCAATAAGAATCGTTAAACTATAAGAACTACTATCAATAATTTATAATTGTTGGGTCTTATCCAAAATAAATATGCTGAATTGGCATGTATTTGGTTAGTTAATAAGTTTTAAGAATCATAGTATTATACATCACCCAGTTCATTGTTTAAAAAAATTAAAAATATTATTATTATTATTAATAGTTATTAATTAATAAGATTAATTTTTAAATTTAGAAATAGTAAGTCTTTTATAAAATAAATAAGGTGGAGTGCGCATTATTTGTGTTTAAAATTAATTTTCATCATTGAGAAATACACATGAATGTGATATGAACATTGAAAAAAATTGACACTATGAGGCAAGGTTTTACAGTTTTACTGAGATAGCCATCCATATTGAAAACAGCATGGTAAACCAAGATGTTTAAAATCCTATGCCACGTTATAAAAAATAAAGCCCCTACAGAAAAAATATAGGTTTTTTTTTAGAATTTAAAGGTCATATTCAAATTAGGAATTTCTCCAATTGATAACAAAGACACCAAAATTTAACATAAGATATTTATTATATTTTTGTACTATTCAATATTTAAAGCCATCATATTTAATGCTATATGATAATATACCTATAGGTTGTACAATAACTGGAGGTGTGTACAAAAAATGAAATAAAAAAATCTAAGGATCAATGCAGGAATAAAAAAAAAGAATTGCAAAATCATAACTATTTGCTGAACAAGAATGATATAAAGAAATGGTAGAGAACTGGAGTTATTCAAATACTACTTTTAAAATTTTGAAACGTTACGCACGCAGCGTATTACTATTATTAGCGCACTATTATTATGGCTTATATGATTTTGTTTTTAAATTATAATATTTTTACTTAAATACAACATAAGTATAACATAAATCGTATCCACACATCTTAAACATAGGTGGATTTCATGTAACAAAACAAACATTGTATATAAAAAGTAAATTAGATATTTAACTAATTATAATTTAACTAAGAATATATATATACTGAATTTTACCCGAAGTTCAACTGTTTATAACATGTGACTTATTTTTCGAACTTCAGATTGTTTGTCGACTCTTACGATAACCGAAATAATACATGTACCATATACTACTAACTTTACTAGCTATACCTTATCCATCTATTTTACTAAGTTAGAAACTCTTAGGAGAGGGCCACATTATAAATAGTTGGAAGCCTTATATCTTATTACTTGGAAGAAAAGAGTAGGTGTCGGAATAGAAAGATAACATTTATACAGGATTGATATTTTTGAAAATAAAAAAATTTATATAAAATAGTACAATAGTTAAAAATATTTATAGATAAAAGTACAAAATTACAATGTATAGTTATCAGAATTAAAAGTTGATTGAGAAAGAAATTAGTAAACTTTGGTATCATAATCACCTATACAGTTTCTAATTTTATCATTACTTAAATATTTAAGAGAAAGCGTCACGAAGATTAAGATGGGCATGTAAAGTTTCTGGGCTTAGTAATGAATGATTTTACAAAAAGTTGATTGGCGCTGTGCCGACTGGGAAGCGTCTTAGAAGATGACCCAGACGTAGGTGGGAGGATAAGAGTGATCTAGTTGATTTGGGTAAGGATAGTGCTCCGTGGATGGAATTGGGTAAGCAGAGATTGGTGGTATCGGCAACCAGATTTCGGGTTCGCTAAGTCTTATTTTTATAAGTAATATCATAATTACAGTTTCTAATACGACGTTTGTGCAGGGAGGTGATTAATCTGAGATACGACCAACCTTCAGATTTCCCCCTTCAAGGGTTATTAACTACTGATTAATACCCACTTTATAGTACCTGGGTGAGCCCCAGTAAGGACACTGGTCCCAACCACGGCTGTTAACAGATAAAATAATTTATCTGCCACTGCCGGGCTTGAATCCGGAATCTTTGGCATAGCTACTAAGCCCCCTTTAGTATTGCAATAATTATTAAAATCTTATATACTTATTTTATAATTAATAATTATAAAAACATTATAAAAACTATCGCTATAGACAAATATTGTAACGATACATATACATTTATAAGAAATTATTAGTAAAAAAGGGTAGAAACCCGATAGAATGCAGGGAAGAGCGTAGGAGTTATTTATAGCCGTGGGAAATGTGTTAGTGAAGCGATCGTAAGTTAGCCCGCTATTGATTCTGCAAGGGCATGCGGGGCTGGATGCACTTAGGGGAGGTTCGCTGCACCGTCTCCTCCCCCTCTGCTCTACCAACGTTTTATGGCTTCCTCAACTGTTGTGCAGCAGGGAGGCCAACGACCATCATAATGTATTTGGTTCGTGGATCATCCTCTCCCTTGCATTTTTATCTATTAAAAAGGATAAGATATTATTTATTATTATGGATTATAAGAGGGTGGTAGCTCAGTGGTAGAGCACTGAGTTGATGTGCTGAAGGTACCGGGTTCAAATCCGGCTATAAAGCATGTAAATTACATAAATTGTTAACAGCCAGAGATAGACCCTTGGGGATCTGGAGTTCACACAGCCTCTATAAAGTGGGTAGGGTAAGTATAATTGGAGGGAAAACAATGGCGGTTGAGCTTGATATCTGACAAAACTTCTCCCTCCACAATTATTGTCCTAGAAACAGCACAGTCTTTACTATATACAGAACTCAATCTCTTCATAGCTTGTAGTAGTACAGTTTTAATTTTTATTACTTCACTTTCTGCATGCGTTATACCCATGGGTGGGAGGAGCTTAATATATTTTGACATGCACAGAAGAATGTGACGGAACGTTCTTGCTATGAACCATACGTATAGTGGAAGGCACATGACTACTAATCAAAGCTTCAGTATACATGATCGGTATACATGTACATTTTTGATTAAGCTGGAATTAGGGGAAAAAACGGTTGAGCTTAATCTCGTAAAAAATCTCCCTGCCCAACTGTTGTTCTAGAATAAATACAGTCTTTAAAAACGTACTGACGCCATGTTGTGGTGGGTTAATAAATTAATTAAACACCGACATCAACTCTAGAGTTTTTCGAAATATACTAGAACCAGCCTGCTGTAACTATTTGGTGAATCTGTTTAAGTGAGATGTACTGCACTTTGTCTCCTTTGATATGATTTTTCTTTTGATGTGTGTCCTGGCGATGATCGAATCGACCAAACGTTGACTAGTTAGTTTTGTCTCGTATTTTAGAGACTTGGGTTTTTTTCAATTTTATCCTATTCGATCAAGATATTTTATTTTTTAAAATTTGGGGAACTGTATAAAAAAATATTTTTAATAATATTCGCGAATTTGGCTTATAACTAATGATTTTTATAAGCTGAATTAAATAATTAATTAATTCGCTTCCTGTTGATCCTTTAGCGGTACTGCCAACCTCTTAATGGATAAAATACAAAATAGTTAGGATATTTTTCCGATCGAGAACAGTTCGGGGACTTACGATTACAAGAAGCGTCGGCGCCTGTTCGCTCACCTGGCTTATTGATTCTATTGTGGCTTTGCCCTCCTATGCCCTACAGCTCATACTTTGTTCCATATCTGTCCTATTTATACACCTTTAGGTATGAAGAATGTATTTATACACCGTCAGGTAGGTGTAAAGATCACAGATCACTATGGTTAACTTCAAAAAAATAAAATATAGATCATGATTATATACATGAAAAAACGCAAAATTTAGAAATTTATCACGTAATTCATGACTGCCAGATGTATGAAAGGCAAATATCAAAATTGATTATTTCTATAATATTTAAAAAGAAAAAATTGGCCAGAGCCTGACACACGAACTATACAAATCATTAACTGAATATTTCACTTCCTAAAATTTCGAAAATAAAAAATAATTTCGAGCTGCGAAAACTCATACATACTTAGTGACGTAGCTACCTTCGCATTAAACAGAGTGGTCACGGAGGACTATCTTTAATTATGGTTTAAAAAAAATATGAAAAAAATATTAAAATGTGGAAAAATATGGGAGTAAAACATAATATAATAATTAATAAGTAATGGGTAAGTCATGGAGTTAAGTATATGAGCTGTAATTTTTGAAAGTGTTATACGCCCATTACAAAAAAATCTTGTAATGATTATTATTTCATAATAAAATGTAAAAGGTGTATAGGGTATAAAACGTCACTAATAAATAATAAAAATAAAACATTTGCCCTTTGTATATATATTTAAAGTAATTCAAATGGCAACCTTATTGAATATATAGACTTACACCACTCTAAAAATAACAGGCCAAAGAGAAAAAATTGTTTTTGAGACGTGAAATTTTTTTTTAAAGAGAAAATAATTTTTTTTTTATTTTGCTCTGGGTCAATACAATATTACAATGCAATTTATAACAAGAAGCATACAATTGCATAACTGAACTACATGAGCAGAATTTCCTTCCATTCCAATGACATGCATTTAAAAGCTGTCTCCATTCATTGAAAAAAAATGATCCTTATCCTTTCCATACAGAGAATAGTTATTCACTCGTATATTATTGAAAAAATTTGAGGAAAAAAGCAAGGGGGTTAGGGATGAGGGAGTGAAATTTTAAAGTTTCTTAAATTTACCAGCGTTCTCACTCTTTTTCTTTTTATTAGCTACAAAAATATTACCCTCATATATTGATCGAGTAGTAAGAACTAGGCGTTAGTATTCTTAGTGCCAAAACAATACGGTCGTTTTTACCCTCAACATGGAATGGGGTAATTCTACCTTAGTAAACTGATGGAGTCAGGTATAACATCTTAAGGAGTTTAAACAGGTAAAGTGTAGATGAAATACTTAGAGCATCTCCGAAATAATTGTGTTTTTAAAAAATTGTTTTCTTGTTTGTTCTTACAAAAGATCGTGCCTTTCGTATAGGACTGAAGATCTCAGAGGGACTACACTGAAGACAGTTCTAAATAAACCTTATCAAACTCCTCTTTTCAATTCTGCCTCAGTAAAAAAATGTAAAAAGGATGGTTGGCATAGATTATTCAGAGAACACTGACTCTTTTCTGCCTTACCCACTAAAACATTGATGGCGGAGGATGAGATCGTATATCACAGCTCTTTCATTCAACAAAAAAAAGTGAGCGAACACGATTCAAAATACCACAATTTTCAGCAAAAGTAGAATGTCGGTCACTTGATAAAAAAAGAGAAAAATCCTTACTTACGCCGTCTTTCGGATGGGACGTAAATTGAAGGTACCAAACGGTAACTTACTCGTTAAAGACCCCTATCATAATTATACCTGTATAAGGAAAAATAGGGCTCCCACTGCAGCAATGTCCGATTAGCCATACCTGGATAAAGTGACGTTAATCGAAACAAACCAACAAAAAATAGATCAGTACAATGAACTTAGTCGAATCGATTCGCATAAACAGTGAACAAATAAAATTAAGAAATAACGTTTGCCTATATTTTTCAAATGCAAACTTTTTCAAAAATAACAGCTCAGATATGCAAATATGAAAATTTTGAGGATATGAGAAGTAATATGATTATAAATCCAATGAAGTATAGTTAACGATAGGTTTACAAATACAATTTGTTTGTTTCGCTTTACCGGAAAAGCTAAAAAAAAAAATTATCTCACTCACACACACAAAAATCTCGTGTTTTACTTCGAATTCAAAAGTTATGGCTGGTTGTCCATTTTTCTTGAAAAATTTTAGTTAAAAATATGAGCGATTTTTCTATATTTATAAACATCTGCAGCCCCATTGAATATGTGGTTAAGACGAAATTGGCCCAGAAATAGTTAATTGTATTGAGAGAAGCGGAATCTAATCATTATCGCAGTCTTTGACTTGAAATGGAGTTATATTATAAGAAATAAGTCATTTTGAAGCCGAAAACTTAGCCCCCCCCCCCCCACTCACTATGAAAATAGCACGGCTCTGCTTCCTTAAGTGCAAGAGTCATTTTCGAGAAAATTGATTTTTTTCTGCTAAGTGCATGTTTATTATTCACCGGTTGCTGTCTTCGAGTTATTTACAATTTTTAACTTTTCATTCGTTCCCTTTTAATATTTTCCAAAACTACCAGTGATTAGGTATGGAAAAGAGAATGTAATTATAGGGAATGTGTATAATTTGGTAATAATTTCTTCTTGAAACGAACGTTTCAACTAACACATACCATCAGTACTTGGAAATGTTAGTAGAAACTTTTTTTTCTTCATGAAATGATTAACGAAATCTATTAATTTTACATAATTACATTCATAACCTGCGGAACTAATACTTCTTTTTCTCAAATCAAATAATATTTTGAGTTATTATTATCATTGTTAATGACATAAGTTGTTGTAAAAAAAGTTACAATGTTTTAAAATGTGTGAAATGATTAATTGCTTTATCAATACCCAAATTTTTAATTTATTTTACTCACATGGGACTTTAAAATACCTCTATTGAAAAATTAGTGGTTTTGAGTTATGACGTTCTTTTGAAGGAGCGACATTTTAACTCCATTTCAAACCAAACCTACAAGAATGGCACGATTCCGCTTCTCTCAATACAAAAACTCACTCTGGACAAAATTCGACTTTATAAATATATATTTACAAGTATACTTTATATATATAATATATATATATATATCCACCCATTTCTATAGAGATAACTTCGTAAATAAAAAACTATGTACTTGAGAAGACTATATAAGTATGTACTATATACGTACCATGTATAATGAGAGAGATGGTGGTGGTCTATTTGGAGGGGTGAGTGTGCCAATGACCTTAGCGGAGCGCAGGTCGACTCCCCCCTGACGTCAGAGGAGGAAGTGTCGTGTTTACCCCCGGCGGCCGTTCACCCCCTGTAGTCCCGGCAACCGGCGCCAACCCCTATCGACGTCTGCGCGTCTTCGGGGTTCGCACCCCGCTCCAACCGCATGCTGTTGCACGTCTACCTCAGGACCCCTAGCATCGTTCATTAGGTTGAATGGATTTACTAATTTATCACAAGGGGAATGAAAAAGTCTAGTTGGAGGTCAAATAAAGAAAAATACAGAACTCATGAAGGGTCTTGGGTTCAGTACATAGGAGATACTGTACTGTTTTTTAGACAACGGTTGTGCAAGGAGGTGATTTTTACGAGATCTTTATAGAGGAGGTGGGAGCCCCAGGAGGGTCTCCAGATCCACTGGGTCCATCCCAGGCTGTTGGCAGATTAAATAATTATCTACCATAGCCGGACGAAATTATTCCATTTACACCTCCCTCAAACGTGTTTACTTGTTCACTGGCTGATAACTTTTTTAGTGAATCTTTCCTCATCTCCTTAGGGAGAGGAATAGCTCATGGTAGAGCGCTCAGTTGCTGTCCAGAAGGCCCCAGTTTCAAAACCCAATGCATAGCAGATAAATTATTTTATTTGTTAACAGCCGATGGTGGACCTTATGGCATCTAAAACACTTCTGGGGTTTAGCCTCTGCAATGTGGGTACCATAAATAGGGGAAGAATCCGGGGTTTGAGCGTGATCTAGGAGAAATCATCTCCCTGCACAGCCGTTTTCCAAGAAGTAGTACAGTCTCTACCCACAAACCTTCATGGTTCGTAGTGGAACAGGTTGTTTTTTACAAGTTATAATGATCTTTAGTTAACCTCTGACCCAATGTTTAATAAACCCGAAAGTTAAGGATCGCAAATACTTCCCCTTGTTTTCCTTCTTGAAATAGTTCACAGCAGATAAACTTTTTATTACTATGCACAGTATAACGTGAACGAAAAAAATCTCCCACATAGGTAATTTTCACACCCTGGATTATGTAAGATAAAATGAAACAATGAGATCGGAAAAAAAATATTCTTCAATAACGTTTCATCGTAAAACAATTATCCAATAATTTAAAAGTTTGGGAAATTTCCCCAAATTTTAACAAAGAATCGGAAGAGATATTAGTGACTAGTAATTATTAATTTCAATAAATATTAATGAACATGGTTAATGAAATATGATCGCATCCCAATCTCAATGATTTTTTATTTCACGAAAACCATCTTCTAATGACTCATAGGATAAAAACGGCTTCGGAACACAACAAAAGTAAGATTTTTTCGTTCTGGAGTCACAGTAATTTTGGAAACTTCGAAACCTATAAATGATGTGAGATCTCCAAAAATTATTATTTGATTTCCAAACCACCATTTACATAAATATACTGTTCCATATATAGACATCAAATTAGCAGCTGCAGAAATATTCAGTAAAAACACGATCCTTTGTTGTTTTAAACCCAGTTTAGAACGTTGAAGGGTAGACCGTACGGACGAAGGTTTCGCGAGCGTATCGATCAATAACACCATCGAGGAATGTTAATACGTTATTATCGCAAACGATCAACAACTTATTTTTAATCCAGTATATAATAGGAACTGGCCGGTGATAGTTGAAGTGACCGAGGTTAGTAACATATAATGGAAACGAGTAGACCCAAGGTAAGTTGTGCGATATATCCGCCTCTCAGGATAGCCTCAATTCTATAGTCTCAACGATTTTATAAACTTCCTCGAAGATCCTCCGCTCTCTTTCAACCTTCACAACAGTTTTCCTTCTTTCGACCACTAGAATGTATTTGATAAGCGTTTAGTTTCATTGCAATAATATGTGATATATATACTTCTACTCACTCATCACACATCACTACACCAGGGAAAGTTAAGATCCTTAGATCTGAGGAAGAAAATGGTCCGGGAGGAGGTAAAAAAAATTCTCTGTTTATTGGAAAGCCGGTGTTTCGACCCACATTGCAGATCTTCTTCAGGGCTAGTGAGATAGGGGGTTGACACTAGACTGATTTAAATAAATAAGTAAATACAGATTCTTCCTTTTTAAATAGTAATGTGGGATGTCACCCTCAGATCATTAAAACTGAGGTACAGTAACCCTATACATTGAATCATCAGTTATTGATTGAAATAATATGCCTCTCTTTTTCAAAAGCATAAATAATTGATTGACAGGAAGTTGTAAATAAGTAAATAAAGATCCTTTTAAATCAGATTTTTTTAAATAATAAAAAAATTTATTTGAGAAATCCTACATATGTCATTTGGCACATATTGTAACAGTGATCTTGTTTCCGAAACCTCCGCTAAGGAATTCAGGTGGAAGCGTGCATGGAGAAGCCTCCCATATAAGAGGCACTCTTAGCGTGTTTCATCTCTCTGTAGGACGTTTCAGTCTCCTTGTCGGATTCTGTGGTAATGTGTCTGTCAGTAATGATTGTACCAGTTATTTTTTTCAGCGTGTGAGGGAGTCATGAAGTAGTTTTTCTTGGTTGTGTTAGTCACGAGTCGTATGCTGAGATCTTTGTGTAATGATTTATTATTTATATTAAATTAAATAACTTTACACTTATTATATGATGATCATGTTCACAAAAAATATATGAAGATTTACAATATGCCCCTTCGTTATATCTGGTTTATATCTCCTTGAAAAATTCGTTATAACGAAATTTCGTTATATTGTATCGTTATAACGGAATTTCCCAGAAAAGTAATTATTAAAGGATTATATATCAATTGCTACTACAACTAATGCCGTAAAAACGGATAGATTCATTAACCAATGAATTGTCCCGAATAATGGCTTATCTTACAGAAGATTTCGCAGCTAATATTTCTATGTAAAGGTTTAAATTTTATGTTCTAAACGGAACTATAACCAGGAAAATATAAACTAATTACCGCAAACCATGGTTTCTATGATCCTACCACAGGCTGCTTATTACTCCATAATAAGCCCCTCAGGGACCAATGGCAGTTTTCTCCCTCCAGAAAACCACTCCGCAGCTTTCAAGGGTAGCTGTAGTACAATAAATCATCCCAAATCCATGGATTACGCCTGTCTGTTGTCGGATCAGGGGCACACCTAAGAGGTCCAACCAAGGCACGTTTTTCTGAGGTATCTAAATTTTCTGCTAAGATAGTGATTTTTAGCTTGCAATTAGTTGTGTTTGCAATCCACCATATATTTTCTACTTTATTGTACAAAATGTGTATATTATTTAACCTGTAATTCTCCATTGTGAGAGCGAAAGAGCTTTACATAAGCACATCTTTACATATTCTTCTTCTTTCTATTTATTTTCACAATACCTCTTCATTAGCTCACTTTATTATTTTTTTCTTTTCACCAGTCATTTTACTCCTGTCCAGTAGTGAAACTGCCTGATGGTAGTAATTAAATAACAAATTCAACTTAGGTCATGAGACCATCTTCTTTTCAGATGCCACGGAGGATTATCGGGAATCGAAGAGGTAGCTAGGTTTGAGCGGGAATTAAGTTTGTTATAAAAGAGTTGATATCGGGTTCGGACCAAACAGTGACAAATAGTATATTAAACGAAAAATAAATAAAGATTTAATTGCTTCCCCGTTAAAAACAATATTTAAAGCTGTAAAGTCTTGGTAAGATTGAAACAAGTTGGTTGGAGTGGGAATAAATTTTGTCATATAAGACTTGATATCGAGTTGTTGTTGTTTGTTTGTTCATTTAACGTCACTTTATGCTGCTGTGGCTAATCGGACGATGCTACAGTGGGACTCCTAAATTTTGCCGATCCAGTTTTCATAAGGATAGGGATCTTATACGAATACCTGACATTGTACTGGCTCGAGTGGAGAGGAATTCGATGGCTTAGTGGAGCCCCAAAGCTCAACTCCGTAACTCCAATAAGGTATTATAATTGTCATGTATATGAGTCTTTTGTAATTAATTGGGGGCTTAGAGCGTTTTTCTAGGAAGTGATGAAGTAGCCAGAAACGGGGAGCATTTAGATTTGGATTTAAATTGTATGTTAATATGTATTTATTGTTTTTACTGTATATGACTTGGGGCATATGTCTATGGTAATAATAAAATATACCGAAAGTTTGTATTTCTTTGGCTAATGAAACAATTATTTTTTAATCCTCATAAAAATTGGTGTATATCCTTTGGAGTTGTGGAGGCAGATGGGGTTATGATTAATATGGAAGACAGAAATTGTGCAACAGGTCCTAACCACCGTGGGCTTACCCATGACATCATGCCATTCATTACTAATAGAAAACCTAGAGGGCGAATCATTTTTTTTAATTCACAACTCATAGCTACAGTTCTCACTGCATCTGTAACTTACAACCTGAACTTGTTAAAGATATAGTTGCAAGAATAATTTTTAAACTTAGTTACCATACAATAGAGAAAAACCCAATCATTTGTCAACATCCAACGTAGCTGTAGGAGTATATAGTTAGTGAAAAGAATAGTAAAGAATGTATGAGACGTTCTGGATCAAAAGCGGATAACTCCAAAATTTCAAAGTTTCGAGTATTCTGGTTACATAAATAGGTTACTTTGTAAATCTGTTTTAAGTCCCCATTACTATTGAGAACTAAGAAATATTTTAATTTCCTTAAATTAATGATAAAATCTAAACCACTACAACCGTTGAAGGGTCTTGGGTTCACTACATGGTAGAGTTTGTACTGTTTCTAGGAAAAAGCTTTTTTTCCCCACTTAAGGATATCCACTTTATACAGGCTGAGTGAGCCCCAGGAGGAACATTCAGTGCTTTACACAATGAGATCTCAGAGCTAGCTCTAGCACCGGCTTCCTGCTATTATTATTAAAAACTAAGAAATATTTTTTTAATCAATTTAATTTCCTTAAAAGTATGATAGGTTTACTAAAAAATAAATAATTAAATTAAAATAAATAAATAATAAATAGAGAGGACATATTTCTGAACACAATAATAATATTTATTCTGTATTCCATTCAAACCTTGACTACTCTTTTTTTATTTATTTAATCGATATTCCTTTTGGGTTAATTATTGTACCTTTTTTTAACCTTTTCAGTGCCTCATTAACTGGTACACAACGAAACAACTCTGAAAATAACCAAAACGTGGGCTTTCGTTATATAAAAAAACATTTTTTTTTATTACATTCAACATAATATTGACTGATTCGGAAAAAAATAAAATATCAGTATTTTTCTTTTAAACATTATTGCGGAGAAAAGTAATCAATCGGTATTCTTTTTGAGGCCTTACTACGCCTCGTACAAAAATATATATAAAAATAATTAATTTATGAAAATTGTTATTTTATTCCCAAACAATGCAATTGAATACAAATACAGGGATGTTTACAAATATTTTAGACAACTTATGTTCAGTTCCATCAGCCTAGGTTTAACCAACCAACGAGTTGATAAATTGCCTGTAAACAGGACAACAGACTAAGAAATAACCTGTCACTTTAACGCAGATGCTGACCACTAATAGCTTAGACTGTTTTGATTTATTTGACTGCCATCATCCAATTGATGGTGCCTTGGCTAAAACTTCTCCATAGAAGATCCTTTCCTCAAAATTCTGTAATATTATCCGGTCCAAATTAGCTTAGGAGTGGGGTATCTCAATCAGTGGAGCCCTGAGTTGCTATGCTGAAAGTTACGGGTCCAAATCCAGCAGTGGCAGATAAATTATTCAAACTGTTAACAGGCATGGATAGACCCAGCGAGATGTACAGACCCTCCTGGGGTTCGCCCGGCCTCTATAAATGGTTACTCTTAATTCTTAATCCAATAATTCTTAATTCTGTTTATACTACAAAAACGTGTTTTTTTTATTTTGTATTTATGTTCTCACTGAATCCCATCAAGACGATCAGGATGGAACGAACATTCCAACAACTAAATAAATTCTAACTAAATAAATTCCAGCCAAATTATTTGGAATTCTAACAGCCTCTGATACAACCAGCGGGATCTACAGACCCTTCTGGGGCTCCCCTACATCTAAAAAGATAAAGGCAAATCATTTCCCTACACAACCGTTGTCCTAGAAACATTAGTTTCTACCATGCATTGAACCCAAGATCCTTCACGAGTTGAAGTATTACACGATTATTTTACTTTATCTTGTTATTGGAAATACTATTTACCCAATGTACACAAAAAAAAATTATATGAGCTATTCTCGAAATATTTAGTAAATAATTCGTTACATTTATTCTAGTGTGTTGTTTTAACATTTTTTAAACCAAATACACAGTTTTAACCTTCTTTTTTTTCCAATTTTTTAATAAAATAAAAATTATTTTATCGTTTATCCCTATAGTGTCCCTTTATTTTAAATTAAATTTATTTTTAAAATTCTATTCTCACAGAAGTATTACATACCAAATATATGTAATATCTTACATAACACCGTTGTCCTAGAAACAGTTCAAACTGTTCTATGTACTGAACCATAGAACCATCATGGGTTGGAGTGGTACATGTTTATAGTATTATTAAAAAAATACTCCATATAAAGTTGTCATTACTTTTTCCAAGCCCCTGATTTAGTTACAGATACTAAATTATTTAAAAAAGCAAAAATAAACGATTTTTAATGGGAGGAGGTTAAGAAGTTTTAAAGAATCCTTAAATATCTATGCTTAATCAACCAATTACTATGATCCATCTACTTTAAATTTAAGAAGTTGAAAATGAATTATTATCTATTTTATTTATACATATAAATCGAGGTTTATCATTTCAGAATCACCTTCACTATGCATTCGCTCTCAGCTACATCAAGATTAAGACTGTAGAGCTAAGAAATAACTATTAATTCAGTCGTGAATACATTACAAGTCAATTACAGTCAAGCGAAATAAGATTAACCATGAATACTCAATAAATTCTGCGGTGAATTAATGAAATGTAAATACAAATCTGAGATAAATAACAGATGCATGATTTTGTATTTTAGCATGGATTTTAAATCGATCCTACGTTTAGATTTTAAATACTAACCTCAGAATATCGAAGCTGGAAAAATAACTACTATTCCTCCAAAATTATTCTACTATTCATACTTACATTGAAATAATAACTCCAAACTATGTATACTCACCTGAAAAACACAAAAAAATAATGTTAGTATTCTTGATAAAGAAAAAAATATATACATTCATAACGCTGTAATAGGAAAAGGCTGGTTGGGATTAAGATCAATGAAGAAACCCAAAAATGAGAAAAAATTTAAGTCAGTTTTACTTTTATTTCTACTCATTTTTCAAACCTGAGTTGAAACGTCGGGAACTAAATAAAATAAGATTGACTTGTTTGTATGTTAAGTCCACAGTTTTTTCTAGGTATACTACTAAAATCAACTTTGTTTTTTTCTTAACCTCCTAATTTTATTTACAATACAAATAAAATTATATCTTAAATCTAATATATAATACTTATGTATAAGGCCTTCTTTTACCCTAGTGTATTGTAAGGCAATTGTGCTCTTTCCTCTGTAAGTGAGAGCTTACGTTTAGTTGCTTTGCCTTTGCCTAGGGAGGGACCATTTTTGGCTTTATTAAGGGATAAGGATATTTTGTAAGATTAAGCATATCTAAAATCAACCATATTGAGATATTTATTGTAATGAATGTACTAAACGAAAACACATCACAAAACTTTCACTTATGCATTTTAAAAGGTTCAATATAATTTCCACAGAAATTCCATTTAGTTGTGATAGAGTAAATAGTTCGATATCATTAAATAATATAAGAATTAAAATATCATTCAGAAATATAAGTCTTCCGCTCTCAATTACCTTAACGAATCGTTTCTTACAACTCTTAAGTTTTCTAGCTTTATATATTAGATGTAATCTTGATTACCAAAAATTTTATTTTGTTCAGGAAAATAACTTCCCGAGAGTTTATTAGTAAATGATTTCATAGTTTTGATTTATTCATTTTTTTATTAGAAAAACTAAAAAGAGGAATGTCTAATATTTTAAAATAAGCGAAATTGTATGTGATAAAGAGGAAGGAATTTTCAAAATTCAACATCTATCTCTCTTAGTATATTTAAATGAGATACGATATGGCTGTTGTTTTGTTTTGAGAAAAGCTGTTGAAATATTCATAATCGTTCTTCTCATCTGGTTCTACATCTCGTAGGGTATGTGCAAAAATTACCTTGTAAAGCCAACAAAAATGTATTTTCTAATGTAAATTAAGGTTTCTTGCGAAACTTTTTGTCTAAAAACATATACGATTCATGCAGGTACGAAAGTAAATTAATAACATTAAATATTTTTATTTTAAAGAGAAAAGATTTGCCCTCGGCCGGGATTCGAACACGGGTCCTCCGCCTCACTGTGGTAACGCTCTAGCCAGTTGAGCTACCGGGGTCGTCCCCCTAGGACAAATCTGTTCTCTTCACCGACGTTATATCTTATTTCCCCCCGTGTTCTCGTAGTTTTGCAATGTCCACACGAGGAAAAATGTTCATTGAACATTACTTTAATTTTAACGCCGGTAGCTCAACTGGCTACAGCGTTGCCATGGTGAGGCGGACGACCCGGGCTCGATTCCCGGCCGGGGGCAAATAATTTCTCTTCAAAATAAAAATATTTAAAAATTAAAGCAATGATTAAAAAATTATAATAAATTAAAAACATTAAACATTTATGAGCAATTTTAAAGATCTCATTACACAAAATAAAATATGAAAATACTTATTTTCCCCATCTCTTCACTGGCCTATAGTTCGTGGCATTTTCCTTCCAAATAAAATACGTCCATTCTGTTCCTGAGTATCCCTTATCTGAATGCCATCATCATAAAGTTCTCACCCAACATCCGGTCCGTTAGCAAGTCTTTGGCGGAAGGTCGATGCCATTTAGAGAAAGTGAGTTGCGTCAAAGCCCTGCTTCAACTTCCGGGTTATCCAACCAAAGGTCTCGATCAACGACTTGCCCACCTGTTGGAGTGGAGTGTCATGCTAGGTGTCATTCCCTCCAGAGTGATAGTATTTTATTGTTATGGTATCTTAAGAAAAAGAAAAAAAAACTATAGAAAAACACTTTTCACTTCGATGTTGGTTACATATGAACACTATAGCAGAAAAACGAGGTAATTCGATTGTTATCTCGAAATTTGTTATCATCGGTCGTTAATAGATCTTTCAATGGCGAAAAAAATGGCCAAAGCGGAAGAAAGTGAGTTCAAAAAGTTCAAAACGGCTGAAAAAGTATGTACATAAATATGAAAAATAGGACTTTAATAAAAATAATGATACCGATTCCACAATAAATTTTCTTTCCTGGACAGACAGGAATAGGCAAGTTACATCCTGAAGTGTAGTCTTCATATCAACATCATTTGTTTTTTTATTGATGGAAGAGGTGGACTAATTAAACATTAATTATTAAATATGTATATATAAAGGGAGCGTGGTAGCTGAGTGGTTGAGCGGTGAGTTGCCGTATCAATGAATCAACTTAAGGTACCGGAGTCATATTCGGCTGGGGTAGATAATTAATTTAATCTATTAACAGCTGGGAACGGATCCTTTGGGATCTGGGACCCTTCTAGGGCTCACCCAGCCTCTATAAAGTGTGATCTAGGACAAAAATCCTTCCCTCTACAACCGTTGTCCAAGAAATAGTCTCTAGCACGTACTGAACCCAAGAGTGAAGGGTCTAAGGGGTTGTATTGATATGGTCTAACGTTTTTTGGACTTTTAGATGTGTAAACACTTATTAATCCTCTTTCAAATAAAAATATTTGTTTACCTCTGTTAGTACTTGGAAATTATTCAATCTTTATTAAGGTATCAAAGCGTGATGTTCGCATAATTTTGTTTTACGAATTAAAACACAGCTGGAACAGAACCCAAATGGCCAGAAATATCAATAAGTCTGGAGTTAATGCAACATAAATGCGTGCACTTTTCAACGGTGGTTCCAGAGATTTCAAGAAGAGTTGAGCCCCAAAGATAAAGAAGGCCGTGGAGGAAGTTCTGCCCTCGATGACGATGAGCTTCGAGCTTTGATGGAAGAAAATCCCAACTATTCGAGAACTGACAGGGAAACTCGAAGTCGGCAAATCAACCGTCGATGACCGTCTCAAGGTGATTGGGAAGGTAAAAAACCGTGAATGTTGGCTTCTTGGAACTTCTAAGTCTAAGTATATAAGAGCGATTCTTAGGAAATTAATAGAATACAGCTGATAAAACACTTACTGCCTACCCTTGATTCTAAAACAGCGTTCGTTTAAAAAGTACAAATACAAATCTATTTTCCATTGAAATTCCATGTAATTTCTTCGGAAATTTTTAGTTTCAATTAAATAATACAAAATTAGAAATGCAATTGGGTTTTATTCACTCTCTGCCACCTTATTGAACTATTAGATAATGTTTTCTAAAATATTTTAAAAATTACTATTGTTATTTTTGAGTCTGGAAAAATACTTCTATAAGATACTGTTTTAATTAACTATAAGATTCATTCTTACAGTACAATTATGAATTAAAAATGCGGGACATTTATTATTTTAAATTTTAAAAAAAATTATAGAACTAGGCTTCAATTTAAAACTCTTCATTTTCCTCTGGTACAAAATAAAGCAATTTACAATTCTTTTATACAACCAACGTGAGTGTTGCACTTTCAGAAGGGTATATCACAGCTGGGGGTGGTTAGGGCAGGTTACTCATGGATTTGCCACTGTAATGTAAATGAATAAAAACTATGCAGTAGTGAACTAAAAAATAATTGTTAATTAATGATGGTTAGGTAATTACTATTGAATACAATAAAATAAATTAATTGGTTGAGGCAGTGGCAAATCCATTTCACACAAAGCCTCGTTGGTTACCCGGCTGTTTATAACCTTCCCTATATTTATATCACTCCCGTTACAGGTTGTTTAGAGGAAGTCGTTTTGAAAAATTTAATTTAATATTGCCACGTCACAGATTTCAATGATAGTGAACATTAGCTTAAATAAAACGAAATTTAATTATGAATCGATTCAACGTTGTTTGATCAAAATTACAAGATTTTTTGAGGGATATGTAAAAAATGTGTAAAATTGATCATACGAATTACCATAAGGTATGTCGATTTTGAAAAAAACATGTCCTAGGCATGTAATTTACGTACACTTTTTTTTGTTGAGCTAGACTTAGCACTGAGACGCACACCCACACGTTCTGAGAGTTATCTGAATACTTGAAAGAACTTAGAAGTGTGAAGCGGAAGCAGATTCAAGTGCACTCGACAACATCCGAGCCACAGTACGTGACCAAAGGCCGAATAGAATATCGCACCATGGAGGTATATAAATATAATATTTATTAATATAAAACAACAACAGCTAATAGAGTAACAATAGCTAGGATGGAGTAGTGAATAGCATTAATAATAATGCAATATATACTTTTTTCTATTTAACGATTTTTTACAACTGCAGATGTTTTTTTAGTTGTTTTTCTTTATTTTTATTATACTATATTTGTATTGAAGATATCTGAATCTACAAATAGTCAGCAGGTGTATTGTAATTTCGTTATTTATAATTTATGTTTTGTACTATGGAACCTTCTGTATATTATATTTATTTATCCGTTCATGTTTGTTATTCTATAGCAGTGGTTCACAAACATTTTTGAATCACGCCCTAAGTTCACGTGAAATAAAAGCCTTCCACGCCACCCCCTATTCAAAGGAAATCTATCCACTTGGACAAAATTTGTATGAGCATATGAAAATAAAAAAACATTGAAAAGAAAACATTTAGTTTTACTATCACTAGATACAACATTATAAGTTTAAATTTAAGATAAAGAAGTACTGGTAAGAGAATAATAACCAAAATTAAGCGATGATTTTTTTTATTTTCAACTGGTCTCGCCTAACACGGCATCATAGAATCTCGACAGCTTTTGGAACGGTTTGGATTTAGTTGAAACGTTGGATTCCAATGGTCCAACGTTCCAACAGCTGGTCCAAGGCAAGCTGTAGGATTGGGATGTTAAGTGGAACGGTTGAGAATATAATGCAACCGCGGTGAGTGGAGGTGGTGGTTACCTTGACCTGACCTGCTGCTCATCAAACCGATCCATTCCAAACACTCTAATTTGTTTTCATAGCTTTTCCTTGCAGATCTTTTGTTCATAATTCCTGATAGCGGTATTTTCATGTTCCTTTTCCAGGTCGGGTGAACTCAAAGGCTTTGCATCTAAATGTAAGTCTTGCGTTGTGTAAGATCCGAACAGGATGTTAAAAATAAAAGTGAAACTTGTTAGGCTCCGCAGAATTATGGATCCCAATTCCTTAATGCCATGCAAGCATTTAAGCACCCAGTAGGTTAAATTCCTAATAAAGGAATATCCAGTATTTAAGTCAGGTCTAGTATTGTCTAGTAGAATATCTAGCAGTATTGTCAGTAAAAGAAGCTATTTTATTTTACATTTATCCCTGCGCTGTTTCTATTGAGCAAATTTTATCACAGTTTTTGTTTTTTTACAGGAGGGTCAATCAAGGGCTACAAAGATAAGGTTGAATCAGATGCTATAATATAAGGCATATTCGGCATAAATATGGACGATATGTGCCCCTACGAAAATGCCTGAAGAATCTTCGAAAAACAAATTCTAAGAAGATATATGAACCTATAATGGTGGACGATGAATGGAGAATCTATTTGGATCCCGCAACATACTCCAGTTTATTAAAGTAAGAAGAATAGAATGTTTGGACAGTTTATTTAGAATGGTGGAAAACAGAGCTCCTAGTTAGTAAAATGTATGGCACCAGGAGGAGAAGAAGACCTATGAGGCGTTGGCTCCAGGATGTTTAAAAGGACCTTATAGAACTCGATGTCCGAAATTGGAGAACCAGAGAACTGTTCAGAGGAAACAGACAAAATATTGTCAGGGAAGGCAAGGCTCACCCTGAGCTGTAGTCCTAGTTAGTTAGTTCGATTTGCCGGAATATGAAGTTCTGTAAATGATTAATACCTGATTGAGCAGGTCACTTGGCCATTGTCTTTTTAATCTCTTCCTAGCAAGACCGGGTAAAGGGAATATGAGAGAGAAGCAAGTGGATTTTGAATTGATGAGTGCAATGTTTATATCATCATGTCTGATGTGAATCGGAATAAACCGAGGAGCATAAACTCTCCTCCCCAAGGAGTCTTGGAATATCGGACTGTGTTGCTTGTATCTTATCTTTATGGACGGTTTTATCATTTTTAACTTATTTTTTTGTTTAACACCACTTCGACTTCTGTATCCATTAGCGACGACTGCTCTCATACATTTTTTGAATTAACTTCGTGCCTTTTAAATACAAGAGCGTCTTCTATATTTTAGTACTTTCTTTGAGAGGTAGAAAAGTTTCGTTATTCATTCTCTCTATTGGATACTTTTTACATCCGAATAGATGCTTCAATATAAGTTCTGTATTATCACAACATTGGTTGGTAGATACACCTCTAAAAGTAGATGGAGATGAATCAGATTTGTAAGATGCATTATTTTTACGTTAGGCCATTTGGCATGATCCAAGCAATGTATTTATTTCTTATTTGACGGAGGTGGTTTTGCGGAAGCCTCTCCCACTCTTCGCCCCAATTTTTATTTTAATTTACCGGATATAACTTTAACCATTCCGAGAAAAATGTTTTAAGAATGGAACGATACCGCTTTTTGTTGTATGATAGCTTTGAATCCATTAAGAATGTGTTAAACCTTGTGTTCATTATCTTAAAATCCCAAATTGAGCCCTAAATGAGACCCACCATCCGTTATTGGTTGTTCGATTCGAATACCGAACCTTTTTCAGGCATTGTGCTTATCAGCGTTACTCGGATACGTTGGTGTTG
Organism: Troilus luridus; assembly: GCA_964056705.1. Taxonomy (NCBI): domain Eukaryota; kingdom Metazoa; phylum Arthropoda; class Insecta; order Hemiptera; family Pentatomidae; genus Troilus; species Troilus luridus. The sequence goes on from OZ057415.1 coordinate 68,717,674, forward strand.
GCTGGTCGTTTCCCATATATTGTCTGCGTTTCACCAGAAGTCACTAAGTCCAGATCATGAATTTCGATTGATAAATGATCTTTACCTGGTGAAAAAACCCTTAAATAGATTGAATTAATTTTAAATGAAAACACAAAAGACACTGTCAATCAATCTCACATATTTGTCAGATCAAAGAAATTATTTAATGCGAATAAAATAAACGTAACAGGAATATACATAAATAAAATACAAACAACTGTAAAGATACCAGTATATAAATAGAATAAATCTATATGAATAATTGAATAATGCTTTTTTTAATATTTTAGGGTATCAGTTCTGCAGGTAGTCGCTTCGAATCTACTCACAATTTTTCATTAGTTTCCTTTTTAATATTCTCGAAGATAAATACAATTTCATGACTGACTATAGTAACTTTCACTGACTGAATATAGATTATAGTACCGACTTGTATATACTGTTTAGGCTACATCACCATCTATACTTCGAAATGTTTGTTGAAACGTTAATTTTTGTTGAAATCATTACCGAATTATAAATATTTCTCATAATTACACTCGTTTTTTCACTCTAGAACAGACGTTTATTTTTATTTGCGTGATTATTATTAAAGGGAAACGAATGAAAAATTAAAACTTGTGAGTTAACGCAAATTGACAACCTCCGAAACCGGGATTTCAAAGTTATACAATTTTGCCTGAACGCCTACGCTATTTTCCCCCTTACGTTGTCGGAACCATCTAGTAACAAAACTATGTAGAACGGCAAATAGATTAGACTTTATTTAACGCAAAACAAACAAAAAAACGAAAGTCATATGAAAAATATTGTTAAAATAATTTTAATAGAAGTTTAGTTATTTAGATTTTTTGATTTATTAATTTAATAATAAGTCATTTGTATACAGACATTATTTCATTCAAGAAATATCCTACCTTTACCCTATATCCTAACTTTAGATAGTTTCAATGTTTCAGCTCTTAGCTTTCATTGAAAATACTGCGTAGCATCACTTTCAGTCTCCAGTTTTGGGAAAAATTCTCATGATAATGTGAGAGTGAAAGAGGGAGAAGATCTAACGGACAGATTACTACCTAAATATTCATATGCTATTAGCAACCCTTTCCCTGGCTGTGAATATCAGGAAAAATATTCCATCGCGAATTTATTCCTCCATTTTTATTGAAAAATATTTCATACTCTAAAAAAATTTAGGAAACAAAGAGAATAAATTACAGTAAATTAGTATTTAACAAAACAGCTAAAACCAACCAACTTAAACAATTTTACAAAGAAACGGAGTTATCACACACACACTACAAGTTTACAAAAAAATATTAGGATTAGAAGCTGTTTTTCAGATGTATACTGAAATGGCGTCGTACACTTACAGTTTAAACGATGAGTTACGACAGGAATATTTTATTGCAGAGCTTCACAGCGCGACCGCAACCCACAATGATTTCTCAAGGTATCTACGAAGATGAAGTGTTGACCTACCTTCATCGTGTTGTTATCAACATCGACTCAATTTTATTATAGTCAACTGAATAATTGAGTTTTAATTTGTTGAACTTCATAATATTTTAATTTGGCGTTATATATGCTAATTATTTCATATATTGCTCTAAAAGGCAGATGTTACTTTCTGATGAGTCAGTTTTGTCTTACTTATTGTTCTGTATCACCATGGTATAGTTACGGATTAACCTAAAAAAAAAAAAATGAGTCCGGAAAACCCTATTAAAAGTTGTGGATCAACACCGCAATATTTTCAGCTCACCATGAGGAGAGGGTTAGCAGAGTTGCTGTTGAAGTTTCCGGGTATAACTCCGGCAGTTGCAGATAAACTATTTAATATGTTAAGAGAGGCGGATGATTCCCTCAGGATCCTTCTGTGGCTCACCCAGCCTTTACAAAGTATAAGCATAAGCCTGTTTCAACCATTATGTCTTGTCTCAGTATTGCAATGTTCATATAGTTATTTTTCTGTTTTCCTTCATAGCCCTGAAGATGGCCTACATTGTAGGCCCAAACATCGGCACTTATAATAAATAAGTTAACCTTATTTAGTGTTGTTAATGACTGCATCCCCAGAAAAATTGTATCCTTCATAATGTCTTGTTATGTATATTAACGAAAAAATCTCTACCACTATAACCTATCAAGAACTATGGTTGAGTACATGTTAGAGACTACACTTCTAGATCCACGTTTGTGCTTATGATCATCTCCACCTGGAGGCTGAGTGATCCCCTTACGGGTCTGTAGGTCCCACACTGTTAATGTTCGGGGCTATTAACAGAATAAATAATTTATTTGCCACAGATGGATTTGAACCCGGAACCATTTACCTACTTAAGATAATTTTACCTCCCCCGGACCATTTTCTTCTTTTAATAATAATTTCAATGTTGTTGGATCATTTTTATTTTTGTATTCCTACTTTTATAGAAATAATCCATTCGGGTTTTTAATGCGAATGAAAACCAAAGACCTATGTTAGTGGTTTTACAAGCAATATTTCTTTTTTCTACTCCTCATCGTGTCGTTAATATCGGAAAGGTTCGAACCGTATTGCTGATAAAAACAGAAATGGTACTTAAATATGAAAGTAGGAAAAGTTCTCTAATAGTAGGACGCTGAAATGAACTCTTGTGAACTTTAATGAACACAAGCCGAAGATAATTTGTCTCTTCCTCATACAGGCATTATTTGGAATTTACAACGCCTTTTAACAAAGCTGAGTTAGTTCGAAATTAACATAAAATTGCCGCTCAAATAATTAAAAGTACATTAACGTAAATACAGATTGTTGTAAGGAAGAGCAACATTAGTTGGAGGATAGGTCAGAGAATTGTTTCGTAACCGAGTCATAAAGATAGGATCCGCAGATAGGATTATATAATTTAGAAAGTGCAGCTGGGCTATGCAGTTGTGCAGTTGTGCAGTTGTGGACCTTACCTAACCTCCCTTATCTAACCTCAGGTCGTTCAACCTGCCACAATCACCTAGTAAATAGATATTTATATTTCATTTCACCCTTTTATGTGGAGATATGCCCTCCTTACCCGGTATATGTATGCGCAACGCTTTCTTGGCGGGGTATTATAGAACGGTAATAATGATATCGTTAGAGTTGTTTAATGCAACTTAGACTGCATTCTTATTCTCTTACTAAAGAATAAAAATGAAGTGTGAGAATCTCAAAGACTTTCAACTCCAAACTCCAGATGTTGACAGCAAAGGCTATTTCAGCACTCTGTAGTAGGGTCACCTGTAGTCTAATGGTGACTACCATGCCCAAACCCACCAGGTCGGCTTAAGATTTTTTTAAGTGAATGAAAATGCCTTAGTTATACATTTAAAGATAATAATATCAGAAATATCAAATATTTTAATTATTTTTCTATTTCTTATATATTGGGAAAAAAACATTCTCCAGTCATCTTCACTTCTAATTTATATAATTCCTTGAGGGGCGACCTGTGGTCTAGTGGTTAGCGTAACAAACTACTAAACTCAAGATCGCGGGTTCGCAGCCCGGCAGGTGGCCCTAGCATTTTTTAAAGGGAGTAAAAATCCTCAGTTACGCCGTCCTTCGGAAGGGACGTTAAACGGGGGTCCCGAGATTGTACGATGTCGGGTAATCGTTAAAAATCCCTATCCTGATTAAACCTGGATAGTCAAAATTTAGAGCTCCCAATGTAGCATCGTCCGATCAGCCATAGGAGCAACAAGTGACGTTAAATGAACAAACAAACAATATAATTCCTTAAAACGTTTCGACAACTATATGTCATTATCAATCTTTTAAAATAAGTTTTTTCAATCGATACATATACCTAATTTTAAAAAAGTTATAAGTCTAAAAATCTCACAAAAATGCATAATGATTTCTAATTTTTTTTTAAATATATATTTCCTTGGGGATTATCTATCCTCCATGGTCAAATTATTAATATTAAACTGATTTTGAACTGCAAATTATTAAAGTTTAATTTTAATAATTTGACCATGGAGGATAAATAATCCCCAAGAGAACATATATAAAAAAATAGAAACAAATATGCATTTGTGAGATTTTTAGACTTATAACTTTTTTAAAGTCATGTATAATTGTTGTATCGATGCGGAAAACTTATTTTAAAAGATTCATCATGACATATAGTTGTCGAAACGTTATAAAGAAATTATATAAATTAGAAAGTGAAGATGACTGGAGAATGGTTTTTTCCCAATATATAAAAATCCAAAGATTTAAAGTCCAGTTTTACATTTATTTAAAAACAATAATTTTTCTATTTTATCATATTTTTAATTTTGATGAACAAAATTTAATCATAAATAATAACTATAATTAAAAAATCCATGTGCCTCTACAACCTATGAGGGGTCTTGGGTTAAGTACAGTTTTTAAGGGCTTTTCCCAGTTAAGGGTATCCACTGTATATTGGAATAGTGCCATATTGTGGAAGTTGAAATTCCAAACATTAAATGGATTTTTGGTTTGTTTATTATAATTTCTTAAACCATTTTATTTTATTTTTTCTTTATTTCTTATTCCATAGTTCACTATTGTTCTGAATAGAGTAATTGATGAGTTTTTGTTTTATCTTCCATCTTTTGTATCTACCTACTGTGTAGAATAAGGGTACAGCTATAGCTTTAATTTAAATGTGAGAAATATCATTTATATGGTTATGAAGTAAGAAGTGTAGATCAATAGTTATAAAGTATTTAAATCTAAATAGTAGTAGTCTGAAAGTTTTCTAAAATTTTTATGAGATAGGCGACAAATCAATTAACGGAAAACCCCAAAGTAATGATTTCTTGCTTTCTTGTTCGAGTTATGAACAGAAAAAAAAAGGAACCTTCTTTTAGAACAACTATTAATTTAGAGAATTCATTTTTTAAACAATTAGGGTTTAAAAACTCACGCATTAAAAATACTAATAAGTCTATTAATAACAAAATGTTGTAATCAAAATTATTGAAATTACCTTTATTTGTACATTAACACTACCCCAAAAACCATTTCTTTAGAACATAGAGTGAGATAGGGGAGGCCTAAACTTTTTCAACAATTTTAGTTTGTATCGGCAGGACTAACTATATCTTACGAAGAAGTACCTGTCCATATACCCGTCACTTAATTAATTTTCAATCTACTTCAAAAAGTTCTATATCAATTTTATTTTATTTTTTATACAGTAATCGGCGTATTTGAAGATTCAAATAATTATTATAGAACTATAATATCTTACGAACGTTCGAAATAAGGCTGCCTCCTTATTTTGGAGGATTTTATGCTGACCTTGAGGTTGCATCAGACAATCACACAAAACGTAACCAAAGAACAATGAAATGGAGATTGTAGAGTTCGACAAGTTTAAGCAACTCTACAGACACTCCATCATTCCATTGTTTAACGACAGACTGCAATTCGTACATTATGAAGCTTATTTTATTTTCAAAATCTATTACGAATTTGTAGTAATAGTTGCTGCAGTTCCAGAAAACATTCTTTCATAATGTTAGACGTACGTACAAAATAAAAAAGACAAGAACTGACTATACGGTACAAACAACTATCACATCTACTGGATTACAGATCTTCACTTGGACATATGGAGCAGAACTATGGGGTTCAGCAAAAAAAGTCCACATACACAAGATACAAACAACACAGTCCAAAATTCTCAGAAAAATTGTTAATGCACCATGGTATATTTCGAATCACACCGTACACAACGACAAGAACATTCCCACTATAAAATCATATATTCATAACAAATACATGACATTCCACTCATCGACACAATATCACCCAAACCCACTCGTTCTTCCGCTTTCCTACTCTCTGTTACCTGGACTTGATAGAAAAAGATTAAAAAGACATTGGCCAAGAGACCTACTCACCTATTGATATTTTTACTCCATCATCATATAGAAGATCATGTTGAAAAGCAAAGTGAAAAACACTAGCATCAAATTTGCTGAATGCTCAATTGCGCAGGTGCAAATGAAAATTAAATAATAAATAAAATAAATAAATGTTAGACGAATTATAACAGGCAGAAGGGTGTGACTGACAACTTTGTTACTCGCACTGTTTGACCAACAATTTTACTTTTTGTTTTTCAATAAAATGGAAAATATATTATTTTATGGTGTAACAAAATATAATGGGGTGTATAAAAAAAACAAACCGTTTTATCAAATTCCAGAGTTCAAAAGTCTGTAAATATTTTAATGCTATTTATTATTTACCCACACTTAATAATCCCTTTAGAGCATTCTCTAAGCTTGTTTACTAACACTGGACTTCTTCAAAAAAAGCCTCAGTTTAGTTATTTATTTCAAAGAAGAAACATGACAGTGTCCTACGAAATTCTCGTAATTTTAAGACATTAATCGGTAAAAAATTTCACAGCTGCTGAAGCAACTTGTGAAATTATTAAATATGATGGGGAAGGTGTCCTTGACCAGCGCACTGTGCGGCGTTGGTTTGAAAAATTTAGCAGTGAAGGTACGACGTTGGAAAGGGTGGGCTCCGGGCGACCATTAATGGATATTGATGAGGTTCTGAAGGAAGCTGTCGAGTCAAATCCGTCCAAAAGTACTCGCGAACTTGCCAGGGAGTGTATTGTGTCGAAAGATACTGTTAGTCGCCATTATTTACAGACTTTTGAACTCTGGATTTTGATAAAACGTTAATTTTTTTGTATACACCCAATTAATATATCATGGATTTCATAATAATTATATATTTATAGTGGGAGCAGCGTAGATCAGTGTGAAGCTATGATGAAGTTTCTAGGTTCGGTTGTAGTAAATTGTTATATCTGTCAACAGCCACGGATGGACCCTGTAGATTCTTCATGAGCTCCTGGTCTTCACCAAGCTTCTAAAACTCACTACCATAAATTTGGGGACAAAACCTCGGAGTGTGATCGTAACTTCATCATAGAAATGGCCAGTATTCTACTAAAAAAGTTTATCCTGGTAGCATAGCTTTTCTGTCTGAAGGTTAACCAGAAATGGTTGAATCTGACAGGTTTTGGAAGGGCAAGAAGACTTAAATTCAGACAGGTCAGCTGGGAGGGTACCGCCTGGCAATCAATATACACGCTTTTAGAGGGGGGGGGGTGTCAAAGAGTACCTCGGTCGTCATGGTAACTGCCGTACCTTATTATGCCGACCCACAACCCTCCTAACCGCCCTTCTTTTTGGGTCAATATAACTCCCTAAAGTTCTACCAGCGCAATAAAGACCATAGCAGCCCTGACGAAAAAAAAGGATATAAGTTCCGCAAGTTGTCGTTTCGAGTTAAGTCAAAACTTTACATCATCTATACTTCGAAATGTTTGTTGAAAACTACTAACATAAATATAACTATTTCCTGTAATTATCTTTTTTCTTTTCTATACTAAAAGCCACAATTATTTTTATTTTCGAGAATATTAAAAAGAAAAAGAACAAAAAAGTAAAACTTGTGACATAACTCGAAGTGACAAACTGTGGAACTGATACCAAAAAAAGCTTATGTGTACTATTGATTAAAAAAAAAAACGATTCTGTATCTTTACTGCTCACCACTTCTTAATTCTCTAAATTGGAATTAAATTAACAACGTATAATAAAAAAGTATGTATGTATATGAATAGAATAAATCTATATAAATAATTGAATTGTAAGTTTTATTACATTATCAGTGATATCAGTTCCGAAGGTTGTCAGATCGAATCAAGTGACAAGTTTTTATTAGTTTCCTTTTTAACATTCTCGAAAATAAAAATAATTTTATCACTGACTATATATATTTACTATTTTTGAATGAAAGTAGTAACTCTTAGAGACTGTATACTGTTTAGGTTATATCATCTTCTAGTTCGAAATCTTTGTTGAAACACACATTTTTCGAATGATTACCAAAATACACATATTTCCCATTACTACACTTTTTTTTTATTACCGAATTTTCAAATGTCAAATTGTCAAACTCTTTTTTCATACTAAAACTCACGATTATTTTCAAGCTGTTTCTATGGGTAACAAAGAAAGAACACAGTTATGGAAAATTAAACTAAATCTCACGATCATTTTCGAGAATTTAAGTAGAAAACTAATAAAAAGGAAAAACTTGTGACTTAAATTGAAGCGATGAACTGCGGAACTAATATCATGTAGGAGGGCATAACTTCCTCCCAATTTTTATCAGGTACGAACGGATAAACAAATAAAACACATAAGGTATTAGATAGAGACAGCAAATCTGAAATAGACAAAGTGGTGAAATTCATTACAAACTGTAAATTAATAACCAATATTTGAGCATCCATTGTCCCTGCTATAGATGCATTTGTTGTTTTTTCAGATTTTTTTATTCCCTTATTATAGATATATTATTTGTTAGTATGTGTGTGTATATGAATATATAGGGTGTTTTTTTAAGCTAGATAGAACTTTAAATTGTAAAAAGTAACACAAAAAATTAAATTGTAATCAAAAATTTTATATATATATAAATATATATATATATTATATGTATATTATATATATATATATATATATGTTGTTTTTTTTTAAGATAAATAATTATAAAAATCAAAAATCTACAGGCGTTGATGAACCTAGGGTTTTACGCCTCTAAGCAACAACAAACAAACAACATAAGGTATTAAAGAACACATTTATAATATTAGCACTTTACAAAAATTATAATTTCAAATAAGAAAATACGGACTAAACTCCAGAATTTACGAAAAATAAAACTTTGTTGGTATAATTTTAATATTTAATAATATAGGTAAGAAAAAGACAATATTAGGTAAATTACGCCTAGATGTAGGCGTAAATATAATACAAATTTTTATATTAGGATATTTCGAAACTTACTAGACAAACGCTGTAAACTACCAATTAATCACCAAAGGCTGATATATTATTATTACTAGAGATCAACTTAACTATTAAAGACCTAATTTAAATTTGGGGCTCCACTAAACCCCAATCATTACTTCGTAATGAAAAAAAAAAAACTTCGTAAAATCCTAAATGCTCCTTGAATTATTACGAATAAAGCCATCCACACTGATCTGAATGTCCCATTTGCTGCTGATTTGTCCCGAACCCATACCAGTCCTTTTATGACAATTTATTCCCAATCATACTCTCTAGTTTCATACGTAGCTACTTCTTCAATTCCCGATAACCCTCCGAGGCATGTGAAAAAAAATTGCTCCGTGAGCTTCTAAGGTGAACTCATTATACTCTATTTTTGGACAAATACCCAATTTTCTCCAACTGAAGGCCAGGTTTGATGATGGGGTTGGATAACATTGATATTCCAGCTGTATACCCACCCTCAGAATTCTGAAAATTTCGCCTTAATCCGAGACTTGACTACAGACAGCCAAAATTTGTCCCTTGATGTCTAAAACGTGAGCGAAAAATTTATAAATAAGGTCAACTATTATTATCCTAGAAGTAAGTAATATTCATTGTAGTTACATTATATAGAACAGTAACAGTCTTGAAATTTAATTTGAAAATTCAAATATTTTATGTTAAGTGGTCTTAATAGCGTTTTCGTTTAAGCACCATTGAATGAGATTTCCATTGATGTTAATAGAGGATGAAACATAAAGGTCATATATTTAATATTTAATAAGATCATAAAGGATAATTCGGTGACCAAGAAGTCTTAGAATTCGATCCCTTAATAGTTCAAGAGTATCGATGAGCTTTCTGCAATGGGCTGCAGGTTCAAAACGCAGGCCTAGGCAATTTTCGAAGAATTGGTGCATCAGAGATAAAAATACATACAAGTAACAAGGGATAACTATAGAAAATATATGAAACAGAAGAATTCCGAACTTACCAAACTAGTAAAAAAGGTTGGTAACCTGTAGTAAGGTTCGTAAATTGTAGTAAAACCCAGTTGTTTGAGCAGCCTCGAAATAGTTATTGGACCTTTCGATGAGAGCTCCGAAATGGATTAGGAAAATAAATTTCTGATTCAATTATACCAGATCGCATGACATTTTGATTGTAACCTTTTATTAAACTAATAACATAAATCAATTTTCATAAATTAAATAACTAATACTTTTGATAATGAAAAACCAATTAATTAAATTAAAAGAACAATTTAAACGCTTTTATCATTAGAAAATGAAGTTATTAAAATTAACTAAATTACAAACAACTAATTAATAACAAAATAAAACAATTATTATTTAATCCTACGATAGTAAATTTAACTCTATTAAATTACAAATAAATATAATGTCCAAATAAATATATTACAAAATAATGAATGTTTATGCGGTTTTCTAATTGAAATGATATAATAATGAAAACTCTTATCTGTCTGTCGAAGTAGTTTCCAGTAGATGGTAGATTCTCGGCAGGGCGAGCTGGATGTTGAGACGACAGAGGATTTTCGTCGGCAGGGCGAGCGGAGATGGTGAAACAATAGAGGTTGAGATGATCGACTGGGTCAATTCGAATTGGTTGAATCGATGACTTAGTTTAAACTAGTTACACCTGCAGGTGGGCAGCAAATTAGTATCAAAATTCAATTGCGGGGTCATATAGAGCATGCGATGTGCACGGCTAAGGGCTCGCGTCAACATTGTCTTAAAATTCACAAAAACAACTTTGGGCTCCTAAAGAGCATACGATGTACACGGCTAAGGGCTCGCGTCAACACTGTCTTGCTCGGTCTAGCCGGAGCGAACAAAAGCCGATCGACTCTCTTTTGTTTTTCTCTCTTCACTTTTATAACATATGTTTTCACGCTTACTACAAGTATTACACTTATATCTAAACAAAATAAAATTACCTTTTAAATTAAATTATCCTAACCAATTATATTAAATAAAAATATGAAAAATAAGAAAAGATAATGTTCTTTCTTTTAAGAAAAAATGATTTAATTGTTTCTGATTAAAACTGTTAATACTTTATAAACTTACTACTTCATCTGGCCTTAACACCAGTCATGTTAGCTATAAAAGGCATTTGGAAATACGTTAAACCCAAACAAATAAGAAAGATACAATAAGTAAATATGAATTGTAGATCAAACATTGCAGAAGACAAGTGCATGTGTATTGTGCACTAGAAGGGCCATGCATTGAACCTAATAAATCTTTCTAAGCGTTTCAACATCCTTCACCTTTCTTCCGCCGGCATCCAGCACAATCTCTTTCTTGGAACCTTTTCGTGGCAGTGGGTGTATGCACCCACCTGGTATGCTCATAACAAAATGCAGGGAAAGAAATAAATTCTTCTCTTAAATGATTTTTCTATACCAACCCTTAATGCGAAAAAAAAAAATGAAATACTATAAACCCATGAAGGATCGTGGGTTCAATACCTGGTAGAGACTAAGTAGTACTTTGTTGAATCATCTTTCCTTCAACTTTGCTTTCAAATTTGGCTGCCTATAAAGCACCCCTAGCGTACATTTAGAAACAATGTTTTATAAAAAATATAATCCAGAATGAACCGTTAGTCCAGGGAAGAGGAAGGCATAAATGACATTCTGAAGAGCTGTAGAAAATATTTCGTAGTTCACAAAACTTTCATTTTATTTTAGAGAGTTTAAAATTTAAATTTAATTTTCCAGAAATTTCACACCTTTCAGACAATTTCTGGTAGAAAGGCTTACTTTACCTGCTCTCTTTTGAAAGACGTTTGTCTTTGAGATGTTCAAGAATTTGTTTGGCTGATTATGTTCAGAGGAAATACTTCATAAAATACTATTTCACCTGTACCAGCACAATTCATGAAGCCTCTTGGGTTCAGAACATGGTTGAGAAAGCGATGTTTCTATGACAACGGTTTTGCAGGGAGGTGATTTGATCGAAATCACGGCCAGTTTTTCTCCCAATTAAGGGCACCCACTTTATAGAGGTTGGGTGAGGTGAGGACGAGAAGATCCTACAGTTTGCACCCATGGCTATTAACTAACAATTTCTTAATCACAGACGGATTCGAACCTGGGATACCCAACAGAGAAAAACTTACCAAGCTATTTAAAGATGTACTACAACAATAAGTGAATATTCTATCTCAAATTTTTCGGTATACCCATACATGCTTACATATTGTATACTGCAATTTCCGATTTTTTTTTCATAAAAAAAATCCGAAACGAAAAAGAAACAGTTCTCTGGAGAGTTCGGAGATTGTATTTATATTAATTACAAACATTATAAAATATAAATAGTAGAACTAAAAAATTCTCTTACCACAGTATTGTATCATTGCCAATGTTTGATGAAAAAAACATGGAAACCTTCAAATCTCATTTGAAAAATTGGCATATATCGTTTTTGAAGCCACTTTTCGGTTATGATTCTTTTACTATCGAAGTTATGTTCGATTATGTTTCTTACATAACATTCTAATGTATAATTATGTTTCTTCATTGGATGTGACTTAATTCTACTATCGCTAAACGAACGATTATGGGTGTCCAAAATTTTGCCTATCCAGTTATAATTAGGACAGGGGCTTTTAACGAGTACCTGATACCGTGCAGGTTTATGGACTCCCAATTTATAAAGGACAGCGTAACCAGCAATTTTTTACTATCTGAAAACGATTCTAAAGGCACCTGCCGGATTGCGAACCAGCGATTTTGGGCATTTAAGATTATTGTGCTAACCAATACACTACAGATGGCTCTATCCCTAAATTATTCTTATAATTATTGCAATGATCCTTTATCTGAACTGACTATAGAATTCTCAATTTTGGTAATATTTGACAAAGATAAATAGTTGACCCATTATGGTATTTAATTAAAAGTACGTATGTACACATAACAGATATATACATATATGATTTTAAGTAAATAAATATATAATTTGTAGAGACAGCTGTATACAGGGAGGGAAGGGATGCCCGCTCCAATGGCCATTGTCAAGTTTGGCCGGTGACCTAGAAACGGGACACTTTCACTTAGCAAACCTTCAGTATTAAAATACACAACGCTACTCAACATCTCTTTCCTAATTCCTCTCTCCTATAATATAATGCTAACACTATAATACATATAATGATACATGTATGGTACATACCCTGGCTGGTGATCTTTCGACATTTACTTCACAGAAGATTCCACGTTGCCTTACGATTTTCCAAAATTATTTACAGAATGATTATCAGGAAAAAAAATGTCTTGCTCCTGTGGTCATTATATTTATAAAACACGATTCTTTCGTATAAGTCATATTTATAAGAGGAAGACCTGGTGGACAAATAAGAAGAACGAGAAGCACCAAAGGTGAACCATCTTTACTTAGCTTCTTCCACTTTGGAAACCTTACGACAATTAATATCTGAGGAAGAAAATGGTCCAGGTAAAGGTAAAAAAAAATCTCTTAAATAGAGAAATGTTTATTGGAAGGCCAACGTTTCGAACCACATTGCAGGTCTTCTTCAGGGCTAAATATACAAAATAGAGTCAAATTAAAATTACACAATATAAATATTAAAATACATAGGCATCAAGGTGTCTGTGAGGTGAAACATGAAGATGGTGGAACCCTTAGACAAATAATACAAAGAAAAGGGAAAATTTGTAGATTATTAACAAAAAATTAATAAAGAAGGTAAAACAAATAAAGAATAAAATAAGCAATAAAGAAACTAATGAAAATAAATTAGCCCTTACGAAGACCTACAATGTGGTCGAAACGTCGCCTTTCTAATAAACAGTTCTCCCTACTTAAGAGATTTTTTTTTGAGAGAGAGATTTTAATTTTATTTAATTTTAAATTATATACATACATTTTAAACATTGGTGGGATAATCCCTTACAATGAGAATGATTTTGCATACATGGTTGTTTGGTTAATAAGTTTTTGTTGTTGGTAAAAATTTAAAAAACCCAACAGAAAAAAGAAGTACATAGGATTTTACACAAAAGATATACATTTATAAGAGTACATACAAAAAATTTTTATATACAACATTATTGTTATATACTACATTATATAGCATATAAGGACATTAATTTAAAGAACTCATTTCAAAATATATATTATTTATAGTAGAATGTGTTTTGTTAGTTTGTGTCTGTATTTTGGTGTTGTTGACTTAAGAGATTATTTTTTACCTCCACCCCAACTATTTTATTCCTTAAACACTTATATATATATATATATATATATATATATATATATATATATATATATATATATATATATAGGTTTTTAAAGAATTTTTAATAACATCAATGAATAATGAAAAGAGAAAATGTTCATATTTTATTTAATGAAGAATTTTTTTCAACTACAACTCATTCAGAAGAATCTTGCCTTCAATCCGCTGTAGAGACTTTACTGTTTCTAGGTTATCGGCAGATCACGCTCAACGGTTTATATAGGCTGGGTGAACCCCAAGAAGGTTCCTGATCCCAAATGATCCATAACCGGCTGTTAATAGATTAAACAACCCGGGACGATCGCCACGGCAACTGAGGACTCTACCACTAAGCTAATCCGCTCCGATTATTGGAGATCACCAATCTGTATTGCGTTAAAAGAAAAAATAAATAAATACAAAACAAAAAAGTTATATTTTGTTAATAACCAACTTACAATTTACGCACATTCCTAACACAACTAATTCACCTTTTTTTAACAGGATTCCTTAAGGAATTTTACTATGTGATTATTAACATAATTATAATAGTAAACACTAAACGAATATTGATAGTACGTTTGATTAAGTACTGTTAACGAAAGTCATTTCTTTTTGGAAAATCAATCCAGTCCTTAAAAACATAAGTAACGCACATGTTGGCACAGCACAAGTTTATGGTTGATGAAAACCCATGAGCTTGGATCATAATGAATAAAGTTTGAGAGCGAGTAATTAATCATGAGTTATAATTATTCTGCTGAATCATCTTTCCATCATTTTCGATTTGGGTTCCCATAAAACACCCCTTTATTTATCCCCTCTAACTTTTATTTAGGAACAATTTTCCAAAAAAAGCATATTGGACTGGATTGGTAATACATGGTGGGAAGAGTTATACAAAATATTTTTTACTACTACCAGTTTTTCAAGTATTTTCAAACATTTTTTTCTAGTAATTTCTGGTTGAATTGCATTGATGTCTTGCCTGTTCCTCTCGTTTCAATGAAGTTAATGTTTAAAAACATTGTCCTTCAGATTACGTTTAGAAGAAATACTTCATAATAATATATTAAAACGTTAAAAGTGTTTATCAGTTAAAATAATGGCGGAAGATGTAACTTTCCAAGCCATTAAATAAATAAAACTATTTTCAGTATAATTTTTGAAAATAAAGGCAGATTGATTTGTATTTGTCGGGTCAAACACTTTGTCTCTGAGATATTTACAAAAAAACAAATAAAAACCCTGATATTAATAAGGTAACCAATCACCCCAAATCACTCCTTATAGAGAAATCTGTCAGAGAATATTTCTCAGCGTCGTTCCCACTTAACTAAAAATAGACTCCAAAATGCGAAGGTAGTGTATCAATAGTGTACGGTAGTCGGATTTCGCTGTTTCTATTGCATTCCTATCCTCAAATATAATATAAAAGCCACCCGCAGTTCCTTCCAAAATCGTGATAGTTATTTTGTAAGAAATGTCTGGAAGGGTGATGAAAATTTTACAGGATCGCCTTCAGCGTGTAATCACTAAAGGTCGGTGGAAGACGTAGGTTTCAAAACCGACTGGAATTGACCTTCAGTATATTTTTTAAAAATAAAACCAGATTTTTATATCGTGGAGTTAGAAGGGAAATACAAAAAGTCTAAAATATGATTTTGAGAAAACGCTGATAAAAAGGCTAGGGTACTTAATGTGATTACAAACATTGAAAAAAAACCCAATGAAATAATGATATAACTTAATGGGTTTCATCAGTAGAAACATCTCACACTAAGTATTCCAGCCTTTTCATAAACGTTTTTTCAAAATCTTGTTATTGACTAGGTGTATTTCACTTCTAACTCCATGATTTTTTTTTTCGTTTCTATCAGATTGACATTTAAAGGGGCTCTGTTTTATGCACATCGTGACTAATTACTGGTCAAGAGAAGCCAAAACGAAGGAGTGAAAATGCTTTTAGTTAGTTCAATTCGTGGCAGGCAATGATTTTTTTTAAAACTGACTATGCAAGAGCATAGAGATTTAATTTATTATTTCACAGTTCAACCATATGTGAGAATATCGAAACGTGTGTGTGGACATCTGCAGGCAGTTCTTGGCAACTCTCGGCACAAGAAAACATGTAGTCGGGGAACATCTGCCTAAGTAGGAAACTGCGCATGGTACCAATAAACCAAATTCCACAAAGGATGTGGATGTCTAATGATAGATCCTTCTAAATATGAACCTGGTATTGTGGAACCTATTGCAAAGCTAGATTGTATTGGATCAGTTATGGAAGACGGATGTGTTAGTTTTCCCAAATATAAAAAAAACATATTTTTATTACGTTTTTCATATAATACACGTATCATGAGGTTTCTTTTAACTAATCAATAAAAATACAATGAAAATGAGGCATTAAAATGTGGGTAGTTTTATTTATTTAACTATCTAATTATGATCTTTAACGATATTAATCAATTAAATACTATTTTAAGCACTCAAGTTTAAAATGATAATCTAGAGATTAAATATCTTAATATTCGAACCTTGTTTTAAAAAAAAACTAGATTGATACTAGTTATGGAAGATGGATTAGAAATGTAGAAAAAGACGAGTTTGTATCATAAGGTGTTTTTCAGCATTAATAAATTGAAAAGAGACTACAACGATAATGGTGACTAGACAGGTTTGGTTACCTGTGATGTAGGGGTTGGCACCATGTAGTAGGTTGCTATGCCCAATCATCCTGTATGCCCAAGATCGCGGATTCGCAGTTCGGCAGGGGGCCCTAGGATTTCTTTTACGGAAGGGACGTACAATTGGAGTCTTAACGTGGAGTATAATGAATATACATACAAGAAAGCTTGAAAAACCAATAAATACTCATTATATTTGTAGTGAGAATTGAAAAATTAAGAAGGTGCAGAATAAAAGGTGTAGAAAATAAAAAAACACCTTAACAGACGAGGGGGCTCAGTACATGATTAAGACGAATAGGATCATCCTTATTAAAAGTTTAAACAGTTGACAACCCCATTCGGATTTGAACCCGGAACCTTCAGCATGGTAACTCAACGCTCTACTCAGCTAACCCGTTCTATACGAATTATAATATGTTTCTTAAAATATAAAGTTACAATTGTAAGCATTACGAGGACGGTTCATTGTTACTTTAAAAAGTTGTTACGAAAGTTATAGAAACGAATTAATAGTGATCTACTAGGTTCTGAATCTCGGGGAATAGAGTGACAAGTGAACAGATGTTTGCTTTGCATTAAAATCCATTTTTGAAAAAGTATTGCTCCTTGTTTTGAGCTACGTTTTTTGGAAATATTCTTTTTTTTCTCTCTTCTTTCTGTCTATATTGGTCTGAACTAGAACCATAACCCAACGATTGCAAGAACAGCTATTGTAGACCTCAACTCAACTCTAACACGTCTAAGATGGCTTAGCTTTTATTCCTTCCAACCCTCAGGATAAGTTCGCCCTTGGACAGCTTCGTGATCCAATTTATATCTTTATTCATATGTGTACATTATCCTAACCATTTGGAATAACTGTTTTTCTGAACTTTAAAAGAAGCACTCACCACTCCCTTGCCTTTTCATTTCTTGTACATGTTAACTTGCCATTCCTTCTTTTGTTAACCTTAATATTTTAAGGTTATAATATTTTATTATAATTGCTTCTAACAATGCACTTCCAACAATGACAGATACGGTTTGTTAACATTTAAAATATTTTTTAATTTTCAACTGAAATGATCCAGGTAGGGCTTGATGCTTGAGCCATAACACGAATTGACATTTCAAATCGTAAAAAACTCAGAAACATAAATTAGGCTTGTCTTTCTTTCGATTCGTACGATTATTCTAGATATAAATAGTGAGATATATTAAAAGAATAATTATATTCATAGATTCATTACTGTGTTCTACAGTCCTTGAAGAATAGCCTCTGCTAACTTCTTCCTCCATTCGCCTCTGTCTGGCGCAAAGCGCCTCCAGTCAGTTTCTCCAGTTGTCCTCCACTCTAAAAGGCCCGAACATTTTACGCTAATTCTCTCGCAAACTTGAACAATCCTTTTGCTATATTTTGTATGGTTTTATATATGAGACCCATTGCAATCCTGGACAGCCTTTTACAACATAACAGTTTTTGTAAACACTGTATAGACATCTACTTCCCACCGCTATACGGGCCTCGATACCCTGTACTACTCTCTTTCGTCGTTATACTGCGCAGGTACTTGTTTTCATTACAAATCTTGAAGCCCCAGTTCCCTATTTGTATTCCTTCTCCTTCCATTTCGTCAGATCTTGTTGTTCCCATTTAAACATTCTTTTTTTTTCATTAATTTACAAGCTCAGATAGCACCCCTGAGAAATTCTTCTAGCTTTACCTGCAAGTGCTGGTAAAGCCCGAGCTGTGATGTCCACATCGTGCATATGAAATATATAGGCAGTACATCTCCTTGCCTATTTTGAAAATCTTTCACTAACCATTACTCTACTGCATGTATTTGCCCGAGTCATTTTTACCAGTCGTTTACTTTGCTCCCAGCTTCTCAAGGCACTCTAAATTTGTTTTCCTTTTTCACGGAATCATATGCTTGTCGGAAAGAGTAATTATATAAGCATCGAAAATTCCTCAATTAAAGTTCATGAACTGGAAAACTCCTACAGCCTGTTAAAATAACTTAAAGTGATCAAAAAATCATACACAAATAAGTGAAATATATTGGTAAATCTTTCAAAGCACCAGTAATACAAAATCGTGTACAGTTCATAATGTTCCTACTGTGTATATTTCATGCCACTCCTAATTCCAAGTGAACAACAATTAGACTACAAAATTGGAATTTCTTTAATTAAGCCTTCAGTAGCAATTGAATCGGTTGAAGCTTTTTAATTGAGGAACGACATATCTGATATTCCATTTCCAGCAACTTTTTTTTCTAACAAAGTTTGAACTTTGAAGTTTTATGGGAATAATGACATAAGTTAAAATCAAAACAGTTTCAAGCTTTTAAAATTTTTAAATAATGCCATCATTACAATAGGAATGCTTCGCTTTATCAATTCCTAAATTGTTATTCTTTTAACCTCCATGGAACTTTCAAATAGGTATATTGAAAAATCCGTTGTTTTTTTCAGTTACGGCATTGTTCTTTTCAAGCAGCGATTTTTATATAATATCTAAAACAGTGAGGCCGATATCCTTCAATACATTGCCTTTCACTACTTTGGCCATTATGGAATTAATATATTTTGTAAAAGAGTGACAAATTTCGTGGGTCGGATAAATGTTGATGGCAGGTCATGTGTTGGCAACCCCTGGTATAGAGAGATACAAGAATCATCAGTTTGAACTTTTGACTTATAACATGAGTTCTTCTCAGTTTTTTCACTGAGAGAAGACTCGGGTCCAAGAAGGCCCTAGCTAACGCGCGCCCTTAACACTGAACGGAATAGCAAATGATTTGGAGAGGGCTGTTGAAGGCGGTCAAGATGGCGACCGAAAGGTGCAACGAACCCGTTATATAAAGATACAGGCGTTGTGTAAGGTTCAACTTGACACTGGCTTTCACCGTTTCCACATAACTCTGCGCACTTTCCACCCCTCCACTATCCCCCACCGCTAAACTCAGCACAGCTCAGCAATCCCTAGCTCATTTTGGAACTAGCTGGTTTTTCTCAATAACTTTCACAGCATGAAACCAAAAGTAATAGCAGTTCTTAGAAGATGTTTTGCTCAAGGTTCTCCGAAATCTAAGAATAGTTATCTCATAAACTCATCGAAGGCAGAGCATGGCTAATGGACTACATTCCATGATATTGAAAACGTTGTTGTTTATTCATTTAACTAAGCGGACGATGCTACAATGGGAGTCCTAAATTTTTCCTATCCAGGTATATCTTTCCCTAAAGATATAGGGATATATATTTCCCTATAGGGATAGGGATTATTAACTAGTACCTGACACCGCACAGGTTTGAGATCCTCATTTTAAATCCCTTCCAAAGGCCAGCATACCGGTATACCCCCTTTAAAAAATTCTATGGCCACACGCTGGGCTGAAAATCCACGATCATGGGCAATATACTGCTGTCCTAACCACTAAAGTACAGGTGACCCTACAAGAGCTGTTGGTCTACGTTCAATAATATTGACAAGCATCTGCAGTCCATTAAAGAACAAATATATTCAACAAAACCAACCTAACCTTAAAAAAAACTCCAATCTTAAGTAGCTTTTGGGTCTTACTTTATTTAAGATACCAAAAATAATAATTAGGGTCTGCATACCTCATCATATATACCAAATTCGTTCAAACTTTCTTTGTATTACCAATTATCTTCTTTAAAAGAAAAAATATAGTTTTCTTTTACCACGTAAGTTGAATAAATATATAAACTATTCATCGTTTGATTCCATGTTTATGTACAATTATTCCAAAAAAAAATATTATGACCTGCAATTTTTTGAAAAATAAGTACGAGTAAAAGAAGTAAATTGTAGTATCTAGGATTTGAAATAAGGGGAAAATCAACGAAGGGTTGCCTCTAGGATGAAATAATTATAGTACCACTAAAATGCTTGTAAGTAAGGATTTTAATATGTTTCTCCCTCTTCTATTCATTTAGTATTTTTAATAAATCCGTTTATTAAAATCAATAAAGAAGTTTGGATTAAAAAGAAAACTAAAGTAAATAGCTTATCCACATGTCAATTGACCATTATAGCGAAACTAATACCAAAATAAAATCTCTAATAAACTTTTGTAGACCCAGACATTTCATTACAAATGAATGATAGAATATAGAAACTAGAACACATTAGAATCTGGAAGGGAACAGGTGGCCTTACTTGAAAGGGGGATAAAAAATCCTTAATTATGGCCCTCGGAAGGTACGTAAAATGGCAGTTCTGATCCTGTACGATGTCAGGTACTTATTAAAGATTCCTATCGTTATAATTCATGGATATGCAAAATTCAGGACGCCAGCTGTAGCATCGTCGATAAGCCATAGCAGCAAAAACTGACGTTAAATATATAAGCAACAATTTTATAACAAGATATAATTGTAAAAAAATTACCATGATATTACATGTACTACAATCTGAAGCAATATGATGTAGTGCATTGAGCCTGACAAATCCGCCATTTTTATATTCTAAGATATTTTTCAAAGCACAGTAAATTTATGTTTCATTTTCTGATCATGTTTGTTATTCTAAAGGAACATATTCCCAGAATAAAGTTACTTTTCTATTCTAAAAATCCACAAGTACACTTACTGTATACGTTTATATGCCAATTTATCTTCTTTTTAAATTATAGTGCTATTCTTTGTAAGCAAATGTATCCTTTAAAATTAGTAAGATGCCGAGTTCACTATTTTCTTTTACATATTTGTTATTATAAGAATGCCTTTTAATTGACTTTGAATGTAATTATACTTTTTTCCTTGTAACTAAAAACATATAACGAAATGATTATTTTATCAAAAAAAACTTTTAAAAAACCACAGCTACAGCCCGTGAAGGGTCTTGGGTTCAGTTCATGGTGTACTGTTTCATGAACAACGGTTCTGCAAGGAGGTGACATGCCCTAGGTCACGCTCAACCGCCAGATTTTTCCTTCTTATTTTGGGTACCCTATTTTTATAATATTTTATATAGGCTGGGTGAGTCCCAGGAGGGTCCTAGATCCTATATGATCCATCTCCAACTGGCAACATACTAAATAAAAGTCTTTCCTGCAGCGCGATTTGAACCAGGATTTCCGGCGTGGCAACTCAGTGCTCTACCACTGAGCCACTCCGCTCCCTTTATAAAAAAAATATATAAATAAAAGGGAGATTGTTTAATTCTTATTTTCCTGAGACGTAAAGTAAAGTATATTTTTTTAAATTATTATTTTAATATTTCCCACAATCGAACAATGAACTCGAATGTTCTTGACTGCGGGTAACGATCCCGTGTCCCACTGACTGAGTTCCTTAAGGACACAGTTCCCACAACTCAAGGGCGTTCTGTCCTTTATCCTACTGTATTTTTTTTATAACTCAACTTCTTATGTGTCTGCGTATGTACGTATATAGGAGTATATACCAAAATATATTTATAAATGCATTCATGCTATTAATTTATTAACTTTTATCATTCATACTTACACCTGTGCCTGACAGGTAAAGGATACCATGTCCACAAAATGTATAATATTTTAGGTAACAAAAAAAAAGAAAGTGAGATACTTTTTCTTCGTATGAAGACAGTTAAAGTCAAAAAAATAATATTGTTTGTTTGTATTGAAAGGGGTAATACCCCTTTACTAGAGACGATAGTAGTAGACCAACGTCTATAGCATGCTACAAAAAATGTTGGTGTATTTTAGAGATGAATACAATGAACGAGATGAATGAATGAGATGAAACTATGCTTGTCATAAAAAACTGTTGTGATATATTGTGGATTATTAACACAAACAAAAGCCAATATTAGTTAATACATTAAAATACTACATAAATGGATATATGAAAAATAAATGTGTATTATACAAATGCATATTTTCCATTTAAAAATAATGAAAAACAATAATAAAACTATATATCATATAATCATAATATTCTTACGAATATGTTGTTTATTCCATTCCTTTCATAAAATAAATATTAATAAATAAATTATTCCTCTAGAAATATATTTTTTAAAGATAATTTCAATAAGGGCGAGTAACTACCAAACCAAACATATTTGAAAATAATAAACTATAGTATAATAATTTGAAGCGTTCTTATCACCAGAAATAGAACCATTCAGGAGTTATTAACATATAAAAAAATCTAATGAAAGTAAGAGCAGTGGAACCATTACTACAAACTTTAATCAGGATTCAAAACGTTACCCTAAAAGTTTTGTTTACCCTATCAGGAGAATAACCCTCATCTGGTCAAATATCTATACGTAGTAATTTTTAAAAATTCGATATTTTTCTTCATTTAAATAATTGATAGCACAGATATAAAACTTTATAAATGATCAAGATTAAGGATTTGCGTCAAATCTTTATCATATCAAATGCCACCAACAGACAATATGTATTCACTTCCCACGTGAAGTCTCTAAATGCTGAAAAAGGAAAGAAAAAAACACATTTAGAAGTGGGAGAAAGAATTCGCCAAAGACATTGTGGAGTTCGGTACGGTCTTAGAAGAGCAAATATTTGGAACTTGGCTCAGTATGATACCGGGGGAGTGTAGAAATAGAGTATCGTTGATATAAGCTCCTTCGTAGTTTATTAAGCCTTATGTTTTATTAATAATTTTGAAACATGTTTTAATTCAGAAAAGTTGAGGAGAAAGAATACGTCACGATCTTCCCAAACACCAAATAAAAAAACAATGCACGAAACTTAGTCTTCCAATATTAATGTATACTAATTAAATCATTAATATAGTAACGCCGACGTAAACAAAGGGTGCGAGGATTTAAACCCTCAACCCAGGATAACATAGTCTGATGAACACAGAGGTATCAAGTTAACATCATGCCCCATGCCTCATGACAGGAAAGAGCTCCTGCGTGGAATACTCAATGGACACAATCGTGTCTACTTAGATCACGGACAACATGACAATGGAAGGAGTGAACGGACGGCTTCCCAACCGCCAGAAAAGAGAGAACGGTCCGAAGAGGTTTTGGTTTGAACGAGATCAGGGAAGGAGGGCGCAGGTACAAGAGAACAAGAGGAAGGACGACCGGTGGAGGTGAAGACCATCAACTTCGCCCTCCCAGAGCATTCCTAGAAGGTGAAAGGAATCCAGGCTGGGTTAAGGGAATGTCGGTCGTCATATGGCTGTCTTCATCAACCTCATCACGCGCTGTAATTAAGGAATGGACGTGTCATCACCACGTTTAAATACCATATCGTGAAAACAGCATACTTCTAATTCCTTAGTTTTATTAACGCAAGTATTTTTGCAAAATGAAAAATTGCTAAAACAAATCATAAATTCAGACAAGTTGTTACATACATTGAGAAGTCTTCAATCACAGTTATCAAGTATGAATTTTGTAGGTAAAAAGGTGTTTTCACTAACTTAACAAATGAACTTAAACTCCGCATGTATGATGCTTTCATTACAAAACATTGCATCAAAAGTTTAGGTCAATTTAAATTTAAATTTAATTTTATTATTATTTTTTTGCAGTTATAAATGTTTTGAGAACCTGTATAATCCCTCCAAAGTTATTTAGAGGTTCGAAAGTTCGTGTGTGAATTGACTTGGTAGTTTTAATGTACACTACTTCATCACTCAGAATAAAAAAATACATAGTTTTTCATTTCTAAGTTAGTTTTTCAACATATTTTAAAAAGAGTTATTAATGGATTTTAAAAATAATTGTTCTTACCTGAATTTCTTTTTTCAATCGTTTAATAAGAGTTTTCTCATAATGCATTTTCATTAAATTAATTAAATACATTTTATATTTTACTTGAACATGTAATTAATTTAACATAAATTATTAAATTACAAATAAAAATGGCACATCCTAATTCTATATTTTGTATTTTTTAAGACACTTTCTACTTCAGGGAAAGATATATAGGTCTTCGTGCGCTTGTCAAGCAGTCATAATACTTGGAGACCCGAGCGTACGTCGGTGGCAAGGACACTGATGAACCGAAGGGATTGGTTATGGACAATTGGGCAGTCTGGCGTTGAGCCTTGGTAACCATGGTTCACCTGCGAGGTAGAGTGATCCCCTCCAGGCAGTCTAAGTTCCCGTAAGCATTTTATGTCTGCAAGATGACCACATCGGCTAAAGATCTGATCTATAGCGCCAACCAAACAAACCAAAAACAAGCATTAAGCAGTGATTTTTCCTTCTTTCTTCGAAGAATTTCGAGAGGCAAGTTCATTAATTTTTTCTTCACATTTTGAACTCAATAATACATAGCTAATTTTTTAAGAGGCCTTTATAACGTACCTAAATATCACTGATGTCAAAGTTTTTTTATTAACGATTTTTTAATACTTAGATGTTTTACGTATCTAAAAGGTCTCGCCACAGATCTCCTTTCGGTCAGTCTCCTTCTCCAATCCCCCTCGCTGTCGAATGTTCTCTAATGTCCTCTTTCCCTCCTTTCTGTAAGGCCATGGATCGTTCCCCTGCCATTCTTTTAGGGTGACCATAACATTTCAATCTTCTTGTTTCTACTGTGAAGAGGATCGTTGTTTCCTGATCAATCAGTTGCCTTATTGTTCTACTAAGGAAGTGCTGAATTCTGGAAATAGGACGAGAGCGTCTTCAGGAGTCCATCTCCACGGCTAACAACTTCCTTTCCTCCTTTTTCATCCACATTACAATGTCAAAGTGTTTAGTTTATTTAATATTTAAAAAAAATATAAAGACGGGATGACGAGTTTCTCTCTCTGAAAGATAGATTGTTATGCTGCGTTTTCAAATTAGTTCTATATCATGGTGGCATTGTCCTAAAACCGATAGGTGGACTAATTACTGAGCCCCATTCCGCGGATCGAGGTTCACATTATGTTCCTACAACGAAGTCCCGTTAAGTAGACTATTGACTGGAAGCTATTATTATGGAAATAGGCAGGAAAACTGTCCGGAGGAGAACAAGCAATAGAGTACGCGGAGCTAACTGGATTTCGCAGGATATCCTCTTCCTCGTCCATTATCGTGCATGACCCACATACATCTTTAAATATCAATGTTATTATTTTCCTCTGTGTTCCAACGGTCACTAAAACGTGTAAACAGACTATCGAGTAACGGTGGATATTAGGAAAAAAAAATCTAAAAAATGTGTTTTATTTCTATAGTTTTCATTTATTCTATTTCTTTGTAGTATTGTCATAATACAGATGTACATTTAATGGTAAAGACTGTACTCCCTGTAAGTCAACGGTTGTAGAGGGAGGTGATTTAGCAGAGATCACGCTCAACCGCTAGATTTTTCTCCGATAGGGGGGTACCCACATTATAGAACTCGGGTTAGGTCAAGGAGGAAGGTCTACCGATACCACATGGTCCGTATAAGGTTGTAACAGATTAAATAATCTATGTATCTACTTTAATAAATTATGTGATCTAGCGGATTTTGGTTTGGGTAAGCAGAGATAGGTGGTATCGCTAATCCTTATTATAATCATTATTATTATACTTTACTAAATATAGCCTAAAAAATCTGTACTACTACAAACCATGAAGGGTTAAGTGCATGGCACAGACTGTCTGTAAGTCGAATGTTGTGGAGTGAGGTGATTTGGATAGGATCACCATCCGCCAGATTTATTCTCACTTCATAGAGGCAGGATAAGCTCCAGGAAAGTTTGATCCCACAGAATCTCACAGTTTAAGTTTTTTAACAGATTAAATAATCTGTGTATGTATTTTAATACGAATAGGACCCATGAAGGGTCAGTACATAGTACAGACTGCACTGTTTGCAAGCCAATGGTTGTGCAGGGAGAGCCAATGTTGATTTGGTCGAAACAACAACCAATCGCATTTCCAGACTTTTCCCCCAATTAAAGGGAGCCATTTTATACAGGATCAATGAGCCCCAGAAGTAACTGGAAGATCCCACTGGGTCTATCTATGCCTATTAAAAGATTAAATAATTTATCTGCTTCAGTCGGATTCGAACCTGGAGCTTTCAGAACATCAACTCAGTACTCAACGCACTGAGCAGCCCATCTCAGTTGCGTTCATAAAGTTTGGTTCCTTTCGGTTAAAAAAGTAAAACTTTTGAGTCATGAAGATGAATGGTTAAACAGAATTTGTTATAATCGATTTTTCATTCCGTTTTAAAAAATCCTAGGGCCACGTACCGCCCCGATAATCCAGGATCTTGCAGAGATTAGGTTGCTATGTTAACAACTACACTACTGGTGACCAATTAAAATATGCTTAAACTATATATTAATTACGATTGTTAATTGTATTTATTTAAGACATAACGTTCGATTTTTTTTTTATTACTTGATCTAGGGGAATAAAAAACTTAAGTGCTATACGTTGAGCACTTTCAAAGCTTGGTCGATTTGTTATTCAACCCTGCTCTTGAAACCGGACAAGTCCTGACCATGATCTGGACCAATGATGGATAATACATCAGAATATCACTATGTTTAAACGGTTAATAATATATTATAGATGAAAGGTAAGGTATAAGTTAGCATTGGTAGTACAATACAATGGAAGCCTGCTAAATGGTTTGTGAAGGTTGTGCGCGGCGTTGCCTTGGTCGAGCCAGTTCAAGGGAGGGCGATGCCCCCGCCCAATTTCACTCCACACCCTCTCACACATCTCTGCAACAGTCCTTGGCTTCGGGCTTCTTGTGTGTGGCCTTATCGTCGTCGCTCCTGAGCTGTTTGTTTGTATGAGCATGGGCGGATAGTAACGGTCTATATAGGGAAGAAGTGCACCCTTAAATTTATTTTGGAAATGGATTCCTAACATGTTTTTTTATGCTGTATCCCTTATATTTTCATTCTTTACAATTATTATTAACTAATGTTTCTTTATTTTATGTTTTGTCATTAGGAGCAAATTCTTAGTTTAATTTGAAGGGAAACTTCTTTAGTCTCGTTGAGCGATTTTCGATAGGGAAAATGTTATGGGTATAACTCGATAATATGAAAGAAAAAAGTGGAGTTTAAAAGGATATTTATACCGGCTATACCCACCCAACTAACCATCCTAAGTTGAAATGAGTTCTTAAAAAAAAAAAAAAAAAGGAATTATAATCTACTAGAACAGAAGGGGTGATTGGAAAAACATATGTTCCTCCCACACATAAAAAATCTAGAGATGGACGAAATTTGTATTCAAATCGCACGATATAGCAAAATAGCAAAGTAAAACTCATGTTGTTATCATATATGATATAAATATTTATTTATTTTTCATAAATAAAAAAAGTTTTGCAGAAAATAAATTAAACATAACACTCGTCAAAAGTATTTTTGTTAAATGGGTAAATGTGGCTGCCTCATATGTATTTTGCTATGGTAATTCCGAATATGACCATCAAAGTTGTCCATAGGGTTCAGATGTTTTGTAATTTTAAATTTTGTATAAAAAAAAAGGTGATATTTCATACCTATGAACGTGTCTTGTGTGAAGAGACATATGCCAATAAGTAGATTTTACGGTCCGAGATCAATTACCAAAAGCATTCTTGGAATGTGTGTGGAGACCTCAAAGTTTTAGGACTTTTGTTAGGTATTCAATCAGGTTATTCAAAATTTTGTTGTTTTCTTTGTGAGTGAGACAGCAGAGATCGCAAAAATCAATATATAAAGAAGGAATGGCCCAAAAGAAATCTTGTACCTGGAGAAAAAAATGTACTTTTCGAACCACTAGTAAACCCGGAAAACGTTTATCTTCCACCATTGCACATCAAACTCGGTTTGATGAAAAACTTCGTTAAGGCACTGGATAAAAGTGGTCCTGGATCTGTATATATAAAAGCCACATTTTCTCGGATCAGTGATGCAAAAATAAAGGAGTGTGTATTAGTTGGTCCACAAATAAGGGAACATATGAAGCATCAAGACTTTGAGGAATGTTTGAATGGAGCCGAACAATCAGCTTGGATTTCTTTTAAAAATGTTGTGAAAAAATTTCTTGGAAATAAAAAAGCAGAAAACTACAGAGAGCTAGTTTCTGATCTTCTACAAAATTATAAGGCTTTAGGATGTAATATGTCTCTAAAAATACATTTTCTGGACTCGCATTTGGATTTTTTTCCTGAAAATCTTGGTGCCTTGATTCAAGAACACGGTGAGCGATTCCATCAAGAAATATCCACTCTGGAGAAACGATACCAGGGAAAGTGGAATTAAAATATGTTGGCAGACTATTGTTGGTCATTGAAAAGAGATTTACCAGTCGCAAAATACAGCAGAAAATTATCAAAGGCTACATTTTGATTTAAATTAAAGTATGAAAGCTGATTAAATAAAATTGCTTATTTTAACACTATATTATTTTTTTATTTTGAAATTACAAAAAACTTCTTGCCCCTCAGACAAAAATGCTTTTCGAATTTGCGATCAGAGCACCAAATTCTAAAAGAAACAGCCATTGTAATTCATTTAACAGACAAAAAGTTAAATTTTGTTGTCCAGTGAAATTGGAACGGTATATTTCCTTAGAGATATTTTTTAAATCGAAAGGTACGAGAATATATACATATATATATATATATATATATATATATATATATATATATATATATATATATATTTATTTATTTTTTTATTTTAGCAAGAAGTTATTTTCGCCCTGAACCTCTGAACCTCGCCATATACCCACTCTAGTGAAATCAACTTCTAAATATATCCAATCTTACAATTCTTCTACTTATGTCAATGACAGGCTATGTCACATTTCTTAATTTAAAAACTCTCTCCAAACCGGCCGTTATATATTTTTATTATGTAAAATAATAATTTATTAAAATTCTCCATAAGAAGGAAAGATCTAATTAAAAATATTCTTAAAATGATTTTTTTTTTTTAATTTTATTATTGAATTGTACAACTGTAATATATACATCTAGTACAAGGGCTGTATGAATAAATAAATACATGAAAGGACGTGTAGAGGCACTACCCATTGGCAGCACTCTAATTACATTTCTATTATAGAAGGTCCCGAGGCCATCTTCTCTTCAGACGCTTAGGAGGATTGTCCGGGATGGAATTGGATCCAAGGATGGAAACTACTGGGTTTGGATGGGCCTGGAGTTTATTATGGAATGATAGGTATCTGGAATGGGCTAAATCGGTAACATATGGAACGTTCAGGTCATTATGGATGGTTTTATTTGTGACAAAATAAGGAGCGTATCTTTAAATGATAAATTGTAATTTATCAATAAAGTACCATAGAGTATGAAGAGTCCTTTAAAGAGAATGTTTAAAAAATGTAATGAAAAATAAATAAAGAACAGTAAACTAATATACCATAATCATCCTGAAATAAATGTATTTGATGGTAATTCGCTTTATTGAGACACCTACCAAAATACGTAGTCACAAGAATAAATATTATGAAAAGATATGGAAAAATATATATTAACACTTGAAACTTGTCTTTCACTATTAGGGGAAGAGTCGAACTTATCCACTCGAATATCCACTCTGGAGAAACGATACCAGGGAAAGTGGAATTAAAATATGTTGGCAGACTATTGTTGGTCTTTGAAAAGAGATGTACCAGTCGCAAAATACAGCAGGAAATCATTGATTGAAAAATTGTCTTTCACTATTAGGGGAAGAGTCGAACTTATAAGTCGAACATTGTGAGTCAATAAAAAAAAAATGTTTTTTAATTGCGCAGAACACTTATGTGGGGTATTTTATTAGTAGATTTTTTAAATAATTTTTTATTAATTGTTTTAATTTTTTAATATTTTTATTTTGAAGAGAAAAGATTTAATCCCGGCTTGGGGCAAATCTTTTCTCTTCAAAATAAAAATATATTTTTTTTAGTTGTGATAGGAGAAATATAGAGTTGAAATTGACATGAGTGGGTACACTAGTAGATTAGGGAGTTGAAGAGATCTCAGAAGACATAACAAGAGTTACGGAGCAGACAAATATGGTAAATAAAGGAAGTAATTATGTCGTTAAGAAGTTAAGGAGCAAGTTGTACGGCCGTAAGATCATTTGCGAGTTATGTATTGTTCCTAATGTGAGTGAAGAAACCTTCGTAATAAATAGCGCCTTAAGTTTAATCATCTAGCATCTATTTTATGTATTATATAACTTTTCTATGCCCCAAAATATATTTATTCCTGATAAGTTTCTTATTAATGTAAAAGCTTCTAATAGACCGTCAGAAAAAAACTACTAGTAAGGTATAGAAACGAAGTGAGGATGACGAAATAAATAAATAATGAGTTAAAGAAACATTGGCACCAATTTACTGTCACTGCAATTATTAAAGAGAATATCAAGTAACTAGTGTGAATTAGAAAAAATCGAAAATGGTAATTAATTATATATATTAAACAAAATAATAAGAAAAAACTGCACCACTACAACCTAAGAAGAATCATGGGTTCCGTGAATGGTAGAGACAGCATTGCCTGAAAGTCAATGGTTGTGCATGGAGGTGATTAAAATACTTTATAGAGGCTGGGTGATCATCTCAAGGAGGGTAACTTAATCCCACAGGATCCATCTAAGATTACTAAAAGATTTCTAAATGTATCATTGAAAAATAAAAAGTTCTACTAGAACCCGTAGTCAAACTGCAGAAGCCAAAATACTTTATTAATTAAGTAACTGTTTAAAAATAACACATTGCTAATTTATTGTTTATTTCTACATTATCAGACTCACGACGGTTTAATTTTAACTTATGAGTAATTTTTATATATAAAAACAATCTGAAACCACTACAAACAATGAAGAATCTTGGGATCAGTACATGGTAGAAATTATACTTTTTCTAGGACAATGGTTTTGCAAGGATGTGGTTTTTCCGAGATCATGTACAACATATAGAGGCTGGGGGAGCCCCAGCAGAGTATGTAGATCACATACGACCCATTCGTGGCTATTAACAGAGTAAACAAATAAAATAATTTTATTAATGTTTTCGGAAATTTTGTATACTTCCTTTCTGGAACAGTCCATATTTAAATGAAAACTTGTTTTTTCCGTTTAGAAATAACAAATATTTTTTTCAGTTTCTTCTGACGGCGATGTCGTTACAGGTTTCTATTTGTATACTTTTTTATTATTCTAGATTAATAACGTTTACAAGTAGAGAACATTATATAAAACCTCGGAGATAAATTACCTAAATCGTTTCTTTCTTCGGAATAGTTATCGCCAGTTGAGCTTTGAGAAACCTTTAAATGAGTCCTGACGTCAAGGTCTGTTAACTCTGAACTCTTAGGCCCGGCCTACAAACTGAAAACTCTTTATAAATTATTGTAGTCAAGGCAGAAATAATTTATAATAATATATTAAATAATTTGTTGATAGTCCAATAGTTTTTATTTTCATTTCTGATTTATTTGGTTTTTCTTTTTCAGGTGCGTAATCATTTATTAGCATGTAATATTTCACAGTAGACATTTATAACACCAAAGATATTGTCACAAGTAAAAATAACCTTTCAAAGAAACAATGAATCCACTATTGCTTTTCTTTTCTAACAGAAAAATGTAGTTATGTTATGTGCAATCATATACAACGTATTTTAGGCAATTAAAGCAAGTTTAAAATTCTCATCAATTTTTTATTACATTAGCAAATAGTACGAAGATAGAGTATGATATCATCAACTGCAAAGATTTTTAACATGTTTGTTTGCTAATTCAATAACGTCACTTTAAGCTACTATGGATAATCGTACAGTGCAACGGTGGGAGTCTAGAATTCTGCCTATCCAGGTACGATTAGGATACGGATCTTTAACTTGACTCCGTGCAAGCTTTAGACCGCCATTTAAGTTTTCTCCGGAGGACAACATAACCAATGATTTTTTACTCAATTAAAAAAATCTTAGGGCCAATTGCCGGGTATTTTTAACAAGCTCTTGACATATTTTTAAAAGTGGTATAGCTTCATTCAGTCAATTACTATTTTAAATAATTCTAATGGTTAGTAATTTACAAAAAAAAATTAAAAGTTGGATTTTTTAATTTAAAACATTAAAACTTTCTGATTGCTAAATGTTAAAAACATAAAATTTGACCATATTTTAAAATTATCTCAAATGCAAACCCTTGCCTCGATACATGAACTTGTACCACCTTCAAAAGTAACAGCAAATATGTTAATGTTTCAATGATGATGAACTAACTAACTTAATCGGAAATAACTAATCCAATGATCCAGAAAGGTGATTTGGCCTGAACCCTGTTCAAACTCCAGGTTGTTTTTTTTCAGGTTTTTACTTTATACTGCCTCGATGAGCCTCCAGAAGCTCCTAACACCGTTTTTATCTAGGAAAGTTTCAAAGATTTTCTGGTCAGATAAAATTCCATGTACTGACCAGGATTTGATATGAATTTACTTATAGGATTTGATAAAAGCGACTTATCCTCGAAAACTATACCTGATTCTTAAATTAAGAGAGAACTTGACATGATCAATCGCCAAAATAAATATGATGCTTCTAAGGTCTTACAAAGGTTAAGAATCCCGTACCCTACGCCAAACTCTTGACACCTAGCAGAGCCGAAGAATCCGCTTGGCCTGGCACACTCCGAAGGATCCGCCCCCCCCCCCTCCCCATGGTCTTAGGGACCATCTTTAAAGGATGAAATAATATTACTAAAATAGTATGATGGTAAATAATATAATAAAAATAATATTACATAGCATTGACTAAAATATATTTTCCACTTGAACAAATATCATTTGAGTACGTTATGTTTTAATTCGAATCTGATTCTGAATATTAAACTACCCATGCTTGGGTTTGAGGGCGAATTGGTAATGTTGGGAGAAGAAACGTTGGTACTAAATAAAAGAAACGTTCATGAATAAGGTAAACTTTGGTTAAAACAAAATTCGGCCAAGTCTAAATTTATGATTAAAAGAAGAAAAGGTCCTAATTTTGGTGCTAATGTTATTTTGGAGGGAATAAGTATGATCATGCCGAGAATTAAGTACTTAGGGTCTATGATAATTAGAAAAAAAAGGAAATTCGAGAAGAAATAGAGGCACGATTACAGGCAGGGAATTTTTGTAATATTTTGGTTTCATGCTCTAGCTACTATGCTCGGGACTTTTGTCCCGAAATCTAAAAACCAGAATTTGTAAAACTGTCGTCCTTCCAACTGTTCTTTACGAATTTGAAACATGGCCGTTAGCACTGAAGGATGAAGAATGTCAAAAGGCATTCGAAAATAAGGTAATAAAATAAGCACTTCAAGAGATTAAACATCGCGGAATGGCGGAGCATGCACCTAGTTAATATTATCGAGTGGTGATGTAAATATTATTGAACATTAAGATTAAGGAGGCTTGTAAAGCAGATGCGATGAGTAACAAAGGGACCCATAAAAGATCATACTCAACCTCCAGTGAGACTGTAAGATCCCACAGAGCACATCTATGACTATTAACAGGCTTAATAATTTATCGGGTTCGAACCCAGGACTTTCGGCTAGACAGAAACTGGACACTGTACTTTTATATAGCGAATAATAAAAATATTTATTTATTATGTATAGTTCTTTAAGGTCGCAATGGTTAGAACATTATAAACATTTAGGCCCTAGTATTATCATAATTATTGGTTTACATCAATCAGAAGTAACTGTCCTGTAACTTTTATCGCAGGTGTATTCTTTTTTATATTCTTTATTTGCTGTTAATATGTTTGTTATTATAATTTTTTTTCACAAGAACCTATCTCTTGGTTTTTTTACAGTCATGATACATATGTAGGTACCATCTGATTTTTATCATATATTTCTTTTACTAGATGTATATTCTATGTTTTTTTTCAGTACAAAATTGTTATTTTAAATGAACTAGACCCAGAATAAAATTATTTATTATTTTTCATTTGCACTATTCTATCGACTACAATCGTACAACATTAACTTAATAGGGAATAGTAAGCTCCAATTAACAAAATTGATATGTATTGATACATTTCCACAGCTTATTATATATTAGAAATTAGAGATTATTATACAAATATTTGTACATATGAATGAACGGAATCGTGAAACAACTTCATTATTAGAGATATATCACACATGGGTTAAAGCCCTCGTGAATCGAAGAGTAGATAAGGTAATATCCGTTGCGACAGACCTTACCCAGTTGAGGTTAAGTACTCATTAAGTTTTAAATGACACAAGATTCTCGGGGTTGCGACCTTAAGTATGACCAACCAAGCGTAAAATTGTTACGGCTCCATCTTTATAATGATAATTCTATTTAATAACAATGTATTTATTCTGTATACTTGTGTTTTTATTAGAATCTATTTTTTTTTTACTCATGTATTTGTTGTCTTCTCCAAAGGACAAATGGTAATGGTAGATATGTTTTATATTTATTTCATTGCTTATCTCAAACGCTTATGGAATATTTTGTGAATTTATTGTTCTTATTTAATATTGATAAAATACTGTTGTTATCATAAAATTTGTTTGGAGAAAACATCAACATTGGGGAAACTCTCAATAAATAATAAAAATAAAAAACTCGTAATTATTAAAAAAATAATGCATGCCCAAAATAAAACTCGGAGAAATGCACAGAAGAGGTTATTAGAGATGTATGCGTATTATTCTTATTCATTACGAGACTCGTGTTATTCTCGTTGCGAATAAGTAGATAAATCAGGAATTCGCTTGAAAAGTTTTTACAACTCCATTTCATATAACACTATTTAATTTGCATAAGTTATTTTCAATCTACAATTTTTTTTCTCCAAAAGAATGTTTTGACTTGGTCTCATATTTTTTATAATATTTTAAAGAGTGTAAACATTGAATTCAACATCTAAAAATAAGTTTGTGATAAAAGCTTTTTGCAATGAATTTCGTAAATGATATCGTCAGTTTTTACTTCTTTTATTTTTTTGTAAAATTAAAATTCTTTCTTAGATAATTTAGATAACTCGTAAGTTAGGTATTATTGTTGATTGAGACTTGGTTGAGACTCGGTTGTTCTTTGTTTTCTTTTTTTTAAGTTTCACATTATACTGTTTAATTTTCATAAATTATTTTTTTTTCTCATAAGGAATGTTTTCACTTCTCATAATGTTGACTATTTAAATTCTACGTTTAATATAAGCTCCTGATACAAGCTTTTCTCACTGAATTCCCTTGAGGTTATCGTCAGATTTTATTTATTTTTAATTTTTTATAAAATTCTTTTCTAGATTAATATTTGTTAGATTCAGCAATAGAATATTATTTGTGAAGACAAAAAAAATTAAATCTGAAATTCTTTTCTAAATTAATTGTAAGATCGCTATAAGTCAAAAATTATTTGTTGGGGCAACGTTTTTTTAATGTTTACTATTTTCTGTTAGTATCGTATTACACCAATTAATTTCCATAGATTTTTTTTAATCTTTTATTATTTTTTTCTCAAAAGGAATCTTTGATTTGGTTTACTTACTTGGTCACATATTGTTCTCTATTTTTATAAGTCAAAAACTACGAGAATGACACGATTCCGCTTCCACCAATACACTTATCTCTATCTGACAAAATTTGACTTAACCCCTAATTCACCAGGACTACAAGCTTTAATAATAATAATAACAACCTTTTCCCACCAAGAAATAAAAAATAAATTATTTTCATACCCACGCACATACAATTTGTATTTTTAGTGTTACATTTTTTTAAAAAATAACAAACTATTTGAAAAATTAATAACTATAATAAGTATTGGTAAACATGAAGGAAGTGTATATATTACACTTGTGATCACAGATAAAACCTTCCAAAAAACAAAAAATATTTGCAATTAGAAAAACTTTACCAACTAACGTAATTAATAAAGTAAAAGTTTTTTTTTTCTTACAAAGCTCATTAATGAAAAAATTAGCTAATTCCATGTAAATAAGTAAAAATAAAAGAAATTCAATGTAATTTTAAGGGGTGTGGCCGAAAAGCGAAACTTAATATTAACATTACACCATAAAAAGGTCAAAACCATAGTAATAATATATTTCAGTTTTGGTACATTATTGCAACCAAAACACCTCCCACACATTATCTCCCAGATATCTGGAAGATGTACACAAACTGGAGGATCCTAATGTGTCTTGGAAGAATTCCAAACACTCGCACTTTGACTCCAACTTCTGGAATGCCGCACTCCTTTAAGATTATCAGAAATATCTGAACGGGTCAATGGACAATTCAATGGATATGAAAATTTGCCAATATCATATTTCACGCTCAAGATCGTCAGTATTTCCTATGGACTTATTATAATAAATGTAATATTTAAAAAATATTCAATCTTCAATTTTTTAAAATTAATTTATCATTGAAATTTACTTCTGTATTTTAACGGTACATCAAGTAAATGGCAGGAATGATACATAGAGGCATGGATAAAGGCAAGGAGAGAAACTAGTAGAGCAGAAGTAGAAACTTCTTTTCAGACGCCTCGGAGGATTATCAGGAATTATTAGCAAGGTTTGAAACTAGTGGGTTTGAATGGGAATGAAGGTTCAAACATAAATTATTATAGTCGTTCCATTTTGGAATTGTAACTTTAAATAATACTTCAAAAAATAACTATCATTTTTTTAATAAAGAAAACCACGAGATTTCCCCCCTTATTTTGGGTAACTACTTTACAGAGACTGGGTGAGCCCCAGGAGGGTTCTAGATCTCATAGGATCCATCTCCGGCTGCTAAAGGCACTAAATACATGTTTTGCCAGCAGCGGGATTTGAACTCAGGACCTTCGGCATGGCAACTCAACGCTCTACCACTGAGCCCCTCCGCTCCTTGATCTTCTCAGAAACCATATTTATTTCAAAAATTCCATATTCCGGCAAATCTAGGAGAAAAAAAAAGATACTAATACAGAGATCAAATTTCCTGGATACGAAGCTGCGTAGGTGCAAAAATAAATAAAAGAATAGTAATGATAACCATTTTTCTAGGAAACTATTTTTTTTCTTTTCTATATACAATATAGAAATCCCTAGAATACGAGAAGAAGAAATAGATGTATAACTGAGTCAAGTATTTAGAAAACTATACATAAATAATTTAAAATGACACTTAAATAAACGACTTGATAAATTTTTCATCGACTTCTTTTAAAATCATTATAGAAATTAATAAATAATTAATAAAATAATAATAATTAATAAAAGTGTGGGCAGAGTAACTAAGTAGAAATGACGACCTTTCCTGAGCCCTATGAGGTAAGGGACGAAACCCAAGTACATGGTCCAAGGTCTGGGTTGAACTGGTTCTCAGCGTCCACCGCAACAACAACCAAACAAACACTGTCTTTGTTTTTCTTTCAACTTTTAAACATTCTTGACATTTAAAGAGATTTTTTAGCAGAAAATAAGTGTGACAATCACTCCTATCAACGAGGCAAAAATTTGTGTTTTTTCAGTGTCATGGCGAATGATCTAACATAAATTCTAAACGTATAATAAATATTTTACTATAATTAAAATTTAAAAAAATTAATATATAAAAAAAACAAAAATGATAAGTAATTAATATGATTCACTGGAAGCAACTCAAAAGAAAAATTATTTTTTAAATGATTTCAGAGTGTCAAACCTATTTAACTTTTAATAAAATCTGTTCACATGGTTGTAATAAATTTTAATAAAATTTTATAGGTGCCCATATGATATAAGAATACATAAAAATAGAGAACATTATTTGACCAAGTAAGTAAACAAAATCAAAGATTCCTTTTGAGAAAAAAATAAAATTAAATGGTGTAATATGATACTAACAGAAAATAGTAAACATTAAAAAACCGTTGTCCCAACAAATAATTTTTGACTTATAGCGATCTTACAATTAATTTAGAAAAGAATTTCAGAATTTTTTTTTTAAATGGTGTATTATAAAACTTACTAAAAATGGTAGAAAAAAAATCATTGTCTTCTCAAATAATATTCTATTGCTGAATCTAACAAATATTAATCTAAAAAAGAATTTTAGAAGAAGATTTTATAAAAAATAAAAATAAATAAAATCTGACGATAACCTTAAAGGAATTCAGTGAGAAAAGCTTGTTTCAGGAGAATATATTAGACGTAGAATTTAAATAGTCAGCATTATGAGAAGTAAAAACATTCCTTATGAGAAAAAAAAAATTATGAAAAGTAAACAGTATAATGTGAAACTCACAGAAAACATTAGAACAAAAAAAAACGTAGTCTCAACCAATATTACTTAACTTACGAGTCATTTAAATTATCTAAGAAAGAATTTTATATTTTAGAAAAAAATAAAAGAAGTAAAAACTGACGATATCATTTACGAAATTCATTGCAAAAAACTTTTATCACAAACTTATTTTTAGATTTTGAATTCAATGTTTACACTCTTTAAAATTAAAAAAAAAAATATGAGGCCAAGTCAAAACATTCTTTTGGAGAAAACAAATTGTAGATTGAAAATAACTTATGCAAATTAAATAGTGTTATATGAAACCTGCAAAAAATATTAGAAACAAATAAAAACGTTGTCTAAACAAAAGGGAGTATTAATCTAAAAAATAATTTCAGAATTAAGAAGACAAATAAAAACTGAAGAAAATATTTACGCAAACATTGCGAAATGGTTTTATCACGAGCTTATATTTAGACATTGAATTCAATCTTCACACTCTACTATTTTAAGCTCAAAAGAGCGTAAACCTGAATGAATGATTTTTTTCTTTTTGTAAGGTATTTAAAACTTTTAGTATGTTTATTTTTAGTATTACTCATCATATGTTTAATATTCAACCTTCCTAATCTGACAAAGATGTTATTGAATATAACAGAACGATAAAATAGAAACTAATTATCAATGAGTTAAAAAAAAATTATAACAATTCGTTTTATCGTAAAAATTGTTCTTTTTAAATATACTTTCATCAAGATAAGTCGATAAAATATTTCCAACAATTAACATCAAGCATTCTACATTTTTTAGAATAAAAAATAATAATGAGGCGGTTAATATGACTAGTGAGTCAATATTTACAAATATATTAATTTGTAAATGTATTCATAAAATATATATATATAATTTCTATAATTGATGCTTGACGTTTGGGGCAGACTAAGGGATATCTAGTTAGCTATGTTTTTAAGTAAAACTTTTAAGTAAAATAAAGATTACAAAACTTGTAAGATCATGACGTAACGTGACGTCACTTGATGAGACATTAACCGTTAGAGCAAGCTCCGGAACCTAATACCGGAATAACTATCTAATTCTAAAGTTATAAATGTAAATTCAAAATAAAAATTCGTTTATATTTTGATGATGGATATTTAAAATCCAGGTATCTGCACCGCTTGTTGCTGCGAGTTGAGTTACAACAAGTTTTAACTGTTTATTAGTTTCATTTTTAATATATTCCAAAAATATAAGTTATCGTGAGCTTTACTATGGAAAAGAGAATGTAATTTTGTGTAATGAATAGATATTGGTAATCATTTCATCAAGAAATAAAAGTTCCAACTGACAGTTCGAAGTATAGATTATATTTATTTTTATTGATAGTTATTTTCATGGTGATTATTTAAACAAAAAAAATTTTTTAAGAGAAAAGATTTGTGACCACACTCCGAGCAAAACAAAAATATAGATAATATATTTGTTGAAATGTTCATTTTTAGATTAAATACCGAAGTTATGCATTTCCTATAATTACATTCTCTTAAACATACTTAAGCCCGCGATCACGTTGTATTTTTGGAAAATATTAAAAGGGAAACGAATTTTTTATCGTAAAAAAACTTGGAATGCTTGATGTTAATTGTTGGAAATATTTTATTGGATGATATTGATGAAAGTATATTTATTAAGAAAATCCTAAAGCTCACGATAGCTTTTATTTTTGAAAATATTAAAAGGGAAACGAATGAAAAGTTAATAGTTGTGACTCAAATCGAAGCGACAAACTGTGGAATAATTACAATTTTTTTTTTAAATAAGGAATAATTATAGAAATCGGTATAAATATGAATACATTGACAAAAACAAGCTGTTATAATATTGTATGTATCGGACGAAGATAGATTATATAAATTTAGCATCGGAGGGAGGGGGGGAGGGGTAGAGATGTGGAGGGGATGACCCAGTTGGAGGGAGGGGACATTGACCCCTTGCGTAACCCCCCCCCACCACGTCCCGCTACCTGTTGGCTCCGCGTCATCCGTCTCTATATCAAAGCCACTCTCCTTTTTTGTTTTTCTTTAATTCTTTTTTTTCTCTCTCCTCTTCTTGCACCTCTGGGTCAGTCGGTCATCTTCTACAGGTATCGTATAGTTCGTCTAGGTACCCCAAAGCGAAGAGAAGACGAACAGAACAGTTAACAGCTAAATAATTGTTTTAACACGCTATTGTTAGCTTCACCTGTACATAAAGGAATCCTTGAACTCGATTTTCGGCTTGAAAACAGCGAATTAAATTCAAACATTCGATACTTCTTTTCACACTAAAAGACTTGTAACTATTGTGTAAAGCAATAGTTAAATAAATTTACCTCAACACCCTGAACATGATCTTCAGTATTAGCGATTTTTCACATCCGAAGATACTTGTAAAAGTGCCTAATACTAAGATGTGTACCAAGGCATACATGGCTTATTCATTGAGACAAGCATATGACTACTGGCAGGATCAACTTGGAAGTTCGTATATTTTTCAACGAAAAAAAGTTATAGTTTAAAAATAATTAAAAATCGCATTTGTAACTATTATTTCCAATTAGTTTAAAATGAGAATATTGTGATGAAAAACAAATCGATTTTATCTTTTAAAAACATGGGGTTCTTGATGGTAATTATTGTAAATACTTTATTGTCTGATATTAGTAAAAGTAGAGTTGTTATGAAAATATCTTAAAAAGCACCCCATGCTTTTTTACGTTAAAATGAATTTTTCAGTCCAATAAAAGATGTTTAATAAAATTAAAAAACTTTTTGAGTTTTTGCTTATTTCTATTAATTTACGTCATTTTTTC
Source organism: Troilus luridus (assembly GCA_964056705.1). Lineage (NCBI taxonomy): Eukaryota > Metazoa > Arthropoda > Insecta > Hemiptera > Pentatomidae > Troilus > Troilus luridus. The sequence goes on from OZ057415.1 coordinate 68,759,559, forward strand.
AATAATGAAAAATTAAGATTTCAAAGTAAGTACCTATAGGGGGTAAGAAATGCTTTCTAATTTTTTTATTTAAGCGGTGTAAGAGAACTATTGAAAAATACTTTTTAAACAATATTAAAAAAAAAAAATTATACGTGATATAAATCCTAAAGAAAAAATATTAGTTACAGTAGGTAAAGTAATATTAAATAAATGTATGTACATAAAAGTATAATCCGATATGTAAATAAAAGTAAGTAAAAATTATATTGTAGTAAGAATACATTTTTAGTGTATTTTATTGTCAGTTTGTTCACATATAATATGAATAAAAATATTAACCACACCAATAAAAAAAAAAGATTTTATGATCTGAATGTGTATTCATAATAAGTAGACGCAGTTCGAAGTAATGATATGCACCCCGTTTGATTTTATTATAAAATCATTTCAAATTACTCAATTATTTTGCGCAATACGATAATAAAACAAGATTCATACCTTAAGCAAAATCGAAATTAATGAATGCCTAGTTAGTTCATTTATTTAATAAAAAAACATGATTGTTTTTAAAAATTACAATGTCAGAAAAATATTTTTCAGATGAACATAGTGCAAACTATTTCCAGATAGGAAAATCCCAGGCAGTTGTTTGAATGAGTCGACGATTGTGTTTGTGTCCATGACCTCTTTAGGTTTTTAAAAATGGAGTGAGCTCTCAGAGACCGAAAAACATTCCCGAATAATTATTATTTTTGTTGCTATTACTAATTTTTAATAATCCTTTCCGCTACGAAACCGGAGCAATTTTAAGAATTTAAATATTTATGAATTATTCATTCCAAAATTCCTAAATAAGTGTAATAGTATATTTTAAACGCATGGTTTTCAATGAAATTATGTTTATGATTAGTCCTAAAAGTAAATAAATCAACAAAAACAAATTATTTATGAGGTATATTCCTCATTATATTTCAATTCGGTTCTATTTAAATGAAAGCAACAAATTATTCTTATATATTTTAGTGTAGTACAATTAGAAAATATTTATTTGTAATTTATAGTTAAGGTAAGATTTAATCTAGAACTATATTCATCCTTGTATCACTAAACCTCCCAAAATGTTGTAAATTATAAATAGTGTACTGCCAATATAAATATCAACTCTTCAAAATTTATAATAATTTTACTAAATTAATATTTTAACGATCTTTTTTTTGATGATTCTTATTAAAAAAAGAACGAGGGCAGAAAGAGAGCCGAAGGTAATGGGCTTAAATCCAGCAGTGGCAGATAAATTATTTATCTTTTAACAGCCGTGGATGGATCCTGTGAGGTCTCCTGGACCTCACTCAGCCTCTAAAAGTGGGTACCTTTAATTCGATAAATCACCTCCCTGTACTTAACCATTCATGGATGTAGTGGAACAGGTACTTTTTTTTTTAAATAAGAAAATAATAGATAAATAAATATATTTAAAATTTTTTTATTAATTGTTTGTTATTGTAAAATTAGTTACTAAATATATATACATATTGATGTTAATATGTCGGTATATGGATTATTTTAATGATATATTTCAGTATGAAAAAATAGGTTAAATTTACTCCTAGAATATCCTTATATTATAAAACCTTCCTAGCAGTTGTCAATTATACATTGTTTATACCTAATAATACTAAATATATATATATATATATATATATATATATATATATATATATATATATAAAAGGTGGAAGGGGAACCGATCGTGGGTCAGGCGAGGACCTTGCTCTTTCTAAAATAAAAGTGAAACCTAGTAGGCACTCCCCCCACCACCGACCCCATTAATCCCCTCGTATCTTAACATTGACTCTTATATTTAGCACGTCTTTTTCCTCAAGAGTATTTTAGAATATATTTAGTGAACATCTTGAACAGCATGTTTACCTTTAACAGCTTTAAAGCATTATAACAATACAAAAATTAAATAAAATGAAAGACATAGAATGGTATGGATAAAGGCACGTAGAGAAATAGCATAGTGCTCTCAAACAACTATTTTTGATTTACCCGAATTATCAGGTATCGAACATGAAAGGACTGGTAATGGGTGTCGGGTTCCAAATCAGCAACAAATGGGACGTTGGGGTCATTATGGATGACTTTATTCGTAACAAAGTAAGGAGAACGAAGGATTTTTCGAAGCATTGGATACGAGAGGAACTCGATGGGTCAGTGGGGCCCCAAATCTCTACTCCGTAAATCCAGATAGGTCTAATAATAGTCATGTATATGATTCCTTGAAGTTGTGGGGCTGAGTAACGAACGAATTCCTAAAAAGTTTATAAGCGCTGTGCCGACTGGGAAGCGTCTGAGGGGTAGACCAAGACGTAGGTGGGAAGATTGCGTTAAGAGTGATCTGGTGGATTTGGGTTTGGGTAGTGGTCCGAGGGCAGAGATTTTTTACCACATATTGATGGTATCGGCATTCAGCCATCGGATTCACTAAGTCTTTTTAATATTATTATATGTTATATTCTCTAGTAACTGTGACCCTCCGACAGGAACATATTAAAAAAGTTAATTTACATTTATAAATATTAGTAAATTTAATATTAAAAAGAAAAATTATTCAATCCGGGGAGAAAATGAACAGAAAGGTAAGGTGGTTTTAGGACAGTAAAAATATAAAAACTGGTGCCATTATGACTCATGAAGCGTCTTAGATTCAGTACATGTTACAGACTGGAATGTTTCTAGAACAACGATTGCGAAGACAGGTTATTTATCCAAGATAACACTCAACCGCCAGATACCACCCCTCCCCCCCCTATTTTGGGTACCTAATTTATAGATGCTGGTACCCAATTCCAAAACCAACTACCACTGAGCCACCCCGCTCTCCCCTGAGGACAAATGAAGTATTATTATCATTTTTTTCAGTGAGTGACTATTTATTTATACAAAACTCTGTATTTTGCTTAATATGTACAGGCCCTACACAAGTGACAGAGCGAAGCGGTAGGCAGGGAGGTCTCCCAGTACAGAGAGTTCCTTCACATCGTTATCGCTGCTCCACTTACAGTTCACACATCTGCTAACAGTTCCTCCACTCCCTCAACATAAACTACTTGTGCCTTGTAGACTATAAAGCGGTAGTTTACACTTAATAATCCTAGAGCTGATAAGAGCTCAGTGTTTAGGGTGAGCGTTGTCCCGAATCATCAATTAAATGAATAAACGTTGACAATAGTGTGTAAACGTTATCAATAATTAAATAAACGTTAACAATAGTTGAGTGGAAAATAGTTGGATAATTCTAATAATGTATTGAATTTTTCAGGGGGTGCAGTCAAGGATAACACAAAATAAGAAATACTTATTTTATTGTGCCAACGTTTCGACCTAAGATGTACCCCATCTTTTGGGCTCGGAAAGAAACAGAAAATAACTATATAAAACATTTCAGTACCAAGGAAGCATAACTGAAATTATGTACAGAGTTGATAATAATGCAAAGAAATACTGAGAGTAAGATAAATTGTGAAATTGAAAAAGGAAAAGGTCACAGGGACATTAGACAAATGTTAATTACATTAGTGGAAAAATTCTAAATAAAGTTCCAAAAAAATTCCAAGTCTCTAAACTAAAATAGGAAATTGAAAATACCTGTCCAATATTTCGCCTTTTGAGGCATCGTCAGGGCAGAAAGAGAATAACAGCAAAGCAAGACATGAATAATGCACCCAAAAAACACACATCCCATTACTCTAAGGCTCAAATGCACCTACTCATCAAATGCGAATCATAGGTCACTAGATTCTCAGCTGGCTAAGGTTAGATAAAAAAGGGCTGATAAATACTCCAAAATATGAAACATCAAAATAAACTTACCGAACCCCAAAAAACACAACAGGAAAACAAAATAAATAATAGTAACAAACAGCACAAGAACCGAAGACAAAAAAACCATATGAAAAAATAAAAGTAAAAGTGAAAAAAAAAGAAGAGAAATTATTAAAAAAAACCAATGGACTTATGGTCATTCCACAAAATACATATTGAAAAAGGGAAAGGTCAACAGAGACACTATACAAATGTTAATACATTAGTGGAAAAATTCCAAATAAAAACCTCAAGTCTCTAAACTAAAACAGGAAATTGAAAATACCTGCCCAATATTTCGCCTATTGAGGCATCCTCAGGGCAGAAAGAGAATAACAGCAAACCAAAACATGAATAATGCACCCATAAAACACACATCCCACCACCTCTAAGGCTCAAATGCAACAAACGAATCATAGGGAAGGTTACTAGATTCCCAGCTGGCTAAGGTTAGATAAAAACAGCTGATAAATACTCCAGAATTTGAAACATCAATATACAATCACCAAACCCCAAAAAACACAAAAGGAAAACAAAATAAAATAAATAATAGTAACAAACAACACAAGAACAGAAGACAAAAAACCATATGAAAAAATAAAAGTAAAAGTGCAAAAAAAAAGAGAAATTATAAAAAACAACCAATGGACTTATGGTCATTCCACAAAATATATATTGAAAAAGGGAAAGGGCAACAGAGACACTAAACAAATGTTAATACATTAGTGGAAAAATTCCAACTAAAAACCTTAAGTCTCTAAACTAAAACAGGAAATTGAAAATACCTGTCAAATATTTCGCCTATTGAGGCATCCTCAGGGCAGAAAGAGAATAACAGCAAAGCAAAAAATGAATAATGCACCCAAAACACACACATCCCACCACCTCTAAGGCTCAAATGCAACTAACGAATCATAGGGAAGGTTACTAGATTCCCAGCTGGCTAAGGTTAGATAAAAATAAAAACTTGTCATGTTTTGCTTTGCTGTTATTCTCTTTCTGCCCTGAGGATGGCTCAATAGGCGAAATATTGGACAGGTATTTTCAATTTCCTGTTTTAGTTTAGAGACTTAAGGTTTTTAGTTGGAATTTTTTCACAAATGTATTATAAATTATGACAACTAGTGAGGAAAAGTAAAGAGAAAGGTACATTATATAATAACTGGCGAAATATAATGAAAATGGAAACCATATTTAAATTACTGGTAATGATACACTTTTTTTTAATTATTATTATTTTTTTAAAGTATTGCTTACTTGGTGTTATATTTTACTGCATCCCCTGACCAATTAAATCCATTGTTAATAATTTTTGTATAAACAATAGTTATCACCTCAGAGTGACTTAAAAATGAAAAACAACCAACTAGTTCTACGATGACTTAAAAATAAATATTTCCATCGCGGAATATTACAAATAAATTATAATTATTGTTTCTAAATACAGTAGAACGTCAATTATCCGAACGTTCAATTAGCCGAACTAGCTTTGCCGAATATTTCTTAATACTCACCACTATACCTAAAAGATTAGAGAGATAGAATAGATTCCACGAGGATATAATTCAGTTAATTACGGATTTATCAAATGAAGCAGTTTTGTGGACGAGAATATGTGTAGAATTTTGCGTTAAAATTGAAGTTGAGGCGTTATGTAGAGGGGAGAAATTTGAGTACATGTTCAGGAAAAAATAATATAACATCCTGTGTAGTATTGTGAAATATCTTCTATGTGGGTGATACTTAAACTATAAGCAACTTCTTGTCACTATCTATTCAGTGACAAACCCGGCATTGGTACCTCTTTTGTTAGATATAAATTTTTTTTGTGGTCTGAACTGTGACTAATGAAATAAAAATAATATCATATTTTTGTGTTTTTGTGATCGAATCTGATTCATTTTTACCTTATTCGTCATTGCCATGGGGTGTCACAAAATGACGATTTTCTTTCTAATAGAACTTTTGGTTTATACTATTTATTTATTTGACAATTTGTTTTTCCTTTATTGTAAAATTAAAGAAGAAGAAAGAAAATAACACTCTGTTTAATCATTTTGGTTCAAATAATATATTACTAAAACATTTTTTTTAAATTGTCACACGGAAACACGTCATTGGCGTGGGCGAATGAATATTCGAATCGTACATCCAGCTAGTGGGAATTCAGTGATCCAAAGAGGGAATTTCACTAATGGCAACACTGTCGAGTCAAATGTTACCCTCCCATACTATGTTCCTTCAGCAATTCAATGCATAACGATGTATTCTTTCATCGTAAATGTAAGTTTATGTTTATTACCATCATTGTCATGGTCCCAATTTTAACGCTTTTCTGTGTGAATTTAAAACTTTTTCTTGTTTTTCTCCTTGTTTGCCTGCTAAAAATGATGACATTCGTTCTTTTGTACATGAAATATTTTTTAATAGGGAAATTCGTGAATGCCGTTTCTTCATTGACGTGGATATTTCCCGCCATCATAGTCATGACCAATTTTTCACTACGTATTTTTTTATCCTACGAATAAATCAATGATAATAAAATAACACTTGATACAATTTAGGAAGTTTGAAAGTTTAAACCCCCATCGTCATTGACATGGCCCATGAAATCATTGCCGTGGCAATGAAATTTTAGATTGAATTTTATAAATTTGCTATAATGCTAGATTTGCTGTGGGTGGGTCCATGTACAAGTAGAATTTCTTTTTCTTTTTTTTTAATCCACATTGAAAAATTTCAAAAGTAACATGAGAAACTTTCCCGTATAATGAGAATCATCCATTTATCTCATGAGATTGCGAAGATAACTCAAAGAAAACAATCCATTTTATCTCTTCAGTCTAGTTTCTTGTTTATCAGAGCTCCTCTAGCAAACCAAACAAGAGAAATGGAGAGCTCTCTTTAGTTGAAACGCAATATCATCCTGTCCGAATAATTAAGACGTAGGAGTTTGATGGGCTTCAGACTAGATTGAATACTTAGACTTAATGGACGCATATTTTATTAATCAAACCTTACCAGAGGCCATTTGAAACTACGCTTCACAATAATATAGTCGGATAAAAAATCTTCAAACCTAAACTGCAAATGATTTGGTGAAAAAAGTTCAGGACCAAAATTTCATAGAAAGTCGTTAGTAATGTTTCTTAACCTAAAGATATTCACAAGCTAACAGTTAACAGACCATTAAATAACTAATAACTCATCCACTTAAAAATCTAATAAAAAGGCTGAAAAGAAACTGGATAAAGAATATCCAAGCCTAACTCTAGAAGAGGTGTCACGCCTCTAGTCAGTAGTCAATAGTTTAAGTAAAGAAAGAAAGGTTAAACAAATATAAAATTTTACCTTCATTTTTAATAAGTTTTACATAACTCTCAAGTATTGTTGAAATCTATGAAAGCTACAAAGAAAAGTATCATCAACTTAAGTATTGATGTACATTTCAGACTGAAAATTTATCTAGGTTTTAAAATGAGAACGGGTTATCTATACCACTCAACCCATGAATTGGGTTCAAGACATGGTAGAGACTGTACTGTATCGAGGGTAACGGCTGTTCAGTCAGGTAATTTGTCCTAAATCACTCTCAACCGCGAGGTTTTTCCTCTAATAACGAGTACCCACTTTACAGCGGCTGGGTGAACCCCAGGAGGGCGTTCAGATCCCAGAGGGTTCATCCCCAGGTTTTAACTGCCATTGACGGATTTGGACCCGGGAGCTTCGACAAGGCAAGAGATCTACCTCCGAGCTACCACCCTCCCTGAGAAAACGTAAAGACGAGTAAAATTATTATTCAAAGTAATGCAGTTTCACTCATACGCAATAGGAACCATTGTCAATATTCGAAAAATATTGTGAAAATCTTTATGAATGTTTTGCACCTGCATGGGTGAAACGAGTGCAGCTTATGCAACCCCGGCTGCGAGAGCTGCATGTTGAATAAAAATATGTTGCAGCTTTCTTTTCCGTCTCAGTTTCTGTCAAAGCGCTAATTAGGTCATTCAGTTCTAGCAGAAAATTGCATCTTATGTAAGCTGGGGTACCCCCCAGTGGGGTCTCTGGGGGCACTGGAGTAGGTTTGGGTTTTTGTAGAAGTTCAATATTTTTTATTTAGTATTAATTATGTATGAGAGCAGGGCAATTCAGTATGTAAACTGTTGAGTTGCTCAGCCGAAGAATCTCGATTAATATCGGGTTGAGGAAGATAAATTGTAACAGCCACGGATGGATACTGTACTGGAACTAGTATAGAACTAGTAGATATGGTACAAATTACTTCCCTGCAGTACCGTTTTCCTAGAAACGGTACAGCCTCTTCCATGTACTGTACACAAGAACCTTCATAGGAAATAATATTATAGGTTTTATTTTATATTTTTAAAAGCTATATATGATTTAGGAGGATTTTGGAACATAGATTGCATAAAACTATAATTTAACAATATTAGAAGCCATTACGAACAAGGATGTGGTAAAGCACTGAGTTGCCATGTCGAAGGTCCTGGATTCAAATCACGCTCGTTGGCTGAATTTTATTTAAATTTTAGCGGCCGGACATATATTCTATCTGATCTGAAGTGGGTACCCAAAACAAGGGGGAAAATCTGGCATTTGGTCGTAATCTTATTAACAAAATTTTTTTAAACTTATTTCATCTCCTTCGTATCTTTACTAGTTATAACAATGTTTATTCTCATAATAAAAATGTCTAGGTGTAAAAATATTTATTCTCATAGTAATACTTCCACGCCTTTATTTTTGATAAAGAAAGATAGATTTTGCTACACGTTAGTACTCAATCCTTAACTTTTATAAATTAATTAACACATGTTTATAAATCATCATTTATCCTGTTAACAGCGTTGGATCGACCCTGGGGGATCTGCAAACAATCCTGGGGGGTACACCCAGCCACTACGGAATGGGCCCATCGTCAGGGTAAAAACGTGGCGGTCGAACGTGATATCGACCACATCACGTTTCTGCACCACCGTTGGCTTTGAAACTGTACAGTCCCTTCCATGAACTCAGAACAAACCTCTGTGGGTTATTGTAGTACAGGTTTTATAAATATTTTCTATTTTATACACCCTAAACTGTTTATACATTGATCTTATATTGGAATGGCTCACCTGCTGCTGTTTATCCTTGTAAAAAAAAAAACGTGTAATCCTTCAGGGATGATTCGCGCCAAATAAACAAATATATATATATATATATATATATATATATATATATATATATATATATATATATATATATATATAGAGAGAGAGAGAGAGAGAGAGAGAGGGAGAGTCGTAATAAAAACAAATTTACTTGCTTAATTAAATTGTATATAATGATTTTTAATTCAATAATGGATTGTAGGATAGTAAACTACATATTATTTATATGAAATCAGGTCAATGGAATTATTCCAATTGAAAGCCTGTCATTTCATTGACTACATTAAAAGGTGAAAGGTAAAAATTATGAAACCACGGCGATTGTTTGAAACTAGACTTATCGAACATAATCTGAAAAACATGTTGAGTGAACGTAACAGCCATTGTCAGCCTAACTACTTACACCTACCAACAGGTGATCAAAACAAAACGGAATATCGAATTCTGGGATTAGAATCAACGGTTGCAAAAGTTAGCAGCAATGCCGGTGTTCTCAGAGGAAGAATAAATCACCTCCCTGCAAAACCGTTGTCCAAGTATAGTCTCAACTATGTACTGAACCGCAGACCCTTCCAAGGGTTGTGGTTGTACAGGTTTTAGAAGGAAGACTTAAAAAAAAGAGGTTTGGGGTGTTTTTGTCATAGAAAATTACTGGTGAAAATAAGCAAGAAAATTCTTCCAAGTATTTCAAGGAAACCCTCAAAGAAACGGGGAAAATAAAGACTCTTAGTCGGGAAAATGACGAAAAAAAGAATGGCTTGGCCGTAGAACGCCTAATTTATGAAAAAAAAATAATTTAATAAATAATCTTTGATATTTTTTTCATCGACTATATTTAATATTTACTCAAGGAATTTTAAGTGCTTCATATAAAAAGGTGGAATATAAAGGGCATATTGACAGGTTAACATTTAGAATTTTTTGTTTTAAAAATAACTCTTATATTCAATCCCTGACTTAAGCTAAGAAATTGGAAGGCAGTGGTGCGCAATAGAGAGGACTGTAATTCTTGTTGGAGCAGGCTTTGACTCATCATGTGGGTCGTCATGCCAGGTAAGAAGAAAAAGAAGGTAATAATATTTTATATGTAATATTTTAGCAAAGTTTTTGAATATCATTGTTAATTTTATTTTTTCCGATTATTTAACTTTTAGCGTTATGTTTTGTTTGTTTTTTACAACGATTATAATATAAGAACTAAAAAACAAAAATAAATAAAATAAATTTAACAAAAGCTATGCAGCAATTTTAAATTGCAAAGGGTAATTCTCTAAAATAAATATGAATAAAAAAAAAATTAGAGATTCTAAGAATAAAAAATACCATCATCAACTAAAAAAATGAGGTCGGATCTTTGATAAAACAGTTATATTTTTAACAGAAACATATTTAAGAAATTACACTTTACTTTAAAAGAAAACATATGATTTTAATAGATAATCTCAAAAATTAATAAATACTTCTAAATCTAAAGACAAAATTTAGAGATGTGTTACAATATCTATTGAAACAAGCATTTCTTCTTATACCCCCTCCTCCAAACATATTCGCACAGATAAGACTCAATAAATTAAAATGATTAAAATATATCGCCCCTTCAAAAGAACAATGTCATAACTGAAGGACCCTGATTTTTCAATTATGGTATTTGAAAGGTGCATGTTATTTTTTATAAAATGTGAGTATTGGTAAATCAAAGCATTCCTATTGTAGTGATGGTATTGAAATTAATTTATTAACTATTAGAAAATTGTTAAAAGCTAGAAACTGTTCTATTTTAACTTATGTCACTATTTCCACAAGACTTCAAGTTCAAACAAATCAATACAAATACAAATCAATGAATTTAAAAAATAAAAATGCTAGAAATGGAATGTCATAAATTTCGTTCCTGAATTAAAAACCTACAACCAACACGGTTGGTACTGAAGGATTAGCTCAAAAATACCAATTTTTTAGTGTTATTGTGCTTTCGAATTAAATATTATTTAATTAAAATATAATTATTCACTTAGATCTATTTTTTTATTACTTCCAAGATAACATGTATCAGTTATATAATATAACTGGCATGTCTTTCCGACAAAATACCCGTTATATCTTTACAAGTTATTGATAAAAAGTTTTAACAGTTACCTACTAAAGTTGTTCAATGAATACCCTATTAAGGGCTAGACTTACAGAGAAGTAAGGGCCAATCCCCCCGACCTTTAGGCTAGGAAGAACAGTCACTTTCACTTGCGAGTGAAAGTGAGGCAACAACTCTTCCTACTTCGGCCATCGACCTCCCTTCTCATGCCATCGCCCAATTTAGCAATATCCACTCTTCATAGGTCACACAATATTAAGCATTGCAAAACAATAATAAAAAATAGCTTTAATAATAATTAATTAAGATTTTATTTATTCTGGAACAAGTATCTTTAGAAAAACAATACAAGTGATAAAATATCGATAGGCTATTCATAGGGTATAATATAATTACATTTAATTAATTATCATAACTAAATTAATAAATGAGGAAGAAAATTATGAATTGCGTCCAATAACAATATTTTAAAAGAAAGAAGATAAAAATAGTAAAAATAAGGTAACAATAATTAAAGAGAGAGAAAGAAATAATAGCTACATATACATACAAATTTTATGAAAAGCAAAACAACAAAGAAATATACAAATAATATCAACTATGATAACTATTTTTAAAAAAATATGTAATCGAACGAGTGAACAGCCAGATTAGAAGAAAAATAAAATATACTTAAACACACACACACATATTTTATAAAGTTTATCACAATCATTAAAAACATAGCATATTTGCAATTAAATAAAATAAAAAATGATGGAGCATATTACATTCACATTTTTTTTTTCAAAGTTTTAAGTATAAAAAATTAAATCACAGTTGAGAAAAATAGCATCCCGAAAATTGATGTTATAAAAAAAAAATTCACGATATAAAAAAAATTCTATGAACCTTGTACGTAAGTGAGATTATAGTTTTTAAATTATAAATTCAGATAAGAATAATATTTATTTTTAATTAAATTATGCACATTCTATTTTTTTATATGATTTCCTTGAGATGTGTGTCCTCAAGATGCTGGAATAGGTGGAACGTCGACTGTTTGTTTTTTTATTCCAGTATTTTCGAGACTTATGACTTTTTTGAGATTTTTCTTATTGCATCCTATTTATTATTTATGTTTTTTTTCTTTTGTATATTGCTCACTTTTATTGTTTTATTTTTTTCTTTACAGTGAATTGATATATTTTTAAATATAACCAACATATAAGATTGTATCTATATTTTTATTATAGCCTAACAGTATACAAATCTTGTAATATTGTGTTGTAACACGAAGACTAGGTAGCTCAGTTGATATGCTGAATGTCCTGTATTTAAATCCGGCTGCCGAAAATAAATTATTTAAACTGTTAACATATAATATAATAATTAATATAATAATGTAGATTTAGAGAGAGTGAGATAAATAGATATGTTTATAATAGAGAGAGAGTGAGAGAGAGAATACTCATCGGTTTTTACTGGGGCTGAAACAGCTTGATTAATTTGGGGATATTAAGGACGATGACATCGCAATCGATTTCTTAGAAGATCTCGTTTCTCAGAAACGTATAGCTTATGTTTCTGAGGACAGATTGATAAATTACAAAAATTTTAAAAATAAGGGTCTGTTTATGGCATATATATTATAATAATAATGCAATAAAATATACTTTTAAAAAAACAACATTATATCTAACAATCTGAAAGAATGACAGATCGTTCCAAAATAAAATTTTATATAATTTATTTATTTATCTTTTATTTTCAATATTTAAGTTTTTTTTGGTTTAGTTTAAAAATGTAATGGTTAATTATATTTTTCAATTATCTAAGCGTCTGTTTATTTTAACTATAATCATATCTGAAATAAAAAATATATTAAATTTTAAAAAATATTTGCCTCATTGGTTATTAAGTAGGATCAATTTATAATTGAAACAGACGTAAGAAATATTTTAAAAATCCGTTCTTTTCTTCATCATTAATTTTTTTTAATATTATCAAAATAAAACAATGTACATAAATTTTCTTAGTTAGCTTAATAATATATAATTCTTGTAATTTTTTGTTACTATAAGAAGGAATATAACATTACTTCCCCAATTGATAAAATGAAAACTCATCAGTTTTTACCTAGACTCAACAGGGTTGATTAATTTGGAGAAATTGGGGACTCAGTTGATTCAGAATCTCTCGTTTCTCGTACGCATTTCTATATAACTATATAATAAATAATATTTACTAAAAAAACCCAATGAACTGTTCAAATTATGATATAACGTTTTAAAATAAAATTATATATAAATATTATATTTATGGTTTATTAAAAACCTATTCCATTAGAATAATCTATTGCAAGCTAGAGTCTATTGTTGAGAACTGTACTGTGAGGTTCTTGACTACCATACAATTACACAACCTCCTAGTCTTGCCAAACATGAACTCTGCTTAGGCCATTGAACCTGCCAGCACAGAGAAGATCTCATCCTTAGCTCTCACCAAATAATCCATAATACTTATATTATTTCATAGTTTTGAGATCTTAAAACAATTAAATTAAACAACTAATAATTACTTATTAATAATCGTAACGTTAGTAAGCTCATAAATTGGCCATTTTATAAAAGAATGAATTAAAAGCAAATTCGACTTCCACCATTTTTTTCCTTAATTGGAATTTTTCGTAAGACTTTAAAATCGTGATTGATAATATTTTTTAATAATAAATATTTTAGATTTAGAATAAATAAGTTAAAACAATTCCACAGACTAGACTGAGAAACCTAATCAGGACTAATACAAGACTACTAATTAGATTTATCATAATTAGTTTTTCATATTATTTAAACCCATAACATTTCAACCCCCTTAATAAATAATATATCTTTGTAATAACATTTGATACTTCCAGATGCTAAAAAAATGAATATCAACCATTAAAAATTACTTAGTAATAATCGTAACTTGTTTAAGCTCTTTTTTTTTTATAAACATATGAATTAAAATAAAATACGACTCCCATTATTTTTTTCTTTAATTTGAATTTTTTAGACTTAAAAATTGAAGATGATAATTGTTTTATTTTTAATCGACTTGAAACTTATAAATGATTTGTTTTTATTTCATATTACAGTTTTTTAATTATTATCTTCTAAAAGATTAGTTATAAAATTTATAATATCTTTCTTACATATCCTTTATTTCCAGACCGGCTATTCCTCCCCTCACATGGTTTTTTTAATAATGAATTTTAAATTTTAACATGAGGTAAAAATGTGGGTTTCGTCTCATGTAAGAGACACCCCTAACGGTGCATTATAAGCTTATTTACAACAGAAGATATAAATATATAATAGGTGTTTTCATATAAAAGAATGGCAGGATTATATTACAATTTGTCTCGTTCGAGTCTCGGTTTTAGTCTTGGGGATGAAATAGGTTTGCCTATGTTGAATGCTACAGGGCCTTTTGCTGCTGGTAAACTGGTCTTAAATCTGGTGTAACGCTTTTTAATAAATTCTTCTATCGTCTCTAAGTTTAGCTCTCGGTGTAGTTGACTGTTTCGTACAAACCAAGGCGCGTTTACTGCGATCCGTAGGGTTTTATTTTGGAAGGATTGCAATTTTGTTCGCTTTGTTGTTGACACTGCTGCACTCCACACTTCACAACCGTACATTAGTAGAGGTCTAAGTATGGTTTTATAAATTAATAAGGTCGTTTCTGGTTTTAAACTAGATTTTCTATTGGCTATTCGATAAAGTAGAGCTAGTCAAGCGTAGGCCTGTGTTAATTTAGTGTTGATATGCTGGCTAGGTAAGACGACGATCTAAATAAACTCCGACATATTTTAAATCTTCTTTATTCCAAGGGAGATGGTATCTAATATCTTTTTCTTTTCTTTTTTTTAATTTAACTTATTGATATTTACAACTATAATATTATTATAACAAGTAAATCTGCTGATATGTACAATATGACATGAAAAACACTTGTGGAGAAACTACCCATCGGTAGCACTCCAATAAAGTTCTATAGTAGATGGTCGTCTCAAGGCCATCTTCTTTTCAGACGCCTCGGAGGGTTATCAGTAATAGTATGGGAAGAAAGTTGAGAAACTAGCGGATTCAAGTGTGTATAGAGCTTGTCATGGAAGGATAGGTATCCATTTTGGGCCAAATCAGTAACATATGGGGTATTAAGATCATGATGGATGAGTTTGTTTGTGACATAATAAGGAGCATTGAGGATTTTACGAAGGATTTTGGATTGCAATGATTGGATGCGAGATGAATTGGATGGTTTAGTAGAGCCCCAAAGCTCAACTCCTTATGTCCAAATAGGTCTGATAACTGTCATGTAAATAAGTCTTTTGTAATTAATTGGGAGCTTAGAGCGTTTGTCCAGTAAGTCTTGAAGTAGGCGAAAACGTCGAGTAGTTTCTTGTCTTTTCAGTCTTGTATGAGGATTCCAAGTGAGACGTTTGTCCAGATGGAGTCCTAGGTAATGTATCTGTTCGACAGGGTTCAGTGGAATATTATTAAAGGATACAGTAGAGCAGGAATTCGTAGGTTTAGGCGAAGGGTGAAGGTAATTTGATGGGATTTGTTAGGATTTATTTTAATTCTCCAATTTTGACACCATTCTTCAAGGTTTGAGATATGGGATATCTAATATATAAATTAATATTATAATGTTTTAAAACATGAAGATGAATGTGGCTTTATGTAATTTGATATAACGTAAAATACTTGTTATATATTGATATGACATGCTTCAAATTATATAAACATAGTACGTAATATTATATAATACATAATGTATGTATAAGTAATATAATATATACTGCTTACTATAATATATAATACATATTTATTATAAGATAGTAATATCTAATTATTTCATCATAAACCCCCTGTTTTCCAAATGAACCCTCAAGGGGTGATTCACCCTGAAGTGAATCGGTAAAGGAAGGGGCAGAGAGAAGCACGACCTGCACGACACTCCGGCTTTGCGGGTAAGCATTTGTAAACATTGAAGGCGCTGATGCCGTCCTTAAAGGAACTGGGCTATTTCCTTGTATATTCTAAAGGAAATATTTGTAAATAAGATTGATAATGCAATTGATTATATTTTTTAACAAACATCGAAAAATTACAAAATATTAATAATAAAAAAAATTATATTTGAATTTTTTTAAATTGAAATCATCAGAATATAGATGGAAATGGATCCTTATAAACTATGGATTAAATAATAGGTAACAAGATCTCAATAATAAGTAATAAAAATCTTGATTATTTTTTAAATATATCTTTTAAAACAAAAAAACCTGTGCCACTACAATCGTTTTAACAAATTGTAATATAATCCTGTCATTCTTTTCTATGAAAAAAACTATTATATATTTATATATTCTCTTGTAAATAAGATGATAATTTGCAGTTAGGGGTGACTTTTACATGAGACGAAACCCACATTTTCACCTCATGTTAAAATTTAAAATTCATTATTAAAAAACCATGTAAGGCTAGGAATAGCCGATCTGGAAATAAAGAAAATAAAAAAAAAATCTGGAAATAAAGGACATACAAGAAAGATATTTGATATTGTATAACTAATCTTTTGGAGGATAATAATTAAACCCGTAACCACTACGGCCCGTGAACGAGTTTGGGGTTCAGTACATGATAGAGACTGTACTGTTTCATGGTCAACGGTTCTGCAAGGAGGTGACTTGTCCTAGGTCACGCTCAACCGCTAGACTTTCCCCCCTTATTTTGGGTACCCTTATTTTATAGAGGCTGGGTGAGCCCCAGGAGGGTCCTAGATCCCATATGATTCATCTCCCACCGCAAACAGACTAAATAAAAGTCATAGCCTGAAGCGGGATTCGAACCAGGATTTCCGGCATGGCAACTCAGTGCTCTACCACTGCGCCACTCCGCTCCTTTTATATCTTTTAAACATTTTATATTTTTGAAAATAGAAAAAAGTAATTTCCTATATTACTTCATAGTATTTTTTTTTAATAGCGCATTAGCTGAAATTTATAGTACAACTAGGTGACCCGGCCACGCGTTTGAATTAAAATTTGAATTTTAAAGAAACAATGAATGAAAATTTTCATTGTCCCTCGAGGATACAGCTACATCAAAAGTTTGTAAAGATTAGATTTACTTTCAGTTTTCCGCTTTTCAAGTAGAAATAATAAAACTGTTCTAACAGTTAGTATAAGGAAGTTAAAGTATGTTCAAGCAACACTATTTACGATAGTTATTCTATTTAATTACTGCTATAATTATTAATTGATTTAACTATCATAATTATTATCATAAATTATTTTTCAAATGAGGAAACGTATACTATTAAAATTAATTAAACTACTTATGTCACATATGAGGAAGAGTTCTGTTGAAAGTTGCAGATATGAAAAACAACTGCATTGTTTGCACTGATATTATTAATTTACAGATCCATTAGACAAATATTTGTTCATGTCTCGGGAAATTAGGTCAATGCACAATCTCCTTATTGCAATTATATCTTTTATATAGGATAAGTGAACAAGTACTGCATAATCTTCAGCCAAGGTTTAGAATAGAGTTTAACAAATTATATAATAAATATATATTTGTTCTCAATATAATAATAAAATTTCTAATTACGCCTCAGATAAATTATTGTTCGCAAATGAAAATATAAAAACCGGAACAACAAAAAAAAAATTTAATGCCTCGGAATCCCCTTCAAGTCTAAAGATACTAAATGAAAATCAGGTCGTACAAACCAAAAATAAAAACATCAAACATCAAAAACATTCACAAAGAAGGCTAAACAAACATACGGAATATTTACTCTGCCTAGGGACTTCCTGACTAAGCCGTTCACCCAGAAATATTTAGTGCTTAGTAGATTCAGGATGATCCTAAACAGTATATTCAGCTCCATTGGCAAGGAGTATTGAGAATTGAAAGAATTAATGTTTCTCTTCTTCAACTCTCCTATTTATACATATTAGAAAAAATAATACATTTATTTTTAACTTAACAATAGTTGAAAACAGTATTGTTACCCAATTAATCACTAATATATCTTTCACTAATATACCATTTTATACAATAGAAATACCAAACTTCTTTTTAGAATAAAATATTTAAAATTTTCTACCTAGGAGTTCTATCAAAAATATAATGGTTATCTCTGGATTGAAATTAACAATCGCCTAATTGAAAACGGATGCTATAAGATCGTGACCATGAATATTTATCTTGAAATGTTTTGAGTAAAATAACGTAAATACTCTTTTATAGTTTAATTTATTTATAGTAAAAAAAAATTGCATTAAAAATGTATTAATACATAAAACATAATAATACATATTTAATTATATGATAATCTATAACAGTTTTTGCATTTTTATTGCATTTTATCTATAACAGTTGTACAACATTTTATATTGTTGTACTTTTTCTACTATTTAATGGCTCACAAATTTTCCATTTATTAAAGTATATAAAATATTCAAATTATTTTTGGAATATAATAGATAAAATTTTATATTTTATTATCTCATATTTTTTGTTCTATCAACAAATTAGAAAATGATTAAAACTGTTTTAAAACAATAATTATTCCTGGATTGAAGTCGACGATAGCCAAATTGAAAACGGATGCTATAAGATATCAACCATGAAAATTTATCAAAAGATGTTTTAAATAAAAGAACGTAAAAAACATTTTATATTTTAGTTTATTGATAGTAGTAGTGTTTTAAACATCGTTTTATTCCCTAATATTTATGAATCGATATTAATAAAAACAGTTACTAATTAAACGAACTCGCGAATTAGAAATATCAAGACATTTTATTAATTTATGTTCATATAGCAAATTTCCCACTGATGGAGTATGTCTTATGTATGATAACAATAGTAGGTGATAAAGGTTATAAAGGCTAATACAAAAATAACAACAATTTCTTGAAAATTCAGGACGTAAAAACAATACAAGGAGGAAGGAAATAATGCTGCTTAAAGGATCTGTGAGAACATTTCTTTATTTTTAAAACTAATTTAAAAACAACCATTCAAACGATTTAATTATAATTTCTGAGGTATTTTAAGAAATAATGTTAAAAAAACTTTTTTTTCAATTTGGACTATAAAAATTAATTTAATATATTACTTTCATCCTCCTAACTAATACCCATATAAATACAACTCTCTGAATAAAATCCGTCGTAATTGTTGAGCGACACAGAGATATTGAACCGAGTTCCCCAGCAAAAAATCGAGTCTACAGGCTAAGGGGGCAGTCCCCGTCCAGACAGAACTTAATTTGCAATACATTTCATGCGGATTGTTTTTACAGTATGTAATTATTTACATGTTTAATGTAAGCAAAATAATTACTTAAACATAATTAATAATAACCCTTGTTATTAATTAGGGTAGGTTATTATTAACTAGGCAGGGTAACTTATCTACTTAACTATATCCTTTACATTATGTATAATTCAATATTTACTTGTTATATAGTTATAATACAGTTGAAAATTTAAAAAAATGTAAGTAACTAGTACTGGTAACAAAAAACTATGAATAATTGGCAATACTATAAATGATATTATAAAAAAATTATATTTTATTACTTGCTTATTGTTATAATACAATCGTCAATTTCAATAAATAGATTTTTAAAAACACAATAAAATAAATAAATAAATGATACAATTAGTTACAAATACATTTAATTAAAATACATAATGTATTGATATAGCTAGATAATAGACTAGGGGGGTAGGCCTACCCCAACAGTCACGTGACGACCCCGGCATTGATCTCAGCGGCTTCCGGGGTCGATGCCCGCTCAGCTCCATGCAGCTTTTTTAAGATCTTATCATACTTATTTTTCTTATATCCCATCAAAGAGGAATTAATAATTATTATCAATAAAAATTATTAACTATCGTTAGCTGAA
The DNA here is from genome assembly GCA_964056705.1 of Troilus luridus. Lineage (NCBI taxonomy): Eukaryota > Metazoa > Arthropoda > Insecta > Hemiptera > Pentatomidae > Troilus > Troilus luridus. The sequence goes on from OZ057415.1 coordinate 68,779,635, forward strand.
AACTGAATGTCAGTGAAATTCCAGAGAGCTACAAAATTATTTGATTCATGAAAAGAGTCTATTCCATGGATCTGACACGAATGAGACAACCCCTAATATAAAATTCACCAATTTTTATTTTTTTAAATATATTTTTCATTAAAAATTATTTTTTGAACCGTTTCAATAAAATGTCAAAAATGTTGAAAATACTGTTAAACTTAAAATTTGACGATTCAGGCTACATTATCAACATTAAAAATTTTAAAATATAAAAAGAAATAATATATACGTGGACTTGAAATAGCAACTTAAATAATAAAATAAAGAAAAACTTAAATATAATTGTTTCATTGAAAATGAAAGGCATATTTCTAAAGTACGCTGAATGTATCCTTTATTATAATATTTAAAAAACACATCATAAATACACCACTTCTTAGAAATCATCAAAAGAAATTTTAAACCAAAGTCGGAAAAGATTTCGATTGACACATATTTTTTACGAAAACGATACATGAAAAGTGATTTCCTAAATCTGAAAGCGGATATTCTCCTAAGGGCCATAAAACACAAATGTATACATATGTTCCACACACACACACACACTTATTCATTATATATATGAACGTATATTTAAGAATGCACACAATACATCCTGTAAGGCTGAGGGCGTGTCCGAATAACCCTTCATCGAATATCAGTACGATTTTTAAAGTAAGTATATGTATATGTAAGCATAGTTATTTGCCTATGTATGTATATTTATATTTAAATTGATCAAAACATAAAATTGTATTAACAATTGACTATTTTATAAAGCATGAATTAATAATTAAAAAAAGTTACTTAATTTTTAGTCTGAGTGGATGCCTTCTTCCGCATAATAAGCAATATTCTGTTTTTTAATGATTTAAAAATTGTTTTTCATCCTTCAAGAATTGTTCTAAAAATAAAATAAAATAATAAAAATAGACAATTTTCAGCTGAAAAGATGTTTAAATAAAATTCTTAAAAGATGAACCTAAAACTTCGACTCACTTTGATAATAAATTTAAATTAATTTAAGCTGCGGATAAAAATGTGAAAAAGTTACTACTAAAACTAAACACCAACAAACACTCACGCGATTTAGATTTTTAAAAATATCATACTTAATATGATCATTAAAATTGATTTTAGCATGGATCGTGGTATGAATAATGGTAAAAGTTGAAAAAATGTGTTGTTTTTTTAATTCTATGGTTTCCGGATGTAAATAAAGTTAGATCTTCGTAACAACGACTATTAGACTATAAGCTTCCAAACAAGAAGTCCAAAATCTAAAAAAAATGACTTAGTACGAGAAATGTTTTCGTGATTTCGTCCGTTAAAACAGAATCAGAATAAATAAATCAATGATGTATCTAACTTATTAATCTCACTTTCTTAACAAATTCTAAATTGGTGAAGTATCGACATTTTCTCTTACGTTCTTCTTCTTTGGAAAATTTTAATTATGTTTCATTTTGAACCATTGGTGCCCTATATATTACACTATAAATCTTGTTGATTTTAATAAGAATAACGAAAAAAACGCTTCTTAAATCTCTTCTAAATGTTTCCTACACAAACGACAATTACCTACAAATTAGCTCTAAAATACAGCAAAGAAAAACATTGATAGAGAAATAAAGGGAAGCCCTACCTGGGATAAAGGGCCAGTTAAGAAGAGGGAAGGACTGAGAGGGATAGAGGAAGTAAGTAAAATTTATTGACAGGCGGAGGCGGAACAGAATAACCGGGTCGCCAGTTCATTGCCACCGCGGGGGTGGTTGCCCTATGGGGGTGGATAGTCTACAACAGTACATGTCATCTCCTTCAGGGTATAACTATATATCCCTATAATAAATATTATAAGACGATATTAAACGGAGTCTATCGATTTCTTATAAAATGTTTGAGCACTGAGTAGTCATGCCGGAAATCCTGGTTCAAATCCCGCTACAGGCCATGACTTTTATTTAGTCTGTTTGCAGCGGGAGATATAGAATCTAGGACCCTCCTCGGGCCCACCCAGCCTCTATAAAATATTATAAAAATAGGATACCTAAAATAAGGTGGGAAAATCTGGCGGTTGAGCGTGTCCTAGGACAAAATTTTTGAATCTTGATGGATTCGTTTGTATCAGGGCCACTTCAGTTAACCTCCTTGTCTTAGGGATTTCCCCTCTTTCCTGTAAAAAAAAATATAGCGCTTCCTTCTTGTTTCTACAAGATAAACAATTCTATTAAATCCATATTGCCAATTACGAATTTATAAAATAGAACTAACGAATCATTATGTATTCATGATATTTGTCATATGATTTATTAAGTTACTGAAAAATAAGGTAGTAGACACACGTTAATAAATAGTGACTGATTACTGGCGATTAAATGTGTTGGGTTCCGGCACATGACCCAAGGCTTTTAAAGCTCAAAATAAAAAATAAATATACACAACGTTCATATTTATTAGCATGACCAACGTATTTTGTTCAAAAAACTACCTACCAAATCTCTACCTAACATACAAAACTATACTACTACAACCCATTTAAGGTTTTTGGGCTTAGCAGATGATAGAGATTGTACTTTTTTCAGGACAACAATTGTGCAGGTCTTGTTATAGATTACGCTCAATCACCAAGTTCTTCCCCACATTAAGGATACCCACTTTTTAGAGGCTGGGTGAGGCCCAATAGGGTCTTCAGATCCCACACGGTTCATGTCCGGCTGTCACCAGATTAAATAATATATCTTACGCAGCCTGATTTGAACCTGGGACCGAACAAACAGCATAGCAACTGAGCGCTTAAGCACTGCGCTACACCGCTTCTTATCAAATACAGTTGGTAGAAACTACTGTACAATACTGAATGCCATCACGCTCGAACATCCAACAAGGCACTATGGTCGATATAATTCAATATTCCATTGCATGAAGAGAAAAGGACGCTTTCTACGTCAAAACGAAAGTTCATAAGAAATTCAAAAAGCTTGCCGTGAATGTAAACAATTTTAAAACAGTTGTAAATCAGTTAATTTGTGAGTCAGGTAAAACTGACGTGATTCGGATGGGAAGAGCACCCGAGACCATATGAGAAATCTTAATCATGAGAAAATCTGAAAGATTTCTTTTCTATATTACAACTAGCACATATTTCAAATACATTAAACAATAAATACCATATAGGATTAATGACGCAGTAAACGTGTTCACTTCAAGTGTTCCGAAGAATAAATGTATCATTTCGTTTTAATTAGATGAAGATTTCTTTCTATTATTTATTTTCCTCCTTAAACAATATTAGTAGACCTTATATGTACAGCCCCGGTGAATAAGTGATTAAGTCTAATTTTCTCCGAAATGAGTTTCTTATACTTAAGTAAGCGGAATCGAGTTATTTTCGAAGTAAATAAGGGGCTAAGTAAGGCATTGGTTTGAAAAGGAGTTATTGCTTATATTACAACTCCATTTCAAATCAAAAACTACGAAAATATTCCGGTAATCTGAAAACAGGTAACTCTCTCTGGACAAACTCCGACTTAACCACTTATTCACCGAGGCTGTAGACAAGACTGAAAAAAATGGTCTGGGTGGAGGTCGGAGAAATAACTTATTAAATAGAAATAAAGTATTTATTAGAAACCGACGTTTCAACGAACATCGCAAGCCTTCACCACGACCGAATAACCAAGATGCAAACATTTTTAAATGTTTATTTAAAATTGGTTGTATTAGTTATAACTATTGGAGTAAGCCAGATACAAAAGCAGGAATAATTTAAATCATAAATTAATAAAATAAAATAAACCTATTCTTAAAATTATAAATAAGCCTAAACCACTACGAATGAGGGTTTTCAGGGATTCAGTATATTATTTTTATGTCAGCTAGTATAAAAAAAACTAAAGGATTTGGCATCCATGGGTGTGTCAAATGACTTGATTGAATGATGAAAGAAAGAAAGTTTGTGAGAAAAAGTAGATGGAGAAGGAAGGGGGAAGGAGTATGTTTTTTGTTTGATATATATATATATAAGCCGCAGTGTCCAGCGCATCCTTCCATATCGCAGCTGCGTAGAACAGGATGGATGGGACCACACTGGATATCAACAGCCGTTGGGTCCTAAATTCAGGTTCCTAGGTCCGCCAACGTTGGACATTAAACATGACAGTGTGGTGGTCAACTCCCACCTCCGAACTCCTACCTCCCCTCACGAACTTGGGCTCCGACCAAGGCTTCTAGTAGGATTTCTCCACGGGGGTTAGTTGCCTGACTACCCCACTCCGTCGCCCAGGCATTGAAATCTCCGGCAGGGACTACAGGTCTTCTCCCTATGGCATCTTGGACTATGCGATCTATGAGATCTTCGAATTCCTCAACTGTGGTGTTTGGTGGGGCATATCAGCTATACAGGTAAAGGCCCTGTATCTTAGCCCAGACAAACCCATATGTAGGGTGTTGGGCCGTTTCAGTTATGGCCTGTCGGTTACATGCCCATATCGTAGGTCTTCCTGTGGAGTCAGATGTCCAGGAAACGCTATCCAGATTTTTATATTGTTCACTAAGGATGGCAACGTCAGTCCTTAATTCTTTCACAGTCTGCCAGAGAAGGTCTTGAGCAACTTCGCAGTGATTGAGGTTGAGTTGTAAGGTCCTCATTTTGCATGATTTCCCTGCCTCCTTTACGCTTGCAATGCATGATGTAATGCCGGACATTTATTTCCACCACAAGAGTGGCCGTTGTCGCCTTTACCAGTGCAAGGTGCACTGCTAGGACTCTGTGTTCAGTCGGCGGTTAAATGCCCTTCTTTGCCACATTTGCGACATTTTCTTCTGTCAGGTCCCCGACACCTTCTGGCCAAGTGTCCGAATTTCCAACACCGGAAACAGCGTTGAAGTCGTACCTTCTCCCGTACAAGGCTGATTACTAGGCCTATTCTGATCCTGCCTTTCGAGACAGGCTTCCGGGCCAGTAGAACTGGCAGAGAAACCACTGTAGTCTGTGTTCCAGCATACACTACTCGCATCGATCGCACTGCGGTAGTTTGGTTCACTTTTCCATCTAAAAGGGCTGTGAGAGACTCGGCAATCTCTTCTTTTGATCTAAGTGCGTCCAAGTCCCTGATTTCAATCAGTGAATCTTGCGTCCACGCTCTAATTTGAGCTTCTGTTCCCAGTTCACCCTCTAGAGTGCGCATCATGGTCTGCATGGACTTCGAGATCTTATTGATCAAAGCATCCGGCCTTGGTGGTTTAGGGCGCTTTTCCTTCCCAATGTTTTTTTTCCTCCTTGAAACTGTTTCCCACTGCTCATCTATCGGGAATTTACGGTTTTCCACAAGTTGCCAGGGCTCATCCGGCGTCCTTCCTTTTTTCGATGCCTTTGTCTCTCCATAATGCGAGTGGGCTCCAGTCGTGATTTTGACAGCACTGGTTGCCTAGGTGCTCTTTTCTTTGAAGTCTTCGACTTCTTTTTAGTCGTAGTCACCTTCGTTCTTTCTTCCTGGCTTCCAGCTGGTAGAGATGAAGGCAGATAAACCTTCTCCCTTGATAGGAGTGTGCCTGGTTATAGCATCACTGTCTGAGTCTGTTTGCTTTCACACTCTTCGCTTCGAGGTAGTTCTGTAAATTACCGACGTATTCCCTTATTTCACCGTGGACATCATGCCTTTGCTGGATGTACTTCTGTAGGTCATCTACCACTCCAGTTAGCTTCGTCCAATCTCTTTGAAAATCTTCAAGACTTGTAGTATTGAATGCCACAGCAGCCAAGTTGACCACCTCTGCGGCATTACTGTCGTGTGATAACGACGACTCTCGTCGGGCGCCGGTTCTGGGGATCCGACCCCCTACACCGTAAGGTTTGTCCGCTCTTCTTGACTACCCATGGTTTATTATTCGGGGTTCCTTCCCCTAGTCTGTTTGGTCCGCGGGAGGAATATTATTTCCCTCCTGCCCTCTATATCTAGCGAACATTCCCCTATCCGCCACGTGGGGACGCGCCACATATGGGTTACAGACTCCCACAGTGGTGTGTGTGTGTATCTGCTGCAATATGTGTTTAAGTCGAATTTTGTCCAGAAAGAGCTAACTGTATAAAGGGAAGTAGTATCTTATCACTCTCGTTGTTCTGGGGTTGAAATGGAGTTATAATATGAGTAATAACTCCATTCCAAGCCAATACAATTTTAATATACAATTAAAACGTTCACTTAGGTCAATTTGCTAAGGATACAGGACACTAAATCTGACCAAGAGGGATTTTCCTCATCTGACGACCAAGCAGTATTATTCGCACATTCAGTGATTTGTAGTGGCTATAAAAATATTGTGACTACAACGCACTTTTCCTTTGGGAGGTATGGATCTAAACCTTGGAGGGTGCCGGACAGCAGGAGAAGTTAAAACGAGCCTGAAAAGTTGTGCTGAGCTATATTGACATCGATGTAACAAGATCTAGTTGCAGCATTGTATTGGTATTTAGGAATGTGTATCATCACTTCAAATTAGCCAAATACCTGTATTTCCTTCAGGCACAGTATGGTTGGAAGTAAAATAAAATAATGTGATAAAATTACTCATTTAGAATCATGTACAGAATCACAGCTTCGACTATTCCCAGCTACCCTTGGAATCCCATTCTTCCAGAGTGGAAGCCCTTGGACTGTGACCCTGAGACTAGATAGGCCTAGGATGGCAGAAGGGCCTTGACCTGGGTTGGGGTAGGCCCTGCGGTAGGACGGCTGCAGTAGTGCAGCTGCAATGTTGGGGTAGGTCGTTCCCTGTGTCTCCCGACCTAGTCAACTCCACTCCGCTGCGCCTACAATGTTTAGTGCCTCTTCGCAACTTCACTACCCTTTAATTGACCCTTGGATGGTTATATCTCTACTTACGTCCCTTTATAGGTTCACTAACTTTCTTTGACATATAAAATAAAATAGTATGGTATATGACAAGTATTCTGCCTACCTGAAAGGCATTAGGGGTATTTGCGTAATGACACGCATCCCTGCGTACTAATATAATGCTGTAAGTAGGCATTTACGTATAAAGGTAAATGTCGAAATAGCTGAGCACACATTCGCTAATTCTGTTTCTTTTTCAACATATTCTTCTGCTCTCTTGCAACGCAAAGAAAAGTCCAGGAAGTGCGTTTAATTCTGCTTAGCTCATCAGCTGAGCCAAATCTCTCTGTCATATCATCGAACCCTTCGGCCAGTGTTAAATTAGTGGTTAAATCTAATTTTGTCCAGCGTCTATAAAATGAGTATACTAGGACAGGTGTGATGTTTGAGCGTGAATATGGATGGCTTGAACGATTTCCTACACAACCGCTGGCTTAGAATAAGCACAGTACTAAACTCTTAGGTAGTTTTTATTAGGCTACATAATCAAACACCTTTACCATCGTTAGCACCATAGAACCGGAATGGATTCTTGAAATATGTTTTTAATGTGATCATTCACTCAAATTATATTTTAAACATTAAAGAGGAATTGGAAAATACTTTAAGTTAACTATTAACTGCAGAAAAAATATATCTATTCAGCATATTCATTAATACAAATTTATATCACGAATGCAACTAAACAGAAAGGCAAGGCTGAATCAGTAAATAAATTTATTAATCGCTTAAATTGAAGAATGCATCTATCCTGCCTTGCATACTGCATTTTATAGATAAATTTCAAGGTGATTAAGATGGACAGTGATCGATAAGATATCAATTAACTAAATAATTGAGATAAAGACAGTGAGGTAGGTCAGGTAGGTTTAGCCATGATGTTAAGGTAAGGAGGACAGATATTTACAACCGACTCAAGGTCTAAATATCTTTTATCTATGGACGGAGGCTAAGGGCATTTCAAAGATGAAATAAAAGTGTATATCTGTATATGTATGTATGTATATATGTGTGTATATATGTATATATATTCATGGATTTTCTTTTTGTTGAAAGTCACTCTCACCCAATATCCGCCATACTTCCCGACCCTCTGCAAACCCGCCCATTTCCTTTATCTCCATAATTCCCAAACAGATTCCGTCTAATCTAGACCTAACTTATAATTATCTGATCATACCCATCAGAAGTAACTAATGACTTATTGTTTATTTTTATATATTTTATGTGTGTTTATCTATTTTTACTATGCAGGATTTTGATAATTATTATTGTCTTCTAAAAAGAATTATCACCAATAAACGCCCATATAGACATACACAGTATATTAGGATTTCGAGGTACTTTTAATCAGAGTTTTGAGAGAATATGCGCATTATGAATTATCATTATATTGATTTTTTTTTATTAGTGTCTTTTAATATTGGTCAAGTACGCATCTCGAAATCGTTGCGCCAGTATAAATGCGTATATTTGTATATAAATGCGTATAATTGTATATCCGATACAGAAATGCGTAATTTCCTCGTTTCAAATATCAAACAAAACATTTGATACTAAATTAAGTAAGTTTTTTTAAGTAATGTGTTACACCTATACAGTTTAGGTTATATTATTAACAAAAACTTATTCAATAGTCAACAATTTTCATTACTTTTTCTTAACTTTCATTACTTTTATTTTCTATCTCTCCCGATTTTTAGTATTATATATTATTAAACATAGTTTTTGTTTAATAATGTATAATGTGCTTATTATTGATCTGTATACAATATCAGTGTTAAATATATTGTTATTAATTCTCAATACAATACGTAATTAAGATCCAATAATATATTAAATTTTATATCGTTCATTTATTATTTACCATACGAATAAAGAATAAATTGTTTATTCGTGAGTGACAATTCAACCTATAACAAAAAAATGTTAATCTAACTAGACTGAGCATGAGAATTTAGTTTGAAAAATACTAAGCCTTAAGTTTCTAAATTATGAGGAAATCAGCGACCAACGTTTCGCCAATTCAGGATACAACAGAGACATCAACATCAATCTAAGACGTTCAAATAATCCTATAATTAAAATTAATTATCCGATTATTAAAATCCTATTATGGATTTTACAAAAACCATTCTATTAATTATTTTATGACCCTTTAGGGTTTTTGCTAAATTCTATTGAAAAAACATGATATAGTTTAATTAAGACCAACTTATTAATCGTGCATCTTAAGCAAGGGTAATTAATTACATGTTAAAAACTGGCTCGTTATTGGATTTATTTTAATTCTGTGATTGATGTTTTCATTTTTGATCTACCGTTACTTAAAATACGACAATAAGTTATTTAATTATTTTTATTAGTATGATTAATAAACACCTAACAAAAAAAACGAACAAAACATGAAAAATATAAAAGTTCACAGAAAACTTATTTTTTAAATCATTCTCTCCAAGTGGTATAAAGGAAAATTACAATGACAAAAATAAATAAATAAAAGTTTTAAGGTAACATGATTACGCGACGTAGAAAATAAAAATAGTCTCGGAATGATGTCGCGTATAAATAAAAAATAATGAAGAAAACAAGGAAAAAAATCCAGTGGAGACGTGATAAGACGACCTCATTTGAGAGGATCATTGGAACCATGTAATGTAAACACTTAATTGCAAACAGACTTAACCTATTTCACTATCAGCATGTCGCCGGCAATGAAAACATTACAAGATCAAGATCAAACACTCAAATCAATATCTTGAACGGTTCCTAAAATTATAATCACTATTAGAAAAAAAATTATTTAACGTTCAGCGTGTAATATTTTAATGTAGGGTCGTAATAAATTGAATTAAGTGGGAGATTTTTTTTTTTACATTCAATAATAATAAGGCTTAGCTAACCCGAAGGCTCGATGCCGATACCACCAATCTCTGCTAACAAACCTCTGTCAACCCACCACTACCAAAACCCGAATCCGCCAGATCTTAACGCAATCTTCCCACCTACGTCTCTGTCTAGCCCCAGTCGGCACAGCGTTTATTAACTTTAGGAACTCGTTCGTTAATAAGCCCTGCAACTTTATAAACCCGTCTTGATCGTCGTGACGCTATCACTTGAATAATTTTATCTAGATGTAAGCTTCGCAATTCCGAGTAGTGTGATCTCTTAAATTCTCCATTTGTGTCTGAACATCCAAAAGACAGAAAAATATAAAGTATAACAATGAAACGATTAGAGTTCTAGTGATTTGAGTAAATAACCAATTTGAATAAAATTAGTCCCCATGTACCATATATATTTTTATTGTATACAATTTTGTTAACCTATTAATATTAAATAATTTTATAAATGTATATTAATTTTATCTCCATATTATTATTAACGATATAATTTATAATTATTATACGGATCGTTTAAACGCAAAACTCTTTGCTGTTATTGGTAACTGTAATTTACAAGTATTCTGTAGTACAGATTATTTTTTCTTTCAATATACTATAAGCAGGAAAAAATAAATAAATTTTAAAACTTTATCCCATTATTACATTTATTTCCATTATAATTATTATTATTATATAATACTGTTAAATCAGAAATGTTAAATCAAATATTACATAGGCACTAAAAACTAAACCAGCGATAAAAACATTATCTGAACCTGAAAAATGAAGGGTTTCAGTATGTAAAGACTGTACTGTTTCTTGGACAACTATTGTCTAGGGAGGTGATTTGTCCTACATTACACTTGACCGCTAGATTTTTCCTCCTTATTTTAGGGACCGACTTTACAGAGGCTGGGTGAGCCTCAGGAGGGTCCTATGTACCATAGGATCCATCTCCGGATCGCCAGCAGCGGGATTTGATCCAGGACCTTCTGCATGGCAACTCAGCGCTCTACCATTGTGCCAATCCGCTCCCTTTGAATTATTTATTAGGATTATTTAATATCATTTAGTATTATTTAACTTTACAGTTTCAAAGTAGAACAACACGTCAACACATTTGACTATAAAGATATTGAATACAATTTAAGGTTTACAAAATTCTTTTTTCAAGCAGAAATTGGAATTCAAATCAAATTCATTTGTGTATGGATGTAGAAATCGAAACTTGATCCGCGTTTATTCTTTCAATAATAACAGAGAGAATAACAGAGTAGTTAAAAAATTCATGATAAATTTAATTTATATATGTATTTATATTATTATTTATTACAGTAATCTATTTCGTTTTATTTTTATAAATTGATTTTAGTGATTAAAACAATAAACAAAAATTGCAATAGCTATAAATTATATAAATATAAAAATATATAAATCCAAATGTAAAAATATATCTGTATAAATATAAGTGTAAGAGGTCGCCTAAGCGACAGATTTCAAGCCAAAGAATCGATTTTTACGTAGATCGATATCAACAACTGTATAATTATTATTTACGAGCAACTTGAAAGCCTTTCTCCTCCGTATTTCTATAAATGTTTTAACGGAGTTCGTGGAATCACGCATCAATATTAAACTTTCTTAATCCAATACCCCGAGAAGCAATAAACGGATGCAATTTGTAACCTCATTATAATTATTTATAATTATACCATAATAATTTACATTTAAAAAAATAAAGTAAATTTTTTAACCAAAACATTGTTTATAAGGTATTTTATTTTTAATGTATAATACAGGGGTTGTCCCTGCACGCCTAACTGCGAAAATTGTATAGCTTGAAAATTGGCATGTATTCTGTAGATATAGTTGCATTATTTTTTAAATACCGTATAATCAGGAAAAAATAAATATATTTCAAGTCAGTTATAATTATTTTTAATCGTAACTATATAAATACGTATAATAAAATATTACACGGCCACTGAAATCTCGGTGGGTGGCCTTATGATTTTTGAAATAGCACTGAGTTGCCATGCCGGAAATCCTGGTTCAAATCCCGCTCCGGGCAAGACCTTTATTTAGTCTGTTTGCAGCAGTGATGGATCATAGAGGATCTAGGAACCTCCTGGGGCTCACCCAGCCTCTATAAGTTATTATAAAAATAGGGTACCCAACATAATGGGGCATGTCACCTCCTAGGAGAACAGTTCTCCATGAAACAGACCAGTCTCTACTATGCATTTAACCCCAGACACGTCCACGGGTCGTAGTGGTATAGGTTATTTTTTTTAATGAATCATTTAAGTACAAACAATGTACTATTTCGTGCTCATCAATATACCTGTAGAAAATCACTTTTTTATTTCTAATTGGTAAGAACAAGACTATAATCAAGATTAAAGTCCTCCTCGTGTTTCTAGATGATCTCTGAAACAATTACGTCTCTGAACGCTAATACTGTTTAAATGCCAGAGACTCAGTGGCAGTTAACAAAGGTCGAGTCGAGATAAAACTTGCTGAGGAAACACCAGGCGAAATTTGTCCTTTGAAACAAAGTTGGTGGCAAAGTTCTATAAAATAGAAAGGAAACTTTACCTTCCTTCTTTTTTTAACAAAAGAGCTCGGAGCCAAGTTACAATACTAACAACTCAATAGAACAGAGTAGGAGTAGGAGTATCAGTTTAACAATAAAATAACCAATACAAGGTCCTAATATTATAAAACCCCAAACCGCTGTTTACAAATCCACTCCATGGATTTCATCCCCAAATGCAAAAGCTTATTATCTGTTTTGGGATTCGTTCGTTACCAAGCCCAAGCAACAAGTATACGAGACAATCAACGTCTTCGCGATGACATATTTTGTGTAACCTAAGTTTCTTCATGAACTTGTCCTTATATGGATCCAACATTCTACACAAATTATTAATTTTGAAGAGTATAAAACGTTCTTCTTCCAATAATATTTGCAACCACGGATTACACCCGTTACAGGAAGGAAGGTTAATAGTTAATTTTTCCTTTTCAAAATATTAGTTTTAAATAGGAAAAATCTACAAATAAAAACACAGAGCTTTTAGGTTCTAAAATACGGGGGTAAAACCCACCAGTCAACATCAGGACACAAACCAGCAGAAAATCACATCAAAGAGGACAAAGTGAAGCACGTCTCACACTAACAGTTTAAATAGACTCATCGAATAGAGACAGCAGCCTTGGTCCAAGACGCAAAGAACTCCAATAGTTATCCTAAATATTTCTGTTGATTTATTGGATGTTTCAGTTTTAGAGACCAAGCTTTGTTTTTGTTTTAGGGTTTTTCCTATTTCCTAAAAGGATCGTTTGACGAAACAAGCGAGGAAAAAAAAGTCAATTTTTGAAAATTGTAGTTTTTCATTTTTGATCCTGAACGCCTCCTATTATGTTGTTAAGAAACTATATTTGAATCAATGGAATAAGGTACTACTAAAGGTATCAAAAATTACGTCCATGCATATTGTTTTTATATAATATAACACTAACGAAATATAAAAAATGAAAGTAACAATAATTATCATTGCGAGTTTAAAAACCTTAAATAGGTTCAGATGTTTTAAAGCAGAATGCAATTTGAAAGTGATGTATTTGTAGCAGGAACGGGGTTGAGGTCACTGCAATGGAACCAACGTTGCCGCACTTCACATGTGAATCCGATCATACATCAAAACTATTTAAATATTACATGTAATTATAATTTAGATTTAAAAAAAAATTATTTATCTAAATTCTAGAATTGTGCAAAACTATTTATAAGAAAATTCAATAAATAGTTATATAAAGTAAAGCTATAAAATTAATCTATATACATAAAAGAGTTGAAAGACCATCGTCCTGATTGAAAAGACCATCGCAGAGCCAAAACGGCATAAGCTACAGACTTGAAATTCAGGCAGTAGGTACATTTTATAAGACCAACGCGCACTAAGAAAGGATTTTTGAAAATTCGTCTCCTAAGAGGGTGAAAAGGGTGACAAACGTTTGTAATAAGACAAAAAAAACGTCATTTTTAGAGCGAGCAACATGAAATTTTATATTTACCTTCTACATTAAAAATAAAGAAATACCTGTTTTTTTTATTTTTTTAAAATCGATCCGCAAAAAAGGAAAATACGGGAAATCGTATCATGTGATCGGTATATATAAAAGAGCCATTTCAGTGATCTGACTGAAAAGACCATCTCAGAGCCAAAACGGCATAAGCTACAGACTTCAAATTCGGACAGTAGGTACATTTAGCATAGGGGAAATATGCTTAAGTGTCCCTACCCGAGCAGACATTTGAGGGCAGACTAATGTGCGAAACGCATGGGAATATTAAAATTTTGTCTGCTGCAAACTCATTATTGTTTCCTGAAAATTGATTACAATAAGATATGTTAACACGATTTTATATTTTACTTAATTAATGTTCTTCGTTAAATAAAAAACAATTTTTGGGTTAGGTTATCATTTACTTTTTCTTTAGTTGGGTCGTTTTTTGTTTATTTCATTCGTCAAAGTTTATTGCTTTCGTTAATTTTGTAGTTGGTTTGCGTGTGTATTTTCCTAATACGTAGTGTTCCTAGCCATTATTTAATTCATTAGATTTTACTCCATAAAATACGTTTTTACTACGTTCATAATGCACTAAACGAATATATAAATTTAATTATTCTCCTATCCCCTCTACTCCGTGAACATCGAACCTGTACTTCATACACTAGCCTCTCAGTCAGCTGGCTGCTCCGAAACTACATCGCTGCAATTTATTGTTATTTAGTTATTAAACTATTGAAACTGAAGTTAAATAATATATAATGATAAAATAAAGTATTCCACTATAAGAGAAGGTAATGAACAAATTTCTACTATCGAAAATTATAAATGATATATTTAATATACTTTAATAACTCGGATCTTTTAAATTAACCATTCTTAAATTCACTTTAATTTTAGTACATAAAATACGTTTTGGCAAAATCTCTATGTTTTGGCAAAATATGGGGGAAAAAAAACGTTGTTTATAAAAATTTACTTAAATAAGCTACTTGCAGCAAAACACTTATTTTAATGTATGTATGTATTTTATTTGCAAAGTAATTAGCCTAAAAAATGCTGCCCAAAGTCACTATTCCACCCGGACAAGCAAAGCTAGCAGTCTATATTAGGCAAGGTTAATTCTGAGATGGTCTGGATCAGAAAAGAAATACAATAATGATTATACAATGAAATCAATACAAACTATACGATAAAAAGTCTGTGTTATACAACCTTAAACCTCAGATGATCTGAATGAGATAAAAATACAATAATAATTATACAGTAAGAAGTCTAAGTAAAAATATACGATAAGTATGAAAGAAAAAGGCTGTTTTAAGCATCAGGAAAAAAGTCTGGGTTTAAAGGCGTAAAACCCATACGTCATCAACCTCTATGGTTTGCTTTATAATATGATGTATATATTGTAGATTTATGTTATTCATGTATGTGGATACGTTTATGTACGTATAAGTATGTACATATGTATATAGAAAGATAATTACAATATTTTTATAATGTAGTTTAGCAGAATATAGATAATGAGAAAAACAATTTAACTTTTCCAATAACATTTTAAAGTAATATTTTATCTTCATCAGGATTTTAAACGTACAGAAAGAACAATGTTATTAAGATTTGATTCCCACTTCCATTCAACAGTTCCATTAAAAACTCATTCCCAACATATGATTATATTCCAATGTATAAAAGGTCGTATGGTGCGCCCTCATTAAGAGGGTCATGCTTGCTATCTCGAGCCTACGGCGCCGATTTGAATCCAGTCTAGAAAAGTTTCGAATTTATTTATTCAACTTAATCCTAACCATTCTGACTAGCGTAGGTCGCCATCCTGTGGGATATTCCATCCTAATGGGAGTTGGTAAGAACATAAACGAACAAATAAAGAGAATTTTAAAATATAAATAAAAAACGTCTAATAATATATACAAAATTGAGAAAACCTGTAACACTACAACCCATGAAGGGTCTTGGGTTCAGTGCATAGTAGAAACTGTCCTGTTTCTGCGACAGCGATTGTGCAGCGAGGTGCTTTATCCGAGATCACGCTCGGCTACCAAGTTTTTTTCTCCCAATTAAGAGTTTCCACATTATAAAGACTGAGTGAGCCACAGTGGGTTTGTAAATAGGATCCATCTGCGGCTATTAACAGGCTAAATAATATGCTACAGCTGTATTCAAACCCGGAACCTTCGGATTAGCAACTCAGCACTCTACACGCTGAACCACCATCTCTTAATAATTGAGCTATTATTTTAAAAATCGGTATAAGTCCATTTTTCATGTATCAAGATATTTCCTATATCGCTCCTTAAGGGTATCCATTTTATTGAGACTGAGTGAGCCCCAAGAGGGTCTGTATATCTCACAGAGGGTTCATCTATCTCTCACAACCGGATTTCACCACAAGATGGTAAATTTAACAAATAACATTGTGAATAAGTTAATAATTATTAGCATAACCATAAGAAGACTCACAAAGATAGTTGTAAAAGCATGTAAACTAGACTTATAGGTTAAGACTTTATGAGCTTGGGGAGTTGCAAGGAAGGCATTCAGTCCACGTAGCCGTCCTCCTGTTTGCTCTTGAGAAGTTAGGGGAGAGTGAAGTGGTGAAGTAGGAGTCACCCATCACGATATTGGTCTTCGATACTTAGCCGACTTCAGTTTTATAAAGTTGTTAGCTCTGTACGTGGAAGAATTGAATAACATGCTTAAACTAAAACTTGATATTCATGTCTTATGTTACTGAATTACTGAAAGGTCTCATTTTAGAATAAATTTGTCGTTTATTAACATCAATTATACATGTACGAAAAGTAGGTATAAACCACATAAAACCCATAAATTCAACGAAGTTATTATAGAGTCAGAAACGATATATTCATTGATTTTATTAACTATTTTCCTTGTCCTAAATTGTATATATATATATATATATTTAACGATTTTGCCTTTATTAAATGTTGGATTATATACATGGTTGGGTTATTTGTTATTTTTATAATAATTTATGATATTATTATTGCTATAAAAATAAAAAATAACCCAATCATGTATTTAATCCAACATATAATAAAGGAAAAATCTTTAAATATATATACATAAAATTTAGGGCAAGGAAAATCAAATCAATGAATATAGCGTTTCTGACTCCTAAGTATAACTGTTAAAGGGATTTATAATATAATCTGTATAACCAGGCTGTTAAAGGGATCATTATTATCTTTATATAATTTATATTATATAATTATAATTTTAAAATAGCCGCAAGAGAATATCATCTGCCTGTTCTAAAGATTCTTTAAAAAAATTCAAGCAAATCACCAACTAGCATTAATTAGGTAATTTAAAAAAAAATAATTTATCTCAATATTTGTTTATTATTTATATTTTCATTATTTGTTTCATTTTTCTTTTATTTGAAATTTAAATAAATCATATTATTTTACCGAGCATAATGCAATGATAAATATATAAAGACCAATCTGGTAGGTTAGAGTACAAGTATTTAAAATATCAAGAAACTAATGAAAGCGTGCATAAATAAGAATTATAACTAATTAAAAGTTCTTTTAAAGTTAAATTAAATTATAAAATAGCAAAATATTGCCAAATGTATACAAGAATCTGACTTTTTTATACACTTATATAAACTATTTTCTACTTACTGAAACAAACGAAGCATAAAAGTCTTATTCGCTTACCTGAAAAAACAAAATAAAATAATAAATATTCATATTCATGTTTAGGAATTAAAATATTTATAATATATAAAATAAAATGGACCAAGTAGATACTATACTTTAATCTGTTCGATTTCTTGGTCTTTACAATAAGGTGATCTATTGTAGCCTAAATTGTTTGCAAAATCTTCACATATTTATGACTATATTTGTTTAATTATTTTAAATTAATTATCTGGCTACTGAATAAATTTTTCTAGATATTCAGAGAAATTTATTGACCTCTACCCGGACCATTTTCTTCCACATATTTATAATTATAATATAATAAATCTTTTGTATTCATTGAGGCATTTAGGATCAAAAGCAGATAACATCTAAATTTCAAAAACTGACTTTATCACATTCTTCGCAAGTTTAATCAAGCAATTTTTTCTAAAACGACACATTTCCGCATTATTGCTCATAGTTAGGGGTATAAAATTGCTAGACTACCTTAGCGAAAAATGGGGAAAATGTTAATTTTTGAAGTTATTCGTTTTTGATCTCAAAGCCCCAATTAAAAATATGCAAAAATAATTAACTCCAAATTTGCCACTACCTCCAATTTCACTCCCTCATGGTGTGCATTATGTACCCCACTACACTTCTCAGTTCTAGATAATTATAAGCCTATTATAAATTGTAATTATAAGTGATGTATTATAAATTTTAACTATAAGTGATGTACCACATGATGTATTACTAGCCTACAACCACCCGCCTAAACCGATACTATTATTGGTAATAAAATTACTACCATGAAATGCACAATACTTTAGATTAGCTAAAATCTCTGTAAATCGATCTGCGAGAGGCAACAATGACGAGAATAATCGTTTATAAAGACATAAAAATTAATTATATTTTATCCCTGAAGACAGAAAAAATAACTTCCCGGTCTAGGCTATAATCTTCCTATTTAGACGACAAGGTTTTATTCTAATTCTGAACTGAAACAATACTTCACTGCGTTACTAGGCTGGTCTGTGTACGGCATCGCCATTGAGAACATGCTGCTCTAAACATTCAATTTTTAAATTTAAATTCGGAATCGATAAGCAATAGAAACTTAATTTCGAGTTTTAAATAAACAAAAAATAAAGTATGCTACATCTTATCCAAATATTCCAATTTTAGAATTTTTATTTCAATACAGAGAAAGCAGTGAAACAATATTAAGACATTTTTATTATAAACTATAAATTAGTTTTTTATCAATGAAAAAAACCTAAAATGACAAATAAAAAATATTCCATTATTTAATTAAGCTTAAAATACTCAATATGCTAAGAGAATACTCTTATTGTAATCGGCCTCTAAGGATACAATATAAGATCAAAACTGAAATAAAATTAGCCAGGGCTCAAAATAATAACGGAAGAATGAAGAAATGATTTATATCAAAAATATAAAAGAAATGGTGAAGTAGATATTGTAATTTTAATTTTTAATATACTCATATAATTTATTTTGAGAATAAGGTAGGAAATAGTTGGGAGTGCAGTCAAATAAAACACTAAATATGTACCACTTTATTTGACTGCACCCCCAACTATTTCCTACCTTACTTATTTTAAGAATAATTTAATTAAGGAAAAAAGAAAAAAACTCGTTTGACTCTTTTTTTTACCGATCGTTAGATTTAATTAAACTTGAAAATTAGATGATTAATCTGTTGAAGGTAAGTATAAATGCTATGTGTTATTCTATTTCCATAAGGATGTAAGAGTATGTGTATATGTTCATGTAGGGGGGAGGAGAAATCTGGCGTTTGAGCGTGATCTAGGACAAATCACTTTCTTGGGCAACCGTTGTCCAAGAAACCGTACGGTCTCTACCACGTACTGAACCTAAGACCCTTAATGTGTTTAGA
Source organism: Troilus luridus (assembly GCA_964056705.1). Classification (NCBI taxonomy): domain Eukaryota; kingdom Metazoa; phylum Arthropoda; class Insecta; order Hemiptera; family Pentatomidae; genus Troilus; species Troilus luridus. The sequence continues at coordinate 68,799,115 of OZ057415.1, forward strand.
ATATCCTTCTAAATATTCTCGAAAATAAAAATAATTTTATTACTGACTGTATATCGCTACTTCAAAAGAACGACATTTGTCAAAAAATGGCGTTTTTGAGATAAGCCTTTAGTAGCAATAGTATTGGTTTAAGCTTCCTAATTCAGCACGAAATATCTGATATTCTATTTCCAACATGCGTTTCTGTTTTGTTTTTAAAAGTAATATTTTGAGTTGTATCATGCTTTCATTTCATGTTTTAAGGGAATAATGACATAAGATAAAATTTAAAAAAAATGGTTAATAAAACAATTCCAACACCATCGTTACAATAGGAATGCTTGGCTTTACCAATACTCATTTTTTTTGTTTTTTTTAACTCACATGGAACTTTCAAAAGTTCTGACACTACTCTTTTAAAGGAGCGGTATAAGAACATGTGAACTATGAATTCCTACAGGAAAAAAAATCCTAAGGGCTCGATCTTAGTACCATTACTTATTTATCGCTAGTCTAAAAGTAGGACAAAGGGAATAAAATGTTTGTGACCGATGAAAACAAATTCAGCCCTTCAGTGCGAAAGTTCCGGGTGGCTAAGGGTCACTGACCGAGATCTGAGAGATAGCAAATAATTGCACTAACCCAGCACGAACCTTCCTTCACCAAAATATTGACCACACTCCCTCCCTTTTTTTCTTAATATACTTCTGAATAATCGCCGTCGTGGCAGCAAGATTCATTTCCGTTAAAAAAAAATTATGGAAAGTAGAAGATAATTGTGGAGTAAAAGACTGCCTGCCACGAATATCAATGATAATAACTCTTAACTCTTGACTAGTTTAAATAAATTACAAAGAATAATAGTAAGCACACACACATACATCCGTAAGATGGTAAAAGGAGAATTGGGAGGTGGTTTTTTAGTGAGTAGGAATCTCACACTGTTGTATTATTACACTTCGTCTAATATATATACACATATATATATATATGTGTGTGTGTGTGTATGTGTGTGTAGGTATAAACATGTGTATACACAAACCCTGAATTTTTGTTTTATCTCCGACACTAATTTCAGTCAGGTTCATCTATCTTTAAAAACTTTTCTCACTTCATGAAATTTTTCTCTCTAACTCTACATTTTTTCATATAGTAGGAAGTTATTTTTTGTATCAGCTATCACTTTTTAAGATTTATTATTGATCCTTTTTATTGATAGCAACTAAAAGAAGCTGATGCTTTACTTTTTACAGCCAAAAAATAATTCAATATAAAAAGTTTTAATACCAGTAATAACAGTAGTATAGGCTGCATGAAAAGAATCATTAAAAAAAAATAAAAAAAATAAAGAAATTAAAAAGCTGAACAGATATGAAACGTTAGGTCAAAGAAATATATTCAATAGGTGGAGATGGTGCGATTCAGTTAATTTTGGTATGGCTCTGGGGTTTCAGATGTTAAAAAAATACATAAATGTATATTAAGAATGAAATTAGCAATAAGAAATAAAAATATTAAAGCTACAAAACTTTGTAAGAAATAAAAATTATATTCTAGAACTAATCAATGGTACAATTTAAAAAGTAACTGTTAGCGGTTTTTATAGTTACTAAGGTGCCTCCAAGATTACTATATGCATGTATTTTTATTGTATAGGGTAGTGTCACAATTTTTTTTTCATTGGAAATACATTTAATTGTATAATTAATTTAAATGTAGACTAAAGTAGATACTTAATTATTTAATTTAAAACATGTTTTACTTGAAATAGGACTTAAATAACAATAAAATAATTTATTTATTATTTAATTTTCATTTGCACCTGCGCAATTGCGCATTCAGCAAATTTGATCCTAGTGTTTTTCACCTTGATTTTCTACATGAAGTTCTATATGATGATGGAGTAAAAATATAAATATCAATAGGTGAGTAGGTCTCTTGGCCAATGTCTTTTATTTTTATACTTAAAATATGTTGAAAGCCATAGATCGGCCCTGTGGGATCTTTAGAACCCCATAGGGCTCACCCAGCCTCTACAAAGTGGATACATAAAATTAGAGAGAAAATTATATGCTTTTACTAGCTTCGAGTATGACCTCGGCGAAATCACTTCCCTGCACAAAAGTTGGCTTATAAGTCTCTATCATATATTGTTATTTTATACAATAAATTGAACACATGACCCTTCATTAATTGGAGTGACACATACAGGCTTTATGTATGATGCTTCGGCATAAGGTAGCTAACTGCCCCAGATGCGAGACAAATGGTTAGGTTATCGTTTAAGAATTTATTTATGGAAGTGATACGTTGAATTTGAGAGGTAAGCCTCCTTTTGGTGAACCTAGATAAAGGTCGTTGATTTTGGGGGGTCATTGACCCAAGTATTATCCTCTTAGGAACACAACTCTTATCTCTTGATATTCTGCGTTACTAAGCTGAAAACTGTTTTCATTACGTTAAATATGACAAAAAAATTATAAATTAAAAAATATATAATGGCCAGGGTCTTTATTTTTGTCCATCGTTAATATCCTGAGGTCAGATGGTCTTTGACTTTATGACCTTTGCCAAGGGAAAGAATAGAATGTCAAGAAGGAGCAGTAAAATATCATAAAAATTATATTACTGAATTTTCGTTTAATTATTACCAATATGAAACTAATATTAAATCCAGCAGTCAACAAAAATAATGCTGCAGGCGAACCCAGTTCATCCACCATAACGTATTCTGGACTATTCCATATAATCAATTTGGTTTAATCATTGAATAAAAATATTCTGATATCAACTCCATATTAATTTGGCAAAAAAGTAATTAAATAAATACAAATATTTACATGACTACGTACTTCATTTTTTAGGAAATATGCGTGATTTGTACTCGATTAATAAAGTTTTTAATATATAATTTAAGCTTCCAATTAATTACAAAAGACTCATTTACATGACTATTATAAGACATATTTGGACTTAAGGAGTAGAGCTTTGGGGCTCTACTAAGCCATCGATTTCCTCTCGTATCCAACTAACTTACCAATCCTTGGTAAAATTCTGAATGTTCCTTACTTTGTTACGAATAAAGTCATCCATAATGACTACAATGTCCCATTTGTTGCTTATTTGACCCGAACCCAATATCAGACCTTTCATGACAAACTTTAAATCCACTCAAACCCGTTAGTTTCAAACCACCTCTTCTATTCCCGATAATCCTCCGAAGCTTCTGAAAAGAAGTAGCATCGTGACCTTCGAAGTTAAACAGCTTATTTTAGTAGCACCACTGGATAATTGCTTAGTTGTTGGACAGACTTTTATTAAATCTGAGAGTGGTCGAGGAGGACAAATCACCTCCCGCAACAACCATTGTCCAAGAAACAGCACAGTCTCTACCATATACCGAACCCCCGGAACCTTCATGGGTTTGCAGTAGCACAGATTTTTTTAAAATAATTATTGTGCTGTAGTAAAGTACAGAATTTTCAATATTTCAATTTTTTTTTAAAACTCCAGGAAATACGTAGGTTTCACATTTCCTTTAAAATATTCAGTATTCCCAAGAAGGGGGCTTTAACAAGTCGGTGTAAGATGCATGATAATGGTAACATGATAATTGAGGGGGGGGGGGAGGAATAACTAGCGATTGAGTGTGACAAATTACCTTCCTGCACAATCGTTATCCTAGAAACAGCACAGTCCCTATCATGTACTGAACCCAAAACCCTTTTATGGGATGTAGTGGTGCATGTTAAAAATATAATTATCTACGTAGGAGTGTCTTAACCTAGCACGAACGGATGTGAACGTCCATCAAATCCGGGGCTCATAGAGTCTCATAGTTTGCAACTTTGGCAGTTTGTTAAACAAGATGCTGCTGTCAAAATTAGTTATCCGAATGACTAATGTATAATATAAATAATAAAATTGATTATCACAATATTTAAATGATTGGAGTATCGATCACTTCGGATCAGAGAAGCTTATCAGATGAGTCGGGATCACCTGCGCATCAGGAACGAGGATTGAGCTGCTAAATATTCAACAGACCCGGGTTCAGGTTTAGTGACGGGCATAAATAGAGATAATATCTCATACATTTCAACCATGCCGATTTAACATAGCCACGGGCAGATTAAAATACACCGATCGAGTTCATTGCAATTAGTCCAATAATTAATGTTGATCGCTTATAAAAAAAATCTCTTAGGCGATAATATAAAAAACGTAGATGTATTCCACAATCTGTGTGTGTGACTTAACATGCATTCATTGCAAAGAAAATCACGCGGCAAATCATCCGGAGTGCCCCGTTCGGCTTAAGCAAATTGAAGCCAAAAGAAAAAGAAGTGTTTGGAGAACCGATGTTTCTAAAAAAAGTCAGCCGATCCCATTTTAATTCAAAACATTTTGCATGGCCTTCAACATAATATAAAAATAAATGCACAGTGTAAACCAACTTATTATCCCACTGAAAATTCTAGGAAACCAACTATTATTGACTTGGTTCTATCCAAAAACATAAACAAATAAAATTCACTCAGTATCCGAACTTACCTCCGATCACAATCCTCTAGCGTACCAAATCAAATTTCAAGTACAACATAACCATTTTAATGACAAACAAGCCAATACACAAATAAACTGGAAACAATATAAAGAAAAAAATAACAAAAAAACTTGAAATAGATCATGCCCTAGTAACAAAAGTAGAATTAGAAAAAGTGATGGAACATTTTCAAAACAGTGTATTATCATCAATAGCCGAATCTACACAACAATCATTAAACCAACTCAATATTAAAAGAAATAGTAACAACAAAAATCCCTACATACATTTTTTAATTAAACTAAAGAATATGTTCAGACGTAAACACCAACAATACCTAATTAAAACATTCAAAACAATTGAAATATATTTATCTAAAATAATAAACAAATTATTATTTAATCACCCAAACAAACAATAGAACGAAAAGCTCAGTAAAGTCAAAACAACCGATAAACTCTGGGGGATCCACAGAATTTTCAAAAAAGGCAAAGCATACCATTATCCACCTCGCACTTATTCAAATGGTACCGAATTTTTTCCAGCTGGGAAAGCTAATCTGATAGCGGACCATTTAATAAAAAGAAGTAATCAAAATAATAATTTAGGGACCAATAGCCACACTACAAGAATAATTGAGAAGTTAAAAGAAAATTAAACCAAAATATTGATACCCCCCAAAATGCACTGTGCAACTATTCAGAAATTTATAAAATTCTCAAAAAATTGAATTCGAAAAAACACCTGGTAACGACGCGAATATTTCCAACATACTTTAAAAAGTTACCACCGGCAGGAATAACACGACTGGTACATTTGATAAATTTAATGTTAAAACTAAAATATTACCCACAGATATGGAAAATGGTAATAATTAAAGCAATTCCCAAACCTAACAAGGACAAAAAACTTGTAGAAAACTACAGGCCCATTAGTTTGTTATGCCCTATAGGTAAAATAGCAGAAAAAATAATATATCAAAGATTAAACAAATTTAGGTATCAAACACGTCATAAGGTATTCGAAAATAAGGTGTTGCGTATAATATTCGGTTAAAATAAGGACGAGACCACTGGGGAATATAGAAGATTATACTACGCTGAATTGGGAAGCATGCTCCGTGTTAATAACATTTAAGTGATAGCGTCACGAAGATTCAGATGGGTATGTAAAGTGGATGGGCTTAGTAACGAACGAATTCCTAAAAAGTTAATAACCGCTGCGCCGATTAGGAAACGTCTGAGGGGTTTACTGGAGCGTAGGTGGGAAGATTGCGTTAAGAGAGATCTGGAGGATATGGGTTTGGGTAGTGGACCCTGGAAAGAAGTTTGTAAGTTGAGACCGGTGGTTTCGGCATCGAGTCATTGTGTTCGCTAAGACCCAAGAGGGTCTCCAGATCCCACAGTATCCATTCCCGGCTGTTAACAGATTTAATAAGTTATATGCCATATCCGGATTTGAACCCGGGACCTTCGGCGCTCCATCTCAGAGCTTATTATTACTTGCACATACATTATATTATATATCTATATTTTTATTAATGAAAAAAAATTTTGAAATATATTAAGCATCGATTTATTCTATTTTTTAGTTTCCTCTTTATGCATTTATTTTTATCCAATTTATTGACATATACTAAAATACTAATAACCTAAAATCCTTAATTACAGGTAAGTTGCATCCCACCTTCACAATCAATCATGCGAAGATAACAAGGATCAGTGGAGACCGAAGATACTCTGATAAAATAAAAATAACATGTTTGTATCTGGAAGAGTTCCTTGACTCGGCCCACCAATATAGCGCATGGCAGATCGGTTCTTCATTTTAGTATCAGAATTACGTTATTATTAACGTTATGAAGAAAAATTCATTATTGTAAATAATAAACCAAAAGGACAGTTCATGTGAAATTGTGTGAAGCAGTGTTTGAGAACATGGGGATCATTGACCTTTTTCGAGTATATTTCACAGTATTGAGTATGTTCAATAGCATTGAAGAGGATACGCTATTATTTTTTAGTGTATTTATATACATTAAAACATTGCAGTGCTGCCGATGGGTAGTTTCTCCACATGTGTTATTCATGTCATAATGTACATATCAGCAGATTTACTAGTTATAATCATATTATAGTTGTAAATATCAATAAATTAAATTTAAAAAATATACATTAAAGCACAACATTCATTCGTCAATCAGAAAATTTTAATCTCAAAACTGATCCTACTATTTCCGATTTTTTTGGGAATTGCAGAGATATTAGGTGATGGAATAAACGGGATTTGAAGGTTGGAAGATTATTGGAACGACGAATGGAAGAAGGTATAGAGTTCCAAAGGGACGAGGATCGGATAAGGAAAGCTCTGTCAAAAGCTGCTGTTCAGTGGGATGCTGTCTATAGATCTGAGAGCCGGCAACGGGTGTTACGGGAGTGGACAGAGGTTTTGAATTGAAGGAGTTCGGAGATGTATGATGGTCAGCGGGATTTGATAACTTGGTAAAGAAAGGATGCTTGGAAGTACTTATGGCGATAGGAAGGGTATAGCAACTTCAACTCTTCGTAATATCGGGTGACAGGGGCGTCTCTCGGGATTCCAAAGATGAAACGAACTGAGCTATGGATCAACCGTTTTAGTTTTGCATCGAGATCTGCAGAGATACATTCATACACTGTACAGCAATAGTCGAAGTGAGGGAAAATTAAGGAAGTTACTAGGAGTCTACGGGTTTCAAAAGGGAACAGATGACGAAGGTAATTCAGACGCTTTAAGGTGGAGAAGGTACGACGGGAAATTTCCGAGATGTGGTTTTTCTAGGAGAGGGTTTGGTCAAAAATAATTCCAAGGTTTTTGACGCTTGGGTAGAATTATATATGATAATTGTTTTAAAAGAGGATCGTTTTATGGGGAATAGTTTTAAGGAAGTAATTTTGCCTTATTACTATTGCCTTGGTTTTGTCCACGTTCGACATTCCCCATCGACTTATACGACTCAGATCATCTTGGAGTTTTTCCGTGGCTAGTAATAGATCGAAAGGGGGAAAGGATAGGTATATTTGAAAATCATCAGCATAGACATGATACTGGGACTGTTGTATAAGAAGTGGAAGGTCGTTTATGTAAATGGCAAATAGGGTGGGGGATAGTGACGAACCCTGTGGGACACAACAGGACAGAGGAAAAGTTTTGGAACGAGGATGACCAGGGACGCGAACATATTGGGAGCGATCAGAGAGGAAAGACTTGAACCACACCAGAGCACTATTAGGTGACAATGCGGACATGGTCAACGGTTGTGCAAGTGTAACTGTGAGAAGTCGTGACAGAGAGTACCTGTTACCTGTCTGAATTAGGAACAAACTATTCTATTGGCGTATTTCGACCTACCTGTCTAGTCAAGTGTACGTCATCATATAGGCGTTGAGAAGTACTGCTCGGAATTATGAATGGGTTTTGTATTTTTTACGTGGAATCATTATCATTATCAATATCAGATAGCTGAACAGAGTTAACTAAATATCAAACCCAAAATTGATCTGCTGATTCCTTTTCACAAAATAGAAATGAACATCTGTTGAATAATAAAAGTTGACCTTATACGATACCTTATAATATCCTTATATAAGGAAGAAAACGGTCCCGGTGGAGGTCAGAAAAAATTCTTCAGGGCCAAATATATAAGATACATATAAAATAATATAATATATTATAAAGAATAACATTATATGTAGTATATTGATAGAATAATAATGTATGTAGTAGCAAATAACAAAATATAGAGTAATCTAGTGATATGAGTGATAAAAAATATATAACCAAAAATCGGGAACCCTTTGTTAGATCTTACAGAAAACAAAAGAAATAGTTATTGAGAAGTGTCGAATAAGAGCTAGGGAATAACATGAATTATCTAATAAGAGATAAGGAATAGCATGAAGTAATAAAAATTATTACATAATAACATGACATAAAGATAAATTATAGAGAACTTACACCAGAGGGGATTGAATTATATAATAACAAAGAGGAATTATTTAAAAATTAAAAAAATAACAAATGAAAAATTAGAACTAGTGTTAAAAAGAATTTTATAAGGAATAACTTAAGAAATTTTATAAGAAATAATAAATATTAATAGGGCATGAAGATAAAATGAATCATCGAATAAAATATATGGAATAACAAGAATTAACAAAAATAATAACATGACATATATTTTAATTTATATGTACTAAGTATACTTAGCCCTGAAGAAGACCAGCAATGTGGGTGGAAACGTTGGCTTTAAAAATAAACAGTTTTTCTTACTAAGAGATTTTTTTCTTAGATAATTCATGTTATTCCCTATCTATTGCCTATAACCATTCCTTGTTTTCTGTTAGATCCAACTAAAGGGTTCTCCATTTTTGGTTATATATTTTTTATCACTCATATCCCTTAGATGACTATATATTTTGTCATTGTTCAATACAATTATTATTGCTTATCAATATACTACATATAATGTTATTCTTCAGCACTGAAGAAGACCTGCAATGCTGGTCGAAACGTTGGCTTTAAAAATAAAAAGTTCTCCTTACTAAGCGTATTTTTTTCTCACCTCCACACGGACCATTTTCTTACTCAGAAATGAATATCGTATTCTGAAGAGAAGCGAACGGAAAAAGCATGAAATTTTTTCGCAGAAATGAAAGGAGGGTGTCTCTTGCCTCACTCATTAGCCTTGATGCCGCACCATCTGTCTTCGGCAATGCCAATCAAGGAGAAATTTTTTGAAAGGACGCTACTTAGTTTATGAGGGTGTAATTTTGCCATGAGGGAAATTTCCCGTTACGAATCAGAAATGTTGGTATCACTGCTTGGCTGAATTAATACAGAGATAACGGTTGATAATAAAAAAAAATAATAAGGGTTCATATTTTAATTTAATGAAGAAAAAAGAAGGAGGAGGTAACTATTCCACAGGTTGCCGCTTCGAGTTGAGTCACAAGTTTTAACTTTCCATTCGTTTCCCTTTTAATATTTTCCAAAAATACAAGATAAGCTTTAGTATGGAAAGATAATGTAATTATGGCAACTATACCTAGGTAATCATTTCATGCAAAAGTGAACGCATCATCTACACTTCGAAATGTTAGTTGAAACGTTTATTCTATAATGAAATCTATTCATTACCAATAATTACATTCTCTTTGTCATTATTACGTCATAATTATGTCATAATTACGATGAGTAGTATTTTTGGAAAATATTTAAAATTATACTAATAAGCAGTTAAAACTTGTAGCTCAGCTCGAATCGACAACCTGCGGAACAGATATTAAAAAAAAGTGTTGTTACAGTATAGTCACTAGTGTACGATGCGATATCTGCCGAAAGCCCCATCCTATATGTAGAAAAACAGAGAAAGAAATCGATAAATAAATTTTACATTATAAATTTATTCCTTTCGAAACAGTCACAATTTAGGGAAAATTTCTAAACGTTTCGTAACCAAAAAATTGTTAACTTCTGCAACGAATTGAATTTTATTATATAAATAGTATAGATAACCTTAATTGGGAGGAAACCTGGCGGTTGAGCATGATCTCGAACAAATCACCTCCCCTCTAAAGCCTTTGTCCAACAAAAAGTATAGTCTCTACCATGGACTGAGCTCAAGACCCATCAAGAGTTGTAGTAGTTCAGTTGTTTTTTTTAAATTTAATTAAATTAGTCTGCAACAACCATATGGTCAGATTCTCGACCTACAATACATAATTAGCCCAACTATTAATAGCAATGCATTGAACAACATTAATGTTATTATATAATATTTTGTCCATCGAAGCAAGCTTCAAACCAAAAGCAAACTATTTTTATGGAAAGAAAAAAAACTTAAAAATCTTGGTACCAAAATTTGAACGGTATTCGTTCAATAATATAAACTTTTAAAAATAAGTTCCAATGGGCGACGCTATCAAAACGTGAGGAAGGTTTCAAAACGAATGAGCAAAAGAACGCGATAAGTAGCAACAAATTAGCTATATGAATTTATAAACAACAAACAGATGCAGACGTGTATGCTTGATTCCATAAACATAGGAACGTTGTTATGCTTGTCGATAACATGCCACGCCATCCTAGACTGGTCAAGGGGTTCAAAGGCCAAGTTAGTTAGTTATACTCTACAATGAACAATCTATATAAATATAAACAAATACATAACGATTAAGACCAGGAAAAATACAAAATTTATTTGCATTATATGAGAAAAACAACTATTTTAAATATTTGTGTTTTGAAGAGAAAAGATTTGTCCAGGCCGGGATTCGAACCCGGGTCGTCTGCATTTCCGTTGCAGTGCTCTAAACCACTAAGCTACCAGGATTCGTATCCAAGTCAGACAAATTTGTTCTCACCATCAAAATAACAACGAATAAAAATAAAATTTTACTTTATTGTATGAGTGTTTCATACAATTACCATTTTACATTACAAATAAAAGTTGATGTTTTTTTTTTCATAAGAAATGCCTTTGCCAGAGTAGAAAAACTTTGTGAAATCAAAACCTACTTATTTTCGATATATTTTATCAAAATTTCAACTCCCTACAACTAAAAAATTCGGGATTATTTATTTATATTTGATATTTATTGTAAAGAAATGATGACTTGAGAATAATGTTCAAAACTTTTACTCTTGAGGAAATGTCCATATTTCTGAACAGAAGAAGATGTGATGGAGATAACTCTGGCGAATAAGGTGGCTGTGGGAGGACTTCGTAACCCAACACGTTTAGTTTCTTCGCTTTCTGTCGTGGAACAGAAGGGCTAAGAGTAAAGGTTCCTTCCGATTAACCAATGCAGGTTTTTTGAAAAGTTTTATGTCAATATCCCATGCATTATGTCAATATCCCAACAGTACGATGTGGATGTGACGGTTTCACCTCTTGGTACAAAGGAAATATGAATTATTCCTGCCATTGACCACCTCGGAGAAACTAATAATTTTTGTTTTTGAAAAATTTCTTAAATCAACCTCTTACACACCCTTCCTCGAACACGGTTGTATGATTCTTGGAGCTTGGACTCCATGATCATTTTTGATGGTATACTTCAATTATGGCGATTGACAGTAGATACTATAAAAAAGAGAGGATTAATAACAGCTGATAACAATCTGTTAACATAAACATGGAAAACAACAGAAGTCCACCAATTCCACTCTGCATTTTATAAATAACAAATAACATGAAACGACACGATAATTAGAAGCCTAGGTTCCATTTTGAACCAAAAGATGGCATCAACAAAACAATCTATCGATTTCGCCTACAAAATTATGTGACTCGAGCATCTGCTTCCTCGATCCGATTCCTCCGATACCGGATCTATTGAATTAAGATTAAATATGTCGGTAGTTTGTTCATATTTAGGGTTTCTTGTGAATTTCAACAAGGCAGAACCAGGTCATTTCCTTACACCTTGCCTCCACCTGCGGCTCGACAGTTCCTTAACCTTAGGTATCTCGATTAAAAAAATAAATGAAAAGTAGACGACAGAAGAAAAAGGTTCACGTTCACTACTGACTTGCTTTTCTTTTTAAAACAATAAGACATTAAATTAATCAAAATATTTGAAGCCTTTAAAAAAACAAAACAACGATTCTTTGGCGATTCCTACAGAAGAAAATAAATTAAGCAATCCCGTGAAAAAGTACCACATCAATGGTGAGTTGTGAAATTGTAGTAATTTTAGCATCAAATAAGAAATAGAATTATTTCTTAAAGCTCGTTAAACCTGCATTAATAACCCGTCCTGTCTAGAGTCTCACTTCCCTTTTAAAGCTACAAATAGTAACGTAATGGTTAACAATTAACAGATATTATTCATACATCAAATTCATTGCCCATTCATTCATTGGGAAACATTAGTCTAAGACAAATATTTGTCTACTACTGAATTACTATGATTAGAAAAATAAATCCTTGAGAAGATGTATGAGCCAATAGCAACAGCTGATCAATAACACAGACTTGGAAACACTAAGAAGATTTATGAACGTTTAAACAAAATAGAAGAAACAATAAAAAATAGATATGTTCGTACTTATAACTAGGGCCCGGATATATATATGTAATAAAAATTGTTAAATATGTACATTTATATGTGCTTATTTTTTTAATAATATGTAAGTAAAAGGGAAGAATATGTAAAATGGAAACCAAATGAGAAACAAAAATGGAATTATTATGGAAACAAAATTTTATTGTTTTGAAATTGTTGGGAACAACATACATTTTCAAATAAAAAATACCGAAGTTGGGGTCTTAAAATCGCTTTGTAACTTAAGGATCGCTCTCCAGTAGCATGTGGATTTCGTCATGAGCATCACTTCTTTCCACCCTGGGTTTTTTCTCAGCAAATTTAGAAATTTCTTCTTTATAGTGGTTCTAACTCCTCCAGATGCTTCTTCTAGCTTCTGTGTACCGTTTAAAACAGTAGCCACGCTCTCGGATATGCTTTGGGTTTCCAGCTTTGTTACCGAGTGAATTAAACAACACATTTGAGGTTGTGTAAGCCAAGCAAGCTGGGTTTCCCCATATCGGATTTAGCTTTTTCTATTGCTGCAGATGAGTTCGAATCTAGTTTAGGCAGAACGTCTTTATTTTTTTTGAAGTTATTGGAGTAATATTCGGCTGCCTCTAACCAAGTGCCGCACCTTGTAATTACTGGCTGAGGAGCCAAAGGTAAGTCTGGAAACAGCTCCTTGAAAATTTGGACTCGTCTTGGCAACTTTAAGAAATTTGCTAAACATTTGATATTAAAAGTTCAACCTCAAATAAGTTAAGTCTGACAATTTCTGCAGTTCGGTGAAATGCATGTGCGTGGAATGTGAGATGTATCATCTTCGGATAAAAACTTTCAAAGCAGCCATCTATGGAGCACCTTGAAAATGGCCAATTGCTGTTCTTGTGTAAAACACCAATTGGCGAATGAAGACCCATCGAGTCGTTAAAAAAGTATCCAATGAGAGCGTGGTTGAACCCAGCCTCTATAGAGTGGATACTTCAAATATGGAAGAATCTGGCTGTTGAGCATGATGATAAATCAACTCCCTGCACAGCCGTTCTCCAAGAAACAGCCCATTATCTATCATGTACTGAACCTAAGACCCTTCATGGGTTGTAGTGGTACAGGTAGTAATTCTTGGGAACAATTATAATATAGATTTATACATTATAATATAAATTTTTACAATAAATAACATCAAACACCCCAAGATTTTTTAAAGATAAAATTTTTTTTGTTCATTTTGTTTTGTCCTACTCTTAATTTTAACTTATTGAAAATTATTTTCCAATTTTTGTTCTCTTTTCTATCAAAGCATGTTTTTTAGTTTCTAAAATTATTTTGTCCTTTTTAGTTTTGCTGACTGATAAAGCGTGTTTTTTAGTCTCTAAATAATTCCGTTGCATCCATGGGCACATACAGGCTAAGCTAATAAAAAGCTTGTTAAAAAAGTGAATACCGAGTTATTTTTAACTCTACTAAGTTCATATAAGAATCACTGGCCAGTGGCGTACCAACCTCCATTTTTTCATGTATAATTGTTCAGATCACTCAAATTCCGATTATTGTATAATTGAGGCATTGACATACATGAAAAAGGTTGTAAGTAAAAAAAAAATATTTTACTTTTTGTCATACAAAAAGATAGTAATTAATCATACCAATGGATTAGATACTAGGCCCAAGATCGCGGGTTCGTAGCCCGGCAGGTGGCTCTAGGATTTTTTAAGGGCAGTAAAAATTCCTTGGCTATGCCGTTCCTCAGAAGGGACGTTAAACGGGACGATATCAGGTACTCGTTAAAAATCCCTATCCTAACTAAAACCCGGATAGGCAAAATTTAGGACTCCCACGATAGCATCGTCCGATTAGCATAGCAGCATGAAATGACGGTAAATCAATATAAATAGATTAGATAGAGGAGTAAGTCAAGACTTTAAAAGTATTTTAGTTTCAAAGTACGGTAGTAGTTACTATTTTCCAATTGAATCTATTTTTAACTTTTAGTTGTCAAAACAGTTTTTGCTTCTCCTATAAAATTATTTTTTCATGACTTCTGTCTCATGTCAACGTCTCAATTATTATATTGTTTATTTATTTTTTCTCAAAATGTATTCTTTAGTCCTACCATGCTAGTGATGAGGGCGACCCGGGTTCGAGTCCAGACCCGGGACATATATTTTCTTTTAAAATAAAAATATTTAAAAATTATAACAATTGATAAAAAATAAAATGAAATAAATTATTCTTCAGTCCATTTCAATTTTCAAATTTTTACTATACAATCTTGAACTTTTTTTGATCGCAGTTTTAAAATTAACACAACTATTTCAGTGTAATTTATTATTATTTATTGTTTTAATATATAGATCATTAAATACATCTGTGTTGACAATACTAAGAAGGAGGAGACAAGATGAGAGCGTGAGGTTTGCTAAGCGCGGGGTCGATGACCTTGCCAGTGAAAGTGCTCCCAGCAGCCCAGCCTACACAGGCACCCGTTAGGCGCTTCCTCGTAGCTCCATCAGCTGCTAGCTATAGTCATCTCATCGATAGTTCTACTTTATGCCCATGGGAGCTCTTCTTATAATATACATCTATGTGTGTGTGTGTATATATACATATATATATCACTTTAAGTCTATTGTAAGTATAGGATCCCCTGATTCAGTCACATGATCACCCACTTAATAGACTGGGTGTGCCCTAGTAGAGTCTGGAGGTCCCACAGTTTCCATCCGAGGCTATTAACAGATTAAATAATATATGTGAAAAACCTTCAGACTTATAAATTAGCAATCTACTCACAATTACCCGATCTCAATAGTTGAGCTGTTATTTTTGTGCGATTTAAGTATATTTTTTAATGAATACTTAAGGGTTTTCATTTGAATTAATTTCAAAATAAGGACAAACGTTATGTTTTTAACTCTTACCACTAAGCAAAGAGTGGTGCTTTCAACACTGTACAATTTTGAAGTAGCAATTATATAGAAGAATAAACGATTTCTTTTTAGATCTAGATGGATTTATGGATTTCATGGATGGATTGGACAACTTTAAAACACAATAGCTCAATTAATAATGAGTTCAATGAATGAATAATATTTGTTAACTATTAACCATTAAGTCATGATTTTTAGCGTTATACACAACAACAAAAAAATGAGTCTCAAAAAAAGATTCTAAGAAAACAGTTTCAAGGCTGGGAATTGAAACTGTCAGATTGGTTGTCTAAGAAATACTTGTGAAATGATTTCCGATTTTTCAAAACGAAAAAATTCTCTATTCAACTTTTTGGGGGTTTAAAAAATCAATTTGGGAGCGAGGGTGAGTCAGTGTGCGGGGATTTAAACCCGGACTGACAGATAAATTATCTAATCAGTTAACAGCCATAAACGGATCCTGTGGTATCCACAGACCATCCTAGTGCTCATCCACCCTCTGCAAAGGAAGTACAGCTAATGGAGAGGGACACCTAGCGTTCGAGTGTGATCTCGGCCTTCACTTCCTTGCACAATCGTTGGTATGAAATTAGTACATTCCTACCATGTGTTGAACCCAAGACCCGACCATTTCATCGGTTGGAGTGATACGTATATTTAACAGAATCAACTTATTTAAAAAATATAAAATATATGATCAGAGACGTTTAAAACATTATTTATTATGATATTATGTACATTTTTATGGTTTTATAATTTATTTTCGTATAACCACTTGAAGTTCAGGCAGGCTTATTTTTCATACAGGTATAGTTCTGTTTACAATGTTCATTTACAATACATGTAAGACTAATTCAAATCAAGCATGGGAACAATCAAGTCGACAGACTTACGAGTATTAATCAAGTTGAGAGAAAAGTCCTAGGCGTGTGGCAAATGATTAACTGCAGACCTGGGGCCGGGAGCGTTGAACTTGGACGGCCTCCCATCTCATATATCTGCCTAACCTTTCTCACTCACTCGTATTAATCACAGGCTAGAAAACAATAGTAGGCGGTCCCCATTTCAGTAGGCATTGATACGTACCTCGTGTCAATTCGTCATTATACACATGCATATGTCTATGGAAACATAATACATGCATAAATAGACAGTACGTCATGAATGAGGATACATAACATAACGTTCATGATATCAAAATAATAGTCACTTTTGACCTTCGAACTGTTGGATGATATTACACATTTTAATTAATTTAAATATACACAGAAGATGTATGATATGCCAGATATTATTTTTGTTATTGGGAATAACCTACTAAATTTCGGTTACAAGCAATAATTAGGAAGCGGAACATCGCTAAAATAATAAAGCACATTAAAATATGATCAAAACTTTATTTATAATAGTAATAATGGTAAGGCTTAGCGAACGCGAAGGTTCGATGCCGACACCACCAACCTCTGCTTACAAACCTCTGTCCACGGACCTCTAGCCAAACCCAAATCCGCTGGATCACTCTTAAAGCAATCCTCCCACCTACGCCTCGGTCTACCCGTCGGACGTTTGCCAATAGACTCAGCGCTCATTAATTTTGTTTTAATTCGTTCTAACTAAGCTCAACAACTTTACAAGCCCATCTTGACATTCTTACTTGCTAACACATGATTTAACTAACACAATATTATAAACCGCGTGAATGCTTCGCGATTCGGCCTTGAGTAACTTTCTTAATTCACACAATTTTTTTGACGCCCCATCTGATTTTCTATTAATTTAAGACATTGATCACCTTCAGCGTTAACTGATATATTTCACATATGCAAAAAATAGTTGGAAGGATGTTGGTTTTACAAATTTTTATTTTTAGATTTCGGTACAAAAATACGAGATTAGTAATATCTTGACCGATTAATAACGAGGATTCCTTCCCTTAAATCGCGACGTTTTTTCTACAAGATAATAAGTTTTTCTATAGTCATAATTATCACTCTTAACCTACTCGACAAGAGAAATATGTTTACAAAAAAATCAATTTTGCTTTAATCCAATAATTAAAAGTATATCGAAATAACATATTATATTTTAGTAATAACTGGATAACCGAAAGCGATGCTTCATAGTTTATTAGTAACGCAAAATTGCTTTAATGATGTTTTTTTTTTACTTTTAAAAAACTTATTAAATCTACCCCTGATTCAAATGGGCCATTTTACAGAGGGAAAGTGTAAAAATAATTTGTGAATCGGTTAAGTGATCGCAATCACACACCGCAGTTATCATTTTATTTTCACTGAACCAGGAAACAATTTTCAGTGAATTGTGAACTTCCTTTTCATCTTCACCTCATACCCTAGTATCGGTTATTTTACTGACAATGAGTAAGTTGAATAAGCAAATTGTATAATTTCATAAATAAAAACATAGTTATTAGTAGATCCTAAAATGCAATCTAGGATACCCCCTACCCTTTTCACGTTTTACTAAAACAGAAACAACTTATCTTAAAAAATCGTGAAAAAACTGAGATGAGAAGCAATTTGAGTTGCAAGTAAAACTTCTGTTAACCAATTATAACTAAAATTAAATATCGTATTTGTATTGATGTATAACTTTTAAATAATCAATAAAAACATAATTAATTTATATATTAAAAATTTCCTTTTTTAAATTATTTCTTCTAAGATAATACCACTTCCGATTTATGATTGCTCGTAGCTGGAATGTTTTATTCCCAATGAAAAAGTCTGACATACAATAAATGAAATGAATACTGGTTGACTATTTACTTATGAAGTTCGAACACAAGGTAATAATTTAATACAGTCAAAAATAACTCGTTTTTAATATATCTACAGCCCCGGTGAATAAGTGGTTAAGTCTAATTTTATCCAAAATGAGTTTCTTGTACTTACTCGAGTTTATTTCGAAGTGAATAAGGGTCTAAGTAATGCATTGGCTTGAAAAGGAGTTATTGTTTATATTACAACTCCATTTCAAGCACCAAACTACAAGAATGATACGATTCCGGTTATCTGAAAGCAGTTGGATTTGGATTTAGACAAAATCCGACTTAACAACTTATTCTCCGGGGCTGTAGATATAATACTTGCACCTTCTGTAAAACTGAGTCTATGAAAAGTTTTAAATAGTATTTTGTAGACGTTCGCACGCATAGTTAGCCTATTTCCCGACAATATACCTCCTGCAAAGGGTTTAAAAGCAACTTTCGAAAATACTTTAAATCTATAAAAACTTCAGACTCCATTTGTTTTTGTAATTTTGCCCCCTAGATTTTAGGAATTTTAGGTGGAGGAATATGGGAGGTTTTCAAAAAAAGAGCACAAATAGAATGTGTACTAAATGACATTTCTATATTCACTGCTAGACCCCTTATGTTCTGTAGTAATATTAGTAAATATTTATTATTATTATATTAATAAGGAAGGAAAGTAAACAATTTTCATCCCCTTAATGTAACACTGTAACTTGCTGGAAGAATACAACGTTCCAAAACGCGTTATGAGTCATTTTTAAAATATTTTTTGCCATGAATCAATATACAATATTGATTCATTCTCTTTTCTGCCCTGAAGAAGTCAGCAGCAAGTCTGGCGAAACGTTGGCGAAAAAGTTAGCGACACGGTCTAAACCAGAAGATACCACTGAAGTATTTTGTAAAAATAGTGGCCGTGGAAACCTAAAAGAGTATTTAATATACAATATATATTAATTGCTAACTCGTCAATTAATATCACCTTATAACCACAAATGAATAATGTTGGAGAATGATTTAGTGCTTTCAGAATGCATTTAGAAAAGAAAGGTGTGTAAATCAGTCTCATTAGCAAAATCATTAATCAAAGAGACTCGAGGGCTTAGAAACCGGTCTAAAGAGCAGCTGGCTTTTGATAATCGGCTGGGCGGAAACCGAAAACGTTTTCGTGTATCACCTGTTCATGCTAACGAACCGTACGAGTCATGGGGAAGAGGAATAGAAAGGAAACAAACAAATCAGTTATATCTTAATTATATTCCAACTATAGTCAAGGTAGAGTAAAAGCAACCAAATTCTAACAATATGTTTAATGAACAGCAATTAAAAGGTATTATGCTTAACGAAAAAACTTCAAATAATAATACTGTAGAGCGTCGATTATCCGAACTAATGTTGCCAGGGGTTCGGAATTTCGAAAAATCGAACTTCACTTAAAAATATATATATAATAAAATATAATATATATAATTAATAAAAGTTTATAAAAAGCCTGATTGTTTATTTATGTAAAAATATATGTACATAGTTAGAAATGAACGAATAGAAAATGCAACAAAATGCAAAGAACGAAAATATGTATGAACGAAAACTGTAGGTGTATACAACTTTATTTTTTATGAAGATAAAAGTTGATAAAAGATCATAAATAGATAAGATGTGAGCATTAATTAATTAAAATACATTCATTCAACCAAAAATACACTAAATTGTCGAAGGAACGCTAGGAAGAAAACAATGAACATATGAATATAATTTAGAATGAACAAACAAAAAAATATTAAACCTTATGAACAATCAAATTCAAACGCTCTCTTCAAATTGGAATTTTCGTAATAATGATTTATAAGAACATTAAAAAGCTCCAAGTCTTTCGGGATGGCATTTATGGCCATTATTCACTTACTTCAGAATCCACAGTGCTATCAAGGAAGATCTTTTTTTTTTTTGTTATTAAAAAACAAAACAGAATTTGAACACAAGAAAGAAAGCAAAAACACGGAGAACGAATGGAAGAGATATAGAAGAACAGTTGAAACAAGCGTAGTCCATAATGGCGTAGTTCAATACATCATCCATAGTCAATAAAATAAATATAACCTACTTTAAATTAAAATAATTTATTTTATTTATTTTTTGCAGTAGAAAATGGTTCGGATAGAGGTCAAAAATATATTATTAAACATAAACCACCTAAATATTAGAGAAAACCCTTTCCAACCACACAGCGTCTAAAAAAATGTTAAGCAACGGATGCTAAAAAAAAAACACATTTTTCGTTTTCAATTTTTAGCAATTGCTTTTAGTATTAATAATTTATATAAAATTCGTATAGGCACAAAACCAGGCAAGTATTTTGTTTGTAATACGCTGATTTTGAATGAAAGTTGAAAAAGAATTTTCATTGCCCTGAAAGTGGTGTATTTCACTTTTGATACTTGTGTATCGAAGATCTATGGTTTTTTTAATAATAAATAGTTGCTTGTTATTTTTATCTCCCCTCAGACCATTTTCTTCTCAATGAAATTTATACCTTCAACTAATAATTAAGTTAATTTATTTTTGTTGATTTAATTTATATTTTATTTTTTAATAACAGGGTTTAATAGTAACGTTTTCTATATAGTGAAGTTAAAATTGTATTGATAAAGTTGTAAATAAGCTGACGTTTTGATGTAGGAGAGGTCTGGGGTAGCTGTGAGGGCGGACGGGGTCGTTCACCCCCGCTACCGAAATATGTACCCCGCCTTATCAGTCAGCTGATACCAGGCCACTGCCCGCCAACTCTTACCTTCTCTACGAGTGTACTGTCATCTCTACGTCTTCCTGTTATAGCCCCTCTATGAACCTGGTACTATATTACACTAAAACGTTACTACGTATAGATAAATGTTAACTTTAAAGGAAATTGAATATACTGCAAATGTTGTCCTGAAAATAATGCAGAATTTTGTTTTCTTTAAAAACCCCTCCGAATCATAAAATGTTTATGTTTTTTAAACTTTGGAGTTTCACAAATGTAAACGTTTTTTAATCCTATTTCTCTTGCTTGACTCTGTAATGTTTTGCAGCCTCGAAATAATTCAGTCTTTACTAAAATGTTAAAGCGTAATTTTCGAATATTTTTGTTGTTTGTACGTAGTATTAAAGTAGTAAGATCAAAAAGTTTCCGGTCTGGGATAGAAGGAAAGGTGAAAGAAAAAAACTGGTCTTACTGTTTTTCAATATATTCTCCCCTAAGTTCAGCAAACTTAATACAACATTCCTATACCATGAAAAAAATAATTTAAAAACCATTTTTTTTTTAAATACGGTGTTAAATCGCCTCCCACGAAGGTCAGATTTTATATTTGAGAAAAAGTTGAAGTAGCTAGGGGCCAAGTCTGGGCAGTAGGGTGGATGAGAGATTTCTTGGAACACACAGTCCTTCACAGCGGCCTTGGAAATCAATGCTGTGTAGACAGGGGCATTGTCGTGAAGGAGGCCCACATCACAAGACCCATCCTCGCTGCTATTTCCTTGGTTTTCAGTCAGCGGTCAGACAGCAATTCAGATTCCACAAGTTGGATTGTTTCAGAATTGACAGCTTCCAATGGGCGACCGGGACGCGGGTTATCTTCTTGACGTTCTCTCCCTGACTTGAATATTTTTGCCCATTCTTTCACTGTGGAATACGAGGGGGAGGACTGCCTGTAATCCAATCCAAGCGCTCTTTAATTTTATAACCACACGGTACTCGAGTTTGAACATTGTAAAAATTGGGAGTTTCCTTCAAGTCTGGAAACTGACTGACAGGAGTGAGGAAGTGCGGGCGATGGGTATGGAGTGAGCAGGCATGGACCTGGATAGGCGTGCAGGTCCCGGCACGTTTGAAGGAGGGGAAGCAGGCCGGAAATTTATAGACCTTACTACGTATCAATATTTTGTTGTCCAGGGGGTCTGCTGTTATCGTAGAGGATCCACTTTTCATCGCAAATCTCATTTCTGAACAGAAAAGTTTAATTGCTGTTTCGGCAAAGAAGCGTAGCACTAATTCCATACCACTGATCTTTTTGGCGGTCGTTAAATCTCATTATTTTAAATTCCCAATCGCCTTGCGATGGTCATCGACGGTTGTTTTACGGACTTGGAGTTCCCCTGTCCGTTCTCGACAGTTCTATTTTCTTCAACCAAAGCTCGAAAACATCGTCAGGAAGGGCAGAATTTCATTAACGGCCTTCTCTTTCTTCAATGCTCAAGTCTCCCTCTCGAAATCTCTGGAACCATTGCACTCATTTATACTGCCTTCGCCTCTGACTTAATTGATATTTCTGGCCGTTTGGGATCCGTTCCGGCCGAGTTTGACATCTTAAGAAAGACTAAATTATTTCTAAGTAGCGAAATGTTACAGAGATAAACAAAAATTATTGTTTGAAAGAGGATTAATAAGTGTTTACATTTATATAAGTCATAGTTACATAACTCCAACAGACATAAACTATTTAAAATTTGGAGGGATATTTAAAAGAAAACATAAAATCCTGCGTTATTTTGGAAAACACAACTTGAAATTTGCAATATATCGCGTCTCATTTATTAAAGTTATTAAATATATATATTGATTAATAACGTTCAGAAGAAAATTGATGACGTCGAGGTGGTTACGCGGCGTATTAATAAAAGAAGTAACAGTTTCCTCCTAGCGATTAAAAGGTCTTATTCCAAACCTTTCAATCAAAAAAGACAGTTCATTTCGATTAAAAAATGATGCGTCAGAAGCAATGTAACGTAATGACTTAGATATTCTTCATAAGCCACACAAGAATACTATGCATTCCTTCATTTGAAAAATTATTACTGGATTTCTTTACTTAAAATTCTCAAGTTCTCATGAAATAGAGCACTTGAAAAACCCTTAACATAGTTCCAATGAAAAATTAGCTGACTTTTAAAAAAAAAATCGTTCCAAACTTCATTCATTAATTGTTAAACTGAAATAATAAAGTATATTTCAGGTCCACTACAACGCACTTTTATATAATAATTCAGAAATATTGAAGAATTCAGTAATGTACATTAAATATATAGAGCACTAAATGTAATTAAATAACTAGTATTATTCTTATATTCTAAGAAAAACAAAGAAGGAAAATTAAGAAAAAACGAAAATCAATAATAATCAAGTGTAATTTGGAAATATAATTTTGAAAATGTAATGTAATTGTTTATAATTTATGACAGACTCTATTTGTTAAAAAAAATAAAATATAAAACCTGTACCGCTACAACCCGTAAATGTGTCTGGGGTTCAATACATGGTAGAGGCTGTAATGTTTCTGCAACAGCGATTGTGCAGCGAGGTGCTTTGTCCTAGATGACGCTCAACCGCCAGATCCCCCCCTTATTTTGGGTCCTCACTTTATAGAGGCTGGACGTGCCCCAGAAGGATCCTAGATCCCAAATGATCCATCTCCAGCTGTTAACAGACTAAGTAAAAGCCTTGCCACCAGCGAGATTTGAACCAGGATTTTCAGCATGACAATTCAGTGCCCTACCACTGGAGCCACTCCGCTCCCTATATTATAAGCCATCAAATCATGAATTGTAAAAGACAAAAAAAAAAAAATAACAAAGCCTACATTGCAAAAAGAAATACGCAAAATGTTCATATCAATACGAATGCAATAACAAACCGAAATTACTCATAACTATATAAGAATTTATATCTTATGTGTTTTCCAAATTGTTATCGTTAGAATTTACAGAAATAAACCTTTTTGACAATAATCTATCTTCAAGTGCAGAGTCAAGAGTTTTTCGTAACCGATAAAAGAACCAACGCTGTACAAAGTCAATGACCTTGGGAATCCTACTATGAGTAATGAAAAAATTAATTTGTCACCAATGAATTAACTAATTGCACCATCTGTACTTGCCATAATAATAATTATATTTTTTTCATTGAATTAGAAAAAAAATTGTGAAAATGGACCTCATCCTTATTCATTTCAATACTACCTATTAACAATAATAATATATTTCAATTTAAAAACAATAATCCGAATGTGATTATTATAGTAAGTATAAGATATACTTAGATAGATATAAACAAAAACTTTTTCAAAAATAATATTTTAAGGCGCTTATTTTTTTCTTCAATCAGTAAAATTTTGTTATTATTTTTTCTATGATATTATATTGCATTATATAATATTTTACTTTCAATTCTAGAGACTTAGCCGTCAACTCGTTAATAGTACTATTAAAAACTATTAAACTATTTTATTAGCCGTCAAAATGTAGATACCAAACTATATCTATTCCAATACCACTTTAACCCACGAAGGATTCAGTAATATATATATATATAAAATATATTTTATATTGTTCTTTTGCTGGTAAAAAAAAAAAAATATATATATATATGTATATATAGATAAATAGATATACATATATAAAGCCGGAAATGTAGAAACGGAAGAAAATGACACAGCAGATGCTCTAGCAAGAAAGAATACTGGATCGATGTTTATAGCCATTTAGAATTATTGCAGCATAACGTCCTGGTTTATCAAGGAAAAAAATAAATAATCCTGGGAAACAAAGAAGGAAAAATAATGAGTTTCGAATCACTGTGTAAATGTGAAGGTCCTTGCCTTCTATAGGCTGTAGTATTTATAAAAGACAATAACAAAACATGAAGATGATACTGGATCGAACACAAAGAAAATGTGAAATAAATGAGATAAGTATGAAGTATACGACTCCTATGAAACTCCTAGGATCACACGATAATCACAATAATCAAATTTTAAAAAACAAGTGATAATTTATAATTCCTAAAAATAACAGAAAACAACAATCCATAAATAATACAACCTACAAACCACTATTAATTGGTTTCCTGTTCATTCCTGAAGGCCAATGCTGATCACATTATCTCTCATTTATATTACTTATAAATATTTTTGGTACTTCTTGTTCGCAATTTTTCGTTAAAGTTTCAACAATTCTTTTACGACCGATTCGAGCTTTCGCTCTGATAAATAAATAAATTTAAAGTTTAACCTGATAAAACAATACTTTTTAAAATATTTTTATTTTGAAGAGAAAATATTGCCCCCGGCCAGGATTCGAACCAGGATCGTCCGCCTCACCGTGGCAACGATCAAACCATTTGAGCTACCGGGGTCACCCCCACCTATACCGCCTTATATAATGATAATAACGTAAGTCAACAAGATCCTAAAATTAAAAGTAATGTTCAATGAACATTCTTCCTCGTGTATACATCTCGAAATTGCGAGAATATGGAGGATATGGGATCGGTGAAGAGAACAATTTTGTCCAAGGTGGGGGGCGACCCCGATAGCTCAAATGGTTAGAGCGTTGACACGGTGAGGCGGACGGCCCGGGTTCGAATCCCGGCCGGGGGGCAAATCTTTTCTCTTCAAAATAAAAATATTAAAAAATTAAAGTAATGATTAAAAAATTATAATGAAATACTTTTTTTTCTCAATTTCACTTATACCATAACAACCCATGAAGGGTCTTGAGTTCAGTTCGTGGTAGAGACTATACTGCTTCTAGACACTATGCTTGGACAAAGGTTTGCAGGGAGACAATTTGTCCGAGATCAAGCTATTTTTTATTTATAATTTATAATAACAGAAGGAATGTTTTTTACTATTTATTGGTCTTAGTTCACAGTTCCGATTCTTTACATTTCTATACATAACATTCTTTCTTCATATAGTCCATAGTACCCCACTGTACAAAGAAATAGAAATTATTGCCTCTTATTTACTCTTCATACTTTCAGTATCTATGATTCTATAAATAGTTTTATAAATCTTATTATAAAAACTACAATGTTTCACAAGATTTCTAATCTATACCATGCTATGTATCGTATTTGAGCAGAAGTTACCTCTTAAATTGTTAGTAGATTTTTTATTTTTTTATTTAGCCGATCAGGGAAGAAGCAAATCATGTTAATATATAACATTATATTCTTGTTTATTTAAAGTCACTTTTATGGTTTAACTATTCGGAAGATGCTACAGAGGGAGATCTAAATTTTGCCTATCTAGGTTTAATTTGAATGAAGATTTTTACCGAGTACGTGGCATTCATTGTACAAGCTCGGGACCCCGGTTAACGTCCCTTTCGAAAAACGGCATAGCCAAGGGTTTTTTACTCCCTTTGAAAAATCCAAGGGCTACCTGCCAGGCTACGAACCCGCGATCTTGGCCTTAGAAGGTTGTTAGGCTGACTACTACACCACAGCTAGCCCTATATTATATTCTTTACAATATATTTTACATAATAACTATTAATTAATTCTTGATTAATGATTTTTTTTAATGTTTTCTAATTATCTTATTGCTACGAGTTTGAGAAATTCGAGATGCCTGTAGTATATTTGGCAGCTGGCTAGCTGGGTATCTCAAGCGTTGAATCAAGGACATTGAACTGTTTGTTTACAGAGAATAATACACCAACCTTCTCTCCGCATTCCCACATGCTATTTTTCACTTGAATCATCGCTAGTTGCGACCATACGTCATTATAAATATAATAAATAATAAAAATAAAACAAATAATAAAACTAACAATTTTTAAGAGAATATTTAATATCATACAAGAATGATTAGTATAGAATAGACCAGGAAAATAAATTGTAGAAATATATACATTTTTTTTTATTACCTTTTGATGATTTTTTGAGACTATATTATTATCATAATCATCTCCTACCAGCGAACTCATTTTATAAATAGTCAAGAAATAAAAATAACAATATATATTTATAAATAATTTATAAAGAACGTTTCTAAGATAAACCTTTCTCTTCCTTCAACAATATTCTTTTTATTATCAGTAATAATTAAAAAATACCCACCAGTTTTGTATAATAAACTATTGTGATTATTTATTTCTCGGCCAGAAAGGTCTGAACGTCTACAATTTACTTAACATCTCACCCATCTAATTTGTCTGTGCAAATAGTTCTTGTAAAATTTAAAAATAGTGTGTTTCTGAGCGAGAATATTTACACGTATATTAATTATTAAATATTATTATCCCATTAATCATATAATTATCTTTCATCTCATAATATTTCCATATTCAAAAGAAAAATTACTCTCAAGCGTTTCTCATCTCCTTGGCCGAACACCAAATTAAGGAGAAAGGGAATCAAAATTAATATGTTATTCAAGAAGCGTGTTGGACCAAATCCATAGTAAAAGCATTTTTACAACTTATATCACTCGTATATTAATACTTGGCAAACGGATTGAAATTTAGAAGAAACATTAATTTCCCAATTATGTTTTAACAATTATTTTATGTATCGATTGGAGTATTCGCTCTTCTAAATAACTTTATTCATTTTCTTTATAAGATCTTTCTTATATACTGGACTAACTTTTCGGTTCATATAATTCAATAATGAAGAAAAAAAACCCTTTTTCCAGTCAGACAATTTTTGTTAAAAAATTAACAAAGGATTAGACGTTTCGACAATTTATTTGTCATTTTCAATATGACAAATAAATTCTTCACAACATCCTTTAAAAATTCACAAGTCAATTCATCACTTGAGGTCAAACAAATCTAAAATTAATTTTATATAGAATCCTGGAAGTCAACCTTCTTCCATAGTCAAATATACATATGCATTACTTTATTTAGAGTTTTATTTGATAAAAAACACTTTTTTTAAATTGAATATGAAAGTGAATTTTCTTAATGGTCTTTATTCACAGTTTTCTTCCCACTAGTAATATTTCTATCCATACTTTTCTTTCATTGTATAATCCGAAATATACGAATGCTTCTACAAGTAACTGGTATTAGTTATTAAGTATGAAATAATTGGAAAATTAATATTTCTCATATTTATTTTTCATATTTTTAGTATTTATAATTCTAATTATGAAGTTTTTTTCTGTTTTTTTATAAATACAACTTGCAGGATCAACTGGGTAGTTTCGTAAATTAAGTAACAAAAAGAAATTATGAGGGAGAAAATGGTGCGGGTGGAAGTCAAAAACGTTTATTTGATTTATTTAACCATTTTATTCTCCTCATATTTATATATAAGGTCAACTGATATTATTCATAAAGAAATTATAGATAGTAAAACTAAAACGCTCTTTTAGCCAACCGAAATAAAAATTAGAAAATAAATAATAGTTTAAAAAACCAAAATACTTTCATAGTGGCTTTACTTTCACCAGTACAATTTATAACAATTAAGAGACATTTTCATAGTGACTACTTTCACCAATAAAATATTTATAAAATTTAACATCAAGCACCTCACGCCTTTTCACAATAAAATATTATTTTATACTTTTTAATTTTGTTCCCTATTAAAGCGCGATTTTAATCTATTATTTATCTAAAAAATAGCAACAATTCTAAGGGGCGATGTCCTAGAATTTTTTTTCCTGGTCTATTCTATACTAATCTATATAATATAATAGTCTCAAAAAATCATCAAAAGGTAATAAAAAAAAAATATATATATAAGAATTGAAGGTAAAACTTATAATTAATAAGTAAATTCTGAGTTTTAATTTGTTCAGTTGTCATTCAACGCGTACGTTAACTATTCTAGGAAAATAAAATATTCCTCAAGCCTCACTGAAGATCATTTAAATACAATGAATTTGGAAGCTGGAATGCAGGCGAAACCTCATACACCAATGACTAATATCTGTTAATATTCTCTGCACAAAATTATATATAAACTATGGAGTACTTAAATTGACGCAAGAACAAACAGTGTCAATATATGATCCTTACAAGACTGAGAAAAACAAATTCCGAAGTTTAGCAATCAATATTTTAACAATCGGTATTAATAAAACCATATTAAAAAATACAGTATACTTCAAGAGCCATGAAGTGGTCCCTAGAATACAAATTAATTGTCACTATTTATTTAATTATTTTATTTTATTACTTTTAATTTTATTAGTAGATGGGCTATAAGTAGAATTACTTCCATACGGGGATAGAAGTAACCAATTGGGAAAAGATTTAAAACATAATATTTATTTAATTCATTTTTTTTTTATACCCAGTATTTCCAAAAAACAGATGAAAAATTCTGTTCAGCAATAAACATCAAGTTTTTGACACTAGGGAAAAAGGTATACCTACCTATACGCAACAGGTTTGGAGACAACAGACACCAACCTACCTGTGTATGTAGGTAGATACACAAGATTTTTTATTATAAAAATTTATATTAAATGTAAAATACTAAAAAGTGATTAAATTGAAGTGTTCTAAGAATTAATCTTAACTCTGTTTATTTATTTTTCTTATTAAACAAATATTACTATTCACTAATTTAATTTCAAAATAACAAATAAATTAAGGATCGAGGTAGCTAAGCGTGTAGAGTACTGTGTTGTTATGCTGAAGGTTCCGGGTTCAAATCCAGCTATGACAGGTAAGTCATGTAAGACTGTTAACAGCCATTAATGTGTAATGTGAAATATATGGACCTTTTCGATGATCACTCAGCCTCTGTAAAATGGGAACTCTTAATTGAGAGAAAAAAACTGTTAGTTGGGCGTGATCTGGGACAAATCACCTCTCCGCATAACTATTGTTGTAGAAACAGTGCAGTCTCTATCATATACTGAACTCAAGAACCTTCATGGGTTGTAGGGGAACAGTTTTTATTTAATTAACTAATAAATTATAAAATGAATAATTATATTTACAGATTTATTATAACAGTATTTGATATACTATTTAAAGTATTGAATTAAAAATGTATTGCTTAGTTAAAATAACAATAGTACACTAATTTAAAAAATATTTTAAATTTATATTCGTTAAAATTTCGTATTTTTTTAGATTTAAAAGTTAGTCTCATCCGGAATTTTTAAAAATATAAAACTATCAACAAAAAAAATCAACCTTTGGCAGCTAACTGTTACCAAAAACCTTCTGGCAGGAGCGAACGATGTGATCTTGGAATTAATTCAAAGCCTAAAAATAAACCGAGATAAATCCCAAAATATAAACAAGCTGATAATTCAAAAATAAAATTATGTGATGATAAAATTGTTTGTTTTTTATACCTTTGGAATCCATTCTTCTTTCTTTTTTTAATCACGCAACCTTATATATTTATAATAAGGCTAGGCTACTCCGATTAAATAATCTAAGTACTAAGATATAATTATTTTTTTTTAATATTTTAGAAGTAGAAAAGGATGTTTTTTTAGAAGAAGGGACTAGATGTGGGCTGGATACGAACTCTGTTTTGGTGGAGGCTAAGGTCGTTGAACCCGCAAAGCTACACTCGCTAGCATCTCTACACATCTGCGCTCCCATGCAATGACTAACATTTCATAGAGGTATATAGACCTTTTTAATATATAATAATTGCATTTATTATTATATAATTATTTTATTGAATGTAGTAAACACATCCAGCAATTTATACGTATAAAAACACCAATTCCCTTGAAATAACTGCGAAAAATCAAGACTTTTATCATCTACCACTCACGAGTTTATTCATGTAGTAATAATTAATTTTTTTTATAATAAAACAAATTTCGCTTTACACAAAAGGGTTTCATCAGCCACTGTATAATTCAAAATTGTTTTTATAATAAAAAAAATTTCGCTTTACACAAAAGGGTTTAATCAGCCACTGTATAATTCAAAAATTTTAATATATAAAAAATAGTAGTACCGTGAAGAGTCTTGGAGTCAGTACATTGTGACAGTACAGTTTCATATTTTTGTCCGAAATCACGCTAAACCGTTGGGTTTTCCCCTAATTAAGGCTATCCAATTATAAAGGCTGGGTGAGTACAAGGAGGGTCCGTCCGTGGCTGTTCGATAATTTAGCTGCCTCAGCCGGATTTAAACAAAGAACTTTCACCATAACAAACCAGCGCTCTTAAAACTCACACACCCCGATCCTCATTGCAATAGTACAAGATGTATATTAGTGTAATCGTAAGTATATTAGTGTACATGATGATTTATTTGCCTTACTTCCGAATTCCTTTTTATTTCATCATAAATATCTATTGTATTCTCCTGTTTTAATTAAAATATAAAATATTATTACCAAGACAAATAAAAAAATAATATATATATATATATATATATATATTCAATTTTACCACTTCTCATTCAGTCAAAAAAGTTATAAGTTATTTTTAATAAGTCATTTAAAAAGCGATTTTTATACTCAATTTATTGCTATATTTATTTACTTTTTACTTCGTTTTTTCATGGGATGATTTATTTAATAAATTACGTGAAATAATAAACCAATAATAACAATTATGAAAACCTGCACAACTACAACCCATGAAAGGTGTTGTGTTTGGTACTGTTTCCAAGCCAACGGTCATTCAAGGAAGTGATTTGCCCGAGATCTTGCTCAAACACCAGGTTTTTTATAGAGGCTGAATGAGTCCCGGAAGGATATATTTATATATTGCATAGTAGATTCACAACGATTAACTGAATAAATAATAAATAAACTCGGGGCCTTGATCTTGCCGCAATCATTGTAACCCGACACCCTACCTACTGATCTTCCCTCCTGTCAAACTACGAGTTTAAAAATGATAATAAAAAAGCAATAAAAAAAAAAAACATCAAATGGTATAACACTATCCACGTATTTGTCATGAATTTTATATTTATATTGGGTAATTTTATTAAACAAAAATAAACCAATTTTGTGCATTCAAATTATCCACATGTATCCAGGTTAATTTTGATAAATTATTACATTATAAAGGCGTGAATTAAGCATATTCCGGAATAATTAGCTGAATAAACAATTTTACATTATTGGTTACATAGGCAGAATGCAACCATACTGAATTCCCTGCATACCTTGAATATTTTTTATTTATAATGTATTGATTGGAAAACCAATACACATCTACCGTAATACAAGATACTTTAAAGACCTCATAATTTATCATAAATGTACTTAATTCAAACTTTGAAACAATAGTCCAAAATTAATGTATTTTTTTTAACGATGCACAGCCAGTGAAGTTTTATCATAGTACATTGGCTATACAAGACTATAAACAGTTTTAAAAAGTAAAAAAACAAATAGAAATCATAAATAATGAACCATTATTTATTTTATAGCTGGCTCCGAATTGCCATAGCAGCATAAAGTAACATTAAATAAACAATAAAACAGTCATTTAGAATTTTATTTTATTGCTATGATAATATCATATAAAAGGTACACATTAGGTTTTGTATATATTACTGTTGCATATTGAATGTATAATTCCAAGACTACTATTAGCTTATATAATTTAAATAGCAAAAAAAATTACATGGAAATTAAGCGGCCCAGCGAAGGGTTTTATCAATTTCGGCAGCTAGAAAATATATAGCGAAAATTTTCGATGGCTCTGTGCCGAGGTCAATGCCCTTAGGACAGCCTAAAAATAGCAGGAGATTGTACTGGATAGACAAACCCCGAAGAATAACAGGAGTAAAGAGAATGGATAAAGTTTAGGAAGCGGAGGAAGGAGAGAGTAACGACCTGGGGCTGCTGGGGTTACTAAGCCAATGCCACCGCGGCAGGACAACGGC
Source organism: Troilus luridus (assembly GCA_964056705.1). Classification (NCBI taxonomy): domain Eukaryota; kingdom Metazoa; phylum Arthropoda; class Insecta; order Hemiptera; family Pentatomidae; genus Troilus; species Troilus luridus. The sequence continues at coordinate 68,832,025 of OZ057415.1, forward strand.
CCAAACCTTGCAAGGACGCCTTCAACCTCTTCAGGACTACAACCTCAGCCTGGACGCTCTGCCATTGTCTGCTCTTCATCGCCAGCAACGACAGTTAGGTCGGAATCCAGGAAGTCCAGGAAGGAACATCTCAGGGGAGATATTTGGGCCCAACAGACAGCAAAGAGCATTATTAACATTTCATTTATATATTTGTTCAGCACTACGATAGTTTATTAAAAAAACTAAAATGAAATAAACCTGAGAAGTGCGGTTACAGTGGACAACAAAGTAGAGAGCGAAATAAAAGCCATAATAACAGCAGGTAAGTGTTACTCACTTCAATGAGTGTTGCAGTTTAAATCGCTCTTTAAAAGAATTCAAATACAAATATATAAATTCATTCTAAGACAGCTAGTTATGTATGGGTGCGAGGCATGGCCACTGACCAAAAAATCAGAACTTATGATCAGCTCCTGGACAAGAAAAATATTAAATAGAATATGGGACCGAAAATGAAGTATGGAGAAGATGATAGAATGACGAACTGCCTGGAAAACCTGGCATTGATAAAGAGAGCCAGAATTAGATTGATCAGACATTTATAAAGAATGCCAAAACACAGGATACTAAAGAGAATGCTCAATGGGATAACAGAGTAAACGAAGTAGAGAACGAGGATGTGGAGGAGCACTTAAAGCTGCTGGGTGTACAAGAATAAAGGAGAATAGACCAAATCGGGGAGATTGGTTGGATGGAGGAGGCCCGGCTTCTTGCAGGACTGTAGGACCACAATATTAATTATAAAATAAAATAAAAATGTACCCATGAAGGGTCTTGGGGTTTCAATGTTATAGAGGCTGTACTGTTTCTAGGAAACGGTTGTGCTGACGGGTAATTTGTTCTAGATCATGCTCAACCGCCAATTTTTTTTTATCTATTAAGGGCACCCACTTTATAATGGCTGGGTGAGCCCAAGAGTCCAAGGGTCTCAGTATCCCACGGGCTCCATCGCCGAATTTTAAAAGATAACATAAATTCTACCAAGTCTACCACATCCGGATTTGAACCTTGGGCCATCGGCACAACAACTCAGGGCTCTACTCCTCTCAGTTGAATAATGGAAATAAAAAACAAAACTCTTAAGCATAATGTAAAAAAAAAAGTAAAATCATTAAGAGAAAATTTTGTTTGAAACGGTATTTGAATTATAATTATAAATTGTTATTCGTTAATGAGTTTTTCTTTTTTCTTTTCAAAGAAATTTTTCTGAACGTTAAACGTTACGCACAGATTTTGAATCAATCTTTAAACAGATTTTTCACTATACTTAGAAGTGTTGTTTTTCATTTTCGATTCTTAGCATTTGTTCCGTCGATATCGCTGCTTCAAAAGAAAAACGAACTAACTCAAAAAAGTTGGTATTTGCCGAAGTTTTTAAATCAGGAACCGGATATCTGATATTCCATTTCCATGATATGATAATTATGGACATATAATATGATGAATTTGACATGCTGACTTTCTTTGTTTTGTTGTATTGTAAAATTCAATAAATAAATGAGAAAAAAAAACAAATGACATATCGCTCCTTCAACGGAACAAACAATTGGCCTTCCTAGCAATCCTGTTGGTTGAAGCTTTTTAATTCAGCAACGATATATCTGATATTCCATTTCCAGCATGTTTTTTTATTTCTCATTTTTATAATAAAGTAATACATTGAGTTGTATCATGTCTGAATCTGTGTGTCGTAATAATGACATAAGTTAATATCAATAAAGTTAAAAATGTTCTGATGGTTAATAAAAGAGTTTGAATAATACCATTACAATGGGAATGCTCAGCTTTACAGATATCCAAATTTTTTTAATAACAAGAACCTTCAAATCTGAATAATATTCAATAAATTACCCCTCTACTGAAAAATTAAGATTTTGAGTTATGACGTTATAAACAATATTAAAAAATTGTATAATTGGAAAGTTTGTTTGTAACGGGGGCGATTATTGGCTGAGGAATTCGTCAATTCCCGTAATGACGAGGTCGTCAACCGATAGTAGACGTCCTAATGGCTGTGTAAACGGCTCGGATCCCGGTGTTGTTTTCATCCTCAGGGGTCTCGAACCCCTGGCTCTCGGATATAAAAGCTTTATATAGTAGGCCCAATTTGTGGCACTCTATTATTAGCTCCGGGGTTCAATGTCACCGCGCCGGCACGTCACAATGCCTTGTCAAATTTTCTCATATTTATTTTTGTAGGCATCGTCTTTTATCCGGCGGTATAGTGGCATGGTGTATATTCCCGAACTGAAAAAGCCTTAAAAGGTTATTATTTATTTATTAGCATGGATTGACCGCTTCACAACGTTACTTTATGATTATGTTTCCAAGATCACAAACGTTGCTTATTTTGGTACCAGTTCCACAGATCGTCTTCATATTGTTCGGTTAAACAACACTCTCCCGCGTGACTGGTGCATTGCCCTTATCCTCCCTCTTCACAAGAAAGCAGACCGGATGCATTGTGATAACTATCGTGGCATAACACTCCTTAGCTCTGCCTACAAAGTCCTCTCCAATGTGGCGTACCAAAGACTACTCCCCCATGCCCAAAGAGAGATAGGAATGCACCAATGCGGCTTTACGAATGGTAGATCTTGTATTGATCAAATATTTACCGCGAGAATTCTTATGGAAAGGACCAGAGAGTACAATATAACGACCCACCACCTTTTCGTGGATTTCAGCAATGCCCTTGACAGTATCTTCGGGGGGAAACTGTATCAAGGTATGGAAGAAATGAAACTCCCCAGAGAAGCCTTGTGGAATTGCTGATGAGGGAGTCGAGAAGCCAGGTCAAGATCCAGAATGAGTTGTCTGAAGTATTCAGGACAACAAGGGGTCTGAGACAAGGGGATGGACTCTCGTGCCTGTTATTCAATTTCGCACTTGAAAAGGTCATAAGAGACTCAGGATTACAAGACTGGTACGATTCTGACTAAGCCCATCCAAAAAATGGCCTACGCGGATGATATAGATATTGTCGGAAGAACACAGAGGGATTTACAGCAATCGTTTCTTGCTTTGGAGAAAGCTGGACGGCGAATGGGTCTTCAAGTGAATCCCAGACCCGTTCACGGGTTGTATTGGTAAAGGGTTTTTTTTCTATATGGCATTACTGGAACTAAGTAGATCCCCTCACCTAAACTTGACTTGAGGGAACCGATGATTATACTTGAACAACAAAATAAGTATAACTTATTATATTTGTGCTGACGTTTCGCCCTGATTTTTAGGCCTTCAGGGCAGATATAAAACTAAACAGAATATCAATATATTAGTGGGGTGTTTTTTTTTGTACTTCACTGTTGATATTGTTATTCTGGTTTGTTTTATATTTTCTTTTTTTTATTGATCCAATGGGAACATCTTGAGAAAGAAATTAATTAATGACTGTTATAATTTTTTTTTTTCTTATCCTGTATATTTACGTAATTTTATAATGTTACTAGACCCCATACAATAAACTACAGAACCTTCCTTTACCATTAGGTATCTATTTGAATAATTATTAAACTTTTCCATTTGTTTATATATGTCAATTGGGAATTCAACCGTATACCTTCATACCTTAATATCATAATTTATTTTATTTTCTTTGTATTGCTAAACCTTAATAATAAACGTCGATGAAGAAGAAACATGACAAAATTCGGAAGCTCTTGCTAAAGTGTTGATGGATTAAAAGAACCACTGACCCCTGAGAGTTCGGTAATAGAGGATTAATTAGACGTTTATTGATTTCTGCTCTTCTTCAATCTCTTACACGTTTTAACGAATCTCGTCAGTCAACAACTCGGCAATAAACGTGAGTCGGATACTTAAAAGCAATTTTGGATTTATTGATATTCGTACCTAACATAATAAAAATCAACGCCTGTTCTTTGAGTTTCTTAAAATTTCTAAGATAAGACAATCGAATCGGTAAACCCCATTAAAAGGATTATGACCTTTGACGGAATATTTCAAAATCCAACTGAAAAACTATATAAGGAAGATAATACAAGTAACGAAGGAACAACATTGTTATTTATATAAAACCCTTAAAACCAACAAGAAAATATTTCAAATATATGAAATATAGAAGTTAGTCGAGTTTTAAAGGATCACTAAGTGCTTTCGGATTATGCTTCAATGTTGCAAGCAGTGTGTTTGGTGACAATGAAATGTAGTGTGTAGTACTGAACAAGGGATGAATCCTTGTGCTGATTCGACATTCAGAATGAGTAATAAAATTATCCTCAAGATATAACCATATCCAATATCGTTTATGATTAAAGCTGCAGCCCCGGTGAATAAGGGGTTAAGTCCTAAAAGAGTTCCTTGTACTTAAGGGGACGGAATACTGTCATTCGTAAGTGAATAAGTCAGGCATCGGGTTGAAGTGGAGTTATTGCTTATATCATAACTCCATTTCAAGCCTATAACTACAATATTGGCAGGACTCTGATTCCCTCAATACAATCTGAAAAATATTCAACTTAAACATTAATTCACCAGAAATATCTATAGTATAAAATAATTTCAGGTTTAAAACCAGACTGTTGCATGATAGTTTTATGCTGAAATTTACGACTAATATTTGGGGCAGAGAAAGAAGAAGCGAATGGAAAATATTTCTTGGATGTTCTAGAAGTGCTGTTGATCAAGCAAGTCTCCGTGTGGATGAAATACGCCTGTAAGATGAGAAGGAAATAAGCGTTCTTTTTCCATAATAACTTTTAGTTTATGAGCTGTTTAGTTTACGGAAGGGTATGTAGATTTTTCCGGGTTCGTTGCCATCAGTTGACTGTAAGTCAGTCTGTTGCAACAGGCATGTAAGTTTTGCGCATGTATTGCTGTATAAGTTTCCTCAGTTTGTTAGCAAAATAGATTTAGTAGTTATTTATCCAAGTTTAGCGAAATTATTCCCAATAATTCAGCTCAAGTCGCTTTTCAAGTGACCATAATTGAGGGGAGAGGAATTATCGTACTGTTATAGCGCTGTTGAAATTCTATAAAAGTTAATTTCATTCTTTATAATGTTATTACTTTGACTAAATAGTATTGTTCCAGGGGTTCATGGCCAGTAGTGAATATTTATCTACGGAGATAAAATATATGCCGAATGATCATTAAAAGATCATTGTCAATAGAGATGAGTTGATGGTGTGTACACTAAAAGTAAATAAAAATTTTGGTAATGTTAATAAAAATAAAGTAATGCTCAATGAACATTCTTCCTCGTGTATACATCGCAGAACAGAGAAGGATCGGTGAAGAGAGCAGTTTTGTCCTAGGTAGGGAGAGACCCCGGTGGCTCAAATGGTTAGAGCGTTGCCATGGTGAGGCGGAGATCCGGGTTCGAATCCCGGCTGGGGCCAAATCTTTTCTCTTCAAAATAAAAATATTTAAAAATTAAAGCAATGATTAAAAAATTATAATAAATGAAAAATTTTGGTAGTTTACATCATTTATCGTCATATAGTAGTTTGTTTATTGATTTAAAATCACTTTTTTTAATTCTGCTATGATAATCGTACGAAGTTGGAGTCCTAAATTTTGCCTATACAGGTATAATTAGGATAGTCATCTTTAATGAGTACCTGACATCGCACCGACTCGAACTGCCGTTTTACGTCCCCTCCAAAGGAAGGCATAACCAAGGACTTTAACTCCATTTTAAAATATCCCAAGGCCACCTACTGGGCTGCGAACCCGCGGTTTTGGGCATAGTAGGTTGTTAAGCTAACCACTATAAAACAGGCGACCCCTTCATATTAATGGAAATTGAATTTGAAATAAACAAAATGTAAGAGTTTTTTTTTTTTTTTTTTATTATTTATTTATTGATATTTACAACTATATTACAGTAATATAACAAGTAAATTGGCTGAGTGATACATAATGGCATGATATAACGACAAGTAGAGAAACTACCCACTGGTAGTACTCAAATCGCATGTTCAACTAAGAAGGTCACGTGGCCATCTTCTTCTCAGACGCCTCGGAGGATTATCGGGAATTGAAGAGGAAGCTAGGAATAAAAATGTAAGAGTAAAATGCTAATTCTAGACCCCCCCTAGCCATGATCCTTTTCTTTTATAAATGTTTTCCATACAGTTAACTTCCTTATAAAAATCGTAGGACCACTTGCAGGACTGCGAACGGCACGACTTTTTTTGTATCAAGGCTTCTTAAATCTAATAAACCAACTACAACAATTGTGAAAGTTCTTTTCAAATACTGACTGATTGCTTCCAAGGTACTGTTTAAAAAATAAAAAAAAATGGCTAGGGAAGTCATTAATTTCCTAGCAATGAGTTATTACTAACACAATTTTACCCTACTTTCCTTCCTCGTTTGTGGACCTAAAATAAACCACCATTTACTATTGAAATATAACATTCCCAAGTCGCTGATTAACTTGTGTTGTGTTTAAGGATCCTAGCTATCTCTAGGGCTCAAATATTTTACTTTGCCGTACTATCTCTTCGAGATAGCAGGTACCATTGACCCATCTCGTGTAAGGCGGAAGAGATAGAGGCTATCTTGCCCTGGAGTTTGTTTCGCATAGGCTCCTCAATGTTCTCATGTGTTAATGTGTGGGCCACATGTGGGGAATCAGGCATCCGTTACTAACCTTTGCTTCTTGGGTCAAAGACCCATTCCGTCACATGTGGCAACTGCCAATGTACTCCTAAGGAGTTACAGGTCCTCGAGTAATTGCAATATCATATTTAAGATTCGTTTCGAATTTCGTGTTTAAGCAAGAAAGACACGTTTCTTTGTTTCGTTAGCTCATAACTAAGATTTTTTTTTAAAGAGAATAAAACGGTAAAAAAAATAATGATTTCTTAAATAGTAACAAAGTAATTATTAGAAACCAACTTTTCGATCCATATTGGAGGTCTTCTACAGGGATGGATATATAACATAAAAATATTTAAAAATGAAATAATATTAAAAAAGATATATATTGTTCTATTTTATTTTTTATTTTCCGTTTCAATTATGTCAGTTTTAAATATTTTTGTACCTTAAATATTTAAGGGAGACCTAAAAATAGATTTCTTAAATAGTGACAAATTATTTTTTTTTCCATTTCAACCTATGTTGTAGGTATTTTTCAAGGCTATATCTACAATATAAAATATTTAAAACTGAAATATTAGGAATAGATAAAAAATAAACAAGGAATATAATATATAATGTTTTTTCTTTTGGTTTTTAGTTTAGATTAGTTTTAAATATTTTTGAATCTTGATTATTCGGCCCTGAAGAAGACCTGCAATGTGGGTCGAATTATTGATTCTAATAAATAGTTCATCACTAATGGACCAATATTGTTTACATCCACCCAGACCATATTTACGCGGTCAACTAATAATTATTCAATTTTTTAAATTTAAAGTACAACAATTAGAACAATGTCATTAAGAACCATTAGTACGATTATCCTGTATCGTAATAGTTTATTTGTTATTTCGACAAAGAGCACCATTTTTGAAATGTAAATAAAATTCTTTAAATTTGGTCCATCTCGTTTTACGATGATCGATTTTAACCATATTCCTGGAAATTATTAACATTTAATACTCACTCGCGGAAAAATTTTATGTTCTTTAAACCTTAAAATACCAAAAATGTCGGAATTATAAATTTAAAAAAATGGACAAAATTAAGAGAATTACTCATTTCCGTCAATATTCACTAAATACCATTAGTAAATTAGTAAATGTTCAGTGGCTCATTTGGAGCATAATTTAATGTTCTTTAGTTTCTGAAATTCGGCAGTTTGTGTTAAGAAGAATCATTTTTGAATTACAAATCAATAATCGAAAAAAGTTCGAAATCCCTTTGTTTTATGTTGTTAAGTTTTCTTTTTTTAAGCAGCAACATAGACTTGCGTCCAAATACTTCCCTTCAGGGCGTTTCCTTTTGATTTCTAATAAAATTATCAAAAAAATCTGCTCTTCTATATTTCTACAAAAATCCTAATTTTACAGACATTCTCTTAAGTAGATAGAAACTGTACACCTTATCTAAATTTGAACCCTAAGTAACTTACATTATATATAAAACGTCAAAGTTTGATTCTTCAGTTTTTATTAAATTTCATATATGCACATATAAACATAGATAAAGAACGCATTTTGAGTTCAGAGTTGTATGTTCACACGAGGTTGATTTATGATTCAAAATCGTTTCCAGAAAGTCCTTTCCTCGAATTAATCCGTTGTCATCTCTTAATGGAACAATAACACGCGATCTCAATACACGCCAGCTGTACCTCGCAAAAAACGTGTTCCTGGACAGTATTGGGGTCACCATGAACAATGAAGTCTTACTTTAATAAATTTTATCCACTTCAATAATACGTGAAGTTAACTTGGGCCTGTTTCGGAAAACGCATGCAAATTACTTATTCGGTAATTATGATTACTTATGTGAAATAACTCCATATGTTTGAGAAATTTAACATGTAACCAAATTATAAATCCTAATACGACCTGGGACAACAATTTATTCTTATTGTTGGAAGGCCTATAAGTGTATAAAGCAAATTGTTGAAATCGATGAGTCCTGCTTCTCCAAAATGAGACATAATGATGGTAGGATATACCCGCAGCAGTGGGTTCCTAGGAAGGCGTATGCAGGGAAACTAGGGAGTGTTTCCTATATTCTGTCCCATGTAGAACAGCTGAATTGCTGACTTCTTGCAGTAAAGCTGCAATACGAACTGGGACAACTGATTCTGATTGCTGGAAGGCATATAAGGGAATAAAGCAAATTGAAGGCATGAGGTTAACAATTCAACAAATTTCGTTGACTTAAACACGGTGCTCATACCCAGAGGGTAGAATCACTTTGAGCTTCAGTCAAACAAAAAATAATGTGGAGCGAGTAGAAATATGTTGGATTCATATTTATGCGAATTCATAAGGAGGAGAAGGTACGATAAAGAATGTTCACTAAGATTGTAGAAAGCATTGCTTATTTTTATCCACCAGTTTAATGGGAATTATTTTATTTTGAGGTTATTTATAAATATACACATGTTTTGTTATGAGTATTTTACTTAATAGCATAATTAACACGTATCTAAAAAATAATATGCATGCGTTTTATGAAAAAGACCCGTTAACTTGGCCAAAAACGAGTTATTTCTAGTAAAAACAGGCAAAACCTGAAAAATGGTCAACTTTTTCGAAAGTATACTAAAAGATATCGAATATTTTATAAGATACCGATATATCTTCTAAAATATTCCATCTGAAGAAACAAATTCGGATTTGGTTTGTTGAAAATTTAGTTTATGTTAAGAAATCAAATATACTATTTTACCTTAAAACTTATCCTTGGGTTTCAAGATTTTCACAAACATTAAGTTTCTTAAAATATTACAAAATGATTCGTAATATGTTGAGCTCGAAAACTTGAACACAAACAATCTATGGTAAAATGGAAATGAGAGGTAACCAAGTAGAGGTAAAAAAATAATTCCTTAAATAGTAAAGTTATTAGAAACCCTGAAACAGAGAAACTATTAGATAGAAATAATGAACAACGTATTAGAAAAAATAAACAATTTCGCTATTTAAGGAATTATTGTTGACCTCCAACCGGCCTATTTTCTTTTCTAAATTGATTCAAGAGATTTCCACTTTTTACGAAGATTTTACTAGACTATCAAATGTTAAAAGATTTATTTATTTTTTTTATTAATTGTTATAATTTTTAAAATATTTTTATTTTGAAAAGAAAAGATATGTCCAGGGCCGGGTTTCCCACGTTTCCGTCGTGGTGCTCTACCACCTGAGCTATCCTGGTTCGTACCTCGGTCAGACAAATCCATTCTCTTCACTGATCCCATATCCCCCTGTTCTCGCAATTTGCTATGTATACAAGGGGAAGAATGTTCATTGAACATTACTTTAATTAGGATCTTGTTGACTTACGTCATTATATATTATTATAATTTATTTTATTTTATCTTTTTATCAATTGTTATAATTTTTAAATATTTTATTTTGAAGAGAAAAGATATGTCCAGGGCCGGGATTTGAACCCGGGTCAACACGTTTCCGTCGTGGTGCTCTACCGCCGAGTCATTATATATTACTATTATTATATATATATATATAGATATACTCACTTTTTTTTTCTTGCGCACTTTTGGATGAAATCTGCTAAATATCAAAGTGTAAGTTTGTTTTTAGGCATGATGTTACAATAGATACTTATTATGTGAATTGAGTTGGTGTTAAAGTGATTATTGACGCTAAAAATGTTCCACCCCACCCCTCAAATGAAGCTTCTGTTTTCATTGAAAGTTCTACTTAAGCTACAGAATCTGTTACTCGATTTTGTTTTTCATCATCAAGATCTAATTTTTTGTTATAATAATTACTATTTATTTTAGTTTTTTTAGATATGGTTTTAATTTATTAAGCTAATAATTATTTTTTATGAAGCTAATATTTCGTTTAATCTCCTAAACAGATCCACATTTTTTGTCAGATTTCTTCAAGTCACAATATTTTTATGTCTAACTAATACCACATAATACGTATAATAAATACATTATTTCAAAACAATAGTTCCAAAAATATAAGAGCAAGTTGCAAAACAAACGAATGAACATACAAATACTGAACCTAATAAAATTAAGATTATAAGTTCATTGGAGTTGCAAGGTTTTATTAGTAGACAGAGATAGCAAACGAAAATAGAGATATTAGACGTTTAACATTATATTTCTTGTTGATTATAAACTTCAACTAAATATTGTAATAAAATCTGTACCACTACAACCCATGTCTTGGGTTCAGTACTTAGTAGAGACTGTACTGTTTGAAGGTTGTGCAGGGAAGTGCTTGGTCTGAAATCACGTTTTCCCCCTATTGAGGTTGCCCAATCATAAAGGCTGGGTGAGCTCCTGGAGAGTCCTGAGATCGTACAGAGTCCAATCATGGCTGTTAACAGACTAAATAATTTATCTGGCACAGCCGGATTTGAACCTGGAACTTCCGGAAAAGCAACTCAGTGCTCTACCCATTGAGCTACCTCTAAAATATTCGTAATACTAGGAAAAAAAACAGCGAGATGTTTTATAAAGACATCCTCTACCCTAAAGTGGTTTCTTCCTCGTAAGAACCAAGAAGAGTGAAGTGCCATTCCCCGGTAAATGGGGCATAAATTTTCTAATAAAGATGCATTCTTCTGCTAATCACCTCATTCCAGTGTTTGGATCAAGTGTACACGAGTATCTAAACGGAAGTCTGTACTTCGTTGAGTTCTCGACTCAATCCTAGCATCTACTCCAAGTCAACGTTCTTTCTAAGTTGGAGTTCAGCTAAAGCACAGCTAAATTAACAGCTACGTATATAGGCTGAATCTATGCTGTTTAGTATTCAATTATTTAAATATTATTTCTTTGGACTTGAAATATTTTTATGTTTTCATAGTGTAAATTCGTTTTCGGCTGGTTGCTGCTGAGTTATGTTCGACTGTTATTTAATAATTACCCGAAATTATACTTTAACTTTATTAACTTTCTTATTTTTTCTGTAAAAAGCAATCATCATTAAGATGAATAACTCTCCATAAAGTAAAAAATTACATATCAGAGATTTATAATATAAACAACTAATATTTTTTATTTCGAGAGTTTAATCTGAAAAATATATCAAAATGGGTCAATATACCAAAAACGTGATCGTTTTTAACCAAAATGTTACGTATTCGAAAAATATAAAAAACGCAAACAGAAAATTGTGATTTAAGAGCCTAATTGTTATGCTCAGTCTATTAAATTACCCATTCTATATCGCTTTTTTATTTCAATTCGTAAACAAATACCTATTGATCTCATTTTAATTCATTTAATGATAAAAAATGTTTACTTCAAGTATACAAGTATAAATATTATAGATAAATATGTTATACATTCAAATAATTTTCTGAGCTACCTTCAGAAAATCAAAGTTAAAAACTGTATAAACCTATAACTTTTTTGAAAAATACTCTTAATTTAGTTAAAATATGGAATTGGTTACTTTTTAAATGAAATAATGAATAAATTGATAAATTTTGTCATGCCCAATATATATTTTTCTTTTGTATTTTTTCTATTTGGAGGGTGAATATTTTCTCCGACAATGACAACATAATTGCTTAAAGATTAGTTTTAAAAAGTACTGTGGAAATATAAAATTATATATTATAGATGATTATTACATAATGTAATAAAATAAATAACAAATAAAGTTTAAATGTTGCCCTGAAAGCGACAATCTAAAGGTTTAAGGTGAGTTGGGAGGCAAAAGGTCAGTGACCTAGCTTCTACTGCTAACATGCAGCCTCGTAGCAATTTCTTTAAATAATTAAAACAAATTATAACATTAATTTAATATTATCATATTAGTATTAATAAAATCATCACTACTTTATTTCTATAGAAGTATAAAATTTATATTTAAAATCATTTCTCTAACATAAGTAATCAACCATCGAATACAACAGACATAATACAATTTCTTAATTTTATTTTGGATTTATTTTTATTATTATTATCATTTTATTTTAATTATTATTTCTTTATCGGTAGGATTTATAAACAATAATCGATTTTATATTCGCTGAAATAGAAATAAAATCACATTCAATTTATTTTCAATGGTAAAAAATCAGTAAATTAATTATTGAAATATTTTCGTATTAAAATCCTTAAGGAATAAGATAAGTAAAAAAATAATTGAAATGAGATAGTGAAAAAGTTTTAAAAATCTGTACTCAAGCACAAATAACTAATTAAAAATATTATTAAGCGCTATTTTTTAAAAGAAATTTACTACTCATTTTAAAAAAAATAAAAACCTTATTACTCATTGATAGAAATAATCGTCACAATTAATCATCAACGTTAATCATCAAACATTTTTTCCGAGATTATTGATACCGTCAGAAATCTTTGTATTAAGTTTTTATTTAGAAATGAAAAATCGTTTACAAGATAATTATAACATTTGATACTAACCATGCATTAATAGGGGTACCAGACAACCAAAAATTGTTTAAATAAAATATGCGAGTTTAATAAAATAATAAGGCTCTATTGTTATATTGTAAATCGACTATAAATATCTGTATACATTAACGAGCTAAAAATAATTAAAAAAAAAAAAAACGATGTAAAGAAATATTCTAAATACGAGCAACATATAAATTGATTTGCCGTTTTGGCATAACCGTGTGGGTTAAAGTTAATTGGTCCATATAACGTAAAAATACAAATTAATATAGAGCGGAACAAAAATTATTATTAAAATATTAATTAACAGTTAAGCTGGTTTCGAAATATTTAAAATAAACGTGACTTTGAGACGTGTTTAGCTAATCTGAAATTTATGCTTGAAATTTTTTTTTATCAACTAACAAACTTGTGTAATGTTCATAAAACTGCAGTTGGAAAAAATATTTAATTTTTACGAAACTCACCAATAAGAAAATGAATTACAATTACAGTGCTCAGATTTTTTCAAAGATCGTCTACACTAATATATTTGTTTACTATAACTGTACTTCTTATTTAATGAGACAAATCATCTCTTAGTCAATGTTTTAATAAAAACCAGACTACGGTGTTAAAAACTAACAGCAGCTTTCGGTAAAATAATTATAAGTTTATAACTACTGGTAACCAGCAGGAAGGTTTCACGGCGTAAAATTAAATAAATAAACGTCTTACACTTACTAATTTATTCAAATTATGTTTTGCATGAAATTCGTAATTTTTCTAGTCACGATTATAAAGGAAAAACACAAAAATGAAGACCAGCGTTGTCTTTAAATATGTATTATTTTAGAGATTAAGTTAATATGATGACACTCATCCGTAATTTCAAAATGAACTATGGGGAAAAAAAGAGAACACATAAAAAAAAAATGTGAATGCACACAAGATTTTTTTTTTTTGAGAATCCGTTATATATACTTAATAGAAGAATTTTTATTAAAAACTATCTTAATAAATACATACTCCGAAATTGTAACCCTTTTAAGATATGTTTAATCCCAGACTTAGACATATCTTAAGACTTTAACATAAAGATATGTTAATTCCAGACCCACAATTAAACTTAATCCCCGAAATTGAAAGAACACTATTTATATTTTTTAATATATAAAATATTCTTCACCTCAATAAGTATTATTTTTATATTTGCAATGGACATTTAGACCTTACTATTACAATATAAGCTGTACTTCGGAGGTAAAGGGCATCATATCACATTTTTGTAATTTTTTGTAGGGTAGTCTATTTTCTATAACTTTTATATTATCTATTTTATGGATATGTGGCCATGGTGTCTGTGGACACAGGTTTCATTTTATGGCGGTTTTTTTATAATTTTCAAGCCATAAATAAACATATCCGATTCCCGCCACAATTCAAACACTTATTGACAATCAGATCTATTATTTTTTGCCACTTTTTTTTCTTTTTTTTTTTTGCAATACTCCGGTTGTAGAGGAGTATAGTGGGTTGTTGGTATAGAAAGGGGTGGATTTGAGAGAAAAGTAAAAAACAAAAGTGCATTAGCTAAAAGGGAGAATGTACTTTCGCCTACAAGATGGGTTGGGCTCCCCACCACCACACGTGGACTGATTGATAAAGGTCTTCTCAGGTAACCATATACCCGCCGTGATTTCCTGTATCTGTCACCTCTGCTGTCACTGTCAACTTCCGATATTACTCCTACATTCACTAAATACACTATTTTATATACAATAACAAAATTATTATTGTTTACGTGTAGAGTCCATAGTAGCCTTATCACTCGCGAGAGGTCATTGCCACATAGAGAAAGATGAAAATGAATCCATAACGGTCGTTTGGCATACAAATACAGGGATATAGCCATATACGATTATTGTGATAAGAAAGAGAAACACTTATTTTCGAATTCGAAGAATTGCAAATTCGCGAATTTTTTTGCAATCCGCCCACTTCCGCGTTCCCGACACCAGTTCACAACTTCTTTAAATATAATTATATGAATACAAATACATTATTACTTACATTTTGAACAAGTGACGCCGACCGATGCGGACTGGGATGGACTGACGGAAGAGAGAAGAAGAGCGGGAGACGACAACACACAGGTAATCGCAGAACATGGGCTCGCTGGGAGCAATGACCTCCGAGGGAGCGAGTGACGTCACCAGTGGTGGGGGCCCCCCTCCACCGCCACACAGCTGGGGATTCCGTTATGTCGTCATCACCCCCACTCCTCCCACACGTAGCCCGGCATTCATAGCCCCAAGCTCCATTGATTTTCCTCACCTCTCTTCCGATACTACGCTCCCGGATTAACCTTTTGTTGTAGGTGATGGCACTCTTTTGTACTTAGTGAAGGATAATTTTATATAATTCCGGACAAGGGCGATAATGCAACCGCGTAATGGCCTGGTACCGTAATGTTTGAAGATAAAAAAAAATTGTCATGTATTGGTTGCTATAAATAGCATCTGGTATTTTAACACTCATGTCCAAACTGTATATTCAATCGATGTGGAAATAGTTGACTGGGTATATCTTATTAAAATTTTAAATGATCGGAGGGTGGAGTCGATAAAGTTTACAAAAAAAAGGTTTGACTTATTTTACTTGTGCCAACGTTTCGGGATAATTTTAGGTCCTTATTAGGCCTGGGAATAAAACAAATAATAATAAGGCACAGCGAACCCGAAGGCTCGATGCCGATACCACTAATCTCTGCTTACACACTCTGCCCACGGACCACTACCCAAACCCAAATTCACCAGATCACTCTTAACACAATCCTCCAACGCCTCCGTCTACCCCTCAGACGCTTCCCAGTTGGCACAGCGCTTATTGGCATCTTTGGAATCCGTCCGTTACTAAGCCCAGCCATTGTACCGGGCCATCTTATCAGTATGTATCCGGTAAATATTATTCAATTGACAGCGTCACGAAGAATTAAAAAAAAGGGTCTTGGGTTCAGTATATACAAAGACTGTACTATGTCATGGACGGTTATGCAGGGAGGTGATTTGTACTAGATCACGCACAACCGCCAGATCTTATGTTGGGCCACTCGATTTACTGAGTGAGACCCAAGAAGGTCCTAGATCTCATAGGATCCATCTGCGACTGCTAAGAGATTAAATGAAAGTCTGGCCGTAGCGGGTTATATAAACAGAAATGGCAAGAAAGAAGTACAATGAACAAAAGGTAAATTATAACATACCAGAGGGATATCTTAAAATGTAAATTCTTGAGTTCAACTGTAACTAAATAAACTGTTTAAAGGTCTATAAAATCCGCTTTTCAATCTTGCCAATCTGCCAACTAATATTTCTGTATATTGTATCTTTCATAAGAGTGATTCACTGAAAAGAATAACCTGCGTCTATTTTAAAAAAAAAATGCAACGAGCCGGAACGAAGGTAATACTTTCACAAAAAAAAATCAACTAACAGCAATGAAAAAATGTTGGTATAGTGAATGAGTGATCATTCGCTTAAACAATTCGTTTGAGAGATCCTGAGCGAACACCCAGAGTTCAAGCCTCCCTGGGTTGAAGGCCTTAGGCTTGCGATGACCTGTCATAAACAACACAATTTGATACTGTTTAGCATAAACAATAAAAAATGGTCAGGGGGGCAGTCATTGATTACACACAAATAAGAATGACTTGTTTTGTATCATTAATATTTCTTACTTTTGTATTATCGTTTATTGCACCCCCTGACCATTTCATACCACTCTTAGAATTATCCAATCAACTATTTTCCACTTAAATTAATTAAGATGTAAATTAACTAAACCCATATTTTTTTAATATATCAATACATTAAATATATCTCATGGAGATTTTTTGGTTCTTACAAAAAATCGCCAAAATATCAGCCTAGGCTGTCATATTTTTGGCGTGTAGACCTAACATAGATCAGCACATCATCTTAAATTCCGAACACATCCCCTGGTCTAAATCCGTAGCATACCTCGGTTTAATTCTATATAAGTCCATAACATTCACGGACCACATCAACAGAAAAACCGAAAAAAACATCTACAAAATGTTTCCCTATTTTAATAAAAAATCCAGACTAAGCCCCAAAAACGAACTAATCCTTTACAAAACAGTAATCCGTTCTTTGATAACATATGACTAACCTGTCTGGAATTCAACCTGCGGTACAAATTATAGAAAGTTTGAAAGGGTAAAAACCTATGGATGAGGATTATTAATAATTATCCCCGCTACACGAAAATATCGACTATGCTTATAGATCTTGAACTTCCCACTGTAAAACAATATGTTTCAGCCCAAACAAAACCATACTTCGTATAAACATTCGATACGACGGTACACGCACAAAAGAACAAAACATATACTTCTTACTTAACAAATTGCTATCTGCAGGTATTGTAATCTAGTTATCTGTATTTATTTTATAGTTATTTTTAATTGTTTATTTATTTTCTATTTAATTATTATTATTATATTTATTTACTTTATCATTTATTTATTTTTTGTTTTTTTCAACATTTTTCCTGCTATTGTAAAACTTATTTATCAAATATAACTTTAATTAATTAAAATCACTGTTCTTTAAATATGTTAAGGAAGTCCGGAACATGTATTTACACTTATGCTGCTTGTATATGTAAAATTGCAAAAAAAAGTTGTTTTTTTTTATAAAAAAAAAAAAATTGGCGTGTTCTTTGTATTATAAAATAAAAACATGGTCATACAAAATAACGTATACCCACAGATTAGAACAATTAGTGAGCCCCATCAGTAGTAAAATTCGATCGACTCCTATTGTTTTCTTACCAATTCATTCCTATTAAAAAGGATGACTTTCGGTTAATAAATAGGAGAGATTTTTTATTAATTCATCAAATTTACGATTTATTTTAAATATTTAGGAGTATTAGCTGATTTGGACGCAATTTCTCCGATAATAATAATTAAATAAATAACTGCACACACACACACACGCGCGCGCACGCAGGCGTATATCCATATATATATACATGTATATATATACATTTATATATTTATTGTATAATGTTTATACTAGGGATAGCGGACTGGTTCAGTGGTAGAGCGCACCGTGCCAAAGGCCCAGAATTCAAACCCTGCTCGTTGTGCAGACTTTTATTTAATCTGTTAGCGGTCGGAGATGGACCCTATGGGACTTAGGACCTTCCTGGGGCTCCCAGCCGCTATAAAATGGGTACTCATAATAAAGAGGGGAAATCTTGCGTGATATAGGGCAAATCATCTCCCTACAAAAACGTTGTCCAAGAAATAGTACAGTCTCTACCATGTACTGAACCCCCGACCTTTCAAGGTTTGTAAAGGTACAGGTTTTAAACAATGCATAATACAAAATATTACACTGTTAACATTAAAAACGTTTTTAGTGATGGGATATTACTATTATTTAATTTATGAAGCTCATTTCATAGTAGAAGAGCAGTGACTGGTGAATAGGAGTGAGCAGTGCACTATCTGTTATTGCCCGAAGATAGTTTGCGTATTCGTTAATTGGGCGCAACACAATCGTGATTGAATGATATAAAATCTGCTTGGTTTCGTTGTTTTTAATACCTTAATTTTGTTTTATCAATCTTGTTTGTTTATTCTTTTAACGTCACTTTATGTAGCTACGGATAATCGGACGATGCTACAATGGGAGCCTTAAATTTTGCCCATCCAGGTATAAATACGATAGAGATCTTTTAAGAGTACCTAACATCACACAGATTAGGGAGCCCCATTTTACACCCTTTACGAAGGACGGAATAACCAAGGATTTTTTATCCCTTTAAAAAATCCTAGGGGAGCCTGCCGTGCTGCAAACCTGCGATCTTGGGCATACTAAGTTGTTATGCAAACCACTAGATCACAGATGACTCTGTCTTACTATCTTAAAGTTATTAAAGGAATTTTGAAATCAGAATCCATATAGAATGAATATATAGGAGCAATATTGCAATATTCCAGGTTTGCGGGGGAAAAAAATCTGAAATATGCTGGGGAGGGAAATTATTCCGTCTTTACAATTGCAAGTAAAAAAAATATTACATGGTCATTAAAAATTGTTTTATATTACATATATATTATTGATATATGGGGGATCGTGCAATTATGATCAATCTTGAAAGAAATGTATTTTCAAAGATTCCAGAGACCCTCAAACGTAAGATCCATACCGTATCTCAGTTAGCCTGATATTGAGACTTAGAAAATGTATATCTGTTGATTCAATGATTATGTAGAATTAACTTCACCTAAATGTATATTACTTGTAGAACAATAATAGCAGAAAAAATAAAAGCTTTTCAAATTCTTCTTTTCAAATGAATATATTTAAAAGCAATTGAGGCCTTTTCACGCCTTGTAATTGTTGGGAATTTGCATGCTTTGTTTTGACTCGACCGGTTTAGTATAACCATGAGAATTGAAGGCGCCTTTACTTTCGGTAGGTACTGTAAGTAGTCATTGGGAGTTGGTTATTAAGAGGATCATTTGTGTTTCCCCTATTGTATTTATTATAAATAGAATATATCATACACATATTTACTTATATTTTATTAATGTTATGATTGATTCGCGATAAGTAATGTATTCACTGCACCATGAAGTCCCAATAGTACAAGTCCAAGTATATACAACCATTTTATTCGACTTGATCTCTAAAATAAACCCCGAGTGGGGTCACAAATATATTTAATAAAAGCATGAAAGAAAAATTGTCTCAAATCAACCCACGCGGCGTTACACGAATAAAAGAAAATATCATAAAATACCTAAGCGTAAAAAAGTGACATTGAATGCTCAACTGAAGTATATATTTTGTATTTGTATCAATGCATTGTATACTCTATATGAAAACGGAGAGTTAATATAAATCGTTAATCTTACTACGGCTAAGTTGTTGTTAGCATCACTAATATTTTAACTTTAACGGTAAAACAGGGTCTTTATTAACGTAAAATTGTTATACAAAAAAGAAGAAAGTTTAAAAATCTAGAATACGGAATTTTTATTTAAAAAATCTATTGAGTGGTTTTTATCAATAATTTTATACAATTAGCTGTTTATAGTGGAGTGCCAGAAATAATAATTTGTAAGTAGCGCTCACACTAGGCTGATAATTTGCTATCAGTGCTATTACAATAATAACATTCTAATTCAATATTAAATCATTTAGTATCAATAAAATTATTGAATTAGATGATTATCTAAACCAAATAAAATAACCACAAACTACTACCCAATTATTTCCAAATAATTATAATTTTAAAATTATATATCACAATTTATAATCACTTTGACATTGAGTCGGGATAATTATATTATATTTCAAATGAGCGATATTTTATTATATTTAATTTCTATATGTTTTTAATTACAGGGATTTTATAAGCCACCGATTGACTATAATAAAACAAAAAGCAGTTGTATGATTTTATTTGTATAGGTCTCAGTGCAATAATGATTTAATGGTTTATATTTTGTGGGTTATAAGTGGTTTTATCTTTATCGTTTTATATTAAGGCAATAACTTTAAATTATAATAGAGAGTCTCTAAGTAAAGCCGTGGACGTAAGGTGGAAGATTTTTTTTTTTTATCGATAAGTAGATTTAGCAGGTATCTTAAATAGAAAGTAAAACCTCAAATTTCAGGGTTGTGGTTGTTTTCTCGGTCAATTAAAAAGAATCATTATCAGATTTGATAAGCCTAAACATGAATTTCCAATTTCTGCGTGCAGATTTTCATCTTGAATCATTTGAAATTGCTTCACTTGCTATAGTGCAGAGAAATTAAAAAAATAAAATGTTAGTTTCCTTTTTATTTATTTATTTTTTATCTGTCCTATCAGAGCTATCCCCACTCTGGATAAACTTATCTAAAAGAGAATAAGTTTCGAAGCAAATTATCGAAACTAAGAACTTCCTTAAAGACCGTATTTACCAACACAAATACTCCCATAACCATACCGCGTCAAAACTCTCCGAGGACGCCTTATCTTTTAACCACAATTTCGACTTCGAAAATACGTCTATCCAAGCTTCTGTTCCCAACCATGATAAACGCATACTCTCTGAAACTATCCACATAAATTTAGATTCCTCCACTGTTAACCTCAAGATCGATTCAAACAACTTATCCTCTTTCTACTCCCAAATTTTCAACTTACTCAAAAAACCTTAAATTATTTTACCTTGTTATTGCTTCCCATTTTCATTCTGTTACTACTATATTCCTTCTCCTATAATACACATTTTGACCTCTTGACAGATATTTTACTGTTTTTATCACCCTACCTTTTCCCATTAATTTAGTCATTAATTTTCTTGGCCCTCTATAAAATAGTCATGATAAACATAAAAATAAAATAAAATAGTCATTATTTCTATAAAATAGTCAATATGAAAAAACAATAAAATAAAAATAGTCATTATTTTTTCTTTCTTTTCTTTGTAATTTTTACATGATCACCTTTCTGTACATTTACTCTGTAATATTTTTATTCATATATATCCCTCACTTTTTTGTTCTAATTTTCTATTACTCTACATATAATTTATATTATTATAATCTTGGTACAGTAATGTATTTTTATAGTTTTGTTGTTTTGTCTGTTTTCTTTCTTAGCCCTGAAGATGACCTACAAAGTAGGTCGAAACGTATGCACAAATGAAAAATATGTACCCACTTATTTAGTGTTTAATTTGACTGCACTCCCAACTGTTTCCTTCCTTACTTAGATCTTCCAGTCAACTATCTCCTCTCTAACTAAAAGAGAATAGTTTGGATTCAAACTGAAATAATTATCTCCCAAGTTTATGTGCATCATAAAACCCTCAAACATATTTTGATTGCAACCAAAAAACAATTAAATATTGTTGCTGGAGAGTTGTTAAATTTTATACTGCATATTAATAAATTGAATTAAACAATTTGTTTAAATTCATAAATATCCAACTAATATTATGTTAAGCAGTTGCAATATGATCAACTACAACTAAAATAATAAAGCTATGAATATAATAGTCGAAATCGTAGAGCTTGACGTACAACTGCCTGTATCACTTATCGAATTAGACAACCTCCGCCCAGGAAATAACATTCCGAGATCTAATTACCGCTCAAACCCAGCCAACTACTGTTTCTTAGTTTTAAAAATGATAATAGTTTGAACTTTAAATATTAAAGTTGTAAAATAAACTTAATATCTTCTTTGCCCAAAAAAATATATTTTGTTGGTTCTACTTATCAGGTTCTTATTTATAAATTAATCATCCCTTACTGAAACATTGAAACCCAATATATTACGACTTACAATTAATGTATGTACATTTCTTGATATTTTTAATATTCATTTCTCTTGGGAAAATTAAATTTTAAAAGTTCCCCAAAACAAAAATAGAAAAGGGTAAAAAATAAAAATACTGAAACTAATTCAAAATATATCTACTAGTGACAACTCAACATACATTACCATCTATTAGGTAGGAGCGAAATTAACCTTTGCTCCCCTTGTGAGAAAATTGTCGATCGCCGAAATTGTTAAATATAATTATATAACAATATCAGTATGAATTAAAGGCTTAGTGAACCCTAAAGCTCGATTCTGATACCAAAATTCGACGCTTGCATACTTTCATCCACCGATTACAGCACAAACCCAAACCAATAAGATCGCTCTTAATGCTATCCCATCACCTACGTTTGGTCAACCCCGTGGATGTTACCAGTCGTATCAGCGCTAATTATTTCAAACTGTATCATTAGTGATTTGTTTATTAATTAATGCAATATTCTCTTCATCTCTCCTGACACAGGTTAACGAAATCGCAATATCAAGTTTCACACATTCATAAATAAATGAGCATATGAAAGTGTACAAAGCATTGTAAAGTGAAAGAAATATGCATTTTAAAAATTATCCTGCCTGCTACATGGAGGAGGGGAGGGGATAGACAGACAAAATACCGGAATATTTAGATAGTGGAAATAAAAATGGAAATGGAAATAAAATATTTCTAATTTTATTTTTAGAAAATATGTAATATGGAAAAAAACAAATGTAATTTTAGTTTTTAAGGTTTTGATTTTAAATGATCTTAATTGAATGTAAGATGATATTCATTATTCCAAAATGCTGGGATAAAGCTGTTCTATTGTATTACCGTCACTCCCCTGACAGCCCCCCCCCCAAAAGAAAACCCTCCGAAGATCCGGAGAAGATAATAACTATAAATATATATATATGTATAACGAGAGAGAGAGATGTATATTAACGTTTCCCTAAAATATGTTTCAATCTGAAAAAAATATTTTCAAGATTAAAATTATATATATATTTATATATATATATATATATATATATATAACGACTTTATTACAACATGAGCCATATGTCGTATCCTAATTCATACAAGCCCTGCCGCCACTTCTTTTTATCCTAACAGTCTTCCTCTTAAGTCCTCTTGCCGCTATTGCCTCCGGGATCCCTTCTATCCACCCCTTCTCTGGCCGACCTCTCTTCCTCCTTTCCTTTACATGTTTCAGTACCCTATAAGGCCATCGGTCGTAGGCCAACCTCATAACATGACCAACTAAGTTTTTTCGTTTCATTTGAGTACAGGATGTTGAGCAGTCTGTTCACTGTTTCCCTTATTCTGTCATTCGGAACGTGTTGTAGTCTTGATATCCAACAAATACGCCTCCAAAAATCTATCTCCATTGAAAGCAGCTTTCTTGCCGAGTCAGCTGAACCGGAATGAATTGCAGAGTCTCTTTTTTGTTGATATCATGACGTCCTTACTCCACAGAACAGAATTTAAAGTTCTAATTACTTTTTTGCCTCTTGTTACCTTTTCGTCGATATATTTTTTGATGCTGCTCCATTCGAAAGCCTCCTGCCTAAATGTTTAAATTGTTCAGGTGGGGTCAAATCACATTCCCCAATATTTAGTGAGGAGTTTACACTATTGTTTAATGCCATGTACTCTCACTTTTTCAAATATAAATATAATATAATAAATTCAAATATAATAAAATAGATTAAAAATTCTACCTACTTAACTATATTCAATCAAAAGATGCATTAAAAATAATAGAACTTACACATTCAAAGGAAGAAGTAAGCCGGCACAATTAATCCCATTGAAGCACAGAAGATAATTCTGGAGCTTATCGATGAAGTAGCAGAAAATATATCCAAAATGGCACTCACAAACACTTCACAATAAAACTCACGAAAGAACGACACGTATAAGATCAAAAATCTTTGGAATATCAAGTAAATGATATTACAACACTTTTTTTACCCCGAAACACAACCAAGAACTAATGGCGGATTCTAATCACTGCTGCCAACAGATTTTGAGTGGACTGAAAGTACAATAGAGTAGACTATGCGATTAAATTTTAATGGAAAATAGTTTTTATTTAAGAAAATTAACTAAAAAAATATTTGCAAAAACTTATTCATAAAATAAAATTAGTAGTTATTATTACAAGAACAATATGCGAAATAAATTGTAAATTTATAAAAAACATCAGGTTAAAATGTAATAATCTTTAAACAATCAGGATTTAACTTCATAATAGACAAATTATTTAAAACTATTAGGGTGATACTATAATTTACCTACATGTTAATAAAAAAATCTAGGATTTTTATGTTAAAGTGTAGAAGATATGGAATGTTACTATGAGCACACTAACATTATTAGTGTTTATACTAAAAAGTTACAAAGGTGGATAATTATTTATTTACAGTAATAACTCAATACATTTTTAGTTTTCATTACACTATGGTAATTTATATTTTTGATTTCACTATTTGATTAAAAGTTCTGATAACCTACATATAAACACCCTCCTTTTACTGTAAGCTTTAGACTTGTCATTCTCCATATGGATGTCATTCATATTAATATTTTTACTCTCCAACATCAATTTTTTTTTTTTTTATTAAATATAGTTATCATTTTATACAACTACTTTTTACATAACCTTTTATGATAAGTACTCCCTGTTGGCAATGCTAGAGCTAGAAACTTAGCTTTATGAAGTCAACTATGCTTTTCATCTAATTAATCTTATTCAGCATGAAAATTACTCGCTATACATTTTGTCAAAAGAATTATTACTGTATTTCATCAATACTTTTTGTATTACCGTTTTTCAAAATCACTATTGACACTACACACTGGTGTCACTTAGACCACAATCTAACAAATTTTACTTCCATAGGATTATTTGTATTTGTTATTAGATATTATAGATATATTGTAATACGGGGTGAAATGAGATTTTTGTCTAATACATATTTGTAATAAGGTTCAGGACTTATTACTGCTCTCGCCATGAAGATCTTTATTCTGAGATAACTTTTCACAAAATAATTTTCTCTCTATAAGGGTGGCAGATTAATATTAAACTAATAATAGTTAATAACTACTAGCTTTTGTAAACAACACGCATTACCTTATAATACTCCGACGTATGGCACATATGTTATTGTGCACACAATAACACATTAGTACCAAGAAACTTCAATACAACAAACATTGGTCCTGTTAAGAAGTGAGCATATTTTAAAAACGATTAAGACAAACTAAACATGTCAAGTATTTTTTATGTTTATGGTAATTTCTTTGTTCCTGCCTACATTAAACATGGGATAAAAGAAAGTCCAACACTTTTGTCATATTTCATAATTTATTCCCATAGAGTAAACAGTCCTATTTGAAAATTTATTCCTACAGTTTACCTAAATATTTGATATAGTGTGTGGCGTCAACATACAGAACCAAATCCAACAAAACTTTTAGGGTATCAGAGTGTTGTGCCAAAACTCGGCCATGGTAAAATAACAATTCAAAGCAAAACTAGCATAAACATATTAAATGATATTGTACATTTTCTGAAAGTTGATCATTATAAAGAAATAAGGAAAAGAAGGAATTTAATTATTAAAACACATAGGTATATAAATAATTTTATTGTTTAGTAATATTTAAATAAATAATTTTAATAAGTAAATTTTATTTACAAACAAATATTATTTGGTATGAAATTAAAGGTATCACTACTTGTACATTAATTTATGATTATATATGCATTTTAAATGAACATTAGAGATTAATAAATACAATACTATATCTATGTTTTAAATGTATACAAGACAAATCTGCAAAAATAAATTCTGTACATCTACATTAGTGAAAATATAAATTTAAGCTGATTTTCCTAAACCTATGTTGTTAAGGCATTAATATTTAGGGTATTTTTTTTGTAACTTTTTGTTTACATTTTTTTCCAAACTAATTATACATAATATAGAATACAGGGTAACTCAAAATTATATGCATATCCCAACAGAAAACTTCTAAGTAAAATATCTCATAATCATGAGTATTCTCAGTTATCCTTAAGTTTTATTTAAAGTCAATAAAATTAATACAACACATTTTAATAAAAATTATAATAAATTTCAAATAATTACATTAATTCCAGTTATAATTACAGACTAGGACCATGTACACAAAAAATTAAAGAAATGATTAATTACAGCCAAAATAATATATTCAGGAACATAATGATAATATATATATATTGATAAGTAGCTAATAATTTTTGAGAAAATATCAAATATTTATCACCAGAATAATATCAGTAGTTAAAATTACCAAATTAGTTTCTGTATAAGTTGCGCTAAAAAAAAAAATATGTTAACACTATTGTTACAAATATTTTTTAATAATTTATCTCTGTACCAACACCTAAAATTATTTAAGAATACTCAACTAAATCATCGCACAATTATAGGATATCATCGAAAGTGTTCCTTAAAAACCATCACAAATTTTCTTTTTACAACAAAATACACAAGAACCACACAATTATAAAATAATGAAAACTAAAGCTCCCAACATAGCTATTAGTTTAAATATAACTTATACCAATACAGTCATGTTATAGGTGATTTTAATTCTTAGTATCAATGCTCAAGACTTATTTAGTCATAATAAAATTATGCTAATAAAATAATTATTTTTTAGGGATTAGATCTTGTTCTACACACAATATGGAAAATGTTTAAATAAAACTAATGAAGAAATAAATATAAAACTTAAACAATCAATAAGTAGGTTAAACAATAATTAAATCAATAGATGCCGACAATTAAACCATACCTTTAGACCCTTACACATTAAGACGCTTTTGGTTTGCAGTAACAATAGATAAATCACCTTGATTTCATAGTTCTCACGATAGAATCACAAACAATCCTGATACATAAATAAGGTTAACTTTATTTGAGCAGCATTTAATAAACTTAGAGTATGTACAAAGAATAATTCAAAAATAAAAAGACATAAAGCAACAATAAAAATAACAAAATATTATGTTTAGTAACAAAGAAAATCAACAATTAAATAAAACTGAATCACAGAAAAAAAAGAACAAAAATTATAACAAATGAAGGAATGTAATGAATTCACTTCAGATTCACAAAAATTAAAAATCTATTTTATATATATATACAACTTACAAAAATAGCTTTTACCATTTATTTTCTCCCCTAAATTAACATCAGTTCAGTAGTAATAAACAAGTAATATTTGGTATGAAGTCGCAAAACTATTTCTTTTTAATTTGAAGAAACTAAATTTCATTTAAAGTGGAATGAATAATAAAAATAAATTAAATATTACAACAATAATGATGGGGAAAATTGTCTAGATAATTTCATCAGGTTTTCATGCAAAACTTATAGACATAAATAATTAAAATATCGGTGTTGAGACCAGATCAAACAGAATCCAGTCCCACAAGTGGTTTATTTATTAAGAGGTGTATAAATAAAGGTATTTTTCTTTAAAAATGCTTATACATGCACAGTCAAACAAGCATGCTTTAAACCCAATGTTGCTACTTAAGTTAGACCAAAATTTTAATGAACACTTGCAAAGGAAAACAATTAAAAATAAATCTTCATAAAGTTATTTATATTGTTTGTGTGTTACAAACAAACTGAAACAAGAAAATAGAATGGATGAAGCATTAAGAACAAATTTCCCTATGACTCTCTACTTAGAAAAAACAATAAAAATGGGAATTATTTAAAGAACCTCCTTAATTTATGAAATGAGAATGGTTAATTCCACTATTGAATTAGAAAAATTTACCTTTTTCACTAAAATCCAAAATATATAATATTTTATAAACTTTTTTCATGCTAATATAAAGCTTGGTAGAGCGGCAATGCCAGATAATTAAAAAACAATAGTATAATTAAATAAAACAACACATACAGTATACCATTTTTAATTATTACTTTCTAGTATTACGATGTTATAACATGTGAGATTATAAGCAAAACAAAGAAGCCAGTAAAAAAAAAAGTAAAATTAACAGTAGTTCACTAAAATTGAATAACAAATATTTATGATTAAATTTGATGGATTAATTTTGATTAACCTCTTATATATCCTAATAGATACATTTTATGTTTTTTTTTCTAATTGTATTTCCATAAATAGACTTCCAGTTATCAAGCAGTTTTTACTACCTTATCTGATATCTCTTATCTGATGCCTGTGATGTTAGCACAAATGTACAATATAATTTATATTTTATTAATAATTAAAAATTGTCAAGTAATTTAAAAGAAAATTACAGATGAACCCCTTTATATCTTGAGTAACAAAAACTTTATGTTCTAAATACTGAACAAAAATGTTTAAATTTTTAGAATTAAAAACTTATTTATTTTGTGATTATGAAAATAAGAAGAGAAAGTACCACATTATAAAAATAAATAAAAAATGTGTAATTTGGTTTTCTGAATCTATTAATACATGAAGTATTTTTCTGCACCATTTTTTAAATAAAATTTACCAGTTTACCTTTTTCTTTAGAGTAATGTAGTGCATTTAATTAATGTTACGCATCCAAAATTAACAGGCGAAAAAATTTAGTTACTCATTTATGCAACTAAACTTGTAAATACAAAAAATCAATATAAGGTTTTACTTTGAAGTAAAACTGTTATTACACACTCTGGCATTTTAAAAATAAGTATTTTTATGTATAAGTAGTTATGAATTATTTTTAGATGTTATTTAATGTATTACATTAGATTTATGTTCTCGTAAATTTTCTTCTTTCCAATGTTATCATTATTAATCGAGATTTTGAAAGCAGCGGTATAAATTAAAAAATAAAATCATTTTTTAAATATTTGAACAAAAGAAATAAACATACAAGAAGCAACATATTAATAGGATTGTTATAGGCATAATCTTCAATTTATAAATTAGCTATGTTAGATTTTCTTCGTCACTGAGCAAAAGTATATCAGACTGATTAGAAAACTTATAAAAAATTATTGTTATAAAACTATTTAATTTTTTTTTCTTATCACAATGAAAAGGAATTAGAGCTTTATTAAGCAGGCCAGCTGCTAACACATAACCATATCTCACGCACATTCCAGCTTTTTTTTAAATAATATTTATCTGCTCTGCAGAACTCTGAGGCTTAGGCTAAACTAGTTAGAAAATAAAATTAATCATTAATTACATAATCCATTGTTTTAATGAATTCAATAGCAGAACAGAACTGTGTCCAGTAATATTCCTCCTCGCCTTCCATTTTGCTTCCGTAGAAACTTGTAATGTACTCTACGGTGCTCAGTAATGATGGAGGATTAGCCTGAAATAAGAAATTGAACATTAAGCAATATTTTAGGTTAATTATATTATATTCAACTCTTGAAAAAAAATTATAGGGTAGGAATAATCATATGAATCCCCGGATAGAGGTCAAATGAAAATAAAAAACTTAAATAATATTATCTCCCTATTATATAAAAAAGTTTTTAGTAACTGTGTAATATTAGTTTTGAGACTGTTTAGGAGGGCTAAAGGACATACCAATAAGTGAATCTAAAAGCAGTTTTGAGCAATGGCAGAAATGATTTGACAAATACATTACAGTCAATGAGGATTACATTAAAGATGATCGAAGTTTGGTGTAATAATAAACAGTTATGATGGGATTCCCTGTTTTTTGGCCCCAACTCTTAATCATTTGACTGCCTACAGTGACTGTTTCAAGCCAAACAACGATTTCTGCAAGGGATGTCAGAATGTCATACAAAAATATTTTTGACATTAAAAGGAGATATATTAAAAATTAAAAATATCAATCTCCTATATATTGAACTTTTTATTTTTATAAGATTTATATTAGCCCAGACTACTCGATACTGGATTCTAAAGGCTATATGCAATCGGCTGTATAAATGATACTTATAAATATTTTTTAAATAAATACTTGGAACTTAAAATGTAGTATGTAATTACGTAAAGATAAACATAAACTTCTGATATTTAGAATGATACTTACCATAATAATAACATAAACCAAGACAGGAATCAAATCATCTGCAGCTGGTACGCAAGCCAAGGAAAGAAGATTCATTATTGTACTTATCGTACGGAGTATACATTTTAATTTATCTCTGGGACTTCTATAAGCAGCTAACTCACTGATTTCAGCCTGGGCACTCATCCAAGGGATTTCACAATGAAATATCTGTTAAACAAGGTTCAAGTTAGAAACTTCACACCAATGAGAGGTATAATAGATATAATTATAACTATAATAATTAGCGGAGTATCTGTTATATAGATGGAAAAACTTGTAATCATAATGGAAGAATATAGTTCAAATTAACAGAAAAATTATACACAGGCAGAATATCCATGAGGGTCCCCCCCCCAACCTTTCTGTTAACCATCAATGTTTTGTTTATTCAATTCTTTATCAATAACAAAAATTGAATGCAATGTTGGCAACACTGGTTCTAGATTAATTTTATAAATGCTTATTTCGGTACATGTAAATCTGATATAAGAAAACAACTGTATAATTTTTAAAATGGCTGGAAGGAATAATTCAAAAAACTTCGCAGGAGTGGTATTGTCAATGAAGTACAGTTTTAATTTTCACTTTTGAGTATTTCATGCTATTTTAATATTTATTTTCATTATAAATACAGTAGAATCCCGATAATTCGTATGGTCAAGGGGCTGATGATTTGGTACGAATTATCGGGAATACCAATTATCGGGAGTACAAAATAAAAAAACCTAATAATGCAATTTTTTGAATCTATTGAACCATCCATCACTTGCACGAAAGTCTTCAATTCCCATTTTCTGTGAAAACTCAGGCTTTTTCCCTTCAAATATTACCTCCAACTGGTACATTTGAATTCCTTGCTTGTACGAACCACTTTTTTAAGTTCTCTACAAGTATGGGAAGTGATTTTGTCCTTGTTCTTCAGGATCGATATGATCGTGGAACCAGGGACGATGAGATGCTTGGATACATCAATTAGCTTACAGAAAGTGGTCAAGGCGTTTATGATTTGTTGTTTCTCTTCAATAGAGAGGCTAATGTATTTTGGAGGCATGATTGCGTGTCACAACAGTAACAAAAACGAGACTGATTTGTAAATAAAAGTGTGATTGTAAGAAAAGCTCAATAAAATTCCTAGAACTTCCCCTCTCTACTCCCCTAATTTCCTTTAACAGTAAATTTCTTAATTTTGAGTGAAAACAGTACGAATTACTTATGAGATTTCTTAGACAACTTGTCTCTCTCACTCGCTCTCCCGTAAAAAAACAATAGGATCTATTGTGCCTCTAAACAATACAAACATACTTGTGTATAAAAACAATACAAATTGAGTGATATCCTAGAAAAAGCATTTATTCTCATTCTGCTCCCATGCACATCTGCTTCACTGTTCTCTCCCCCCCCCCCTTTCGAAAACAGTACTAAGTAACGAGATTTTAAAGCTGGAAATACCTCGAGCATAAAAATAATACAAATTACCGAGGGGTCTGAAATGCATTGATTTTATATCATTTATCAGGATTTTCTCTGGGGACCGGCAAATTTGTACGAATTAGCCCGAAATACGAGTAATTGGAATACGAAATATCGGGATTCCACTGTATCTTCTTTAATCTAAACATTGAGACATATACAAAAGACCAATTTACATTGGATAAAACACAAAAACCAACACATGGTGCTTGGCACTTGAAGAATAATCAATAAAAAAGTATACTCCAAAGTAAAGAAAAAGATAGGGGGGTACATGACCTATATCAAGAGTAGTTAGCCAATCAAGAATTGAGCAATTAAATTCGCAACCGTTTAAAAATACATATATAATAAATAAAACAAAATAATTTTTAATTCAAAACTTACTTTAGGAATACGAAGATCTTTGTGGTTAGGCGAGATTACTTTGGCCAACTTAGCAATATGCTCTCGAAGAACTCTGTTGGATAAAATAAATTTTAAAATATATACTTAAATTTAAACTCTTATCCTAATATTGGCCTATTAACAAAAATAAAAACAATATTAGTAAACAAATAATATTAGCTACCACTTTTTATTGTAAGTCCACTAATTTTAGAAGTCTACTTTTACTTCTAATAAGAACATTTTAATTTATTTACAG
The DNA here is from genome assembly GCA_964056705.1 of Troilus luridus. NCBI lineage: Eukaryota > Metazoa > Arthropoda > Insecta > Hemiptera > Pentatomidae > Troilus > Troilus luridus. The sequence continues at coordinate 68,864,672 of OZ057415.1, forward strand.
ATTTATTAGCATAACAGTGCTTATAGGCCAGAAAAAAACAGTATGTAAAACCTGGAGTTTAAACTGAATATGATATATTTGTTTTACATTAGTCATTAGATACTTAGTCCTATCTGCAACTATGTTATGGTGGTGCAAAGTTAAGGTGGACCAGATTCAGAACACAAGAGATAAAACAACAAAACAACTTTATTTGCAATTTTACATATACAAGCAGTATTTGTGAATACATGTTCCGGACTACATAAGAGATAAAAAGATTAGTCTGGTTAACACTAGAACTACGAAGATTTACCATATACCTATTTCTACCAACCGGTCAAAATTACTGGTTTGTTTGTTTAATTAAACAAAATAGTAGAATTCAAGAAATAAAACTGTAAATTCATAAGATAATTTAATTTTAAAGAAAATAAAATATATTTCATTCAAATATTGTAATTACATAACATAAAGAGTAGTATACAAGCAAAGCAAGAATACTAAACTGAAATTTTATATATTACATATACAGAAATTTATGCATAATAAACTGAAAACATAGAATTTTTTAATTCTGGGAATTTCCTGGAATTATAGATGTATAAAAATTCTGGGAATACACAACATGCATTCATGATATTTTCATGACCCGTCAAAATTACCGGTTCGTAGATTTAGGTATAACACATAGATACGACCGTTCCTTCCTCGCACCACTGTGTGGAACTCAATCCCTCCTTTCATCCGCCATTCATCTTCACTGGCCTCATTTAAATCCCTGCTTTTCCATCATCTCTTGGCATCCCAAAAAGATGCTCTCCAGGCAGGCCAATCTTCCGCTTGAATTAATTTGTATCGAATACTCGATCTCGTTACCTACGTGTTTTGTTTATTTTTCCAACAACAAAGAAGGTACAGACTTTGTAAATACTTTATCGCATGCCATGCCATTCATTTGCTTTATTTAGCAATTCCGTTATTAACTATTATATTAATGTTATTTATTATTATTTTGTTAATATCAAACCTTTATATATATGTTTTATTTTTATTTTGTTGACAATTAGTTAAAATCCTGTAAAGTCTCTTACTTTTTAATCATTTATTTATTTATTTTTTCTATTTCTACTATGTTTTGTCACTCATGATTACTTCATGATTTGTATCATTATGTAGCCTCCTGGCCAGATGAATATTATGTTTATTTTACTTGTTCTTTATAGTTATTCTAAAGGGACTTGGTCCCAGAATAAAGTTTGTTTTCTATTCTATTCTATATACCCAATCTAATCTCTGAAAATTAGAAGCATAAGAACAAAATAATTTATAATATTATTTTATACACAAATTTAATAAAAATCATGACATTATCGTAAAATATAAAATAAGACTTAAAGAGGAAATGTTATAAATGAATTATGCAACCTGTCATTTTCACCGGTTCGTAGTTCTAGTGGTAATGATAAGAGCTTAGATAAAAAAAGGCACAGATCTTAGATTTGAATAGAAGACAGTATGTAGATTTAATATCCTAGGCAAACATATGAATTTCATTCAGAATGAGTTAACTGAACTGAGGGAAGCAGAACCATATAATTCTCATAGTGCATTAATGGATATGTCAGGCCTTGGTTTGAAATGGAATCATTGCTCATGTTATAGCTCCATTTCAAGCCAAAGACTACGAAAATGGCACAATTCTGCTCCCTTCGATACAATTGACTCACTGTGGACAAAATTTGATTTAACCACTTATTCAAAGGGCTGTAGATAAATTTTTGGTTGTAAACGCATCTCTCCTACAAGTAGATTCTGTAACACAGTGGTCAATGACATCATCTTTTATTACTTACATGCATAAAGTTCTTTGATGTTTGCTATATGAGTTAATTAATCTATTAATCTTATGTAAATTTGCAAAATCTACTAAAATTACACCATAACAATAGATGACAGTACACTTAGAGAAAAATTAACTTACTGATCTCTAGATAAATCTCCATCTCCATTAGGATACATGGCATGAACATACACTCGGCTGCACAAAGATCTTTCAAAAGCTCTTCTAACCTTCTTTATGTCATCATTACTGCCACCTAATAAGATGGAAATTGGTAAATACGTCATATTCATGGATTACGAAATACTACTATTATACTACTAGTAGTATTATTTCAATAAATAAAATTCACAAAGAAAAGGAAAAATATTAATTTTATTTCAGTATGTAATGATTTTTTTTCTTATTCAATGATAATAATAAATTTAAAAATATATATATATTAGAAAGGGTATAAGTTTTTATAATAATTTAAAATAGATTAACATACATTGCCAATTAGGATCCTTCTCCATGTCACTACATAATGTTTCAAGAAATGATTCCAGGAGATCACTTTTCTCATCGGCCAAGCTCACAGCTTGGAACTCAGAAATGAAAGCAGATATTTGTGTTTCTCTTTTTTCTAAGAAAAGCCGAACGCATAATGATATCAGATAGTCAGAGACAACTCGTTTGTCATTATTTACTCGAGCCAGCAACCTGAAAAAGATATTTTTTTATAAATTTAAGAATAGGTTATATTTTTCATAAGTGTGTGCAACATCCTTTATTAAGGGGTGCACGGAGCATAATGCTGTGGTGTCTTCCTATTCCTGTCAGTCATTCTGGGGATAATTTTACTTCCCTGTAAAATTATTTATAGAATATAGTGAATGAAATAAATTTTTTTTATTACAATACACCCAAAAAATTAACAGTTTATGACTTCAAAGACTGAATCAATAGCTGGTGCTGATCTGATTTTCTTTAGCTAACTACAGCTATAATTATTAACTATTGTTAAAAGGTTTCTATTCCATGGCACAGCGTTATTAGATTATAATGGGTAAAAACTAATTTTAAGGCATAAATCAAAAGTTAAACTAATGAAATGTTAGGAAAATAATAAGAAATTACTGAATTAAAAAGAAATAAATCATTTACTGAAAAATACAAAATTTGCACTTATAACATTTATGCATTTGACCATTACAAAAAATACTATAATTTTTTTTTTTTTAAATGAGCCATTGATCAAAAAAATAAATAAATGTTAGATTTATTTTCAATAAATATAAAGATTGTTAAAATTTATAAATATTAGAGTAGTCCATAGAAGAATGGAGGAGAGTTACATTTCGCTAATTAATAAATAAAAATGTTTTACACATCAGTATTAAGCTAAGTAGTGATTAAATAACCATAATTACCTACGTCGCCATACGTTCAAAATAAATAGTGTATGAAAATATGATAATATATATATTTTTTTCTTTTGGTTGGCTCTACAGACCTTATAGATCTTTGGCCGTCTTAACCAGCTTTCTATATTAGGTTTCATAAAATTCATTTATGAATTTTGATTTTATGGGATAGGGTTATTGACCCTATGCCCTACCCCCAACCTGGAGGGCCAGTGACTGATTGCAGTCAGAAGACTGGGCGATGGGGGCGCCAACTCCCTATGCCAAATGAGACATATATATAGACTATTAAATAAATAAATAAATTATAATTTAATGTATGACGTTATAAATTCATATTCAAATGAATTCATGGAAGAGATTGTCATTAGGTTGCCCGACGAGGTAAAAACATCATTTCAATATCACTTTTCAGAGTATTATTTAAAAAAAAGATGTCATTAAAGTGAATAGTCAGTCTGTTAGATGTGTTTGAAAAATAAAGATAGAAAATTAAGTTCTAAACTTTAAATCTTGATTTTTTTCAAATTGTTTTAGAGGTTATGTTCCCCTTCTTCCTGAGTACTAATCAGTTATAAATAAAAAAATTATTTTAAAATAAAAAAGATAAATATTTGATTACCTCTCAAAGTGTGCTAAAGTAGACAAAAGAGACTGTTGACATTTGACTAAATAGGAAATATGAGGCACTCTACTTTTGTAATCTTCCTTCAAAGATTCAAAAACCTTCCGACACCTAAAAATAACAATTTACTGTAACAATTACAACTTTTATATGTACAAAAGATCTCTCTTAACAAACTCAAAACTAAAGATATTACAAAAATTAAATATCCTCAATGATAAGGTAAACCAAAACTGAAAATATTTGTAACTAAAATTATTGTACAACTTACTGCCTAGCATCCAGCATTTTAACGCATCTTAGAGTTTCGTACAACTGAGGAACAAGATTTCGATCTTGAAGATTAATTGCTTCCGCTAACTGCAACTGGAGATAGGCTACTAGCTCATTTTCTTTTTGAACCCAGGCTTGGCGCTAAAAAAATAAATTTATTATTTAAATCCATCCAAGCTACAGTGGGAGTCCTACATTTTGCCTATCCAGGAATAATTATATACCCTATAGGTAATTATATGGATATAATTATATACAGGTATAAGTATAATTAAAGGGATCATTAAAGAGTACCTGACATCACACAGGCTTGAGACCCTCATTTATGCCCCTTCCAAAGGGCGGCCTAACCAGGGATTTATTACTCCCTTAGAAAACTAGCAAATAAACTTTGTGTTAATTAAAAAAATTGTGCTATAATTAACAAGTTTCCTCTATATGAACATCTGAATATCGATCATATTCAGAAATTAAATTACCACAATTTTTTTATTTAAATTAGCAAATGCATGGATGAAAATTAATTATAGTAATCCTGCTACAGCTAATGTCATTCGTTTTGATTAGATTGAAATTTCATTCGAAGGAATAGAACATCAATTCGTTAACCATCAGAAACAAAACTGGATATAGAAAGGGATTATTGTGTTTGTTATGTTAATAAAATTAGAAAACCTACTTTTATGTGCAATATTTAACAAATACTGTTACAAAGAGGTAAATGTGTTGTTCATGTAGTAAATATGTTGCTTTAAGTCTTTATTTGTGCTTGTTGAATTATTTCATGAACTTACATCAAGTTTTTTAAAATTAATTCTTCGAAAATAACGCCCTAGTGACTTTTGACTGTGTGGCAAGTAAAGTATTGAGTTCACATATTAATAATAAACGTAAAAAACTCTTACCATTGGAAGAGATTCTAAAAGTTGATGAATTTCGCTATTGCTCAGTACAAGTCGAAGTTTTTTCTTAGCATCTTCAAATATATCACAAGATGAAACAGATTGCCTCCTAGCTCCACACCTCGGACCTTCCCTCAGGGAAACATTTTCTTTTTCTTTTAATTCATTGGAAGCACCTTTACCTCGATACTTAGCAAGAATATCTTCGGAAGAATCTACAAAATTAATATAATACATTGTTATAAGTGTAAGCAGAATTGCAAACAAATAATGATTAAATGATTATAAAATTAATTTATATTTATAATCAAAAACTTAATTATTGAATGACCATTGAGCTGAGAATTTTATATGCAATAGGAAAGGTATAAAATGTTATGTATAGTACGCATTGAGCAATCTGTCTATGTCGAATACTACATTTAATAAAATGGTCTTGGTAAAAAAGAAAAAAAATGGAAAACCTGTAGAAAAGGAAAAATTATTAAAATTCGTAAAGCTATGTATGTTTCTTTATTCTAGGATTAAAATCTTTATGTATTCCAATACACACAGGAATAATAGACATATTAAAAGTAACCAAACTAATCAATTTATTTCATGGATTCAAAACCACTGACTTGAAATGTTATCATGAGGCCATAACAAGCTCAGCTAGTACGGCCTCATAAAACATTTATCATTTAAAAGTATTATGAATTAATTTCAAATTAAACTAACCAATTTTGGAAGTTCTTGTTTCCTCAACCAGCCCTCTCCTCATTTTTATGGAGGCAACCGAATCCAAGTCACTCACTGCGCCGGAATCGTAGCTGCAATACCATGTACTATCGATAACAAAACTCCTTAATTAAAGATTTATTTCAAATAACAAATTTTCAAAAACTTAATCATACTATCTTAAAGTATGTCAAAGAAATTTAGGTACTTTGTTTGTATTAGCTGGTACCCAGGACTATTATCCGCCATTGTTTATAACCTGAATACTGATAGCACTTATCTTCTTATTCTTATTACCAGGAATTGAAAGATACAATTTAATTATAAAATGCTAACTATAGGCCTTTCTAGCCATCTTCCTCTTCTTATGTAAATATGTTTTTCTTACACTTTTGATGAAAACATCTCCATTTCTATCCTTGTCGATATCCATTTGATTACCTTTTTCATATGATTTCCTCATCAGAATTATTTCAAACTTTGGGAAGTCTTTCATAGCTTCTTCTTTTAAAGATGGCTATTCCCTAAGTGTTATTCTGTTCATTTTAAATAGGAAATAACAAAATGAATAAGACAAAAACACAAAATTAAAATTAATAAGCAATACAAAAATTTAAATAGACAATAAATAAAATCAGCATAAAAGAAAACAATTTAATAATAACGTACAAATAAATAACTGAAATGAGACGAGGGATGAGAAGAGGTTACATAAGATAAGGAGGTAGGTTTTATAGGTACTAGCTAATACAAAAGTACCGAAATGTTTTCTATAAATCACTCACTCAGACACTACACTTAATGATATAATATTTAAGGATAGTCACGAGGAAGTTAGGGGAAACATGTAGGAAAGTGGTTTTCATGGGCAGAAACTCCACACATGAAGGTTGGTACAAACCTCTGTCTCTTTTTGAATATTTCTATCATCACAAAAATTATGCACAATCATTAACAAGCACATAGACACATAAACACAGGAAATAACTAAACTCATTTTTCTTATTAGACACCACTGTTAGTACAAAGTAATAATTTTTATAAGAAAACTAATATATTTTTTTAATATTCAATTTACTGCAATTTTTTATTTTTGTTGTGATTTCAATATTCAAATGAATATTTATTGCTTGATTCAACAGGTTTTAAAGGTAAACCACAACGCTATTATTAATAGTATCGAAAACAAACAAAAATTTAAAATTAAAACAGTCAATAAGATAAAAAAAAGAAAAGTACTAAAACATGAAATTTAAAAAACAACAACATTCAGATCAATTATTAAATTCACAATTTGTTAGATATTTATGTTTATTATGATAAGAAATCTAGTAAATTTAATTTTTTACTTATGGTAATTAAAAACCGACTTACCAGTCATTGCGAAAAGATTTCCCTCTTCTGTTTTTGAAGGGTAACTTAAAATTTCTAAAAAAGCTTCTTTTATTTTTCCCATCTTCGTCCATCGCCTCCTTAAATACACACAAAAATAAATAAATTATAATAATTGAATTTTTCATTTTTAAAACGCCTCAACTCTATAATTATAATTTCTAAGATAACAATTTGATTAATAAAAACATCTTGATTAAATACTAGAGAATACTTGAAAGGGTGCATAATGAAATGCCATAAACACTAAAAACTGAAAAAAAATTAACATCTCATACATGTAACAAGTTATTAACCAGAATATGCTTACTTTGTCACCCCTTTCAGCAGTTTTATCGAAACTGATACTCTTCGGTATAGCACCAGTAGGCTTACTACTTGACCCTTCCGTTACAACAGATCCATTTGGAACAACAATAGGAGGAGCAGACGAAAGGGGAATTTCTAAATAAAATAAAACACAAAGTAAAATAAAACTAAAATATTAAATATTTTAAACAATAATAAGATAATCTTAAAACAAAATACCAGTTGCATTACGCCTAGCTTCAACACTACTACCACTCGTTGAAGAGGAAGCGCTGAAGCAGCCTACGGACAGTGCTCCAGAATCCCTATCATTCCGTTCATCCTCAACTGATATCTAACAAAATGAAACAATTTAATTAATAATAATATACAGGCAGTGAGTGGATCAAAGTAAATAACCAAAATGTCTCAACAACATTAACATTTTCAATTTTTTGACTGTGGGTCAGATCACCCTACCGTTCATCCCCCATACTAATTGCACATCCTGTTACTAGTGTCTAGATAATTAAAAAAAAAAATACCATATTATTTCTATGACTGTCCCCCTATCTATGAATGGCTTCCCCCTATCTTACCAGCTTCTGTTTAATGGGCATCTAAACAAACTGTTTACCGATAAAACATCTTTATTTTTTAAATATTTTTGTTTTGAAGAGAAAAGATTCGCCCTGGCCGGGATTCGAACCCGGGTCGTCTGCATTTCCGTTGCAATGCTCTAAACCACTGAGCTACCAGGGGTCATATCCAAGTCAGACAAATCCGTTCTCTTCACCGATCCTATATCCCCATGCTCTCACAATTTTTGCAATGTATACACAGGGAAGAATGTTCATTGAACATTACTTTAATGAAGATCTTGTTGACTTACGTCATTATATTATTTATAATTTATTTTTATTAATTGTTATTTTGATGGCGATTATTTTTAAATATTTTTGTACACTGAACGGATTTGTCTGAATGGTAGCTCTGTGGTTTAGAGCACTGCAACCAAAATGCAGACGACCCGGCCAGAGCAAATCTTTTCTCTTCAAAACAAAAATATTTTTTTTAAATCACCATCAAAATAACAATTAATAAAAATCATTATTTTTTATTATGCACTGAGTAGCCATGCCGGAAATCCTGGTTCAAATCCCGCAGTTACTTTTATTTAGTCTGTTTGCGGCGGGAGATGGATCATATAGGATCTAGGACCTTCCTGGGGCTCACCCAGCCTCTATAAAATATTATGAAAACAGGTACCCATTATAAGGGGGAAAAACCTGGCGGTTGAGCATGGTCTAGGACAAGTCACCTCCTTGCAGAACCGTTGTCCATGAAACCGTTCGCGGGTCGTAGTGGTTACAGGATTTTTTATTATACCTTAAAATACTTAGATAAATTAATAAGATTAATGCATAATAATGTAACATAATTGTTATAATGGATTCTAAACATATATTGGTTATTCATGTTAGAGAAGAAATTCGTTGACTGTAAGTACTAATGAAGGATGGAAATAGTTGGGGGTGCAGTAAAAAATTTACACAATAAATAAGTGAAAACTTTTTTTTTTGTAAATTTTTGACTGCACCCCCAACTATTTCTATCCTTCATATATTGGTTATGAATGAAAGAGAATCTGATTTCCAATCACAACTATTTTCATTATGAATTTTAGAACATGATTAACAGGTGTTACTACAATAATAATCAGTTAACAAAGAAAACCATGAAGAACTTTCTCTTATGAAGCTATGGTCAAAGTGTTATATTTCTTTAAACTGATAAAAAAGCTTCAAAAAGGTATATCTGATAACATGTAAATTCGTAATTAACTCAAATAAATGAAATACCTCCTGGTTAGAAGTTTGTTGAGATGAAGATCTGAAGTGGTTTTTTGTAGACAGTCCAGTAGATAACAATGCTGGAGAGGGATAGTTAACAGGTTCTGAGGTACTGTGGGTTGGTGAGCTGACGGAACTACTACTTTTTCTCAATGAAACACCCTCTTCGCCTTCTTCTAATATCCCGATAACTAAATCTTCAGAAAAAAATAAAAAATAAATATATTGTAATATAAAAATGATTTAACAATATAATTAAAGTATAAAATGAAGTACCTTCTTTCGAATAAAGATTTCTATTGGTATCAACATACTCAATTGTCCTCCTACGATAATCTGCTTCATCTCCTCCTTTACCCGTGACGTTTCCAACAGTGGGCTGACTGTGCAAATCCTGTCTAGGAGTTACTTCTTCTCTGTTACTTCGAATTACAACAACTGTGAATAAAGTTTAATTTGATAATATTTCATCTTAGAAAATTAAATACAAAAGGAATGTGACTTTAATTGGCTAAGATAACTTTTTAAGATTTTTTTTTTTAATAAACCACATCATTGGAGTTAAAAAATAAAATATTGAAGACCAAATGTTTACTTAATTTTTTACCGATCAAGTAAAAAGTTTATGTTTTTATTTTCTATCATTAAAAACAATTCCTGAAATCCTAACAATACAATTAAGGCAATCTACCTTGCTGAGCAATTACTGGTTCTTCAACATTCTCAGATTCACCTCTACTCTCTGCCTCCGATCTGCCAGTATCATCAGATCTATGTCAAAAGTTAAAAAGAATAAAAATACATATTATTATTATATTAATAATAAGCAGATAAAATATAAATATAGTAAAAATAAAATAAGTAAGTTTATAAGCTTGGTTACCAGCCATTTTGTTTGTAAGATGTCAAATTCAATTTATTTTGGATTGTTTAAATAATTCAGTTTAGATTCGTTGGATATATTGATTCTTAGGCAGGTGTCTAATTCCAGATCGATTTGTACTGGTATTGCTTCAATTTTTTTTCACGCATAAAAATATAGAACATGGTTTTTTGGCATTTTATTCTATGAAATGTTAAGGAATCAATTTTGGTGAAATTTGGTATTTGATTTGGAAAAAAGAAAGAAATAATACAAATTAAAACAGAAAATTGACATTCTAATCTTTTATATCATTATTAGTTTCATACTTTTAAATATACTTACATACCTTCAATAAAATCTGGATTTAATTGATCGACAGATTATAGTAGAAAAATATATATTACTATAATACCTATTTTATTACTTAATTAATTACCTTGCAACACTGGCTGTATCATCAGTGTCCACTTCAGTTAGTCTGTCGGAGTCTGATATAACAACATCTGTGCTCCAAGCTTCAGAAGCAGTTTCCAAAGCATCACTTATCTAAAAATAAAGTTAATATTTTAATAACTTAATAATTTTAGTTAATCAATTAAATTCCTTTATATTAAATTGTATCCATAAAATGGTACTATTTTTCAGATATTTAGGAGGGAAGGTAAGTCAATCCAAAATTAAATTGAAATTATCTATATTTTTTTAATGACTTATTTACAAGAATTTTATGCAAGTTAAAAACCATTGGTAAAACATATTAATCATTAATTAATATTTAAATACAATAAAAGAAGTGAGTGAATTATATTTATATCAAATTGACTTACCAATGGATTACTTGTGGTAAATTCATGTAAAACAGGCTGAAGAGGACGCTGAGGTTGCTGTTCAACTGTTTCACTATCACTGGCTAGAACGTCGGTGCTCCAAGTATCGCTGACTAGGGAGAATGTTTCATCTGAGAGAATATAAACATTCATTAATGATGGTAAAAATAAGCAGCAAAAACACAAATTTTAACTTATATTATAAACTAGACTTACAAATATTACATTTACATATGCCATGAATATACATAAATTTAAAACTACAGGGGGAAAAATGGAGTAGAGTTGAACCTTTATTACATAGGATAATGTAGATAGAGAATCCATGGGAAATTGAAAACCAAGTATAATGAAATATTAATTTCTTAACTACAATTATAGGAGTATAAGGTTACACAATTAAGACATACAGATTAAGACGGAGGGCGGTATAGAGGATAATTGGTAGTATCAGTTGGGTTCACTATGACTTTATTAATGAAGTCAGCTATTCTAATTTATCATTTTATAATGTGATAATCTTTTAATAATTGATGTTGTCCTGTTCAAAATAATTTAGCACAAGTAGTACCCCCTCCAAGGTTTTAATTTATTTTGTATTCATATCAAAGATATCATAAACAAATCTACCTCTTAGTCACAATCTTGAATGAAGTTTATCTGCCAAGAGATAATAGTCCAAATCAAAAAATCTGTCTCAATAGACAAAAATATAAAATATCAGAGATTCAAGAAATAAAAATTAGTAGGTAAAAGAAATGAAAAGAAAAAATGGTAAACCATTCTAAATAAAGTTATCCTGTTGAAGTAATAAATATTATTATTTCCTACTTTTAAATAACTAGGGAGAACAAAAAAGTTCAAGGGCTAGAATATGTCGACTTATTTTCAGATTATGGAAGTTCCTCAGTATAACCAAAAAAAATATTTTAATGTTTAATAAACCTTTCACTTCAATGAATTCAAATTATTTACACATTAGTTGTTATATCATACAAGCATTTCGAGTCAAAATAAGATTTATTAAATAGCAATGACAGAAGATAAATTCTGGAAAAAAAAACATACCAAGAAGAGGCACTTCCGGAATGAGTGTATCGATTTCAAACTTCCCAAATTTATCGTTGATGTCAAATTTAGTCTGCGTTGAAACCTTTGGAGGTGGTGGAGGGGTAAAGTCCAAAGGCTGTCTAACGGAAGCTGCTTCTTCTCCTTCCGTCATCTGCGAAGATGGAGTATCCCTGCCTAAGAAACAAATGTTCAACGATGATAAAATCTATGGAAAATATTCTACTTTTTTAATATATAAATATTATACTGTTGTTTATTAATATCTGTAAGTAAAGCTACATTGTTATAAAATTAATTATAATATTTTGAAATCATGAGTGATTAAAAAGAGATTTCCGATCCATTTTCAGGCCAGTAACTTCCATGAAACAGAAGACCATACCAAATTGTTTGTTTCATTTGACATCACTTAAGGCTACAATGGCTTATCGGAAGATAGTACAGTCAGAGTCTAAAATTTTGGCAAGCCAAGTTTATTAGGATAAGGATCCATAGCAAATACCAGTCTCAGGACTCATATTTTATATCCCTTCTGAAGGACCTTTAAAAAATACAAAGCTGTTCTTTGGACCTTCATGGATATAATGGGGTCTATAAAGCCTTGAAAAGACATTAAGGCTGAAGAGAGTCTTCTATCTTTAAAACTGGAATTTCCTGAAGCCTTTAACTGGAATTAAATCTTAACTCAATTATTATTCCTTCTGATTCAGAAGCCTCAATAATTATTATGCCACTTATTTAGTTTCCCCTCTCTTTCCCACTTTTCCACCCGAAATAATTGACCATTTCACGACTAATAAAATAGTCTAAATTAAAATTGACAGTATGATTATGATATCATCCCACTTGAGAGATAATATTATAATCAATTTTACATAATAGTAATTTAATGATGACTTTGGCTCATTAATAAATCATTATAAACAATAACACATACAAATATAAACCAAATCACTATTTTTCATGGTGCCTCCTGTGGTGTTTTTGTTTGCTGACAATATATTATGCTCAAGGCCGTGGGTTCACAGCAAAAAATGCTTGGTTATACCGTCGTTTGGAAGGGACGTAAATTGGGGTCCCGATCCTGTACGATAACAGGTATTTGTTAAGGATCCGTATCCTAATTATAACTGGATAGGAAAAATTCAGGACTCCCACTCTAGAATTGTCCAATCAGCTATTATCAGCACAAAGTGATGTTAAATAAATAAACAAACAGCTATTTTTCATTAATAGTTATTAAAGAATATTTCATCATCCATAAATAGAAAATAATTTAGTTTTATTTGATAATCTCACCAGAAATATTTGGAGAACCTCGCCCTGAAACATTAGCCGAGACCATATCAGAAAGGTTGTCGTTTTGATCTTCAGTTTCAAGTTCGAGAGAAGATGCAACACTGTGGTTTGATGGAGCTTCAGAAACAACATCTAAATTATCACTAGTATTCCCTGAAAAATAATAAAAAATGATACAAAAATAAAATTAAATTAAAACCTTTTCTTGGGTTCCTCAGTACCCAAAGAATAACAAATATGAACAAGTTAATGCATCATTAGTTTGTTAGCTTGATTCACAATTAATATTAATACAAACTTGTAGGTTTAATGATTCAGAATCATCAGAAATTTCAGTATGATCAAAATTCCTCCTAACATATCCCCTCTTCATCAGTTTTCAAATTTCTGGATAAATCCGGGTAACTAATTTTCTGTTTTAACATCACAATGTCAATGTTGGCATTATCATGTTTGTTAAGCATATTAAACATTAATATTAACTGATTGTAATATTGGTAGTAAGTGTAAAGTGTAGTTACAAAGTTTTAAGGAAGTGAAATAACAGAGAGCTGAATCCATCAAAAAATTTATATAGGGATGTGGTAGAAGAATAAGTTCTATAACGTAATCTTAGCTCCAATGTTTTCTTGTGCTTTTCACAATCCAAATGAAAAGGATAAATAATAAATCAAATAAGCATATTACAACACCAATTTATCAACTAAACAGTACAACACCAAAACAATGTTTTAAATAAAATGTTAAGAAAATACCTATAGATCCATCATCGTGTGATATAGAAAATCTTGTTCGTTTTTCTTGACCGTCTTGTCTTTCCTGATGTTCAGAGTCATTTCTCCTCTCATTTTTATCATTTTCTTTCTCCAAAGCCAATAACTGAAAAAAGTAAACTAATTAGTATTATTAATTACCTTTCCGGAAGCAGCTTTGGAATAAGAAATGATAGAATAATGGCTACAATATAAGTAAGAATAACATAATATCCAAAACATGCTAATTTTTAATTTATCATATTTTCATAATGATCGCCATCTTATTCCTAGTGTAATTATCATAAATAAGCTGAAAGTGATAAACTATGCAACACTTCAAACATAAATATTGAATACAAGAAAGTCAAGAGGTGACCTGTGGTCTAGTGGTTAGCATAACAAACTACTAAGCCCAAGATCGTGGGTTCGCAGCACTGCAGGTGGCCCTAGGATTTTTCAAAGGGAGTAAAAAATCCTTGGTTATGCCGTCCTTCGGAAGGGACGTTAAATGGGGGTCCCGAGTACCGATGTCAGGTACTCGTTAAAAATTCCTATCCTAATAAAATGTGGATAGACAAAATTTAGAGTTCCCACTTTAGCATCGTCCAATTAGCCACAGCAAAGGGATGTTAAATGAACAAACAACAACAACAATAAAACAGCCAAGGACAATCTGAAGCTTCTTTTAATTGTTTAAGTCTTATCTTGTGAAACTTTGAACTTAACTTTTCAGATGTTTTAGCCTACATTAATCATACTAAATAGCTAATAATTTATTTAACAAGAAATAAGTTAAACATACTTTTTGTTCAGGAACCAGAGCTTGAGAAGAGTCTGAGCAAACATCTAATGGAATGATCAGAACTTTTATTGCATTTCTATCTTCTTCTTCTAATGAGCCATTTTCTGAGCCATGGCTACTCCCGACTCCTCGATTTTTACCAACTAAAAAAGGTTAAGATCAAATTATATTTATATTTATGCAATATAACTATTGTAATCCTCTATTTATATACTATTTTCCAGAGAGTGAATTTCATCTAAACTAAAAAGGTTGTTTATAAATAATAAACTATTATATACTAATTAATCAAATAGGATTGAAACAATTTTTTGTAATGACATACTTAACAAAATAGTAAACAAAACTCAAAACCCATCATGTAAAAATTGATTATATAAGCAAAAAAGGTTAAATATGGCAGATGAGTAAAAATAATTCAAAAGGTATACTGCTAATATATTATTGCTTATTAGAGTATTTAAAAATAAAATGAGGTCTTGGGTTCAATTCATGTTATTGACTACACTGTTTTTAGGACAACGGTTGTTCAGGAAGGTGATTTGACAAAGAAAACGCTTGGGTGCCACGGCTTTGCCCCCAATTAAGGGTAGCTACTTTTGTGCTAGAAGGGTCTGCAAAGCCTTAAGGGTCCATCCATGACAGTTAATTGAAAGTCAGTATAGCGGGTCAACACGCTACATAATGAGCTATCCCAATCCCTTCAAAGAGTATAGCAATGATGATTTATTTCACTACTAATTATAGTTTTATTAAATACTTATTCAAACTTCATAACCGTGTTATTTAAAGGAATTATTAGTATTTTTCCTTCTAAAATTAATAATGTCTAAATTCACTAAAGGTCAGCATTTTTTTTTACTACTCTGGCTAAAATTTGTTGGGAACCCGAGGATCATCTATTCTCCTATAAGGAAAATATTTTTGTTTACTTGAAAAACTGATAGCAAACATTTAAAACAAACCTTTTGATAAGATACTCGATTTTCTAGAACTCTCTGAAAGCGTGGTATTTGTTGTTTTGCTATGACCATTGACCATTGGCGGTGGAATTTGACTTAGGAGAGGAATCAGTTCTTTATGAATTTTCAGATCTTCACAAGAGCTTTCAGTTATTAATGTTCTCAGAAAAGTTACCTAAAAACATATTAAAACATTAATATAATATGTTTTAGTTAATTATATCAAGTTTAAAAATAGGTATATTATATAATAATTAATTATATATTAAGAATAAAATATGTTCAAGTTTAGCTCGGTTGCTGTTATAACCAATAACACTTAAGACCATCCAACTTTAATTAAAGCTAAATTTTTGTGAGAATTTATTATAATGGCATTGATATTCTCAAGTAATGTATACCTTACCAAAAGCATATATGTAGCTGGTATAAATGGTTATGAACTGAGTTGATAGAGATACTAAGTGAGGATACACATTTGCTGTTAAAATAGATAAAGGTGACTTAAATCCAGTTTTATCATAATTTTTTTTTTTTTTTAATTTAATTTATTGATATTTACAACTATAATATGATTATAACAAGTAAATCTGCTGATATGTACATTATGACATGAAAAACACTTGTGGAGAAACTACCCATCGCAGCACTCCAATAAATCAGAATTTAAAATTTTTTTATGTCTTTATCCAATTGACCTTTTAATTGCAAAACAACCTAATCACCTATTACTTATCATAAAACCAAACTTACTAATGTATGAAGTTCAGCCTCGGTAAAAAGAGATACGAGCCTCGAGAGTCCTTCAGATTTCATATTTTCTTCCTGGTGAGGTTCTTCAATGTTTGAATTCCCTTCGATCATTGTAACGACAATAGAAGAAACACAATCCTAGAAATATATCATTCAGTTATCACATACACATTAACATATAGACAAATCTTCGGGAAATAATTAAATAATTAATCCAAAAACCTTTGGGAACTGAGAATACAGATCCTCTGCCCTGTTATCGACTGGCTGAAATCCCCTGATAGCTAACATTTGCAAAATCTGTGCTACTTGCATCAAATTGTAACGTGCGACATCACTGATTGGTACGTCCGTAATACCATATGTTTCTGGAGTAACTATGGCAGGGCAAATAAAAAGAGTGAACACCAAGTCTGTACACATAGCGAAAACCTGAAAAATAAGATTTAATGCAAACGTACATTTTTTAATTTTATAACATTCAATAAAAATACAACTACATAGAAATATTTGGTTTTATTATTTGTAATAATTTAAAAAAAAATTCAACAAATAAAATATGTTTTCTTAGATGTCAGTCCAAATATAGACTAATATTAATATTTTTTAATTAAAATATATTTAATCATAAATTGTGCATTATCACTTTGTATGCCAATTAATAATGCTATTTTTTGCATAATGTTTCTTATTAATTGACAATTTACATCATCCAGCAGATTTACTGCTTTTATTAAATCACACTCCCATTCAAAGGAATGGACAATGTTAATGAAGAAAATTTTCTTAATCTATAGATACAACTTCAACCTTTTGTAATGTTATTAGAAAAAAAAAAATTATTTTCAAATTTGTAGCCTAAATTGTTCTATTATTGGAAATTCCTGATCATCCTTTTCTATTAAGCCATAAGTTATTTCCATTCTTGAAGCTGCTATTAATAATGATAATGATAAAACAAAATAACAATTTAGTGGGAAAACCTCAAACCCACTGATTTACTTTAATCCCCCATCTATTGGCTCTATCCACCTATTTATAGATCCTATTGGTTAGTACTTTGTCACTTAAGCCGTGTCAAGAAAAGATTTATATATATTCATTACTTGTTTAGGGATTCAAAACAATTTTATGACCTATCATATGTGCCCAGAATGACGCTTTTAAAGCTATTTTTAAAGATAATTTTTGTTTAACTTATTAATTTATCAGGGCTTTTAAGCCACAATATAAATTATAAATAAAGTGATATTAACAATAATTTATACCTCTTTTTCGGGGATCGTATTTGCTTTCATTAAAGAGGAATGAATTTGGCCTACAAGCCAGAAAACCGAATTTGGGAAGCAGTGGAAATTTTCATGTAAGCTATTTATAAAACTCATAGTGACTTTAACTAAGTCTTTTATAATTGAAAATTTGTACTTTCTTATTCCAGTCTTATATTCTTCACTCCCTTCCACACCAAACTTTTTGATGCGCTCTTCCAAAGTAAATCTGAAATAAATTAATGTTAATATGATTCAAGAACTATATCCACAATACAAAAACAAGCAATATCTTTTTAACTCTTAAAATAAAATTTCTTGCCCAAGATTAGATTCATGCCCAACAATAGTTGTGCAAGTTGGGGTAGTAAGTGAAAACAAACGATTGCTTGAATTCGGCTTGGGAAGCTATTTTAATTTATGTAAGGAAGGAAATAGTTGGGGGTGCAGTCAAATTAAACACTAAATAAGTGGGTACTTATTTTGTTTTAAATTATATTTTTAAAAGTTAAAACTTATAATTTATATATATATATATATATATATATATATATATATATATATATATATATATATATATATATATATATATATATATACATTATGATCACATGGACTTTCTTTAATTTAGAGGCAATAACATAGGTGACAATTATTTCTCCAACTTTACTGTATTATTTTCCAATTTTTTTGTACTTCTTTAGATTTTGAATTTGAAAAACCATCCACTTAAATATAATGGAATATTATTATATTTTCATTTATAGTTTCTAAAGCTACTTGTGCTATACATCAAATTTTAAATAGTAATACATAGACTAGTAGTATTTCAGGTAACAGATGGCTTTTAAGCCATAAAAAAACACCTATTTTTCAATTAGTGCTAGTTTCTCAAGATGAATTCCCTGGCAGAATAAGAGTAAAATTTTATTGTAATACTTGATAAATATGTTCAGTATATTTATGAATTGTAAGTATTTAGTGATATATTTTGCTTAAATACAAGTAATCTACAGTTTAAAACCATGCAAGGTGTAAGATTGTTAAGATTTTGTCAAAAATAATTTTTTTCAAAAAGCTGCAACACAAAGAAAAATATAAATTTTCAGTTTTTATTTGAAAAATGGTACATGTGTTTTGGTTGAACTCTGTTTGGCATAAAGGAGTATCAGATTTGAATACAAAAAAAATAACCCTACATAGAAGTACATTTGCACATTCCGTTAAACTTACCTTTCGGCAACTTTCTTTTCTGGATCAATATCAAGATACTTTTCTTCCAACATTAATAATCCCATTATAGGATTATTTAGTGCAGCAGTAAGGTAAAGCTTAGCAGCAAAGAGTGTTTCATGGAAAGCAGAATATAGTCTAGCAAAAGCACAAGAACCTTGCTGTAGCAACCTGGAAAACAACCACCAAAGATATAAAATGAATTTCAATCAAGTTTGTGAGCAATACAATCAACTAGTCATAATCCATTTAAAAATCACTATTTTTGTTTTTTTTTAAAGGCAGAGTAGGGAAAGTCACAATTGGACAAGATCTGCAATGAAAATTACAAACAAGTAGTTCTCAGCCTTCTTTTATGTAGCTATAGAACAGCAAAATAAAGACGGCAATATATACTGTAATGCCAAGTGTCAAATGAAATAATCAGAAAAATTAGAATTTCAATTTTTTTTTTTATACTTTAAAAAAATATTTATTCATATAAAATACATGTATTTATAAAAATGATTAATAGAATATTTCCCATTTGACTCGATAGATTATCGAAGATTATCGAGTATCTTCTGCATCTTTCATGTTATTTCATAATTCCTTGAGAATGTCTTTACCAGATAAAAAAAATTTAAAAATTCGAATGAACTCATATGAATTAAACATCGTATCCCACAAGAAGTTTTGGAGCTCAATACTAAAAGTTCAAGAAATTATGGTGAATGTTATAAAATATCTCTCTCCAAGGAACAATATTTTTTTATATGCAATCAAAATTCAGTTATCGACAGTACGATTAGAACAAATTATTTGGTTCTAAGTTTGAATGAATTTACCAGTCATATAAACGTAATAGTGGGTGGGGATAAGGGACAAGTAATTGAAAAATTGATAGGAGAAGACTAACCGTGTGCCTATGAAATAAAAAGTATGAAATGAGAATTATTTCTAATTAATTTTTTAATACTTATTTAAATTTGAATTTATACATAATTCCAAATGTACATTTAAAAACCTTTCTATGAAAATTACTAAAATGAGGATTAATAGGGATAAAAAGGATTGCAAGGATTTTTTAATCGAGTTACCAAAATGTCTATAAATTATTATAAGTATTAACTGCTAACAGTATTTTAATGTGAAAATTTATTTATAAACAGAATAGTTATTAAATCAATAACAAAAAATTAAGTAGAAAAAAATAATATATATCAAGACCAATAATAAAATAGAAAATATACTGATTGCATTGTAGTTGTTTATATCTGGATCTTTGTTTACATTTAACTGAGACAAGACAACAAAAAAACTAATGATATAAATAAGGAACAACAATGAATACTTTGGCAGGATCTAAAATTATTATTGGACGCACATAATGAAAATATTTACTATTTATTATCTAGAATTATGTGAATATTGAATACCCTTGAAGATATGTCAAATGATCTTATATTCAAGGACAAAAGAGATTAGTTATCACTGTCATGTACATTAGTTATTATAACACGACAAAAAAAAAAGTATATGATTCAGCAAATTATTGCGATAGCCGGAAATTTCTTATAATAATAAAAAGCATTACCAACCTTCTTGGAGATTCTGAAGGGATAATCTGAAGTGTGATAAGATTTTTCAAAATCTTTAGCACAATGTTTTTATGAGCTGTCAGAACACAACTGCCATAAAGACCTGAAATAAGACTCCTGATAATTTTGGTCATTTCTTCAGGAAGAGATTTGTCTCCAGCGACTAGGCATCTAGCAACAAGTTCGGGAGAATCCCGTAACAATAATAGTAGTTCCCCATAGTTACCGCATCTCTACAAAGTAAAATATACTGCCTTTAATAAATCTGCGATGGTAATAAATTCGTAGATTTTTAATAAAAATTTCTCACTTGAAAACCTAGATACTTCTGAGCATCTATAAAATTTGTCAAATCGAGGTTTCTAGCCCTTTGACAGCAAAGAGAAGGTGTTGAACTCGGATTTGACAGAACTAGTTGATTCAAATTCAACCTCTGTTGGGATGTGATCCATGAAATCTGTGCTAACTGTGAGTATTTAGCAGCAACCTTGCAAAAAAAAATTTAAATAAAATATCAATTAAATTCCTTTTTGGTTTTTGATGTAAGGCAATGCATTTTTATAAGGTGTATATGCATTTTAAGAAATCCGAAGTAAAACAGCGACTAATTGTCAAGATTATCTTACTTTATCATTCAGTTCCTGTATGTATGACTGTTGAGAATTAACGAACAATCTTTCTTCCCTTAATTGAACTGCCAGTTCGACAATATCCCATAAGAACGGATTTATTTCCATTTTTTACAAAAAAATTCGAGATCTTTAATAGAGAATTGAGGAAACGGGTATTTTAAATACCGATTATTACATTAGATACGAGTATACTCTTTACTTGTATTTATAACCATAATAATATAGCCTAGAATGGTTAGAGAAAGGATGAATTTATAAACTATAGAGATTATGCTGAGAAATGTCAAGAACTACACAATAAACACCTTCCTAGCCTTTCCCATGGGTTAAAACAAAAACATAAACTCTACTAACACCCCCTTTCATTGAGTAACAAGTTTGAAGAGTGGGGGAGTTAGAAATTATCTTGTTCAGCGCATGTCACTACCAGCCACCGTTGATGGGAGTTCAGCAAAACAATTAATTCACGCGAATCATTCTTCCATCCTTCAGTTATTAACTATTTTTAATCGATTTGAACAATATCTG
The DNA here is from genome assembly GCA_964056705.1 of Troilus luridus. NCBI lineage: Eukaryota > Metazoa > Arthropoda > Insecta > Hemiptera > Pentatomidae > Troilus > Troilus luridus. Next base: position 68,886,528 of record OZ057415.1, read on the forward strand.
GATGCGCTAGACAAACGAAATAGAATAAAATTTTTTTTTTGCAACAGACTAGTTTGTTTGCATATAGAAAGTGGTGGTATAGAATAGGCGTTTTGAATAAAACGAAAGATTATCTAGAATTAATGAGACTGTTATAATGGATTGTTAATGATTTAATACCAGGTAATAAATTCGATTAATAAAAAAAATAACACTACAGCCTATGAAGGGTCTTGTGTTCAGTACATGGTAGAGACTGTTATGTTTCTAGAACAAAGGTTGTTCATAGAGGTGATTTGTTCTAGATCACGCTCAACCACTAGGTTTTACCTCCGATTTAAGGTCGCTACACACGGTCAGTTTGGTGTGTTCACATCGAACTGACCGCGTGTAAGCTAAATTGATGTGAGCTCACATCAAAAAAGTGAACTGATGGACTGATGAAAATTCATCATTTCGACGTGACACACCAAACTGAGGTTAGTCCGAAGTCAGCGTGTGTACCGCCGCGTCAGTTCGGTGTGTCACATTAGTTACCTGAGCATGCGTAAAGGTGTCGTTTGGATGGACAACACTTTTTCAATCGCTTTTCCAGACCTCGTCTGTGTGTTTATTATTACTGAGTGATAATGTGGTTAGTTGGGGAAAAGACTTTCTTTTAGAATTTATAGAACTGTTCAGAGGGGAGGAATGTTTGTGGAAATTAAGTTCAAAGGACTACAAAAACGAGAGGAATGATATAAAATCGCAACTCATCCAAAATGTTAATATGAGAGTATTTAACTCGTTTTAAAAGCCATCGCTTAACCCCTACATATCGCTTTATTCTCCGTTTTCTCCTTTTCACTATAACACAAGCCACAGCACTATATAGAAATAACAATTCATCGTCCGAAAACATGATGTTTTAACACAAAATTGTGTTTAATATGTTAAATACATAAACAAAACATAATAAGAGGGAGTAGACCTTCCAATGGGTAGCATATCGAACTGACACACTGAAATGAGCGTGTGGATGCGAATGTTGTGTTCAGTTAGAAGTAACAGTTAGAAATGAACACATCGAACTGACCATGTGTAGCGGCCTTAAGGATACTCTCTTTATAAAGGTTTGATGAGCCCCAGGAGGGTCCTAGATCTCAATTCCAGGTTATGAATTCGATTTTAAAAAATATATACCGCTACAACCCATGAAGGGCCTTTAGTTCAGTACATGATAGAGACTGTATTGTTTCAAGGACAACAGACGTGCAAGGAGGTGATTTGTCCGAGATCACGTTCAACCACCAGGTTTTCCTCCCATTAAGGAAAACCACTTGGAGGCTGGGTGAACACTAGGAGAATCTTCAGATTGTGCCCAACCACAGCTGTTAGCAGATTAAACAATTTGGTATCAGTTCCGCAGGCTGACGCTACCAGATAAGTCACGACTAGCTTTAACCATTCCTAGTTAATATTCTCGAAAATAAAAATAATCGTGAGTTTTAATATGAAAAAAAGAGATTAATTATAAGAAATGTGTATATTTCGCTAATCATTTCATGAAGAAATGAAAGTTTCGACAAACATTTCGAAGTATAAATGATGATATAACCTAAACAGTATGCGTAAGTCGGTTATACAGTGAGTAAGAGTTACTATACATATACACCCATTAATATTTTATTTTTAGTAATATTATTTTTATTTTCGAGAATATTAAAAAGGAAAGGATTGAAGAGTTGGAACTTGTTTTGACTTGATTGGAAGCGACAACCTGCGGAATTGGTACCTAAAGTAATTCAGAATTACTACCAGTGTAATAATGGATTTTAATTTAATTACGTAAATTTCACGTCAATGGAACATCACTATATATATAAAATTAAAATAAGTAACCACTTATTTAGTGTCTTATTTGACTGCACCCCCAACTATTTTCTTCCTTACATCTATCATCCAGTCAACCATCCCTCGCTTCTCTTATATATATATATATACATTAAACAACCGACTTCTTAATAGTTTTTAGGTTATATCTTTTGCTATACTTCCAAAAGTTTGTTGAGACGTTCATTTCTTCACGAAATTATTACCGAAATATGCGTAAGCATTTCCCATTATTACGCGGTATTTTAAAAAAATTTAAGAGCAGCCAGTTTTAAAAAAAGGGCGGGACAGGAGGATACAGACAAGACCGTGCTGTCGATCGTGTCGTAGAAATGACGTAACACTGATGTCACTAAAATGACCGTTATCAAAAGCTACAAGCAGTGGAATAATTACCATTTATTTAATACCCAGTTATGAATTTGACTTAAAAAAACTGTCCCACTACAACCATTCTTGGAAGAGTCTACTCATGAAGAGTCTTAGGTTCAGTACATGGCAAAGACTATACTGTTTCTAAGGCCACGGTTGTGCAGGGAGGTGATTTTTCCGAGATCACGCTCAACCGCCAGGTTTCGCCCAGTTAAGCGTACCCACTTTATAAAGACTGGAGGATCGCCATATTCCCAGGGTTTAACCACCGCTGATAACATATTAAATAATTTATCTCCCGTCCCGGATTTTAATCCGTAACCTTCGGCGTAGCTGGTCAACGCTTTCGTTTACTCGCTTCTATATATATGAATTCAAATCTAGGCGAAAAAATAAGAACTTAAAAATAAATCGGGAAATATTATGTGGAAATTATCTTGATGTACATAAATTGAATTAGATATTTCTTATAATACAGATAGCATTCGGTTTTTTTCCATTAATTGTGTATCTATGTAAATGTTGTTATAATAAAAAAAAAACTACAACTCGAGAATGGTATTGGGTTCATCACTAGTGAACCAAACCATGCCCATGCCTAACCAGGTCTTACCTCCAAACCAAGTGAAGGACCAGGTACTGACTTTAAATTGGCTGAGTGTGTTGTAGGAAGTTTTTTATTCCCCAGAGTCGATTCACAGCTGACAAACAGACATTTTTTTTTACTCTACACTGAACTGACCCGTTTTCGAACTCTGGAGTTAAGGTCCTAGTCTCTCACTCCCTTGAACTTTCGAAACCCTGAGGAAATCAAATGGTAAGGTATGCATTATTATTATTTTTTTTTTTAAAGGAGGGTGTATTAAAACTAGGACAATTAAAATTACAATATTATAAACATAAAAAATTGATTAATGCAATAGTATATTTTAAAATTCTCGCTTTAAGAAAATTGTACCAAAATTTGTTACAAAACGTATCTCCGAAATCATCCAAATCTGTATGGACTTTCACAGATAACGTAATTAAGCCATTTTACTTGAAATCGTCCGATTCCCGAAATTACACGTTGAAGTAAGAATCGCCCGAAATCCGGTAAATAATACGCCCATAGACAGCACTGCTCGCATTTGCCCTAAACTAAAATCAGTTTAGGCATTCGGGAAGATTTAATTAGGATCAGTGCCTGGGGAAACCTGAACAAACTGGCATTAAAGGCTATGAAAACTCTCACGCCATTGTTATTACTCATTACCCATAGGTTTTGATTCCTTCCTTTGATCCATCCACATCCTCCCAACATTAATTCTGAAAGAGCATCCTATCCCTTTCAAAAACTTGCCATTACTATTGACCAAACCCTTTTCTGGAAACCCCACATCGCCCAAATATCCCTAAGTTCCCTGAGATTATTCCAGGTCTCTAAGATTTGTTCTTGGTACCCTGAGGCACTCTTATGTGTTCCACCTCTACAATGAGTCAAAGTGGCTCATTCCTTCCATCTGTGGACAGTATTTTCTTGGTTCATTCATTTCTCTTTTTGGGATTTTAATTTTGTTACCTACCTCAAACATCTTGTGTTTAAATGATCCTTTCATCAATGTTTTTTTCATAAGAAAGTTGACAATAAAATAAATTAAAAACTTGATGACCACCTGCTGGCCAAATTGGAACTCTTTGTAGGGTCCAAGCTTTGTCCTAATTCTTGGATTAGGTAATTTAGGTAATTATGTATTAGAGTAATGAAACTAGCTAAAAAAAGTGCTTCAAAAGGATAGGAAGATCGATATTATATATATATATATATATATCTGATTATTTTCCATTACAATTGAATTCTTTTCTCATTTGATTTTTTTTATTGCTTGGAGCTAGCCAGACACTTAAAAAAATCAAAGCTTTACATTGAGTAAATAAATACTAAAAATGTAATACTATGTCACTTACTATATTTTTCTAATAAAATAATAGACTAAATTTGTACTCAGCTAGTAATCTATTGAGTATAAATATTATATTCTGTAATATTTATACTAAATAAATATTTAGAAAATACATTGAAATTTAAAATAAATAAAGAAATGAAACTCCTCACACTGCAGAGTGGTTCAAGAGGACAGAATATGATGATGATAATGATTAATAAAAAAATATTCAAATAAAAAATTTATTATATCAAAATAGGTTTTAAAGGGTCATTAATAAATATGTTTTTAATTAAGTGTGCAGGAGATGTTAACGCAGTAGATCCAATTAGAACTGTTTTACCAAATGGAGTAAAATAATCTTTAATGAACTTCACTTCCATACCAGTTATACCGCCAAACACAAATATTAACACATTGTCATTATCCATTATATGAGGTCTTGAAGAGCTTAATATCATACTGAAATTAAAACAATCAAAATCATTAAAGTCGTATGAAAAGGTTAAAAATATGTTTTAATAGAACTTTAAAAAATAATATATTATTCTGACCTAAATCTTGAAGCAAAGTTATCTCTGAGGCTAAGGTTAGGTTTATGCTTGACATCTTCAAGATCTGGTTTGCTCGGATTTGTAATATCTTCTAACAACTGTTTTAAGACACTTCGATATTCTAATGGTAATAACATATCCTCGTAAAAAGCAACATTCCTACAAAAATAATCAAGTTAGTTTCTAATTGTTTTAACAAAATGTACAATATGGTATTACAATTACAACATTTAATAAAACTAAATTATAAATATTACTAAAACATACCAAATATTTTAATCTTTAACTACTATTTACCATTTTAAACCTGTTATCTTTAATTTTGCAGAACATTTTCAAATTAATATTTCTTTGAACATAAAAATTAAATAAATATACATAAAAATTTATGTTCCATTAAAAATATTGTTGGTTTAGAATTATAAATGATTAACTCTTTTTTTTTAAAAGATAAAAGTTGTTCGTCATTGCATTTGTAACTTCAGTGCAGAACTTACTTTTCAGTATCGATACCATTATAAGTTAATTTTTGAGAATACCAGGATTTTTTTCAAAATTAAAGCATACATTTAGTTGATGAACAGATAAATAGCAACAAACTTATATCTTCAAAAATATGTAATTGGTTATTTTTTCTTCTAAACAATTGGACATAAACCATGCCAATCTTTCCTAGTGCATGATAAAGTGTGATGTAAATGAGTTATTAAGACTGATAAAGAAATGCCCAACTTTATCTGAACTATTTTCAAGAATAGTTCAACATTAATGAAAATTAAAACATTTCTTGAGAATTCATTCAGAATCTTAAAGGGTCAATAAATATAGCAAATTTATGGAGTATAATAGCAAGATAAGGAAATACAAATTAATTAATAAAATAATTAGCTATTATACAAAAATAATAAAATGTTTTAAAAAATATAAAGGGACATTATAAAACTATTTTATAAGTTAAAATATTGGATCCATAAAAAAGGCATAGACAATTTTACAGACTTTGAAAAGGAATTTTAAAATTTAATAAGCTGCTAATGCCGACTAGATGTGCCTGATACATTTAAGATAAATAATGATATTTTATATAAATAATTCTACGATAATTTTAATATATTATTAGTAACATATTTTTACTATTAGTAACATAAAATTTACTAATTATTTCAAAATTCTAACAGAAATAATAAATAACGATATCAATGACAAATAACCAAAGCATCAATCATATGTCTGTCAAGAAAAAAAAAAAATAGAGTGTGGTAATTTTGAATTTGCCCTTTTTAATTTGAATGTGCAACACATTATATTGAAATTCTTAATTAAACATATCTTAAAAACTGGTACCTGTATTTCATCAAGTGATTCCTACTCCTTTTTAAACTATTAAGTTTCATAAAAACATGAAAACAAAATTCACTATCACTCATTTTCTCAAGATTCAAACCAATATCGTGGTCGCATTTTTCTCTATCTTCGGAGAAAGCCTTTTCAAACGACGAAAATAAACTGTCTTCTACATCATTACTTATTGCATATTTATCACCAATAAAATTATAAAAAAATATTAAAATCAATAATATGTGTTCCATTCCCAATCCTTTGCTTCTCCTAGTTTCAATTATGTTTATGATCTAGAACAGAGAAGAATGATAATCATAAGTGAAAATTCAACAAGCATAAGAATAACTACTACATATACATTTTGTTTTAATAAGAAATATTAACCAATCTGATAGCTTCATCTATTTTATTATCAGCAGCTAAAGCTTGCATCAATAACTTTTGAAAACTTCCAGCTAACTTCATTTTCTCTAAGGCACTGGATTTGACCGTCTGAGTGAAACCCAAGGTGTGCTAAAATAAAATAAAACAAAGTAAATAATAAAATTCTGAAATAATAATTACAGATACAACTTTTTAATAATTACCTGTAAAATAGCAGAATGTTTTCTGATGAGATCGTATTTTACTGAAAATTTCTTCACAACGATATCTTCCAATTCAGAGGGAGAAAAATTTGAATTTTCTTTCATATTGCATGCCATGGATACCTCTTTTGTCAGCGCTTTTAAGATGTCGTTTGGTTTTTTGTAAATAAGCCATTCCAACATTTCGGTCTTTGGTTCGTGCAAACAACCAGGCGCAATGACATCAAATTTATTACCTCTTAAACAAATAAAATGTTTTAGATATAAGTATATAAGTTTTAAAAAAAAGGTCACTGAATCTATCAAAGATCTACAATTATTAAACAACCACTATGTTAAGATGAAAAATTACATACACAGCAGTAAAGATTGCAGTAAAATTTCAAATATGATTTATAATAATTACAGACAGATTTATAATGACTATAAAACATAATACAATTAAAATAACTATAACTATACCGACATGAAAGATGTCAAAAGATATGTTTTAGGTGTGCTGAAAATACTAATTGCTTTTACATGTATTATAATACACGGGTATACCGAGAATAAAATTAGATTTAAAAAGCTCAATTGATTTATATTTCATTTCTTCAGGTAAGTTATATTTAGACAGTTATATTATCTTCTTATCAAACCAAAAACTAATATTGTTTTAAATATTATTAATAATTATTGAGTTAAGAGAAATTTTATCGACAATATTTAATGACCATCAATATTTTTTACTAAAGCATAATCATCTATTTAAGATACAGCAAACTATACATCATGATGAGCTAATAATGATACAGAATAAAAGTGTAACTTATGGATAATTAAATAGAAACCTAAAAGAAGAAAAACATGTTTGGGGGATATCTTTGAAAAAAATTTTGAAGAACGTAAGGTAAACAAAATAAAAACTGATTAAACAGGGATGTTAAATTTCTGTACCATCATTATATATCAAGACTTCCTACTAAATTGAAAAAGAACAATTTAATAATATTCTATTCATAATTATTAATATTTACCTACACTTTAGAAGAACATAGGGAAGACATATCAATGGCAACATCTATACTATGCGATGGGAAAGGTGGTAAGACTGACTTCATACAGTCAAGAAATGAATAATTTTCCAATGCAGAGCAACCGCAAACATCTAAATTCCGATCAATCAACAGCAAACCCATACTAGAGTTAGCAGTCTAAAAAAAAGCAAAACAGGTATATTTAGTTGAGCATATAATTTTTATTTTTTATATTTACAAAGAAATTTACATTTAAGATAATTGCTGCGAATAAAAATTGTATATGCTTTTTATTGAACAAACTTTTATTTCCCAATCATTTTTTCCATTCAATTTTAAACTTTGAGCCTGAAACTACATTTAACAAAAAAAATCTCACAGTATTAAAATAATACAGAGAATAAATGTTCACATTCTACAATTAACTGATTTATCTTAACAAGGTGATATACAATAAATAAGGAGTATAATTTTAAACAAGTAGTTTTAAAATTACTTTCATTTGTATTAGGATATAATGATTAACTTTTTCATTTTTTCACAGTTATACATACATATATTAAATTTAATAAGGTTTTGAAAAAAATTCTGAGGTATATTAAAAATTATTGAAAAAGGGAACAGTCAACAGAGACATCAAATAAATGTTAATACATTAGTGGAAAAATTCCAACTAAAAACCTTAAGTCTCTAAACTAAAACAGGAAATTAAAAATTGGACAGGTATTTTTAATTTCCTGTTTTAGTTTAGAGACTTAAGGTTTTTAGTTGGAATTTTTCCACTAATGTATTAATATATTAAAAATTGTTCCAGTTTAGAAAATTTTCAAAGCGATTGCAGTAAACTTGTGGACATTTCTTTAACCGTCCTGGCATTTCTCAGGTTTGATAAGCATTTTTCAACCATAATATTTTTTTATAATTTTATCAGTCCATTGAGTATATCTTTATTAAAATATTTAGATCATATCTTAATGTTTTATATTTAATAAGTAATAATTTGTTATAGATACTGAATAATCTCAAGTATAAATATTTTGAAATTTACTATAACTTACCTTAGACCTAAGTATGCTGGTAGATTGTTTTTGCAATTGAGAACCGATTAAAGTGCTATAAGGCCCTAGGCAGTAGATATCTTCACGAACATTCAGCTGAGATAGCAGGGCATTAAGAGTTGTCATGAGGTATACACTAACCACTTGTAGTTCCAAAGGTAGTGATTCCATGGTCCATTCTGCCATCTAAAATTTAAAATTTCTTTACTCAATAAACCCTCTTAAATTAATTAAAAACACCCAAAGCATAAATAAATATTTCAGTTGCTGAGACTAAGCATATTAAAAATTAATAAAAGATGCGCTACATAAAATTGTCCAATTTTGTTGACATTGTCATCACTTAATAATAAATAAAATAGAAGTAAGAAATGTAAAAATAGTAACTTTTTAGAACAGCAAAAATGGGCCTTATGCTTTAGTTTTAAATTAACTTTAGTGAATATTCCTATTATCTCTGGATCCTATCACTTCTATGAGGCCCCAGATATGCGTTTTTTTTACAAATATGCTTTTGCTAAACAACTAAAATTTAAAAAAAACTTTAAACGTTCTTACCCCATAGTTTCTTAAGGGTTTGTTGCCTAGATCATCTTCAAAACAAGGAAATAAATCTGAAAACGCTGGTATTATGAAAAAATAATCTGTGACAGATATGAAGCCGTAAGGAAAGTGAAATATTTCTGCTGTGTAATCCTGAAACAATTAAAGTAATAAAATGATGCTGTAAAGTTATAAATAAAAGAAAAAATTGAAAATTATTTTAAAAAAACGGTATTAAAGCAAATGTTTTTACAAGGCCAAATAAATTGACGAAATGAGAGATTAAAATTAATTAAGTAATAAGTTTAATTATAGTAAATATTATATTATACAATTATAGAATAATAAAACAAAGAAATCTGATGTGAAAAACACACTGGTTCCTAAAACACCTAAAAAAATTTAATATCCAATTTCGTTCAACAAGGTCGTATGCTATTGGTTGAGGAATAGTAAACATTAGTGTAAGTGGAATGAATGAAAGCTATGTTTTAAAATCTTTAACCAGAGGCATACATCATTATAATATATAAATGGAAAGATCATTATCAATTCAAACTGCAAAAACTATTAAACCGACTGTTATCATATTTTAACAACAGATAAGATTTAGAAGTAATAAAATCTTTAGATAAAAAATAAAAATACTTAAAAACCCAACACTTGGCAATCTAGTGGGGGTATTAGAATAGAAAAGTAATTTTATTCTGGGACCAAGTCCCTTTAGAATAACAAACATGAACAGAAAAAGAAACATAATATACATCTGGCCAGAAGGCTACATAGTACAAATCATACAGCTTATAAAAAGTGACAGAAAACAATAAAAAAAACAACTAAATAATGATAATAAGTAAATAAAAAGTACAAATCCTGACAAGATATTAAGCAGTTAAAGAGAATTATTATATAAAGACAGAGACGTCAAATGTACCAGTTCTTAGTCGGATAGAATAATAGAGCCTGAAAGATAGGCAAATCAACCTCAACTTAAATGTAATATAGTTCCAGGTAAAATCTATCAATCGTGAGCATTAATAGTTGTAAAAAGTAAATAAATATATTTGTTCTTAAGTGAAATTAAAAATCTCTGTTGTAGGAAATTCAATTGATTTTAATTAAATCAACAAATTCATAAATAATAAGGATTTTGTCAAGAAACTCAGGCTGACTTGAATAGTTCATGGTTCATCATTGCACTCCCAATATCTAAAACTACAAACCAAGATTCAATTTAGAAACTGGTCATTTAATTTGATGAAGATACAAATTACCTCAGATTTCATCCAATGTAAAATGTCACGTTCAAGTTTGTGAAGAGCAGTCAGTTCGTGAGTTCCCTCAGGCACATTACCTGTAGTCGCAAGAGTTAGAGCGATAGGACTACATGACGTTATCACTATGCAGTGTTCAAAGTTACTATTAGATATAATATCTCTAAGGACCATACGAGGAGGGCCTGTCAATGGATTCTTAATGAGAAAAACTGCTTTTTTTTGTTGGCTGCTTCCACTCTAAAATAATATAATGGAGCTTAGAACACTATAATGTTTAGATATTAATAAATTCTTTGTTCCAAATTGTTACCACTGAGGATGAAAAATCTTTAACACCCAATGCTCCAGCCCTGATAAGTCTCGTAACTCCCCCATTCCAATGTAGACATTCTGCAGAACATTCATCCAGGAAAACAATAGCATTTTTCACCTTTTTACAAACTTCTGCCCAGCAGCTATCACTAGCATATTCCACACTTAAAACCATAGTTTTACAAACATATCAGAACTGAAACAAGTTTATGTTTGTAAAAATGATACAGTTTGGATGTATATTGTCATTTACGATTTAATATTTGAATAATAATTAACATTTAAAAAATCATTCTATAAGAAATAGGGTAACTTGGGCCAAATAAAAAATATTTAATATCCGAATTCGTTCCTTGATTACCAATCAAATAAACTTCCAACAAGGACTTGTCATATTGCAAAGAGGTCCGTGGGCATTGAAGTAAGAGGAATGAATGAAAGCAATATAGGCTCATTCGATTATAAATTATAAAAGGACAGACCATTTTTATTTCAAATCGCCAACTGCAAAAAACATTCAAACATTCGTAACCATATTTTAATTAAGTCCTGTTGTATGTGTCCTTTCATACATTTATCTATTTATGTAGCGATATTGGTTGAATTGAATGGGCGTTAATAAAATGGTTATTTCTGAACTCCGTGATTCTTAACTCTTCTCCTGTGGTCAACCGCTTTGTACAGACAACATGCATATTTTTTTTTAATGAATAACTCGAAGCGACAAGCTGCGGAAGTGATACCTAATATATAATAAAATCAAGCAAGATCCAAACATTGTCGATTCAGTTAGCTTTAAATATTTGATAAAAACGAAATTCATAACTTCAATAACCTCTTCATAACCGCCGGTATTAATTTATATATACATTAATTAACTACTAAAGTAATAAATGCATTAATCACTATAAAAATTATTAATTAATAAAAATGTCTTACATTATTCGGATTCATAACGAATAGAAAAAAGTACTCATAGAAACTTTTAACGTCTGATCGCAAAGTATAGAAAACGCAAAGGAATTGAATTAAAACAAGTTTACTGTTTCCCCACAGAATCTTTATAATTATATAGCATAAAGTTTTCGATTGTGCTTCACCTATACCTTAGGCTCATTTTTTAAAACTCATTTAGAGTTCAAGTCAAAATTAGGTTATCTATGTTTAACCATTGAAATAGCTTGCAATGATTATTCCAAATCGGATTTGTGAAGATCCATTGATGGCATAACAGTTAAAATGCGAAAGGAAATATCAATAAAACGGTATCCACCAAGATGAAGAGAAACTAGAGATCTAATAAGGATTCACGTTGACAAATCTGACTTGTCATTGTCTCGAAAAATGACTTCCATATTTTTAAGAACCGAGCCAACAGGTCACTGAAAATGGAAACGTAAAAAGAAGCTGGTTTTAAATTATGTTGAGACTTACATCCATAAGAACAATGTCCCCGCTATATCCTATTACTAGACCGTTTTCCATCAGTTTACATTTGGTTTTCCTTATAAACTTGTAGGATTAGTTTCGTTATGAATTAATATAAGTCCATGAGCAGGGAATCATATTAAATAAGTAAGCATTCTTACATGACATTTTCTGCTTCTTTCACTAGTAGCAACCGATGAACAGAACATTTATGAAATAGCTGCCTTTAAAAGAAGAAGCTGTGAGACTTCCTAAAGATCTGAATAATTCCAAAGATGACATTATGTGAAAATGCCCATCCAATGGATTTTGACAAGAATAGAAATGGAGATGTTTTTGCTAAATATTTATTCAAGAGGAGCAAAGAGGCTAGAGGGGTCTAGAATTAGTATTTTATATATTTCAATTAAAATGGACGAGAAGTTGGTCGTTTCCAGTATCAGAATTATCAGTGTTGGATTAAAAACAATTGGGGATAACATTCCCTGGGTACCGGCTAATACACAAGCACCTATAATTAATTTTAAGCGCAGATCTTGTACTTTGATTTGTTACCACACCACTTTGGCTCTATTGTGGAAATTAAATACTTGCTGGAAGATGTCAGAGATGTGGGTTCTAAATAATCAATCCTGATGATAGGAAACCTATTTCCTTTGGTCATATAAAAGCCTAAGCTTCTTAAGAAGATGAAGTGAGGTTATGAGCTAGTTATTCAGAACAACCAGGACATTTTATTTAAAATTCTAAAAGGGAACATATCACAATCAGTATTATACCCACATTTTTTTTACTGGGAATGTTATGATAAAGTGAAGAGCACCATTATCTGGTTTTACCATGCTAGTATTGTTTGTGTTGTAAAATAAAAAATAATGTTTTGCCCATACAGTAGGTTTTCATTAGCAAACAAAACAACATGTAACTTCATAAACATTGTAATGATAATTGGGGGTTACCTCATATTATCAGCATTGTTCAGATGATGATAATTAGAATTGGGATCTTTAACGAGTATCTGACACTGCACAGGCTTTATATTTACACCTGCATTTTATTAATGTTTTACTATAACACTTTCTTTTATAAATACAGAGTACTTAAATAAAAATCTTATGATACTGAGTACGAAGACCACATGATCTAAGGAAAGAAGAATGAGGCAAATAATGGAAGTGTAAAGAAATGGTATAAACATGAAAGGTTGAAATTTAAATGTCAAATGGTCTCTAGAAAAAAAAGTAAAACAATTTTGGAATTGAAATAAAATTTAATTAACAAAATAAAAACTTTAATACATTTTTGTTTTCTATTTTACAACAATTTTGTTCTTTTTACAGCTAAAAAAATTATTTTTTTTCCATAAAATATACAACTTTGTTTATTCATTACTATAAAATAATGTTATATTTGTAACTATTATGAAAACTAATCAGTAATAAATACATTTTAAAAATGCTTTAATCTTTGGAATTAATAATCTTACAAAAACAAAATGTTTGTGCAGAAGAATTTCACCCGTAAAACTGAAATAAATAATGGTGAATAAAATATGAAGAGAGACAGAAATTTTCTCCCACACAACTGAGAAGGCAACATTGTCTATCAACAGGTAATATTGATAAGCATTATTTTTTAGTACCATTCGTAGTAGGGGCTTCAATAGATTTTGGTGTATAGTACATTGTGTCCAAATAAAAACGTGTGAAATCGCCGACAATAGATCTATCAGGAATGCCTTGGGACATACCATACACTGCCATCTGTAAAAGCAAAATCAGTTATACTTAAGATCATTAAAAAAACTAAAAATAAAATTACTAAAGTTTTTTACAATTTTCATTGGTAGTTTTTATTAAATTTATAATCATTGAGGAAAAAATGGTACCATTATACAGTGTCAAGCGAAAAAATGTTTAAGAAAAATTATAGTAAAACCTGAGCAATGGCAACTATTAATGATCCCAAAAGGAGTAATACATCTCAAAATAAATAATGGTACAGCTTAAAATAAAAATTGGGCAGATCAAGAACACAACTAGTTCAAGTATAGTTATGTTTGTGGTCTTTTGACTGTAGTATCAACCCACACTATACAGTTTTCAAAGCCAAAACACCAATATATCAATTCCTTTGGTTGGAATCATTCATAATTCTCATACTTTTGCTAGATATATTTTAAACTAAACTAGGCGAGAAGCATTGAATATAACATCCTTGAGGTTCGACAAACACTTATAAGCCAAAGTTCCGAGGACTAGTTATATAAATAAAATAAATAACTAGAAACAAAGAAGATAAAACAATTTGTTTTTAAATTACCTTTCCTTCGACATCCATTTTAGGATTTTTAAGAATTTCAGCAACAGCCTCCTTGACATCATCAATAAACCGGTTAGCTACTCCATCTTGAGTGTGTACATGAGTGAGACAAATATGTAAACTAAATATGAAAAATAAAATCATTAAAATGCACACATAAATACAAATAAGGATCAAATATAAACAAAAATTACTTTTTATATTAACATAATATTAAAATAGGTGGTTTAAGATCATTCTCCTCCAGGCAGATGATTGGTAAATTTTATGTTAATAACATTAACTCGAGTTAATGATTTTCTTTACATAATTAATAAAGATCACACAATAAAAGACTTTAAATAAATATATTTCAAACAAATAGTATACTCAAAGAAAAGAAATAATCACAATTATTTAAACATGGCATTACATTTTGTTGAGCAAAAATATTTTTCCTAAGAGAAGCTCTACTGCTTTAAATTGCAAATTTCAGAAAGTAAATAAATGAATAATTAATTCACATACCCAGCAGGAAACTGCAAGGGACTCACACTCCATCCTTTTTCATTTAATTTTTCAATAAGGCAGAATACATGGAAATCATTTGATCCTATTGCTATGAGAGATGTAACAGGTTTTCCAAAAATGAATATGCCATTTACTTTTCTTAGCCTAAAAATAAAAATCATAAGAAATGTTTATTAAATTAAGATTTTTGGTAAGAAAATTTATAAAAAAATTATAACGTAATAAAAAATATCTATATTCAAGGTTTTAAGGTAAAACAATGTACTCCTGATTTTTTAAAATTGGATTTTGGCATCAAATAACTCTCAATGTTTTGACAGTATTGTCTGAGAAATGGATGACAGTGAAAAAATTAATGATGTACAAAATCTTTCTTTTTTTTTTTTTTAAATGGAAGCTTCTTAAATATGTTTTCTTATTATGGTTTAGCTTTGACTGGTAACAGTCCATATAATCTATATTAAATAGTTATTAATTATACTTACTCTTCTTCAATATATTTTGCGGTTTCAATTACTCTTTTTGTAGCTCTGATATATTCATTTCTTCCTAAATGTATTAAAGTTGCCCAACACGTCGCGATAAGACCTGATATTCATTTAACATAAAATAAATTTTGTGGATCATAATATTTAAGAATATGGATAATATAACATATTTTTTTAAAATAATTAAATTATTGAAAAACACAAACAATTTTTAACATTAAATTTAGAAAAAACAAACAACTTTTTTCAGTTTATTATAAATATTCATTAATTTTTCCAGCTATTGATTTGAAATAAGGCTAATTTAACAAGCATTAGACTAAATTAAAGTACAAAGAAATAAAATAGAACTATTTTATTCTGATTCACTTTAAACTGTTTAGTAAAGACGTTATAGCTTAGTAGCAAAGTTTTTTTTAGCAGAGAAACAGGAAAACATTAGGGAATCAGGAGTGAGCATTGGCTACATTATAAAACTATTTTCATAATTTGAAATTTACAATTACAGTTATTCAATCTGATATCCTTTTGTTATATAAACATTTACACAAGGCTTTCGTTAACTGTTCATTAAGATGTAGGAGCTATGTCATTAAATGAAAAAGAATAAACATTTTAAACGAGCTGATTGACAGTTGTTTAGGTAGGTTATGATATACATGAAAATTGCAAATAGCATTTTATGAAAAATTAAATTCTTACTAACTGGAGATATCTGAAAATGGTAGTATGGATTAAAATAAAATAATAAATTATATAAATTTTTGAACTATTTTTTCTTCCTTGGAAGTATAATATAAATAGGAAGCAGTATACAATTTTAGAACAGAAATTATAATTTATTATAAGGCTAAACAAATCTTACCACCAGCTCTTGAGCCACCGACGGTAGGAGATCCATAAATACCGCCAGGCCAGTCAGTTGTAATACAATATTGCTCATGTCTATATTTGGGATGACAATACAATATGACTGAAGATCCTTTGGGACAGTAAGCATACTGAAATGAGAAAGATAAATTAGAAAGAACATTATTGAATATGATATCTATTCTGGGATAAGAAGTTACCTTATGAGTATCGGCCGATATACTTGTAACTCCAGGAAGCCGAAAATCGAAAGGAGGAAGTTCGAATCCAGCATCAGGCATAAAAGTCAATAGGAAACCACCCAGGCAGCAATCGACATGAACAGGAATATCATATTTCACACCGAGGGCTGCTATGCTTTCTATATCGTCCATAACTCCATAAGGATAAGTTGGCACGGATCCTACCAGCTATTAAGAGAATGAATGTCATGTAAATGAAAACTTTGTACTGATTAATGCTTATTAAAAATATTATTGATAACAAGGATCAATTATTCATTTGCAACCAAGAGATAAATATTATTATTCAGGATATAATAACTATTGAAACATATTATACATGAGCATCCAAAAGAAAGGATATAGGTTTTTAAATTAGAGCTTTGTTAAAAAATAAGAAAAAAATAATCGGGAAAGAAATTTAATACCAATCAGTATAACTTATTGTTTGTTGTGTGCTGTGTAATAAGTCATACTTATTAATGTCCTGCATTTCATTGACTACACCTCTGTCCAATTTCTACCTATTTATTACATCAAGGGCTTACTATTTTCTCACCAACAAACTCTTATTTGGGTTTCAAAGCAATTGTTAGTACGAAATAAGCATTTCATACAGAAATGGCCAATGAAAATTTCATATTAAATCATAGTGGTTCCAATCTAATGCGCTGAAACTTTACTGCAGAGAGATATTTGTGTTGATTCTGAATAAGTCTATAAAAGCATGCAAAAAAGTGACAGGATTTCTTAATTTTTCAGTTAAGATAAGATCTCTTTATTTATATATTTATAAATATTTAACCACTAAATTCCTATACACTACTCAAGATAATTGCTTAAATTTATATTGCATTTACTGATTGATAATTGTTTGGTTAGTTAATAATTATTTTATAATAATTGTTATGATATATATAAAAATATGTAAACTTGCAAATAGCATTTTATGAAAAATATAATTCTTAATAACTGGAATTATCTGGAATAGATAGTATGAATTAAAATAAAGTCATAAATTATATCCATTAGGAAATTATTAAAGTTATAAATAAAAATTTATTTATTTATTTATTTATATATTTCAGCATTTATCTTTAGTGTACAGGAGTATATTATACCTTATATATCTTAAGTCACATTTTGTCCAAAATGAATTAATTGTACTGAAGGTAGCAGAATCATGTCCTTATAGTGCATAAATAGCTTAGTCAGGCATTGGTTTGAAATGAAATTATTTCTTATATTATAACTCCACTTTAAGCCAAAGACTACTAGATCGACACGATTCTGCCTCCCTCAGTACAATGAACTCAGTTTGCACACAATTCATATATAAATCTGAACCAAAAAGAATTTAAATAAATACTATTATTTGATGCTCTACTATTTACCAGGTAGGAGACCATTTATGAATAACTCAAAAACCTGTCATAGAATTTGTTTGTGCCACAGAAAATTTTGCTCGTTTTAACAAAAACTACCTTTCTACAAGTTTTAGTTTGTAGTATTTGATTGAAGCAAATTTTTCTACCAAATGCTATAGGACCCTTTATAAGGATGATTTCAACCGTTGATGCATTTTTTTTTTCTATTATTAATAACAATTATTTGAATAACACTAAGCTAACTTCTAATCGGGTGAAAAATAAATCTATAAATTTAATTTTTATAAATAATATTCGTGGCATTATTAATCAAAAGTGGATAAATCTTTAATTTAAAAAATTGACATTTTTAACATTCTTAGATTGGTTTAGTCAAGCTCCTAAAATGTCATATTCAGAATATGACCAAAACTATGAAAAATAAAGCAGCAAAATGTCAAGTTAGACAAAATTCTTGGCTAGACTAGTGAAAAAGACAATTTTTTGAAATTAAAGAGTTATCCGCTTTTGATCCTGAACCCCTCATTTATAATATAATTTTATTTTTTATAATTTCAATCTACTTGAATTCCAAAAGCAAAATTTTGTACCATTATAGTGTTGCGGTTTATCGCTCTCTTCATTTCACTTATGTTAACGCAGGTTGTATTTGGATCTGTAGATACGTAACGGATTGATATACCTAAATATTTTGCTGCTTTTTCAAATGCTGGATGAGCTGTACGTGGTATTACCATTTGTGGTTTATTAATTCCCTTTTCATTCCTTCCATAATCTCTGAATGCTTTACAGGCCATAAGAATTGATTCAGTTCCTCCGGTTGTCATCTAAAACATTAACAGCAGCGCATTACAATAGTTAAATGAACCCCTATTTTCAATCATATTGTAATTACGAACTTCGCAATGAAGTATTGTACTCACAGTTCCACAAGCCTCAGGCCCTCCATGAAATAAATTGGCTGCTATCCTAACAACTTCCGCTTCCATTTTACAAATACCGGGGAACACATCTGGATGCAGAGGATTGGTATAAGCAGTAGCTGCATATACTTTACTTAAAAGATTTAGCAGACTTTCTGGGTTGAAATAGACTGTGCCGGAAACGAACCCCTCTTTCCAATCATATTCGCCTATACATTCAAGAACACACATCGTAAATACTAACAGTAAGTTGGTTTTATATTAGTTAATAAAATTTTAACATGACAGTAAAACCAGAAATTGTATTGTAATAACAAAATAATATACTTTGATATATTTTAATTGATTTCATTGTGGAACGGCCCTGCTCTGAAAATCACAGAGAGATCACTGTGGAATCAGGACTCTCTTTTAAAGGGTACTATTTCTTAATCATTGAGGGATGTTTTTTTAATTCTACTCATAATAATACATATTCATCAACAGTAGAAAATTATGATGAAGTAAAGTGCATCAGATCACAATTTAGTACCTAAATAAAGTGAGTTCTAAATCTGGACTATCATTAGAGATAAAAAGCTTCGAATAAGATGCAAGTAAAGAAATTGGCCATAATGAGGACTACAAAAACTTAGTTAAGCCAGATATTTAATATGTAGCTGAAGTAGCCACGAGACTCATATAGATTGTTCAAAGATAAGGGGAACCTCTAAAAAGCAATAATTTAAAAAATATGGATTACGAAAACAAGAAGTGCACGAGCCCTTGATATTACACAATACACTTGATTGATAAGGAGATGAGAACATCCTAAAAAAAAATGTCATTGTCAACATTTAATACTTGATATGTCTTTAAAGAACTTACTATTCAGGCTAAGATATGACAATAATGTCGGGAATTGTGACTAGGAGTAATTGATGAGTTGCATGAAATTTTATTTCTTAATAGAAAAGAAGCAGTAGAATAATATTTAAGTAACAGAATCAATATTTTCTAGTAAGCAAAACCATTGCAGACAGTTTTTCATTATAAAATTTAACCTGGATTCAATATAAGATTTAATCTGGACCTACATATTTAATCATTTGTGATATTGATAGTAACCAGTTATTATGAAGTCCAGGCTATAACCACAGGCAAAATAGAAGTTGATCCAAATATGGACTGAAAAAATGTGAAGTGGAGGAATATAAAGCAAAGGGAAACTCACTAATACAACTAAGAGAGTTATTTCCTAAATAAATGTTTGAGAAAACTATGTAAAATTTCCTCTTTTCAATGATTTTAAATTCAATCTTTTTCTTTTTTAAATATTTCATTTTAATTATTAATTTAATTTTAATTATTTTAATCTTATTTATTACTTTACTTGCACATTTTAATTATATAACTATTTCAAGTTTATTTGCATGTATATTTATATATATAAATAAATGGAATTCTCAAAAAAAAAATACTAAACACCCACAGAACACAATATTTCTAGACAAAGAAATATATTGCCCAATATCCTTTAGAATTGAATTAAACTATTTCCAGACAATGAATATATTACCCAATACCCTTTAAACTCGGAAGTAACTATATATATAGTATAGTAAAAATAAATATAAAGAATTAAAAATAATAAATACATCTCAGATACATTCACAGTTAGTTTTCCTCTTTTAAGGCATTTTTAATTTATTCATGTTTTTCTTTTCCTTCTCGTGTGAATTATTTATATTAAATTATTCTAGTCCTTTTGTAAAATAATTTTGACCATGAAAGTGTGATAAATATGTAATTATCTTTTTATATCTTTATGACCATACAAATATTCTTTGTTTAAATAGTATATTCAAATAAAAAACATAATTTGATTATAGTATTTGTGTGGGTGGAACTGAGCTGAGTGTTTTGCGTGAAAAGTCATGACATTGCGATAATGTTACATCTTATATGAAATGAAATAATGAATTGAATGATTTGTTACGCTTGTAATTATTAAAAATTATACTAATCTATCTTAGTGATATTATTTCATTTTGTATCATAAAACTTTAATAATTAATTGATCAAAAGTCCCCCGTTTCTTGGCATGATATTATTATCTTAATTTTATTTTAAAACTGTTTCAGGATTTAAAATAATTAAGAAGCTTAAAAGACATATGTATTGAGGTAATGTTGGTTAAATAATTAAATATATTAACAGGAATAATTGGAATTATGATTTCATTTAATCTACCTATCATTATCACACTAACTGGTTTCCAAATATATATGTACATAAATGGAATTCTTAAAAAAAAAATACTTAAACACCCACAGAGCACAATATTTCTAGACAAAGAAATATATTGCTCAATATCCATTAGAATTGGATTAAACTATTTCCAGACAAAGAATATATTACCCAATACCCTTTAGACACGGAAGTAACTATACAGTCCAGTACTCCCTTTGTTCTAGTTTCGCTTATTTGGAAACCAGTTAGTGTGATAATGATAGGTAGATTAAATGAAATCATAATTCCAATTATCCCTGTAAATATATTTAATTATTTAACCAACAGTACCTCAATACATATGTCTTTCAAGCTTCTTAATTATTTTAAATCCTGAAACAGTTTTAAAATAAAAGTAAGATAATAATATCATGCCAAGAAACGGGGGACTTTTGATCAATTAATTATTAAAGTTTTATGACACAAAATGAAATAATACCAATAAGATAGATTAGTATAATTTTTAATAGTTACAAGCGTAACAAATCATTCAATTCATTATTTCATTTCATTTAAGATGTAACATTATCGCAATGTCATGACTTTTCACGCAAAACACTCAGATCAGCTCCACCCACACAAATACTATAATCAAATTATGTTTGTTATTTGAATATACTATTTAAACAAAGAATATTTGTATGGTCATAAAGATATAAAAAGGTAATTACATATTTATCACACTTTCATGGTCAAAATTATTTTACAAAAGGACTAGAATAATTTAATATAAATAATTCACATGAGAAGGAAAAAAAAACATGAATAAATTAAAAATGCCTTAAAAGAGGAAAACTAACTGTATATGTATCTGAGATGAATTTATTATTTTTAATTCTTTATATTTATTTTTACTATGCTATAAAATTCATAAAAAATTTTTGGGTAACATGATAAAATAAACTATAGTGCAAAACAATTTATGAAATCCTTTAAATACAATTGCATACACTATAATAGAAATCATCGAATAAATACATATAATATTCTTCTTGTATTCTACTTCCGGAATGGACCATGTCATGTTGGTGCTATAAACCAAGAAGAATATTAACGACCGTGGAAGCCAACATGAACATATAATATATTGAAGATACAATTAAAAGGAGAAATATGGCCTTAAGAAACATATTCTCATTTAAGGGAGCTTTGTATAAACTGTCTTCACCAGCAGAGTCTCAATATATATTCCACTAAGCAAGAATGATTATTGCGAATTCTACCGATAATAATAAATCTACAATGTTAAAAACAAAAGGTGAAATATTCAGAATTCGGTTGTGTAAATAACAATGCTCGTCATAATAGCAAAGTATACTTATATATTTATATTTATACATAAGAAATTACCTGTACTAAGGTAATCTTTAATGAGATTCATTATTTCTTCTTCTTTCAGTCCTTCAGCAGGGAGTTGGGTGAAAAAAGGTAGCGATTTAAATCTCTCTGCTGCATCCTTGTTAAATTTATCAGATATTTTATTCAACTCTTCATCAATTTGTTTAGAAATATACGGAATTTTTCGAGCTAATTTAAAAACCATTTTTTTAGTTCTCGATATCACACCTGTAAAAAATTAATATTTTAGAATATACAAATTAATAATGTCAAAGCATAAATTAAAACTTAATGCAACTAACTTTCATCTTGATTTAAAAAATCCCAAAGCCAGACACAAGTTAGGACCGATGTCACTGTAATAGAAACTATTTGCCATGGTTCTTTGTCTGCAAATTGAATATTTATGAATTCTTTAAGGACATTTGGTCCATAATATAAAGACGACATTTCAATAACTACAGATAAGCTAATAAAAGCGGAGTGCTAACTTCGAATAAATTATGACAATATATATAAAAAATTATATAATTTAAAAACAAACACTCAGGTAACTGATAACGAATGACAGATTAACATCTTATCATTTCAAAAAACAACTGTACTTGTTTAGTTTGGGGTGGGGGTGATATATCGATATCAAATAAAATATATTCTCTATCTAAATCTCATTTTTAAATTTTCCAATAGATATTGTTTTTAAAACAAAAATTTTGAAATTGAGCTTAAAATTAAAATAAAAATATTTAACGTATTCTGAAACATTGACTTATAAAATTTTACATTAACAATGTTTCAATAACATGTTTAAAATTAAAGCAAGTATATAAACGTTGTGATATATTACACAATGGTTCATTATTAATTATTTATTGATGAAATTTCTAATTAAATTTTTTTCTACTTATATGGCGCTACGTCCGCATAGAAACAATGTCTATTGCAACATAGACAACCAGTCATCCTGTTCTGCATTGTAACTTTCCGATTCCGGTTTCCGAGCATTATCTGACATCATTAGATACGACATCTATTACGACCACCTTGGTCTCCTCCCTATTCATGTTAATTTATTTCTGGTAATTATTCCGCAGGCTGCCGCTTCGAGTTGCGTCACAAGTTTTAACTTTTCATTCGTTTCCCTTTTAATATTTTCCAAAAAGTTATGATATGCTTAAGTATGGAAAAGAGAATGTAATTATGGGAAATGTTTATACTTTGGTAATCATTTAATCCAGAAATGAGCGTTTCAACAAACATATATCATCTATATTTATAAATTATTTTTATTTATTGTTATTTGATGGTCATTAGTTAAATATTTTTTTATTTTGAAGAGAAAAGATTCTTCCTGGCTCGCACTAGTGACCCGGGTTCGAATCAAGGCCAGGACAAATATTTTCTCTTCAAAATAAAAAAAAATATATCATCAATACTTCGAAATGTTATTTAAAAGATTTGTTTCTTGATGAAATAATTCCCGAAGACAACCCACAATATTCTCTTTTCCATACTCACAACAAATTTGCATTTTTGGAAAATATTAAAAGTCTAAAGAATAAACAGTTAAAATTTGTAACTCAACCCAAAGCGACAACCTGCAGAACAGATACCTTATTTCTTTTTGTAGATGTTCAGAAATTCTCGCGACTTACCGAGCCCGCGCAGGACACACACTTAATAACTTTTAAACTTGAGACCTAGCCTTTTTCCACTACTGGTCGAGGGCTTCAAAATGTGAAATAGCATGGTGTATCTTGAAAAACAGGGGTAGTATTTGTAAGTTATGTTAATGATTTTATAAGATGAAATTTCTCCAATTGTTGAAATAATTTAATTGATTAGAAAGAATATTTTATCTTCTAAGCTCATTTTATTCCGTTATACTTTTTCGCCATTATGGAGAATTAGATAAAGTTACTATGGAACCAAATAGGTCCTTACTTTCTAAAGGTTCAATGGAATATTAGAAATAAACTTGAATTTGAAAGTATATTCGTCAAGTCTGGTTGGACAAGCTATCTAATAATCCTAGCAGAGATTATTTTGGCTACCTGAAATATTGACAAGTCCAATTTTTTACAAATCCATAGTACTGCTATCAGTGCATCATACCTCAATAGTGATATCTTGCGAAATTCGTTTTGCATTCTCTGATTTTTTTTAAATTATTACAGATCGTTATGAGGTCATGCTCGTTCAAGAGGTATATAAACATCAAGAGTAAGTACAGCTACTACAGACCAGTGCAAGTCGAGCAAAATAATATTTTCAATTTAATAATACCAATCTAATACAATAATAATTTTTATAATTTAATTAAAAGTTCTAAGTTTACAGTATGATGCGGTTTTTACATTTGAATACAAAGAAGCTGAATTTTACCAAATAGTGCTTGTATTGTGCCGTTGACTGGTAACATCTTATTATTCAGGAGTTGTACCGTTGATTAAATTAATATAAAAACTCTACCAATTTAATCTACACAGAATTTGTGATTCAGTAATAGAAAATTAAGTGCAACCAGATCCGTTTTACAGGGCTCACAGTATATAGACCTGGCGTGCTCCAAAGTAGTTCTTATTAGAATTTTATAAATTTAAAGTATTGCGCTTGCTCGTCAATTCACAGCGCTAGCACTGTAGTCACTACAGAGTTTGTGGTAGCTAACTACTTTGAATTCAATAGCTATAATAATTTTTAATGATAAAATTAATGCAGTATAATAACGAATTTTACATTTGATTCAAAGCAGCTATTCACCGCTACTTTCTCTACTTAGCACGAATGTGACGCTATGAATTGGATGGTTGCGTTTTCTCTTAGATCTTATCTCTTCGCTCAATGTAATATATTAGCTCGCTGGATTGAGTAAGCATCTTGATGGCATGGATAACAAATCCTGGAAGGTTTCAGAAATAAAGACATGCAGGAATAAACGTGAACATTAGTGTTGTGTTTTATTTTAAAGTTTTCATAAGGATTCAAAATGGTAAGCACCGTATCTGAAACCATAAATTTTCCTGCTGAAGAAGAAAAAATAATCAAGTTTTGGGAAAAAATTGATGCTTTCCAACAGTGCAATAAATTGTCAAAAGGCAAACCAAGGTATACTTTTTATGATGGCCCTCCTTTTGCCACGGGTCTACCGCACTATGGCCATATTCTAGCTGGAACAATCAAGGATATAGTGACAAGATATGCATTCCAGAATGGTCATCATGTTGAAAGGAGGTTCGGTTGGGATTGCCATGGCCTACCTGTTGAATTTGAAATAGATAAGAAGTTGGGCATTAAGAGTAAAGAAGATGTTGAAAAATTAGGAATTGCTAAGTACAATGAAGAGTGTCGTAAAATTGTTATGAGATATTCTAAGGAATGGGAAGAGATAGTTACAAGAATTGGAAGGTGGATAGATTTTAAAAATGATTACAAAACACTCTATCCTACATTTATGGAGAGTGTTTGGTGGGTGTTTTCTGAGCTATGGAAAAAAGGTTTGGTTTATAAGGGGGTTAAAATAATGCCTTATTCAACTGCTTGTACCACTCCACTGTCTAATTTTGAAAGTGGTCAAAATTATAAAGAAGTGGTTGATCCAGCAATAGTGCCGAAATTTCAAATGAAGAACTACCCTGAAACATACCTACTTGCGTGGACTACTACACCATGGACATTACCTAGTAATTTGGCTCTATGTGTCAATGCAGATATGCAATACTTAAAATTGCAAGAAGTATCCACAAAAACATGCTATATTATATCAGAAGCTAGAGTAGGAGACTATTTTAAGAAGGTAAATGATAACATATTTTCTGCTAAAGGAGAACAATTTGAATTAATTGACAAATTTCCTGGCTCAAAATTGGAAGGGGAAAAATATAACCCTTTGTTCCCTTATTTTAAACATCTAGAAAAACTTTGTTTTAAAGTTCTTGTTGATCCATATGTTACATCCGATTCTGGTACTGGCATTGTGCACCAAGCACCTTACTTTGGAGAAGATGATTTCAGGGTATGTTTGAAGTATGGTTTGATTACAAGAGACCAAAATCCTATTTGTCCAGTCGATGCTGATGGTAGATTTACTTCAGAAGTCAAACATTTCTCTGGAAAACACGTTAAAGATGCCGATAAGGATATCATTAATCACTTAAAGAACGAAAACAAAATATTTTCTGTTGGCACTGTTTCTCACAGTTATCCATTTTGTTGGAGGTCAGAAACTCCTTTGATATATAAAGCTGTATCATCCTGGTTTATAAGAGTTGAACAAATGAGTCAAGAACTGTTACAAGCTAACAGCTGTACCTATTGGGTTCCAGAGTTTGTTAAAGAAAAAAGATTTGCGAATTGGTTAAAAGAAGCACGTGACTGGGCTGTAAGCCGAAATAGATACTGGGGGACTCCAATACCACTTTGGGTTTCTGAAGACATGAAGGAAGTCGTATGTGTGTCCTCTATCAGTGAATTAGAACAACTGACTAACAGTAAAATTACAGATCTTCATAGGGAAAGCATTGATCATTTAACTATTCCTTCAAAAAGAGAAGGATTTCCACCTCTTAAAAGAATTCCTGAGGTTTTCGATTGTTGGTTTGAGTCTGGAAGTATGCCTTATGCACAAATACATTATCCTTTCGAAAATTCAAAGGATTTTAATCAACGCTTCCCTGCTGATTTCATTGCTGAAGGTATTGATCAGACTCGTGGTTGGTTCTATACTTTACTGGTGGTTTCTACAGCATTGTTCAACAAGCCCCCATTTAAAAATTTGATAGTCAATGGCCTTGTCCTTGCTTCAGATGGCCAAAAGATGTCAAAAAGCAAAAAGAACTTCCCTGATCCAATGAATATTGTTAATAAGTTTGGTGCAGACGCTCTAAGGCTATATTTAATTAACTCACCTGTAGTTAGGGGTGATAAGCTTCGTTTTAGGGAGGAAGGTGTGAAGGATATACTGAAAGACGTTCTTCTTCCTTGGTACAATGCCTACCGTTTTTTAATTCAGAATGTACAACTTGCAAAGATAGAAAAAAATATTACAGTTTGTTTTGATGATGAGAAAATTGCACCTAGCAATCTAATGGACCGTTGGATATTATCTTTTACTCAATCATTGTGCAAATTTGTAAAGAAAGAAATGTCTGCATACAGGCTTTATACTGTTGTGCCTCAGTTAGTCAAATTCATCGAAAACTTAACCAATTGGTATGTTAGAATGAATCGTCGAAGGTTGAAGGGGGAAACTACGGTTGATGACTGTAAAAGTGCATTATGCACTCTAGGCAGTGTATTATTTGTAATGATACGTTTAATGGCACCTTATACACCGTTTCTTACAGAGTTCATTTACCAAAATTTAAAACTTTTAACCGATAAAAACGAGGAAAGTATACATTTTATTCCTGTCCCTCAAGCCAGAGTAAATCTAATTGATGAAAAAATTGAGAAAGCTGTCGCTTTGATGCAAGACGTTATCGATTTGGGGAGAGTTATACGTGATAGAAAAACTATACCGATTAAATATCCATTAAAAGAAGCAGTCATTATAGTTAACAGTGAGGAAGAAGTTAAAGAGATTAGTGTTTTGGAAAATTATATAATGGAAGAATTAAATGTACGAAAAATAACTTTATCATCTGATCGAAGTTCTTATGGTGTTTCGTTAAAAGCAGAGGCAGATTTTAAGAGCCTAGGACCTCGTTTGAAAGATAAATTTAAGAGCATCATGCAAACTATAAAAGCATTGACTGAAAGTGACATCCAGCATTTTTCGAAAACAGGCAGTATAGTGGTTGAAGGAGAAGAGTTAACAACAGGAGACTTGAGAATACAGTTAAAATTCGCAGGAGAAAGGGCTTCAGAACTATCTGAAAAATATGAGCCCAATGGTAATAATAATGTAGTTGTTTTATTAGATGTTACGCCTGATGAAGAAATGCAAGCTGAGGGTCTAGCGCGTGAAATCATAAATAGGATTCAAAAATTACGGAAAAAAGCTGGTTTAGTCCCAACCGATGAAATATCAGTATACTCGAAAATTATCCCTGATAATTGTGATGTGAGCGTTGTCGCAGAAAAATATCAAGATTACATCCAAAATGCTATTAAAGCACTATTTCATTTACAAATTCCTACCAACTTGTCTCCACTAATAGAAGAGAAACAACATTTAAAAGGTGCCAGTAAGGAAGCACAAATCACCATTGCTATTGTCAAATCAAAAACATCCGAGTGTTCGAAAAATACAAATAAGGTTCCCCATTGTAGATTCGTAGTTGTGCATCTTTTAGGTTCAGGACCTGGTTGCGGTGTGAGGGGAAACATTGGGACCGTCTTGTTAGAAAATCCTGTTGGCCATAATATTTTAACTTTGAAAGACCTATTAGAAGAGGTGAAAAAATTATTTGGAATTTATGGAAAGGAGTTAGAACTCTATGACAATAATGGAGAGATGTTGACCGAAGAAAAGTTGAGAACTATTACTAAAACACTGATATTTGCAAATCCTAAAGGTACTAAATTGGAACTTAAAAAAATAGATAGCTTACCTATTTCACAGTTTGTTGATCTGAAATTGAAAGATAAGAGAGGAGCACTAATACTAGAAAATCCATTAGGTACTGAATTACCCTTATCACAAGAAGAAAAAAATTTAAGGGCATCCAAAATATTTTCCTTAAATGGAGATAAGAATGCATTTCTCAAAGATATTGAATTCGAGTATTAAAGGGTTGATTTTTTTTAATAAGAAACTCCAATCCTTTTTCTTTTCTTTTTTTTAATGAATCAAATTATTTTAATTTATTGGTTCAAATTTTTAAAAAGATATTTTACACATATTGATGATACAAAAATTAAGGAACTTTTTATTTATTTGTAAATTTATTTTTGTTATAATTAAAAATTTTTGTGAAATTATTTAATTGTTGCTTTTAATTTTCTACCTATTCCCCTTATTTTAAACTTAGTTGAATGCTTCTATTTCGAAACTTTAGATTGTTTTTTAGCGTTCGTTAAATAGATAATTTTTAGCATATTGTTATGAACTATTTCTTTTCATTATGTTATGTGTTAATAAACTCATGATGAGATACAAACTTTCACCCAGGAATTTATTTCCTTTGGAAATTTAAGTCTATTAATAGAATTTATCCATACAGAAAATTATATTGAAATGGAGGAACTTCTGACTGGTTAGTAAAATTCATATTTTATTAATGTTATTTTAAAAATTTACAGCTGTTACCATACTCATGGATCATATTCATACATATATTAAGGCAGTAAATGTTCCTAACTTTTCTAAATCTAGATTTATTGCTATAAATATACCACTAACTACTGTTTTGTTCAAAAGGAAACAAAGTAAAATTAAACATTGCTATTTTCCCAAAGACTGCTTTAACTGTAATAAAAATTATGAAATGTTATTAATAGGCACTGATTGAATTACAAATTATCTAGGAGTTTAGTAAGTAAGAAAGAAACCCTAATTGGTGAGGCTCATTTACACACCAAAACTAATATTGGCCTCAATAATTCAAGTTATCTGTAGATATTGCAATCATATTTGTTACATCTGTGTTTTAAAACAAAAAAAATCAGATTGGTTATAATAATCTATACATATAAAATGCTTTGTCCTGAATGACTGACGCATCAACGCACAGCCTAAACCGCTAATTGTAGAGACCTGAAACTTGGAGGGTGTGTTCTTTGTCTAGGCATCCGATAAGAAAGGATTTTCCGAAATTCAACCCCTAAGGGGATGAAAAAGGGGGCAAAGTTTGTTTTGTATGGTTGCTCGCGTGTTTCTTACTCCCCAAATCTACTATTTTCGCTGAACAAAACAAATCAAGTAACATCGTTCACTTCTCGCTGCTCCCGTACGACAAGTGAAACCATTACACTAAGTAATCCTTTTCAATAACATTACATACTAATCCTTTACTGACACGAACAACAGTAAACTTCTGTCCATCCCGTTTGTTAATCAGTGTCAATGTATGTTTCACTGCTGTGGGGAAGGACATAGGCTACTTTTTATCAACACACCACACAGGCGAAGTTTATATAAAGCTGTAACCTGATTGACTAACACATCCAGTGGTCAAGGCACAGCAGAAACCACTGAACTTAGCATCTTGAAATTCGCAGATAGTTTCTTTGTATAAATGAGCACTAAGAAAGGAATTTGGACAATTACACATTCAAGGGTTTCCCTCTTAATATAATAGGGGTTCAAAGATTGTATGGAATCCGTCAGTTTTGAAGTTAGACATCTGAAATTTCGGATGTACGAGTAACTTATAGTTAAAAAAAATTAAATTATTTATTTAAAATGATCTGTCCTGAATCCTTATGTGGCATACCAAATTCCATGCTAGTGAAGCCATGGGCAAAAGCTAGTAAATTATAAAATCAAACAATGTTCTTATTAATATTGTCAATAAAAATGCAAAGCATCGAATATGATTTCGATTTATATTGGTAATTATAATTTTTTTTTTTCGATCTATAGCAATTGCTTTAGGCTTGATAATAGATATAAAATTAATAGATAGTCATCTATAAGATGCAAAAATAATCTTTAATGACATGGGTAAAATACGCTTGAAGATATACACTGATTTTGAATTAACTTTGAAAGTTTTTTCAGTGTAAAAAGTTACTACGTTCTTTACACTTTCGATAATTTGCATTTGTATTGAAGATATTATTTGAGAGTTATGATATTGCACAAAATATTAGCCTAATATAAAATCTTGAGGCAGCTTATGAACCCCAGGGTAATGTCATAATTAATAAAATAAAAAAAATTTTAATATGCATATGATATATTTATTTACTTTTAATTACAAAACTAATATACAAACAAAACTTTTAAGTGATATTTATATTATTTAAAATTAAAATATCAATGTACATTTTGTTTACATCAAATATTTAAAATTAAAATATCAATGTACATTTTGTTTACATCAAAAGAACAGACACGTCTCCTCAAAGAAATACAAAATGGCCAAATACTGTTCAAACTTTAACTTTCACTTATATCAGCCCATTCCAATTCCTCTCCCCATCCTTCAGGTTCAGTTTCCGAGCTGTTAATGTTAATGTCAAATTTGCTTTTCTCTTCTATAGAATTTTTAGGAGCTATTTCTAAAATACTAGTTTTAGATATCACCGGTTCCATATCTCTGAAGAAATCTACGTCATCGATAGACAACTTTCTAACTATTTGAGCCTTTACTTCATAAACTTCTAAACTATCTGAAGGAGGAGCTGCAGCTTTTGAGGTGATCGGTTCGGGACTGATTTTGATGAGCGGTTTATGTTCTGCAATACCGTTCCCTAACTCTTCTAGGTTTTCATTCGGAGAAACCTGGATAAAAAAACAACAGATTATTAAAAATATATTTAAAAAACAAATGGTCGAGTATTTTTTACTTTTATTTAATAGTTTTTCAATAGGTTATTGAATTATAGTATGACTTGATTGCAGTATGAATTTAAGAAAACAGTTCTCTAAGAGGAATTTCATAATAATTATTACCATTACCTGAGGAGTTACTGAATCCCAAGTATCCCATTGTTCTACTTCATCTTCTGACGGAGAGAACTCGGACTGTGCCTCTCCTCCATCTGGTGAGGGCCTTTCAGTAAGGAAGATTTCTTTTTCTTCTGAAATATAAAAAAAATCATATATGTACATAACAAATAAGTATAAAAAATAAATTTTAGATTTTTTTAATCATCACAGTTTTCCTAATTTCTTGAGTAATATGCAACATTATGCAAAAAACAATAAAAAAAAATCAATACCGTAAACAATAAAAACAGTCTGGGTCATTAAAACAAGAAAAATTAAATAATTTTACTTCTTTTATAGATCTCAGAAAAACTTCACAATGCATTTAGCCAACTTAATTAGAATTTTCTATATTTATATAAACAATACTATTGATATTAGGAAGTAATTCTCAATATTTTTTATAAATATTCTTTGTAAACAAATATAATCATAATTACACACACATAGAGGGGGGAATTATATTTTATATAAATAAATAATTGATCTTATTATTGAAAATTTTTTTACTGATGGAATTTTAAAATTTATATCACATTGAATTTTTAAAATTAATACCACTGATAACTAGTTACAGGTTTTTTGGCGCTAATTTGCTTCTTTATAAGAAATTTAATGCTAAATAAAATGAAAACAGGTTCTCAAATGCTTCAGTACAGAGCAGGGAATAAAACCGAAAAAATATTGTAAAAATATAATCATCATATTCCAAAACTCCCTCTAACAACATGGAATGTTGGGTTGTCCGTTGCAGGGGCTAGATCAGATGGACCTTCCAGCATCATCTCTTGTCTCCTGTCCCTCACTTCTGGAATACTTCACATAAACCTTCCTCTGAGGAGCTTCAAGGTCTTCCTCTTTCCTATTTGGACATGAATCTCATTGGTCTTCCTAACAACTTAGATACCTAATCACAATCTACTAAATATCAAAAATTTGTAAAAATGCAATAGAATCAGAAATAACATCACTTGTAGAAACCAATCAACTTCTTAATAACCTAAGTACAATTGAGGAAATCTGGTGCTACTGAGCAGAACATTCACCCTGCATAACTTTTGTTGCAAGAATTCCTTGTCAATTTATCCACTTTTGTTGAGATTAGTTAGGTAGACCTAAACCTTCTCCATTATCTTGATGACCACTCTACAGTCTCATAACATTGAGAGATTTTCTTCAAATATGCATAGATTTCCTTTTCTTGTGGTTGATTTCTTTAAGGACATTATTAATCTGAAGGTCAATGGTAACGGGGGTGAATGCAAGCAGATAATATAAAATAGGATGCATAGCTGTGAAAAAATACAACTCTTGGATTCATACTTTAATAAGAGTTCGAATAGGCAATAATTATTTAATTTTAAAAAAAATACTCAATAAAACAATTACAAAGAATCATAAAACAAAAATGTATTATTATTTTTAAGTTTACAAGATAAATAAGCATAAAATTCCCAGCAATGCATATTTCCTTACCTGAATATGCTTCGGTATTTTTTGGTGGACTCCTTGAAGGTTTTTTAATTATTCCTTTAACTTGACGAACTACCTAATAAGAAAAAACAAACTTAATGACTAAAGTAATGAATCTAATACTAATCATTAATACAAATTTTAAAAAATAAATCTCCTTAACAAGGTTGTATATTCCAATGTACAAATAAAATATTTTAAAATCACAATACAGTAATACATGTAAAACAATTTTTGAATACTGAAAACATGTTCCCCATAACGAAGCAAATTTCAAGGTGTGATATTTTTTTAATTAAGAAAATTTTGCACTATATCTCAACTAGAATTTTTTTTTAATGACAAGTAATTCATTAAAAGAAGGAAAATCTGTTAAGGGTTTTCTGATATGACGGGTCCCATCTCTACATCAGTTTAAATCACTGAGAAAAATAATACAAAATGTAATATTTATTTATTTAGCAGTAATTTATGTTAAGTTAGAGACCATGGTAGCTTAGTGAATAGTGCTGAATTACCAATCCATTGGTCCAAAAAAGCATTTAGTTGTAGGAACACAACACGTAAACGCTTTAAATAACTTATGGAAGTTTTTTTTTTTTCAAACACAGTTGGTTACAGGGTTACATTTTGACTTGACAACTCAAAAAACTATCCACTTCAGAAGTCACAAGATGAACATCTTTTGTTGCTCTTTACGTCATATGAAAATAATCATCCCATTAATTATTAGTATAGGAAAATAGTTAATTTTAGAGTTGTGCTGATATTTTTCCGAGGTAGCAAAAAATACATTTTCACCACTAATTGAATTTTTTTTAAAATTATTAATCATAACTTTTTCTTGTATTTCCTTAATGATGTACTACACATATACAAAGTTAAAGAACTTCATTAGGTAAATTTAATCTAAATTGTATTCCCGAAATGCACAGGACATAACGATTAGGACCAAAGCGTCCTTACTCACTGCACTACCTTACTCCCAACATTTCATTGAAGAGAAAGAAAAGTAAAAATATTAATTATAAAATGAGATATAAATTACTTTTGGGCGTCCATCAGCAAAATTTTTAGCTCTTTTTCCTCCAATAACTGTCGCAGCTCCCAATATTGGCACTAAGTCAGCCAAGGCTCTCAATGTTGCAGCAACAAGTTCATTATTAGTATCCTTTACACCTACCAACAGCTAGAAAAGAAAAAAAAATTAGCTATTAAATATAACTGTTAAAATAGATTAGGAGCTAACTCTAAACAATAATAAAATTTGTAGATGTATTTATACATATATATATATATATATATATATATATATATATATATATATATATATATATATATATATATATATATATATATATATATTGTTACTGTAATAAGTGCTTAGTGAGCAACAGTGACAATTAGTGGCCGTGTAATAAACTGTGTGGAAGTTTGTCATATTTGGAGAGTCTTACGGTCGGTGGACTTTAGTTAGCGAACTGTAAGTGTTAATTTGTAATTGTAAACTATAGTGTAATATTATTGTATTTGTACTAATTTATATATAAATAGTTTAGTTATTTAGTATTACCAATATCTTATATTGTTTGTATATTATTTTAGAAATAGATAACACTTAGTAGAATATTGTTATTGTAAATTGATATTAGTTTAATAATTTAACTGTTTTAAATAATCTCATTGTATTCTTTTTAATTTGTTAATAAATATTAGATTCTTGAATTAAGTAATAGTTTAGTCCATTTTACACCCAGTAGCCCGTAACAAATTGGTGTCAGAAGTGGGATATTTTTTGTAATTGTTATTATTTTGTCTTGCATTTTGTAATTATTGGGCTACTGTATAAAAAAAAAAATGGCTTCTCAAAGTGTTAAATTAATGGATTTAAAAGTTGCGGATCTAAAAAGGGAATTAGAAGAACGTGATCTGGATTCTTCCGGGAATAAAAGTGTACTGCAACATCGCTTGCGTCAATTTTTTGTAGAGCTAGGGGAAAATCCAGATGACGTTCTGTTTGAAACTGATTTAAGCAAGTTGTCTGCAACTTTTAAAAATGAACTAGGCAATGTAGAAAATAAGCTAGGTAATTTACAGAATGATTTAGGTACTGTTAAAAATGAGCTAGGTAATGAGTTAAGCACTGTTAAAAATGATCTAGGTAATGAGTTAAGCAATGTAGAAAATAGGCTAGAGTCTAAATTAGGCACATTAGAGACTAAGTTAATGGAAAATGTAGATAATAAGTTAGCTAATGTAGATAATAAGTTAGCCGATGTAAATAATAAAGTAGCTGATATAGAATCTAGGCTAGGAGAAAAAGTGAACGAAATTAGGCTAAGAATGGAAGCTCTCGAGGGACGTAAGAGCAATCCACCGACGAACGACACCGACCTTTCCTCCGAGGGCAGCCATCGTAATAGCATTCTATCCGCCTATAATGGGACGCCACCAGCTCACAACACCATTCCAGTATTCGACGGAAAGACGCCGTGGGAGGACTACATGACTCTCTTCGAGACAGCGGCTTCGATCCACGGGTGGTCACAGGAGACCCAAGCTTCAGCGTTGTGCCTGGCCTTGCGTGGAGACGCCTTGGGAGTTCTGCAGGGGATACCCATGTCGGAGCGGTCCAACTACGGGGAGCTGATCAGAAGACTGGAGATGCGTTTCGGCCACCGCCACATGGACCAGCTGTATCGCTCACAGCTGAGAAGCAGGGTCCAGAAGACCAACGAGACTTTGCAGGAATTTGAAGCGGATATTGCCCGGCTGGTGAGGAACGCCTATCCATCGGTCACCGACGATGTCTACGAAAGCTTGGCTGTCGACAAATTCCTGGATGGACTTCGGGATCCGGAGACACAGCAAGCAGTGAAGCTCGCCAGGCCGAAAACTTTGGGAGACGCATTATCCCAGGCCATGGAGTTCGAGGCTGTTAGGCAGTCTGTACGGGGCCATGCGCGAGTACGAGCAGCAGAAGCGGAGCCAAATGCGTACCCCAGCGTCGAGGACATAGTGACGAAAGTTTTGGAGGCTCTCAGGACCCATAAGAAGGAGATACGCTGTTGGGGCTGCGGCCAGCTTGGACATCCTAGAAGCAAATGTCCAACCCGTAACGTCAAAGCCCCCAGGAAGGCCATCAGAGTTGCGTCGATAGGAAGCAGAACGAACAGCTTCTACGTTGATGGGATGGTGAACGGGCGGCTGCGAAGCCTTCTAGTGGATACCGGCGCGAGCATGACAATCTTGAACTCCAAGACACTTCCAGCTGAGAAGATCTTACCAACAACTTGGGCATTACGGACTGCCACGGGACAGCCAGCCAAGGTCTACGGGGAGACAGTTGCCACCTTCATCATCGGGGGTCAACATCTGAAGCAACGCGCTCTCGTGGCAGATATAGATGAGGACGTCATACTGGGTATGGACTTTATGATCACATACGGGATCAAGCTGGATATGTCGAGAGGTGTGATGATGCTAGGAGACGAGGAAGTCATAC
Source organism: Troilus luridus (assembly GCA_964056705.1). Taxonomy (NCBI): domain Eukaryota; kingdom Metazoa; phylum Arthropoda; class Insecta; order Hemiptera; family Pentatomidae; genus Troilus; species Troilus luridus. The sequence goes on from OZ057415.1 coordinate 68,923,702, forward strand.
TTCGGCAGGAAAAGGACTTCTGCGCTCGAGTGCTGCTACCAGAAGACACCGCTTTACCTGCACGGAGCCAAATCGTGACGCATGGGACGGTCGAAGGGCATCTACCCGCGGGTCAATGTGCACTACTCGAACCTGGAAGGCACGAAGAACAAGAGGTTGGACGCGGCGTACTGGTTGCTAGGTCTCTCATCAAGATCGGACCCACCACTCCAATTCGGCTAATGAACCTGAACAGCTTCCCGGTAACGCTGAAGAAAGGAACACCAGTCGGGGAGTGTACCACCGCTACCTCAGTGGTTCGTCAGCTGCAACGTCATCCCACCGAGCTTCGAGGACTCCCAGAGGAACTTAAAGGATTTGTTAACGAGTCATGCCGCGACCTTTTACCTGAACAGAGCGAGGAAGTGAAGAACATGATTAGCCGATGGCATGACGTCTTCGAGATCGGACCAGGACCACGGGGCAGAACGGATATCGTCCAGCACAAGATTGACACTGGGGATGCGAAGCCCATCCGACAGGTTCCGCGGAGGCTGCCGTTAGCCAAACGGGAGGACGCCGAGGAGATTATAAAGGAGATGGCGGCCGACAGTGTCATTGAGCCTTCGAGTAGCCCCTGGATGTCTCCTGTTGTATTGGTGAAGAAGAAAGACGGCACAACGAGGTTCTGCGTAGACTACCGTCTTCTGAACAATGTCACCAAGAAGGACAGCTATCCGCTTCCCAGGATTGACGATACGCTGGACACCCTAGAGGGGTGTAAACTCTTCTCTACTTTGGATCTCCGCAGTGGATATTGGCAGGTTGGATTGGCACCTGAGGATAAAGAGAAGACGGCGTTTTCAATTGGCACTGGGCTCTGGCAGTTTACAGTAATGCCGTTCGGGCTTTGCAATGCTCCTGCCACATTCGAGAGGCTGATGGAAAACGTGTTAAGAGGTCTCTCTTGGGAAGTATGCCTGGTGTACCTAGACGACATCATTGTGCTGGGAAAGTCCTTCGCTCACCATCTGAAGAATCTGGAGAAGGTCTTCGAACGACTGCGTGCAGCGAACCTAAAGTTGAACCCGAAGAAGTGTAATCTCTTCCGAAGGCAAGTCAACTACCTGGGGCATATTGTGTCAGACAACGGAGTTGCTGTTGACCCAGAGAAGATAGCAGCGATCTCCGACTGGCCAGTACCTCGAGATAAGCACCAGGTGAGAAGTTTTCTCGGGCTCTGCACCTATTACCGGAGGTACGTGAAAGGATTTGCTGACATCGCAAAACCTCTTACCAGGCTTACCGAGGAGAAAAGGACTTTCCATTGGGACCACGAGTGCCAGGCATCCTTCGAGGAGCTGAAGAGAAAATTGAGTAGTGCTCCTATTCTGTGCTATCCACGTCCCGAGGGCAAGTTCATACTCGACACAGATGCCAGCAACATCGCCATTGGAAGTGTCCTCTCTCAGCTCCAAGACGGAGAAGAAAGGGTGATTGGATATTTCAGCAAGGCACTCTCAGCTCCGGAACGCAACTACTGTGTCACAAGGAAAGAGCTTCTGGCAGTAGTAAAATCCATAGAGCACTTCCATAAATATCTATACGGAAGAAGGTTCCTGCTGAGAACGGACCACGCGGCTCTAATGTGGCTGCTGCGATTCAAGTCACCGGAGGGACAAGTGGCGAGGTGGATCGAGCGCCTTCAAGAGTACGACTTTGAATCTGCTCATCGTTCTGGAACGAGCCACAGGAATGCGGATGCGCTGTCAAGAAGACCATGTGAAGATGAAGAATGCAGGCATTGTTCCCGACAAGAAGAGAGGCAGGGGACAGTATTGAGGACAACGGTTGTTATCGACAGTTGGCGGGACACAGAGGTGTCAAAGGAACAGGACGAGGACCCGGACTTAAAACAAATAAAGGAGTGGAAAATATCGGGGCGAGGAAGACCGACCTGGCAGGATGTGGCTCCAATGTCGAAGAATGTAAAAACGTACTGGGCCCAATGGAACTCCATTGTAGTGGACAACGGGCTGCTGAAACGGGCATTGGAGAACGCGGAAGGAGATCAGCGTAGGCTACAGCTCATCGTTCCAAGGAATAAAGTGCCCGAAGTGCTTAGGGAACTACATGACGGTGTAACTGGCGGCCATCTTGGAGTTCACCGGACATTGGAAAAAGTTCGTGAACGCTTTTACTGGGCAAACCTTAAGGACGATGTGTTGGACTGGTGCAGGCGTTGTGCGGCTTGTGCGGCTTCAAACGGGCCAACAAGAAGAAAGAGGGCCCCTATGAAGAAGTACAACGTGGGAGCACCGTTCGAGAGGATAGCAATCGACATCGCTGGCCCTTTCCCTGTGACGGACGAAGGCAACCGATATATTCTCGTGGCCATGGACTACTTTTCTAAGTGGGTGGAAGCATATGCCCTTCCGAATCAAGAGGCAGTCACGGTTGCAGACGTACTTGTGAAGCAGCTCGTCAGCCGGTTTGGAGTACCCATGGAACTTCACGCTGACCAGGGAAGAAACTTTGAGTCTGCAGTCTTCTCCGGGATGTGCGAAGCACTGGGAATACGAAAAACCAGGACGACACCTCTTCACCCTCAATCGGATGGCATGGTGGAGCGCATGAACAGGACAATGGGTCGATATTTGTCTAAAGTGGTTTCCGACCATCAGCGAGACTGGGACCAGTATCTTCACTTGTTCTTGTTAGCCTACCGGAGTTCAGTCCATGAAGCAACGGGGCAGACCCCCGCCAATGTGGTGTTCGGCCGAGAACTTCGTCTGCCTTGTGATCTGAAATTCGGGTTCAAGCCTAATGAGGAAGTTGCCGGAGAGGAGTACGTCACGAATCTACGGAAGCGGATGGATAACATCCACGAGAAGGTTCGTGCAAACATCCAGGGAGCCAGTGACAGAATGAAGGAGCGTTACGACATCAGGGCAGAGAAAGGTGGATTCCAACCTGGAGATTTGGTCTGGCTACATGATCCTCGAAGAAGGCGAGGCTACTCACCTAAACTTCAGAACTCCTGGGATGGCCCGTTTGAGATCATCAATAGGATAAACGACGTCATCTATAGGATCAGAAAGCAGCCAAAAGGAAAACCCAGGGTAGTCCATTTTAATAGACTGGCCCCATACAAAGGAGACCATGGCCCGACAAAAGACCAGCAAGTCAGGTACCTCAACAACGTGGAGGCCAGTAAGGTATCAGTTGCACAACCTAAGGTACAAGGTTCCCGTGGAGTAACTCAGGCAGTATACAGAGATATCTTCTCGTTACCCGCGGACTATTCTCTGGCCCATTGTGTAGCCGAAGATCTGAGGACTTCCCGAGGGATTGCAACCGTCTTCAGGAAGAAGTTTGCTGGAACTGAGGAACTGGAACGCCAAGGACCACGCGTCGGGAAAGCACTCCACCATACGCACGAAGGACGACACCTGTTCTACTTAGTCACCAAGTGCGCTACTGATCAGAAGCCCACATATGACGCACTGCGGCGAAGCCTCGACGACCTGCGGAGTAAACTTCTGAGACTGCGTGTCACCAAGCTCGCGATCCCTAAGTTGGGCTGTGGATATGACGGCCTGGAGTGGGAGGTTGTCAGGAACATGCTTGAACAGATATTCGCCAACTCTGGAGTCGCCATATTGGTGTGCACATTCAACCCCTGGAAAGGAAATGCGTCTCCATCGAGGGAAGCTCATAACCGCCCGATTTCTCCGGACTATGCTCTGGGGCAGAGCACTTTTAAGGAGGGGGCAGTGTTACGGTCAGAGCAGGGACGAGAACCGGCTGAGAAGATTAGGCAAACAATGGGATTAAGCGGAAGGGA